>LR990143.1:19217568-20496581 GCA_905147285.1 Hypena proboscidalis | reverse complement strand
AAAACCCTACACCTAAAAAAAAAAAATCTTACCTAACCTAACCTATTGTTAGGTTAGGTTAGGTTTTTTTTTTTTTTAGAAGGAAACTGACGTTTTTTACAAATTTTCCGGTTTTGTTTATATTTTGGCAACCCTACACCCTAAAAAACCCTACACCTAAAAAAAAAAAATCTTACCTAACCTAACCTATTGTTAGGTTAGGTTAGGTTTTTTTTTTTTAGAAGGAAACTGACGTTTTTTAAAAATTTTTTTGGTTTTTTTTATTTTTGGCAACCCTACACCCTAAAAAACCCTACACCTAAAAAAAAAAAATCTTACCTAACCTAACCTATTGTTAGGTTAGGTTAGGTTTTTTTTTTTTTAGAAGGAAACTGACGTTTTTTACAAAATTTTTCTTGTTTTGTTTATATTTTGGCAACCCTACACCCTAAAAAACCCTACACCTAAAAAAAAAAATCTTACCTAACCTAACCTATTGTTAGGTTAGGTTAGGTTTTTTTTTTTTTAGAAGGAAACTGACGTTTTTTACAAAATTTTTTGGTTTTGTTTATATTTTGGCAACCCTACACCCTAAAAAACCTACACCTAAAAAAAAAAAATCTTACCTAACCTAACCTATTGTTAGGGTTAGGTTAGGTTTTTTTTTTTTAGAAGGAATCTGACGTTTTTTACAAAATTTTTCTTGTTTTGTTTATATTTTGGCAACCCTACACCCTAAAAAACCCTACACCTAAAAAAAAAAAATCTTACCTAACCTAACCTATTGTTAGGTTAGGTTAGGTTTTTTTTTTTTAGAAGGAAACTGACGTTTTTTACAAAATTTTCCGGTTTTGTTTATATTTTGGCAACCCTACACCCTAAAATAACCCTTTACCTAAAAAAAAAAAATCTTACCCTAACCTAACACTATTGTTAGGTTAGGTTAGGTTTTTTTTTTTTTAGAAGGGAAACTGACGTTTTTTACAAAATTTTTCTTTTTTTGTTTATATTTTGGCAACCCTACACCCTAAAAAACCCTACACCTAAAAAAAAAAAATCTTACCTAACCTAACCTATTGTTAGGTTAGGTTAGGTTTTTTTTTTTTTAGAAGGAAACTGACGTTTTTTACAAAATTTTTCTTGTTTTGTTTATATTTTGGCAACCCTACACCCTAAAAAACCCTACACCTAAAAAAAAAAAAATCTTACCTAACCTAACCTATTGTTAGGTTAGGTTAGGTTTTTTTTTTTTTTAGAAGGAAACTGACGTTTTTTACAAAATTTTTCTTGTTTTGTTTATATTTTGGCAACCCTACACCCTAAAAAAACCCTACACCTAAAAAAAAAAAATCTTACCTAACCTAACCTATTGTTAGGTTAGGTTAGGTTTTTTTTTTTTAGAAGGAAAACTGACGTTTTTTACAAAATTTTCCGGTTTTGTTTATATTTTGGCAACCCTACACCCTAAAAAAACCCTACACCTAAAAAAAAAAATCTTACCTAACCTAACCTATTGTTAGGTTAGGTTAGGTTTTTTTTTTTTAGAAGGAAACTGACGTTTTTTACAAATTTTTTTGGTTTTGTTTATATTTTGGCAACCCTACACCCTAAAAAAACCCTACACCTAAAAAAAAAAAATCTTACCTAACCTAACCTATTGTTAGGTTAGGTTAGGTTTTTTTTTTTTTAGAAGGAAACTGACGTTTTTTACAAAATTTTTCTTGTTTTGTTTATATTTTGGCAACCCTACACCCTAAAAAACCCTACACCTAAAAAAAAAAATCTTACCTAACCTAACCTATTGTTAGGTTAGGTTAGGTTTTTTTTTTTTTTAGAAGGAAACTGACGTTTTTTACAAAATTTTCCGGTTTTGTTTATATTTATGGCAACCCTACACCCTAAAAAAACCCTACACCTAAAAAAAAAATCTTACCTAACCTAACCTATTGTTAGGTTAGGTTAGGTTTTTTTTTTTTTAGAAGGAAACTGACGTTTTTTACAAAATTTTCCGGTTTTGTTTATATTTTGGCAACCCTACACCCTAAAAAAACCCTACACCTAAAAAAAAAAATCTTACCTAACCTAACCTATTGTTAGGTTAGGTTAGGTTTTTTTTTTTTAGAAGGAAACTGACGTTTTTTACCAAAATTTTTTGGTTTTGTTTATATTTTGGCAACCCTACACCCTAAAAAACCCTACACCTAAAAAAAAAAAATCTTACCTAACCTAACCTATTGTTAGGTTAGGTTAGGTTTTTTTTTTTTTAGAAGGAAACTGACGTTTTTTACAAAATTTTTCTTGTTTTGTTTATATTTTGGCAACCCTACACCCTAAAAAACCCTACACCTAAAAAAAAAAAAATCTTACCTAACCTAACCTATTGTTAGGTTAGGTTATGGTTTTTTTTTTTTTAGAAGGAAACTGACGTTTTTTTACAAAATTTTTCTTGTTTTGTTTATATTTTGGCAACCCTACACCCTAAAAAACCCTACACCTAAAAAAAAAAAAATCTTACCTAACCTAACCTATTGTTAGGTTAGGTTAGGTTTTTTTTTTTTTAGAAGGAAACTGACGTTTTTTACAAAATTTTTCTGTTTTGTTTATATTTTGGCAACCCTACACCCTAAAAAACCCTACACCTAAAAAAAAAAAATCTTACCTAACCTAACCTATTGTTAGGTTAGGTTAGGTTTTTTTTTTTTTAGAAGGAAACTGACGTTTTTTACAAAATTTTTCGGTTTTGTTTATATTTTGGCAACCCTACACCCTAAAAAACCCTACACCTAAAAAAAAAAATCTTACCTAACCTAACCTATTGTTAGGTTAGGTTAGGTTTTTTTTTTTTAGAAGGAAACTGACGTTTTTTACAAAATTTTTCGGTTTTGTTTATATTTTGGCAACCCTACACCCTAAAAAACCCTACACCTAAAAAAAAAAAATCTTACCTAACCTAACCTATTGTTAGGTTAGGTTAGGTTTTTTTTTTTTTAGAAGGAAACTGACGTTTTTTACAAAATTTTTCTTGTTTTGTTTATATTTTGGCAACCCTACACCCTAAAAAACCCTACACCTAAAAAAAAAAAAATCTTACCTAACCTAACCTATTGTTAGGTTAGGTTAGGTTTTTTTTTTTTTAGAAGGAAACTGACGTTTTTTACAAAATTTTCCGGTTTTGTTTATATTTGGCAACCCTACACCCTAAAAAAACCCTACACCTAAAAAAAAAAATCTTACCTAACCTAACCTATTGTTAGGTTAGGTTAGGTTTTTTTTTTTTTAGAAGGAAACTGACGTTTTTACAAAATTTTCCGGTTTTGTTTATATTTTGGCAACCCTACACCCTAAAAAACCCTACACCTAAAAAAAAAAAATCTTACCTAACCTAACCTATTGTTAGGTTAGGTTAGGTTTTTTTTTTTTTAGAAGGAAACTGACGTTTTTTACAAAATTTTTTGGTTTTGTTTATATTTTGGCAACCCTACACCCTAAAAAACCCTACACCTAAAAAAAAAAAATCTTACCTAACCTAACCTATTGTTAGGTTAGGTTAGGTTTTTTTTTTTTTAGAAGGAAACTGACGTTTTTTACAAAATTTTTCGGTTTTGTTTATATTTTGGCAACCCTACACCCTAAAAAACCCTACACCTAAAAAAAAAATCTTACCTAACCTAACCTATTGTTAGGTTAGGTTAGGTTTTTTTTTTTTAGAAGGAAACTGACGTTTTTTACAAAATTTTTTGGTTTTGTTTATATTTTGGCAACCCTACACCCTAAAAAAACCTTACACCTAAAAAAAAAAAAACCTAACCTAACCTATTGTTAGGTTAGGTTAGGTTTTTTTTTTTTTAGAAGGAAACTGACGTTTTTTACAAAATTTTTCTTGTTTTGTTTATATTTTGGCAACCCTACACCCTAAAAAACCCTACACCTAAAAAAAAAAAATCTTACCTAACCTAACCTATTGTTAGGTTAGGTTAGGTTTTTTTTTTTTTAGAAGGAAACTGACGTTTTTTACAAAATTTTCCGGTTTTGTTTATATTTTGGCAACCCTACACCCTAAAAAACCCTTTACCTAAAAAAAAAAATCTTACCTAACCTAACCTATTGTTAGGTTAGGTTAGGTTTTTTTTTTTTTAGAAGGAAACTGACGTTTTTTACAAAATTTTTCTTGTTTTGTTTATATTTTGGCAACCCTACACCCTAAAAAACCCTACACCTAAAAAAAAAAAATCTTACCTAACCTAACCTATTGTTAGGTTAGGTTAGGTTTTTTTTTTTTTTAGAAGGAAACTGACGTTTTTTACAAAATTTTTCTTGTTTTGTTTATATTTTGGCAACCCTACACCCTAAAAAAACCCTACACCTAAAAAAAAAAAATCTTACCTAACCTAACCTATTGTTAGGTTAGGTTAGGTTTTTTTTTTTAGAAGGAAACTGACGTTTTTTACAAAATTTTTCTTGTTTTGTTTATATTTTGGCAACCCTACACCCTAAAAAACCCTACACCTAAAAAAAAAAAATCTTACCTAACCTAACCTATTGTTAGGTTAGGTTAGGTTTTTTTTTTTTAGAAGGAAACTGACGTTTTTTACAAAATTTTCCGGTTTTGTTTATATTTTGGCAACCCTACACCCTAAAAAAACCCTACACCTAAAAAAAAAAATCTTACCTAACCTAACCTATTGTTAGGTTAGGTTAGGTTTTTTTTTTTTAGAAGGAAACTGACGTTTTTTACAAATTTTTTTGGTTTTGTTTATATTTTGGCAACCCTACACCCTAAAAAACCCTACACCTAAAAAAAAAAAATCTTACCTAACCTAACCTATTGTTAGGTTAGGTTAGGTTTTTTTTTTTTTAGAAGGAAACTGACGTTTTTTTACAAAATTTTTCTTGTTTTGTTTATATTTTGGCAACCCTACACCCTAAAAAACCCTACACCTAAAAAAAAAAAAATCTTACCTAACCTAACCTATTGTTAGGTTAGGTTAGGTTTTTTTTTTTTTAGAAGGAAACTGACGTTTTTTACAAAATTTTCCGGTTTTGTTTATATTTTGGCAACCCTACACCCTAAAAAACCCTACACCATAAAAAAAAAAATCTTACCTAACCTAACCTATTGTTAGGTTAGGTTAGGTTTTTTTTTTTTTAGAAGGAAACTGACGTTTTTTACAAAATTTTCCGGTTTTGTTTATATTTTGGCAACCCTACACCCTAAAAAACCCTACACCTAAAAAAAAAAAATCTTACCTAACCTAACCTATTGTTAGGTTAGGTTAGGTTTTTTTTTTTTAGAAGGAAACTGACGTTTTTTACAAAATTTTTTGGTTTTGTTTATATTTTGGCAACCCTACACCCTAAAAAACCCTACACCTAAAAAAAAAAAAATCTTACCTAACCTAACCTATTGTTAGGTTAGGTTAGGTTTTTTTTTTTTTTAGAAGGAAACTGACGTTTTTTACAAAATTTTTCTTGTTTTGTTTATATTTTGGCAACCCTACACCCTAAAAAACCCTACACCTAAAAAAAAAAAATCTTACCTAACCTAACCTATTGTTAGGTTAGGTTAGGTTTTTTTTTTTTTTAGAAGGAAACTGACGTTTTTTACAAAATTTTTCTTGTTTTGTTATATTTTGGCAACCCTACACCCTAAAAAACCCTACACCTAAAAAAAAAAATCTTACCTAACCTAACCTATTGTTAGGTTAGGTTAGGTTTTTTTTTTTTTAGAAGGAAACTGACGTTTTTTTACAAAATTTTTCTTGTTTTGTTTATATTTGGCAACCCTACACCCTAAAAAACCCTACACCTAAAAAAAAAAAATCTTACCTAACCTAACCTATTGTTAGGTTAGGTTAGGTTTTTTTTTTTTTAGAAGGAAACTGACGTTTTTTACAAAATTTTCCGGTTTTGTTTATATTTTGGCAACCCTACACCCTAAAAAACCCTACACCTAAAAAAAAAAATCTTACCTAACCTAACCTATTGTTAGGTTAGGTTAGGTTTTTTTTTTTTAGAAGGAAACTGACGTTTTTTACAAATTTTTTTGGTTTTGTTTATATTTTGGCAACCCTACACCCTAAAAAAACCCTACACCTAAAAAAAAAAAAATCTTACCTAACCTAACCTATTGTTAGGTTAGGTTAGGTTTTTTTTTTTTTAGAAGGAAACTGACGTTTTTTACAAAATTTTTCTTGTTTTGTTTATATTTTGGCAACCCTACACCCTAAAAAACCCTACACCTAAAAAAAAAAAAATCTTACCTAACCTAACCTATTGTTAGGTTAGGTTAGGTTTTTTTTTTTTTTAGAAGGAAACTGACGTTTTTTACAAAATTTTCCGGTTTTGTTTATATTTTGGCAACCCTACACCCTAAAAAACCCTACACCTAAAAAAAAAAATCTTACCTAACCTAACCTATTGTTAGGTTAGGTTAGGTTTTTTTTTTTTTTAGAAGGAAACTGACGTTTTTTACAAAATTTTCCGGTTTTGTTTATATTTTGGCAACCCTACACCCTAAAAAAACCCTACACCTAAAAAAAAAAAATCTTACCTAACCTAACCTATTGTTAGGTTAGGTTAGGTTTTTTTTTTTTAGAAGGAAACTGACGTTTTTTACAAAATTTTTTGGTTTTGTTTATATTTTGGCAACCCTACACCCTAAAAAAACCCTACACCTAAAAAAAAAAAAATCTTACCTAACCTAACCTATTGTTAGGTTAGGTTAGGTTTTTTTTTTTTTAGAAGGAAACTGACGTTTTTTACAAAATTTTCCGGTTTTGTTTATATTTTGGCAACCCTACACCCTAAAAAACCCTACACCTAAAAAAAAAAAATCTTACCTAACCTAACCTATTGTTAGGTTAGGTTAGGTTTTTTTTTTTTAGAAGGAAACTGACGTTTTTTACAATTTTTTTTGGTTTTGTTTATATTTTGGCAACCCTACACCCTAAAAAAACCCTACACCTAAAAAAAAAAAATCTTACCTAACCTAACCTATTGTTAGGTTAGGTTAGGTTTTTTTTTTTTTTAGAAGGAAACTGACGTTTTTTACAAAATTTTTCTTGTTTTGTTTATATTTTGGCAACCCTACACCCTAAAAAACCCTACACCTAAAAAAAAATCTTACCTAACCTAACCTATTGTTAGGTTAGGTTAGGTTTTTTTTTTTTTAGAAGGAAACTGACGTTTTTTACAAAATTTTTCGGTTTTGTTTATATTTTGGCAACCCTACACCCTAAAAAACCCTACACCTAAAAAAAAAATCTTACCTAACCTAACCTATTGTTAGGTTAGGTTAGGTTTTTTTTTTTTAGAAGGAAACTGACGTTTTTTACAAAATTTTCCGGTTTTGTTTATATTTTGGCAACCCTACACCCTAAAAAAACCCTACACCTAAAAAAAAAAAATCTTACCTAACCTAACCTATTGTTAGGTTAGGTTAGGTTTTTTTTTTTTAGAAGGAAACTGACGTTTTTTACAAAATTTTTCGGTTTTGTTTATATTTTGGCAACCCTACACCCTAAAAAACCCTACACCTAAAAAAAAAAATCTTACCTAACCAAAAATCTTACCTAACCTAACCTATTGTTAGGTTAGGTTAGGTTTTTTTTTTTTTAGAAGGAAACTGACGTTTTTTACAAAATTTTTCTTGTTTTGTTTATATTTTGGCAACCCTACACCCTAAAAAACCCTACACCTAAAAAAAAAAAATCTTACCTAACCTAACCTATTGTTAGGTTAGGTTAGGTTTTTTTTTTTTTAGAAGGAAACTGACGTTTTTTACAAAATTTTCCGGTTTTGTTTATATTTTGGCAACCCTACACCCTAAAAAACCCTTTACCTAAAAAAAAAAATCTTACCTAACCTAACCTATTGTTAGGTTAGGTTAGGTTTTTTTTTTTTTAGAAGGAAACTGACGTTTTTTACAAAATTTTTCTTGTTTTGTTTATATTTTGGCAACCCTACACCCTAAAAAACCCTACACCTAAAAAAAAAAAAATCTTACCTAACCTAACCTATTGTTAGGTTAGGTTAGGTTTTTTTTTTTTTAGAAGGAAACTGACGTTTTTTACAAAATTTTTCTTGTTTTGTTTATATTTTGGCAACCCTACACCCTAAAAAACCCTACACCTAAAAAAAAAAAATCTTACCTAACCTAACCTATTGTTAGGTTAGGTTGGTTTTTTTTTTTTTAGAAGGAAACTGACGTTTTTTACAAAATTTTTCTTGTTTTGTTTATATTTTGGCAACCCTACACCCTAAAAAACCCTACACCTAAAAAAAAAAAATCTTACCTAACCTAACCTATTGTTAGGTTAGGTTAGGTTTTTTTTTTTTAGAAGGAAACTGACGTTTTTTACAAAATTTTCCGGTTTTGTTTATATTTTGGCAACCCTACACCCTAAAAAACCCTACACCTAAAAAAAAAAATCTTACCTAACCTAACCTATTGTTAGGTTAGGTTAGGTTTTTTTTTTTTAGAAGGAAACTGACGTTTTTTACAAATTTTTTTGGTTTTGTTTATATTTTGGCAACCCTACACCCTAAAAAACCCTACACCTAAAAAAAAAAAAATCTTACCTAACCCAACCTATTGTTAGGTTAGGTTAGGTTTTTTTTTTTTTAGAAGGAAACTGACGTTTTTTACAAAATTTTTCTTGTTTTGTTTATATTTTGGCAACCCTACACCCTAAAAAACCCTACACCTAAAAAAAAAAAATCTTACCTAACCTAACCTATTGTTAGGTTAGGTTAGGTTTTTTTTTTTTTAGAAGGAAACTGACGTTTTTTACAAAATTTTCCGGTTTTGTTTATATTTTGGCAACCCTACACCCTAAAAAACCCTACACCTAAAAAAAAAAATCTTACCTAACCTAACCTATTGTTAGGTTAGGTTAGGTTTTTTTTTTTTTAGAAGGAAACTGACGTTTTTTACAAAATTTTCCGGTTTTGTTTATATTTGGCAACCCTACACCCTAAAAAACCCTACACCTAAAAAAAAAAATCTTACCTAACCTAACCTATTGTTAGGTTAGGTTAGGTTTTTTTTTTTTAGAAGGAAACTGACGTTTTTTACAAAATTTTTTGGTTTTGTTTATATTTTGGCAACCCTACACCCTAAAAAACCCTACACCTAAAAAAAAAAAATCTTACCTAACCTAACCTATTGTTAGGTTAGGTTAGGTTTTTTTTTTTTTAGAAGGAAACTGACGTTTTTTACAAAATTTTTCTTGTTTTGTTTATATTTTGGCAACCCTACACCCTAAAAAACCCTACACCTAAAAAAAAAAAATCTTACCTAACCTAACCTATTGTTAGGTTAGGTTAGGTTTTTTTTTTTTTAGAAGGAAACTGACGTTTTTTACAAAATTTTTCTTGTTTTGTTTATATTTTGGCAACCCTACACCCTAAAAAACCCTACACCTAAAAAAAAAAAATCTTACCTAACCTAACCTATTGTTAGGTTAGGTTAGGTTTTTTTTTTTTTAGAAGGAAACTGACGTTTTTTACAAAATTTTTCTTGTTTTGTTTATATTTTGGCAACCCTACACCCTAAAAAACCCTACACCTAAAAAAAAAAAATCTTACCTAACCTAACCTATTGTTAGGTTAGGTTAGGTTTTTTTTTTTTAGAAGGAAACTGACGTTTTTTACAAAATTTTTCGGTTTTGTTTATATTTTGGCAACCCTACACCCTAAAAAACCCTACACCTAAAAAAAAAAATCTTACCTAACCTAACCTATTGTTAGGTTAGGTTAGGTTTTTTTTTTTAGAAGGAAACTGACGTTTTTTACAAAATTTTTTGGTTTTGTTTATATTTTGGCAACCCTACACCCTAAAAAACCCTACACCTAAAAAAAAAAAAATCTTACCTAACCTAACCTATTGTTAGGTTAGGTTAGGTTTTTTTTTTTTTAGAAGGAAACTGACGTTTTTTACAAAATTTTTCTTGTTTTGTTTTTATTTTGGCAACCCTACACCCTAAAAAACCCTACACCTAAAAAAAAAAATCTTACCTAACCTAACCTATTGTTAGGTTAGGTTAGGTTTTTTTTTTTTTTAGAAGGAAACTGACGTTTTTTACAAAATTTTTCGGTTTTGTTTATATTTTGGCAACCCTACACCCTAAAAAACCCTACACCTAAAAAAAAAAATCTTACCTAACCTAACCTATTGTTAGGTTAGGTTAGGTTTTTTTTTTTTTAGAAGGAAACTGACGTTTTTTACAAAATTTTCCGGTTTTGTTTATATTTTGGCAACCCTACACCCTAAAAAAACCCTACACCTAAAAAAAAAAATCTTACCTAACCTAACCTATTGTTAGGTTAGGTTAGGTTTTTTTTTTTTAGAAGGAAACTGACGTTTTTTACAAAATTTTTCGGTTTTGTTTATATTTTGGCAACCCTACACCCTAAAAAACCCTACACCTAAAAAAAAAAATCTTACCTAACCTAACCTATTGTTAGGTTAGGTTAGGTTTTTTTTTTTTTTAGAAGGAAACTGACGTTTTTTACAAAATTTTTCGGTTTTGTTTATATTTTGGCAACCCTACACCCTAAAAAACCCTACACCTAAAAAAAAAAATCTTACCTAACCTAACCTATTGTTAGGTTAGGTTAGGTTTTTTTTTTTTTAGAAGGAAACTGACGTTTTTTACAAAATTTTTTGGTTTTGTTTATATTTTGGCAACCCTACACCCTAAAAAACCCTACACCTAAAAAAAAAAAAATCTTACCTAACCTAACCTATTGTTAGGTTAGGTTAGGTTTTTTTTTTTTTAGAAGGAAACTGACGTTTTTTACAAAATTTTTCTTGTTTTGTTTATATTTTGGCAACCCTACACCCTAAAAAACCCTACACCTAAAAAAAAAAAATCTTACCTAACCTAACCTATTGTTAGGTTAGGTTAGGTTTTTTTTTTTTTTAGAAGGAAACTGACGTTTTTTACAAAATTTTCCGGTTTTGTTTATATTTTGGCAACCCTACACCCTAAAAAACCCTTTACCTAAAAAAAAAAAATCTTACCTAACCTAACCTATTGTTAGGTTAGGTTAGGTTTTTTTTTTTTTAGAAGGAAACTGACGTTTTTTACAAAATTTTTCTTGTTTTGTTTATATTTTGGCAACCCTACACCCTAAAAAACCCTACACCTAAAAAAAAAAAATCTTACCTAACCTAACCTATTGTTAGGTTAGGTTAGGTTTTTTTTTTTTTAGAAGGAAACTGACGTTTTTTACAAAATTTTTCTTGTTTTGTTTATATTTTGGCAACCCTACACCCTAAAAAAACCCTACACCTAAAAAAAAAAAATCTTACCTAACCTAACCTATTGTTAGGTTAGGTTAGGTTTTTTTTTTTTAGAAGGAAACTGACGTTTTTTACAAAATTTTTCTTGTTTTGTTTATATTTTGGCAACCCTACACCCTAAAAAACCCTACACCTAAAAAAAAAAAAATCTTACCTAACCTAACCTATTGTTAGGTTAGGTTAGGTTTTTTTTTTTTAGAAGGAAACTGACGTTTTTTACAAAATTTTCCGGTTTTGTTTATATTTTGGCAACCCTACACCCTAAAAAACCCTACACCTAAAAAAAAAAATCTTACCTAACCTAACCTATTGTTAGGTTAGGTTAGGTTTTTTTTTTTTAGAAGGAAACTGACGTTTTTTACAAATTTTTTTGGTTTTGTTTATATTTTGGCAACCCTACACCCTAAAAAACCCTACACCTAAAAAAAAAAAATCTTACCTAACCTAACCTATTGTTAGGTTAGGTTAGGTTTTTTTTTTTTTAGAAGGAAACTGACGTTTTTTACAAAATTTTTCTTGTTTTGTTTATATTTTGGCAACCCTACACCCTAAAAAACCCTACACCTAAAAAAAAAAAATCTTACCTAACCTAACCTATTGTTAGGTTAGGTTAGGTTTTTTTTTTTTTAGAAGGAAACTGACGTTTTTTACAAAATTTTCCGGTTTTGTTTATATTTTGGCAACCCTACACCCTAAAAAACCCTACACCTAAAAAAAAAAATCTTACCTAACCTAACCTATTGTTAGGTTAGGTTAGGTTTTTTTTTTTTTAGAAGGAAACTGACGTTTTTTACAAAATTTTTCGGTTTTGTTTATATTTTGGCAACCCTACACCCTAAAAAACCCTACACCTAAAAAAAAAAACCTAACCTAACCTATTGTTAGGTTAGGTTAGGTTTTTTTTTTTTAGAAGGAAACTGACGTTTTTTACAAAATTTTTCGGTTTTGTTTATATTTTGGCAACCCTACACCCTAAAAAACCCTACACCTAAAAAAAAAAAATCTTACCTAACCTAACCTATTGTTAGGTTAGGTTAGGTTTTTTTTTTTTTAGAAGGAAACTGACGTTTTTTACAAAATTTTTCTTGTTTTGTTTATATTTTGGCAACCCTACACCCTAAAAAACCCTACACCTAAAAAAAAAAAATCTTACCTAACCTAACCTATTGTTAGGTTAGGTTAGGTTTTTTTTTTTTTAGAAGGAAACTGACGTTTTTTACAAAATTTTTCTTGTTTTGTTTATATTTTGGCAACCCTACACCCTAAAAAACCCTACACCTAAAAAAAAAAAAATCTTACCTAACCTAACCTATTGTTAGGTTAGGTTAGGTTTTTTTTTTTTTAGAAGGAAACTGACGTTTTTTACAAAATTTTTCTTGTTTTGTTTATATTTTGGCAACCCTACACCCTAAAAAACCCTACACCTAAAAAAAAAAAATCTTACCTAACCTAACCTATTGTTAGGTTAGGTTAGGTTTTTTTTTTTTTAGAAGGAAACTGACGTTTTTTACAAAATTTTTCGGTTTTGTTTATATTTTGGCAACCCTACACCCTAAAAAACCCTACACCTAAAAAAAAAAATCTTACCTAACCTAACCTATTGTTAGGTTAGGTTAGGTTTTTTTTTTTTAGAAGGAAACTGACGTTTTTTACAAATTTTTTTGGTTTTGTTTATATTTTGGCAACCCTACACCCTAAAAAAACCCTACACCTAAAAAAAAAAAACCTTACCTAACCTAACCTATTGTTAGGTTAGGTTAGGTTTTTTTTTTTTTAGAAGGAAACTGACGTTTTTTACAAAATTTTTCTTGTTTTGTTTATATTTTGGCAACCCTACACCCTAAAAAACCCTACACCTAAAAAAAAAAAATCTTACCTAACCTAACCTATTGTTAGGTTAGGTTAGGTTTTTTTTTTTTAGAAGGAAACTGACGTTTTTTACAAAATTTTTTGGTTTTGTTTATATTTTGGCAACCCTACACCCTAAAAAACCCTACACCTAAAAAAAAAAAATCTTACCTAACCTAACCTATTGTTAGGTTAGGTTAGGTTTTTTTTTTTTTTAGAAGGAAACTGACGTTTTTTACAAAATTTTTTTTGTTTTGTTTATATTTTGGCAACCCTACACCCTAAAAAACCCTACACCTAAAAAAAAAAAATCTTACCTAACCTAACCTATTGTTAGGTTAGGTTAGGTTTTTTTTTTTTTTAGAAGGAAACTGACGTTTTTTACAAAATTTTTCGGTTTTGTTTATATTTTGGCAACCCTACACCCTAAAAAAACCCTTTACCTAAAAAAAAAAAATCTTACCTAACCTAACCTATTGTTAGGTTAGGTTAGGTTTTTTTTTTTTTAGAAGGAAACTGACGTTTTTTACAAAATTTTTCTTGTTTTGTTTATATTTTGGCAACCCTACACCCTAAAAAAACCCTACACCTAAAAAAAAAAAATCTTACCTAACCTAACCTATTGTTAGGTTAGGTTAGGTTTTTTTTTTTTTAGAAGGAAACTGACGTTTTTTACAAAATTTTTCTTGTTTTGTTTATATTTTGGCAACCCTACACCCTAAAAAACCCTACACCTAAAAAAAAAAAATCTTACCTAACCTAACCTATTGTTAGGTTAGGTTAGGTTTTTTTTTTTTTAGAAGGAAACTGACGTTTTTTACAAAATTTTTCTTGTTTTGTTTATATTTTGGCAACCCTACACCCTAAAAAACCCTACACCTAAAAAAAAAAAATCTTACCTAACCTAACCTATTGTTAGGTTAGGTTAGGTTTTTTTTTTTTAGAAGGAAACTGACGTTTTTTACAAAATTTTTCGGTTTTGTTTATATTTTGGCAACCCTACACCCTAAAAAACCCTACACCTAAAAAAAAAAATCTTACCTAACCTAACCTATTGTTAGGTTAGGTTAGGTTTTTTTTTTTTAGAAGGAAACTGACGTTTTTTACAAATTTTTTTTGTTTTGTTTATATTTTGGCAACCCTACACCCTAAAAAACCCTACACCTAAAAAAAAAAAATCTTACCTAACCTAACCTATTGTTAGGTTAGGTTAGGTTTTTTTTTTTTTAGAAGGAAACTGACGTTTTTTACAAAATTTTTCTTGTTTTGTTTATATTTTGGCAACCCTACACCCTAAAAAACCCTACACCTAAAAAAAAAAAATCTTACCTAACCTAACCTATTGTTAGGTTAGGTTAGGTTTTTTTTTTTTTAGAAGGAAACTGACGTTTTTTACAAAATTTTCCGGTTTTGTTTATATTTTGGCAACCCTACACCCTAAAAAACCCTACACCTAAAAAAAAAAAATCTTACCTAACCTAACCTATTGTTAGGTTAGGTTAGGTTTTTTTTTTTTTAGAAGGAAACTGACGTTTTTTACAAAATTTTCCGGTTTTGTTTATATTTTGGCAACCCTACACCCTAAAAAACCCTACACCTAAAAAAAAAAATCTTACCTAACCTAACCTATTGTTAGGTTAGGTTAGGTTTTTTTTTTTTAGAAGGAAACTGACGTTTTTTACAAAATTTTTCGGTTTTGTTTATATTTTGGCAACCCTACACCCTAAAAAACCCTACACCTAAAAAAAAAAAATCTTACCTAACCTAACCTATTGTTAGGTTAGGTTAGGTTTTTTTTTTTTTTAGAAGGAAACTGACGTTTTTTACAAAATTTTTCTTGTTTTGTTTATATTTTGGCAACCCTACACCCTAAAAAAACCCTACACCTAAAAAAAAAAAATCTTACCTAACCTAACCTATTGTTAGGTTAGGTTAGGTTTTTTTTTTTTTAGAAGGAAACTGACGTTTTTTACAAAATTTTTCTTGTTTTGTTTATATTTTGGCAACCCTACACCCTAAAAAACCCTACACCTAAAAAAAAAAAATCTTACCTAACCTAACCTATTGTTAGGTTAGGTTAGGTTTTTTTTTTTTTAGAAGGAAACTGACGTTTTTTACAAAATTTTTCTTGTTTTGTTTATATTTTGGCAACCCTACACCCTAAAAAACCCTACACCTAAAAAAAAAAAATCTTACCTAACCTAACCTATTGTTAGGTTAGGTTAGGTTTTTTTTTTTTTAGAAGGAAACTGACGTTTTTTACAAAATTTTTCGGTTTTGTTTATATTTTGGCAACCCTACACCCTAAAAAACCCTACACCTAAAAAAAAAAAATCTTACCTAACCTAACCTATTGTTAGGTTAGGTTAGGTTTTTTTTTTTTAGAAGGAAACTGACGTTTTTTACAAATTTTTTTGGTTTTGTTTATATTTTGGCAACCCTACACCCTAAAAAACCCTACACCTAAAAAAAAAAAATCTTACCTAACCTAACCTATTGTTAGGTTAGGTTAGGTTTTTTTTTTTTTAGAAGGAAACTGACGTTTTTTACAAAATTTTTCTTGTTTTGTTTATATTTTGGCAACCCTACACCCTAAAAAACCCTACACCTAAAAAAAAAAAATCTTACCTAACCTAACCTATTGTTAGGTTAGGTTAGGTTTTTTTTTTTTTTAGAAGGAAACTGACGTTTTTTACAAAATTTTCCGGTTTTGTTTATATTTTGGCAACCCTACACCCTAAAAAACCCTACACCTAAAAAAAAAAATCTTACCTAACCTAACCTATTGTTAGGTTAGGTTAGGTTTTTTTTTTTTTAGAAGGAAACTGACGTTTTTTACAAAATTTTTCGGTTTTGTTTATATTTTGGCAACCCTACACCCTAAAAAACCCTACACCTAAAAAAAAAAATCTTACCTAACCTAACCTATTGTTAGGTTAGGTTAGGTTTTTTTTTTTTAGAAGGAAACTGACGTTTTTTACAAAATTTTTTGGTTTTGTTTATATTTTGGCAACCCTACACCCTAAAAAACCCTACACCTAAAAAAAAAAATCTTACCTAACCTAACCTATTGTTAGGTTAGGTTAGGTTTTTTTTTTTTTAGAAGGAAACTGACGTTTTTTACAAAATTTTTCGGTTTTGTTTATATTTTGGCAACCCTACACCCTAAAAAACCCTACACCTAAAAAAAAAAATCTTACCTAACCTAACCTATTGTTAGGTTAGGTTAGGTTTTTTTTTTTTAGAAGGAAACTGACGTTTTTTACAAAATTTTTTGGTTTTGTTTATATTTTGGCAACCCTACACCCTAAAAAACCCTACACCTAAAAAAAAAAAATCTTACCTAACCTAACCTATTGTTAGGTTAGGTTAGGTTTTTTTTTTTTTAGAAGGAAACTGACGTTTTTTACAAAATTTTTCTTGTTTTGTTTATATTTTGGCAACCCTACACCCTAAAAAACCCTACACCTAAAAAAAAAAAATCTTACCTAACCTAACCTATTGTTAGGTTAGGTTAGGTTTTTTTTTTTTTAGAAGGAAACTGACGTTTTTTACAAAATTTTCCGGTTTTGTTTATATTTTGGCAACCCTACACCCCCACAAAACCCTTTACCTAAAAAAAAAAATCTTACCTAACCTAACCTATTGTTAGGTTAGGTTAGGTTTTTTTTTTTTTAGAAGGAAACTGACGTTTTTTACAAAATTTTTCTTGTTTTGTTTATATTTTGGCAACCCTACACCCTAAAAAACCCTACACCTAAAAAAAAAAAATCTTACCTAACCTAACCTATTGTTAGGTTAGGTTAGGTTTTTTTTTTTTTAGAAGGAAACTGACGTTTTTTACAAAATTTTTCTTGTTTTGTTTATATTTTGGCAACCCTACACCCTAAAAAACCCTACACCTAAAAAAAAAAAATCTTACCTAACCTAACCTATTGTTAGGTTAGGTTAGGTTTTTTTTTTTTTAGAAGGAAACTGACGTTTTTTACAAAATTTTTCTTGTTTTGTTTATATTTTGGCAACCCTACACCCTAAAAAACCCTACACCTAAAAAAAAAAAATCTTACCTAACCTAACCTATTGTTAGGTTAGGTTAGGTTTTTTTTTTTTAGAAGGAAACTGACGTTTTTTACAAAATTTTTCGGTTTTGTTTATATTTTGGCAACCCTACACCCTAAAAAACCCTACACCTAAAAAAAAAAATCTTACCTAACCTAACCTATTGTTAGGTTAGGTTAGGTTTTTTTTTTTTAGAAGGAAACTGACGTTTTTTACAAATTTTTTTGGTTTTGTTTATATTTTGGCAACCCTACACCCTAAAAAACCCTACACCTAAAAAAAAAAAATCTTACCTAACCTAACCTATTGTTAGGTTAGGTTAGGTTTTTTTTTTTTTAGAAGGAAACTGACGTTTTTTACAAAATTTTTCTTGTTTTGTTTATATTTTGGCAACCCTACACCCTAAAAAACCCTACACCTAAAAAAAAAAAATCTTACCTAACCTAACCTATTGTTAGGTTAGGTTAGGTTTTTTTTTTTTTAGAAGGAAACTGACGTTTTTTACAAAATTTTCCGGTTTTGTTTATATTTTGGCAACCCTACACCCTAAAAAACCCTACACCTAAAAAAAAAAATCTTACCTAACCTAACCTATTGTTAGGTTAGGTTAGGTTTTTTTTTTTTTAGAAGGAAACTGACGTTTTTTACAAAATTTTTCGGTTTTGTTTATATTTTGGCAACCCTACACCCTAAAAAACCCTACACCTAAAAAAAAAAATCTTACCTAACCTAACCTATTGTTAGGTTAGGTTAGGTTTTTTTTTTTTAGAAGGAAACTGACGTTTTTTACAAAATTTTTTGGTTTTGTTTATATTTTGGCAACCCTACACCCTAAAAAACCCTACACCTAAAAAAAAAAAATCTTACCTAACCTAACCTATTGTTAGGTTAGGTTAGGTTTTTTTTTTTTTAGAAGGAAACTGACGTTTTTTACAAAATTTTTCTTGTTTTGTTTATATTTTGGCAACCCTACACCCTAAAAAACCCTACACCTAAAAAAAAAAAATCTTACCTAACCTAACCTATTGTTAGGTTAGGTTAGGTTTTTTTTTTTTTAGAAGGAAACTGACGTTTTTTACAAAATTTTTCTTGTTTTGTTTATATTTTGGCAACCCTACACCCTAAAAAACCCTACACCTAAAAAAAAAAAATCTTACCTAACCTAACCTATTGTTAGGTTAGGTTAGGTTTTTTTTTTTTTAGAAGGAAACTGACGTTTTTTACAAAATTTTTCTTGTTTTGTTTATATTTTGGCAACCCTACACCCTAAAAAACCCTACACCTAAAAAAAAAAAAATCTTACCTAACCTAACCTATTGTTAGGTTAGGTTAGGTTTTTTTTTTTTTAGAAGGAAACTGACGTTTTTTACAAAATTTTCCGGTTTTGTTTATATTTTGGCAACCCTACACCCTAAAAAACCCTACACCTAAAAAAAAAAATCTTACCTAACCTAACCTATTGTTAGGTTAGGTTAGGTTTTTTTTTTTTAGAAGGAAACTGACGTTTTTTACAAATTTTTTTGGTTTTGTTTATATTTTGGCAACCCTACACCCTAAAAAACCCTACACCTAAAAAAAAAAAATCTTACCTAACCTAACCTATTGTTAGGTTAGGTTAGGTTTTTTTTTTTTTAGAAGGAAACTGACGTTTTTTACAAAATTTTTCTTGTTTTGTTTATATTTTGGCAACCCTACACCCTAAAAAACCCTACACCTAAAAAAAAAAAAATCTTACCTAACCTAACCTATTGTTAGGTTAGGTTAGGTTTTTTTTTTTTTTAGAAGGAAACTGACGTTTTTTACAAAATTTTTCGGTTTTGTTTATATTTTGGCAACCCTACACCCTAAAAAACCCTACACCTAAAAAAAAAAATCTTACCTAACCTAACCTATTGTTAGGTTAGGTTAGGTTTTTTTTTTTTTAGAAGGAAACTGACGTTTTTTACAAAATTTTTCGGTTTTGTTTATATTTTGGCAACCCTACACCCTAAAAAACCCTACACCTAAAAAAAAAAATCTTACCTAACCTAACCTATTGTTAGGTTAGGTTAGGTTTTTTTTTTTTAGAAGGAAACTGACGTTTTTTACAAAATTTTTTGGTTTTGTTTATATTTTGGCAACCCTACACCCTAAAAAACCCTACACCTAAAAAAAAAAAATCTTACCTAACCTAACCTATTGTTAGGTTAGGTTAGGTTTTTTTTTTTTTAGAAGGAAACTGACGTTTTTTACAAAATTTTTCTTGTTTTGTTTATATTTTGGCAACCCTACACCCTAAAAAACCCTACACCTAAAAACACAAAAATTGGTTTTAAGGTTATAAATTCTTTGTATCATTGGCACTAAATAGTCGGGTTAACATCCCCCTACGCGACGCCAACCCTTAAGCGGAGCAACGTCACGTAGTTTTCAAAATTTTATTTTTCTTAAGTTTTTATTGCTACACTTTGGTCACTGCTATTATACTTACCTTGTGAGGCTTCTGTGGCGTGTTGTGTCCCGGCATACTTACCATCTGCGCGTCGACCCACCCGAGGCGGTCGTACCACCAGACGCCCTGTAGAGGTGACACCATCTGTAAAAAAGAAAAGGAATTAGTCATTTTCAAAATTTTGCTAGAAAAAAAAACTTAATTTTCTTATTTGTTGTTCCTGGATGCAATCGGGAATTTTCTGAGTATTTTATCTGGATAGCCCTCGTCAAGCCCGATCTCCTGACACCTCACTTCGCCAGATCGGAGGGACAAAAATTAAAAAAATTGCCCCCCCACCCACCCGTTTCTTACTGGGTATATCAACTTGGTAGAGTCAGCAGGGCAATTTGTTCTACTTTAAAAAAAAAAAAAATTTATCTCATTGCTTTATCAGTTTAATATTTAAATAGTATAATTTGCACGCTATTAGGTTCAGGTATTGGTTTTTATAGCTGATAATAGCACTTGCAATAGGCTCTATATTTTGCTTGCCATTTATTTCATTCAATTTGTTAAGTTGTCTTTTGTTGCTAGTAAGCCGTACTTGCTTGGTCGGCCACATTATAATGTCTTCTTCTCTTCTTCTATATGTCAAACTAAATTCTTTATGATGTTGCAGGCGGGGACAAACAATACTTTGTTACTACTATATTATAACTTCGTTTGTCACCGCCTGCAACATCATAAAGAATTTTTCACCACACCAGCACGAAAAAGATCGTTTGCTTGCGAGAATTCAGTGAGTAATAACGCTTATTACTCACTAGTGAGGCAAAGTGATTCAAATTTCGAAACACTAAATCCTTCCAATGAATAGGCACAAAAAAAAAAACAAAACAGTCACCATGAAGGTTAGTAATAAACATTGACATCAATTTTATTTAAACACTACAAACGATACGTTTTAATTATTTTAAATTATATATATACACGCTTATTTAGTATTTTCATGGTTTTATATTCGTGATTAACCATTAAATTAATTAAAATCGGGTACTTAATATTAGACTATAAATAAGTGTTACGGAACGAATTTCCGAACGCACGATTTAAAAAAAAAGTCTGTGTCTGTGTCAGTCATCGCGGGCAACTATAAATTCTTTTCAGTTTATGTTTAATTGTTTACTGGAACTTTTTAACAAAAAAATAGTGAATCCAGTGATGAAGAACTTTGTGGAACTCCAAAAGAGTTGCGGTAACTTGCTTCTAACACAGAAGTTTGCTTTTTTACCAGAAAATTCACGTGAAAAGTATTTGAAAGCGTACGAGATATTTAATTAGTGGCGACTTTCTGAAGGCCCTAAAACGCATTATGAATCGGTATTTCTGTCGTATTTCATGTAATTATTTCAGGTTAAGCAATCGAGTACGAGTTTATTTAAATCTTAATATTTTCTCACTGGAAGAGGTGAAAAGTTTTGTATTGTAACGCGAGTTAGGTTGTGGGCTGAGACGAAAGGCTTTTTAAAAAGGAACAAGAGGTGTGTTCCGCTTGAAGAGCAGTGCAAGACTAACTTTATTTAATATCAAATATTATAAGCTAAGTAACCTAAACAAAGGATCATTATAATCTTAATGCTTCCTGTTATCGTAGTACCAGGAAGTTACATGTAATGTTATCTTTATTACCTAATTACAATGAAGGTTATTGTGTTATAACCTTGTTACGCTTATATAACTCCTCCCCCCTTAAGATGGAGGCGCGTCGAAGGCTGCGACTGAAGTTGGAGTGTTTCAGCTTCAGGTTGTTGCAGGACTGAAGTATGCGCCGATCTGGGTATCCACCAAAGTTTGTATACTGCCACTCCGATTGCTGTTGCGAGTATTAGGATGTACAGGACTATTGATGACCAGCTAGGTGTGTTTGAAATGAATACTGGATCCATTATGGAGTCTTTGATTTCTTCAGATTGCTGTAAGGCTTTCTTCAGGTTGTCTAGTTCTATGTTTTCCAGCTTTATTTTAATAGGTAAAGCTTTCGGTGTTTGATGTGCGCGTGGTAACGGTATTGTTTCCTTGATGTTAATGTACCGCTGATGTGTTGTTAGAGTTCGGTCCATAATTTGTACTTTGCAGTTATTGTTTGTTGTTATCAGGAAAACACCTTTGTTACGTTGGTATTGTACATCATTGCCGCAGATGGTTTTGATGACTTCTTCTTGTTTCATGATGACTATCCAGCTGTTATCTTCGATTTGCTGTATTATGTTGTCTTGAAAGGTTGCAGTTACATATGTACAATTGTGTGGCTCTTGATGTTGTATGAGTTGAGCTATACAATCAGTTGAGTGCAGCAAGGGCTGCCATTCCAGGTGCTTGCAGATGACTTCATCTTCTGCTATCTTGTTGCATGACTCGTGGGGATAAGCGAACTCATTATTGCCCAAGATAAGGTAAGGATTTTTAGGTATAAGGATTGTGTTATTATTGTTAGGGATGGAATATAGATGTAGGAGGTTATAAGGTTGTTCTGCAACTAGTGGTATATCCAATATAAAGTTAATTGTTTCATTAGTACTATAAGCTCGTACTGTAATAGCTTTTTCCCAAAGTTGTATCTTGTTTATGTTTGGGGCAAAAGCCAAGTATGCGCTGATTTCATTCTGGATGCTATTTAACTCCTCTATTAAATACGAGGGGTCGATTATGCTAGGGTGCATCTTTTCAAGATGTGCAAATGTTAGTGCGTTTTCTAGCGTGTCTAATCTATCGTAAAGCTGTTGGAGCGAAGTTTCTATGCTATAAAAGATGCTCATAGTTATGTAGTTATTTTCAAATTCTGTTTCTTGAGTTGAATATTCTTCGATAGCTTTAAATATTGTTATCTGGTTATCATTGATGTTCTTTAAATTATTTTCGTACTGTTTCATGAAATCTTGCATGATGCTAATGGTCTTTTTCTGATTGACTCTATCGCTACTGAGCGATGCTTTAATTGATTTTATTTCGTTTTCGAATTTTGTAGCGTCATTTTGATCTAAGTTTCCTGTGATGGCTTTTACTATGGTGCCTAAGCCGTTTATAAGTCCTCGTTTTTCTCTATATCCTAGTCTATAACCTATGGTGTCTAGTCCTAAATAAACTAACTTACTTTCTATCGTATCTATACGGTACTCTATTTGTTTAATAGTGGACTTGGTATCTGTTGAACTGTTTTGTTTTAATTTAAATGTATAATAGTTTCTACAAATTTCTAGGAAGATTTCTCTTAATTTAGTTGTATTGTAAATTACTGCTAGGTGATATGTATCTACTTGGTATTGGGCTTGAGCTTCCGTTAATACTAAGATCCCATTGTGGTTATCTATTGGCTGTATGACTGCTGTGGCAGCGGTGAGGTAGAGCACTGCGCAGCAGGCGATGGCGTTCCTGAAACATTTTCAGGGCGCCTTAGTAAGCGGAAGTGAACTCTTATTGATTTTGCGTTCACATGTTTGCCTACTATTTCCGCTATTTGCTCTGGGTGTATGCGAGTTATTGTATAAGGGCCTAAGTATTTGGGCTCTAGTTTATTGCTCCTGGCTGTCTTTGCTACCTGTTTATAAACTGAATCTCCTACTTTGAATTGTGCAGTTTCTTTATTTTTATTGAATCTTTCTATTATTTGTTGTTTATCGATTGTTATTTTATTATTTATTAGTTTTTGTGCATTTTCCATTATTTGCTTGTGTTTAATTACGTATTCCTGGTAGAATTCTTTAGGACAGTGTAATTCTAGTGGGTTTCTGCTATCAGTGTGTCCGTAAAGTAATTCAAATGGTGTAAAACCTGTTGAGGAGTGTATTGTATTATTGTAAGCTATTATAGCGTATTTCATTAAATATGTAGTGTCGTCCTTGTCTGTTATTCTTTGTAATCTAATTATTTCTGCTAACGTTGAATGTAGTCTTTCTATTGGAGAATTTGAATTTGGATTGTATGGTGTTGTGAAGTGTATGTTTATGTCATGTAATGCACAGATTTCAGTGATTACTTCGTTATCGAATTTTGTATCGGAGTCCGTTGTGATTTTCTTAGGTACTCCTATTACTGAGAATAGACTTAACAAAGCTTCAGCGATGTGTATGCTGTTTGCAGCGTTAAGAGGTATTGCTTGTGCGTATTTTGTGAAGTTGTCAATTATAGTAAGGAAGGTTATACTTCCGGTGCTGTATAAATCCATAAACATGTGCTCCATTGGTCTATGTGGTGTATCTGTTAAGGATAGAGGTAATTTTAATGGATTGCGTTCATATTTGCTTTTGAGGCAGCTGTCGCATTTGTTAATGAATTTTTGTATAGAAGCTAACATATTAGGCCAGTGGTAATTTCTATGTATGTGTTTATATGTTTCTTGTATACCTCTATGTATGGTTTTTCCTTCGTGATATTTCCTTATTAGGTCTGTTTGTTCGGAAATATTTTCTATTAATGTTACCCTATTCATGCATCTAATTAATTTTGGTCCACGATTGCTGAATATTAATTTGTATACTTCACAGAATAGTGGATAATATTCTTCGTAGTGGAAAAAACAATGGAAAATTCTATCTGCAATTGTATTTTCTTTAAGGAATTGTATTATTTGTTCTTTTGTATTGTTAATCGGAATCCATACGTCTTTTATTATAGTTTTACCTTTTGATCTATCATCTATCCTGTAAGTATCTCCGGGTGTTTTTCTAATGTGAAATTGTTTTAATTGTCTGTCTATAGCGTCTTCTATTTCAGGGATTTTTACTATAGTCGTTTCTGTTTGGCTTTCGAGGGTCTGGTTTGTATTTGTTGGTTGACCCTGACTTTCCTGTGGATGGTTTATGATATCAGGAGTAATGGGTAAGTCTAATAGCGTTCGAATGTCTATGTTTGTCAAATCTACGTCATCGTTTGATGTACTAGGTTGATTGTTTTTGCTAACCTCATTATGGTGTATAATTTGAACTCTTGAGAGCGCGTCTGCATTTGTATTGGCTTTTCCTTTTTTATATTGTACATCGTAGTTGTATTCTGCTAATCTTAGGCGCCAGCGTGTTAGCTTTGAGTTTGGGTCTTTTATAGACATTATCCATGTAAGCGGGCGATGGTCTGTATAAATAGTAAATCGTTTACCATAAAGGTAAGGGCGAAAATATTTAATAGCCCATACGATGCTTAACAGTTCTTTTTCAATAGTCGAATATCTTTGTTCTGTTTCTGATAGTGTACGTGAAGCGTATGCTATTGGTTTATCTGAGCCTATTTGTCCCTGGGATAATACTGCGCCTATGGCTACGTCTGATGCGTCTGTAGTAAGAATGAAGGGTTTTTCAAAGTCCGGGTATTGAAGTATTGGTGCATTAATTAGTACTTCTTTGCATTTTTCGAATGCTTGAGTGTATTCTGGTGTAAACAGTATTTTGCTACCCTTTTTTAAACATTTTGTAAGTGGTTTTGTCAATTTTGCGAAGTCCTGAATGAACTTTCTATAATAGCCTACTAAGCCTAAAAAGGACTTAATTTCTTTCTGAGTTTTTGGTAGAGGGAACTTTTTAACTGCTGCGATTTTGTCTTCATTTGGCTGAAGGCCTTTGTCTGTCAATGTGTGTCCTAAGAACTTGACTTGTTTCTGTAAAAATTCTGATTTATTTAGTTGAATTTTAAGGTTGTGTGTCCTGAATCTATTGAATACTTGTTTACATTTATCCAGGTGTTCCTGTAAGGATGTGGAATAAATTATTACGTCATCCAAGTATGTTAATACGTTATCTAATCCACGTAATACTGAGTCCATTAGTCTCTGAAATGTGCTGGGTGCGTTCTTTAAACCAAAGGGCATTCTGAGAAATTCATAATGTCCTCGATCTATAGAAAATGCAGTTTTCTCTACGTCATTTGGGTGCATCTCCACTTGATGGTAGCCTGAGGCTAAATCTATTGTAGTAAAATATTGTGCACGTCCTAGTTTATCTAAAATATCATCTATATTAGGTAGAGGGTACTTATCTTCTACGGTCTTATCATTTAGTTTCCTATAGTCTATAACTAACCTATATTTCTGTTCTCCTGAGGCATCAGTTTTTTTTGGAACTATATGTACTGGGCACGACCATGGGGAATTACTTTCCTGAATAATATTATTTTCGAGTAGTTGGTTAATTTGTTTTTTAATTTCCTCTTTTTGTTTCGGTGCCTGTCTATAATTACGCACGAAAATAGGTTTATTCTCGGTTAACCTAAGTTGGTGTTTAATCTCGTGTGTGAATGTTAATGGTATTTCCTCGCAATGAAAAATGTCTCTGTAATTATAACAAAGTTTTTTAATTTCTCGGTTTTCTTCCGGGTTCATATGATTGGTTCGTAATCTTTCTAGGTTCTGTTTTAGTAAATTATCTACAGATTTATATGCTTCCTTAGTGTTGTTCACTGGTTCTTGTTGGATTCTTTTATTTTTTATATTTAATCGTTGGAAGTTTAGGAAACAACTTTTTTTAAAGTTTATTGTATTATTCGATGTGTTAATTACCGACATTAATGCATTTCCATTTTTTACCGTCACTAGTGCCGATGGGAAAATCAATCCACTTTTTGTTGTCTTTTTTTCTGAAAAGTATTCTCCTTCTTTATAATTGCATAGTATATTTATAACTTGTTCGCAATTAGGTCTTATTTGGCTGTAAGATTTTATGTCGTCTCTAATAGGTATTATAGTTTTCTCAGTGCGAAGTATCATGTTTTTTATATCTATTTTACATTTAAGTGGGACTAATAAATCTAATCCTAGTAATCCCACGAAATCTGAATCGAAGTTAAAGATTAAAAACTTGTGAGTTATGTTTTCCTTAAATAGTTTTTCCGGGAGTTTAATATATGCTACCTGTTTATGTTTGGAGGTTGCATGTGCTGTTTTGATGAAATGTGTTTCGTTCTTTATTTTTATATTCATGTTTTTTGCATTTTGTAATATATTTGGATTAATGAGAGATTGTGAGGCACCTGTGTCTAATAAAAATCTACCGCCTAATTCACTGATGTAAATATAAGGAAGGCGATTGTAGTTTTTTATGTTGTTCATGAAAACTATATTACGAGTTGGTTTTCTAAGTCTTTAAGAAAATTTTCATCTTCTACTTCTTCGGAGACGTCCTCCGTTTCTTGTTCTGGGATGTCATTTTCTTCTATACTATCTTCTCCTTCATTTTGGAAATAAATTTTCTTTGTTTGTTCTGAGTTATTCGGAGTTTTATTTGTAAATTTCTTTTGAAAAGAACCCGGTTTGTTCGGTTTGTTGTATGGTACTGATGGTTTGAACGAGTTTGCTTTAGATTGTTCGTTACGCCTAGCTCTTAATTTCACTTCCTCCTGTTTAGCTACCGTAATGGCCTGGTCTAAATTTTGCACATATTTAAGTTTAATTAAAATAGCTGTTATAGGGTTTAATTTATCGAGGAATGTTTCAAGAGCCATTTGCTCATAATAGATGCGTTTTTCAGGATTAGCTGAAATAAGTGTACACAGACAGACAGACAGACAGACAGACAGACAGACAGACAGACAGACAGACAGATTAGTGAGTAGTTTAATGGCAATAAAAAATAACTATTCATAGTTTTACAAAGGTATATTTATTGATTGGTTCAACAATAAATGCATCAAAAATACAATGATAAAAAAATATTTCAAATAAATAAGTCTTGCACCTTAAGAATTTAATCATTTATATTACATACATTACACGCAAATCCAAAAAGAATAGATTTTTTCTTTTCTATATTATATATATTTTTTACTTTCGATCAAATTTCTTTATTTTCATTCGCACATCACGCCAGTCTCGTGCACTCAACAGTACCTCTATACTATAATAGAGAGCGAAGGAGCTGCCACGGAATCGGCGACCCCCACGTCGAACCACAGCTCGCAGCTCAGCTGAGCACGGGCTCAGTCACCGAGGCCGTGGCAGCGCCGCACTCGCAGATCTTTGGTATCCGGCGCCTCGAGCACTCAGGCACTCGAGCACTCAGGCACTCGAGCACTCAGGCACTCGAGCACTCAGGCAGTCGAGCGCTCCTCCTCTACGCGTCGTCGGCGGCGCGCAGCGTGCGGCACGTGGCGTCGTTGGGCCGGCCGAGCGCCAGCGTGCGCCCCCCCTCCGCCCAGCGCTCGCGCCGCACGCGCGCCACGCGGAGGCGCCGCGCGCCCTGCTCCTCGCGCAGCGCCACGCGCCGGCGCCGCTCGTGCGCGGCGGTGCGCGCGCGCACGCACAGCGCCACGCCGGAGTAGAAGTCGAGGTCGGCGCCGATGCGCAGGCGCGGCGCGGCGCGGGCGGCGGCCAGCGCCGTCACGGAGCCCCACGCCGTGTGCAGGGCGGCGCGGACGTCGCTGGCGGCGCCGGCGCGGAGCTCCAGCTCGGCGCGCGCGCTGCGGTACCACAGCGACACCTGCGCCTGCGCGTCCAGCGCCAGCGCCAGCGCCGCCGCCGCCGCCACGCGCAGGCGCACGCCCGCCAGCAGCGGCGGCGAGGCGCGCGCGTCGCTCAGCGGCTGCAGCGCGCGCAGCACGGGCGTGGGGGAGCTCGCCGTGCCCGCCCACACGTGTCCCAGGAGTTCCGCCTGAAAAAGAAATGTTTTTCGTCGAGTTAGTGCGTCGTCTTTATCAAAAGGTATGAATTCAGATTCTCTTGCTTTAACATTACAACATTTCTATTATAAAAAAAATAAGGGTGATATTTCATTTTTACCCGACTGCGTCAGAAGGAGGGTTATGTTTTTCGAGCGTATGTATGTATGTATGTATGTATGTCTATTTCTTTGGCACGCCCTACAGCCCAAACGGCTAGACGGATTTTGACAAATGAGGTGTCGTTGAATTCGTCGAAACAGTGATAGTGACATAGGCTATATAAATTTTTAAAATGGCGCCGGCAAATGAAAAAAAAGGGGGGGAGGTATAGATTTTCTTTTCATCATAGTAATATGGGTATCAAATAAAAGTCCATGAAAAGACCATTTCAAAAATATATACTTCTTATATTACTGATTAAACACAATTTACCAATTTATATATCGGCACGCTCGCGCGCCCGAAGTGGGTGGAAGTTAGTTTGTATGTTCGCTCACGCTAATCTTGGAAACTGCCGGTCGAATTTGAATAATTGTTTTTGCATTTGATAGTTTAACTTACGATTAAGGCTCATTGATCTCAAAGAGATTTGATTTCTACAAATTAATAGATATAAAAAAACATGTCGGTTAAAAGAACTAAAAAGAGTGAAATAAAAAATAATTATTAAAAAAACAAAAAATAATTATAAAAAAAAAACCGACTTCAAAAAGTAGGTAAACTAAAAAGCAAAAAATAAATTTACTTCGCACAAAATAATACGTTTTTTCATTTAGTTAAATAGAAATTATTAAATATTTATTTTATAATTCTGAAGTCGGTGCCAAGTAAAAACAACCTTTCTACAATATCAAATTGCAGTTCACACAAAAAGGGAGGCGTAGGTGTTCTAGTGCGCGGTCGCCCAGTATTGGTACTTACCACAGAAATATAACTAATATTCAGTCAGAAAAAAGTTGTTAGAACGATTGATATTATCTATACAGAGTTATTAATTGTTTACTTGGCACCGACTTCAGAATTATAAAATAAATATTTAATAATTTCTATTTGACTAAATGAAAAAACGTATTATTTTGTGCGAAGTAAATTTATTTTTTGCTTTTTAGTTTACCTACTTTTTGAAGTCGATTTTTTTTTGTTAAAAATTATTTTATTTTACGATTTTAAGTGATGGGTAGACCGAGCAAGAATGTTTCTCGAATGAGGAGACGACGGTTGCTTGAGACGGAAAACTTATTAATAATAGACAAGAATTAAATCCTTTCGCCTGACTATTGAGGGTTGAGACTAACCCGTTGAGGGTCACGACCTTCCATCATCAGCTCATTTGACACAATAACTAGCAGCAGGAATACGCGTACAGTAGTGAAAGAATTATCCTTTAACTCCTAACTATTGAGGAGTTGACCTTCCATCATCAGCTCAACCACATAAAATTATTGCGACCAAGCGTAAATCCTGGCCTCGATTAATAAAGTATGAGGGTTGCCCCCGATTTCTTTGGGATCCCATCATCAGATCATGACATGCTGACAATGGGACCACCTTTGAAATATCTCCGTTCCAACAGCTCACTTGACATCATAACTAGCAGTCTGAATATGTGTACAGTAGTGAAAGAATTATCCTTTAACTCCTAACCATTGAGGAGTTGACCTTCCATCATCAGCTCATCCACATAAAAATACGTAAATACTGGAGCAGCTTTGAAAAACACACTAAAAACATTACATGTGCCTATAAAATTCGAGGGTTGCCCTCGATTTCTCTGAGATCCCATCATCAGATCACGACATGCTGACGATGGGACCCTTTTGGAATCATCTCCTGTCCAACAAAAAAAGAATCATCAAAATCAGTTCATAAACGACGGAGATATCCGTGAACAAACATAAAAAAAAAAGCAACATATATACGAATCGAATTGAGAACCTCCTCCTTTTTTAGAAGTCGGTTAAAAAAACAAAAAACCCGACTGCAAAAAAAAGAACCCGACTGCTTAAAAAAAAGAACTGAAAAGATAAAAACAAGTATAGCATTATCTGCATTAAATTCATTAACAACAAATAAAATATGTCAAACTAAATTCTTTATGATGTTGCAGGCGGTGGCAAACGAAGTTATATAGTAGTAACAAAGTATTGTTTGTCACCGCCTGCAACATCATAAAGAATTTAGTTTGACATATTTCGTTTGTTGTTAATGAATTTAATGTAGATAATGCTATACTTGTTTTTATCTTTTCAGTTCTTTTTTTAAGCAGTCGGGTTTTTTGTTTTTTTAATAATTATTTTTTTAAACATTTATAATTTGGATTGGCGGTGCTCGCTCACCTGACCGTCGAACAACGTAATGTCCGCGATGCGCGCGCCGCCCACGCTGAGCGCCAGCACGCCCGCCGCCTCCTCCGGCACAGCATCGTCGGCGGGCGCGTCGCCGCCGCCGCCGCCGCCGCCGAACGCCTCCAGCCCGCGCGTCCACACCGACACTCCGAGCACGTCCGTCGCGTGACCCTCCGCCCCCCGCGCCCGCAGCGTGACGGCGGCGCGTCGCATGAGGCCCCCCCGCGCCACCGTCACGGCCTCCAGCGCTGCCCGCCAGCCGCCGCCGCTCCACCCCGTGGCCCGCTCGAGCACCATGGACGTACCTGTCGCATAATACGCAACGATCTCCTTCAGTGTCAGTTTATGACATCGATTTTGGTAAAACTATATCTTACCCATCGGAGCTGGTACTTGGATTGATTTTAATTCGATTCTAACAGTTTGATTAAAATTAATCTGAGCCCCGGTTATTCAAATCATTGTAATTAGTATAATTTAGTATTATTTATGATTTATTTTTATATCATTTTTTGTAATGTTTTGACGTGTTCAAGCGCCTCCTGGGGCCTATGAAAATAAATGATTTGAATTTGAATTTGAATTTAGTTTAATAAAAAAAGTAGAATTGCTAAAGACAGGGCTTTGCAAGAGGTGAAAAAAATATTTTCTTGGCTACTATGTTTGTTAAGAGATTTAGTTTTTATTCTTATTTATTTTTATCTGTCGATGCTAGAATTAAAATACTTTTAGTAGGAGAGTACAGTCAGAGATCTCAAGGCGCTTTGCCAGCGGTAGCAAATGGTACTTTTTGCAGAGATTGATGTAGTTATCGTTATGATCGGCGTTATCAATGGATGCTCTAAACTGAACTTTGCTTTAAAATATTACAAGTATTTGATAAAAATGCGTAATCTCTCGACAGTAATAGTGTTGATCTTAATCTGCAGGATTCTTAATTTTTCAACTTTAATATTATATAAAATATATAATGTTGTTTAACTAAGTGTGCTACATAATTTAGGGTACCGTCCTCTAAGTGTGATTTCTTTTTATCTATGTTTTTGTTTCCACCTCATGCAAATTTACATTGCAAAGGCAGACATTTTCTACCATAGTGGATGATACAGAGAAAAATTATGGTAGGTGCAAAATAACGTTACTAATGTAATAAAGATTAAATACCAATAAAAATATATATCAAATATAAATAGGAATATATTCACAATTATACAAGTAGTGGAAGTGTGAGTAAGACAAAGAAGGAGTTGATTATCAGAAGGGTCGAGCTAAGATATTGAGACTGCTAAGAACGGTAAGTAGGAGCTTATAGGCAATGATGAACAGAAAACAGAATCGAAAAGGCTGTTTTATGGGTAACCGTAAATATTACACCCCAGTGTATTTGCAAAAGTGTCAATTTTAAGTTTAGAAAAACTTAACTTAAATTAAAAAAGAACTGACCGCCATGCGCCTGCGCATCCCAGCCCCGCAGGAGGGGCGGCAGCATTGCTGGCAGGCGGCGCACGGCGTCGTGGCGCTCCGCCAGCGCCGCCAGCCGCTGCCACAGCAGCCGCCGCAGCTCGTGCGCGGGGGCGCCGCGCGCGTGCAGCGCCCCCGCCGCGCCCGCCAGCGCCGCCTCGGCGCCCGGCAGCGCGGCGCGGCGCACCGTGGCCAGCTCCAGCGCCGCCGCGCGCACCTCCAGCGGCGCGCGCTCGTCCAGCGCCAGCGCCGCGAGGCGGTCCAGGCGCGCGAACGTCAGCGCACGCGCGGGCGCGGCGCCCAGCGCGTCCAGCGCCGCTAGCGCCGCCGCCGGCTCCCCTCCCGCGCCGCCCCTCGCCGCGTGCTCCAGCAGCAGGTCGGCGGTGTCGGCGCGCCGCAAGTTGCCGAGGGCTTGCAGTCGCACCACGCGACACTTCTCGTCCTGCAATCCACCATAGCAATTATTAGGTATATCAGAATATTCAGAATCTCTATTCGTTTGTCAACAATAATATATTGGTCCGGTATCACCTTGAGTTGATAGTAAAACTCCTTTTTCCAGGGTAAGCTGACAAGTCAATATATCGTCTTTCATTATATCTGGTAGTCGTGGTTTCATATAATAGATGGTATTTCCATTGTTCAGCTGTAGATGCTCGTTCTTCACATGGGTCTCGTGCCCACATCCTTTTCAGCATATCATTCAGATCATCAAGAATATTAATGATATAAATAGTTTTAAATATAAGCTTAAGCAATATAATAATAGCAGCCCTGTATCTAATACACGACCCACTGCTGGGCTCGGGCCTCTTCTCATGATGAGAAAGGTTAGGCCATAGTCCACCACGCTGGCCAAGTGCGGATTGGTAGACTTCACACACCCTGAAGCACTTATTAGGCACTCTCAGGCATGTAGGTTTCCTCTCGATGTTTCCTTCACCGTTAGCGAGCGATAATTTATATGATAAATACACACATATCTTCGAAAAGACGAGAGGTGTGTGCCGTGGGTTCGAACCCGAGACCTTTAACTTCGCAGTCCTACGGTCTCCCACTCGGCTATCGCTGCTTTTTTAGCTTAGGCAAAGCTTTTTTTAGCTTAAGCTTTTTTTAGCTTAAGCAATATTTACTGGCAAATACCTATTATTCTATAAATTAGTTCCTAAATAAAAAATAGCGATTATTTTATATTATACATTGTAATTAGTATGTATAATATAAACATAAGTTATATTTCGACATTTATCACTATTAATAATAATAATTGACATGTAATAATTTTATTATAATGATTATTTTTACATTAGTTTATTAGTAATAATAGTATTAAACAAAAAATAAATATTGTACGCCTAATAGGTATACTGCAACAGTACTAATTGAATTGTGTAACATCTTTATTTTCACCTGTGGTAAACAATAAATGAATATGTATTTGTATTTGTATCAAGACTTGTTTTCTATGGCTCCGAAGAGAATACACCCCTAGTGAGGTATTTTGTGCAAACGGTGATCCGGGGGAGCACACACGTCAACTCCCAATAAGAGATCTACTCGTCCTTGCTGGTTAAAACTTGGCTCGGCTGGATCAAGTCCTAGTAGATGGGCCAGGTGTTGGTAGGTTTGACTCGTGACGGTAATCGACCTGTTAGTCGTGTTGATATTATGTATGTTTTAATTTTCAGGTTAAAACTCGTGTCAAATTGTTTGTGTGAATTTTTTTTTCGCAGTTGCGCACGTATATGGCTCGATGTTGATCATATCATGTGCGTAATAAGGTTCATTTTTGCGTGTATGATTGCAGTCTTGCTACAGAAACGAGGTGTTTACTTTTTAGACTATATTATTTATTTTACCTCCAGATTGAATGTAATGTATACAAATTTATGCTTTTTCTCCCACTGTCCACGCAGCTGATGATAATGTAATTTAAAGCGGTGTACTGTAAAATTTTTCCACTGGCAACGTCTTGCACCCAAGCTCACCGCTACTTGAGCAGCTGAGGATCGGTTTACTTATTAATTAAATAATACCTAGTATCGATATCAATACAAGGCGGCGTATAATAACTTTTTTAGAGCTACTTTTCATACATAATTTACTTTCTTTCCCCTACTATTAGTAATAAAAGAAGATGCACCAAAGTATCTATGCCGCTAAGATTTGAAAAGAAAGGATTAGGAAAGTAACTTATGAATTAGTTTGTAATCAATCTCACCTTACACCGAGCGAGTGATTTCGCTAGTGAGTCCCGCACGGTTTGCGCCAGCGCGTCGGCGGCGGCGGGAGCAGCGGCGGCAGCGGCTAGGCGAGCGGCGGCGGCGGCGGCAGCGCGAGCAGCGCTCTCCGCCACCGCGGGCGCTCGCGCTTCCTCGCCCAGGCGCAGAACCTCCAGCACCACCCACTCCTGCAACGCACAGACAGCCGTCACTGCCTGGCCGCCACTCACTAGCAACCACAACGCCGCCAACACTCACGTCCGGGCGCACGGCCAGCGCGAGCGCCTGCAGGTACACGTGCGCGAGCGGCAGCAGCGGCTCGCGCGCGCCCAGCTGCACCAGCGCGTCCACGGCCGCGTGCGCCGCGCGCGTGCCCGCCAGCGCCAGCGCGCGCACCAGCGACGTGCTGCGGACACACGCGTCACATTATAGCCTGCGTCATCGTCGACGCCCGACGTATGATTACATACATATTTTCATACAAAAAAGATACGCGCATATATTTTTTGTATACAAATATAATATGACATGACGCTACAGTCCGCTCCCGGTCAACTTCGACCCCATTGCCGTGCCGTATAATGTAGTCACGAAAGAGAGGGAGCTAGACACTCACAGATGCGGATGCACGTCGTCCCGCTGCAGCAGCGCGGACAGCCTCGCGGCGGTCGCGCCTCGCAGCGTGGGGAGCGCGCGCAGCAGCGCCGCCGCCGCCCCGCCCGCGTCCGCTTCCTCCTCCCCCGCCCCGCGAGCGCTGCCTTCGTCCCGCACTTTACCCGCCCCTTCACCGGCGTCGTCCCCCTGTGCTGTGTGTTCCGCACCACTTTCAAGAGTGGCACTTATTTCCTCCAGCGTGCCGATCAGTTCCTGTTACACCACACCAATTAATTATACAGTGTCTTCCAGGGTTGCAAGTAACGCATAAACGGTTTGTTACGAATCAACTGTAAAATGCATTATTCAAACTATTGTAATTTTTTTGAGGTTCCGTAGTACTTACAAGGAACCCTTATAGTTTCGCCATGTCCGTCTGATCGAGGCATAGCGTCAATGGGCATAGCGTCGAGGTGGGGATGGGTTTTTGTTTAACCCGTCTACCCCTAGATAGGTCTTTAGAATTAGGGATCCGTTTGCGCGATAATTAATTTTAAAGCTTAAATTTTTGCTCGTGTATGGCTTTCCCCCCTCTCCTTCTAAAAGCTAAGCCTTGCTGGTTCTGAACTGGCTCGAAATATCTGAATAAATACATGATGGTAGAATATGTAATGAACTTATAAGGAATACTATAGCGGATAGGACAACTTTATTCGTTCAAAGTAATAAGGGCCCAAATTGTAAAACGCAGTTACCTAAAATTATTACTACTTAAATCAAAAATCTTTTAAAATAGTCACCTTGTATTTAAATTGAGAATTATAAGCCAGGGTGGTCAACTGGTGACCTGAAATACAAGCCTCGGCTTAGCTTGGGCACCAGTCTCCCACAATAACGAATTTTACTGTACCTTTATCTTAGCAAATGACTTTCTGTATTTAATTTTTATTGTGGTGACAAAAATAAATATATTGTGTAGTTTGCTTCCAGCAATGGACAATGTTGAGGAGACCACCAAAAAATGAATAGATTCGTTGGAGATGTACGCAGATATGCTGGATGAGAAAGGTAATTACACACCCTACTTATTACTTTTGTTCTTAAAAGTAGGTTATCCGAAAATGCGAAGCTACGTCTTAGTGATACTTACAATAGTATCGAGAATTTAATTAGAGATATGAGGTGTCATTTGTTGACCCAGAAGTCTTTTACAGCTATACAGACCCGATTGCAAAATATTAAACACGGTCCCTTTTCTATCGACGAGTACGGCACCGAAGTGGAAAGTTATTTACAGAACTTACTATATCGCAATCAGAGGGTGATTCTAACGCAGCTGGTATTTTAAAGCGCCTAAATGAAAAGTTGACAATTAAACAGTTTTCAGAAGGTCTGCGGAGTTCGAGACTGGGAACCATTATTTGCGCTCGTAACTACAGCAGCCTGAAAGATGCCATCCAAGCTGCGAAGGAGGAAGACAACACATCCCATCCATCTTCAGGTACCTTAATGCATGTAGCTAGACAAGGCCAAAGATTTAACTATCCCAAACATTATCATAATTTCAATAACAATCGTGGTCAATATATTAACAATTACAACCGTGGTTAATAATGCTAACAATTTGAATCGTGGTCAGTATAATAATCATAGTAAGCAAGGATTTATATATACTTATATATGGCGTGGTAATTATCGGGGAAATAACGGTAATAGGTACAACAATCGTATGTCAACAAACTATAGAGGTAATAGATATTTCAGAAACAATAATCGGAATGTACTTACAGAAGAACAGAAAAAAGATAATCAGTGCCACAACCAGTGTACTGATACTAAACAGAATAAAGATTTTGAATCTTCATCCAGTCAGTTTTTTCGATCTTAAGCATTGCAAATTAACAAACTTGGGCAATGCTAAATATGCTTTTTACGTTAATAATATAAAATATTACTGGCTGGCTACATTATCAATTACTAAAAGTGAAGCGTTACCAAGAAACAGTGTTGTGCAAAGAGATGAAACATTAGTTAATGGGATAGGTGGACAAAGGTTCACAAGGTTTAGTTAATTTAGATTTAAAACGTTGTAGTGAAACCTTTCAACACAAATTTATTATTTTTGATTCATTACTATTGAAAGCAGATGGAATTTTAGGACTAGATTTTTTTAATAAATTTCAAGCCAATATTAACTTACTTACAAATACTTTGACTTTATATAAGCATGAGAAAAAATATGATTTTGATTTTATCGATGATCATGATAGATTAAATAACAAATTGATTATTCCTGCACGTTCTGAGTCTATTCATTATATATGCATAAATAACAATATACACAATGATGTTATTGTTTGTGGTAGAGAGTTAGTAAAGGATGTTTTTCTTGCAAATACGATAGCAAAGGTAAAAATAATAGAATACCAAATAAAATTCTTAACGTTACTGAGAAGGATGTAACTTTACCAAGTTTTATACCTGATTTACAATCTTTAGATGACTTTAATATTATGTCAATTTAATAATGATGTGATCAATGTCAATAGAGTTCAAACACTATTATCTGAATTAAGTTTACATTATTTGAATGAGGAAGAAAGGAATTCTATTGCGGCGATTTGTGCAAAGTATGCGGATGTTTTTTATATTGATGGCGATAAATTAACAACTACGAATATTTATAAGCAGTCAATTACCATAAAACCAAATACTACTCCTGTGTATGTTAAGCAATATAGATTACCCCAAGCGTTAAAACCCGAGATAGCAAAACAAATTGCTAAAATGAAAGAAAATGACATCATAGAAGAATCCAATAGTGAATGGTCAAGTCCAATTTTATTAGAACCTAAAAGGAATAAAGATGGTGTTAAAAATAAATGGCGTCTAGTTGTCGATTATAGAAAATTAAATGAAACGATTTGTGATGACAAATTTCCATTACCTATTATCAATGAAATTTTGGACTCTCTTTCTGGAGCAGTGTATTTCACTCACCTTGACCTTCATCAAGGTTACTACCAGGTGGAATTAGACCCTAACAGTCGTAAATTAACAGCTTTTAGCACAAATACTGGACAATATCAGATGAAACGCTTACCAATGGGTCTTAAGATCAGTCCAAGTTCTTTCAGCCGTATGATGTCAGTTGCAATGTCTGGTTTGACCTATGACAAGCGCTTGGTTTACCAAGATGATTTAATCGTTTTTGGACGTAATCTTTCCCTTCACAATCAAAATTTAACATCTATTTTGGAAAGATTAAGAAAAGTCAACTTAAAGTTAAACCCCCAAAAGTGTGAAATTTTTAAAAAGAGATATTCTGTATCTAGGTCATGTTGTTACAGAAAAAGGTGTTTTAGCTATTCCAAAATCAGTAGATGAAGTTAAGCGTGTGGCTTTCTGTAATTATTATCGCAAATTTATAAAATCTTTTTCAGACATAGCTATACCTTTAAATAGGTTATGTAGAAAGAACGAGCCATTTATTTGGACTAATGAATGCCAAAATGCCTTTGAAACTCTAAAAAATCGTTTAGTTTCTTCACCAATACTTCAATATCCCGATTTTACCGAAAATAATCAATTCATATTACAAACAGATGCTTCAGACACAGCAGTTGGCGCTGTATTGTGCAATAAAGATTTAAGACCTGTAGCGTATGCTAGTAGGGCCTTAAACAAAGCTGAGAAAAATTATCCAACAATACAGAAAGAGCTCTTGGCAATAGTTTGGTCAGTAAAATATTTTAGACCGTATTTGTATGGCAGAGAATTTACAATAATGACAGACCACAAACCTCTAATTTATCTTTTTGGTATGAGAGATCCATCTAGTAGACTCTTGAAATTTCGATTGACGTTAGAAAAATATAAATTTAAAATAGTTTATATACATGGAAAAGAAAATCTAGTGGTAGACGCTTTGTCTAGAATAAGTATGACATCTGATGAACTTAAAAGTATGCAAACACGAGTTGTAGCAGTTATGTATGACTAGTCTCCGCTCCGAGGACCTAGGGTGTCGGGTGCGGGGGCACCCGGCAGCTCCTAACAATGGGTCCTCGAGAGGTGAAGATGCCCCTTCTGTGTTCCGGGGCATCACACGTGGTAGGGAGGCCATGTGATGGCCTCCCATGAGATGAGCCAGCCGCAAGGCGGGCAGCGACACCGATGGGGGCTGCGGAGTATGCGCAAGTGGTCCCGTGCCCCCCGTCTTTAGTTGGTGATGAGGAACACTCTGGGTTTTTAGTGGGTAGGCCGCCCTTCGGCGGAGAGCCCCACATAACCACCGCTCCCCCCGGACCGGTGGTATCCATAAGGTCGGATTTTTTCCCAGATTAAAAAAAAAAAAAAAAAGTTATGTATGACTAGAGCTCAAAGCCGAAAAATAGAAGAGTTAAGTTGTCTAAATAATATTTCAGTCTCGAAAAAAAAATATCCGTTATTATAATGTAACTGAATACCTAAACGATAAAACATTGCCCTAAGATGCCTCCCTTATTCTAGAAAAAAAATCACTTTGAATCTACAAAAAAAGTGACAGGACTGCAATTGAAATCTATAACAACTTTTATAACTTGTGTTCTTGTAAATAAATGATTCTTGTGTTTCACTATTGACCAGCCGGTTATAGCCAGCATAATTATAGTGTTTCAGCTTGGTGATGATGATAGACCCGGAATTAACTGATAAAAGACTAACCAGCAATTTTTGGTGAATAAATTTAGCTTGTGGACGACAGTTTTCGACGTATACGCAGTCTACATTACTATGCCTATTCCCTACCTGTACCGCGAATAAGCCCATAGTGAGTCATCCAGTGCAACGCGCAAGATGCTGCTCCGTTGCAAAATACAGCGTCTATTGTATCATATTAGGTACAGTTTGTCATAATCATTCGCTCCGTTTCAGGCATGTTGCCAACATTTGAAAAATAACATACAACATAACTTGTACAATGTATGGATACATGATGTAATAAAAGATAACACAAATTATTATTATTATATCAACACATCGTGAGCTGTCGTGGCGCCGCAGAGAGCGGACACGTGGAGGCGAGAGACAGCGGCGCGCCTTATCGCGGGTCAGGCCGAGACCCAGGCTTATCGCTGCGACGCGATAGCTGAGACCGACGCACAAACTGACCTCGTCGCTGAGCTCCTCGTCGGCGTCGACGGCGGCGGGCACGGCGGCCAGCGTCAGCGGCAGCGGGCGCAGCGCGGCAGGCAGCGAGCGCAGGGCGGCGGGCAGGTCGAGGGCGGGCGCCGGCGCGGGGGCCGCAGAGGCGCGGCGCGTGAGGCGGTGCCAGGCGCGCGCCTTGAGCCCCAGCGCGGCGTCGCCGAGCGTGAGCAGTTCGTCGGCGTACAGCGCGTCCACGGCGTCCAGCGCCGCGCTCAGCGTGTAGCGCGCCACCCGCCGCGCGCCCACCACTGCGCTCGCCTCGTCCTCCTCGCACGAACGCTGGCGACGCATCACAACCGCATTTTGATGATTGACTATTCATTTGGTATTGAATCACTACACCCGACATTGATTGACATGAAACGCATTGTCGTAGTAGGTAGGTCCCAGAATGGGGTTCAGACGCGTCGGGCAGCCTAGTACAATATGTGGGGAGCGAAGCTGTGTGCGGGGACAGATCGACAACGGAGATGATAAACCCGCACACGTCCCCACGTTTGGGTGTTAATGGCCAGTAGGCCGGTAATATTTTGGGTGGAGGAGGGCTTTCGGCTGCCCGAAAGAAGATTGTCGTAGTAGGTACAGTTAACTCTCATGTAAAGCCACTACATTTTTCACTACAACATTACAGAGTGTAATCGTTAAGGGTGTCCAAGGCCTACAGCGAGACTTAAACAGTGTAATTTTTGTAATGTGCTTACCAAGACCACAATATAAATAAATACCGAGTACTCTGACTCCATCCAATTCCTTGAAATATCAAAAAACAATCACGCGATACACGTCACGCGTTTCTTCATTACAGATATTCATTGTAAGCTTTAAGGTGTAAAAACAGTTGAACGGTTGTATGGAACTCCTTCATTATTGGAGTTTGATGCACGAAATTTCGTTTACTTTATTTTAGTAAAAATAAATGAACTTCTAAAACAAGGCTTTCCTAAGTTATTCTTAAGAGTGTTATTTAGGGTTCTAAAGTTCGTTTAAACAAAGTGCAATAGATGGCGCCACGGGATCAACGAACACCACGTTAACGAAGGCACAGGCTACAGCTAGGATCTAATAATATTGTGATCCTACAGTATGCCAGTACAGTCAGCAGTTTAACACATAACATTTTCAATATACTATATGTATTAAACCACACTTTCTACATTAAAATATCCTTATATAAAAAAATAATGCACATGTAATTATTGTATATATCAAATTATGAAATGATGATGACTTTGCAAATTTCGAAGTGCTCAAAAACACATTTTTGTGACTATAAAACATAAAAACTCACCTTGATTTTCCTGAACACATTGATGGAGACAGTCTCATACAGCACCGAGCAGGGGCCTGACACATCTGTCTCATTGTACTCTCCGTCTAACACTTGAAACTGAAAACAAGATATTTTTTTTATAAACATTGATGTTATGTCCATACATAATCATCAGGCAGCAGTAATCAGCAACTAAATATTTGCTTAACTAATTACAGCAAGTTACAAGTTAATCTAGATTAGTTACTACATATAAATATGCAGAGAAAACTTTGTATTTTTTAACACAATGGGTGTAGAATTAGACACAGGCATTTAATAAATAATATGTTGTTTGAATTTCATTGTCAAAGCAGTCACTGCTTCTATGATAAAATTCAGTATGGCTTTATTATTTAAAAATTAAACAATAGGTATTTAAAATATCATGGTACCTGGAATAGACTAGCTAATGATTTTTTATAATTCAAAACATCAAGTATTTCTTCTGGATCCAGGTATGTGGTTTGTATGACTCCATTTTTCCAATGCGCATAGAATGTGGAGTGCGCATGGGAGTCCAGCACGGAGGCATGCGGCAGGAAGTCAGCATTCACATGCTTGCCTCGCAGGTACAGCTTAGGAGTATGCAGCTACAAACAAAAAGTTAATAATGCATCAACTTTGCTACATTTTATCTGTGAATCCAAGATCAGTATAATTTATGTACTATAATATTATTATTGTCAGTGATTAAAATTCATATCACAGCTAAGTTCACGGCACGGCAAGACACTGAATTATTTATGATATCTCAATAGAGAAAAGAGTATTCAAGTATTAGTACTTACCTGGAACCTGAGGAAAGCCTCGGAGTGCTCGAGCACCCATAGCGGCGCCACGTCCAGGCCGGCCACGATCTTGTAGCCCACCTCCTTGTCCTTGCGCGCCACGTCGTTGAGCAGCACCGTGCTCTCCACGTCGTAGGAGGCCGGCGCGAACAGGCGCAGCTCCCCATGCTCTTTGCGAGGCACGCCCGCCGCCAGCGACGCGCTTAGCACAACCGCACACACACACCACAGCCGTCTCTCCATTCTTACACGCGTAGTTGATTTAACTTCATAAGAAACTCACTTAATCGTAACACCGGTGATCGAATTCGCTTCTGACCGACACGAGCGGGTGATGTGTCAGTGACCGGCTGACATTGACGTTATGCGATCGACTTGCGCAGGCGACTCGGAGAGAGGGGCAGGACGCAGAGGACGCGGGCGCGGGAAGGAGGGCACCGCTTCCGCCAATCATTGAATACTATAGATTATAGCAGACATTGAACGCCATATCCTAATGAAATATAAACACAGTGGACCGGTATTTGATGGATATCACAGAACAGACCGCGTCCAACTTTAATCCATGCTCCAGATTAGTCCAGATAGCTTTAAGAAGTTTTAACATATTCGATGATGATATTGTATCTATCATATACGTATACCGACAGACTATACCTATATACCACTGTACCCAAGTAGCAAAATATTCCTATAGTAATTAGCTTACAAGACTAAACGTCTTAGGCGCAAAATACACAGAAGCGATGGAAGATTCGGATACGATGCGGATGAGAGACGGATACGGCACCGATGCGACTTAAATTACATATAAAAGGCAAAGATCTGCTGAAGATCGTTATTATACAGGCTGACTTTGTTGCAAAACATGTCCTCTTCAGAAGACGAAGATGCGTTTGCTGTGCTCCAATTTATGAATATACAAAATGTGCATAGACAAATGTCTTATTGGGTGCAACCTGTATGGAGTTTGTCACAAGAAAATAGATATTTTATGATAATGGAAAATTATATGAATATCCCATAGAGTACATTTTTTTATGTAGTCAATGGAATATCCAGATCGTTTTCCTGAAGTATTCAAAATGTCATTAGAATGTTTCCATATTATATTGAATACGGTAAAACAAGGTCTTCAGAAGAAACATTATCTGCTAATTCCATATCGTCACGCATTTTTCGTTTTGGTCACTCAAACTTGTATTCGTACTGTATAACAAGCGATACGTGCTCTTCGCACGGCGGTCGGTCGCACCTGCAAGCGAAGCGAGGTGGCGCGGATTCTCAAGTGATAAATCCGCGCCGCATCCTTTCTGTGTAATTTACGACGCATCTCTTTCATACATTTTGTACGAATAAAATTTGAAGCGTAAAAAAATCCGATTTACATCCACATCCGCATCGTATCCTAATCGCTTCTGTGTAGGTATGTTGCGACTTATAGAAATCTAATATACACTTTGGCGAAGATCGGTGATCCTACAACAGCATCTTACAAGAGGATTTGCACCACGAGTATGTACATACGGTTCTATAACTAGTTTTATAAACGTTTACAAGATTACTTTATTATGACTTTTACTAGAACTTGGACTCCAATAAGCGCAAGTTATAAGACTTATTATCAAAGTGTCGGTTCTGATCCTATAATAGTTATTTGTTATACAAGAGTGCAAAGTTGCTTTTTAACCGCGTGTTCAATTTTGATGACCGAGCAAGCGAAGGATTCTAAAATTAGAATCCTGAGCGTTAGCGGGGAATCAAAAGAGCACGAGGTGAAAAATCTTTGCACTCGAGTGCAACACGTAACTTTTCATTCCACCTCAGCGAGGAAATGACTAAATGCAAAAAAAAAACGTTTACAATCACAAGATAGGTACACTTTTATTTCAGTTTAGGTATTAATTACTACATTATGACAGGTAAGTATTACAGAATAATCTTTAAATTATAACAAAATAATACTAAGGTATAGGTAATTAAGAAAATTATAAAGTAACGTTGCTACAATTATTTAAATTGAGTGTAATATTTTTGTTTGGTACTGTAATATTGGTGTTAGTCACTTGTGTACTGTTTTTCGGTAAACTATCTGTCATACTTAATAGTTGTACCGATTCATCGGATTCCCTTGGCGTGAATGTTGGAGAGAGAGGGAGATGGTTAGGTGTTTCATAACGGCTTATTTTTGATGTAGTAGGGCCAGTCCAAGGATCCCATTGACATAGTAAAAATAGATAAGTAGGCCAACTTCCGGCGTTTAGGAGCGCACGATACCTTAACTTGCTCGAGGCGCAGGGTTGTCACTTGTCGATTCTCGAGGAGTGGGCAGGGCGGCAGCATGGGACTCTCTCCTTCAGGCTAGTGCAGGTATTGACCGGGCATGGTTGCTTCGGGAAGTACCTGCACAGGCTGAAGAGGGAGGCGAGCCCCATGTGCCACCACTGCGACTGCGGTGAGGACTCGGCGCAGCACACTCTCGAGCAGTGTCCAGCTTGGGAGGTGCAGCGCCGGGAACTCACCGCGGTCATAGGGAACGACCTCTCGCTGCCGGCCGTGGTTGCGGCCATGGGCAGCACGAGGTCGTGGGATGCGGTCGCATCCTTCTGTGAGGACGTCATCTTGCAGAAGGAGGCGGCGGAGCGGATCAGGGAGGACGCACCCCTGGCTGATCCGCTCCGCCGCCGGCGAGCTGGGCGGCGAAGGCGCGCGTACGCCGCGAGCCTAATGCCGCCCTAAGCGAGGCCGCGGGCGGTGGAGGGGGTTTTCCGCCGCCCGCTGATGCCTTCCGCGACGGAGTGACGCCCTGGGTGTGCCCGGGGCGTCGCTACGAGAGTAGGACTGAGTAGAGTCGGGTGCCCGGTCAGTGGTCGGACTGGGCACGGTCGCCGCGGCGAGTCCTGTGGATGTAAGATCGATCCAGGGCTCGCCGACCCACCACATATTCTGTGCCGTTTAACATCGTAGGCACGGGAGTCCCACATAGCCACTCTGCCCGTCCCCCCACGAGTAGGGTGGTATGCGTAAATGCATTTCCCCGCGAAAAAAAAAAAAAAAAAAAAGGGTTGTCACTTGTCAGATTGATATTTTAAATTACCTGTACTGAAATGATTTTTTTAAGTATAAAAAAACGTTTTTTTTTCAAAACAAACCATTTATTTATGTCAAGTCAAAGTCAAATCATTTATTTCCATGGGCCCCAAAGGGCGCTTGAACACGTCAAAACAAACATCAACGTTCAAATAAATAAAATTAAAATAAAACTTAAGCTAATTAAATTATAATATTAATTGCAACAATTGGTCTCTTTTTGTCTTTGTATTAGGTAAATTAATTAATAGTAAGTCATCTGAATGTTTCTCAATGTTTTTGACATTAAGTTGTGTTAGTTCATTAGTTCGACATGCTCCGTTTATTCCAATAATAAGAACAACCTGTAACGTAAAGAGCAAAATTATGCTTAATTATGTATCAACATCTACTAAGTATACTATTTAATTGAGATTAATATACTTAAGTAGATACTGAATGTGCAACTGACTTACTTTTGCCGCCAAATATACGGAATCGGGTGCTTCGTTAAGAAACTTTTCAATATCAAATACCTACTGTGAAAACCTTTGATTTTTTTAGTTGATGACCAGATGAGGCTATTTTTAAAAATGCCACTAATTTCATCTTTATTGTTGCTTTTAGCATCGAATACGTACTTCACAGAGTGCTTGCTTTCTTGTTCTCAGATAATTCTTTAAAATATGCCAGCAAAACGTTTTCTGAGAAAGTTTTGGCTCCTTTTGCTAGTCGCCACGTGTTGAACATATCGTACTGTTTTAAATACTTCTCGCGTGATTGTTGAGGGAGAAAGCTCATTTGCGCATTATTAACAGTTTCAGTCAATTGTGTTGGCGTCAAACAAACTTCCTCGTCGCTAGAATCACTCATTTTAGTTTTTCACTTGTTTTCAAGTTTCTGGTTTATAATGTAAAAGGTTTAACAATGACGTGAAAAAATGCCGCGTATAGAACCGCGTACAAAGCAAATTGAAAAAAGAACACCAAGAAGAAAGATCCGAGTCTGAGTTTTTAACAAATTAAAAAAAAGTTGTATGATATATTCGGCACCATAGAGGTAGCAGTAAATAGGTTTAATGTTTTTTTTAATTCACAAACTTATTGCACACTATGTTCTAAATTCAATTTACTTTATCCTCTAGAGAATAAAAACCACTTTTCCACTCAGATATTGAAGATTAAAAATACTCTTTCCGAGATGGTGGGATGAAAACGTATTTTATATGATTACTGCTCTTGTTGAACTCTAGCTTTAGGTACTCTACTATAAGACATGCACTCCTAAGAACGTCTTAGATATAGCTGTTATAGGCCAAGGATATTGGCCAAAACTTAAATATGGTGGCGAACTAGGAATGCCATGATAAGTGCAATATTTATGGCGCATGTTTCGACCCTATGTCGGATAGGTATTAGTTAATTATTACTGAATTAACAAATTATGAAAATGTTGAATTTTGTAGGCGCATGAAGATATGTTTATTATCTATCATCTAAAACTTTATCAATAAAATTAATTTCGCAAGTAGAGTGGGCATTCCTTACAAAACAATCAAATGACAAAAGATACTTAATATTATGTTAGACATTTATAATATAATGTTGCTTTACTTACCATTTAAAAATAAAAATAGGAGTAATCCCGCATGTTCCGTGCGTTTACCGGTCCTCTATAGGACTAAATGTCTGGTAAAAGCACATAAAAAGATAATTATATATTGAAATTGCACTTTACCGGACTATCAAAAAACTTCTATAGGGAGTAATACTCCTATAAACTGCGCCCAAATGCGGCTTTATTAACGTTTTGAGGACTTAAAAATACATGCTCCTAGGATAATTATTACAGAACCATATTTTGCTACTTGGGTAATCACTAGTCCCGTGCCTCAAATGGATCACTTTTGAAAATGCTATTCATATTTTTATTAAAAATACCTTTAGTATAGGTATTTTACTTTGATGAATAATAGAAAAAGATTCGTTGTCGCCTACAAATTCAAACAAAATTCTGTCCGTACACTTGCATGTTAATAAACGGAGAAAAATGTTTTTAAGCCGTTTCAAGAACAAAGTATTTACTACTGTAGCACCTAACAAATAAAATCGCAATCCCTGTAACAATAACTTGCACCTACGATCTTTCGTAATAAAAAACTAGCAAAGAAACAAAACACGGAAAATCATAATTCGAATTTCGAATTGTATCGTTTCTGGGAACTTATTTGCATTTGGCTTCAGGAGGAATGGAGTCGCATTTAATTTTAAATGTTAGAATTTAGGTACATTTTAGAACTTTACTTTCTTGGTTAAGATTAGTTTTTAGTGGTTATTGTTTAGGTATTTAGTTATATTTTATTTACATATTTAACTATTATATATAATATTTTCAGTTTTTACGTGTTGCATTAATGTTTGTGTTGGCCAGGTGGTCGTCGTTACATATTGATATAAATAAAAATATCACGCGTTTATTATGACAATTAATAATACTTACACTTGTCGAATTCGCACAGTGAGGGCTATGTAGATAAAAACAAAACGATGAAGTTTTAAAACTCAAAACTTTATTATTCTCATTTAATTAACTTAGTTAACGTTTAAAATTGACAAAATTAAACAATATAAACAAAATGAAAACATATCAAATAAAATATAATAATAATAAAAATATTATTATTATATTTATATTTTAGTTTTTATATTTTTAAATGTTTTTTTGTATTTTTTATAAATCATAATTTAAAAATATATAAAATAAGTTTAAAAATAAATAAAGAGGAAAAATAATAAATAATAATATATAATATAAAATATAAACGAAATCCACGCGAACGAAGTCGCGAGCAACTGCCGAAAATATTAAATAAACATAACTAATATCAAGTTCAAAGTCTACTCCATGCATCTCTACTGTTCTGTTACACATATCTTTGTGCTAGTATTGGCTATATTGGCCAAACATTACAACAGTCATGGTCGTGATCGTTAAAATTTTTATTATTTATTAGTTTTCAGGTTTAAATGTAACTAATTCTACATTTAATTTACTTACCAAAAATAGGATACTCCGTCCAAAAACTTCTTCTTTCGTTCATTATTTTTACAATATCTAAGCACGCATTGCGGCATCGTGAGACGTCTTTGCGTTGGCTGTTATTGGCCCGAACTAAATAAAATATCCACCCGCATCTGGAGTGAGCGTCGCTTATCTTGTTGTATTATTTATCAAAGGTATTTTATTACTATGTTTTATTATTTATCTACCGAGCATCAGTACAATGAGCAGGTAGTAGAAGTTAGGAACCTACATTTGTAAATATTTTAAACAACTATAGTGAATAGGTAGCGTGGAGCACAACGACACGTTATATAACCTATATAAATATATATATACCAACGAGTATATAAATGGTACCTACCCAATTACATACTAGTTGATACTAGCGATTTTTTTTTATGCTTTGTTCATTCTTTTGTATAATAATTTACTTATTATAATTATTTTTAACATTACATATTTACCTCTCTCCTACTCTGCTATGCCCGACAGCGTTCAAAATGTGCCTAGATTATTACCACCTAAAAAATACATGTGTGAATCGCAATAAAGTATTGAGTACTACCCGGCTATGTTTATGGAAAAATCAAAACAATACCACCAGAGAATAAGTAAGTTAGAGGATCGATCTCGACCTCGACACCTCATGTCGGTGAGCGGTCGCATACACTAAGCAGGCTAGGGTGTAGCAGAACTGGAGTCGTGCAGTTCAAGAAGATTGGCATCATTGGACCTAACGAGTTCCTATTTCAAAGAAAACTATTATAAGTATGCCTAAATCAATCAAATTCACTCAAAATATATTTAAGGCTTGTTTCACAATCGTCAAGTAAATGTTACTCAAATTATAAAATATAACACAAATCAATTTATAGGAATCTGTGACAGCTGTGTTTGCTTTTAAGTTTAAATCGTGTCACGTGTAATCGGTTTAGTTAAAATTGATCAGGAAGTCTATATCTTATTCGACGATTGTAAAACTGGCCTTCAGTCCTCCATTTATTTATCTTACACCAGCAGCTTTTGTGAACAAACTCGAGGAGGAAGCATTACCATATCTTATCGTTAACCAGCCTTTCTACGGTTAGTATCTATTAGTGGTGCTATGTGTTTGCTGTAGGGAGACATTTGTAAATTAATTACATAGATCCGGGGTGCAGTCTTTGCAGTCAAGGGCACACAATGACGCAGGCAGTCGTGTTGTTTTTAAATAATTTAAACGCATTCATCTTCTCCGTTCCGTCGCGGGTAAAATGGATATTAGTCTCTGATATTATTGCCACATGAGGCATACAAAAGTCGGCATAAACTCACAGTCCTCAGAATAAGCGACGCAGGTAGGTACGATCTGCTATTGTTCTTGGGCTCTAGTGGCAACTTACCATCTGGTGGACAAGCTCGTTCTGTATCAAAGCACGTATAGCTACGAAAATATAGTACCAACTACTTATTATAGAATTGCGAAAGATTATACATAATTATTTTTGTATTTAATTAACATAATTGGAAAAAGGTTCGAAGAATGATGAATGAGTGCTCCCCTCGTTATTTGTTGCGTCAACGATGTGTGTACCTAAACCCACTTAGTACATGTCATACGGGTCATTTACACGACAAATATTCAATTCCATCACTTTAAGCATTTTAGCGATAGTAGGTACCAGTGGCAGGGACGGACTTTAAATTTGGTAGCCCTGCGGCTAAATCTACCGATAACTTGGTAGGCAAAGGGTAAACACTACTTAGGGATCCTTTCTCATGTCAGAGCATAATAGATTGGCGGGCGAGGCGATGAGTGTAGTAAGCCCCTATATGCGGTGGCTTCGGCCGGCCGGGGCGGGCCGGCTAAAGTTCAAAAAGCTCTCGTGACATTAGTAGTGTAGGATAGAGTAGTAGATAAGTAGATTATAATGTAAATAAGTGAAATAATTCCAATAAAACAGATTGCCATGCAATAAATTTATTTCAACTATTACATATTGTATTTGAAGCATTCCGGAGTAGGCAGGCACGCGGCAGCAGTCGACAACACGCACACACACACATCATACGTTTACCCTCATACACTATAATTGTATTCACCTTATGTGTAACAGCCGAATTGCACATACTCATAGGAATAATTAAACAAAACAAACATGAGAATTATTGACATTAAAATCCACTTTAAGTGAAAACATTATTTTATTTTATTTATTTATTTAACTTTTTGTATACAAAATGGTACACAGGCGGACTTTATGCCTAGTGGCATTCTTCGAATGTCTACCTAGAATGCAGAGTTAAACAAAGGTAGGTGCAGTTCGTTAAGTAGTAGATACTATAAGTACATACAGATACCGACTCGAAAATTAACCATTATAAAAACACCTCGGAGTAACAAGCGTTATGCCAGTCTGTCACAACAGTCGTAGAGTCAAAATAGTCCAGCTCCAGGTGGTCCCGCCGCGGTATTAAGTAGGTAAGAAGGTAAGACACTGCTTTATCCCCTAGGTTACCTAATAATCTACTTTTTGTCAGAAAAGCAAAGATGATGCCTTTGCTCATACGGCCTCGTCGGTTTTCGTAATTTAATTTCATAACTGCATAATAAATGCGTATTCCTTGTTCAAACTCAATTGTGTAAACACAGATGTAGTTCAGTATAAATTTCGCTAAGTATTCCAAATTTAAATCACATTCTCCCGCCCTAGAGGGTGAATGAAATTCAGTTCAGTACAATTTTCTTTCCCTGTTTTTGACTTTGACTATTGTTATGTTCGCTTTTAGTTGCGTAGAATGTCACTTTTTTGAGCAAGTGATACGAAAAAAATAATAGTGTAGGAATTTGCCGCGTTTTTGTTTTCTTCAAATACATAAAATAACTGTCATTATTTTTAATAAATGCTTATCTCATATTATTAAAGTGTTAATTTTTTCGCAAATGGTACGAAAAGTATAGTATTTGCCTCGGTGATAAAGCTGTCTTAGTCGGGTGTGTAACGGTTGATATAATAACAAAAAATCTAACGGTCACTTGACATAATATCACTTAATATAATTTTATTTAATATAACGATCAGTTGTCATATTGATCTGTTGATATAATTTCATTTTATCTAATTTCTTTTGATATAATGAACACTTTTTATAATGCACATTTGACATAACATTCGTTTAGTATATTATTTATTTACTATAATATTCATAATCTCTAAGTAACTTTTAATATAATTTAGAATATTCGATACGATTTTAAACGCCTGCTAACCTGGTGCTAGCAAAAGTGCATCGCATAAACATTGCTACCAAAATTAGTTTTTATACTTGAGGTGGGTAGACAGTATAATTATTATTTTCTTACTGTCATACAGTTATAGCAAAAGTATTCGTCGTGTGGCTGTTGCAATCTCGATCTTATCACCCAACTATTGTTACCAGGAGGATCTGGATGCAATCTGGACTTTAGGGCACCCCGACTCGGATAGGTTAGGTTAGAAGGGGATGGCGGGGTCTACGACCCCGCCATCCCCTTCGTGGTTTTTTTTTTAACCAACCAGAAGTAGGAGCCCCGCGAAGCGGGGCTCCGTCGACCAAGTCCGACCTCGACCAGAAAATTAGGTCAAAAGAACATTAGGTTAAATGAAAGTTATATTAAAAGAATATTATGCATTTTGAAAATTATATCATATGAACTTTATACAAAATGTTATTATATCAAAGGAAGATTATATCATATAAAACATTATATCATATGAAATTAGGTTATTTGATATTATAGCTTATGAAAATTATAACATATGAACGTTATTTCAAGTAAAATTAGAGCATTTGTTATTATAACAAACATTACACACCCGTCTTAGTCTTGGGTGAACTTAAATCCCTCGCTACACTCAGGACTCGTCTTTAACGTTTTTAACACCCTCGCTACGCTCGGGAGTAAACCTCGAGTCCTTCGTTACGCTCGCGATTTAAATCGTCACCCGCGAAAGAAGACACTGCGTTATCCCCTTGGTTAATAAACTACTATTATTTCCTATTTGTTTGTTTACTCACATCACACATGCTAAGACAACATACCAATGAGAGTTGTAGGCGCAGGTTAATACAGATCAGCGGAAAGCGACCAGGCCAGACAGTTACTGTGATATATACATACTTATATTATCTTATAAATAACTGTAACAGTTTGACTCATAGGTACTACAAGATATACACAATAAGCCCAAACAAATTATCATATTCTGTTGTTCATTTTGTTGTACTACCTAGATAATTAGTTGACTTTGAGTCACTAAAGCAAAAAATTAATATTGGAGTATCCAATTATATCAAAACAGTAATAAACTCAGAACATATAACAATTCATAATAAATAAGTGATTAACACAAGTAAATAAGTACCTACTTAGTGGGTATTTAACTACTAACGAAGTGCCATTAACCAACGATAATAATGAGTACCCCGTCACTGAGGAATTGTGGCGCGTCCTCCCCGTCACTGCCTCCACCGACACTCCGAGCACTCGCGCCTCTCTTTACAATATAATATTAAATTTAATTAGATTGCACATATAACATATAGCACCAATCTGCACTGAATCACCAAGTACATATATTATACTAGAGTAACAATAAAGTAAGTACAAGTAACTAGTACAACAATATCACATCGCTTGGTCACCGCGCACCCTGCTTTGTACTGTATTCGGGTGATTTGGAACGGATATAATCTTTGGTTATTGTACGATAATATTATATTATACACTTTTATACTAACTACGCGTCTAGTATATTTGCAACGTGTAATAAATAATATGATATAACACCATCATTACGATGCGACGCTTGCGATTAGCAACGGCCGCTGATTGCAGCCCATGCTGATAATTATAACAGATAACAAAATAACATTAAGTAACAACGCGGAGAATAGATGAATACATGACTCATCCTCGGACCTGCTGGGCCCCGGACCCGCTGGGCCCCGGCCGCGGCCCTGGCGTCGACACTTTCAGCCCTCAAGAGTAGATAGTCATCAAGATCATCTAAGAAAGAAAACGTACCACATTCAAAATGTATGCGAAAGATTATCTCGACAGTTTATGCAAAGTAAAACAAATTTACAGCTTTGTAGGTGCATATTACATGCACACTAATATTTGAGAATGTATATACTCTGACCCTACAGCTTCGAAATTATTAGAATATTACTGGAGTCGGATAGCAAACTTTTACACCGCTATCTAACAAATAATCAAAATGTGTCATTTAACATGGTGAAATCCATTAAATATCAAATAATAATGTAACAATATAATTGTTTATCCGTTCTTTAACAAACATACAAATTCGTAAAAATCATAAAATTATTGTTACTTCAAAATCTTTTTAGCAGCGCAGACCTTAATACCAGTAGTGGCAAAATAAATGTCCGCTTTGGTGTGGAACGCACTCACCTCCTCCAGCGACAGCGGGTTGGACTTCACCTTCGTGTCGAGGCTGCGGTACCGCTCTGTAACAAACGCGCCCATTACTACTGACCGACCGACCGACCGACCGACGGCGGAGGGAAGCGGTGACGCACCGTGCGCCAGGTGCAGCCGCGCCAGCGCCATGACGTACGCCTCCTCGCTGAGCTGTGCGCCGCGCGCGAAGCGGAGCACCAGGCACTCCAGCACCTTGTTGGACGCCGTGACGCCGCTGGCCCACAGCAAGGCGCGCAGGCGGTACGCCGACACGCGCGGCGCGCCCCCGCAGCGCCGCGCCGCCAGCCGCAGGAACGCCGCGCGCCAGTACGCCAGCAGCGCCAGCAGCGCCGGCAGCTCGCGCGCGGCCACGGCGCCCGCCAGCGCGGCGTCGCGCAGCGCCACGAGCGCGCGGCACAGCGCCGGCGACGGCGCCGCGCACAGGCACACGCGCCACACGCGCCGCAGCGCGCCGCGCAGCGCCGCCGCGTCCACCTCCTCCGACTCGCGCTCCAGCAGGATCTTGTTCGCCGCCGCTCGTACCTCGGCCTGTTCAAATTCATATTACCGAAATGTCATGTCGTATCGTTCTGCACACATAATTGCATCGATGGATGCACGAGGACAGGGTTTTGATATTAGCTTATATCAAAATCGTGTCCTCGTTGCAGCGGCACTCCAGTCGTGGGTATATCGGATAGAGCGGCCGGTGCAGGCAGTACCGGAACGGCGCGGTCGTCCGCCGCGAACTCGCTGGAGAGGTCGCGCACGATCGCGTTGTCCTCGTTGAGCTCCCACACGTCCGTGTGGTCGTCCGTGAGGATGCGCAGCAGGAAGGCGGCGTCCGTGTGCGGCCGGCGCGTGTGAGGCACCACGAGGTATCGCCCCGCCGGCAGCGTGAAGAACGTCACCACCTCGCGGGCGCGCGACTCGTGCGTCACGTCCAGCGCGCGCTGCAACAGAGCGAAGGTAAGCGGCGGTCACGCGTCACGTCACGTGCGGCACGGCTCGGCGTGACACCCACCAGACCGTGAAGCGGGTGGGCGTCGCGGCGGGGGGCGGCTCCCGGCGGCAGCTCGTACACACAGAAGCCGATGGCTCGTAGGCGCTCCTCGCGCGCCATGTCGTACTGCTGCGTCACCGACACCACCACGTGACACTTGCGCGCGCCGCCCGTCTCCGCCCGCGGGATCTGCACGTGGAACTGCGGGTTCGTGCCCGTCGTCTCTGGAATCACAACGGACGGCGCTGGCTTTAGTCGGCGTCGCGGTGAGTGTGGCTCGACGTGATAAGAGAAGCCATTACCTGTGCAGCTGGGCGGGCCCCCCGCGTTGTAGCCGGTGCGCCAGCGCCGCCGCGCCAGCACAGCACGCCAGGGCCGGCGCGCGTGTAGGGCGGGTTCCCGCAGCCAGTCGTCGGGGCCCACGTGCACCAGCTCCAGAGAACTAAACGATAGCGCGAACTCGTTGAATGACATCCTGCGGGAATAGGAAATCGGTTGTATTAAAAGAATTGCCACTTTCTATCTATACTTATATAATTTTTCGCCCGATTGTCTGATTCATCAACGCAGAGCATAAACGGCAAGGGCTTGAAAATTTAAAACTTTAATGAAGGTTGCTTACATGGCGTAACGGCGCACTAACTCTGGAAACTCCACCCCGAAGGGGGTAAAATGAGGGTTGGGCGGTTAAAAGGAAGTCTGTAATTTTTGAAGTCTAAACTCCAATAAAAATAATTGTATTTCTGTACCGGGGTTCATCTAAATAAAATTTCAAGGAAAGTGAATTTAGGGCTTTAAGTTAGGAATAAGTTAACGCAAAAATTCAATAGATGGCGTTGTGCATATACCGAGCAGAATAATGTTTGACGCGGGTAGACCCGCGCGAGTCATGTAGTAAAAATATATAAATTCAAATTAAACACTACTGCAAAGACCAAAAACTAAGGCGCCGCGCCGGCCCCGAAACCGGCGGTATGCGGTTCACGTTCACAGAATGAAACGTTCTGGGCATTCAGTACTGCGAGCTCTTATCGCCAGACAACTGATGCTTATAAGATAAGAGCCCCTGTGTCCACCTCCATGTTTTTGCCGAACATATATAGTCACAAATTGACCACCATTTTTGTGATCATTAAATAATTTAGAAATTAGACATACCAAAAATCACCAGGTTCGTCTGCGCGATCGGCGAGCAAGTCACGGTCTGTGGGCGGCAAGGCGCGCCACTCGGCGCTTTGCGGTGACCACGCACCCGTCCACTGCCCCCGCCCGCTCACCGCACGCATTCGCACCAGCGCCCCTGCGCCCCCCACGCCACCCGCCTCGCGCACCCGCGCCAGCCCCGTCACGCAGTACGCCTGCCCCACCGCCAGCCCGCTGCGCGCTCGCTTGCCGCTCTCCTGTACAGGGAATAACGTCAGATCGCGAAGGCGCCACTATTTTCTGCCGTTGCGGCGTCGGGGCGAGCACCTACCGGAGCGAGAGTGGCGACGAGCAACGTGGAGCGCGGCACGGCGGAGTTCAGCACCTGGAAGGTGAGCGCATGCGGCTGGTGGCGCAGCGAGAAGCTCTGCACGATGGCGCCCGAGAGGTCCATGAGCGCCCGCGCCGCGCCGGCGCCGCGCAGCGCCGCGAAGCTGCCGTGCAGCTTAGCGTAGGCCTTGTGCAGAAGCGCCAGCGTGAAGTCATCGCGCAGCGCCGAGCGGGCGCACAGCAGGCGCCCCCCGCGTGCCGGCAGGCGGTCGTCCACCAGCACCTCGCGCCACGTGCCGAACACCCAGAACCTGAACCTGATCAACAACACCCCATTGTACGTTGGCTTCTATTATTATCTTCAATCTTCATTTCAAAATCTATCAAAAATGCATACATAATTTCTGTATTAAATATCTATAACATAGACTACATTTATGTAGTCTATGATCTATAATTATATCCTTCCTATAATATTCTACTAGATTCCCAAACTTTTTTCTACTACGACACCGCCAAAAGGTTACAACTAATAGCCATAAAAAATTAAAATACTTAATTTAAATGAGATGATGACTTTTCATAAAATTAATATCAACAAAAAAAATTACAACTAAAAAGTAAAAAATTACTGAACATCTTAAGTCTTGGGTATTAAACTTAGCTACTTAAAATTAATAAAATATAAAACATTTTATAAATTTTACGTCGGCGTCTCTTACTTTTTATCTAAAATCGCAATTTCACAAAAATCATGTAGTTCCTAGTATAAACCCCTGATATAATTGATTTATTTATTTATGTTTAGTTTTCAGCTAAGCTACGCTGTACGTGTAGAATGAAGGAGCGAGCCGAAGCGGCGCGCGGCGCGGCAAGTTTCTACATACAGTCTATTCCTATTGAAGTGTCCTGCGAGCTGCGTTACCAAATGACAGTGGAGCTGCACTGCATCCCAGTGCGGTGCGTTCGCCAACAGTTGATTTGATATTGCCACGCGAACGGTGTTCCTTAATTGCAAATTAGGTAAAAATGGAGCCCCGACATTAAAAAATATTTTTGGCGTAATTTCTATGCTTTTCAGTTTTGGAAATATTAACGGGATGCGCTGAATAAGTAACAAGGATTATTTAGTGGCGCTGGCGCGATGGCGCCGTGAATTAGGTCACGCGCCGAGCCGCAGACGTCGCACCGGAGGGAGGGAGGATCGGCACTGTGTCACAACACACAATAGTCACTCGTCACGCGCAACTTGACTTTCATTCAACAAAGTGTAGCAATTCCCGCACGTCACGACGTCGCGCTGTATTGTGTTGTCGCGTCGTGTGCCGTGCGCCATCCTTGCTGACCTTCACTCCCACATTGTTTCAGCGTTTCGGCCGGTCGGGTCGTCTGTCTGTCCAACGCGCACTACAAATACTACACGTCCTCGCATACAATGCCAACATTCAACATTATATAGTTTAAGGCTTCTTCTTCTTCTTCTTGCGAGTCAATGGTCAAAGTTTTTATACCACCCCGGCCCAGTAGGTGGCCACATTAATAGCATTCTCCGTGGCGTTATTCAAATCGCTTAAGGAGCAATTGTCAGGGCAATTGGGGCATTCAAGGAGATGTGTCATTGTTTGCTGAGTAGCACCACAATCGCAGTGTGTTTCGCCTGGCTGGATTATTCCCCATTTTTCCAGATTATGTCTGCAGCGGCCAACCTGAGCTCGCAACCGATTTAAGGATTTCCATATGGGCCACTGCAGACCGGACCCAGGGGGCAAGTGCTCCTGCACGTTTATATAGTTGGCTGGTGGAGGAAACTTTTGTTGCCACAGTTCTGTTCTGGCGATGGCAGGCTGATTTTCAATGGCGACTGTACATTTCAAAAAACTTTTGCGGCTTTTCAATCGTACTGGAGGTGGCTTGATGCCATAAAGTGGGTGTCGGGCATCACATTCCTGATTCGATTTTTCGATCCTGCAGGCAATGTCTCTTCGGACACGCGGTGGGGCAATACCTGCCAGCGGATATAGCCTGGTAAGCGGAGTGGGTTTCAGGCATCCTGTCACTATTCGGCAAGTATCATTTAGTGCGGAGTCAACTTTTCCGGTATGGGCAGATCGATGCCACACTGGACACGCAAATTCACCGGACGAGTAGCACAATGCTAATCCGGTAGTGCGGACAACATCTGGAGCCGCCCCCCAGTGTGTTGATGTTAAACGCCGAAGTAGATTATTACGGGTACTGACTTTTTGCTTCACCGATTCGCATTGCCTCTTATAGGTCAGCGCTCTGTCAAGTGTAACGCCCAGGTATTTGGGGTACACGTTGTGGTCAATTTTTGAACCCTGCCAAGTAATACTAAGCTTCCTATTGGCTAAGGAATTGTGCAAATGAAATGCGCAGGCCTGTGTCTTGGAAGGATTCGGTCTAAGGGCATTACTTTTATAGTAGCTGCTAAGTTCCTCCAGCGCTGTCATCAGGTGTTGTTCGTTATATATATATATAACGAATATAGTTTAAGGCGACCTTTCACGACTGTACGACTAATTATCAACGCTTCTGGTAAACTATTTTGACGAAGAAGTAGTTAAAGATACAGGAACACTAGGTAGCAGTGAGAATAGACCCTACTCTTTCGTTCAGGCCCAGAGACTCTTACCACTGTAAGAGTCTCTGGGCCTGAACAGACTCGTCTGTCTGTAAGGAGGCTCACGAGGAAGATATCTCCCAAGTAGCACAAAATTGCATTATAGGATGCCACATCGGTACATCGGAACCTCAGCATTTTTACAGTTCACTTAAACTGCAATGAATGATTTAAAACTTTCGCGATTTGTACAAATAATTATCTATTCTATACTTATGTAATATTAAAGTTGAAAAATTAAGAATCCAGCAGGACTCGAACCTGCACCTCTTGGGTATACGCCCCAAGTGAAAGCAAATTTTAGCTTTGCTATGCATTGAAATAAATGCATAGCAAAGCTAAAATTTGCTTTAAATATTACAAGTATTGATAAAAATGCGTCATCTCTCGACAGTAATGAGTTGATCTTAATTCAAACGTACTGTATGCGATTATGTGAATAAGTAACGCATAGATGGCGCTAAAACCAAGTAATGGTTCGTCTAGCTTCGGCTGGCACAAAAGAGTTGAGAAATTTCGAGTCCGGCAGCATGCGAATCCATAGCTGAATTGGCAAAGCACTTGGGGCGTATACCCAAGAGGTGCAGGTTCGAGTCCTGCTGGATTCTTAATTTTTCAACTTTAATATTACATAAAAATAAATGCATAGCAAAGCTAAAATTTGCTTTAAATATTACAAGTATTGATAAAAATGCGTCATCTCTCGACAGTAATGAGTTGATCTTAATTCAAACGTACTGTATGCGATTATGTGAATAAGTAACGCATAGATGGCGCTAAAACCAAGTAATGGTTCGTCTAGCTTCGGCTGGCACAAAAGAGTTGAGAAATTTCGAGTCCGGCAGCATGCGAATCCATAGCTGAATTGGCAAAGCACTTGGGGCGTATACCCAAGAGGTGCAGGTTCGAGTCCTGCTGGATTCTTAATTTTTCAACTTTAATATTACATAAAAATAAATGCATAGCAAAGCTAAAATTTGCTTTAAATATTACAAGTATTGATAAAAATGCGTCATCTCTCGACAGTAATGAGTTGATCTTAATTCAAACGTACTGTATGCGATTATGTGAATAAGTAACGCATAGATGGCGCTAAAACCAAGTAATGGTTCGTCTAGCTTCGGCTGGCACAAAAGAGTTGAGAAATTTCGAGTCCGGCAGCATGCGAATCCATAGCTGAATTGGCAAAGCACTTGGGGCGTATACCCAAGAGGTGCAGGTTCGAGTCCTGCTGGATTCTTAATTTTTCAACTTTAATATTACATAAAAATAAATGCATAGCAAAGCTAAAATTTGCTTTAAATATTACAAGTATTGATAAAAATGCGTCATCTCTCGACAGTAATGAGTTGATCTTAATTCAAACGTACTGTATGCGATTATGTGAATAAGTAACGCATAGATGGCGCTAAAACCAAGTAATGGTTCGTCTAGCTTCGGCTGGCACAAAAGAGTTGAGAAATTTCGAGTCCGGCAGCATGCGAATCCATAGCTGAATTGGCAAAGCACTTGGGGCGTATACCCAAGAGGTGCAGGTTCGAGTCCTGCTGGATTCTTAATTTTTCAACTTTAATATTACATAAAAATAAATGCATAGCAAAGCTAAAATTTGCTTTAAATATTACATATATTCTATACTTATAATAAATCTGTAAAATTTCTGTACATTGAAAATATCAAAAAAATTAATATGATTAAAAATTGTTTTGTGTCTGTCTGTCTGTTTGTTCAGGCATCACGCAAAAACTACCGGTTCGATTACGATGAAACTTGCTATAATTATTCTTTAATATCCTGACTGACACACTGAATACTTTTGATCCCGGAAAAGTACCCAGTATATACTGGGTACTTTTCCTTCATTTAATATCCTGGGCACCACACTGGATACTTTTGATCCCGGAAAAGTACCCAGTATATTATATTTATATATATATATATATATATATATATATAAAAATGAAACCCGTTTTCCGTTGTCACGACATAGCATGAAAACGGCTTGACCGATTTGGCTGATTTTTTTTTTGTAGTTTTCTAATACTCTGACAAGGTTTTTACGGAAAAAATATAAAGAAATATATAAAAATAATACCCGTTTTCCGTTGTCACGACATGGCATGAAAACGGCTTGACAGATATGGCTGATTTTTTTTTTGTAGTTTTCTAATACTCTGTACAAGGTTCTTACGGAAAAAAATATAAAGAAAATGAAACCCGTTTTCCGTTGTCACGACATAGCATGAAAACGGCTTGACAGATTTGGCTGTTTTTTTTTGTAGTTTTCTAATACATACTTTGTACAAGGTTTTACGGAAAAAAATATAAAGAAATATATAAAAATAATACCCGTTTTCCGTTGTCACGACATAGCATGAAAACGGCTAGACCGATTTGGCCGGTGTAAAATATAAATATACATTTAATTTTGCATCAGGGAAATAGGTATTCATTTTTATATAGAGGATATTATAGATTCCAGTTCAAATTGAATAGGTACGCATACATAAGATAGGTGCATCAAATTTACGCTAAGGCGGTACGAAGTTCGCCGGGTCAGCTAGTACATACTTACTACGCTCGAAAAACATAACCCTCCTTCTGACGCAGTTGGGTAAAAACAAACTTAACTTTGCGGTTCGGGACCAAACCGCAAATAATAAGTTTGTCATAGGTTATTTAGGTTTATTTTTAACCGACTTCAAAAAAAAAAGAGGTTCTGTATTTATAAGTTTACTTTTAATTTTAAAGTATAGGTAGTATATTTGATATTGTACGTAGTGCCCGTAGGTTATTTTATAATACTGTTAGGTAGGATTAGACATTCGTATAAATATTAATTTATAGAGATTAGGCTCATTTATTGAATTTAGATTAGTTATTATGAGAAATAGGTGTTTTTAGGTAGGTAGGTTTTTATTTTCTGTTATTGAGTTCTGTTATTGACCACGCAGATGAAACCGGGGGATATAGTTTGTTTAGAGTTTGATATAGCAAATTTTGATAATTACTTTTGAGTTTGATAGTCTAAGTCTCAATAGAGGTCTTAAGATATTTAACATTACGCTAAACTCTTCGGGAGCGCAGCAGTGAGTTTGAACGCGGGTTAAAGCGCGGGAGCAGCTACTACTCAATACCACGAATCGTAATCGCGGGCAAAAGCTAGTATATTATATTATTTATATTGCAGACACGGGTCTTGTCTTTAAAAATATTTACGCGATTAAAACCCGTGTCGTGAATATGTAATTATGTGAACTGCAATAGCTGAAAAATACGCTTTCATCTGTATATTAGTGCTATTATACCTCACAGAGACTATAATATTGCCAGCGTTATAGGGTTAAACTGTTTATACAAAATTATTAAACAGCTTTTTTCAATAATGCTGATAGAACCTACTATAATGCAACCAGATTTTATTTGACTTAAATTAACAATGATATAAGGAAATTTTCGTACCACTTGCTCAAAAAAGTGACATTGTGTTTTTAATCTGTTAAAAACAGGGAAAGAAAATTGTACTGAATTTCATTCATCCTCTAGGGGGAGAATGTGATTTAAATTTGGAATACTAAGCGAAATGTATACTGTACTACATCTGTGTTTACACCATTGAGTTTGTATAATACATCTTTTTGAAAAAGGAATACGCATTTATTATACAGTTATGAAATTTAATTACGAAAACCGACGAGGCCGTATGAGCTTGATGTCTTTACTTTTCCGACAAGAAAAATATTAGTCTAGGAATTTGCCGCAAATCAAATCAAATCATTTATTTCCATGGGCCCCAAAGGGCGCTTGAACACGTCAAAACAAACATCAAAATACAAAAAATATAAAATTAAAATTAAACTTAGCTAACTAAATTATAATACTTATTGTAATAAAATGATTTGACACCGGAGCTTAGATTGACTTTAATTCAACTTAGAAAGTTGAATTAAAATCAATCCAAGTACCAGCTCCGATGGGTATTGCATCATGAGAAGAGCTGGTGAGAAACTCATGTGCACCATCTTTTCAAATAATCATACAATATTTGTTTGTTTTTTGACAATAATTCTATGTGTAAGATATAGCAGCCAAAACAACATTATGGCTAAAGATGGTTGGTTATAAAGAGACCGCGTTTTTGTTTACTTCAAATACATAAACGTTACAGTCAACTCAGGCAAACTTTGAACGAAGTTGTGAAATATATTTATATATTATTATAGTAACTGTGTTAAATGAATTGATAATATGTGTGTAGCAAACGAAAAGTAAAAAAAAAAGTAAAAAAGAAAAGTAAAAAAAATAAGTGGTAATATCTCAATTTTGCTAATCACCGACTTATCCATGGTAATGTTGTTAGCAGTGTTTTTTGCTCTGATTTAGAATCGTTATAAAGGACCTGTTACAAAATCGGCGAGTAATTGATATCCCTCAGATAAATAATAACTTGAACTTATGTAAAAGTGACACAATTAAAATTTAAATCAAACACTTTCATCTAAACTTTAAAATACTCGAATATTACATCCCACAGAAGGGTATATAGTATATAATATATATAGGTTTTTACATCCCACAGAAAATATTATTCAAAGTTACCCCTACACACATTTAACTTTGAACACGAGTGTTTGGGCAAATTTCGGGTACTTGTGATCTATTTTGCTTAAATTTTCTGTGTTAGATAAATAAACCAATTCAAAAGAACACTATTTATGAAATAATATAAAGGGGTAGTGAATAAAATAACATTGTGATGTAAAAAAACTGTTTAAAACGTTCAAAGTTACCCAACTTGAGGTTAAGTTTAATATAATTTATTTTTATAAATAACTTAATGTCCTGAAAATACGTTACGATGTTAAATCAAAGCGACAGTGACAGTGAATTGTCGGATTCCATCAGTGCAAATGCTGCCGCAATTATAAATAATTTCCTTCCAACAAAATCCAAGGAAAATTTTAAAACTTTCAACCTTCAACTAAGAATTTTCAACGTGGAGAAGTGCGAAAGGCCTATCAATTTCAGAATCAGTACTTCTAGTCTATTTTGATTTTTATCCAAAACAAAGAATTCGAATACACTTGGTGCATATATACTCAAAATTGAAAGCTACAATAAATCAAACACAGCATTGAAATAAATAGATTCACGAAATAACTGGCTTTTTTAAAAAGAAAATCAGAAGGGCATTGCGCAAAGAAGTCTAAAATTTTTATGGCTAAAAACGTGGAAAAATTTCTCAATGAAGCTCCTGACGAAATATTTCATATATACAAGTTACTTACGACAAATATGTATGCGCAAGCAAAAAAAAAAAGGTCTTTAACAATAATATTTTTTTTTATCTTTCGGCGCTTGACATACCGCATTACTACACTAAAAGTAAAAAAAAAACGAGGGCGCAGGCTGAGTCTCGCACCCCAGCGCAGAATAGACTTAAGACAGCCCTGCTAATCTGCAGTTAATTGATATCTTGAAGACTTACTTATTCAGCGCCCGTAGGTATTACCAGTTAATCGCCTCCAGTATTACGATATTGTGATTTGTATGTGAAAATGTAAACCCTCATTTATAACAGCAGTGTTACATTTTTGACGATGAGATCTCTAAAAACTTTGTTTCGTGAAGGTTGTTTAGTAATAATAACAAAAATGCTCAGTACCTGAAGGCGCCGGTGTAGCGGTGTGCGAAGGAGTGCGGTGGCAGCGCTCGGTCCAGCAACCGCGGCGCCAGCGACAGCGCCGCCGCCGCCGCGCACACCGCCGCGCCCGCCAGCGTGTCCGCGCCCGCCTCCACCAGCCATCTGCAACCGCATTGCAAGTAAATATAAAAATATATTGGTAAAAATGTGGAAAACCTAATGCTTGACTTCTATCATGGTTCTACACTACATGATATCTGTTAAACTAGCGAGGAATAAAAGGAAGGGCACGGGCGTGAGTGCCGGAGTTACCTGGCGGGATCTTCGTCATCATCGTCGGCGGCGGGCGCGCTGGCGAGCGACGCCGTCTCGCGCGCCGCTCGCTCGTCGCCGCGGAAGCGAGGCCGCGCGCACAGCTCCTGGTTCAATCGGGATATTATGAATGTGAACGGATGACAACCGATCTGCCTGATCTCCCCTTATACCATTCAAGTGTCACAATTTGAATTAAAATTTGCATATAAATCAAATTCAATCACAATCAACATCAATAAGGGGCTGAGTGCTAGATCTATTAGTGATACCGGGATTATAGCAGGCGGGTTCAAGTGAAACAATTTTTTATACATGTACCAAACCAAATTGTAGTTTATCTGATGGTAGCTACGGCCTAAAATTGCATAGAAGATTAGTACTTCTAAGAAACGGCGCACCTATACCTCTTTGCCGTGTTTAATCTCATCATCAAACCGTAGCACAACAGGTACTTCTTAGCGGCAGGTTATTGCAGGGTACATGGGTGGGACAATGTATGTACAGAATGATGAATACTGTATGGAAATATTCAATACGCTAGTGAGCTCAGAAGCCCAACGGTACAGCTTCCGTCGCGTCGCGGCCGTCGGTGAAAACCTAATCCAGTACCGAATCTAAGAGGAGAGGAACATTTATGCAACGCGTGTCTATTACTGCTATATTCACTCAATGCACTTTTAATTTTGAGGGTGTACATACCTATCCAGTTATAATTTACACAGAGAAGGATGGAAGTAACGTTTATTTATTTATTTATTTATTTATTTATTGGTACAACAACGTTTGGAACAAAAAGTCACACAGCGGCTCGGGTCACGGTGTCACTCGCGTCGGCTGCTCCGGAGAAATCACATCGCATCGTAGGCCGCATGGCAGCCGGCATGCTTTCTTCTGAGATTTTACTTCTAGGAAATCGATCTCAGCCGCGCCGTGACACGGAGCGGCGCATGGGAATCGTCACACTTGTGTCGCAGCGAGTGTACGAGAGGCGAGTAAAAGGTCCGGCCCTCCGGCACGTCGCGTCTTCTATCGAGGACGCCGGCATGGGGCAGCGGCGTAACGGCGAATAACTGGGCTCGTAATGCCATTGCATGGAGTTATGTTGGACCGTGCCCGTGCGCTACTCGCCGGCATCGCGCCACTGCCCTATTGCATTCATTATTCAATATTTAGGAACCTCATCATAATTAGAGCTCTGATCGCCATGCGAGAAAACACATTAAAAAGTAATTTGACCAAGAGCGCTTTATTCAGAGACATTTGTTAGAGGTGCACAGTCATCTTGCAGCCTTACACATACTACGGTATTTCATTTAGTGGTGGTGTACGTTCGTAGAGGCGTGTACGTGCACTTTGCATTTCTATTTTTCTTTTTTCTTTTTGGATTTTTTACATTAGACAGAACGCCAAAATCAATATATATTTGAGCGAGTGTACTTCCGAAATGGTCCCATGAGCACCAAGTCAAAATCTGATGATGGAATCCCATAAAAATCGAGGGCATCTTTAAAATTTTATAGGTTATTAATGTTATTATATTATAGTGTTTTTTGGATATTTTCTAAAGTTATTAAGTTGATTGCATCTAGCAGTCATCATCTCATGTTGCTGAGCTGATGCTGGAAGGTTTAACTCCTCAACAGCAAAGTTAAATTATGCCAAATAAACTTATGCGAAACTATAGAGATCATAAATTACAAAAAAAAACCCACAGCAAGAACAATTTATCCGACTTTTGGCGTTATTAAGTGATTTTTACGTTTTTTGAAGTCGGTTCAATTTTATAAGTAACCATGGTACGCTCTGCACTATAACTAGCCGGAAGGAACATTTTCGTGTCCTCTCTAGTTTAAATATTTAAGAGGAAAGTTCTAGTAATCAGCGTTTTCCCTGAGCTGCTAACAGTGCTATCAGTCATTCCAGTCATTTGCTGCCGATCTATGATCTAGTCTACTCTACTATATCGTTGGCGTGCGAACGAGACGAAAGCCTTCAGTTTCTCCAATCACTATTGCAAACGATCCGTCAATAAAGAAACATTATAGGATGACAAAGCCTTCGGGTATGAATTCAAATCAGATGCCGTTGTTTAGCAGTAAATCTATTGCTGTGACGTTTTGTGGTTGTATTAGAACACGTCGGTCATCGGTCAGGGGAACGCGCGGTCAAGGGCGGGTCGCGGCGTGCGAGCGTGGCGCGTGACGTTGTGCTGGCGGTCCACGCCACGACATCGACATGGCGACACCAGCAAATATCATTTTTAGTTACCTGATGACCAGTACCATCAAAGCGCTGTTTAGGGAGCAGTGTGTACTGGCCTCATTAAATTTGGCGCCGTCGACAAGAATGAAGAAATTATTAGAGATTTGATGTCCAATAGTAAGGAATGATAAATTAAATATGGTTGGATACATTGTGTAAAGTGCGCAGTATGCAAGGAATATTTTATAATTACTCTTTTATTATAGGTAGCATGATTAAACTCGTTCGCTTTTCACCGCTGGTTTTCTAGGGAGCTTGCACCGCTTTCAGACATTATGGAAATCAAAGTAGTGGGTATCATTACGTAATTACAGCCGATATAGCAAACGTGTCGTCGGCGACACAGACAGATTGATTCGCTACTTATCTACTGCCAGTGGACGAGAAGTGTACCCAATGCTATGAATGATGGCCACAATACTGCTCGTGCAGGTTCAGAATATCACAGTAGAAATTTAGAATCAAAACCTAAGAAACTAAATGTTGTATTGAAATTGCTCTTGTTTTAGGTGAAAGATATTTAGCGGTGTTGCGCCACTCATGTTATGTGTACAACATTAGATGTAATAGAGGTGGTCGCACTGGTCGCTCCTCGCGGTCACACTCATTTGACTCATTGCCGTCCTTCGTTCGGTTTCAGCACTCTCGTCAATCACTACTGGCTAATATGCAAGTACAGCATGTACAAAACGCGGGTGGTGTGTGGTGCAATGGCTCTCGTGTGAAATATGGACAATACACTGTACAGCGTTGGCACTGGTCAAGCGAAATGTATCAAGTGTATTTAGCACTAGTATTTCTTAATTGCGATGTGGAAAGGCGATATGCACATGTAATGTTACGCAAAATATTTCAAAATATGTGATTTGTAAGCACAAGTGCAACGAGACACCTGCGACACGATCGCGCGAGTGTGTACCCCCCTAAGGGAGGGGGAGGAGAGTTTATCAACACGCAGGACCTACTTTGAGTGTGGCGTGTGTTTGAACAAGTGCAACCTCATTCTGTGCAATGTTTGTGCACGAGCACACGACACGACGCTCGCCACACACAGCACGTGGCTCCAAGTGAGTGTGGCCTACTTTTTGCCATTTTATTGTAATTAAAGTAATTATTGGAATGGTTCGAGGCGCGGACCACGGACCACACAAGTTCAACACAAAGTTTAGTATGAACCGTCGATCTCGGGCGTCGCGTCGCCTCAAGTCGCTAATCTATGTAACAATGAATTATTGTTACGATTACAAATTTCAAAACGCACCCCTGAGAAGGATTCGCTATAGAGTCAGCTTGGACTCTATTATTAAATTATGAAAGTACTTACCTAACTTATTCTCTGGCTAGAATAAAAACCTTTGATTTGAACCAAACCAAGGCAAACAAAAGCAAGCGGTGATGAGTCAATGACTCTAGTCATAATGATCGGCAAGCAAGCCTTGCGTCCCTGACGCCGCCAACGCCAGCGCCACCGGCCACCGCAGACCGTTACCGCGACCACTGACCACTGACCACGACCACTGTTACACTTTGGTCGGAGACTCGCGGAGACGTGACCGCTGTTACTTAATAGTAACAAACAAACGGAGCAATCACTAAAGTAAAAAGTGACGCGTTCACTTGGTTGGCTCGATGAAGTACAACAAAATTTGTTCAAAATCAATTGAAGGGAGGGACGACCAAACTACATTTAATGTAGTTTGGTCGTCTTACTAACTTAAGTACCTTATATTCTATCTATCTAAAAGGATATATATATTTTGTTTACACGCACTAGTCTGTTAAGGAAATGTTACCTATATCTCTTGGCTACTATAATGTTGTGAGAGTAAATATAGAGAGAAATCAGTAGGTAAGAGCGACAACCCCTTTGTTAATTCGAGTGTCTAAGAATTAAAATTTCGCAATGAGCTAACTTTGTGTGTTAGTGTTTTCCAGAGATTACTAAATAATAGAGCAGTCTGTGAAGTGCGAGCGCGTTGATGTCTTTTGTACGAGCGAGACTGCGATGAGGTGCGAGGCGTCGGCGGCGGGGAGGGCGAGGGCGGAGGGCGCGACACACGACCTTCCTCAACGCCATTGTTTTATCTAGCTCTTGCCCGCGACTTCGTCCGCGTGGAATTCGTTGTATTGGGTAGTAGCTGCTCCCGCGCTTTGACTCGGCCGCGTTCGACCTTACTGCTCTGCTACCGTAGAGTTTAGCGTAATGTATGATATCTAAAGACCTTAAGTGAGAGTAAGAAAGCAAAAATAATTATTAAGATACGACCAATAGTTCGCCCGCGGTTTCGTCTGCGAGGTAGGTTTACCGATAAATCTGCATCTAAAATTTAATCAAAATCGGCACAGCCGTTTAGAAGATTAGCCGACACAAACAGACAGACAGTACGACAGATATCCAGACAAAAAAAAATTAAACTGTATTTTAGGCAATATACAGTCAATCTTGCAAACTAAACCAACTTAAAAAAACATTGTAATTGTGACAATAAAAACAAATCCATTTTGTTTGTTTGTATTGATGACTAGTTTCGCAAAGGTTTAACCTTTGCCAAGCCAATTCAGTTAGATCGTAGCTTTAGCGCATAACCGCGAGCGGCCACGGCGCGGCGGCGACGCCAACGGAAGCCGATCCCGTTGGGCCCGCACACACACGAACACACACACTCGCAGGCATCGCCAACAGAGCGGGACGATACCAATGGATACCTGCATAGTTGTACTATTCGTATCATCTTATTATACTATTACGTAGGTATCATGTATGCCGGTGATCGTGAACATTACTCTTTGCATATGCCAAGGACTCTATATCATTAGCTAAGGTTTCACTAATAAGCATGTGCTAACGCGTATCCAAGACCATGGGAACAGAACGTGGTGTAAGTATGTACATCTGGGGTAATGTGTTAATACGGTATAGTTGAGCCACAAACAGGTGCAGTAGGAAGCAGCAGGCGATGACGGCAATGGCGATGTGGTAACAGCGGATACTGCCGTGTCTGCTGCCAAAGCGACTGCCTCTGAGTAATAGATACCTGTCGGAGTGGTTAGCATAGCACTAACAACGTAACTGCCTTCGGTATTGGGATGCAATAAGGCAACCACTCTTTTTTGTACACTAAATTATAGAAGGCAAATGAGTGTATCCACTTTGGGGTCAGAAACGCTAATAATCAGATGTTGTTAGCGCTGTGAGCGATTTGAGCCAAAGCAAAAGCCGGTACTAATAGCTTTTAGTATACCTTAGCACCAATAACGAACAATGATGCGACAGCAGTGCTCATGATAGTATTATTGGGTATAATGCTAGTAATTGTAACTAGTTACAGTGTATGGTGTATAGTGATGACGTCACGTATGTAAGGCGCACGCGGCACGGGGCGGCATTGACGTGTATCGTGATAACACCGCTCCGCACACGTAATGCACGGCTCGGGTGTCGGTGAATGGTCGCTGCAGTGCCAGCAGCTCCCACAGCCGCACTCATCACAGCGTATCGTTCAGCGCATCACCGCGGCTAATGACTGTCCCGGTGCGCACCACTACACGCTTATGAAATAAACGCATCTGTTATCTATGCCTACTGCCGCGCCTCCCGCCACCCCCGCCACACCGACGCCGCATCGCGATGCACATACTAATAATGGCTAAGTGTAATACGATACAAGTAACAATTATAATGTTTGAATTGAATAGTTGAATATCAACAGTAACATGTTTCGCATTCCATCCGCGGCCTCTGTCAGTCGGAAATGTCGAAATACGGTGTTGTTTCTTCAGCCTTTTTAAAATCAAATACCATTTTGCGGTATAGAATGAACCCCGTGCTCTAAACAGATCTCATAAACGATCCCCAATCCACTAACGAATAAGAATATCTAAAGAGATAAATGGAGCGAACGAGAAATGTTAGGTAAACTGGGGCAATTTGAACGTAACCATAGAATAAAGAGCAGCAAAACGTCGTCTGACGACTCAGCTAGTTCAGTATTTAAGCCAATTCTAGGGCCACTGGCACTACCAAGGATGTAAGATAATTATCGAGTCAGTGCGAAGTCATTTAACAACAGAGTAGCGAGTCACATGCAGCACTGAAGTAAATGAGTGGTGTCAGACAAACGCCGCGTGTTTGCGCATGCGCTATATTTTATTAGCAGCACAGCGCTTCGTGACGGAGGATGCCTTATCATTTACATATACATATATATTATTATATATTACTCGTTGTACATGAACTAGTCTGAACATTTACTTTTTATTCCTACTGTGCATACAATAAAACCGACTTCAAAAAGTAGGTAAACTAAAAAGCAAAAAGTAAATTTACTTCCTACAAAATAATACTTTTTTCATTTAGTTAAATAGAAATTATTAAATAATTATTTTATAATTCTGAAGTCGGTGCCAAGTAAACAATAACTCTGTATAGATAATATCGATCTTTCTAACAACTATTTTCTGACTGAATATTAGTTATATTTCTGTGGTAAGTACCAATACTGAGCGACCGCGCACTAGCACAACTACGCCTCCCTTTATTGTGTCTACTGTAATTTGATATTGCAGAAAGGTTGTTATAGCTTTTACTTGGCACTGACTTCAGAATTATAAAATAATTATTTAATAATTTCTATTTAACTAAATGAAAAAAAAAGTATTATTTTGTACGAAGTAAATTTATTTTTTGCTTTTTAGTTTACCTACTTTTTGAAGTCGGTTTTTTTTTTGTTATTAAGCACCAGTTACTTACACCACCCCAGATTTGGAGGGAGTACGTGCGTACAATGTTCGTGTATTGAACCTTGAAAGAGTTTTGAGGGCATATTATAGTATTTCTATTTTATTTATTATAGTATTTCTTTTTTTATTATTATTCAGGTAATAGATATATTTTTAATCCTCTTTACTCATACTATTTACCTTATCATTTGTCATAACAAAAAAAAACCGACTTCAAAAAGTAGGTGAACTAAAAAGCAAAAAATAAATTTACTTCGCACAAAATAATACGTTTTTTCATTTAGTAAAATATAAATTATTAAATATATATTTTATAATTCTGAAGTCGGTGCCAAGTAAATCGGATAATTAAGAAATAATATTCAGTCAAAAAATAGTTGTTAGAAAGATTGATATTATCTATACAGAGTTATTGTTTACTTGGCACCGACTTCAGAATTATAAAATAAAAAAAAACATACAACCGAATTGAGAACCTCCTCCTTTTTTTAAAGTCGGTTAAAAAAAAGTTAAGGACGTTGCTTTCAGGTAATCGGCTCTTATGGTATACCATGCTTATGTCTGCTCCGTCATACGTTATGGCATTTTAGTTTGGGGATACTCAACTGATGTTTCTAGGGTTTTCATACCACAAAAAAAAATGCATACGTGCAATTTTTGGCATGAAATGGTCAGAAACCTGTAAACCTGTTTTTAAAAACCAACATCTTTTAACGGTTCCTTGTATATTTATATTGGAAGTGGCTAAATTTGTCAAGTGTAGTGCTGAATTATTTGAAACAAAGGACAATATTACTATATTTTTTTTACGGTAATAACGTAAAGTTACTCACTCATAGCCAACTTAAATTATCAGTACCACGGCTCGAAATATTTAGAGTGAGTTGTGCCTACATGGCACCGTTAATTTATAATGCCTTACCAGAAAACATAGTTAAGCTGCCGTATAACAAATTTTGTGTAACCTTGAAAAAGTGGTTAATAGAAAAAGTTTTTACACTGTTAATGATTTTTTAAAGAAATCAGCCACTCAGTCTTACCATTTTAGAAATGCATTGGTATAGGTTTACATTCTGTAATTCTATTCGTTTTGTTTTATTGTTCTGTCTTCATGCTACTTTAATCTGTTTGTTGCCTTGTGTTAATTGTTATAAATTTTATGACACGGCTTTCAATTTAATGTTTTGAGTACAATTTGCATGATATTATGCTATTTTTAACCGACTTCAAAAAAGGAGGAGGTTCTCAATTCGGTTGTATTTTTTATGTTTGTTCGCCGATTACTCCAAGACGCCTGGACCGATTTGAGAAATTCTTTCTTTGTTTGAAAGGATATACTTGTCATGTGGTCCCATTTTCTTCAAGTCACGTTCTGATGATGGGATCCTAGAGAAATCGAGGGCAACCCCTTAAATTTAAAAGGCTTCTATATTATGTTTTGTATATTATATAAAGCTACTCGGCTATTTGCATCTAGTAGTCAGCATTTTATGTTGCTGAGCTGATGCTGGAAGGTACAACTCCTCAACGGTTAGGAGTACAAGGATAATTCTTTTAATATAGGCAGCTTAAATAAGTTTTCCGTCTCAAGTAACCGTCGTCTCCTCATTCGAGAAACATTCTTGCTCGGTCTACCCATCACTTAAAATCGTAAAATAAAATAATTTTTAACAAAAAAAAAACCGACTTCAAAAAGTAGGTAAACTAAAAAGCAAAAAATAAATTTACTTCGCACAAAATAATATTTTTTTTCATTTAGTTAAATAGAAATTATTAAATAATTGTTTTATAATTCTGAAGTCGGTGCCAAGTAAACAATAACTCTGTATAGATAATATCGATCTTTCTAACAACTATTTTCTGACTGAAAATTAGTTATATTTCTGTGGTAAGTACCAATACTGAGCGACCGCGCACTAGCACAACTACGCCTCCCTTTTATTGTGTGTACTGTAATTTGATATTGTAAAAAGGTTGTTATAGCTTTTACTTGGCACCGACTTCAGAATTATAAAATAATTATTTAATAATTTCTATTTAACTAAATGAAAATATGTATTATTTTGTGCGAAGTAAATTTATTTTTTGCTTTTTAGTTTACCTACTTTTTGAAGTCGGTTTTTTTTTTTCAATATTTTTTTTTTATATTTGCATGCTATTATCATATGGCAGAATGTGTCTTGTGCTTATTATTGTATACCATCTGTTATGTATTAACCACATTTTTTGCAAATAAATATATGTTATCTTATCTTACAAAACTCCGCGTTCGTGATAAATCCCCGCCGCGGGGAATAGTACAGTTAGTGTTTTATGTAATTGTAGCCGAAAAAATCACTTCATAGAAAACTATGAATCCTGTATAATACAATGGCGTGTGCGGAACCCAGCTGCGAAAGCAGAAAGGGGATTTGACGCCAAATAACGAAGACATCTTTTCAAGGGTGAGTCGATTTTCTTTCTATTATTCAGTTTTCATCCATGAATCACAAAACTTTGCTCATAATACAATTCTATGATGATTATTGGATGTTTAGCCAAGTCTATATGGGGTATAACACCTCGCTTAATGTGATAACACGAGGTATTAGGTTTAATAAAAAAAAAAAGGAATAAACAACAGAAAAAGAATCAGTGATATTGGTCCAGCCCTTCACGCTTGACGCCGTGACCAGGAGTAATAGAGATTCATTTTTACCCGACTGCGTCAGAAGGAGGGTTATGTTTTTCGAGCGTATGTATGTATGTATGTATGTATGTATGTATGTATGTCTATTTCTTTGGCACGCCCTACAGCCCAAACGGCTAGACGGATTTTGACAAATGAGGTGTCGTTGAATTCGTCGAAACAGTGATAGTGACATAGGCTATATAAATTTTCAAAATGGCGCCGGCAAATGAAAAAAAAGGGGGGGGAGGTATGGATTTTCTTTTCATCATAGTAATATGGGTATCAAATAAAAGGCCATGAAAAGACCATTTCAAAAATATATACTTCTTATCACATTTATATTACTGATTAAACACAATTTACCAATTTATATATCGGCACGCTCGCGCGCCCGAAGTGGGTGGAAGTTAGTTTGTATGTTCGCTCACGCTAATCTTGGAAACTGCCGGTCGAATTAGAATAATTGTTTTTGCATTTGATAGTTTGACTCACGATTAAGGCTCATTGATCTCAAAAAGATTTGATTTCTACAAATTAATACATATAAAAAAACATGTCGGTTAAAAGAACTAAAAAGAGTGAAATAAAAAATAATTATAAAAAAAACAAAAAACCCGACTGCAAAAAAAAGAACCCGACTGCTTAAAAAAAAGAACTGAAAAGATAAAAACAAGTATAGCATTATCTACATTAAATTCATTAACAACAAATAAAATATGTCAAACTAAATTCTTTATGATGTTGCAGGCGGTGACAAACGAAGTTATACAGGGTGTATTTTTGAAACGGGGTAGTAAGGGCAAGTACCTTAACCGTTGCAGTTACAGCAAAACGTTCTTAAAAGACCTTCCCTAACTTTTTGGGACATTTTGAACTACATTCACAGATTTTGTAAAGTTAGCAAAAAAATGCAAAAAGTTCAAATTTTTTTTTTTTTATGCCAATCGATTCTATTTCATGTGGGGATCAAAAAACTCTATGGGACCATTTTAGCTTTCAGTACTAGAAAAGACAGAAATCGCCAAAAACGTTTCCCATACATTTCGGCAACAGAAACGAATTTCTACGATGGTCTAACTTTTTGTTATGGCCTGGAAGTGGGTAGAATTGACTGTAAAGTAAATAAAAAGAAGTTTTACCCTCAAATTTCGAATTTGATTCGAAAATCTGTGTGTTATACTTAGTTTCAGCTGAGAAACTTCGTATGAGTTATTAATTAAGGATTTTCGCTAAAATGTCTTCTAATCGTGAAAAAATTGACTTATTAGAAGCTAACCTTTTTTTTTTTTTTTTTTTTTTTTTTTTTTTTTTTTTTTTTTTTTTTTTTTTTTTTCGCGGGGAAATGCATTTACGCATACCACCCTACCCGTGGGGGGACGGGCAGAGCGGCTATGTGGGACTCCCGTGCCTACGATGTTAAACGGCACAGAATACCCACTAAAACCCCGCGGTGTGCCCTCGTCGCCGAAAGATGGTGGGTCGGCGAGCCCCGGATCGATATTATATCCACAGGGCTCGCCGCGACGACCGTGCCCAGTCCGACCTCCGACCGGGCACCCGACTCTCTTCAGTCCTCCTCTCGTAGCGACGCCCCGAGCACACCCAGGGCGTCACTCCGTCGCGGAAGGCATCAGCGGGCGGCGGAAAACCCCCTCCACCGCCCGCGGCCTCGCTTAGGGCGGCATTAGGCTCGCGGCGTACGCGCGCCTTCGCCGCCCAGCTCGCCGGCGGCGGAGCGGATCAGCCAGGAGTGAGTCCTCCCTGATCCGCTCCGCCGCCTCCTTCTGTGAGATGACGTCCTCACAGAAGGATGCGACCGCATCCCACGACCTCGCGCTGCCCATGGCCGCAACCACGGCTGGCAGATTAGAAGCTAACCTAACCTAACCTAACAAAAAGTTAGACCATCGTAGAAATTCGTTTCTGTTGCCGAAATGTATGGGAAACGTTTTTGGCGATTTCTGTCTTTTCTAGTACTGAAAGCTAAAATGGTCCCATAGAGTTTTTTGATCCCCACATGAAATAGAATCGATTGGCATAAAAAAAAAAAAAATTGAACTTTTTGCATTTTTTTTGCTAACTGTAAGTTTTTTACAAAATCTGTGAATGTAGTTCAAAATGTCCCAAAAAGTTAGGGAAGGTCTTTTAAGAACGTTTTGCTGTAACTGCAACGGTTAAGGTAGTTGCCCTTACTGCCCCGTTTCAAAAATACACCCTGTATAACTTCGTTTGTCACCGCCTGCAACATCATAAAGAATTTAGTTTGACATATTTTATTTGTTGTTAATGAATTTAATGTAGATAATGCTATACTTGTTTTTATCTTTTCAGTTCTTTTTTTTAAGCAGTCTGGTTCTTTTTTTTGCAGTCGGGTTTTTTGTTTTTTTATAATTATTTTTTATATATAAAGTTGATGTCTGAGTGTCTGCGTGACCTTTGCCGCAATTCTGTATTTCACGGCACGTACGTAGCTGAGCGAGGCCGCACTTTATTTGTAAGCCGTGAAGAACACTGTCACGATCCCGTGACAGGTCTCGCCTCTGACACAAAAATTTTAAAATTTAAAAATTAGGAACAGGAACTAAGTTACCTTCATCAACATCATCATCAGCCTCTCCCAAGGTGCGCCAGAGTTCACTACGCATCCAATCGCTACCAGCAATCTTATGCCTCCTCTACACTTCAGTAGATGCGTCCGTAGACGTCGGCAGATACATCTGCAGATTGATCTCCACAAGCCGTCCACACGTCTGTTGGTCGATCAGTCTGTGTCGGTTCTCGACAGACGCAACACGTACGCACGTAAAATGAATATTGAGGCCGTAGCTGCCGCAGCTATTACTTTAGTCTTAATCTTACTAGTTAGATATTATATTACTAATTAATTAGTAGGTAGGTAAAAAAAATGAATCAATCGTTAAGTATTTACATCATTTTTATTTTTGTAGTATTTATTTTTTGGATTCCACAGGCAGTTTTCTGATTAATATAGCTCCAGTTATTTGAATGTTGCCTCAGTGCTCATATAAGTCATTTTAACGAGCAAGTAAAAAAGAAAACAAACAAAAATCGGCAAGAATAACGCGTACACTCTCATTCGCTTCCCGATGAACACTGATCCGTCGTCAGACGTGTGGACAGACCACTCGCGCGCGCCGAGCGCTCGCTCTGAAATCCTTTGATCCGTGCTACAAAAACCGACAACTAATGGATTTGTGCCAGATGCATCTGGCGACGTGCGCGGACGTCAAATACCTACCACAGACGAGCAAATCACCCCCTCTACACGTCGGCGGACGCGTCCGTCGATGACATTTGCAGATGCATCTCTCTACGTGTAGAGAGGGCATTACGCAGATCGTCGCGCCATCTTGCCGGGTGGCATCCGAAGTTATCTTACCTATACTAAGAAACAGTTGAAAAAGATATGGGACCGGCAGGATTTCAACTGTTTTTTAGTATAATTTGCTAAGCATAGCTAAATGCTATAAAAATAATCAATTGGAAGTTACCTTACCTATCAATAAATTCATAGTGCAAACAGTAGTGATGAATGTAAATAGATAGCAGCAATACTCACATGCGGCCTGAGCCAGCGCACGCCGGCTGCCAGCCTCTTGTCTCCGAGGGCTCGCCAGGAGGGGGGGAACGCCGCGTCCTCGAACAGCGTCCCCGCGGGACCCACCGCCGCGCCCCCCAACACCCCCGCGGAGCCCTCCGAGCCGCTCCAGTATCTGGACAGCGTAGAGTGCTGGTCATCGCGGCGCGCGCCCACGCCATCTGCTCACAAGACGCTCATATTAGTACTTCATTAATAGGTAATGGCGCTGTACACACCGTTAGCTTAGTATTAGAAGGCAGCGGTAAACCAGCGGTAACAGTTACGTGTATGGGCAAGAATGGGCACTGTTTATTAATAAGTAAGTATAGAATGCAGAAGTGGTTATGATCGCTACCGGCGCGGGCGCAGTGCGGAGCGCATCGGCCGACGCTGCTGGAACAAATTGCACGCCGCGTCGCTTCCGCACCGCGCGCCGCGATTGCTGTGCCATGAGTGGTAGCCGCACGGCATTATACACCTGCTGCGAAGACGAGGACCGGCCGGATGATCAGAGCAAACCGATCAGACGTGTCACAAGTTGGCGATAACAAATAAGCGTGGATGGCCAGTGGCTATCCACTGTGATAGGGTCGCTGCTTTCCATAAAATAAACTTCCTTTTTGAACCTTGCTATAAAGAAACGTAGCAGCGATAGCCGAGTGGGAGATCGTAGGATTGCGAAGTCAATGGTCTTGGGTTCGAACCTACGGCACACATCACTGTCAAGAAATCGTTAAGCTTTGTCTTTTTGAAGATATGTGTGTATTTATCATAAATTATCGCTCGCTTACGGTGAAGGAAAACATCGTTAGGAAACCTACATGCCTGGAAGTGTCTAAAAAGTGCTCGAGAGTGTGAGTGTGCTAGATACAGGGTTGCCACTATTATAGAGAGACGTGTTGTAAAGTTAAGGAGCATAGGACTACCTTTGAACAATATGCAATTCCTGAACTATAAGCAGCATGAGACACGATTGTGGCAATAGATGTAGTGTTATCTCTGCAATCATCTGCAATATTGGCACTGGAATATGCATACTAGGCAGGACTCCCAGAAGCAAAAAGTTATTCAATCTATGTGTGAGCGTGGGGAGTGCGCGTGCGCAGCGGCGGCGCGGCGGCGCGGCGGCGGTCCGAGCAACGGTGCTGCGAACGCGAGGGAATGCGCCGGCGCCCGAGCCCACGGTCTGGGTGACTGTATGCTCGCACAGACTTCTCCACTACGAACTATACACTTTTAATTAGATTAGACACCTACTTATGAACTGCACATACTTAACTTATTACACATGACAAAACGAATCGGATTTATTTAAAACCGGCCAAGTGCGAGTCGGACTCGCGCACGTAGGGTTCCGTACCACTATACATTTAAATAAATGTTTTTCTTTATTCTTTATTATATTGGAGTTGATTGAATGAAAGGTAAAATGCGATTTACGATTTATAAAGTATTAAAAAAAATGAGTTTCAGTTCTAAGTATAGGGAATCCCAAAAATGTATTATTTTTGTTCTATTTTTGTATGAAAATCTTAAAGCGGTTCACCGAATACATCTACTTACCAATTTTCCTCAGTATAGCTCTTATAGTTAAGGAAAAAAGTGGCTGTGACATACGGACGGACAGACGGTCAGACATGACGAATCCATAAGGGTTCCGTTTTTTGCCATTCGGCTACGGAACCCTAAAAAGTATTGTTCAGTGCGTGTAGGGACACCGTATCGTAATAGATCTGTCAGCAAAATAATAGATTTGTCATCAAAATAATAGATTTGTCAGCAAATGTAATCAACGAATGAATAGATCCATCGGCACGGTACAATTAAGCTCTGGCGGTACTGGCACAGGATAATCAGGTACAGATCGCAAGCTACATATAACGTGCGCTATACCACTAGAGTCAGACTAGACCATCAAGTAGAACAGTTTCGACATTTTCACAAAATCGACACCTTCGTCCACTTTTTCTATGCCAACATGCCATACAATTTTTAAGTTTTTCATAGCTGTTTTTGGAACAAATGATGCAATGCTTGAACAAATTTACTAAATTTACAATCTCATGTACAATGATTTAGTTGAAATATTGTGATTGGAAATGACTGAGGAGGTGTGGGTGTTATTCACCTCTGATGCGCCCTTTTGGCTAATGAAGGCGTGTTATGTTTATATCTTAAATTGTTTTACCGCCACTTTGTAGAGTAAATACATTTTTGCCAATCAATTTTGTTCAAACTTTTCATTGAATTTAAGCAATCTTGGTTCAAACAATCAAGAATATTGTAAAGTTTTAAATAGAGCTACGGTATGTTTTTACGATTTCAGGATCACAATAAAATGTCATATTTGGCGGGCCCCACGGCACTGTCGACGATCTATTTATTCTGCTGGCAAATCCAATATTATATGAAATTGCTGACTTATAAAATAACATTATTCAAAAAACATAATATTAAAATGACACTGTCAAATGTTCGGCTGCTTACAACTATGACCTGTGTGAGTGGACCTGAAGATTTGGCCAAAATAAGTTAACGGATTGTAGTAAAAACCAGATAGTTTTATTAATTAGTGGTTATTATTGCAAAGTGTTGCAGCGAACGGCGCAGTTACGACATTGGACGATGCGCATGCGCAGTGCTGTGCGTTACACACGGCTGCTTTAATAGCTACTTTCAATTTCGGTAACCAGTGAAACCTCTATTAATAGCACACAATCTCAATATAATAACGCTAGGGTTCTTCAAAATTATCAATGAATATGTTAATTACGCGTTCACTTGTTACTTGTTACATACAAACTAGTGCTCTGGCATTGGCACAATAACATAAAACTAATGTAACTCCTTGAAATACGAAGCTTTGCAATCAATCCTTTTTATCACGAAAGTGACCATTTAATGAAAAGGCTTTTCATGGGTAGGATGAGACAGAGTTATTCTCTTTCTTCCTTCCCTCTCACTAAAATTTACTTACTTACTAACTTACATACATGAGTTGACGTAAAGTTCACTTTTTGTCGTCTACGCCACAAAGGCTCTTTGCGGCGTAGATGACGAATAGTAGTGTTAGCAGCATCTTTTACCTATTTGATCGGAATGTAGCTGTTCCCTCCGGGCTTACTGCTACCACACTACACAAATGTCATCAGCATCAATGTACAGTAACAAAGTGACGCCTCCTGTGCGGGCCTTCAAGTGATACGTAAACAGATTATTTGCTGTTAATTATATATATTTCATTTTTTTTATCCTGGATACTAAATTGACGGCAATAAAAATGCCCAGCTGTCACTAAACTATTGTTTTTGTAGGGTACGTTACCTACGCTGCTAAGAGGATGCTAAATTAAACACTTCGATAACCTGGTAAATCCGTTTATTACGGTGAATGTGTTTTTACGCTAATTTATGCTAAGATGCTAATGACGATGGACGATATGAGCTTTGCTAATAAGTACGAATGCACCCGATTGCCTTCCGAATATGCACTGAGGTCGCAGCGCACTTGCGGCGACCGTATTAGATAGCTTGATCAGCAATAAGTGTTCGATCGTAAATATTGCATCGAATAGATCTAGCTGTCAACTTAGTATCCGGGATTAAAAATGAACTATAGTTACCATTTCCTATGTCTTCAAAGCGAAAACCGACGGCATCCATGTGGTGCTACTACTTGTAGAATTTCCACAGTTTCGATAGAATCGTAAAGAAGAAGGAGTAAGAAATAGTCACTAACTAGTGTGTCCGTTGGTCTTGTGCGCGTGTCCGTTGAGGGCGTGTGCGGGGGGGTGCGCGGCGTGCGGCGGCGGCGGCGAGGCCTGCGCGCGCGTGCGCATGAACTTCCTCATGGCGCGCGCCACACCTCCTCATCGCACGGCGCCGCCCGCTGCCCTGCAACAAACGACAACATCTCCATCAATGAACGCCCGCGCCCTTCACCAATACTTACCATCGTCTCTCAAAGGCATCTCATCTCAAGTGCGAATGGGAGGTGAGCGAGCTCCGAGAGGTCTAGGGACTGGTAGTCGAGCCTCATCACAAAAAATGGTGTTAAAGCTGGACGAGTAGTTATAAGTTTGTACGAGCGCATGATGCAGGCGCTTCAATCAATTCGTTCGTAGGTGGTAGAGCTCTTGTGAACCAGCTTATATGGCAATATTATTTTATTGACAGTTTGGCATATTGTATTAATTCGTTATTGCAACACGACATTTCATTTCTAACCGCAATATTAATGTAATTGATTATTATAATAACAAGGTGGACTACATTCGGCTCGTTGTCTCGAGTAAAAATTATGATTATTCCATGGTTTTGAGTATTAAAATAAGATGTCGGTGACAGTCGGTGTATTTTTTCCTGATTCTCTAGGAGACTTATTTAGATCAGACATTTTTTAGCTTTTCAGTACAAAAGACATAAACGCGTGCGCGAATTCCAGGCGGTCCAGGGGTGAGCTGCAAAAGTGTCTCATCTCAGTAACTTTTAATCCTAAACGAACGACTGAGATAAAGAAGCTCACCTTAAAACCGCCTGGTGATAATTATAAATTTGTTTACAGAATTTATTTGTTCTAGGCAAAAAGTTAGTGCATGTTGTAGGTACTTAGTTTATAGATTGAATATTAAAAGTGGTTAAGTAACGTTTGAGTTTAAACCTTATTACTTTGGCGTGTCTTGTTTAGGAATTAATAGTAAGATAAATTATTATACTTTCGTGATATCGTAAAGGGTCTTTCAACAAGGATGGGTCGATGTTAACATTTAATAAAACAAGATGTGTGTGAGATATTAAGAAATTTATTTTTTATTTGAAAGGCCCATTTATGACATTATGGATGGAATATGACATCGTTCAAATGTCCGCCGCGGCTTCGTATGGTGGCACGAATCCGAGAGGTCCAATTTTTAATGACTCTGCTGCATATATCCGGCTGAATCTGAGCGATAGCCTGCGTTATGTTGGCTTTCAGGGCAACGGTCGATTGTGGCTTATTGGCATAGACCTGCGACTTCAGAAAACCCCACAAGAAAAAGTCTAGCGGAGTCAAATCACACGATCTTGGTGGCTAATTTACGTCACCTTTGCGAGAGATAACCCTACCCTCAAATCGTTCATGCAGAATGTCCATTGTGTCGTTTGCTGCGTGGCAAGTAGCGACATTTTGCTGGAGCCACTTGTCGTTCACGTCCATATTGTTCAATACAAGCCAAAAGAAATTGTTTATCATTGATCTGTAGTGCTCGCCGTTGACGGTGATGGCCTCGCCAAGATCGTTTTCGAAAGAAGTACGGAACAATGAGGCCGCCAGACCAAAATCCGCACCAAACAGTAACTGTTTGTGGATGCATTGCCACTTGGTGAACCTCATGTGGGTTGTGGTCATCCCATATACGTCAATTTTGCTTATTAACAAAACCATTTACACAAAAATGTGCCTCATCACTAAAGATTACTTTTCAAAGATTGATGTCGCAACGTTTGCACTAACTAACACTCATTTTGATAATATAGTTTTATCATTTGTACTTACATGCTGCTCAACCGAGTAACTTGCCATGGTGATTTCGCATCAGTGACTGAATAAGAAAAAACAGATTTGACAGATGCCGCCAAAACAAAATGTTCGCCACAGATTATTAATATCGACCCGCTCCATTTGAAAGACCCTTTAGTTAAATTAGTTAGTTGTGTCATCAGCGGTATCGTTGGAATCCTTTTGATGTTGTGTTACTTACGTTATGAGGAACGTACTTTCTTATCTTAAAACTTTAAGTCTAACCAGTTCAGGGAATTAAGGAGTGCATTGCCGTTATTTAAATAGATATAGCTGCCTACATGGTACATTATACAAACATACATTTTTAATTGAATATCCATTATACAGGTTGCATAGCTTGTTACGATCTTGGTTAAGGACCAGACGTCGCACGCCGCAGCGCCAGCGGCTGAAAACGTCCAAAGCTCTTGACTCAATCCAGGAATGAAACCTTGAGTCTCAAGATAAGCCCTTATTGAAGCAGTATGTATCTGCTACACAGCACAAGTAGTGCAATACGTTTGGTCTAACGGGAGCGGTTTAGCAGTTAACACTCTCTCTTTTTATTAATAAATGTTTGGGAAGCGGTGCAGTAGGTTAATTCAATGCTGCGTACTTTTGGCTACAATTAAATGAAGTAGCTCAACGTTGGTAGTTCACCGCGCGCACCGTTCGCCGTGCGTCGGCGCAGGCGCGGCAACAACGCGCGAGATGGCGTTACAGATAACTCTGTAGCAGCTTTTATGTTTTGTTACCGTTACTTCTAATATTTATGTGTCGTTCGCGAAAGTTTTAACAACATTTTGCTAGACGTTTAACTGTAGCTTTTCACCATTGCTGCATTGTTTGCAGATTGGCTGACCTCACCGCGGCCCGCGTCTGGCGTCAGCCTCGGATGACGGACATTGACTGCTACATTTATTTTGATAGTAGCTAGGTACTCTACTACCATGTACTCATGATCCATTGTCTGTAAGTTTGGCTTTACAACACTTGGCAAATTTCGGCATTGACCAAATAAAACTTAGCGATAGCTTAAGTGTAAAGTGGCCAAGTCAATGGCTGCATGCATAGTTATCAATAATGACAATAAGTGGGTAGCGGACACGTTTCGTTTTGCAAGCCAAGCCCTTCCTGTATTGTAATTCAACCTAAGTACAGTCATCAAAATGTTAAAGTGCCAGCAATATAATAATAATTGCCTTGACAGTAGCTAGGTAGTTTAGTCACTAAATTAGCATAATGCAGTTTTCCAGTCCAGTGTAAATTATGACGATTTTTTTAAATGGCCATACTTTATAAAATTTGACACATGGATTTTTAACCGATTTTTTTTTTTTTTATACTGCTTCCACAGCGAACGAACGTGTAGTCCACCTGATGGTAAGTGGAGTACAGCCCATGGACATCAACAATCCACAAAAGCAGATTATAGATGCGTCGCTACAGCTGAGGACTACGGTGTTATGCCTCATGTGCCAGTAATTTCAGGGCCTGATCTCACCACCAAACCGGAACACAGTAATGGAAGCACTACTGTTTGGCGGCAGGTTAAAGGTGAGACGGTGGTGCTGCCGCCCTCGAGCTCATTCACAAGAGCTCTACCACCAACACACAAGAGCTCTACCACCAACATAAAAAACGGAGGTGGTTCTCAAGATAACGTGTATTTTTGTTTTTTTTTACAATTTTTTTCGATATCTGTCATAACTTACCCTATTACCCGATTCCGGCTGGACGTCCTAAACTAGGACACCTGTATACAATTATTAGGAATAGTTTAAATGATTAAAATGCTATATTTGTCTAATTCTGTTAAAGTTGAATGTTGATTTAAAGTTGATCTTTAAATCAACATTCAACTTTAAACCCCTATTTAATTACTACGACTCAGAGCGACTCGACTCAGATGGTTAGATTAGAAGGCTAGCTCTGCTTTCGCCGCAGCATTCGTGGTGGTTCTTTTTTTAACCACTGAGAAGGAGTGGCTCCTCCTTCTGGCTTCTGGAACTTTTGGCTATTTTCCTTTTATTTTTAAAAAGTTATTGATGCAATTTACTCATCAGCTAACGTCGCGAATCGTCGAGTAGCAAACTTTAATATTAAAAGGACGCGTTATTTTAATATTGAAGAATTCTGACATCTTAGTTGGAATAATCGCCTGGACACATAACGATGCATAAGGAATTGTATACAATACTTAGATTTCACACTTATCCTATAACATTCGTAACTGACACGACATCAGCTGCATTTTATTTACTCTCTGTTATACCAAGGTCTGTCTGAGCTGTCAAACGCGTTACAAGGTCTGCTGGCGCCCGAGCCGAGACTGGGCTTGAAGGATCTGGTAAAAAGGGCTGGCGAAAGTGGGGAGGGGACAAAAAGGCCTGAAACTTTTCTTGGTACTCAGATGTCATGTCAATTTGCCCATCGAGTTCTGAACACGTTCTTTTCGGCGGTCAGGCAAGTGTTATTTGGGATTTCTCCATCAGGAAATTCTCAATAGCAGTATGCAGTTGGCTTTGTGCCCGATGGATGGGAATAGGCTCACCTCCTATCACATGGGATCTACACATAACAGATGATAAGTCATCGTTTATACACCTCTGCCACAAACATCTAAGTAATATAGACGTGATGTCATGTGCGGATAGACAGTAGATAGGATCGGTGACATCTCATACTTACAAGGCGAGTATTAGAGCGAGCGAGTGGTTCGTGGTGCGGAGTGCCCGGCGCGCTACGAGCATGCTGCCTCGCAAGTGTAATGGCACGGTACTGTGTGTATCGAGACGTTGCCTGAGCCTTTCCTCGACTCCACGAGCACTGCACTATCGTAAACAATCACTCACTGAAGGCGGGCACTGGGTTGTGGAGGGTGGCACTGCAGCACTGGCGCGGCGTGACTCGTAAACAAACGGGAGTCGTGAGCGCTGTGGCGAGCGTCGACGTGCGATCGTCGCGACGGCCGCGCGCGCACTGAGCGACTCGCTAGCTTACGGCGGCGTTCACGCACCTGTCTCCACTCCACGGAGCCCGATTCTGCTTTGCACATTCATCATAGCGCGCCGTGTTAAGTTATACCGGTTCCAGAAGCTGGCTGTTTGCCGCAAACAGCGAATACCAAACGCCAAACACAAGCGTGTAGAGACATTGCTCACCGTTGGCCGGATATCCTTTAATTTGTGAAGAGAACCGACCCCGAACACTGGCGAACACAAACAAAACCAGTCAAACAACAAACACACGTCTACACTAGACATGGGCGTTTTCAGTTTTTAACGCAAACCGATATTTATCCGATTTCAGATTTCCAAATCGATTTCAAAATCAGTTTTTAGAAATCCGATTTCAATAGCGCCTAGCCACGTTATCAACCGTTCGCTTACGTTATAAGATTTCGTTTTATCAACTAATGAATATCAAATAGGTACAGATTTTGTACCAATAAGATTCAGATATAAATTTGCCGATTTTCCTTCATGCTTTTTCTAGGCTTAGGACTAGCAGAAAAGCTTTTTCATTTAAAAAAATATATATATATATAAAAATAAATAATTTTTTATACACAACTTTTTACACTTTATATAAACATGTCAAAATTACAATTTAGAAGTCAAAGTTTTTAATTCAATTATAACTGTTTTATAAACCCATTTTTTTCGTTATTATTATCATACGTACGTAATTAAATAAATAACTATGCATCTATTGCAAAATAATTACGCGTGCACTTGTCACTAAACAAGGTCAAATTTGCATCTAAAATTCTAAATAAAACGAAATAAGTACGAGAGTTAAAACCAAAATTATATTAATGCTTAATCTAGCTAATATAGCGCATATTACAGTTATAATAAGAATGATGTTGATCGCAAAAATCAATGTGCACACGCAACCGCCACAAACCGAATCTATCGAACAAATTCGTGCCATCCTTTTTACGCCGCTATATTGCTTTTGGTTAGAAAGAGAAAGAGCGAATTGCTAGAAATCAGTTTGCATCGCCCCGGAACCAAATCGGTTGTCTGTAATCAGTTTGCGTTTGGATTTGGATACACGTTGAAATGATTCGTTAGCGTAATAATATCATTTAGCTAGGTTGTCGATTTATCGAAATCGGATTTTCTAGTTGAGAAATCGATTCGTATCGTTTTTTATTTGAAATCGGATTTTTAGTTCGTTTTGATATATCTGACGCATGTCTAGTCTACATGTTGGCGTTTGTCGTTTGATGTTCGCTGTTTGCCATTGTTCGCCAAGCGTTTGAAGCCGGCATTACATTTGTAAAACTTATGTACCAATAACAGAACCTGACATCACGGTTCATATCTTTACCGTAACCAATAAGATCAAATGATTTAATTACCTTCAGAAAGACAGAATAAGAAACCACTGGACATTTTCTGTAGACTTCCCCTTCTGATTACTTCGACATAAGTAATTTCTATTAGACCTGGGGCCCACTTCGAAGACATGTCTTTCTTGGACATGGCATGTCGGGCCGCTCAGGTAATACTCACGCAGCTGCAGATTCCATGTTACGTCACGCATATGTTCGCCCTGTGACGACCATATGCGTGCGATTATTGTGAGCATTGCATTGGATAATTAAACGAGTGACCAGTTACGCGTCAAGTCACGTTAATAGCGCGTCTGTGGAATACGCCTGAAAATAGTCAATAGCAGTTAGGCACATTGGCAAAACACCAATAAGTAGTAGTAATAACATTTACTCTTGTATAATCTTAATATGATTTAAGGTTTCCTACATCACAGCACGACGCGTTGCGTTCGCCATTAAAGAACAGAATGGATCACTGATATCCGCTGTCGAACATTAGCATACAATCAACGTCCTGAGCTGCCAAATCGCCGCTGCCGTCGCTCCCTGCCCTCAATAAGGAGCGAGCCTAAGCCTCGTGCCAAACCTAACCTGCCAGTGCTGGGCATGCATCATCGCGCCTGTTGCTAGGAAATAATACCCAATGGCTCTGGTGCGTGCGCTATCAAATTTAAATGTATGTACTTGCAAGCTTGGGTATCCGGTTGTGTTACTGATTACCTTAACCACCCAGAACCAGATTTCACAATATATTTGTTGAATCTGCTGGTTTGCTGGTTCAATCGTAAAGTAGCAAGATATTCGGTAGAGCCAGCTTCGAAGGCATCACGGCTCATCTGAAAAGTCCCATGGCGGGTCACACGACCCAAAATATGTACATGTAGGAAAAAGAAAGCTCAACGAGCCATCTATATTGTATAGTAGATACTCACAGCAGATAAGACTATTCGGTCATGTCATAATGCGATGCTTGAACATTAGTAACTCTTGTGATGTTGGCGCGCGGGGCGATGCGTGCGAGCGGCAATCGGAATATGTGTTAGTCCTCGGCACGCGCAGATACAAATAAGAAAAGTGCATATTATTACTAAACACACACACACAGACATAAATCCGCGCACCATGGTAACTTTACCTATAGGCCGATTACAGTGCTCCACCGTCACGAGTCACGTCACGTCGCGTGCTGACTACTCGCTTAAGCCGACCGTCCGTTTGTATCATTCAGAACTCCCCAGAGCGGCGGTCGGTGCATCCGTCGCGCAGCACTGAACGCACGCATGCGCACGCGCTCTGCCAACGGTCTTTGTCCGCCGTGCGTAGCAATATACGCAAGCAAACTGTCAGTCAACCACTGTACTATTTATTTATCTTTTTAAATGACACGTACGGTTGTTGGAGCGCGCTGTAACCAGTCTGACGAGAAAACTATTTTTTTTAATAAAAGCTTACTAGTAATTTGCAAATACAAATTACAAGTAATCTTGTTAACCCCCATAGCCAAGCTTAATTCGCTTGTATTAGGAGGACTTTTAACTTTGATTATTTTTATAGCATTTAGCTATGCTTAGCAAATTATACTAAGAAACAGTTGAAAAAGATATGGGACCGGCAGGATTTGAACCTGCGACCTTACTGCACACCGGGCAGTCGCTCTTAGCCATCCAGCTACGGTCGCCTCTTACCGGCACCCTAAATTTCTCAACTGTATGATACGTCATTTCGTGACGTCACGTTCATCCATTTGTTTCTATCTTAGGTAGGATACAAATGTACAATAGTTGAGAAATTTAGAGTGCCGGTAAGAGGCGACCGTAGCTGGATGGCTAAGAGCGACTGCCCGGTGTGCAGTAAGGTCGCAGGTTCAAATCCTGCCGGTCCCATATCTTTTTCAACTGTTTCTTAGTATAATTAGGAGGAATTGTTGTCTATGGTGTAATGGGCAGGAATCGAACCCACAACATCTCGATCGTAGTACCGTGGCCTTATCCGTTGCGCCTCGGCCGCTTCAAATTGTGTCAAAAGTTTGAATGTATTCAAATAACTAGTATAATAAACCAGCTGCTGTAACTGTACAGCTTCGTAATAACACATAAGGATCAATAATAAAGAGCAGTCCAATTCGTTGATGGAATGAAGTTTAATCGTTTGCCTTACAATTGACTAGTCGCTATCGTGTAAATAACAACGAGTAAGAGTATTCGATCACGACTACAGTAATTACGTAACTACGCTAACAATAGAAAAATAACGACACATCGAGATTCATAATCGCGGAGTCTGACAATATCACTACTTATTTTTTATAGGCAGAAAGACCAACGCCATCTGGAGACAAATCTTCGCAAACTATTAATTTCTTTGGCAAAAGCTAGCATCTCGTGCTACAAGCAAGTACTGTTACTCAAAGAACGTTTGTCGTACATCACTCGTTAAATGCTGTCATGTATTTGACTCGGACAATTCAAGTATGAGCTTTGGTCCTCCGTTCATCGGAGGAGGTTCGAACCAAACGCTAATTATTATGTGATTGTACATACAATGTGTACACAACAGAATATGCGGAGAGATAGTGTAACTAATAAAGCGTATTGTGCTGATCGCTTATAGCTTAATGTTTCATTTTCAGACTTGTTGGAATACCATGAAATAGCTGTATTTCTATACTATACTTAGCAGTGGCTTAAAATGTTACTGTTATTATTTGCAAAAATATGTTCTTTGAGCATAATACTTTTACATGTTATTATCGATATAATATTGAAAAGTATTTGTCCCCAGATGTGTTAGTGGGCCTGTCACAGTTGTCACTAGATAATGTAACACTAGCTAAAGGAATGTGAGACACGTTCCCCAACATACAAGGGGACAAAACAGACGAACAACCCTCCCCACCCCCCTACCTCACCCACTCACCCCCTCTCCAAGGAGTCACGCGGCGTGCGATGCTACCACACATAGCTACGAGGTAATTTACAAATCGTCAAAGAATTATAATAACATTTGAATCGCGTACATTGACAAGTTATATAAAATGCTATACACCTACGAATACATGCTACGTATAATACTCATAGAGATGACTGACTTCTGATAGTGTGTGACATAGCACCGTGCGCTGGCGATCGGATTCAGTCGTCGTCATCGTCGTCGTTGTCGCTGTCCGAGTGGATGGTGCGGGCGAGCGCGGGGGCGAGGGGCGCGGGCGCGGACGGCCCGGGGGCGGCGTCGGGCAGCGCGGCCAGGGGGCGGTAGCAGGGCGCGCGGGGGGCGGCGGCCGGCAGCAGCAGCACGCACGGCGGCAGCGCCAGGTCTCCTGCGCGGACACCACGCGTTACACAAAGCAATCACACGACAACTAACTCATAAAATTATGATACAAGTATACAGTACCCAGTGAAACTCGGAGCAGCGGAGTGCGGGCGGCGCGCGGCATTGTGCCCCCCCTCGCGGCGGCGCGCACCCCCGGGCCCCCCACCCCGCAGCGCTCGTTGAACTCCAGCGTCTGCGAGCACCAGTAGCCACCGCCTCCCACTCCCACTCCTACTCCCACGCCGTACGGGTTCTGAAACAACACACGCCATTATTCAAGTTCCCGAGGCAATCATCGAATGACATGTGTGGCTACGCTCGTACCTGCTCGGGTTCGGCGCGTTGCACGTACAGGGGGCGCCAGCGAGGTCCGGGGGGCGCGTACACGGCGCCGACGTTGGCGTAGCCGGGTTCGGGGCGAGGCGGGGGATGCGACAGGCGCGGGGGAGGGGCGCGGCGCGGCGGCGGAGGGGGCTCCGCCGCCGCGCGGCATCACGTACTCCGCTCCACCACCGCCACGCCGGCGTACGAGCGCCCCACCGACATGGCCGCCCCGAGCATCGTCCACGTGTCCGTCGCCGGGTCGAACACCTGCAGGACACGAACAGAACACGGTATGCGTTACGCAAGCACACATTGGAACCGCTAGGAAGTGGTGACTCGCGTATACTTGACTGACCTCCACGGTGTTGAGGTTGGCGGCGCCGTCGTCGCCGCCCACGACGTAGAGGCGGCCGTGGTGCGCGGCCACGGCGGCGTTCCTCCGCGCCGTGTGCATGGGCGGCGCCGGGCCCCAGCCGTGGCCGGGCCGCCAGCGCTCCACGGAGCGGCGCACGGCGGGCCCGTCGTGGCCGCCCACGGCGTACAGCGCGCCCTCCAGCACGCCCACGCCGCAGCCGGAGCGGCGCGCGCCCATCTCCTCCACGGCCTCCCACGCGTCCGTGGCCGGGTCGTACCTGCGCGACGCTCGGTTTAACCACGGCGAAGGGGAATGATATTATTACTAACGACTGGCTCGCCGCTACAGGCATACTTTTACGTATAGTAAGAAAAAGCCGAATAAAAATATCACATACGGACAGGGTATAAAAACTCTGCTCCTATTGAGCAGGCCAATACTAACATGGAATTGATTTCCATTGTAGCTAATAATTTAAACTAGATTTTAAGACAATAGAGTGTCATGTCTCTGGCAACATAGTTTTAAATACTTCAAATGAAAAAAATTGTAAAAAAGAAAATTATATCCACCTGGTTCATCAAAACATTCAATGTATTAGGGGAAAAGACTTGCAAATTGAACTTTTTTTAAATGATTTAAAGATAGATATCTTATGTATAACTGAACATTGGTTAAAAATCAATGAATTAATGCCTCAATTCAATAATCACCAGGTGGGCAGTTCGTTCACCAGACTAAGTTCCATACATGGTGGGTCATTGATAGTTTTAAATAGTCAATTGAAATTTAAGGAACGTAAGGACATAGTATCTTTGTCTGTTGAACGGACCATAGAATTAAGTTCAGTAGAATTAGAGCAATTTATTGTTGTTTGTGTGTATAGACCGCCTTTAAGTAATTTTGATCTTTTTGAAAATGTAATGGAATCTGTACTACTTAAAATAGTTGCTAAGTCTAGCAAAAAAAATATTATTTGTGGTGACTTCAATGTTAATATTTTGGAAGATTCAACAATCAGTTTAAGATTGTTGAATCTTTTCAAATCTAGTAATCTTAATCACATATTTATGGAGCCAACACAGATATAGATCTACATAGATAACGCAAATGCATGTACTTCGCGTGTCCGAACCCCGACCAAGCGTCAAGGTTGGTCGCCGCTAACTTCAGTCCACGCGCGTCTTTTGTTAGAGAAAATCATAGCGGACGGCTCCAGTTGAATCGTTTGAATCGTACTGCATCGGCGGCATCGGTGTCTTTGAATCGGTTTGGACGGATCGGCTGTGACGTCACAAAAGGTATTAAAAAGTCGGCACGCTTGGTTTCAATACAAATCGTGATACTTGCGTTATCTATGTAGATCTATATCTGTGGGAGCCAACTAGAATGACGGCTACTAGTGCCACATGTATAGATAATATTTTCACAGATATTTTTCCTATTAACAAAAGTGTATTCAGTAAATTAGAGTCAGATCACTTAGGACAGTTAATGGTATTTGAGGCACTGAGGAAAAACACCTTGAGAAAACAAATAACTTTTGTACCTGTAACCTCGTACCGTGTGGAAAAAATAAAACTAAGTCTAGTTCAGGCGCTCCCATTTTTTCCTTATGACATGAGTCCAAATATCATGTATAATTTGTTTTTTCACACATTTATGAGCCATTACAACGCGATATTTAGTGCTAAAAAGGTCGTGGTTGGTAGTGCACCAGTTTTTAGTGAATGGGCTAATGTGGACTTACACAAACGTAGGGAAGCATTGTATGCTTTATATGAGCAACGGCGGTTAAATACGAGTGATGGATTTAAAGAACATGTCAAACAATGTTCTAAGCAATTTAAAATATATTGTCATAAAGCTAAACGCAATTATTTAAGCCAGAAAATACAAGATAGTTCCAATGTTATTAAAGCTACTTTGAAGGTCATTAATGTGGAGACTGGTAGATCGAAGCATACAATGAATAACATTAAACTAAAAATTGATGACAAAATTATTGATTCCAGTTTAGAAGTAGCAACAGAATTCGAAAAAAATTTTACAGCTATACCAGCATCCACAACGATGCATTTAAATTCATCACCTTCGTCTGCTGTTACATTATTACGAAATAACGCCCCAGAATGTAACAGAGACCTTAATTTTGAACATGTTAATACCACAGATGTAATAAAGGCGTTTAAAACAATAAATGTCAAAAAATCTTGTGACCTTTGGGGAGTCTCTGTCCATGCTATCAAATCCCTGATAAAGATTATAGCGCCTGAATTAGCAGTTGTATTTAACAAAAGTGTTGACTGCGGTAAGTTTCCAGATTTGATGAAATATAGCAAAATAACACCTTTATTCAAATCAGGTAGCATTTCTGACCCTTCCAACTTTAGACCTATTTCTGTGCTACCAACATTCAGAAAGATTTTTGAGAAATTAGTTTTGTCACAATTATTAAGCCACTTTAACACTAACAATTTAATGCATAACAAGCAATTTGGTTTTACACGGGGTCGTTCGACAACCGATGCCGGTGTTGAGCTAATCAAATACATTTTTAATGCCTGGGAGGAATCACGGGATGCTTTAGGTATTTTTTGTGATTTATCCAAGGCTTTCGACTGCGTTTGTCATGAAACATTAATCAGGAAGCTACACTATTATGGAGTTAGAGGTTCGGCACTGAATTTGCTGAAATCTTACTTGCAAGGTAGAATACAAAGGGTTGATGTGAATGGACAACGCTCATCCGGGTCATTGGTCTCTATGGGTGTACCGCAGGGATCAATATTGGGACCCTTCCTTTTCATCGTCTACATAAATGACTTGCCACAGCTCGTAAAGACCCACCATGATATAGTATTGTTTGCAGATGATACTTCACTTATCTTCAAAGTCAACCGACAGGAACAATCTTGTGATGATGTAAATGCTATTTCTAAAGTAGTAAATTGGTTTAATGTTAATAATTTATTGTTAAATGAGAAAAAGACTAAAGCTATTAAGTTTGTCACAAATCACGTAGAGCACGAGCTAGCAAGTGTCATTGTGAAGGACGAGGAATTGGAACTAGTTGATAGTACAACTTTTCTTGGCATAACATTGGACTCCCGACTCCAATGGGGTCCCCATATTGCTAATCTCTCTAATAGACTTGCCTCTGCAGCTTTTGCAGTGAGCAAGATCCGTCAGTTAACCGGCGTAAAAACCGCCCGGTTAGAATATTTTAGTTACTTTCATAGCATTATGTCCTATGGTATTTTACTGGGGGCAGTGCTTCAGAAATTAATTCAATTTTTGTTCTACAGAAGAGGGCTATCCGAGCGATATATAAGATGAAGCGTAGAGACTCTCTTAGAGATAAGTTTAAAGAGATTAATGTTATGACATTACACTGTCAATATATTTATGAAAATATTATATATGTACATAAAAACTATGCATTTTTTAGAAAAAACTGTGATATACACAATATCAATACTAGAAATAAGGATAAACTTGCAGTGCCCACCACGAGGCTCCATAAAATTAAAACATCATTTATGGGTAATTGTGTAAGATTCTATAATAAGCTACCAGTAGAAGTAACTGAATTTTCAATTAATAAATTTAAGAAATATGTGAAGGGTAAACTTGTTTCCAAAGCTTATTATAGTACACAAGACTACATGAACGATAAAGCACCGTGGGACTAATTTTGTATTTTGATAAAATGAATTATTTATTGCATTATTTGAATTAATCATAATGTCTTAATTTTTATTGTTTTTACTTTTGACATTTACTGACTACGACATACATCTACACAAGTAGTATTTTGTATACAATTTTTAGTTTTAAGATTTGACGATCCTAGTGTGATATTAAACTGTAAATAACAGTGAATAACAATTTTAATTTTAATAATTGCAATTTTAATTTTAATATTATGATTATACTTTTTTAAAAAATGACGATTCGAAAGTGCTTGTTGCTAGAATAAATGATATTTTGATTTTTTTTTCCAATGTCCGATATGATTATTATGATTCGACGTGTGAGTGAGTACGCCCCCGGAGCAGAATGATTTTGGCGATTTTCCTACATGCTTTTTTTCTAGGCTTAGAACTAGGCCAATTTTTAAATGTAGTTTTAACTTTTAACTAAACTTTAAACCTAAATTGTACCTATATTTACACTTTTTATACCACTAACTCACTTATCTAGTTATATTTAATATTTACAACAAATCAATCGTCACTTTAATGAAATAACAGTACTTTACAGTACTTACTACTCACTCACACCCGAATCAAAGGCAACAAAATAGGCAGCTCGTAATCATTAAAAACAAAGTATTTGAAAGTATACTGTGTTAAAAACGACCGCACAGCCAAAAAATGCCGAATGAATAAGTAATATTAAGTATCATAACAAACAAGCCACTCAAGGTTAATCTAGCGAGAGCGACCGCACTCGTTTACAGTTTGATTAAGCCGTAGCCCAATAGATATAAGGTCGTCTTTGGCTTATAACAATAACCTTGAATGGTTTGCGTTTGCGCCGCACTCACCCCATTTCTTTTATGCATGCGATATTATCACTTGTAAGAGAGAGATAGATAAGTTAGTTAGTTTTTATCAGTTGCGTGGATTCAGTTGGTTTTGGTTGTCAGTTATTTAGTTATCAGATATGATGTGGGTTTGGTTTTCAAACTACGTTGACGCGGGGACGCAGTGATTCGGTAGTTACTTCATAGTTTCATACTAATACCTGATAACCGTTGGCAACTATTTTAATACCGATACGGTACGTGAGAGAGATGATAACCGTTTTTAGTTACGTTTCGGTATAGCGGACACATGACTAATAAGAATCCCAATGTTAAAGCGTAAACTTTGGTTAATTTAACATCCATTTCTCATAAACCCCCGAAATGAGTAGCGTCGGGTGAGATGCAATATAACCTTTTATATAAACATTTAGAACTTATCATTTAAAAAAATGAATGCATATTTTCCTAGGTCACGGCATCGCGCTGGCTGAAACGATTTGCCTAATTCGTTATTATTAACCGACTTCAAAAAAGGAGAAGGTTATAAAGTCGATGTGTATTATTTTTTATGTTTGTCCAGCGTTTTTCCCCTTTTTGGTTAAAATACTTCATTAAAAAAAGAGAGAAATATACATGCATGTATTTATATATTTTCGACTTCAGAATAATAAAAAAAACATTAATACCTTCTCCTGACAATATCTAACACATAATTAATAAATTAAATGGTTTGGTGCTATGAACAGCTCGCAACACCATAATAATATTTTCTCAGCTTAATTTCGCTCGCTTCTTCACATAAACTCATTTTTACTCACTTTCACCAACACTATCTTCACTATTATTTTGTTTACATTCTCCACATTCCACACATTCCACGGGTGAATTTTAAAGATTACATCCACGCGATAAACACACTGGGCAGAGATGGTGACGCATTTCACGGGCTTTGAAGATCCTAAAAGAAAAATGGCCTCCATAATTATCCCGTAGCGTCCCTGTAACCCTGTTATTTTTGAACTTCAGAGCCCTGGAATGTGTCCTTTTCTTTCTCTGTCTTGACTGAATACTTTTTATATCTCTATCTCAATTATTTGTTCTCTTCACATCTTTTTTTTCTATCATTGCTTTGCCATTGGACGGTGATATTGGTGCGCGAGCTGTGGTTCGTCTTTGACAGTAGCGCTCGCGCTGATTGGTCGTTAGGCGAGCTGCCTGCGCGTGCGTCACGAGTGTCGCTGTTGTTGCCGGCTCAATGGCAAAGGAATAGTTTCAATGTATTTATAAATATTTCTTCATATTGTATACATTTATGTGTATTCACTATATTTTATTAAATGTTTTATTTATTCTAGATATATTTATTTATTTCTTTTTTTCTAATGATATTTATACAGGGTGGATGCGACATAGCGACATTTATTGAAACCACAGTTTCTATACATGGCCAGTATGCATTTCCACCGGATAAAAAATTCTCTGGCGAAAAAAAAAATCCACGTCTTCCGAACAAATTGCACGATCGCAATGTTCAAATTGTTCGGAGAACGTGATTTTTTTTTTTCGCCAGAGAATTTTTATCCGGTGGAAATTGATACTTACCATGTATAGAAGCTGTGGTTTCAATAAATGTCGCTATGTCGCATCCACCCCGTATAATTATGACATTTGGTTGGCTGGTTGACATTTTGGAAAACTATGCACGCTTGACTTTAAACTAGGAGGTGACCAGCCAACCAAACGTCAGGCTGGCTGGTCAAAAAAATATTTGATTTCTAAATATATATCCCATGTAGCAATTACTTATTATATGTAGCAAATATAAGCAACTGTGTAGCAATTTTGGAATCTACTCTCATAGACCAACACCACAGACAACCAGCCATTCTGACGCACACCAATAGTCCGAGGCTGATATGTGGACAGTTCAATACTTCATCTCAAAGTTAATGTGCTAATCCCGATTTGTTTGAAAAGTACTTTCATATGCCATTACACGTTTTAAAGAATTATTACATCACGTTATACCTTTTATTATAAAATGAGACTAGCCATCAGTGCAGAACCGACATTCTGTCGAGTTTACGCGCATTGAGTCTCATTTTGCGTCGTCGTGTGGCACTAACTGCCTTTTCGTATGAAACGGAATGCAGCAGAATTTATGCTACCGGTTTGCCCTTATCCACCATATAAAATTTGCTAATGATTTCCCAAACGTTCTAATATTTTACTAAGAAACAGTTGAAAAAGATATGGGACCGGCAGGATTTGAACCTACGACCTTACTGCACACCGGGCAGCCGGTCCCATATCTTTTTCAACTGTTTCTTAGTACAATTTGCTAAGCATAGCTAAATGCTATAAAAATAATCAATTAGAAGTTCTACTATTTTGTTTAGTAGCACTAAGGTGAATGGGTTATCAGTCATAAGAAACAAAGGAACCTCTCAACGGTGTGCAGGCACTGGCGGGAGGCGCCGTCGTAGCCGCCCACGGCGTACAGCCGCCCGCCCAGCACGCCCACGCCCACGGACGAGCGCCGCGTGGCCATGGCCGCCACGCTGCGCCACGTGCCCGCCCGCGTGTCCAGCGCCTCCGCCGACGCCAGCCCCGTGGCGCCGTCGAAGCCCCCCACGGCGTAGATCATGTGGCCCACGGCGGCCACGCCGAGCGTGGAGCGGCGCGCCGTCAGCGGCGGCCCGGCGCTCCACGAGTCCGCCGCCACGTCGTACACGTCCACGCTGCGCACGCGCAGAGTGCCGTTGAAGCCGCCCACGACGAACACCTTGCCTTGCACCGTGGCCACGCCGGCCCGGCAGCGCCGCGTGGGCAGCTCGGCGGCGACGCGCCAGCGGCCGCACTCCATGTGGTAGGCCTCCACGTCGCGGATGGCCTTGGGCGCCTGCCCGCCCACCACCAGCAGCACCTTGGGGGAGCGCGGCGGCTGGCGAGGCCGCGCCCGGGCGCACGTGGCGGCGGCCGCCAGGCGGCGCTCCGGGCGCATCAGGTGGAACGAAAGCGCCTCGATCACCAGGTCCTGACCACACAAACAAAGAACTAATTGTTAAATTTTCAAGTAGACCTAACTATTCACCACTTTAGGATCTGATAGGCAATGTAGACTTTATAAACGCACCATTTAGGCACACAATAATCAGTAAAGGGCCTTAGGATAAGAGAATTCGAAAATGAATTGTTAAAATGATGTGTATAACAGTCACGCAATACAAGATAGCTCCAAAATCGTATGTGAAATACCGGGATCGTAAGTCCGTCTCGCTCGGTCTACGCTTACTCGGCAAAGGGCGACCGATTACCTTGACTCGCAGGCCGGCGCTGGCGAGCGGCTCGGCGGCGGCCCGGGCCACCAGCGTGTCCTGCGGCAGCAGCGGCAGCCGCACGTGCTCCAGCAGCTCCCCCAGCGCCGCCCCCCGCGCCTCCCCCTCGTGCGCCACCCAGCGCAGCACGGCGTCCAGCACGGCCTCCTCCCCCGGCACCGTGATGCGGTCGCTGTCCAGCAGCTGCGCCAGCGTCGCCGCCTCCAGCGCCAGGAACTCCTCCGCGTCCAGCACCTCCACGAAGTGCGTCTCGATGAACCTCTGCGCGCACAGGCACAGGTCGGCGCACGCGTGCAGCTCGGCGAAGGCGCGGATGCCGAGCGCGTTGTCCGGCGACAGCGCGCCGGCCAGGAACACGCAGCACGCCTCCCGCACGCCCGGCACCTGCAGCAGCGACGCCGCCGAGAGTAAGCTCTGCAACATGAGTACACGTTTCCTAAAGATTTGTTTTTCGTCGATTTAAGTAAATTAAGTAAATTTTGCAAGATCTATTTGATAAATACCTGAACATTTTCTTCGGTGATGACGAGAGATTCCGGGGTGTACACGTATTCTACGATCGCTTCAAGTGCAGCCGGCTCCACGTTCTGAAATGAATCCATTTTATACATTCAATATATAAATACATAGGTATCAATGAAATTATACAGATAGTCGCTTGACGCACCGCGATGATCGTCCGTCGGCGGCACGACAATCATATCAAAACACCATAGCTGGTTGTCAACAAACGCATAAGCTGAAAGAGCCCTTTAATTCAATGAAACTTTAAAGTTGTCTTGGAACCAAAACTTAAGTGAGATTAAAAATGCCTTAAGGCTCAAGCCACACTGAAATACTGAGCTTGATGATACTGTGCTTTATGTTAATCCATGTACTTTATGAAAATGCATCTCTCGTCGCTGTGTGTCTTGGGCCTAAGGCATAACATTGTCTGATCTTAGTATGAAATTATGTTAGTCAACCATAGAGCAAAAAAGATACGTTATTAAAAAAACAAAAAATAAGATTGACACCTGTATGGTGATGGTAGGCTGCGTGCGCTCGTCGAACTGCGTGAACATGGCGTGAAAGTACGGCGAGGAGGCGGCCAGCACAGCGCGGTGCGCGCTCACGGGCGGCGACAGCTCCGAGACGTCGGGCGTGACGTCACTGCGCGCGTGCAGCGTGACGTCACACAGCGTGGCGTCGCACCGCAGCCGCGCCAGTGCCTCCAGCAGCTTGGCGGCGTGCTGCGGGCCCGCGCCGCCGCCGCTGTCCCCCGACGCCGGCCGCTGCGACGACTCGTCCAGCGACGACTGCGACGCGCAGCGCACCATCATGCTATCAAACCAGGTCATCATACATTAACTGATATTCAGCTGAATCCATCTACTGGAAGCTGATCCAATGAAATTGGAATACATTTTAATTTAACAAATTAATCCCACTTGCCCAAAAATCACTATACTATAAAAACTAAAAAGAAAGAAATAAAAGGGTATGTACGGGCATCGTCACATAATATCAATAGTTTTACTTTTTACCACATTAAGCATTTATTTACGCTGTATCGCACGTACGCTGACTTTACTTTTTACATGTTTTTACTTTAGTTATTAGTGTGCAATAAACTTACGTCATATACGGACACAAACAGTGATTTTACTTTTCTCTGTACACATCCCGTGTTTGACAACACATTTCACACTCACAACATCCTGTACGAGTAAACTGCCCGTACAGGGTATTGAGTCAAATGAGTCAGTTCAGTATAAAATTTACTACTTAGTACTTAATCAATCTTATTTATAATATATATATGAGAAGATATGCCTATCCATGTTTTAATATACAGAAGAATCTCACTAATCCAGCACTATTCAAAACCAGATTATTAGATCATTATGGAAAACTTTATAGCTTGTAAAATTAGAAAAATAAAAATTCAGATGTCACATAATATAATTTATGTATTAATGTTCTTAACATTTTTTTATAACAGTGATATATTCGAGGAGCGTACAGAGGCTTCCAGATTATTGGATGAATTGATCTAATAAACATAAATCTTAAAAAACAGGCTAATAAAACTTTAAGTGTCAATGTAGTTTCGTAGCATATTAATATCCGCAACATGTGCTCTGTTACCACTAACTGTTAAGCATTAGGTGGTCATAAAGATATTTGCTTTATGTTTAAAACATTGTTGTCTAGTATTTATCAACAAACAAAACATTTTCATATTTATTATTGTATTCCATAATAACTTTTTTTAGTTGCTTATCTTAAGGGGTAGTCAACTACTCACATTAATTAAATTTATTTATTTATTTATCATAATATGGAGACATAAGAGGTAACTGTCAATGAAACTTTTAATTGAATTGAAGCTTCAATACAACTAACATTTTTTATAACATTATGACTAGAGATCTGACAAATTTGGGTTTGGTTCAAAACTGTGCTGAACTGGCTATTCAGCTGAACTATTTATAGTACAATTTTAGCGCGCTTTTAGATTCATAAGTTGCTCCATGCGGGCTGCGCCGGTCAAACTCGCAGTACTATTCGAACTTAATATAAAACAAACTTGAAAAAAAACGCAAAAAGTCAGCGGTTTTTTTCATCAAAGCTTCAAGAACTATTTAACAAACTTTTTGCATTATTTCGTTTTTTTTTTTTTGGTAAAGTAATTGCATCAAATTCAAATTCAAATTCAAATTATTTATTAATTGTTTGTTACAGGTGTTATACTTTGACCATTCCTTTATTTTCTTTTTGACAGATCACGCCTAAGAATTACCGTTTTTTTTTGTCAGATTAATGTACTACAATAATATTGTACTTTATTGACAAGCGACACTTTTTAGGGAAGTTCGCTGTTTGTAACAAACAACCACAGACTATAAATAAAATCGTGAAATGAAATAAATCGATCTTTATGAAAAAGAATAATTTGAATTAATAATAATAATACTTATTTTGTCTATAATAGAATATATATAATATAATATTAAATATTGAAATACTAATCAATATTACACATCTATTATTGAATAATTATATTTCAGAATGACATATGAAAATGTAAACAAAGGTATCTAGGAAACCGTCATAGACTAAGTATGTGACATTATTATTATATTATTATTTTGTATATTTATTTCATCTAATAAAAACTACTAATAAACGAATAATTAATAATGTACTAAAACCATTTCGATGTAATTAATCGATTGAAAGTTCTTCTTAGACACCATTGATTATGATTTCAAATCGAATCAGTAACGTGTGAAGGCATCCCTAAATGTAATCTGTCAAAAAGAAAATAAAAGAATGGACAGAGTATAAGTATACAGTTCTTATGTACTAGAAATTTAGTCTCCATGTGTAACATGCCATATTTGGCGTACAATATAATAATAATAATAAATAAAAAAGAGGAATAATAATAATAAAGCCTTTTAATCCATGAAAAAATAATAAATTACATTATAAATGATATTAGTTATTTCCTTATTACTATGTTAGATTAGTTGTTTTTTTTTTTTTTTTTTTAATGGATCCCTCTTTAAAGCCCTCCTCCAATCTTCGCCATTCCTCTCTATCTTCTGCTTTTTCTAGCCATTGATTTCCTGCAACCTCTTTTACATCATCTGCCCATCGTTTGTGAGGTCTGCCCACATGTCTTTTACCATCTGGACCACGCCAAGTAGTTGTTATTTTGGCCCATCTTTTGGCAGACATCCTTGCAACATGACCAGCCCATTTCCATTTCAGTTTCAGGGTGTGAGTGAGAGCGTCGGCGACCTTGGTTTTGTCTCTTATTTTGGTGTGTCGTATTTTGTCTAGTTTTCTAATTTTCAGCATGCTCCTTTCCATTGCTTGTTGAGTGGATCGAATTTTGTTTTTTATTTTGGTGTGTAGGTCCATGTCTGCGCTCCATATGACACACTAGGCAGAATACATGTATCATACACAACTTTTTTTAATGTTGTTCTGTAATCGCCCTTGAAAACTTCTTTCAGGGACCAGTACTTTTTCCAAGCAATATTTGTTCTTCTTGCCACTTCTTCCTCATTATTGTTCTTAGAAAAAGATATCTGTTTTCCCAGGTATATGTAGTTTTCCACATATTCTATTATTTTTCCATTTATATTTATAGGTTTTTTATGGCTGTTGCTCATTAACTTTGTTTTTCAGCATTCATTTCTAAGCCTACCATGGTACTTTGTTCATTCAATGAGGAAAGCATGTATTTTAAGTCCTTGGGAGTCTCTGCGAAGATAACAATGTCATCGGCGAATCTTAGGTGGGTTAAGTACTGACAATTAATTTGTAATCCCTTTTTTCTCCAGTTCAGTTTTTGGAATACATATTCTAGCACTGATATGAAAAGTTTGGGCGATAATGGGTCACCTTGTCTGACACCTCTCTCAATTTTGATTTCATCACCCCTAGATTCGAGCTTAACTCTGCTGACACTATTCGTATATATACTTTTAATGACTGCAATATATTTATAATCTACTCCAGCGAATTCTAATGATTTCCATATCGAATTGTGGCTGATGGTATCAAAAGCTTTGGTGTAGTCTACAAAGGCAATATATAGAGGTCTGTTATATTCTTTGTACTTTTCTAGGATTTGTTCTAATGTATATATATGGTCTATTGTACTAAAGTCGGAACGAAAGCCAGCCTGTTCCACTGGTTCTGAGGTTTCAATTTGTGGGGTTATCTGTTTCAGTACGATTGATGTAAAGAGTTTGTATATGTTAGCTAGTAAGCTAATCGGTCTGTAATTGCTAATGTCTAGTGGGTTTCCTTTCTTGTAGATTAGTATGATGTCAGATTTACACCACTGACTAGGTATATTTTCTGTTTCTAGGATCATGTTAAACAGCTCTGTAAGATGGTGGAGAAAAATTGGTGATCCCAATTTGAGCGCTTCGTTGCTTATGCCATCGGGACCTGGGCTTTTGTCGTTTTTTAGAAGTATAATATGGTCGTGAACTTCTTTTTCATCTATTTTTAATGTATCTGAAGTGGAAATATTATTAAGTTCATTGTATACTTGCTCTTCTTCACTATTGTAGTTTTTCTTTTTATATAGGTCTTTGTAAAAAAGTGTTGCTGTTTCTAATACCTCTTTTCTTGATTTTGTTTCTTGTGTGTTGTTCTTAAGTTTATGTATCCAAGCTTTTGACCACTTTAAATCCTTAGTTCCCCGCTTTATACTTCTAAATTTGTTTAAGTTATATGATATAATATCCTTTCTGTGTTTGCTATAATCCTTTTTTAAAGCTTTTTTCACCTCTTTAAATAGCTTACTTAGCTCAATCTTATTATTTCTATTTTTATTTTTCATTTGAATCAATTCAGATTGTTTTTAGGGTTCCGTACCTCAAAAGGTAAAAACGGAACCCTTATAGGATCACTTTGTTGTCCGTCTGTCTGTCTGTCTGTCTGTCTGTCTGTCTGTCTGTCTATCAAGACCTTTTTTCTCAGGAACGCGTGGAGGTATCAAGCTGAAATTCATATCAAACACTCACTTGGAGCTGTGAAAAAATCAAACTTCTAAGTCAACGCGATCAAAAGATACTCCCGTTTATGCCGCAAATTTTCGACACTCGCAAGGGAATCAAAACCTACAGGGTACTTCCCGTGAACTCAGAATCTTGAAATTTGGTACGAAGCAACGTCTTATAACACAGATAAAGGAAAAATTGCGAAAAGCATAAATTTTTAGTTACATCATATAATAAAAATATTTTTAATAATTTTAAACTTATTACCCCTTTACTCATGAACGCGTAGTGGTATTATATTGAAATTCTTAATACCTACAGGTTTGTACGGAACCCTCGGTGCGCGAGTCTGACTCGCACTTGGCCGGTTTTTTTTAATTAATCTGTGGGTGTCCTCACTGAATATGTTTTTACTTTTATTATTTGTTTGTTGTGTTTGTAGGCTATCTTTAATGATTCCTTCGAGCATGTTGTAGTACTCTTGGACATTTTTTGTTTCGAATCGGTGTCTAACCATGTGCGAATTCAGCTTGGATAAATATGATTTTATTTCATTTTCACACTTGAGGGCTTTTGGGTTAGCCTGAAAGGTTTTCCTACTTTTTTTCCAAGTTGTTAAACATACTGTTGCTCTTACTAATCTGTGATCTGAAGGAAAAAGTAAGTTGTTTACTACTTCAATGTTGGTTATCACGTTCGGTTTATAATTATTGGTTATTTTTTTTTCCTACATTTCGCCCAAAAACACTGTTTTTTGTTTTTTTGCACACAAACATTGGCCAAATTCTTAATAAACTTTATTTCATGGCATATTAATGCATTTCTACACAACACAGTTGACAAATGGAAAATGAATTCTTTCATTTGGATACACAAAAGTAGCAAATTGTGTTGAGATAAATGTGTAGAGTCTATAGTGGCATTATAGTTTATTATTTAGAATTTTAAAATTATCAATCATAATTATCACTTCAAACCCTGGGAGAATCGTTACTTTTCTCAGAGCTCTTGCGTTGCAGAACCCCAGGGCTGCATGGAGCATACTTTGGGACCCGCTGCATTGTGACAACATGCTTACAGACATTATGTTAACAAAAAATAATGTACGAGTGACAGACCTGTATCGTGCCCTGTCTCCATCACCCTCAGCTGCACTGTTGTCCACCCCCAAACTGCAACCAATGAATATATCAAAGAGTAGAAATCCAGCACAACAATCAGTCACATCCAACTACAACGATTACATTCATATAACACAGTTTAGAAATGCAAGCGACCTTCATGTTTTAGGACGCGCCGCGATTTAAAGCAAACTTCAAGCTAAGGCCAAGGGGGCTCGCGTACTGTAACATGTACGTTTAGTTAGATAAAGCAACACGAAGGAGTTACTCACAGGCCTCTGTCCCTGTCAGCGTCGGGCTGTCCGTCCATGGCTGCAGGCGTGACTCCTGCCCGCCACTCAACTCACTCAACTCCAGCACTGCCTCATCTGTGTCGTCACTCGTCACCCTACCAATACCATCACTTTTTAACACTCAAACCACAGTTTTATCACCACCCAGTAATGAACACAGAAGAAAGATAAAATACTCGATATTTGCTTTGAAATGATAATATTTATTGACAAAATTGTGTTAATAAACAAACGTCAATATTGAAAAGCAAGTCTTGTCAGAAGTGTTAACCGAACTGTTGACAGTAATGAAACTAATGACAGCTTGCTTGTCTTTAGCCCTTGGATGAAGGATAGTACTTTAGCCATATGACTTGCCTATAGACAAATCACTCGCTCCGCTCGTTCGAGCTTCGAGTTCGACTCGACTATTTATAGACTAAACATTTCGTAAACAGAGAAACCAAGTAGTCTTTGAAACATTTACTTTTTATTCGTACTGTGCGTGTGCGTACGAAGCTCCGCGTTTTTGTACTTATTGGCAAAAAAATCACTTTAAAGAAGATATATTTCTCCTTTAATTATTACACAATAGCATGTACGGTACCCGGCTGCGAAAACAGACAGGGAGATTTGACGCTAAATTACAAAAAAGTTTATTTTCACCAGTAAGTTTGTTTTAATATTATTCAGTTTGCATCCGTGAATCACAAACTTTGCCAATAATACAATTATATGACGATTATTGGATGTTTATCCAAGTCTATATAGGGTGTACCACCTCGCTTAATGTAATTAAAAATATATTTCCTTTTCCTTTTGTTTTCTTTTTACAAGATTATTTAATTTTAAGACCATTTTTGTAATACTAGTCTATTAGCCTGAAACACAGGATTACCTAGTTCAGGCACCGAATTGTTTATATATACACTTATGTATATACAATAATATTAAATGTTGTTATCGCTTATGTATTTGACCAATGTATTTTATATGAATTTTATTATTTATTTTTTTATAATTACAAGCTAAAAACAAAAAATATTCAGTATTCTAAAACTTGGTAGTGTTGTGAAAGTGTCGATACCAATGATATTATAGAACTATAGATATGTTACGTTCATAGAAATTACGATTTAAAGCCGTTCCGAGCTATTCCAAATTGCACACATTGACAAATGTAACTGATAAGTAAAACAAAAGATACGAAATAGCACGCAAATGAAAGAGATAGCTATAGTTTTAATGATTGCACTTCAGTGGTACGCACGTGACTGCGCTCGACGCAGGCCACACGCAAACTAAACACAAGACGTCCCAATTGGGACGTATTTGAGTATTCACAGCGCGAGCGCTTATAACATATCTGCTTTTGTTTTTATATAATATCATTGGTCGATACACTTTTCAATGCATACATTGGATAAACCTATAAAAATAAAACAGTGTTAGTTCTCGAACTCCTCCGAAATGGCAGGACCAATTTTAATGAACTTTTATGTCTTCGTTTAGTAGGTCTGGAAATAGGACGTATTTTTATCCTGCAAATGTTGACATAAAATACGCGGGTCACAGCCATTATTATAATATATTCAAAAACCTTGCAGATTTCCCATGGATTTTGAAGTAAATAACATAATATGGATTAAACATGTTCGAATAAGGGAAGATTGAAAAAAGATTGATTTTAAAATGTGTAATTCCATTATATAACGAACAACTTTTTCAGAAATCTGTTCATACGCAACAGAATTTTAAGTTTTAATACTTCATGTTCAATATAGTTTGCACCAAATTAGATGACTTTTAGCCTTTTGCATTACTTTTTGATCGGACGTTTTCGCGCGCAGACCCGAGACTCATTTGATTTTACGTTAATGCATACAGTGATTATATTTGTATTTTATAATTTCTTTTTCTTGTGTAATAAACATATTCAATGTTATCTATTTCTTGTTTTTTAAATGCAATAAGACGCTTTCCTGGAATATCAACATATCCAATATATACTGATATAGAATGCAATGCACTCTTTCGATATCCACATCAACATTGAAGGACATCACTATAGCAGTGACAATAAAATGTTTGCAAAAGTATAACATTAGCTATTCTTTCTATTTCACTTATAGCTATTCTTTACGCGTTAACTGCACAACGCCTATAACGAGAGTTGCACTCCCAAAAGATTCAGTATACCTCTCAGAACAACGCGTTGTTCTGAGGTACCTATACCTACGCCCGCGTCCGATACAGGCGTTGCGTTGTGCCTTATGGGTCCCCGAGACGATCAAGTGCACTGGACAAGTCTACGTGCTTGAAGTGAATATTGATCGTTTACAGCGTTGACTTGACAAGTCCCGTCAAATGATCTACGGGCTTGACAGACTTGACATAAATTTTAATTGACGGCCTTGAGCTTGTGCGACTTGACAAGTTTTTATTCATTTGCGGCCGGAACATCGAAGATGGCGGACGACGAACCGGACCGATAGGTGGCCTTGGCGGCAAATGCCGACCTAATTACCGAGCGTGATTTTGTAATATTATTAATAAACAGTGCAAAAATAACGTTATTAAATAACAATTTCATGATGTATTTTTTTTTAATAACTCAGTATTTCATTATAATATTTTCGTTTATGCGTTATGTCTTAGCTTCTAAATTCTAAAATGTGTCGTCACAACTGTCGGATTTATACGACATCGGCGTTGGAAACCATTATATACTTTTTTTTTTTTTTAAAAAACGACGCCCGCACTAGGAATAAATCCTGTGTCGCGGGGGTATTCACAAACCTAGGTCTTTGTCACAAACATACATTTTACATACACAGAGCACACCCAGAGTCAGAACAAATCTTTGCGAATCACACGAAGATTTGTCCCATGTGGGGATCGAACCCACAACACCAGCGCAGTTGAAAGCGGCGAGGCGAACTTGATGGCATCTTCAAGTCCGTCAAGTCCCTCATCAAGTGAGATCGTCAATCACGTGAGACTTGTCCAGTGCACTTGATCGTCTCGGGGACCCATTACACGTGTAATTAGAACATACCGTTCTCATCATTACATAATGCTTATGTCAGAATCGATGACAATATCGGTATGAGCGCGCTTTAAGTAATTCGGACCGGGGCCCTCTTTTTACGATTGACGTTGATATGATTGAATGAGATTCATAATAATTTAATATATTATAAGGCTTTGGCTTGGCTGAAATCTCATAATTAGCTTTTCAGACCCAATGGCATAATGAATGCGTTGCTTCTACTACTAAAGAGTAGAACTGATATTAGTTTCAACTTCTAAATATAGATGGCACTAACAACTTTTAAACTTTCGCTTTGCATATTTTATTGATATGATTGTCGAGACATGAAACACCGAAAGCCCGAAAGGTAAAAGTATAGTATCTTACTGTAGTCATTACCTACTTAAGTATAATGCAATGATATTATAGAACTTTATATAATATCATTGGTATAATGTTAGTAAAATGATTGCCGATAAAGAGGTTATGGACTCGATTTCACACAGCGCAAATTTTTCATGTATGTATCAATAAAATCAAATAAATGTATTCTTTGGTGTCGTAAGAAACATAATAATATGATATAAAGTAGGGTTAGTCACAATTCATTTGCTTTAACTATTTTAATTAGTAAATTTTATCATAATTATTATTACCTTTTTAATGACTTCAAGAAAGGAGGTTCTGTAACTGACCCGTATGTGTGTATGTATGTAATGTATGTATGTATGTATGTAACTTTGTGTTTTCGCGATTTTCTCGGAAACTACTACTAGTCCGATTCAATGCCTCGGTGGTCTGGTGGTTAGCGTATGCGCCTCTTGCCGCGAGGTCTCGTTTTCGGTTTTAGGTATATTACATATTATAGTTTATGAAAGGTTGCAGTATATAATTTGTCAGGATCTGTTGAAAAAATTTCGGAGACAGGCAAAGTAACTCTTTAAAAAGAAACAGCTTCTAATGAACCACGTTTTGTGCAATCGTATGTCTGTATATTGTTTTCACCACAACATAGTAGAACATCACGTCTGTGTATGTCTTGGAGAGTAAACAGATGAATTACCTTTTTAAAGTGCCTCGATGGCACTACTTTTCTCCGATTTGGATGGGACATTCTATAATTTCTATTATCAAATCAAAAAAAAAATAGATTTTTCACTCGTTTATCTAGTAGTATTGCTAACCACTAAAAGGACAAAAATAAAATTATAAAAAAAAATAATTCAACCGGCTGAAGTCGGTGCAATTCGGTCGATCTATAGATATCTATGTCGGTCGGGCCAATAAGTACCTACTTATATGAGATAATAAATACCTCTCCAAGGGTGGTCGGGTGTGTGTGTGTGTGTGTGTGTGCGTGTGCGTGTACGTGTGCGTGTGCAATTGCATTTTTTTACATTGAGGGGATGAAATACTGAGATACAGTTCAATGTAACAGTGAGCGTGAGCAGAGCAGGGAGTACAGGGGGTGCGGTGCAAGGCCACGCGGGGGGCGCATCGATTGCGAACAGCTGTGCCACCCACCGACCGCGCCCGGCGCCGGCCGGCAACCAACATGTCAGCTATGGCCCGTTAGTACTGATTCCCAGGAGCTGGACTTATCTTTGGCAAGAGACATCGTTACCAAAGAGTCTTTTTCATGTTCTCCAGTGATCTATCTTCTTCAGCAATCTTTAATATTAGCAGCGATGTTGAAGAACAAAGAGTGCATGGTGGGCGTGGCTGCCGTGACACCGACAGAGACGGGCCCGCTTGTGTGACGGAGATGCAAGCAGCGGTGGAAGCGTGCTCCAGCTGATTTTGACTGTTGCTAAGCGGCGGGTGCAGAACGCGGGGCGCAGGGCGCGGGGTGGAGACGGGGCTAAAAGCTCCAGCGATATGAATATGTATGGGGGTGTCATTTTTAATGCTATTATCGGGACGCAATTATATGCAACGCTATTTCAGCACACATACGAAGTTTAACCTGATGGGAACTTTTTTATGATATACTTTGTTAATTAATAAACCATACTTCATTACAAATACAGAACTACCAGAGTAATCACTGAAAAACCCTTCAAGAAGGGTAATAGCCGTGTTCACTCTCACTACTAACATAAGGGGTCAGGCCAGAGACGAATGCAGGTATCGCCCTCCGAATCAACTCTTACAACCACTGAACCACTGATCGGCATTGAGAAACCGTTATCTGAGGCACAGGTACTAAGGATAAGGTAGGTTTGTAGATAGCTGACGTCAACTATTTTTATCGGCGTACCACGCGGGCGGAGCTAGGCTAGTGGGATAATTATAGTTACGTATGGGGTAGTTATTACATAACTACATACCATAACAATATAGGCGTATATTACCCACAAGGGTTATTTGGCAGAGGTGTACAACACCCACACTTCACTTGTTATGTGGCCCCATGGGATAGGACGTGAGCCTATCGCCATCCATCGGACACAATTTCAACTTCGTGCTGCTATTTGAGAATTAAAATCCCTAATGACACTTTTGCCCGATCCGGACATCGAACCTGCGACCTCGCGGGAAGATGCGCACGCAACTCGGCAATCGTAGTTATTACGTCGCCGCATCGGCAGATACACTACCAACAAAGCTTATAAAATAATATACATTGTGCTACGAGTATGATTATAATTAAATTCCGTCGTACCGTGCTTTATATTATAAGTATAAGTTGTTATAATTACGCTAAGTGATGTAATCCATGATAAGTAAAGTTGTTACTCTTGTAGCGTACGACTGCTGACGCTACAAGAGTAACAACTTTACTTATCATGGATTACATCACTTAGCGTAATTCATATGAAGAACCCCCTACACTCTCAATCAATATCGTCAAATTATTATTTATTAGTTCAAGTCACAATGGATCTATGTGTATTAAGTTATTAGCACGTTGTCGGCACGGTCCCGGTCGTTACAAACGTGGTCCTCGCCGTGATGCAACTGGGATTACCGGATACCTTTTACAGTGTCGCATTTATTGGTGGCTTTATTGATTACCGACGCGATTGGCCAGCCACAGCCAGCGAGCAACAGAACAAAGGGCCGTCGTTGATGGCGACGGGCAGCGACGGGCCGGAGTGCGGGACCGAGGACCATAACAAACCTAGCCATAAATATTACGAAGAGAGGAGCGGCAGCGGCGCGGCGGCGGATATGAAACTTCCTTCCGAAAGTGCGAACTTCTTTATTTTGTCAACAATGTAGTGTGCACCGCCGCGCCGCCCGCCATCGGCATCGCCCACCTAATGGGAAAACTTATCATGGGCAGGGGGGTCTCACCATAGTAAAAATAGATAAGTAGGCCAGCTCCCGGCGTTTAGGAGCGCACGATACCTAAACTTGCTCGAGGCGCAGGGTTGTCACTTGTCAGATTGATATTTTAAATTACCTGTACTGAAATTATTTTTTTAATTATAAAAAAACGTTTTTTTTACAAAACAAAGTATTTATTTATGTCAAGTCAAAGTCAAATCATTTATTTCCATGGGCCCCAAAGGACGCTTGAACACGTCAAAACAAACATCAACGTTCAAATAAATAAAATTAAAATAAAACTTAAGCTAATTAAATTATAATATTCATTGCAACAAAAATTATTTGAATCACCGGAGCTTAGATTGATTTCAATTCAACTTTGAGGTTTGAATTAAAATCAATCCAAGTACCAGCTCCGATGGGTCAATACCCATCGGAGCTGGTACTTGGATTGATTTAATTCAAACGATCATGAGAAGAGCTGGTGAGAAACTCATGTTCACCATCTTTTCATATAATTCATACAATTTTGTTTGTTTATTGACAATAATTGTTATGTGTAAGTTATAGCAACCAAAATACAATGACTAGAAATGGTTATGGAGAGAATAATACTATGAAATTAAATTCTTTGTCAAATAGACCAATATTATATTAATAAAATTATAATTATTATAATTAAGGTTGCAATCTCTTACACTTAAAGCAGAAAGGAAAAGGAGTAAAAACAATATGTGCATACATACTGGTACTAGAACAGACATAGAAAAATGAAATAAAATCTAAACTGTAAAATTAAATGCTAATTATTTATGCTCCTAATGAAAAACAAGCATAAAAAAAAAATTACAAATTTGTGACAGAAAAATATTTTCTGCGATTTCGTCCTGTGCGAAAAGCCTTATTATTTTCTGATAATGAAAAATAAATTCGCATTCTTGTATAATTATTTATTATTGTGAACAACTATAAACTTCACAATAATATCTTTTGACTCGCGAAGACATTTTGCAGTGCAGCGCGTAACCGTACCAAATTTTTTAAACAAACACCGACCGCTCACAGTAATGACACGGCCCGCACTACCGGTGACCGAGTGAGTGGCCGAGCGGCGTAGTGTGCGTGCGTACGTACATGAACCCGGGGCGTGGCAAGCGCTACGTGTACATACAAACGGCGCGATGTACCTTTGTTCGAAGATAACATACTTATCTATTTTTACTATGGTCTCACTCCGCAGTTTAGGTATGACTCGCCGGCCGATCCGCTCCGGGGTGATTACGGCAGAGGGCTATCGCTCGTCGCACGGATCGCACGCACGCGATACATTTATATATTATGTTTCCCTGTTGACTACATACTTATTAAGGCTGTTTGTAAGGCTTCGCATATTTTCGACGCTAAGATTTAATAATCGAAATTTTAAATCAGGCAAACGATCAATCAAACATTATCTAAAAGTAAAACAATTGTAATAATAATATTAGAGAAAATTGTTGAATGTTGTTTTTTAATTGAAAAACTGATACCGCCGATCCATGCAATAATCAGTTTGGTGAAAATATTTTACGAATAACTATGAAATAATAAAAGACAAGCTGTTGCCCAATCGTTTAATTATTTATTGATTCGTTGATCGCTACTTTATAATGTTACTTTAAATAAACACATTTCATTTTTTATTCATTTGTATTTTATTTTGTTTTATAATCCCAGTTAATCGTCCATTTGTTCGGCAACATTAAAAATATTGTCAGCCCCTAGACTACAATTAATGTCTAAGTAAGTTGTTCGCTCGGATTTGTTTTGTTAATTGTAGTTAAATAAAAATCCTCATTTGTTTGTTGCTTTAAACTATTGGGAACAAACTGAAATGTTTTTAAACGAATACATGTTCGCTCGCATACCTACACCCGTTGGAATCGAACACATGACTTCCAGATGAATTATCGTGTGTAAATGGTAATTTAATGCATTTACATATCTTCAGACTACATAAATTAACTGAGTACAAAAACTTGTTAAGTAACAACCCTATGCACCTCGGTCGTAAAATTGCGGTGCGCAAAGAACATTCACCGTTCGCGCCCGGTTTTAAGGTTCAATTTTGTTTGGAGGAGGGTGCTTCTAGCGAGTGTAGGTACATTTTTATGCCTAAACCTGACTTTTGTTAGGAAGTGAATCTTCTGTTGTATTCTTATTCTGTGTCATAAATAAATTGTATTTTTATGAACTGCCATCATGTTTGTTTCGCATACACGGCACATGATCGCGCTCACGTTGTGCGCAATCATCAATAAGAATTTTAGAGCGTTTAAGTTACTGTTAATAAACGTCAGTCGCAATCATCACCGCTTTCGGCCCAAATCAATCATTTAGTTACTATTATTCGATTTCAGTAAAATAAATCGGTTTATCAGCATATATATCATATATTTATATACACTACTACAACTACCCGGGTATCGAACCCGAGACCTTGGGGTGAGCGATACGAAAATATTACCTATAGACCATCGAGGCAGGTGGATGGATGTGATGGATGTTGGGCTATAGTTAGCACTTGCTATCAGGTAGAGTACACGTTCGTTCGTAACATACCTATGAACAAACTTTAAAGAAAAAACACAATGTTTTTATACGGGCTTACAGGTAGCTCCGTAGTTGAAATTTTATGTTTTATGACCATTGTATAATTGTGGAGACTTACTTCTGATCAGATAAATTTGAGCAATTTTATTTATTCGTGTGAGTCAATTTGATAGCTCTGGATCGTGATAGGTGGTAGCGGTTACAACATTCAGTTAAGTAGTTGGCGCTAGTGATCTCCTTCTAGTACGCACATGGAGAGATTATGTGTGGTATAATTTTGGACCGTAATCATAATTGGGTGACAATAATAAAATAGATGGTTGAATCGTTTTAATCTCAATATAAATAATGTAGCATATAGTGAGTGCAACGAGGGGAACGGCGACGACGGGCGTGCGGCGAGCGGTGTGCGAGTCACGTAACGGCGGAGCGGTGGCGGTGCGGCGGCGGCGTGCGGGCGGTGGCGGCCCGGGGCCCAGCGCCGGCCCCCGCCGCGCCGCTCCGCCGCTCAGTGTGCCGCGCGAGCCCGCCGCCGCCGCCGCACCGCCCGCGCCGAGCCCGCTCGCCACCGCACGTCGCGCCGCGCCATGGAGCACTTCATCGAGACGGTGCGCAAGTACCCTTGCCTGTGGAACACCACGGCCATCGAGTACCGCGACCAGGAGCTGAAGGACGCGGCCTGGGCCGAGGTCATGAAGGAGACGGACCTGTCGTCAGGTGAGCCTCGACTGCCGGCGCCGCCGCCCCTCCCCGCCCGCTCCCCCTCGCAGCGCGCGCACACCGCACACACACGTACACCCACCGCCCGCTATTGTTGTCACTCTAATAAAGGCAAATAAAGAAATGTAGCTCGTCACATGTAGCTGGCTGCGATGCCATTGATATTCACTGGGTATTGTGCCATTAGGGTATCATTCCAGGCGTTGCGGGGCATAACATAGCGACCTGTCACATAATAATAATATTATTATGTATATGATTAACAATGCTTACCAGTGTTACCACAGGCAGCCAGCGCCAGCGCTGAGCTCCGCCGAGCCGTACACACCTAACATCTGCGCCGATATTTCTATTTGTTTACACTTAAATATTGCCTTGTAAACTTCATTTTATAACATGTAGTCAAATTTTGAAAAAAACTTAAGTAAGTACACCCAAACCAGATACTAAAAACACCTGACATGTTTTTTATTTAGTTACTGGTTTCCCTATATGTACCTAGTATAAAACCTACATAGAAAATATTTTATTTCCATGACTAAGTATGTTCCTTCTTATCTATAGTAAGGCAGAAAGGAAAATGCCTATTCCTGAATACTCGAGATGCCTGTTACTTATATTTGCCATATATGCGATACACATAGATAATTTTGGTGTGCCAATTTGGAACACAATGTATTTAGTTAAGAAATAAATGACTCATGATTCACACATAATTTGATTCTTTATTTAAAAAAAACGACGCCCGCACTAGGAACAATTCCTGTATCGCAGGAGGTTTCACAAACATACATCACGCACACTCCAAGCACATCACAAAAAGACTTGTCTCGTGTAGGAATTGAACCCACAACACCAACGCTGAAGAACTTCATTCATGTCTGAATCATATTGCACAAAATAATGAATCAATTCGGTAATTATGATGTAGGACGGTTGTAACTAATTTTCTTCTCTCTATTTTATCAATTTCCTTTGTCTTTTGACGTTTCGAACTCGTCGTTCCTAACCTCTAACTAATGTTAGAGGTTAGTAACGACTTTCTATGGCTTAAAAATGGCTGATCCAAATGGGGGCTATTGTTTTTGTCTCACCAGGTGGTGCCACTGGAGACTAAGGTTTATCAAAGTTTTCTTGACAGACATCGATTTATCCTAACCATTGAGTTTATACATTTTTATAGAGGTTTTTACAGCTGTTTAGGGCGTTTTGAATACAAAGTTTTTGGAACTAAAATATAATGAAGAACGGATGTTTTATTCCAATTGTAAGTGGGAGCATTTTAATCATTTAATCATTTATTTCTCTCTAGCTCTCATACGTGTTTTATGCACAAGTGCGTTCTCTGTCGCTCTTAAGAAGTTTGTCTTCAGAACGCCCTCAAGAACTGTGCCTCTATAGACACTTATAAACTCAATGACTGCATAGCCAACCCGCAAATAGTGACATTTGCTGTTTCGGAGACCTCACGCTACACAAGCATTCCTAGCGGCGAATTCATACGCGATAGCCCTCGTTATGAAAGGCAAGCCGTGCTGAGGAAGCTTAATTGAAGATGTGACGAATTATGATAATTCCCTGTGGACTGTGGAACTTTGTCCATTTCCCTCAGATGTTACTAACACGTAACATTGTAATTGCAGTGAAGGAAGTCAAGCTGAAGTGGAAGAAGCTGCGCGACAGCTACCGCGACGCGCTCAAGCGACAGAGCGACATGCTGGCCAAGGAACCCGGCAACCCCGCCAAGAGGCCCTATCCCTGGAAGTACATGGGCAACATGCAGTTCCTGCAGCCCTACATGAGCAACCGCAAGAAACCTGCCGGCTCGCCGCCTTCCCCCTCACCCTACCCCGCACCTACCGCGCACGAGCCTCCCGCGCATGCGCTGCACCCCGCCATCAACGGCGTGGACCACCACTCCAGCGACGAGTCCGACAGCGACGCTCACTCTTCTCCCAAGCCCAAGGGTTGCGAGCAGCTAACCGTCATCGACCGCAAGCTGGACTACCTCTGCAAAGCTAGCGCCGGCGACAAGCGCAACTGCGCCGAGCGTCGCCGCGAGCCTCCGGCTCCGCCCGCGCAGCCCGACCCGCTCGACATCTTCTTCAACAGCATGTGCCAGTCCACCAAGCGCTTTCCCTTTCCCACGCAGATCAAGATCAAGCGCACGCTGTTCGACGCCGTCATCGAGGCTGAGGAGGCGCTCATCGCCGAGCAGCAGAACTACGCTAGCTTGTGGGCTGCGGGCGCCGGCAGCTCCTCAAGCAGTGACGCCGACGACGACGATCGGAAGGATGCGTCCTGAGCCCGCCGCCGCGCGCGCCGCTACTACGCCTGGCTGCAGTACGCACAGCAGGGCGCCGGCGCCGCGCCGCTCTACCTCGACTCTGCCCCAGCCACCGTCCCCGCCGCCGCCGCCGCCACCTCTGAGCATGACTCCTCCAGCGACTCCTCCGAGTAAGCCACGATTCCATCCAACCAGTCGCTGCTCTGTGGAGACGTTGCAGCAGTCAATGGACTTTTCTATACTCAAAGTGAACTTTTGTGGTGGTCTTGTGATAACCTGATATAAAGTGTGTCAGAATTGAATTGCATTACCGACCGTCAGTGCCTCAGGCGTACACAAAGTAGAACTGATATCTGTAATTCATAGGACAATCGTTTTTATGATAATAATAATCATCAAAATGAAAACATAATAATCTTACTGTAACTTAATATAATGAAGCTTTCCCTTCGTCCCATGTACTCATGGCACAGTATCACAGCATATTGCCGAGTGAGGTACAACGCAATACAACCACAGGCTAGGTATTAAATGTTGGCGATGTTGCGACATCGCACAAATTGTTGAAGAGTTGTTGTTACACTCGTTATTTCTTCACTTCCGTATGAACAGTTTGTCATTATTATTGGTCCGTTACTAGTATTGTTGTGTTTTTGGTTTGACTTCAAGACCAAATTGTAATAGTTGATTGATACTTACTATTGTAATATTTAGATAATTATTATGAAAATAATTAGGAAACAAATGACTGAAATTATTAATTTTAAGTAATTAAAAATAGTTTTGTATTAAGACATAGTAATAAGTACTTGTTTGTACACAGATATTAGATGGTACGTTATTTTCTAATCAATGCAAAGATCTCTAACGTTATAAAGGATTTTCACAAATAATTTTGTTTGTATGTTTAATTGCTCCTACTTATCCCTTCCTCAAAATGAAAGATACAATAAAATGACGAAACCAGAGAAAGCGCCCGCCCTATATTATGAAAATTATATATTTTTTTAATACAAGTTTCCAATAAGGTCATTTATATAAAACTTTTTTATCCGACTTCATGGAGGAAGTTCTCAATTCAATTGATTTATTTTTTAATGTTTTTTAGCCATAATCGAAGACGCATATCAATACATAAATATTTTTTGTGACTCGACCGAGGCCGTTGCAAAAAGACATTAATTACATGCGCGAGGCGGGGACTTCAAAGGGGTGGGCTTTCTATGAGCCTATTCTAGAGTCAGGTAAGTACGGATAATAATATTTATTATTTAGGTGAAGGAAACACGAGAGAATAGTAAACAATAACGTAGTGTCTGTTTATGTGCCCCGGCGCGGCGCCACCGGCAGGTATCCATGGAGCGCGAGCGGTGACATCCGCCCCGCGCCCGCCGCCATCAGCTGATGCGGAGAATAGGACACATGCCTTGTCGTTACCACATTCTCAGAACACTTACAGCTGTTTTCTGTCAAAGGAAACATATGTTAGTGGCGGCATGCGGCTATACTGTAAACTCCTGACGATTCGCAGAAAAGGAAGGGATTTTTTCGGTGCCTTCCCATTTTTTTTATAAATAAGGAAAGGTGCCGTTATTTTATGTGTAATATCCTGTTTAACAAAAGCGAAATTTAGCGGAAGGACGTCCGTAACTGCTGCAACCTAACACTTTATGAAAGAGTCTCCCACAACAAACGACCTTGGGCTGCTATTAATATGTACCTGCTATCATATCTTGTTGGTCACGAATGTCACGCTCCTTACAGAGAGATATAACACAAGCAGATGCGTCGTAGCATTAGCTAATAATATATCTAATAAACAATTTCTTACAATTAAATAAAACAGACAGTAAGACGCAATCACAGGGAAATGTAATCTACTCAACAGCCTGACTCTAGACGTGAGCTCCACATAAGAAAATTAAAAAAATTAAATGAAATTTAGGTAGTTCAGAGCAAGCATTTTAGCAATCAACATAATGAATATAATTATGGAGAATTGGCAACAATTGCTTCTGCTCTGACGGCGCCGTTTTGTCAAATAGAAATTCGCAATCATCGCAATCGCAATATTCGCAATCAACACTTCATAATAATATGACCAACAGCGCCCCTATCGATTGCGCACCGAACTAGCTAAGTTATGTGTGTAACTGATAGAGCGGCTACATGCTTCTATAAAATATTTTGTCACTTTTGAGTTTTTTATTTTGCTACAAATATTGTATAATATTACCATAAAGTTGAGATGTTTTTAATTTCTTAAACTAGAATTGATTTTAGTCTTAATAAGATTTATCTCAACATTTATGTTGTTAATAATAATGATCCATGAAAAATTCACCAATATAAATAAATAAACATCATATTACACAGGTATCCGCCGTAAGTGTATGTGTAACAATGTACAACAATTTTAAATTATTCATTAAAATTTGAAGCCATGTTTTAACCCTATGTCGTTGGTTTGTTGAAAAGTGGCGCCGCCACCACGGCCACCGCCACAGAATACAGAGCCACCACACCACGCCGGTATGAGGCTCACGGAGCTGCAACAGGGCGGTGCGGTGTGCGGGCGATGGATGAATGCGTCGCTCGTAAAAATGATGCCAATTTACAATAAAAAGCTGATTCGCTCATTCCGCCACGAATCATAGCATCCCTGCTCGCGTCACTTTTACTGCCCTCGCGGCCCGTGCCATTCCTTTACACAAGTGCGAATTTATCGCCCAACTTTGCGGATCGCTGTTAAGATAAGAGCTTTTAAAAAGTGCCGCCGCCGTAAAACAGGCGCAGGACACGAATAACGCCAAGCTTTGACACTAATTAATTATTCAACTGTGAGCAGCGAACCAACCAATGCATTAGCATAATTCTTTCGATTGCAAGTTTATGGATTACGTGAATGTTGACAGAGCAGCTGAGAGCAGCCCATGTTATCTGCTTTTCTTCTGAGGTTATCTGTTTGACAAATCAAAATTATGAGAGTTGAAATTTAAAATTCTATTTTGCTTCGAGCGTGTGGGAAAATGACTTTGAAATTTGATTAATGATTTGAAAGTCAAATTCAAATTCAAATCATTTATTATCATAGGCCCCAGGAGGCGCTTGAACACGTCAAAACATTACAAAAAATTATATAAAAATAAATCATAAATAATACTAAATTATACTAATTACAATGATTTGAATAACCGGGGCTCAGATTAATTTAAATCAAACTGTTTAGAATCGAATTAAAATCAATCCAAGTACCAGCTCCATTGATATCATATCAGCGTTCGCGGGGTCTAACACAAGCTTAGCGAAAATGTGAAATACGTTGGTTGTAGTATCTCTGTATCTTTCACTTCGGTAGTAAAAAGAAAGAAATATGAATTACTCAATTATAACATTCGGTTTTCGTAGTAGATCCCATTCTCCTTGGTAAACCAATGGACACCAATGGTAGAACGTGTAGGTATGATATGCCCCAACACAGAGTCAAAACAACGTTCAGAAATTTGAAAATAATAATATATTATTATGTAACTTAGGTACGTATTATATTCTCAATAATTAAAATAATTTCTTGATAAACATACAAATTCTGAAATATTTGAAGTATATAATTATACTGACCCCGGAGGAGTTGAAAAAGACTGTGAAGAATGCAGAGTTAAGTTTTATTCCACCTTATCCTTCTTACTAAGCATTATTTTCTCACTGCTGCATGCTGAGGTAAAAAGTTGTATACGTGCGACACGAGATCAAAGTTATTTACATCTTGTGCTTCTGAGTCCCTTACTACTCAAGATTCTAGTGTAGAATCCTTCGGATCGCTTGTGAGTCTACTATAGAATCTTTCACTTCTTACCGATTTAGAACATCTATGTTACCTATTTCTTTAATTAAAAGAATTTACGTATTTTAATATTTCCATTACCTACTGCGGCACTGTGTTAAATGTCACACACATCTAGGTGTGCACACTATAAATAGAAGAGTTTTACAAAATTCGCCATCTAATACGATCCGATCTAATCAAAATATGCCGATGACTGAATGATGGCAAGCTCGATGCGTTATTCGTTGGGTCACGGCATTCACAGCCATTTCAGTTATCTTATACTTCAACCTTGTTACGATACATTAATATTCGAGCTAGTTAGCTATACATTTTTTTCCCGGTAAAATGCTTAAAGGGCTCGTGAAAATAAAGCAGCTGACATCTCAGCGCTCGAGTGGAATTCAAATCGATAAAGAACGTTAGTGGTGTTTATGGTCGTTTGTGCTTGGGGCTTGGCGTCAGGCGTCAGGCGCCCGCCGGGAGCGTCCTGTGGGGCTGCGGCGCGGCGCGGCGAGACGCGGCGAGGCGCGAGGCGAGCGCAGCGGCGCGCCGTCCCGCGCAGTGCTACCCAAGCTTCGAACGAACAAGGGCCGCGTCCGCGACGCCGCCGTACACCGAATTACATTTTATTCTATTTACCTGCACCGACCACCTATCAAGTAAGTACAAATCGCATATCTTCTATAATATGTATATTCCATCATTTGAACTTTTCACAGTTTTGCTTATTGATTGCATATTCACTATTTATATACGAAGCAACCGAGAGCGTCATGTTTGGGTTGTGGTCCAAGTGCACGCAATTCATGAGCAAAATTTTTTTCCGTATCGATTGCATATTTTTGCTGCGTTCAATTCGAAGTAGTGTCTTTGTTTTTGTAACAATGTCGTAATTTTGTTGTCAGACATGATGGAGAAACCGAAACGCCCGATGTCAGCGTACCTGCTGTGGCTGAATAGCGCGCGCGCGCAGATCAAGCAGGACCACCCCGGCCTTAAGGTGACGGAGGTGGCAAAGAAAGCCGGTGAGCTATGGCGCGCCATGGAGGACAAGACCACGTGGGAGCAGCGCGCCGCTGCCGCTAAGGAGCAGTACACGCAAGACCTGGAGGCGTTCAACGCTAACGGTGGCGCGCCGCCCGCTAAGCGTGGACAGAAGCGCCAGGGCAAGTCGAGGCAGCCTAAGACCAAGAAGGAACGTTCTAAGGTGAAGAAGGAGGCATCCGACGATGAGGGTGACGACGATGACGACGAGGAGGGGGAGGACAGCGAGTAAGCGCGCATGCACACGCGCGCGCATGCTCGTTCGTTGTCGTCAGCTCTGCGATCAAGTGTGGACACTAGGGTACCAGTGCAGTGCTCTATGCGGTATTGTTAAGTGTTAGTGTTGGATTGCTCGTCGCAGCGCTCGCTCGGCAGGAGTGGATGACTTTTAGTTAATTAATAAAGCGTAAATCATTGTGACGTCTGCAGAAGCTGTAGGTAGCTGTAGTGATTCATTTTATTCGTATCGTACAATATATGTATGTAGATCTGTTATAGTGTGTGTCGTTTTATTCACATTATGAATGTGCAGAATTGTATTACTAATTATATTAGTTGATAACTTTCATTTGAACTACTTTTCATCTAACATCTCAATGCATATTGTCCTCATTGCGCCCCGAAATAAAAGAAAACGTCAGCATTATTAATTTGTAGTATAAACATTAAACATAAATTATTATCATAATTATTGTAAATAATAATATCATTTGTAAGTTGTACGATGTATGTATTACGAATAATAATATTCTGATAAGTGAACAATAGTGGTTTGAATTCCCCTCCTACTGCTCTACCCTATTAGAATACATAGTTCACATGAGAAAAAAATAAAAGTTGTAAGTCGATCGTAATACTAATAATAACAAGGGTTGTAATTTATGTGTTAGGGGTGTATGTGTATGCAGCGACTACGGGCCGTGGTTAGGGTAAACCTTTCCACGGATTCCAAGAGTAATTTGAAACTCAGAGTCATGATATATTTTTATAGATAGTCAGTTTGAGCTCCGATATTTGAGCGGGTCTGTAGGTATCTGTAGCTTGTGTTTACTAAGAGCGATAGTCGCCGCTGGTCGCTTGTGGCTGGTGCCGCGGCGCTGTCCTGTCTCCGTGCGTTGGTAAACAAACGCTCCGGTGACGCGCCCCGCCGCCGCGCCGCGTGGGTCGCTGGTGTATGCCTATCCTCGCCGTGGCATCAATGACCACTTATCACTAATCCTAGCTCACTCAGGTTAAATCTAGATAGTTCTCATTGTAGCGGCCATTCAACTGTTGTTCACATTTTACATAAGATAATACCTATATTAAGACTTTTTTTTTACTTTATGTGTAAAGTACTGCAAGATTAGAGTCGTGAAAAGATGTGTTCTAATCTCTATCACGACTCTAATCTTGTGACGGTAGAAAAATACTTGTTTCTTGAGTAAAAATACTATCGAGATAGACTAGATCTTTTAACAGATAATAACAATATAACAGTTCTATAAATAGATATTAAAAACATTATTAAAGTTAGTTAAATAGTAAAACCATAGAGCTTAGTGTTTGCTGAGTAAAGCTAATTTTTGAGAATACCATGAAGGCGAGAGGGCAGGTAGTGCGATAGCAGGTTTAGTCATGGTCGTGGAAGAGCGCATTCTCGTCCGGCCTAAAATAAATTTGGGAAAAAAAGTGACAGCGGAGCGTCCGAGCGCCGAGCACCGGCCGCGAATCGATAACCGGCGATGTGGAATTTATAAAAGTAACCGCGCGCCTCGCCGAGCCGGCCCGATGCCCCGCCACCCCGCCCGCGCGCCCGCCGCGTCCCGCCGGCCCCTGAGCGTCTGCGCTCTTGCTTTTTCACGTGTTTTCGTGTTCGTGCCGCTCGCTCCCTATCATCGCCATGAGTGCGAGCGAGATGGACACGTTTGCGCGCTTGCTTCTCGCTGCGCGTGTCTGTCTGCCGTTATGCGCGTTGACGTGTTTGCTCCGTGCCCTCGTTGTGGTGTGACGTGTAGCGATCGAGATATTATATTTATTCATATTTAATGTTACTCGCTCAGCGAGGTCAATGTCGGCAGGCGAATACACGAGTAGAGTAAAGATTTGAAGGTGATGTCGGCGAGCAAGCGCAAGCGTACGCCGCAGCAGGCCATGGTGAACGTGATCAGCGAGGCGAGAGCGGGTGCGGACGCGGGCACCGTGCTGGGCGACGCGGCGGCGGGAGCGGAGGCGAGCGCGGGGGACGTGGGGCGGCTCGTGGACTCGTCGCAGGCGGACGACCGCCGCATGATCCGCCACGTCCGCGAGCGCCCTCTGCTGTACGCCAGGAACAACATGCCCGTAGCATCGTTCTACACGCAAGTCAAGCGGCTGTGGCAGGAGGTCGCCGATGAAATGGGCTGGACCGGTAAGACAACGCAATCATGTTATTATAATAGGCTTGATGACTAATTTATATTTGCGTATGTAGGTGTAACACAATATATTAGAAACATAATTAAAATAATTACGTTGATATCACATAAGCTTCCTGAGATTATACTATTTTAGATTCATAATAATATTAATAATAGACTCGCCCAAACGCTCTAAACAAACGGCTACAATTGCGTGACGTCACGCTTGAGTATTTTGTATGTGAAGAATTGATTTTTATTTTAGACCTATATGAAATATTGTGTTTATGGAAATTGTTTTATTACAAAAGTCGCTATAAATTGTGTATAAAATTATTTTTTTATAATTTCGTACTAAAAATAGAGTAGCCTAAATAAAATTTTCATAAAATGAATTAGATTTATATAGTTTTTCAAAAATTAGACAACGGGTTTAAATCGCGTAATTATTATAAAGGTAAATAAATACCTATGCTTGACGTTTCGAAAATACAAATTTAAATCCATTGTCTAATTTTTGAAAAATGTACTCAAATCGCGAAAGTTTAAAAACATATAGATTTATAGTATGTAATTTGGTTTATGTTTACCTATATATTGATATTGTATCCTATATTTTACTCTCTATAGATCAGACACCATACTCGTACCTATTCATAAATATCATAATTAAAAATCGCGTATGATTCGCTAGAAGCGCTGTACGATAGTGCCGTGCGCAATCGACAGGGGCGCTGTTGCGCACTCATACACAATAATAATACACATCAGCGCCCCTGACGATTGCACGGCACTCCACTGATTTCTATGTAATATATAGTGCAAATAGATAGGGTAGAGCTGCTATTAAGAACGAACTCTAAGGAGGCAACTCACGTCTGACCTCAGCTTCTTCTAACAACCAATCTTCAAGCAGAGAGGCTGGCCAGTCGCTGCGAATGCATTTGGCGATAGCTTTCATTAAACTTCATCCCAAAAATAGACCTGCTCAAATAATATATCTCCTTATTTTCGTCAAACATTCAATGATTACTCTCCTGCGTCCGGCGCACCCTATGCAATTCGCTTGTTCTCAAAAACGAATTGGCTAATTCTTTCACCACGATGGCAACTCAAATAAAATTTAATTCAGCCATCGACACGACGAAGAAGAAGAGGGACTTGACTATCACTGGATCACACAAGTGAATATTTTGAGCCTCAGATTACAGAAAAAGGCAGATGGAATGTACCGAACGCACAAAGTGAAGCCACGAGCTATTACTTATTAGGTATAGGTATTGTGCCTATATTTGCGTTGCACGATACCTTTACACAAAGTCAGTCTGTTTGTATCGGCTAATCTTCTAAATGGCTGGACCGATTTTAATATAATTTTAAAGTCGCGGACAAGCAATAAAAAATTAAAATCTAAATACATTTGCTGTTTACATTACTTTAAAGTTTATATTTAGTGGCTGAATCTGGAAAATTTCATCGATAACTTTTTTCTAACCCATGATGTCCCACTGCTGAACAAAGGTCTCCCCACAGATCTATATCTGTGGGTCTCCCCCTAAACGACCTAATATCTGAAAGATTATACTGAATATCGGTAGAACATTCATGGACCATTAACTAATTTATTGCATTTAGGCCTTATTATATTCGAATAGTTTTATTCATTGTTTTTGACTTATTGCCTGTTTTAGTTACTGTTTAGTACTCTTATTATTAAAAAACAAAAGACTGTTAACATGACATGATGACATCTGTCATTAGTTCATTACTTTCAATGTTGCAAGCAGACAATAAAATGTTCTCTCCTTTACACTCTTTTTGAACAGCCTGTATGTCTGTCGATCTTTCCGTTATTTGTGAACCGTTTTGATCATGATTTGATGATGAGATTCTAAGAAAAACGAGGGCAACCTTAAAATTTTGTAGGCATTATTTTTTTTTGATGGTTTTTGAAGTTGTTCAGATAGTTCTATGTTATGTAGTAGTCGGCATATCTTGTTACTGAGCTAATAATGGGCGAACCGTCAGAAATCGTAATTAGGGCATAATTCTTTAAATATAGTTATTTTTTTAACAATTGGGATTCATGGTGTATATGGAGGAATGATGGGGTTGTGTCGTTTGGCAGTGGCAGACGTCCGGCGCAAGTGGTCGCACGTCCGCAACTCGTACTCGCGACACCTCCGCAACGAGATGTACGGCGTGCGCACCGGCCGCGGCCGCATGGTCTCCAAGTGGTACCTCGCCGACGAGCTGGACTTCCTGCGCGAGCACATGGCTACCGACACGTGGGTAACAACTACTGCTATCGCGCGACGCTCGACTCACTACACAATTTTAGAATTTATCAAGTACCATCATTGGTCTTGTTCTCCGAACACTAAGTAGACTGAAGGATCTTGCAAACTTTGAGATACATTTGACTCGTAGTTTAAGTATCAAGGTAGCCTACTTCTTTTGTTTACCTACTTTGTATGTATTTGCAGACGTCCATCGCGGTATAACTACGCGCCCTTGTACCTACCGAACGCCGAGGGCTCCCAGAGCAACGACTCCGTGGAGATGAAGCCGTTCATTAGCAGCCACTGGCTGTCAGCGCTGACGTCGCAGACAGCGCCCGAGGCCGCGCCCGAGCCCCTCGTGCACCTCGACGAGGCCGCCAGCCCTCGCTCCTTCGAGCCCGACGAGAACACCGCCTACTTCCAATTCTTCAGAGGCATCCACAACGACTACCAGGAGCTGCCCGCGGGAAAGCAGCGCTTCTTCCGACGGGAGTGCCTCGCGTTCCTGCACCGACTGCTGGACGAGGAGGACGCGGGCGGGGAGCGCGCCTCTGAGGAGCAGCACGACGCCATGAACCTCAGCAGCTCGGCCGTGGACAGCGACGACGAGAAGGACCAGAAGCTGTGCGTCATTGAGAGCATCCGACAGGCGCCCGCCGATGACTCCTTGAACAATAATATGAATATTCTTCCTCACTAAATCCCACCACAATTCGTAATACCGATACTGATAACAGCTACCAGATCGTTCATTGAGATGATTGAATTTGAAGTCTACAGAAAATAGAGTATCCATTAATGATTATTTTTGGAACCTAAAAATAACTCGCCTAATATTCATAAAAGAGGTCTTATGTACACGAGAAAGATGGCCCCAAGTCATCAAACGAAGGATGACCATACCAAAATTTAATTAGTGAGTCATAAATCCTTTTAATTTCCTACAGATTGTAAAATTGTGCAGAAGAAGTCAAAACCGAAATAACATCGTATGAATCAAGTGTTTTATCTAAGTATTTATTTTGTGTCTAAAAACACTAATTATTTACTGGCTGTGTCTCCATGATGATTAAATATTGATAGTGATACAAATGGACATTTGGTACATCCTCGTAACTACGCGCATGGCGCATGGTGCATAACGTGCATGGCGCATGTATGGTGCATGCACGGTGCGAGGAGTGCCTCAGACAATAAGTTCCTACTTAATTTTAAAAATATGGTTGTGCTGTGACATCATCTAGGTACTGTTGTATATAATTATTTATTATACCTATGTACTGAATGTAAATATTGCATTTTCTTATAAATGATTCTTGCATTCACAATGTGTTTCAATTTCAATGGATAGAAATCTGTTTAGTTTGAAAGGTCTTTTGTGGAAAGTACAGCATCGATAAGAAGCGGCACTCGCTACTGAGAGCACCTCGACAATCGCTTAAGGGGTCTCGTCGGTGTGCATGTTTATGTGTGAGTGCCGTTTCGCACGTTTGTAGGCAGTTTCCGTACTGTTTGTACATATTTTATACTGTGCCGGTACTCTCGACTTAGCACCGTGTGGGGGTGTGAGCACAGAGTAAACAGAGACTAAGCTTCATACAACCGCGCTCAGATACGTCCACTCACACAAGCATAAGACGTCTGTGTGCGTGTCCACTTGCGGCCCTATCACGTACGAGGCGAAACCGGTTTCTACCGGCTCGTAAGTGCCTTAGCGAAGGGCTCTCGCGCGCTCTCGGCGCGGCTCGCGGACACTACCGCAGCTCACATAAATGTACCCTGTGAGTGTGCAGTGTGCAGTCTACAGTAGTCCAGCGCAGCCGCGGCACAGAGTAAACAGAGACTAAGCTTCATACAAACGCGCTCAGATACGTCCACTCACACAAGCATAAGACGTCTGTGTGCGTGTCCACTTGCGGCCCTATCACGTACGAGGCGAAACCGGTTTCTACCGGCTCGTAAGTGCCTTAGCGAAGGGCTCTCGCGCGCTCTCGGCGCGGCTCGCGGACACTACCGCAGCTCACATAAATGTACCCTGTGAGTGTGCAGTGTGCAGTCTACAGTAGTCCAGCGCAGCCGCGGTGCGCGCACGTCCGTATGCTCACTCGCAAGTCTCGTCCTAAAGGGAACGACGCGCGTTATAATTTATTAATACAAAATGTACTGTAGGTACTGTTTGTAAGAACAATAATCGTCGAAATAAGAACATATTATCTTTTTTTTTATATCCCAAGGAATCTACTAGGTGAGTAGTAAATTGATAGTAAAAGAGTAGCTATTTTTATTATATAGGTACCTATTCAATTTATATTAGTGGGGTAGATAGATACTTCATACATAATTACATAGGTAGGTACCTAGTGTACCTACATCAATATCAAAGCAAATTTAAATCTGTGCCGTGTTTGTAATGCGATGGAACCTTGACACAATTCACAGCTAATAATATATTCCTACTTATGTATGAGTCACTAGCTTCTACGCGTGGCTCCAACCGCGTGGTACGTCGATGTAGCCTATATTATTTCTGGGGTCTTATCTTTTTATACCTATAATTGTATAGATGTATGAGAATGACAGTTCTAATGTCATGCGCTCTTCTACCTAATACGTTAATAGGTAGGTAGGTACGTTAAAATTAAATTGTAAAAGGTTCTACTTATCACATTAGGTACCAATTTGAGAGGATTATACTTAAAGACTTTTATTACTTTTTTGACTTGTTGAAATATGTAAAAAATACCTATCTACCCTTATTATTAGCGATTGATTTATTATGATTAGGTACAGGTAATACAATAAAAAAAACCGCCGCGTCGTTAAAACACCACTATGCCGCCAGTGTAGTAATTGTACTAGTCACATGGTTTGTCCTGTTGTGCCAACACTGCCAAGTGCCAACCCTAGCAAAATAGGTAAATATCTTAGACGTTTTTTAAAATGTTAGCCTCTGTTCGTTACTCTGTGGTGTGAGTGTGCGGGGTAGCGGGCGGGTAGGAGGAAAAGGGGGAGGGTTACAGCGAACCTTCACAACTTTATGATTAACTGACCACATACGACACATTCAGGATGGGCGCCGCGTGCCGACACACATTTGTAAAAACATTGTTGCCCCAAATACCGCATTTTATTTTGTACCGACGCGACGACGCCGAGCGCGTCAGCGCGCTGAATTTAGATGTCAAGCAAACCCTTATTTCACCCCTTTTTGATTAAGAAAATAAAGTCCGTTGCTTCCAAGTGTATGCCTGTGTTCAGCGGCGTTATCTGTCAGTCAAAGATTTATTAGCCAATCAGTAGTGTGGTTACGGGTATCCTATCTTCAAATTAATAAGAATATCAGCTTTTTGGGTCGTGCGTCAATGTACCTGGCAGTTCCTCTACAATAATATCATAGGTTCGAGGAAAATTTTATGTTACATCATGTCGCAAAGGCTTAATCGCTCTAAAGTATAATTTCATTTTTAATCGGGTTTTCAACGTTCTCAGAAAATATTCTCTTTGAGTCAAAATAATTTTCAAGCATCAAATTGAAATTTTGCGTGGATGCGACACCTCAATGGCTTAATATTGGTGGCGTTTATATGGAAGGTTATATTGTTAGACATTTGAAATTCGGATGGTTCGGAGCAATGCTTATCCCTCAAAGGTTGTTTCGAATGGTCGATGTCTTCGTGGTCGCAGCGTCGGCACCCGATCCGGCCACGACACGACACATATTGTGCAGCACAGAGGAAATATATTTTCCTGGGCTAAGCAGGTAGGTGCTAGGCCATTATCTTATCCTATGTAAGTATGGGACACAGAAGTGCTAGAGATTATGTTTATTTGATAAATATGCAGATATTAACATAGTAATAAATAATAAGTCTTGATGGCTTGACACTTTTGTGACAAGTTTAAAGTGCTCAAATATGAATGGACATATTTTTTTCTAATTTCCGACAAAAAGTCCGCCGATGTCATCGCTGCGGCACCCACCTTTGCCATGTGCCATGCGACACTCATCTTACGCAACAAAAGAAACGCAAATTGGTGCCCTCGTCCCCTCGCACCTCCGACTACCCCATAGTTGGGATAAATTGAAACGTGACGTCATTTGGGCTGTTTAAAGAATCTATTGTCGAGCAGACCTTTTTGTCCCAAGGGAGGACCAAAACTCACTTATTCTGAGGAAATACCTACTCGCTTACCATACAAGAGCTCACCTAATTCTACGATAAAAACATTCAGCTTTACTGCTACACGAATAAGATACACTTTTGTTTGCGTATTGCTAAACGATAATAATGCTAGGGTTGCCAACCGTACTCTAAAATAGAGTATTGTACTCTATATCATGTAAGCGTACTCTATAATCTATAACACTAATAGAGTACCTACGCTAAAATACTCTTTTTTACACATTCTTACTTGTCATATATAATCGTATGCAAAAACCCATAATCAAAACCAAAAAATGAATTATTTACTGGAGAACTGGTCACTAGACATATTGATAAGAGAAAACAATCTATATTTATGTCCCCAAGTATACCACTAGACATATTTAAAATTATTAATCATCTTAAAAACACAAATAGCGTAGGATATGATGGCATATGCACTAAAATAATCAAAGCAGTAGCTAGTGAAATATGCGGTCCATTAAGCCATATAGTAAATTTATGCATATCCGAAGGTGTATTCCCAAATTGTCTCAAAACATCTATCATTAAGCCCATCTATAAAAAATGCAACAAAGAACAGATATAAAATTATAGGCCTATTTCTCTCATACCCATATTTGCAAAAATATTTGAAAAATATATCTATCGAATATTTAATACATAATGTAGAAAAGAATTCAATCCTCTGTGATGAACAAAAAGGATTCAGGGAAAACAGAACTATAAGTATGGCCATCTATGACTTCTTAAATATAGTAATGCAAAATGTAGACAAAAATACACCTGTCTGCGCAATATTCTGCGATATGACGCAAGCGTTCGACTATGTCGAACACAAAACATTATTAAATAAATTGGAGGCATATGGAGTTAGAGGTAATGCATATCAACTTGTAGAATCGTATCTATTCAATAGAAAACAATTTACTGAAATAACGAGGATCAATCCAACAAAAAAGCAAGAAGAGACATTTAAATCAGATGAACGCAAAGTGACTCATGGAGTCCCACAAGGAAGTGTGTTAGGACCTCTTCTTTTTACACTTTATATTAACGACCTACCAAAAGCCATTAATCATCCAACAACGTTATTCGCCGATGATAGTACTATAACTATAGCATGCAAAAATAAAGAAACATATGAAAACGATATAAAAGATTCTTTAATTAATACTGTAACATGGTTAGATAATAATAATCTAAAAATTAATATTAATAAGACGGTAATTATGCATTTTAGCCAACGTAAACTGACATGTAATCAACCTAATATAATATGTAAAAATAATGCGATTGACACAGTGACTGTGACAAAATTTCTAGGATTAACAATTGACAAAAATTTAAATTGGAAGGCACATATAGCACTTTTAAGTAAAAGGATTTGCAGTGGTGCTTATGCTCTATTTAGGCTTTCATATATACTTAATACAGATGCACTGCTTACAGCCTATTACGGCCTAGTAGAATCACTCCTTAGATATGGCATCATTTTTTGGGGAAACTCCACGGACAAGGCAATTATATTTAAAGCGCAGAAGAGAACTATTCGATCGATGTTCAAACTCAAGGTTACGGATAGCTGTAAGCCATATTTTAAACAACACAAACTATTAACCCTGCCAGCCATCTACATTTTGGAAATCCTGCTCTTTGTGAAGTCAAACCCAAATCTCTTCCCACGATTAGCAGACTCGGTTTCGAGAAATAGACGTGATGATAGCAGGCTTCGATTACACGTAGCTAGGACTGCTCTTATGCGCAAGAGTATCTTTTGCATGGCTCCCATTATCTATAATAAATTGCCTAAAACCTGGAAAAGCCAAAGTTATGTAATACTTAAAAGGCAACTTAAAGCATTTCTTGTAGATAAAGCGTATTATAATGTGACAGATTTTCTAGCCGATACAGTGACATGACATAATTATTTAATTAAATTGACATCTTATTTTATATTATTATTATTATTTTTCCTTTTGCTTCTTTAATTTTGTAATGTATAATTTTAATTTTAATTTTTTTTTTTTTTTTTTAATGATTATTTTATTCCTAATGTTTCTATAATTTATAACCACAATATATGATGTTTGCATGCCTATTAGGTAGAACAAAGAGGAGAAAAATATTGTTATTTTTACACCATTATTGTACCTTTGTTCAGTAAATAAAGTTATTCTATTCTATTCTATTCTATTCTATTCTACTGTTAATATGTTGGTATCCCCAAATTTCCTCCAACCACATTCGGACGTTCGTGAACGCAGCCACTAATGTCATTACGTCAAAAATGTCAAAATACACATTGACAACTTATATTCAGAAGTTATAATTTTAAAAGAACTCCAAATTTGTGAACTAACTCAGATTTTATGCAAAAATCCACTGCAGAAAAATGCCAAATTATTTTTAAAAAATGTCCTGAAGATTTTGATTGTTTAAAAAAAAATATTGGCTATATACTCTCTGTTCCCGCCACTTCAGCATTTACTGAAAGAGTCTTTTCGGTCATGAATGTGAAGTGGCGAGAAGAGAGAATCAGAGCTTTATTGAAATTGATTAAAAATGAGCTCTTGATCAATATAAATTTAGAGTTAGAATGTTTGGACTCATACAATTCTTTTAAAAATAATGAAAAATTGTTATGTGCTGCAAAAAGTACAAAAAAATACCTTTTTAAAAATTTAAAATAAATGATACTCTTTTTTTAAGTCCATACTCTTTTTTACCTCCTTTGAAATCAGATATACTCTTTTTCTTCTGAAAAAAGTTGGCAACCCTAAATAATGCCCTTTGGGTCCGCGGAGCGGTGCGCGGCGCGGGCGGGAGGGGCGACCCGATAAATCAAATAGAAGCCTTCCCAATAGTATGTTTAAATGAGTCGACAGACTGAATTTGCATGTTTGTATGTGTGATCGATCAGCGTGATCACGTGTGCACACGCCGATGCAGATGTGTGTATGTGTGGGTGTGTAAGTGATTGTATTGACCCATTTGATGAAAAAGTGTCTCTGATATGAAACGACTAAAACGATTTAACGATACAGTACAATACACTTTGTATGGTGATATATGTATGTGTGTCACTTATAGGAGAGATATTGGAGTGATCATTGTCGGAGTTACGTTGCTGATGACGTCATAACTTGTCACCCGATGAGATGTTATGGCGTCAATTCGTATTCGTAAACGAGAAGGCTAATGACATGATGTGACAAAACGCCCTCCCATCGGCATTGTGCATTCAATGTCAAAATTGACGCCATAGACATGACGAACATGTCATCTACCGCTCGTTAATTTCCAGCAATCATTAATCGTACAATCCCCCCCTCCACCCAGGCTGGTCTCAGTGCGGTACCCGCATTGACCTGTTGATGAAATAAACTCGTGCTGCGGACTGGTTTGGGCAAGCATAATGTATTTGCTTTGGGCACCAATAAATTTAAAAAATATATTTAGGTAAAAATCAATGAATCATTGGAGTACAACGAAACATCCAATCCTTCTGCGTTTTGTCAGCATTACAATGCCTAAAAGCAGCGGTCGGTTAAATTGTAGTTATCTTTGACCAACTAATTAAGATACACACTAAATAACTAAATAAGATGACACATTAGAATACACATTTATGTTGATTGGAGAAGTGAGAAGTCAGACATTGTCTTATATTTGAGACAATAAAACAATTGTGTGATAATCCATCTATATCTCGCGGGCGCCACACAAAATGAAGCAAGGAGATTGGGAGATATTCAGTAAATCTCGGCTTTCTACTTATTAAAGACGAGGCTTTGCGAAGAGGAAGCCTTTGCCGACTGAGAGTTAATGAATTTTACTCTCATTTAAATTAAACGCACTGTTTTGTTTCTTCAGCTCACTCTCGGGATCCGCCTTTACTCTTTCTGTTTAGAGATTAGCGTAGAAATCCCACACAATATAATAAGGATTGTGACGTGGGATTGTAAGGCTTCCATTAAATCGGGGAGAATTCGTTGAAGAACGAGGTTCGTCAATGTCAATCCATCTTTATAAATATTTATGTATTTTAAATCTAACTTATTTAAACTACCTAAGAATTTGTATACTTCGTTTCATCTGCTGCCTGTGCTGTGGTTATAGTGAGATTTCGAGTATTTGTAAAATAATGCTTTCCTTGTATTTTAGATCCCAGCACTGGTCAACTAACTAACATTATTATTAAAAAAAAGGAATGTTTTGTATTAAAATTCCTTAGCAGCGTCTCGTAGCGCGTAGCACAGTTCTAACATATGGTTACTACGACATTCAAACCGATACATTTATTTCAGCACTGTGTTAATGCCGTGTGTCTTGTGACTGAGGCTTCGTCAGGGCCAGCGTGGCTGCCTGGAACCCGGCGCCCGTTCTTTTGTGGCACTTCTCAAAGGCACCGACGCGACGGCCGCGACGGATGCGTGCCGGCAAAGAGACGAGGCTCCGGCGGCAATGTTCTCAATTAAGTTTACTAAGTGGATATGTTGTATTATGTCATTATTATGTAATGCTCGATATAATTAATACTTATGCTTCAAATTGTAATTTGAACGCCACCATGAGTAAATTTTGTAAATTATAAACTTTATGCATTTAGCAAACACCTCATTCAAAAGTGGCGGCAGTGATAGAAGAAGGTAATACTTTGAATTGGGTGTGACCACATTCAATGTAAGTAGTTCGTTGTAGTAAGTTTATTGTAAAGCTACCATTCCCTTTATAAATAGTATTCAAAGAGAGACAAAAAAACACCGAATGCCGAGATTTACTCGTAGTATTCAAGAAAATTAAACGATTCGTAAATGTAAATAATCCGAGTAAGCCGATTTTTGGATAATTATGTTGTAGAGGAGCATAAATTTACTATGGGTTTTTGCCACCATATTGGCAAAAGTGGTTAATTCTTTTTATGCCGGGTCCCCGTTATTTTACAAGAAAGATGTGTATAACATTATGTAGATTTTTTATGGTGTTCCAAAATTAAATACCAAAAATGTTCACCTAACGTCATTCACAATGGAGGTAACAGTGAACTTGGTTCAAAAGTTTATAAAATGTCATGGAAGTGAGTAGTGAAACGTTAATATACTTGTAAATAGTGAACGTTACTTATAACGATTGATGTGCATTCGTTCGTTTGCTTATGACATAACATAAGTCATAAGCAAACGAACGAAAAAAAAAATTGTCCCTTTTTCTTTGGATATCGTCACCTTGAATGACGGTAGGTGAACTTTTTTGGTAGTTAATTATAGAACGCTAAAAAAGCCTTGACGTCCATAAATTTTGTAAAATTACGGCAAATCGAGATAAATCGAAAAAACTAAAATTGTAACTACTTTATCCAAGATAGCGATGTAAAATCATAACAAATCGAGATTTATTATATCAGGTTATGCTCTTTAAATCTTCCTTCACAACACATCCCTAAATCACAATTCTAGGTTCATTTGCATTTATGCCAGGCGATTCATACAATTGACGCATATTTACATGTAATACAGAGCAGCAAGCGAGACTGTTTCATATGCTAATATTCTGTGGTCCTATCCTGTAGTGTGACGCCGCTCGCCGAGGCAATACTAAATCACAATGTGACGGTTTGTACGGAAACGATCGCCGGCTAATAGCAACGTGATATACGACGAGCATGCTGTCCGCGCGATGATTGACTCGCTCGGTGCGCCAATACCGAGGGTGCCATTTGTTACGGAGTGTAAAGTCGACCATGCTGCTGGTAACGATCCCGTGGTGCCGTACATTGAGGGTAGTGTGTCGTAATAATTTAGTAACCTGCAGTGCCTGTTAATTACGGGTATATGGTGCTAAACTCAAACACCTAGGCGGTTTTGAAGTTGGCTGCAGGTCAGAATTGGTCACGGTATATTATAAACCTATATTTATTATTTATTGACTGAATCCTTTAGATTGATTTTGTCTAAATTACGTAAACATACTTGTTGGTAGCACACTGTTATAGAGCAGACATTAGTGCTTTAATCTTCGAGCTCAGTAATAAATATATTATACCAATAAATTATTTCGCAAAGGATATACTTAAGTTACAAGTTAAAGACACAAATAACTTCTGAAGAGCATGATCCCGCGGGACAATTAACCACATTCTCAGTTCGGTTGGCAGCACGATGTACAGCACACGGACAGCGACAGGCACCGGGCATTGCCGCGATAGCGCAGTGCGCGGGCGGACGGCAGGTGGTGCCGGCGCGGGCGCTCGCGGCTTCCGTCCCTCGGCAGGTTCCACACAAAGTAATACATTTACTCTTAAGCTTAATTGCAACAGTATACCTTCATGCTGTAATTTGCTATTTACAAAAATCCCAATCATGTTCGCGTCGTCAGCCATTACGATTTATGGATCCTTATAAATTATATGGCTTGGTTTTGTTACTTATTTATCTATTATATTAATTCAATACAAGGTAAAATAGGCTCGTTAAAAGTAATCTTTAATATTTTTCAAAATACAGTAAATTCAATTTTCCACATTAACTGTACACTACACAGTAAATTCTAATATATAAATTTTTTTATACTACGCCCACAGCGAACGAACGTGTAGTCCACCTGATGGTAAGTGGAGTACGTACAGCCCATGGACATCAACAATCCACAAAAGCAGATTATAGATGCGTCGCTGCAGCTGAGGACTACGGTGTTATGCCTCATGTGCAAGTAATTTCAGGGCCTGATCTCACCACCAAACCGGAACACAGTAATGGAAGCACTACTATTTGGCGGCAGGTTAAAGGTGAGACGGTGATGCTGCCGCCCTCGAGCTCATTCACAAGAGCTCTACCACCAGGTTACCCTACCTAAGGTTTGAAAGCAAACGCATGGTGATTCCTTAATCAATAGCTATCAATTTATTGCAAACAATCGAAGATCACGTTACACGTAGTATATAATAATATATTAATTAGTGAACAGTTAATTACAGTCGATTGTGTGCTTGAGTTTGTAAAAACACGATATAACACCGATAGCAGGTTGAGGGTTGGATCGCGTCGATCGCGTCTGAGGACACACACTATTCAGTACATGTAATGACACACATTACTTGTAGTTACTTTTATGGTTATATTCCGCTCCTCAGGCATCGTCAATTAAAAGTTTATTTTTAAATCATGAAATAAGTTAGAAAGACAAAATCGTTGGTCTAGTGGTTAATGTATGCAACTCTGACCGCAAGGTCTCGGGTACAATTCCCGGGTAGTTCAATAGTGTTATTTGTAGTTACCTTAAAGTCATACACAAAAGCTTTTTAGTTTAACTTATATGATTTAGCAATATAATAATTAATATATTGTTGCTTAAGGCTTGCATTTGTGTGCTTCCCAAAAGGTTTGCTGAGCTGTGGTACAGCACGCGGGCCGCGAGTCGCGCGGGGGTGAGGCATGGTGGTGTACGGAGAGGGGGGCAGGTTGTAATGAATGCAGCCACCAATCATCGTGGTCGGCAATTGTTTTTCACGCACCTGCACCTGATTTATCAGTTACGGCACAAAGGCACCTTCATGCGAAACAAATATTCATAATATTATGTGCTTTTAATTCGGTGCGGTACTTTTAATGTAATAAATACTGAGTTACAATTATATCGAGTCTTTCAGGGCAATAATAAGCATTCCATTTGTGGTAATATTACTATTGCACAAGTTATTTCACGTACATCCTTATTAATTGAATATCCATCGTTAATAAATAATGCTTCTCAACCCCATCGTGCATCATTTGCTTGCCGACAGCCAATTCGTATGGTATGAGTAAAGGGACTTACAAATTCAAAACTCGTTTAACTTCGCTCGTATCGATACAAACTCGACAACTTGAGTCTATATAAAATTCATAACAGAATCACTCCACTTATCAATTTGCGGGAAAGTTCGAAGGGTGCTGTGCGCCCCTGCGTCCCCCCGCGTCCCTGCGCCCCCGGAGCGGCAGATACGCAGATATCGCCAAGTTTCAATCGAGCGAAAAAACGGCCCAAAGTTTGTATTCACTTATGAATATTTAGGAGCGCACTTAGCGCTGCCAATGCTGCGATGCCACCGGGGCACCCGCCACCCGCGCAGCGACACCCATGCTTGGGTATTACGCAAACCTACACACTGATAACACATTAAGGATAAGTTTCTGTGGTGTGGCCTAAACGATTTTGTCTTCAATCTTCATCACATCTGTGTATTTAATAAAATTATCCATTTCTTTATGGTAAATTAATATAGGTTACACAAAAAGGAATAAATCATAAAAAAAAACCATAACTTTTCCATACGATAGCATGCGAAAACAAAGTAAAAGTCATAGTCAACAAACAAGTGACCCATTTCTGTCACATACAGATGATAAATAGCGCAAAATATGTATTTAGCATTTGTTAAAACCACTTGCCGTTTAAAAGACATATGTCATGTGAGGAGTGCAGCCTCAGACCCGTGTTGTAGCGAACGACAAGGTGGTTTAGTCTCAGCGCCGGAACTGCCCTTTTATCTCAGTTACAATTTACGAGTGAGAGTTTTAATGAAGTGCAACTGAGCGGCCCGGGCCCAGGGCCCAGGCGTGCCTACTTATTCTATGACGCGCGGCATCCGGTGACGCGCTTCATCCAAACATTCTACTACACCTAAGAAGAAATCACTAAAGTAATTGTACTTATAAACTTGGTAGTGACTTGGTGGAGTGAATAAAGTCACTCGTTCATTTGAAGGTAAACGGCAACTACATCGCAACCCATGAAACTCCACAAAAATTGGAGATACTTCGCTGAAGCGAAGGACTACGAGCTCGCGATATTATGCCTGCTTCTCAAGTGTTATGTGTTTCATGGCAGCGGCAGCGGTTGCTTTGTCACCGTGTATCACTTATCTGGGTGTTTCAGTCGATTGCTCTGATTGGAGCAGCTTTTGTCACCGCGCGGAGACGAAGCTATTGTGAACGTTGTATTGAGACAGCAGGGCGACGCAGGAGGTGTTACAGGCGTGCGGGCGCGGTGGTACGGGAGGGGCGGGGGGCGGGCAGGAAGAGGCAGTTATTTATGACTTTGTTTCATTTTCATTTTCAGCCGCCGAGCGCTCCTTTATGTTCTTTTGCTGCAAGGTGCTCCGTTAGAACGTACTAGTTTACTAGCCCACTCGTCTTAGGTCGCATCATCGGTATCAATAAATTCACGCATTGTTTTAGTTTACACTTTCTATACCGGAGCCAGACACAAATTTTCTTCGAATTTATTATAATTACCATCACAGTCGATAACATAATATATTATCATTGAAAATAAGATCCAAAAATGGTTTAAAATCAAAGAATATTTACAAGTGTGTATCTGTTTGATCTTTATTGCTTGGTTCTCTTTCTAATTAATCTTTCGCGGGGAGGAAAATCCCCGACTTTGAAAACATTTAAAAAGTTATTCAAAGTACAGGCTACACATCAACCTATACATTTCCAGTACAAGATGGTCTGGCGTTGTATAGAAATATAGCCGTGGGAACATAGGTAGTGCGAGTTACTGGCTCGAGTGTATCGCGCTCTAGAGCGAGGCACATCGGTGTCCCCGAAGCACATAATTATGTGTCAGCGCGTTATTAAATCGCCGCTCATTAATATCTCATACAATACACCATACACCATGCACACTATATCACTTGTCTATGCGACTCACACTACACCATTGCACTACCAACCACCGACTATTGATTTATGGAGCCTCGATATTTCGATGATAAATACATTTTGTTACCGATTCATTAATCCTGAAGACCAGCGTTGGATTTCATATATTATTATGTATTGAAATAAAAGCTTGCACAAGTATTTTTTCTTTCCTCACGATTGTTATTTACGATCTTTTGAAAAGATAATTATGATATTATCAAATAGATGATAATTGCAGAGTACTTCATCCTTGGTGTATCATGAACATTAAAGAGCCTGGAGATAGATCCGACGATCATATGATCAGACATTCATAATATGTTAGTTAAGTAAGCATCAATTTATTTTACAAAAAATGCTTTTCAACAAAACTATACATATTATTTCTGATGGATAAATCAATATTTCATGAGCTACAAGCAAATATAGTATTTCCACAGCCTTAATACTCGTAGTTATTCTTACATCGTGGTATTCCACGTGAAGCGTATTGTTTACTTACAAAGTAGTAGAATAAAAGCTGCAATAGAAGTAGGCCGTCGTAAACATCGTATGCTTGCCATAAAACAAGGCGACACTCTCTGTGATTGAAAACTGTTATCACCCCCCGCGCCGCGCCGCTCCGTACCCCCGACTATAAAATATATGATTATCATACAATATAGGCTCGCGCTCACGCCCCGGCTGCGCTGGAAGGGGTGAGCAGAGCAGTGACAGTGGCACGAATAACGAGTGTTGAGACAATAGAGTTCGCGACATCTCCGTGACTCGTCACCATAAGTATCTACGACAAGGGATGTGCTACTTTCTTTTAAAGTTATTTAATTTCTTCAGCGCAATACCCTACATCATCTTCATCATCAGCCTAGGGACGTCCACTGCCTACACTACATAGTTACAAGTTATGTAAAAACAAATATAATTTTATTTAAATACATTAATCTTTATGTATGTATTGCATGTATCTACAAACTCTAAGTGAACTGGCACTCAAGGGAGATGTATTGCAAGTTGTTTGCTCCCGGCTTTGTTGGTATCGCATTCACTAGAAATATAAGATTATTTTATTCATTAAAATATACACATCTATAAAAAGTCGAGTGAGATTTCGACCACTGCGCATATTTGTTTGAACAATGAACTGCCAGAAGAGAGCTGGAGACAAACGCTCATGATAATACATTGTCAATTTAGCCATTATCTGCCATGTTAGCACCTGGCACACGGACCACTGACCACAATTAATACACGTGTCGTGATTACGTTATGCTACACACGACACATGCTACATGTAGCATAGCTGCCGATGCATGTCCTATCGTTGTGGTGGCGGTTTCTTCCAGAAAGCTAAGCTAGACTGCTTGTTGATGTTCTCATTCAATCACGTAGAGATACATGAAATTGTATTAGTATTGCCATAGTAAAAATAGATAAGTATGTTATCTTCGAACAAAGGTACATCGCGCCGTTTGTATGTACGCGTAGCGCTTGCCACGCCCCGGGTTCATGTACGTACGCACGCACACCACGCCGCTCGGTCACTCACTCGGTCACCGGTGCGGTAGTGCGGGCCGTGTCATTACTGTGAGCGGTCGGTGTTTGTTTAAAAAATTAGGTACGGTTACGCGCTGCACTGCAAAATGTCTTCGCGAGTCAAAAGATATTATTGTGAAGTTTATGGTTGTTTAAACGACACTATTTCAAACCCAGAATTAACGTTCTTTAAGGTTTTAACGTTATTTTGGTTGCTATAACTTACACATAACAATTATTGTCAATAAACAAACAAAATTGTATGTGTCGGCGTTGCGGCGTTGCAATAGCGCTCTGTACACGTACAGTTCGGACCGCGCATCTTGGACTGCGTTCCAAACCGCGGTTAGATCTGTACAGTTTAGACTGCGGATCAAACTGTTGTGCTAATTACGATTAAAATGCTTGCACGGTTTGGACTGCGGATGAAATTCACATAATCTAGACAAACGTTCCGAACTGTGCGTGTAAATTGATTTTCAAGAGTTTGGACTGCAGTTTGGAGTGGCGCGTGGAACGTTATAACTTTTAAAAGTTTTGTACGCAGTAGTAAGAAAAATGGACGATCGTTTGGTCATCGCGTTAGCTGGATTTGTAGTCAGTTTAAAGAGCCGAAAAAAACGACGAGTGTGGGTAAAGGAATACAGACAAAGATATGGACATTTACCGATGTTAAGGGAATTACGACAGCGTCATCCGGAAGATTTTAAAAATTACCTAAGAATGGACAGTGACGAAAATCAACGAGCTCGTCATATGCTTTGTTTCTCATGTTCCTGTTATTAGACTCCTTACTTTTTATCTTCGAGAGACAAGTATGTTCACGGAACAAACGAATAAACTCTGTAATAGCTTCGACGCTCCAAACCGCCATTCTTGTAATTTACGTTAAAACGTAATGCGCGCGTAAAACTGTCATATTGGCGCGCGCGCCAATATGACAGATCGGACTGTTAGAGCCGCGCATCTACACGTACAGTTCGGACCGAGGGATGGAACGGCGCGTGCTGTTTCCCGCGGTCCGAACTGTACGTGTGCAGAGCGCTAATGTAAACAACAGGTGCACCGATTACGTCAGCGAGCGGCGAGCGCGTCAGGTGTTTACCCCACCACTACGATACTTGTTTTGTTCGCATTATAAAAGACACTGACCGATCGCTGTAAAGGCAGTCTTGGCTCTGGCTCGGCTCGGTGCACTAGTTGTATCTCGCTACTGGCTCAACCTTGACATTTATAATTAATTTGTGAAAACGAATTAATTATTATACCTGACAATATATTAAGTCAGCGTTAAAATTATATTTGAATGAAATAATAAATGATAAATTAGGCTTTACGATTGTCAAATTACCAATTACTTAGAAAGTCTGATTAAATAGCATAATATATCAAATTATCAGTTGATGTACCATTCGTGTAATTCATTTTCAAAGCATAAAATCATTATAGCTATACCTTCTTTTATTTACCATGAGTGACCCTCTTCCTACATCAGAAGCAGGATCAGATCCACTCCCACTTGTATTTGGTACTGCCGGCAATTTAATACAGAAACAAATGTCATTTTTTTCGGCTAGTGTGGAATCAATCTTTAAAAAATAATAGCAGGTAGTATGAGACATCGCCACATGACGCCCAATATGCAGTTGATACTGGTTCTTTCGATCCTGATGTACTTGAAGTTGACTTTATAGACTGGTGTCCTAGAAATAAGGAGTAAGCAATTTCCTTTTATATTTGATTCTGATGCCGAGTGCTCTCTTATCAAAGATTATGTTTCGTCAAAGTATAGTGGCAAGTGCATAAATAACATTGTTAATTTGACCGGGATAGGACATGGTAGTGTGCAAAGTACGTTACAGATTTTATCAGAGGTTATAATTAACGATTTGCGATTAGCGATTTTATTTCATGTTGCGCCGGAAAGTTGTCTTAAAAATTATAATAATATTTTAATTGGCCGTGAGATTTTAGATCAGGGTTTTAATGTCAGTATGACATCTGATAGTATTATTTGTGTCGTGATAAGGGTGTTAGGTTATGTGATGTTACAAATAAGCTCAAGAGTAATTCTATTTTTGCAAATTGATTGAAATACAATTGATACCGATGTTCCGCCAGAATTTCGTTCACAATTAATTAATCTTTTGTCTGAATATTCATCGTAGTTTTCTAGATGTGTTTCTAATCACGTGTTACGACAGGACAGTTGTAAATTAGACTGGTAGATCTTAGTCGAACGGTTAATCGCCGCCCTTACAGGCTTAGTGCTAGTGAGTGCGATGTTGTTACTGCTAAAGTGCGTGAATAAGAGGAAGCAAGTATCATTAGGCCAAGTTGCTCACCTTTTTCTAGTCCAGTGTTGCTCGTTAAAAAGAAGGATGGTTCAGATCCTATGTGTGTCGACTATAGGGAACTGAACGACAACACTGTGTCAGATAGGTTTCCATTGTGCCACGTGGTTCACTTGCCTTGATATGTTATCTGGTTACCACCCATTGAGTTAGGGATCGTTAATGACAAGCTTTTAGAGTTACTAGATGCTAGCATAATTCGAGAAAGTTCTTCGCCTTTCGCGAGTCCTATATTATTAATTTAAAAAAAAGAAAGAAAGACGGAAGCGATTTTAGGTATGTGTGTTCATTACCGGGAACCCAATAGCAATACTCGACCAGACAGCTATCCTTTACCACTAATTAGCGATTAAATTGATAGGTTACATGGAGAGGAGTTGGTTATCCGTAGAACAATAACGTGATTCTGAAATATCAGACATTATTTCCAAATTCCGTTCAAATGACTTGCCGTTCGTAATATCACACACATACGATATTAGGCAGGGCATACTTTACTGCAAAATCGAACGTTATAAAACCACTAAGTGGTTACCAATATTGCCACATTCTTTAACCTGGTCAATGATTAATCATGTTCACAGCGAAATAAAGCACCTTGGTTATATAACAAAAAAAAAAACATTAGATAAATTATACGATCTTTATTGGTTCCGAAATATGTCCTAACTCGTTAAAAATTACTCGTGTGACCTTTGTAAGGCTCCAAAAGGTCCATCTGGTGCCCAGCAGGTTCGTCTGAATTTAATCCCTAAATTAGCCATTCCTTGGCATACAATTCATTTAGATTTAACTAGCAAACTCAGCGAAAAAGCGAGCGTAAGGAGTTCTGTGCTGTGATTATTGATGGTTTTACAAAATTCGTCTTATTAGAGCATAACTTAACTCTAAATGCATCCGATGATGCTAATAAATCACTTAGAAATGCAGTGAACTTGTTTGACGCTCCTAAGAGAATAATTGATCTGCAATTATTCTTTTAGATCGTGGTAGATCATACGATAATACTGATTATAAGAATTGTTGTAATGATAATCATTTAATAGTCGCTGGTTCAAGCCAGGCCAAGGGTCAGGTCGAGCGTGTTACGAGGACGTTGAAAAGTTTGCTCACTATATCTGAAACAGATTTGGATAGCTTATGGCAAGATCATGTAGTAGATATCCAATTAGCTTTTAATATAAGGATGACGTGTCGGCGAATAATGACAACACAGAGGCTTCTGGTTCATGGGGTTCATGAGACTAGGCAACAGATTAACAATGATACAATATCTGCTAATAGTGATATAATGTCTGTGAATAGTGATACCATGTCTGCGAATAGTGACACCATATCAGTTAATAGTTATACTATAACTGCTGAAAGTAACAGTTTCCATAATAATGAAAATTATAGATACCCTGATTACGTTCTGATTCAGTAGACTATTGGTCCTGAATTAATTAACATTGTAACAGAAGCACTTGTACATAACCCAAAAAATTGAGCTATTTGTTAATTACTGAGCTATTTGTGCGTGTGAAATGTGTGTTTGTAAACGCCCCCGTGGCGCAGGAGTTGTTCCTATTGCGGAAGTCGTTTGAATAAAATAAAGAAGAAAGAAAAAATAAATAAAAAAAAGATAAAAAGCTAAAGGAACAATAATTGTTCGGCCTAGCTAAGTCCGGTCCATTTTAACTGTAGGGACACACCTGAAGGGCGATTGCCGGACCAGGGGGTTGATCTTGTAGGGTCTATGTAGACCGGACCAAGCAACAAGTCTTGTAGAGTCATGGATGACTGGACCAAGTATTTGAATATCTTGAAGGGTCTTATGTAGACTGGACCAAGCAACAAGTCTTGTAGTGTCATAGCTGACTGGACCAAGTGTTTGAATATCTGAAGAGTCTACGTAGACCGGACCAGAAACAATAGCAGGATGACCGAACGGTACTTAATCAGTTTTTCGTGTTTTAGATGTAACATTGTAAGCTGAGCGTACGAGGACGTCCGCACGTCAGCATGGCCGTGTCGGCGTTGCGGCGTTGCAATGTAAACAACAGGTGCACCGATTACGTCAGCGAGCGGCGAGCGCGTCAGGTGTTTACCCCACCACTACGATACTTGTTTTGTTCGCATTATAAAAGACACTGACCGATCGCTGTAAAGGCAGTCTTGGCTCTGGCTCGGCTCGGTGCACTAGTTGTATCTCGCTACTGGCTCAACCTTGACATTTATAATTAATTTGTGAAAACGAATTAATTATTATACCTGACAATATATTAAGTCAGCGTTAAAATTATATTTGAATGAAATAATAAATGATAAATTAGGCTTTACGATTGTCAAATTACCAATTACTTAGAAAGTCTGATTAAATAGCATAATATATCAAATTATCAGTTGATGTACCATTCGTGTAATTCATTTTCAAAGCATAAAATCATTATAGCTATACCTTCTTTTATTTACCATGAGTGACCCTCTTCCTACATATGAATTATTTGAAAAGATGGTGAACATGAGTTTCTCACCAGCTCTTCTCATGATGCAATACCCATCGGAGCTGGTACTTGGATTGATTTTAATTCAAACCTCAAAGTTGAATTGAAATCAATCTAAGCACCGGTGATTCAAATCATTTTGTTGCAATTAATATTATAATTTAATTAGTTTAAGTTTTATTTTAATTTTATTTTTTTGAACGTTGATGTTTGTTTTGACGTGTTCAAGCGCCCTTTGGGGCCCATGGAAATAAATGATTTGACTTTGTCTTGACATAAATAAATGCTTTGTTTTGAATAAAAAAAACGTTTTTTTATAATTAAAAAAATAATTTCAGTACAGGTAATTTAAAATATCAATCTGACAAGTGACAACCCTGCGCCTCGAGCAAGTTTAGGTATCGTGCGCTCCTAAACGCCGGGAGTTGGCCTACTTATCTATTTTTACTATGGTATTGCTGTAGAATATATATAATAAGATCCAAGTCTGCAACAATTATAATATTTTAAGAGACATTTATCTTAATTCATTTATTATTCTCAACCCAAGTAGCACGTAAGTGTCGTCAGCATCAATAATACAGCCAATATAGAACTTAAAGTGTTATAAGAGACGTATAAGAGAGTCAGGAAAGGTTATAAGCGTTATAAGAGTGTTACAATCCGCTATTATACAGCTCAGCTGTATATAGGCTTTATTATGGTATCTGCGTACACTTAAGGTGTTATATCGGAATATTACAACTCTACTATACAGCTTTAATAATTGTGTAACACTCCAAGCTTATTTCTACGGCTAAAGCTGTATAAAGGCTGTATTACTTGACACTTGTTGCTGTACAAAGGCATATGCTAACTCCATTATAAAACTAGTTTTTATGGTGTAATTTAACACTCTTATAAGTATTAAAGCTGTAATAGTTACTTCTAAGAGAGTATTATAGAACTAAAAAGATAAATGGCAGCTATAGTACAGCTTTAGTCTGTATTATTGACGGAGACGTCAAATCAATGTCGCAGTCAGGAGATGGATTGAGAAGGAATATTTGAATATAAGGAATTACAACTTAAATAACAGTAATGATAGTGAACCAATATTGACTGAAAGAAAAAACCATTCAACCACACCGACAATCCATAGCTCCAATGAGGGTTCCGTACGAAAAAAAAAAGAAAAAAAAAAAAAAAAAAAGATAAAAATAATATTATTAATTGCTTCCTTCGCCATCATAACACCCCTTTTGATTCCCAGGAACTTGGCACTATGCAAAGTTTTTTTGACATTTTTCTTCAGTTTCTAACGACATATTATTCTGAAAAATAAAGAAAATACCTTAATAAATAATCGTCAAAATGGTTTTAGAGATTTTTATTCTTTATACGTATCTCTAAAGAGGTTATTAGTTATTATCTAAATGAAGAGCATAATACAGCCTATTAAATAAAAATATTCTATAATTACTCTAATTAGAAGTTAAAAGCTGTACAATACACTTCATTTATTCCATAGTACAGCTACTGGCGCTATATTGCTCTTCAAATAGTGTTAGGGCTGTTTAAAATTGATGCCATTTTCTAATAAACAAAAACATATTAGATGATTCTAAAAACAAAAAGAATTGACATTATTTTGCATTATCTTTAGCCGTATCATGTTTACTAGCTTATATAACGTTAACTTGGCCTTTTCCTTATTACTTGAAATTAAAATGTTGTTATTCTAATCTTAAAAAACAAAAACTTACTTACCGATATTCAGTATTTCTTTTGTTTTTCTTGATTTTTATGCTGGCGCGCGAATATTTTACCGAAAACCATATACAGGTTTACAATAAATATTGGTTTGCACGTTATTTTCACTAAACCAATAAGTTCAAGATCATTTATATGTTTTTCTTAGCAAGTAATTTGCCATTATAATAATATGCATAATGTAGATACAAAATATGATGTACATTAAAATATCTATACTTTTGTAATTCTCTTATAACACTAATGTAGAACTTTAATTCTTACAAGCTACGTTTAGGATACCATCTGGAGAGTTAAAGTTCTACAATAGTGTTATAAGAGAATTACAAAAGTATTGTAGTTTCTTTTGACACCAAATAACAGCTCTAATACAGCCTTTATACAGCTACTATACAGCTCTTATAACACCAAACTCTGTATAACTTGTGCCCATTTTACACTTATAAGGGCTGTATAAGCGCTTATGCAGCCTTTATACAGCTAATATACAGCTTTAAGTATAAAATTACGCGCTAGTACAGCTTTTATACAGCTTGTAATGCTACTTGGGAAGTAAGCTTATTAGACCCACTTGCGCGATCCACAGATAAAAATGAACTCTGAGTTATATGTTTACACTCGTCAAATGATAAGTATTTAAACCCTGGATAAGCAGTAAACTCCTTGTTATTTTTTTTAACTCTGTAATATTTTTTTGCAGTAGCATTCAGATGATCGTGCGTACCTTCGTGTCGATGAACCTTACAGTAAATGAGTACTCCACCACGGAACGACAGAGCACACAAATTACGATGATTGACTCCTTATCGCGTCTCCCAGAGTAACCGCCGTCCCTCACCTGACGGTACGGGAGCGCAGCATTACGTCAGGTGCGGGGGTAGGCAGGGATCCTAATGTCGGCGGTAAACAGACGACGGTTTATACAAACGCCTGATTCGGAATAATAATGCTGTGCGTAACGCATGGTGCCATGTTATAAAACACAATTGTATTTATAAAAGGAAATGTACTTCAAAATCTGAGCAAAAATTGATTTGACTTACATATTGAAATAGCTAAGTAGTATTTCAAATTAATGAAGCCTAAATCTTGACTCATACTAGTAGTAGTACATAGTACTAGTAATCATTTTATGGATTCAATACTAAACGTAACACGACCTGTTACGTTTGTGATAATTGCACTGAAGGTTGCTGTTATCTGCCTAGACGGACCGTCCTTTAGCGTGAAGGTTCACCAGGTAAGCTGATGCTAGGATAAATAGCCCCCGCAACAGATTAGCTATCCCTGGTTACTTCCCCCCTCGCAGTCATTATAGATATAGGTAGGCAATTCAAAGAGTTTGCATCTTGAGTGACGGCCTAACTGAAATAGGGTGGTGAAAACTTCTATATCTACCCAATGAGCACTTTTGTGGCAGCACATTTATATAAGTACATAAGCACTATTTAAACTTTAAAGTAAGTATTTAGCTCTAATTTAGTTGGTTATCTACCAAAAAATAGGAGGATAGCCTGAAAACAAAATGATAAATCAAACACTATCGAATCACGTATTTCTGGGCGATTGGATTGTCTAACAAGGTCTAGCATCTGCCGTATTTATTAAAATCATAAATAGTAGAAATCAGGCGCCGGATCCCAGCGTCGCGTCGTCCGTGCCTCGACTGTAAAATGCAATATGAACATTCAATTATAATATTAACATCAATAGATTCACGCCACGTGTCGTCAAAGCAAATCCACTAATTTGGTTCACCGCCAGTACTGAAACTAATCTTTTAACATTGAGAATCTGATCTCCCTTAATTTGAAAGCTTTTACAAAAATATGATGGACAAAATGTATAGATTTCAATGAGATTTTCTTTATTTTACCGTAAATGGGCATAATAATTACAACCGCAACATGAGATTACCCCCTCAAAGAATATTAGTACTATTTATTATTATGCCTGTTTTTGCCAAGTTGGAATCACGCAAAACCATCAACATTGAAGATTACATTTTGAAACGACGCAAGAGGTCGCTCCGAGTGATGACAAACAAGTGTATCGAAAGGTAAAAGTATGGAAGTGTACGCGTGCGGCGAACATAAACGTATTGAGTGTACTGCGGCAGGCGACAGTGGATATTATATAAATTGGCATGAGGCACCTAGGTGCACTTTGCATTACCAACGCTGATATTCTAATAAGGCTGCGGAGATGCATCTGATATACAATTTTTGTGCTCTATAACGATATCCTATTTCAAATTATTTTTGTTTCTTAGGAGGGTAAGATAAAATTTACATAAAAACACGAATATTATTAATATAACATGCTGACTTGATGTCCTGTTTTAACTATGCATATATAGCATTATGTCAATGTTATGTCAAACCCCATAAAGGTACATACAAAAAGTTCATATTGTCAAAAGCGCTAAGGTTACTAAAATGGCTATTAAAAATAGGGGTTGGTATTTTTTTATTCCACATTATAGCAAAATAAAAACAAAAAATGTTATCGAAAAATTTAAAAAAAATTTAAGGGTGAACAATCCTTATCACTTAGGGGTATAAAAAATAGATAGTAGCCGATTCTCAGACCTACATAATATGCATATAAAATTTGGTAAAAATCAGTACAGCCGTTTCGGAGGAGTAAGGTAACTAACATTGTGACACGAGAAAGAACAAAGATACATTATGTATAGTGTACAACCACAGAATAAGAATACAAGTACAACGTAGGATGCTACGAGCCCAAATCAATGCGACGCGACGTAGCGCTGGTGCTACGAGCCGGGATTTCTGCTGCTCTGCTACGTGCTCGTGCTTGTACTGATAACATTTTCATAAACAAGTCGATCTCGCAATTTTGTTTAATAATAAGGGTCGACACACACCAAAAGCGCGTCGAAGCGCAGCGAAGCGAAGCGCAGTTTCAGTGTCATATGAATTTTAACTTTATTGTCATTACTATAATGCTTATTATCGCATGAGAAACTCTACGCTACTACTACTATGGAATTCGCCGGAATTCCCGCGGCGCCGCGGGCATCCGCGCGACTCGTTTGAGTTTCTCATGCGATAATAAGTATTATAGTTATGAAAATAAAGTTAAAATTCATATGACACTGAAACTGCGCTTCGCTTCGCTGCGCTTCGACGCGCTTTTGGTGTGTGTCGACCCTAAGTGTTTGTTTAAAAAGCATCTTCGTGTATCGGTGCCATGAATCGAGTGCTGTTATTATGAGAGTCGATGCCTCCAAAATCTCGAGATGATCATCAAATTTTACGACAACGCTGAAAGTTACCGCAACACGTACATGCAGTTTTATTACCTATAACTTAACTCATAATGCCTAGTAATAGTGTACAACCCAGTAAATTAACTTTTTATATGTTTGATGGTTGTTATGGCAGAGATGCGACGGTGTAATCCCGCGCCGTTTCCCTGATGTCTCCATTCCCTTTAAACTCTAATTATAGTAATTTCCCGTGTAAATATAACCGAAACGATGCGCCCAAATGCGTAATGCGAATACCCAATTTGTATTAAGCACCCCTAAATATACAGGGTGTATTTTTGAAACGGGGCAGTAAGGGCAAGTACCTTAACCGTTGCAGTCACAGCAAAACGTTCTTAAAAGACCTTCCCTAACTTTTTGGGACATTTTGAACTGCATTCACAGATTTTGTAAAAAACTTACAGTTAGCAAAAAAAATGCAAAAAGTTCAAATTTTTTTTTTTATGCCAATCGATTCTATTTCATGTGGGGATCAAAAAACTCTATGGGACCATTTTAGCTTTCAGTACTAGAAAAGACAGAAATCGCCAAAAACGTTTCCCATACATTTCGGCAACAGAAACGAATTCCTACGATGGTCTAACTTTTTGTTATGGCCTGGAAGTGAGTAGAATTGACTGTAAAGTAAATAAAAAGAATTTTTACCCTCAAATTTCGAATTTGATTCGAAAATCTGTGTGTTATACTTAGTTTCAGCTGAGAAACTTCGTATGAGTTATTAATTAAGGATTTTCGCTAAAATGTCTTCTAATCGTGAAAAAATTGACTTATTAGAAGTGTATTTTGTCAATAATCGAAATGCGGGCGCTGCATTAGTGTGGTACCGCAATAAGTATCCGTTGCGGCATGTGCCAACAAGAAAGGTTATTACAAATCTTTTGAAAAACCTGGAATTGCAGGGTTCTTTCAAAATACGCTTCTAATAAGTCAATTTTTTCACGATTAGTAGACATTTTAGCGAAAATCCTTAATTAATAACTCATACGAAGTTTCTCAGCTGAAACTAAGTATAACACACAGATTTTCGAATCAAATTCAAAATTTGAGGGTAAAAATTCTTTTTATTTACTTTACAGTCAATTCTACCCACTTCCAGGCCATAACAAAAAGTTAGACCATCGTAGAAATTCGTTTCTGTTGCCGAAATGTATGGGAAACGTTTTTGGCGATTTCTGTCTTTTCTAGTACTGAAATCTAAAATGGTTCAATAAAGTTTTTTGATCCCCACATGAAATAGAATCGATTGGCATAAAAAAAAAAAATTTTGAACTTTTTGCATTTTTTTTGCTAACTGTAAGTTTTTTACAAAATCTGTGAATGCAGTTCAAAATGTCCCAAAAAGTTAGGGAAGGTCTTTTAAGAACGTTTTGCTGTAACTGCAACGGTTAAGGTACTTGCCCTTACTGCCCCGTTTCAAAAATACACCCTGTATAGTACAATGCGATTACTATAATATAATAATAATACTTATTATCTAATATAACTAAAATACTTATTATCGCATGAGAAACTCAAACGAGTCGCGCGGATGCCCGCGGCGCCGCGGGAATTCCGGCGAATTCCATAGTAGTAGTAGCGTAGAGTTTCTCATGCGATAATAAGCATTATACTAATGACAATAAAGTTAAAATTCATATGACACTGAAACTGCGCTTCGCTTCGCTGTGCTTCGACGCGCTTTTGGTGTGTGTCGACCCTAAGTGTTTGTTTAAAAAGCATCTTTGTGTATCGGTGCCATGAATCGAGTGCTGTTATTACGAGAGTCGATGCCTCCAAAATCTCGAGATGATCATCAAATTTTACGACAACGCTGAAAGTTACCGCAACACGTACATGCAGTTTTATTACCTATAACTTAACTCATAATGCCTATAATCGTATACATAACCGCAGATCGCTGGGAATTGCCTCGGGCGCACGATTCTGTATGACATCGCCGAACGTAAGATAGTGTGTTATGACGAAAACGATCGTCAGTTTGAACATTTTATCAGATGAAATGGATAATGATAGCTGCAGCAAAAGCTTTCGACATACCCCAAAATACCCTCGATTTGGTATGGGTTATTTAAGACCACAAAGATTTGTTTCGCATATACAACGATACCATAAAAAGTTTTTAAAAAATCAACCGCCTTCACGCCTTAAATATTAAATAATGCCAAAAGTCAATAAAAATTTTTTGAAGTCTATCAATTTGCATGCAACATAACACGATGCGTTACGTTACATGCAGTGATGACTTGTGCCCACAGAGAATGCTGTCTCATCTGCGGTTAGCAGCAGTACCACGACATAATCGCATTGTATTATGTTTAGGGGTGCTTAATACAAATTGGGTATTCGCATTACGCATTTGGGCGCATCGTTTCGGTTATATTTACACGGGAAATTACTATAATTAGAGTTTAAAGGGAATGGAGACATCAGGGAAACGGCGCGGGATTACACCGTCGCATCTCTGCCATAATAACCATCAAACATATAAAAAGTTAATTTACTGGGTGGTACACTATTATATATACAATTTCTTGGATGTGGTTGTCGAATCGTCCGTTATATTGTACAGTATTGAAAAGTTAGTATGATGAATTTAATGTGGTATTTTTCCACTTTATAGTATGTGATGAAAAATTAAGAATCCAGCAGGACTCGAACCTGCACCCCTTGGGTATACGCCCCAAGTGCTTTGCCAATTCAGCTATGGATTCGTATGCTGCCGGACTCGAAATTTCTCAACTCTTTGTGCCAGCGTCGTAGGTATATATATATTATACCTTAGCTAGACGAACCATTACTTGGTTTTCAAATTTTAGCTTTAATTTGCTTTAAAAGATTACAAGTATTTGATAGAAATGCGTCATCTCTCGACAGTATTGTGTTGATCTTAATTCAAACGTACTGTATGTGACTAAGTGACTTATCACTCATCGCATAGGTGGCGCTTAAACCAAGTAATGGTTCGTCTAGCTAAGGTATATATGTATATACCTACGACGCTGGCACAAAGAGTTGAGAAATTTCGAGTCCGGCAGCATACGAATCCATAGCTGAATTGGCAAAGCACTTGGGGCGTATACCCAAGGGGTGCAGGTTCGAGTCCTGCTGGATTCTTAATTTTTCAACTTTAATATTATATAAAATAAATGCATAGCAAAGCTAAAATTTGCTTTAAAAGATTACAAGTATGTGATGACTACAAACTACAACCACAAATCGACCATTAACTTCTAGTAAATACAGAGCTACTAATATATTATATAATAATCCTTGTTCAATGCAAATAATTTCTTATTATCTAAGCAAAAACTACCGCTTTATTTTCTTTTTCCAAAATGTCCATCCTACGCCTGGAAGAAATCGCTTTAAGCGATAAGGCCGCCCTTTGTACATTTTATTTTCTTTTTGTTGTTACCTCTTAAGTTTCTTTTTTCATGTGAAATTATGTATAAATAAAGTATTTTCTATCTATCTATCTACTTCAGCGGCCGCCGGTGTTACACCGCCCGTGCCTGTTATCCAGGGCCAAATCTTCAATCAAACTGAAAGTTTGAATTCGATGTTTTATTAAGGATGGAGTACTCCTATAAATAATGAATCAGCTTCACGCAGAACATTAAACTCATTCATTATAGGTATATCGTTCTTCAGTAAAATAATAATATATTCGATATCAACAGTGTTATTTGTGAACGGTACGTCAGGAAATTTACAATAGCAGCACGGAGTTGGAATTGTGCCCGGTGGATGGCGATAAGCTCATCCCCTATCCCATGGAACCAAGAACTGGTACAGTGTGGGTGTTGTACACCTCTGCCACACCCCTCTGGGTTATATAGGCGTAATATTATGTTATGTAATATTTTATTTTATTCTTATAGGAAAACTTACGCTTGTCTATACTTATGTAATATAACATGAAACAATGTGGTTCTGTACACAATACGGACATTACAGACACTCTTGAGAACAACACAGTTGCGAAAAACAAACCTCGGAAAAGCTTTTATGAAAAAATCAAATTAAATGTACCTATTACTGGACGGTCACTGGTTCAATTCCCAACAAAGGACAACTTTCACCAATTACAATTAACTAGCCAAGCGAATTGCCGCTCTAAGTCAATCGAACAAAGCTCTGAATAGAATAATAAAACACATTCAGTCAAACGGACAATATTCTTTTATTTTGAACTTAATAGCGCTAGTAATAATGTTGAATTTGGCATGTGAATAAAACACAAAGGGAGCAAGATAAATTTCCAGGGCGTTATTATTTGGGAATAATTTCGCTACATTTAAGTTTAACAAGTATTTATGTAATGAGGTTGCAATTAATGTACATTAAGTTAATTTAGTGAATTTATTAACTTTATTAGTGTTGTCATTGTTATTTTATTAGTTAGGTGAGAGACGGTGGGATCTTACAATGAAATACATCATTGTGTAGAATATGATGTAAGACATCACGAAATGGTTATGAGGCCGCCCGTCTTTGGTTCTAAATATTAGCAATACTGATTCAATTTACCCTTATAGTTCACAAAACCAGACCTTGGTGATAGAATAGTCGTGTTTCGTGCCTAGTGCCAGTACTGGAGGCAATGCAGCCAGCAAAGCCTCCATTGTTACACCCCCATCTCTCCTCCCGACGCTGTTGCTATGCCATTATCTCTGCAGTCTGTAGGTACTCCACGGGACAAGTGCAATGCTATTGCCCACCACACTTTTGTCCGTGCTCGTGAAGACAATGCAACTTGGACAACGCTATTGTAGCCTTTTATGAGCTTTGTTTATTTGTGACTAACATGATGGACGTCGATTCTTAGGGAAAGTGGAGTAAAGGAACAGATTTGATTCACTGCGCAGATTTTACGCATAGTACGCATACATGATTAAAAAAGTGCTAGAAAGAAAATGTAGGTATAAGAGTCAATTAGGAATGCTGCGATAACATATAGGCTTCAGTTTCTATATCCACACATCTGGACAATATTTATAAAATCGGGCTATGTAAACCTAATCTATAAGATAAAAGCCTTTTAGAGTTCTTTTTCGTAAAAATTGTGTGGAGTCTTAGTAGCGTTATTCTTATTACAGGAATGCAAGTACTGACACTCCTTACTGGCACATTATGATGGCGTCATACCTTCTCCCCCCCGGCCCTCGGCCTTCACCCCCTCTCTCGGCGGGATGTCTGCCGTAATTGACTTCTTGCGTGGTTGGTACACAAAACACATGCCTTTTACCATTTTTCATTTAACGCAGCACTTTCCCGTAGGGTCGGCCTCGTGTCGATAACGTACTTATTTTTAACTTATTTAACAGTACCGCCATCGTGAATAGCTGGGTTTTGATTTGATGAATGTAGCGAATAGACTTGTAGGACTGTAGGTGCTTCGCCTAATGGTAAGTGCTAACTACAGCTCAAGCACATTTACGAGCAGATGCGTCACTACACTCGCTGCACCGGATAACTACGACCTTATTCTTTCTGCGCCTCACTATCAAATAGGAATATGCAAGGAGTCATAAACTGTACTTCTACTCCGCTCCAGGGTAAACGCCAAGCGGTGGTTCCTCCTCCAAGTAATACCACAAATTTGTTTACAGAAAGCGCAACCTACCAAATTTAGAAAAAGAATAAGTATAATGTATGAAAAATGTCTCATTCTTCGCTTTTCGTATAATATAAGTAATATTAAATTATATTATTTAAAGCTTAGCTTATCTTTTCATTCGTAGGACACCTGACAAATAGGAAGCTCGCTTGTAGTGCCTACAAACAAAGACCTAACCTTTGGATAATCGATATATCGCAGAAGCAGTTCGCGTCCCTATACGTCGCTGAAACAGTTTCGGTTACTCTCGCACTTGGCTGAATATGATTTGTTCGCTAATTTGATGGCCTCCCCCGCACCCCTGCACCCCGCGCCCCTCGCTCTTATTATTTGTTGAACGTAAAACAAGGCGTTTTTGCACCGTAACGTCTAACGTGCGTAACACTCACCACTTCTGTTTGCGTGTGATGGGGGTGCCCCACGAGTGCCCACGACTCCATGATTTTGGATGAATGGTGCTGGAGTTTTTTAATCCACCTCTAGAGAGAGATTAGTCGCTAATGAGCCTGAGCTTGAATCTATCATTAAACATTCTGTAAGCTCACATTTCGATATCACAATTATTCTCCAATTATTGATATGTTATTGGAGAACACATACACACGTGTCCTAGGTAGTTTGGTATAATCCTTTGTAGGTTGAAAACAGAATACTATTAGAACACTCACGTGGATGGCAAGTTCACATAATGTTGGTACTTTGCTTACCCTCAATGAGTGATTGATTTTTACTTTTCCCGTCCGCATTAATAAAATGGTATTTGTAATGTGTGGGGTTTTTGGTAAGTACATTACATCAATTACGGTGTACCGCCGTTTGCCAGAATTTCATTTGCCCGAATTTTATTTGCCATAATACTCACCTGACATATTATTGTTTCTCATAATTTTATTTGTCATATTCATTGTTTACTATATTAGTCACGTGCTAGAAACTTTGTTTCCCATAAAGTTAATTGCCATAACATCATTTGTTATAATCATTGTTTCTCATAAAATCAATTTCCATAACATCATTTGTTATAATCATTGTAAGCCGTAATTATCATATGCCATAACATCATTTCCCACCAAAATTGCTTGTAAAATAGGTTAAAATAATTATAAAAAATAATAGGTAGGTTAGGTTAGAAACATGAAAGACAACGCACGAGCCGAGCGAGCGAAGCGAGCGTGCCGCGGCAGCGGCCGGCGAAGTGCCAGTATAATCATTGTAAGCCGTAATTATCATATGTCATAACATCATTTCTCACCAAAATTGCTTGTAAAATAGGTTAATATAATTATAAAAAATAATAGGTAGGTTAGGTTAGAAACATGAAAAACAACGCACGAGCCGAGCGAGCGAAGCGAGCGTGCCGCGGCAGCGGCCGGCGAAGTGCCAGTATAATCATTGTAAGCCGTAATTATCATATGCCATAACATCATTTCCCACCAAAATTGCTTGTAAAATAGGTTAAAACAATTATAAAAAATAAAAGGTTAGGTTAGAAACATAAAAGACAATCGCTTTTTAGGACAAAGGCGTTAGGTTACATTTGTACGAAAGCGACTGATTTTAGTGGTAAGTAGGTGTTAGAAATAAATCAATTTTAATACTATAATCATACTTCATTTATATCCAGTTATACTCTTGTCAATAAATATCGCCTACAAATAGTTTTCCTACCCACTAATTTGTAATTACTTAAGTTTTTAAATAATTTTAGAGCGCCTGTTAGTATTTCATGAGCAAATACATACCTTAGATTTAGATAGATTGGAAATTAATTTAGTATGGCGTTTGAAAATTCTGTTGCATAATATTATTGCAATTAAAAGTATGGATAACGATACGGGCATTCGAATCATTATGTAATCAAATGTTCAGGCAAATAATATTATTGCAATTAAAAGTATGTAAAACAATACGTATGGCATTCGAATCATTATGAAATCTAATGTTCGGGCAAATAACAGTATGTCACATGTCTTTTATGGTAAACAAAACATTCGGGCAAATGAAATTCGGGTAAATGAAATTCGGGCATATGAATATTATGGCATATATTCTTCGGGCAAACAACAGACAACCATCAATTACACGTCATGGTAGCAGGCAGGTACGTCGGGAGCGGGCGCGGTTGTCTGTTGTTTGCCCGAAGAATATATGCCATAATATTCATATGCCCGAATTTCATTTGCCCGAATGTTTTGTTTACCATAAAAGACATGTGACATACTGTTATTTGCCCGAACATTAGATTTCATAATGATTCGAATGCCATACGTATCGTTATCCATACTTTTAATTGCAATAATATTATGCAACAGAATTTTCAAACGCCATACTAAATTAATTTCCAATCTATCTAAATCTAAGGTATGTATTTGCTCATGAAATACTAACAGGCGCTCTAAAATTATTTAAAAACTTAAGTAATTACAAATTAGTGGGTAGGAAAACTATTTGTAGGCGATATTTATTGACAAGAGTATAACTGGATATAAATGAAGTATGATTATAGTATTAAAATTGATTTATTTCTAACACCTACTTACCACTAAAATCAGTCGCTTTCGTACAAATGTAACCTAACGCCTTTGTCCTAAAAAGCGATTGTCTTTTATGTTTCTAACCTAACCTTTTATTTTTTATAATTGTTTTAACCTATTTTACAAGCAATTTTGGTGGGAAATGATGTTATGGCATATGATAATTACGGCTTACAATGATTATACTGGCACTTCGCCGGCCGCTGCCGCGGCACGCTCGCTTCGCTCGCTCGGCTCGTGCGTTGTTTTTCATGTTTCTAACCTAACCTACCTGTTCAAGAACGAAGCCAATATATTTACGCTGGCAATAACTCGCTATGTTGGCCAACCGTAGATCGCACGCCATTGGTCAATTTCAAATTATAGTTTTAAGTTTATTATGTTCCCCAACCTTTTTTCTCCTCGAATCATGTACAATCGCCATCTTGTCGCATTACAACCATCATTAAGAGCACACCTGAGTTTCCTTTCAACGCAAAATCCTAAGCAAGAATCCTCAACTACAAAAAATCAACTTACCGTATCGGTCGCATACACTTGCCGATACATGCTGGACCTTCGAGCCGAAGTTTCACGAAAAAGAAGCAAGCGAATCCAGGTGCAGGCGCAGGCGCATGCGAAACAATTGGCACAGAACGTGGTCAGTGATTACCAGACGCAAGAACTAGGACCGGCAAGAGGCGGGCAGAAATACGCGGACTGGCGTGGTCATCCATACGAGCAAAGCGCGCACTCGGGTACGTCCAGCCATCCTTCCTATTTCCAAACCTCACCAGTTCTCTTGTGTAATACCGTGTTCTTCAACTGATTTCAGTAGATAATCCTCGTGCTGGGGTTGCGCACTTCAACCAGATCCCGTTAGCAGCTACCTGTGCCGGTGGTATTGACTGTGAGTACATCTTCTTTCCATTAACCGCCAAAAAATGTCGTTATCTGTTGAAGGTGCAAAGTCTCGTGATAGGTCTCCTAGTGCTAATAGTGATTATCCTACTCGTGTTCGTGACCTAATTCGCAAACGTGGCATATTGAAAGGCAGGCTCACAAAGTTTGCCAATTATTTAGAAAACATAAAAAATGTGACATCCGATCGGGATAGCGTTGCTCTAAAATTACGAGTTGGAGGCGCGAAAAATCTACTAATTGAATTTTCCGAGATTCAGAGTGAAATAGAAACTCATGTTATAGACTCTGAGCTTGATGGACAGTTGGAAGAACGACTTCAATTCGAAGATTCGTATTACGATGTAATGGCGCGGGCCGAAATATTGTTAAGGCGTGTTAAGGTCAGTGACGGTTCGTGCTCAGACGGTGATAAATTAAAATCGGTTAAGCTGCCTACTATAAAAATGCCCTCCTTTTGTGGATCGTTTGAAACTTGGCTACCTTTTAGAGAAACGTTCACCTCTTTAGTACATAATTCTACAGAGATCAGCGATATTCAAAAGTTTCATTATTTACAAAATTCCCTTAAAGGAAGTGCTGCCACCGTTGTAGATGCAATTGAATTCTCTTCAGAAAATTATATAGTTGCCTGGGAGCTGTTACTAAATAGATACAATAACAACCGGCTTTTACTTCATAATCATGTTAAAGCCTTATTTGATTTACAACCAGTCAGGAAGGAATCGTCTGTGTTATTGAGACAACTCATAGACACAGTCTCGAAGACCTTACGCTCTCTCAAAATACTAGGCGAACCCACTGAGCACTGGGACACACTTGTTATTTATTTAATTGTATTAAAAATAGATAAAACTTCGGAGCGCAAATGGGAACAACACAAAGGTCAAATCTCGTCAAAGAATGATTCTCAATCTTCGATAAAATTGTCACATTTGATCGAGTTCCTAGAGGACCGAGCTGACACGTTGGAAACATTGCACGGTTCGACAGAAACAGATTCCAATATAAAACACAACACTAAATCACACACTCAAACGTCACGATGTAATGTTTCCACCAAGTCACATCAATCTGGGCCCGGTCGCAATAGAAACTGTGTCGTATGTAACGCTAATCATCCTTTATACGCTTGTGAACAATTTATAAACTCAAATATAGATTATAAATTGAAGATAATAAGCGAAAATAAACTATGCGAGAACTGTTTACGTCGCGGGCACACTGTTGATGTCTGTCGTTTCGGTGCGTGTAGGAAATGCAACCAAAAACATAACAGCATTATTCACGTTGACGCTCCGGAATCCGTTGCGCTTCATACATTATGCGAAAACAAACTGGTTTCGACATTAGAACCAGTGACAACTATGAAGCCTGTACACCCCACTAGCAGCTCAGTCCCCGCAGACATCCTTCCGATCACTGATAAGAATTCCGGGTCATGCGCATCGATTCATTCAATTCAGGTAAACAAGTCACACAGTTGCACGTATAAACAATACGCGAAGCGTGCATGTGTGCAGCCTGTTTTGTTGTCAACTGCACTCGTCGATATCGTAGATAAATATGGTAAATATCATACGGCGCGTGCATTATTAGATTCAGGTAGCCAAAGATGCTTTATTACTAAGGCACTCTGTAGCTTATTAGGCGTAGAATTATTACAGTCCACTCACGAAATACGTGGTGTAGGCGATATTGTGACAAAGTGTTCGCAATATTGTGTTATTGACATCAAATCGCGAGTCAATAAATACACCTTCAATACACAATGTTTTGTATTACCACATATTGCGTCTCTGCCGCTGTGTGAATTAAGCGCACAACAGTTCTGCATTCCAGACGACATACAGCTGGCAGACCCGCAATTCTTTATGTCCAACGATATTGATCTATTATTAGGCGCGGATCAATTTTGGAACTTATTACTTAATGATAAAATACGCTTGAAATGTGGTCCCATTCTACACAACACTAAATTCGGTTGGATAGTTTCGGGGTCAATAAACTTTAATTCAATTACGCACAATAAACAAATAAAGTGTAACTTTACACAGTCTATAGAAACACAGCTTAGGATGTTTTGGGAGCTCGAGGAAGTCACTAGGGATTGGGATAAGCGCACAGATGAGGAGCGTGCATGCGAGGAGCATTTCGTACAAAATGTTACGCGTAATAAAGACGGAAGGTTCTGTGTACGCATACCTTATAAACTTCCCATTGAACTAATTGGTGAATCATATTCTCAAGCTGAACGTCGATTCTTGGCATTAGAAAAACGTTTAATTCGCAATCCTAATTTTAAGAAACTATACAGCGATTTCATTCATGAATATAAACAATTGGAACATATGAGTAGTGTAGAAACATATGGATCCCCTCACTATTTTATTCCTCACCATGGAGTATTCCGCGAAAGTAGCATTAGTACTAAATTGCGCGTGGTATTTGATGCCAGTGCTGCCTCCAGCACGGGTGTTTCTTTTAACGACATACAGATGGTAGGGCCGCCTATACAAGGCGACCTATTTGCGATTTTATTACGTTTTAGAAAATACAAATACGTAGTATGCGCAGACATCGAGAAGATGTATAGGCAGTGCTTGGTTGCCGAAGACCAACGTGACATGCAATTAATTCTTTGGCGTGATGATCCTTCACTACCGTTGTCCATTTTTAGGCTTAACACTGTCAGCTACGGAACCGGCAGTGCGCCATATTTAAGTGTCAGGTGTTTGAAGCAATTAGGTTTAGAAAGTGCAGATTCTAATATTCAGAGAGTAATTAATGAAGATTTTTATGTCGATGACCTATGTACAGGTCTAAATGACAAGTTTTTATTGTTAGATTTATGTAATAAAATTAAAAATACATTAAATTCAGGGTGTTTTCCATTGCGCAAATGGAAATACAATTTCGAATTTGATGGAAACACGCCGTCATATTCTGATTTAAAGGAATTTTCTTTAAGCGACAACCCTAATTCTAAAACTTTAGGTTTAGGTTGGGATCCTTTGTCCGATGAATTTTATTTTAAAACGCAATTCAAGATTGATAATTCACCGATAACTAAGCGGTCAATATTATCTAAAATTTCACAAATTTTTGACCCTTTAGGTCTGCTTAGCCCCGCAATTATGCGTGTTAAAATTTTATTACAGCATTTATGGGTGCTCAAGGTCAGCTGGGACTCCCCATTACCTAACGGTGACGTCACACTAATGTGGAACCAGTTTGTTGCATCGCTTTCAGTTCTCGCTACAATACGCATACCTCGGCACGTTATAGGTATTAGTGATAGCTATGTAGAAATGCATATCTTCACCGATGCCTCTTTAGCGGCGTACGGCACTTGTATTTATTTACGCGCAATTAACTATAAAACCTCTTCTATATCAGTAAGGCTTTTGTGTTCTAAGGGAAAGGTCGCTCCAATTAAGACTATTAGTATACCGAGATTGGAATTAGTCGGTAGTTTGTTAGGTGCTAAATTATATAACAAAGTAATTAGCTCATTTCAATATCAGTTTAAAAACATAATTTTTTGGACTGATTCCACAATTGTTTTGGGTTGGTTACGTATGCAACCAAATCAATTAAAAACTTTCGTTCAACACAGAACATCTGAAATACATGAACTGACTAAGGAGCTACCTTGGCGTCATGTCCGTGGTATTGATAACCCAGCCGATTTAGTATCACGTGGTATTAGTCTCGAGGACCTCGCGTCCTCACGCTTGTGGTGGAATGGACCAGACTTCCTCCATGACATAGATTTTGATTGCAACAAGTTAAATAGTAGCAGTCAGATTGATTCCATAGATCAACTTCCGGAATTAAAAACTAGTGTTGTTGCCATTGCAAGCGCTAACTCTCATTCAATTTTGTTTCCTTTTAATCGTTTTTCTCAGTATAATCGTATGCAACGATCGATGGCATACATTTTAAGATTTATTTATAATACGCGTAATAAGAATAATGTAAAAAAGGGTAACCTCAGTGTAACTGAGTTAAAGGAAGCAGAAAATCCCCTCAATATCAGGATGGCAACAAGCCGCGACGTTTTTCGAACCAGAGTACGGCAGCTATACAACAATTATTTGGCGGAACCATCAGAATAATGTATCTCCCTTAAGTTTTTTATATGTATATATATATAATATATATATTGTATCTTTATCTATATAATATAGGTATAGGAATATATTATTATTAATATGTATTGTATGTATATATTGTAATATACATTTCTTTATTTTATTTTAGTAAATATTTAATTTATTTATTTTATAATCATATTTACCGGCAATCTATTAATATTATCATTTATATAGTATTAGCAGTGTAGTTTTGTATAAGTTTTATTTAAAAATCATTTAATTTTCGATACTTATGCACCTACCCAAACATATTTCTGCACCACCTTAAGGTGGACTGGTAGAAAATGCCTTTGGCATTAAGTCCGCCTTCGACACATGTATCTGTGCGAAAAGTTAAATAAATAAAATAAATAAAAAAATAAATTAATACAGTTGTGTCAATTAGAAGTATTTTCTGAGGAGAACCAATTATTATCTAATGGTAAAGCATTAAAGAATAAACATAAATTTTCAAAGTTAAATTTATTTATTGATAACTGTAGCATTATACGCATCGGTGGTCGCCTTCAAAATGCATCTGATTTTGAATACGATAAAAAACACCCAATATTAATACCATACAATCATCATTTTTCAGTATTATTATGTAGACATGAGCACAAGCGTTTACTGCACGCTGCTCCTCAAGCCTTATTATTTAATCTTCGCGAAACTTGGTGGCCAATCAGAGGCAGAGATTTGGCTCGAAAGGTAGTTCACGACTGTGTGATATGTAGGCGCATACGAGGCAAAACTTTGACTCCTTTGATGGCAGGGCTACCAAAGGACAGAATTACTCAAGGTCACCCTTTCATTAAATGTGGAGTAGATTATTGTGGACCGTTTCTAATTTTGAACCGTCAGGGCCGAGGTGCTAAGACAACCAAGGCATACATATGTCTATTTGTGTGTTTCGTTACGCGTGCGGTACATTTGGAGCTTGTCACTGACCTTTCCACGAATGGATACTTACTTGCATTAAAACGATTTATTTAACGTCGTGGAAAGCCAAGCGACATCTTTTCTGATAATGGCAGGAACTTTGTGGGCTTGATGAACGCATTTTCAAAATTTTTAGATACGTGTAGTTCAGAGATACGAGACTATGCAGCTAGTCAACAGATCAAATTTCATTTAATTCCACCGTATAGTCCAGAGCTTGGCGGTTTGTGGGAGGCGGGTGTCAAATCCTGTAAATATCACCTGCGTCGGGTGGTTCGGAATGCGCATCTCACGTACGAGGAATTTAGCACGGTATTGACTCAAGTAGAAGCCGTCCTGAATTCCCGTCCTTTAACTCCTCTATCCGCAGATCCAAGTGATTTGCTACCACTCAGCCCCGCTCACTTTTTGGTTGGTCGTTCCCTTACTGCACCTGCTTGCGAAGATGTGACTGACACGCCAGTACACCGTCTTTCACGCTACCAGAGACTCGAACAACTCAGGCAACATTTCTGGAGCCGTTGGACTAAGGAATACATCTCAGAACTTCAAATAAGAACAAAATGGCAGCATGACACTACTCGTCTTGAACCAAATACGCTAGTGGTCATCAAGGACGATAACCTTCCGCCTCTGAAGTGGCAGTTGGGGCGTATCCTGAGAAGTTTTCCTGGGAAAGACAACATCTCGAGGGTGGCAGACATACGCACAGCTACTGGAGTGATTCGACGGTCATACAGAAAAATCTGTCCCCTTGTGGACGTAGGAGAAGACAATCAGAAGAAGACTTAGAAAGCTACAGCTTTCAAGGCCGGGGGCATGTTCAAGAACGAAGCCAATATATTTACGCTGGCAATAACTCGCTATGTTGGCCAACCGTAGATCGCACGCCATTGGTCAATTTCAAATTATAGTTTTAAGTTTATTATGTTCCCCAACCTTTTTTCTCCTCGAATCATGTACAATCGCCATCTTGTCGCATTACAACCATCATTAAGAGCACACCTGAGTTTCCTTTCAACGCAAAATCCTAAGCAAGAATCCTCAACTACAAAAAATCAACTTACCGTATCGGTCGCATACACTTGCCGATACACTACCTATTATTTTTTATAATTATATTAACCTATTTTACAAGCAATTTTGGTGAGAAATGATGTTATGACATATGATAATTACGGCTTACAATGATTATACTGGCACTTCGCCGGCCGCTGCCGCGGCACGCTCGCTTCGCTCGCTCGGCTCGTGCGTTGTCTTTCATGTTTCTAACCTAACCTACCTATTATTTTTTATAATTATTTTAACCTATTTTACAAGCAATTTTGGTGGGAAATGATGTTATGGCATATGATAATTACGGCTTACAATGATTATAACAAATGATGTTATGGAAATTGATTTTATGAGAAACAATGATTATAACAAATGATGTTATGGCAATTAACTTTATGGGAAACAAAGTTTCTAGCACGTGACTAATATAGTAAACAATGAATATGACAAATAAAATTATGAGAAACAATAATATGTCAGGTGAGTATTATGGCAAATAAAATTCGGGCAAATGAAATTCTGGCAAACGGCGGTACACCAGCGGGCGCATGGGGCATGTTGCTAATTCAATTATTTGATGTGCCGAACTGGACGTAATGTAATATACTGCTATGATATCGCTTGCTACCAAATCTACGCCATTGTTTACACAAAACAATTAAAAAAACTGTCTAACTAAACTAGAAATGCTGCGGGGTGCTGTGCTGTGTGCCGGATGGTGACATTATCATCCTAAACTTTTAATAATTTGCCATAAAGCTACTCCTTGTGCGTATGTTCAAAGGCAGTTGCTGCCATGTGCTCGTAGCAAGTGCTCATCGGGTCACCTACTAAATAGTTTGCTGTACTCTTCGCATTAAATATTAAAAAATAGATTAGCGAAAAGTCAGAGTCAAAACTAAAGTCTAGCGGTTATGTACATACGAAGATTTTGTCGTATTTCCAGTTAGAACTGCCTCGTTTGCCCGGTCGAGTCAATGGTTAGCGTATGCGTCTCTCACAGCGAGGTCTAGGTTTCGATGTCCGGGTCGAATCGATTTTTCCGATAGAGTTGTAGTTATGTCCGGCAAATGGCGATAGGCTCACCCTCTATCATACGAAACCTAAATATAATAGATGAAAGTAGGGTATTTTACATCTTTGCCACCCCCTTTCGATGTTATTTATGTTTCCAATAAGAATAAAAAACGACCTATTGATTAATTAGACACACATAAGTTATTTTAAAGCCCTAAATAAAAAATAAGACGTTATATGATACACTTGGTACATCCAAAACGCCTAAATCACAAGCAAAAGAAAACAAAGGTAAATGTGTTACGTTAGTTCCATGCATGAATCAGAGATGGCGCTGGCAGTGTCGAATTAACGTAACTGCACAACAAAGGCTTGGCTTGGCAACAACAGCTGATGCGATCCGACCATTGTTGTGCTAATACAATACTGTACAATAATGGTATAGTGCTGTTCATACCTATGCTACACGTTAATTATTGTTAATACTTGTCTTCTTGTTATGTTTAACTGACACTGCTTTTAAAGTGAATTTTACTAAGAAAGTACCTTGATAAAACTTGCGAACAAGTAAACTTCGTACAAGTACTTTAGGATCCCGAGGAATTTACATTAAGAAGACACTAAATAAAATTATTAGTGGGTATTCGTATCATACACAAAAGTGTATGCGAATACCCACTATCAATAATAGAAAATTGCACGAATGCATATTTTTTTTAAAAAGGTTTTTTCACAAAACCTAATTTAAAACAAAAGAGATTTGCGCGCCGCATTTGCAAATCTTGCAGGGGTGTTTTTGGGGCGAAGTAACCAACAATTGAGACAATAATTTTAAATAACTTCGGTTTGTAGAAGTAATGCCTCGTTGAGGCACGTTGGTCTAGTGTAGTCACGAGTGGTTAACTTGCGTCTTCTCACCACCAGATCTTGAGTTGCAATCGTGCACGGTGGATGGCCATTGGCTAATAATTGGGTCCTAAACATTAGGTGAAGTGAGGATATTAGACACCTGTGTCACACACTAGGCTAAATAAACGTGATGTTTTGTAAGTTATAGAAGTATCAAACAAATCTGATATAGGATTGGGTGTATCTATTCCTTGCCTCTTGCGAGGATTTCGTCCGTGAAATCGAGTGTACAGACAATATTAACGACACCTGCTTTTTTTTCTCTCCCTGCCTGTTTGGCTGCCTGAACGCCTAGTATCTAAATAGATTGAATCAGCCAAACAGGCTACAGAAGTATGAAAGCGAGGCTACGTTACATTACAGTGTAGTACCACAGTATAGAAGGCAATCGAGGCGCTACCGGCGTTACACAACGGTGCAGCGACCCCGCGCACACCGCCGCGCCCGCGTGCGTGACGCCGCACACACGCGCAGCACCGCCCGGCAACACGCTGCGGATTCACGTCTCGATTCATTACACGACGTGACACTCTTTGATATCAGACACAAAGTAACAACATCACGTTTCTGCTTCAAGGATTTGGCAGACCATTTCTTCGAACTCTCATTTCTGAAATGAAACAAGTGCTGTTTGTTATCTGTCACGATGGGAAATATTTGCATGGTACTTAACAAATAGGTATATTATTTAAAAAAACCGCTTACATGGAAACAATTGCTCGGTTATTTTCCATACAAAAACAATATAGGTTTAACTTTAATATTATTAAGTTTTTGTCTAATATTTTAGACAAATCATTTCTAAAACCCTAAAATGCATGTTTGTGCCTATTTTTCAAATTTTTTTTTTTTTTTTACAATTTCTATGAAACTCAATTATTGATTTATTTACAAAGTGCATTTTAGTCCTTTAGATATAATTTATCTTTAAAAATAGATAAAACTTAATAATATTAAAATAAAACCCATATCAAATTAGTATGAAAATACAGCGCTCGGGAATCTACCCTTATGGTTCGACTTAATTCCTTTTACATAAGCTAGGTAGGCTAGATGAGAAGCAGCAGCGAGTGCATAATAAAAGTAGAATATTTAGACGGGGTCGGGCGCATTGACGTCATTGCGATTGCTCGGCAGTGCGTGTGACGCACCGATGTGGTTCAGGGCCCGCGGGGACAAGCAGACAGGTAGACAGACAGGGCAGCGGCCGTCAGAGACACGACGGCTGTTTGCTGTGGCGATGACGTGCTTCCCTCCCTGCTAGCAACACACTCCAACCATCTGTGTGGATATATGAATAATTTAATAATTTGTAGTGCAAATATTTATCTTTCTATTATACTTCAAATACAGCATTGTATTTTACTCCTTTGACTAACTGAAGTTGCCTTTTTAATTAGGTGTTTGTTAACATCGGTAATGACGTCATAGTTGAAAATCAAACCTAAGGTCTTGCAATTGTAAAATCAGTATTCCTATCTAAATATTTTAGTAGTCTTGTTCAGTTCTATCACATTGTCTTTTTTATAAAGGGTTGCTGGGTTTGCCCAGAATCTATTTTGTTTAACTTTCATGAACAAATTTCGTTCAAAAGTACTTTCACAGTTCCTTAAGTACGAGTATGCTCAAGGTACTTATTTATTACATTTACAATTTATGTGAAGCAAAGTACCGATGCATTAATAATTCAAGTGCCTGTAAGCGGAGCTAAATCCTGTCCTAAAATAATTACATGTTAAAGGAGAGGATCGCTCGGTGACATCACGAAAAGCGGCGATCTTCGCCGAAGTCTGCCACACGACGATTACCGGCAATATCCACAAAGAGGGCTGACTTCGCAGAAATGGTCATATCTGGGCTGCATGTCTGTACTGAATAAAGAAACCTATCTATAGTATCTATCGTTTCAAAAGAAAACTAAATAATTAAAACTTAACTAATTATTTTTTTAACTTTTAAACTTACGCGTTGCATGATTAAATAAAATATAACGGGAATTAACGCGATCATGCAATTATTTACCTTTTAGGCTTTACGTTAAGAACCGTCAGATCAACAAATCGGCGATTGCAGAGCATATACTCGAATCAGGCACTAATCACTGGATTGAATTTCATCAACCACAAGTACTCTCCACCGATCACCATTTCTACTCAAGAGTTGTGCGTGAGGCGATTGAAATTCGTAAACATAAAAATTTTAATCGGGAAGATGGGTATAAATTAATATAAGTACAAAAGCAAAACCTTGCTTTGATTCGCAGTCGGTGAAATCCGCGAATCCGGACACGGTCAGTGTAGTGTGTACTGAACTTTATAATGAAAAAAGTCAACAAGTAAGGGTAGACAGAAAATCATCGCCCTCACGAACGGAGACGGCGCGCCGCTAGAACCAGTCTGCTTTCGAAAATGGCCAGTGTAACCTGTTAGCCGAAACGTAAAGCCTAAAAGGTAAATAATTGCATGATCGCGTTAATTCCCGTTATATTTTTTAGAGTGAGTCAAGGTGGCCGAGCGGTTAAGGAGTGCAATTAAATGCGTTTAGCAATGAGCCGTGAGATCTAATCTCGCTAAGTCCTTTCTATACTTTTTGAAGTTTAGGGTATCAATAATTATATTTTTGTTATTAGAACATCCTTTCCTTCCTTGTTGTCATGATGAATCATTTTAGTAACATTTATATTATTGGTGGGTTACAATAAAAAATCTTATGAACGGTTACAAGGGCACTTCTATTATATTATTAATTTAGGTAGGAATGTGACGTCACAATTATCTTAAAAGTTTATTAATTGTATAAATAAATATAACGAATAAACATTTTTATCATCATTCAGCATGACTTTTTTATTTCTACCTTACAACAATGACAATAAAAATAAAAAAATACGTAAATAGTTAAATAATAATAACATATTTAACTCATTAGTTATTATATTAATCAAAAATCTTATAAACGGTTACAAGGGAACTTTTTTTTATTTAGGTAGGAATGTGACGTCACAATGCTCTTAAAAGTTTATTAATTGTATAAATAAATAAAACGAATAAACATTTTTATCATCATTCAGCGTGACTTTTTTTATTTCTACCTTACAACAATAAAAAAAAAAAAACGTAAATAGTTAAATAATAATAACATATTTAACTTATTAGTCATATTAATATGTAACTATTTATGTATTGTATGTAACTATTTAAGCATGAATACCTAACAAGTTTGTGCTTAAAATATTACAAATATTATTATGATTTCGTAAAAACAAAATACAACCACAAATCAACTAAGCTTCAAACTCAGATTTAGTTGATCGTGATACCAATGCTTACCCGATAGCCCGATACGGCTACCTGCTCATGATAGATAGATGCGAATTTTAAGAACCGGTCGCCACTGTGACGCGTTTAGTACGAATGCGACAATATTTCATTAGTGTGTGTTATCTTATAAACTGCTATACACGCACGCAACTTCGTTAGTGTGTGTACTGACTGTATCGGGCTCGTACCGTTCAAAGCAATGTAATCCTTAGCGTGCCTATGGACTTATGAGCGTTTACTGTACCAGGGTGCATTCACAATTCCCCTTAATACTTTATTCTGGAACCTTTGGATTATTTGGATGTTACTTGGTTTGGTACAGCCCCAGAGCTGTATACCATAAGTCCACACTGGCATGACGACTTGTTTATAAATAAGTATTTTGTTATGCACCGACAACGTAGAATATTTACCCAGCAACCAGTACATTTTTTTATAGCGAAGTTCCAACTCACTGCGTTTCTTTTTGACATGAGCCTTCCAGCGAAGTTTTGCGTCTAGTGTCATACCAAGGTACTTGGCTGAGTTCGCATACGGTATTATAAGGTGATTCAGATATACCGGTTGATAGTTGGCCTTTTTGTTAGTAAAGTCTATATGTATCGATTTGGATTCATTTAGTTTTGCCGCGAATGTGGCAATTATATTGTTTTCTAGCTCTGGAATATCACAGGTGTACAGTAGGTACAGCACGGGACCAAGGACACTTCCCTGTGGTTCTCCAGCTTTTATTGGCGTCAGTTGCGAATACGCATCTTCTTGTCTTACTCTAAACATCCTTTCTTTAAGGTATGATTCCAGTAACTCAACAAACTGTCTTGGAAGCATCTTTCTTAACTTAAAAGTTAAACCTACATGCCACACTTTGTCAAACGCTTGTGCTACGTCCAGGAAAATTGTAGAACAGACTTTCTTTTCTTCTAGAGCCTTTTCTATAGTATTGGTGATACGATGAATTTGATCAACTGTAGAGTGGTTAGCTCTGAATCCAAATTGGTAGTCAGGAATCAGTTCTCGTTCTTCTATAAGAGGCTTCAATCGTCTCAATAGAAGCTTTTCTAGTAGTTTTGAGGTAATTGGTATAAATAATTTATTATTTAAATAAGTAAGATGTGTTCTTATTCCAATTTCATGATAAGATAGATAGAGATAGAGAAAACTTTATTTGCACATCAAATTTGTAAAAAACATACAAAGAAATAGGTACTTAAAACTAAAATGTACAAAGGGCGGCCTTATCGCTTGACGCGATCTCTTCCAGGCAACCTTAGGATGGACATAATAGAATGGATATTTGCGGTAGTTTATTGCATTGGATTTGTTGTTACTTTTTCTTTTTTATTTTGCTCAAGGCTTGTCAAAACTAAATACTAAAATAAAAATAAATAAATAATTAAACATACTAAAATAGTACATGAAATATTGAGTGCATAGGCACTTAAATACACATTATACAATATAAAAATACATACAATACATAAATACATACTATATACAATAGATAAAATAAAATAACATAACATAAAATAATAAAAAACATATACATAAAATCATCAATTATACATACTTAATATACACTACAAAATAAATTATTGTAATGATAAATAATGTTCATTTAACAATTTTTTGAAAATATTTAAGGATTGTGCTCGTCTGATATTTAGAGGTAATGCATTCCACAACCGAACGGCTTCAACTGTAAACGATTGATCGTAAAAATTTGTAGAATGCATTGGCATCTCAAGTCTCAAATTTTCGGATGACCTCAAGAATTTGCAATGTGTGTCATGTACGTATTTGAAACGGTCTTTGAGATAAGTTGGGGTCGTAGGATTAAACAAAACGCTATAGAGAAGCGTAAGGACATGAGTATTCCGGCGAAGACGAATTGGAAGCCACTTGAGCTAATAAGGTAAGGCTGATAAGGTTAAGTCTATAACAATAGTTATTTATGGTACAAGTGAGAAAAAGTTTATATTTCTGTTTTGAGTGCCAATTTTAAATCTTGAGCTTGCGAAGTAGTCTTAGAATAAAGACTACTTCGCAGGCGAAAGATTTTAAGAGGTCACGAACTGGAAATTAAATTTTTCTCACCTGTAACATACACAACTTTTCACCTCTTCCAGTGAGAAAATATTAAGATTTAAATAAACTCGTACTCGATTGCTTAACTTGGGATAATTCCATGAAATACGACAGTAATACCGATTCAAAATGCGTTTTAGCGCCTTTTGTAACTCTGCACTTATTAAATATGTCGTACGCTTTCAAATACTTTTCACGTGATTTTTCTGGTAAAAAGCAATCTTTTGTGTTAGGAGTAGGAGCAAGTTGTCTCAACACTTCTGGAGTTGCACAAAGTTCTTCATCACTGGATTCACAACTTTCTTTTTTTAAAGATCCAGTAAACAATTAAACATAAACTGAAAAGAATTTATAGTTGCCCGCGATGACTGACACAGACACAGATTTTTTTCTTAAGAATGCGTTCTGAAATTTGTTCCGTAACATTTATTTATAGTCTAATAATACCTGATTTTAGTTAATTTAATGGTTAATCAAATCATGAAAATAAAAAACCATTAAAATACTAAATAAGCATGTATTTATATAATTTAAAATAATTAAAACGTATCATTTGTAGTTATTTAATAAAATTTATGTTAATGTTTATTACTAACCTACATGGTGGCTGCTTTGTTAATTTTGCAGCGCCTATAAATCATTAATTAATAATCATTGGAAGGATTTTGTGTTTCTAAATTTGAATCACTTTGCCTCACTAGTGAGTAAAAACGCATCTTCCTCACTGAATTCTGTCAAGTAATAGTTATTTATGGTACAAGTGAGAAAAAGTTTATATTTCTGTTGTGAGTGCCAATTTTAAATCTTGAGCTTGCGAAGTAGTCTTGAATTAAATCACGAGCGTAGCGAGTGATTCTAATAAAGACTACTTCGCAAGTGAGAGATTTAAGAGCTCACGAACTGGAAATTAAATTTTTCTTACGCGTTACATACAAAACTTTTCACCTCTTCCAGTGAGAAAATATTAAGATTTAAATAAACTCGTACTCGATTGCTTAACTTAGGATAATTCTATGTAATACGACAGTAGAGAATACCGATTCAGAATGCGTTTTAGCGCCTTCTGAAAGTCGCCACTTTTTAAATATCGCACCTCCGCTCAAATAACGTCACATCTCCAAAAACCATTTTTTTCAGGAGACACGTTTAAAGTTTACCTTGCTTAAATTTTTCACTTTTTGGATCATAATGAAAAAAGTAACCATTTTAGAAGAAAACGTTCTTCAGCGAGTTAGATTAATTTTTTAAGCTCTATAAATTCATATATTTACTAACCTGAAAATCCTGAAAAAAATGCGAAAAATCGCCAGGTTGTGACACTATATGTACAAAAAAAACAAAGTTTTACTATAATTTGTTTATTATAATGACACAACTATATTTCACTTCTTACCGAATACAATAAATTCTTAAATGTACTACACGTATCACACTAAGAAATGTCCGATTTAAAAAGACATAAAAATTTACGAACGTATAGCTGAAAAATAGATAAAATTCTATCAAAATTAAATAATTTATGTACTTGAAAACAAGCATATAGTTGCCAAAGTTGCGCCCATCTTGTTTACAATCATTCACATAATCCTTATGTAAGTCAGATATAGTATTTCCTCCATCAATGAATTTTCGTGTTGTTTGTGCTCAAAAATAATGGCTTTCTATCTTCGGTATACCTTTTATATGATCTCTTATATAATTTTTTATAGTGTCACCTCTATAGGTGATAAACATTATACTATTATAATGTTTACTGTGTTTTCCTCATTGATCTTCTTTGAAAAATCCTCCAGTAGATTTTTCTGTTACGGTTCTAATTGTTCTATCATTAATATCCAATGTATTTTTAAACATTGTTTTGCAGACCCTCTTTTATGAACTTTCAACTTCAAAGTAAAACGCATAGTTGATTTTTCGATATTTCTATGCTTTGATAGACTGAAACTTTATCTCTATCTGTTGTATGTGTTTGTGAATGAATTGTCTGTGTTTCTCTAAATCCCAGTAAGAATCAAAGATTTGAATTCTTATTTCACCGCTAAGAAAACAGCTGCATTTAAGTCTGCAACCTTCTCCACAACCTGCTTTGATTTGTTTCTTAGAAATATTTCGTCTGGACTTCGTTTGATAAGGTAATCCAGAGTTTCGTTAATTTTTTGTAATATTCTGCTTCCATTGTACTTCTACACGGCGTCTCTTACGTGTATTGAAATTTTCCTGTTTGTATTACGGTCTCGTTTAGTATTGGAGAGTGGATACTATTTAAATTAATTTCTTGGGAAGTAGAAGGCAAGAATTCATTGTTGTCTTGATTTGTTTGTTAATTAAGTGACAATAGTACAGAGGGAGATGTTGACGAATTTGTATTAGTAGAAGGAGCCCTAGAAGAGGCTGAACTAGATGATAATGAACTAGACGAGTATGAACCTGATGAGAAGGAACTTATGGATGAAGTACTAGATGATCGCTGACGAGGAACGCCTAGATTCTTGCTACACTTGTTAGAAGGTAACTTATAATCATGATCTTTAACATAATCGGCTGGTTCTTCTCCCCCAGACTCGAGTTCTGCCAAATTACAGTCTTTATTCTTACTTTTACTACATTTTGCCTGTAAGTAGGGCATGTTAGTGGTAGGTTATATAATAATTTTCATTCTCTTTATTTGAGGTGTCACAATTGTGTTTTACTTTTGGTTGTGTATCTTCTGCCACTATAAACAAGTCATCAGTTACTGTGTTATGTTGGTCATTGGGCTCCAGACATAAAGATAATATTTTTTTGGATCTCGACATAGTTATAAATGAATTATAAACCGCCAAACTGATTACCACCTACAAACAAGACAAAAATGGCAATTAGTTAAAAAGAATTAGGCATTTCTAAGTCTTAAACCAAAAGAAAACAATAATATGGCCTAAGAGAATTTAATAAATTAAAAAGCATAACGCATAAACAGTACATACTTGAAATAGTTTTATACTATTACTATATGATAATTTTTAACTAATAAATCAATCATTTTTATAACAGTCATAGTTAAAAATACTAGCACAACTGAATACGAATCAGTTTTCTTGCTGACACATAGTTGTATTTTGAGTTAACTCATTTATGAATAAAGACAAGATCCTACGTAAGTCAGTCTTAGTATCTAATTAAACGTATTGTCACATAATCCCGATCACATATACTGCCATACATTAGTATAGGTCAGTATTAGTGATAAACAAAAATGTTTATAATATAATTTGCAATCACATAAACTGTTGTAACTCAGTAAAGGTCAGTATTAGTTATCAATAAATATGTTAATTTTATTATTTCAATCACATATACTGTCATAACTCTGTAAAGATCAGTATTTGGGCGCAACAAATAATTTTATTGCGTTGTTTCACTCATATATACTGGCATTACTCGACAAGCATCAGTTTAATTGCAGAAAAAGAAAATAAATGTTACTTACTATACTAACAAAAACTGTCTTGAGTCGACACAGTTCACTTTTACCGAATAACGTACCTATGACCACCTCGCGCAAGTCGAAACATGACACTGTTTATGTTCACCGCGTCATAACTTTCGGTAAACATTATAACGTCACAAGTGTCATCTAGGGACAAATAATAGAACTACGTCTATGACGTTTTGTGAGCATAAAGAATGTGATATTCTGATAAGAATGGTACAATAAAAGTCATTTAGCATTTTATCGAGTTATGACGTTATTTGAGCGGATGTGCGATATGTCGTATGCTTTCAAATACTTCTCACGTGATTTTTCTGGTAAAAAGCAAACTTCTGTGTACTAGCTTCTAACTTGCTTCTACTAGCAAGTTAGATTGTTTATCACTTGATTCACACATTCATTTTTTTGTTAAAAAATTGCAGTCCAATTAAAAATAAACTGAAAAGAATTTTAAGTTCCCTGCGATGAATGACACTGACACAGACACACTTTTTTTTTTTTAAGAATGCGTTTGGAAATTCGTTCCTTATCATTTATGTATGGAGTCTAATATTAAATACTTATTTTTTATTAAATGTAATGGTTATTCACGAATATAAAAACATTAAAATACTAAATAAGCGTGTATTAATATAATTTAAAATAATTAAAACGTATCGTTTGTAGTTTTTAAATAAAATTGATGTCAAACAACAAAACAGCCACCATGTAGGTTATAATTATAACCTACATGGTGGCTGTTTTGTTTTTATTAGCGCCTATTCATTGGAAGGATTTAGTGTTTCGAAATTTAAATCACTTTGCCTCACTAGTGAGTAATAAGCGTTATTACTCACTGAATTCTCGCAAGCAAACGATCTTTTTCGTGCTGGTGTGGTGAAAACGATCTTTTTCGTGCTGGTGTGGTGAAAAGAGTTTTTTAAGCATTTTATACATTCGTGTAGGCGGAAAAGCTTGCAAGTGCATTTTATAGTCTGCACGGCGTGCGCGATTGTCGGGCGTGTGGGCTGCACACACGTCACCCGTAGTCGCGTGTTGTCGCGTGTTGTTGCCGTGTGACGTGTGTGCAGCCAAAGCTAATTTATTGATTGTCCATCGTACGTTATACTATTGGCATCACCAGGTACTTAGAAATTTGAGTTTTTAGGGCTCTGTTAGATCTGTAAACACATAATATTCAGATGTACCTAGGTAACGTGAGTTTGTTACAACTTCTGACTCGTTCTACAACAATTAAGATGAAGGTTTTAATATATTTATCATAGATGAATCCTGCATACCTATGTAATGCTAATCTTGTCGAGTCCAATCTAATGAATTATTTATTTATTTTAAAACTTCATGTACAAAATCGCACATAGGCGGACTTAATGCCATAGGCATTCTCTACCAGTCAACCTTTGGGTGATGCTGAGAGTGGGGTAGTAGGTGCAAAAAGGAAGTTTTAATTAAAAGATGAATAAAATAATAATATAATGATGAGTACTTAACACATACATATAATTACACAAATAACAAATATATAATATATGAAAATATAAATCATACATAAACATATCCAATATATACATAATTTAAATACCTAATATACATATACGATATACTTATACATACTACATATAATACTAACAATGATGAGATGATTCCGCAAATTCGGCAAATAGCAGATCACGGACCTTAACCTTGAACGCATAACGGTTTGTGGACATCCTGATTTCAAGAGGTAGCGCATTCCATAAAAGGACAGACTAGACAAAGAAAGAGGAGCTGAGAAAGAATTATGTTGAGTGCGAGTAACGCGATCGGCCACGGTCGGCATCACGTCGCCGTCGCTCGCAAGTGATCGCCGCCGACCGAAGCCGATGGGCTGTGGCGATGAATAAAAATGAATGATGTGGACATTTCCGCCATGCCTCCATTTCCTGCGCCATCCATCACGCACCCTCGGCTGCTGCATGAGAGCAAGGCAGGGCGAGGGGATCATCTCGATAACAGTAGATTGTACACAGGTTTGTGTTAGCGGACATTTGCCATGTGTCGGGCGGCGGCCGGACGGGCAAGACCACGGAAATGCTGAGACAATCGACTAACATTATAAGCATTGCATATTGCATAAAATAAAATTCATAATTGTGTAATATTCTCTGAAATCGTTCAATTACTTTATTCCGAAACATTAAACTCTTGTCGAATGTTACATTGTAAAAGAATGTACGTTTGATGTTTATTGTTTTAGTTAATTATCGCGTTCCATCATCATAAACAAGGTTTTATTTCATAGACAAAAGAACTAACATGTTGTAACATAACTACATTGTTGACGTCAATAAATAAAAAAAAAGCGAGACGGCCAGGGTGACCTACAGCACAGGGCAACTTAGCTAATGTAGCGTTAATGTAACTACAAAAATGTTGCTGTCGTGATGGAAAATCGGAAAAGTGGCAGAGTAGGCGAGTTTTATTGATGTTCTATCCGAGACTTTTAGCAGCATAACGTTGAGTCTAGATTAATTGAATCAAATTGAATGTGATGAAACCCATGATTATATATTGTAACCAGTTACATGAACATAAGTGACATCAGCATGATCAGCACACTATTCCACTGGTAACTAGTGGTAGGTAACCGCAAACACAATGCAGCCACAGCATAAAAGTGCTGTGCATACTGCGCAGTAAATACTGAGCTGGGGCCTTTGTTTCTTACTGGACGATAATGTGTGGCAAAATAAATGGTTTAAATAAATACTAACATTATGATGCTGTTTCGTTGGACACTTAACAATGAATTGAAATGAATTTCCACCCTGACGGACGAGAAGCATGGTTTGTATCAGCACTACCTCGCTCATGGATGTTGTATGTACGGGATACATCAGTCAGACGGTCACGTTCTACTGTAATTCGTATAAAGGTCAGCTCATTACCTACATTAGTATAGCAAATAACAATACGACTATGTATTAACATGTGAGAATAGTAATCGTTTTTTTCTAAACACAAAAAGAATATCTCGGAATCCGTGATACTAAGAATAATGAATCCAAAGGTAGACGATAAAAAATTATTCCCTCTATCTCTCACAAAAGTTTGACGGTAGTTGCTCGAAGCCCCCTGAAATAAAAGACGATGAACTCGCAACTCAAGAAATATCCCGATTAGGAAGATAGCGATCAATTTTCCGTTTGTGAATTACCAGTGAAATAGCTATAGGTACTTGGGTAATCACACCGATATGTGACGAAACCTCACGAAAAAAGTGGTTACACATAAATTGTGTCTCTCTTGTTAATTTTGTAGAAAACAATTTTATACTAAAATTGTTTATATGGCGACTTGAGCGGCAAAGTTAAAATTCGTAAAAAGCACATCAAAATCTTTAAGATCACTCATTTTCAAAACTCCTGGAAAACTTTCCAGGTAGCCTATGGTGAGCTCGCTCAAATGATTGTTTGTACTAATTGGGAATTGACCTGACAAGCAGTCTTCACGTTTGCGAATTTCACCCTTAAAAACATCGAGATACCTCACGCACCTTAATGTTGTTCTCATTAATTGTTTGAGATGTACCGTCGCCGTCGCCAAGCGTCCATCAGCGAGCGATCCCGCGGCATCCCCGTGCGGTCACCGGCGGATATACCATGGCACGCTGCCAAAGAGAGACTGCCAGCCGGCTTGGCACCGACCGACGACGGACAAGCTTGCATTGCATCAGGCCTGCAATTAGCTCATTTCACTACTCTTAGGCTAACTGTCACTAGTCATTATGTAACCGCGGGACCAATCATGTAGACTAAACAAACTTCATGTGGGTCTTATAAAATGTTGCATTGCTGAAGATTTTGATTTAACAGATAATGTAGAATGAAGCTTTTTGAGCACTGTCATCTATAAGTTCTAAGATCTTCAACTACACAGCATTATGTAAGCTGTTGTTAGCGAAATTACTTTAGATTTCGCTTATCAACAGACTGATTTAGTTTAGTAAGCTCTTAAAACATGAGAAAGAATCAAAATAATAGGGAGATGACATAATGGCGAATGTAAGGTGAAGGCCTGAGGTGGGCGTTCCGCGACGCGTGGAGAGACGCGTGATACTTGCGGTGTGTTACATTACTGTACAACACTCAGATGGAAAACATATGATATAGATTGTCCGGTCACCTCGAGTGAAGAACAACAAATCTGGGGGTGGACATTGAAATGGAAGAGCGATCCACTTGTTGTAATAATACACTCGCTAATCCAGTAGTCCAGCCGCCCGGGCAAGTGCTTCCTTTTACCCCTTACCAGACATCACCGTTTAGATTGACTACTGAGTCTACTGACATGATTTGCTGTACAACGAAGCATATATTAATAATATTTTTATAATGGGGCTGACGTCAGCAATGACAGCAGAGGTAACAACGCTCGTTACTGCTATTATAATTGTAATTAGTGTTATTGTAATACCTTACTGCGATTAGACACGGACCACGTGTGGGAGGGTGGTGGAAAATTACCACTTTTTGCATACCTCCCACTCCCACTGCCCAACGCCAACGCCGGTAATTGTATCTCAGGTATGATTACTCATAAGGTATATTCCTCTATTAAATCTGTTGCATACAGACAGTGTCTTTAATTTAAATTACGTTGTAAAAATATATTCTTGGCATTATTGACTGCAACGCCAGTGTAGATAAATTTAAAGAAAAAGTCATTAATTTTAGTTTTCAAAAGATATTAGGATGTATGACTATGTAAATGAACATCAGTGTCGATATACCTTGGTGAGGCTTAGACATTATGAGACTCATCTTCTACAATACGTCTAGTTATCTAGTTAAATAGTTCAAACCTCAATTAGTTAAATGTGGCTTAATCAATTTTTCATTACAGTTGGTATACCCTCTGTACCTAGCTAGTGGCTCGGCTGAACGGAGCGAGGGTGAGATGGGCGGAGTAATTAAACGGATGAAGGGCTGTGGTCGCAATTACTGCGGAACATGATTCACACGAAGTACACGATCGACTCATTGGACTCTGTTTTGTTGATCTCTATTTGCTATCAAAACTAGATCCTTATAAATAATATCATGTAAGAATCTTGTCCGACATTAGTTTGCATGATGACATTTCTCAAGTTTCATAATAATATGCACAGGTTTGGACTCACTCTTAGCAAAACCAATGTCAGGGATTTTGTTGCGAGTTTATAGAAGTTTTTCATTGCCATGACGCACGCTTGCTTATCAATGGTGAATGCTTCTGTAAAAAGAGAACTTTATAAAATAATCGTTAAATTAATAAATGACATCCCGCTGGCCGCTCTCAATGCGACCTTTGAATTAACGAGCCATAAATCAGGCGGAGTGCAGCGATAATTCAATTTAGTGCCGAAACGCGGTGGCACCGCGATAGTGGCGATACCCGCCACAGCATGATAGCCGCGGGTCGGCACTGGCGGAGTACCGGCCTATTTTCTCGCGTTTTATGGCACGACTTAAAATCGCCATGTTTGACTTGAGGTTGCCTAGATTAGATGGTTTTTGTTTTAGATTGTAATTGTTTCTTAGTGCCAAATGTTTGCTATGCTGTTAGTCGCAGTACGGTAATGACTTCAGGTTAGTATCTACCCACCATCTTATGGTTTTTTTTTATAGCATTTAGCTATGCTTAGCAAATTATATACTAAGAAATAGTTGGGAAACTTAGGGTCCTGGCAAGAAGCGACCGTAGCTTAGAAGTTAAAGCGGCTGCCCAGTACACAGAGTTCACAGGTTCAAACCTATCCACCATTCAATGAAAAGCTTTAATAATGACCGAGCCGTTTTTTCTCTCACTACATATTTATTATATCAATGAGCATCAGCTCGGCACATCGTACGTTAATTTTCTCCTGCCGACACTTCTGTATCAAATGAAGGCAAACAAAAGAGTGTTTATGAACTCTTTTGTTTGCTCACAAACAACACATTTGCTCCAGGAATCACGTCCGAGAACATGGTGTGCGCCTTGGATTATGACAAGATTACACCCAATACAATACAGGTCGCTCTGGTTACTGAAACAAACTAACACGTACGTGCATTCAAATAACTTACTCATCCCTGATATTGGTTCATCCTCAATTAAACAAGGTGTCCTATTCTGGTGAGTTCATTAATCACTACATAGTATAAAACAAAGTCGCCTTTTCTGTCCCTATGTGCGCTTAAATCTTTAAAACTACGCAACGGATTTTGATGCGGTTTTTTTTAATGAATAGAGTGATTCAAGAGGAAGGTTTTTATGTATCACTACATAGTATAAAACAAAGTCGCCTTTTCTGTCCCTATATCCCTATGTGCGCTTAAATCTTTAAAACTACGCAACGGATTTTGATGCGGTTTTTTTTAATGAACAGAGTGATTCAAGAGGATGGTTTTTGTGTATATTACAATTACATGCATATTAAAGTAGAGAAAAGCCGAGAAATTTAAAGATTTGCAATGTGATGTCGTAACAAACATATTTTTCTGCGCTTACATTGCAAACGCTGGCTAAACCTTACGAGATGGATCAAATTTATGTACTACGTAATTGTATATCTTGAAAAGATGAATAAAAAAGTCCGCGACAGCATATGTTTATCTCCTAAAGATAACCCACAGTAACCATTTTTATCTTTTACATATTACAAAAAAAATATGGGTTATTTACCAAGCTATTTTAAACGATACAGTATCATTACTTATCCAATTAAATACATTAGATACGTTGTGCATTTCATGTAGATCAAAATTGCCCTTTACAGCATGTGATTTAAATGAATATTTTCGAAGATATTACAGATTTAAAAATTGCGAGCCTGTTCAGAGGGACAGAGAATCGTCAATAGAGCGTGAGGCTCGACTCAGTCAGCTTGGGGATAAAAATAGAGCTGAGAAATGTAAAAAGTAAATAAGTAAAAATGTTGTGTATGAATATTCCAAAGATAGCAGGAAATCTTCATGGTATAGGGAAAGGGGAATTGTTTTACTCCTAATTTAACGCGTGCGGGCCACGGGTAGTAATGAATAAATCAAAACTACTGGATCGATTTTAATCATTTTTTCAGTGAGTGACATAGGCTATAATATATAATTATTATATACCCGTGCGAATCCGGAGCGGTCCGCTGTGTTTATATACAACGTTCACAGTTTTTCTGTAGTGTATTTAGTATCAGCATTCTGCCCTGATAACAAAGAATGCAGTAATCGCAAAAAGGCGGTTTCGAGATAAACGCAAAAAACATGTTTCATGTTATCTGAGCAAGATGTTCTTATTTTATTGGTCATAATATATATCTAAAAATTCGTAAAAAAATCAAGCTTTAACAAGATAGTTTTCTTTAATGTAATTTACTAAAAAAAACAATTATAATACGTGTTACTGCGTTTTGGTTTGGTATAAAGTCGTTTCCGAGTCACAGGATACTAAAACTAAATGCAGCACTTGCGCGTATTACTGCATTATGTCTTAGCACAAGTCGATTACTGCATTATTTTTTAGTAATTATTGCCATTATTATATGCTCGGAACTAAGTCGAAGTGTACTTAAGTATCTTCTCAAGAATATATAGGTGCATTTTAAGGCTAAGGTTTCTTTAGTCTCTCAGCTACGACCTAAGTTTTTACATCATGGAATGCAAATAAAGCATTGAGTAAACTATACGGATGTTAAAAACCTATTTTATGTTCTTATGATATGCAGCATTAGGGTGCAATAAAAAAAGTGTTTTTGCAAATTTAGTTTTAATAAGGAAATAATTATCACTACAACTAAAAATAACAAAATCAGTCAGACTGTTAATTAACATCAATAAAATAGGAACATATTGGAAACATCAACAAAGCATTTAGTGCTTTCATAATTCTAAATTAAATCTCTTTCAATGTAATTCTAATATTCAGTCTTTGTATTCATTGGTATGACTTAATAGAAAATCTACTAAACTACTTATCACATTCCAATAAGGCTGATCATTACATGCGCTTGCATGTTTTTAATATAAAAACCTTACCTACACATTTTTAAAACGTTGAAAACATTATTTAAAAACTAGCTTTTAAACAAAATCTAACACTTTAAACTTAAAAAAAACATAAAAACAAAATTACTATAAAAATAAAATAAAAGCTAAATAAGTATTCATTCTGCAGACTCTCTGTTTGCAATAAGATCTACAGAGGCATCATTTACAGGCAGATTTTGCAGTCTGTTTTCAGGTATTATGTTAGCTAGTTTTTTAAGTATACCAGTCTTTCTCTCCAATGTTATTCCTCGCGGTTTTAGATTGATACTAAGTTGTTCACGGATTCATCTAATTCTAATGTTATATCTGTGAATGTTAAATCCATCAAAGAACTTGGAAACGTTTCATTACATTACAAAGAAAATGACTCTGTTTCGTTGACTGGAAAAACTTCAACATTTGAAGCAGGCTGTAGTTCCGTTACTTGAATATTCGAAGTAGAAGGTATTTCCGTTTAAACATTTGAAGCAGAAGGCAGTTCCGTGACTTCATTTGATTTACCCAGCACAATGTCTAACATGCTTCGACCGCGGAAGTTTTTGGTACTCATAGTCAAAACAATGATCTGAAATATAAGACATCTATTAGATACTAATTAAGCAAGAACTAACTGAAAACTATAAAGATACACTACTCACTGTTGAAAACGGTAATAAAGTAGTGTATTGTTTATGAAGTTTCGTTTATTGATCGAAAAATAACAAAATTTAAACATCTGCACTTCGTAACACTGATTTACTAATACAAATTTATTTATTAAATACTGCATATGAATTAAGTAAGAATCGATAAGAATAATTTTAAGGAAAAGTTATGAAGAAAAGAAATAGGTAGGTACCGAAGTCAAATTACTTTATGTAGGTACTTCACTTTTCATATCCTAACTTAAGCACGACGCCAAGCGCTCGCGCTAGTGTTACAGTACAGTATTCCTACCTACCCGCATTGCAAAAATATTATTCTCCAATATTACAACACAAAAAGTTTACAGAATAAAAACATATATCAAACAGTAGGTACATTTGACAATTTGTTCTTAAAATATAATACCCTTAATAACTTTAAAATAGATTGCTCTATTCACATAACTTCTTTTGCCCTATCGTTTTTATATCGAGACCAATCAAATAACACTGAAACCAAAACAATGAATAACTAAACAAAAAATTATGTTTTTCAACTTACGTAATATTTGGTGGCGCAAAAGAACTAATAGTGGCTTAAAAGAATTTGGTTGAAAACGATAATTCACAACTGTCCTCTAAAAACCAAGTTAGAATTTGGTTTTGTTGCCAAATGTTCGCATTACAAAGATAAATTAAGATAGTACCTACGAGTATTAGATTTACTTCTGTAGCTACCAATAACTTTCCTGGCATTAATATCAAACTAATGTGAATGTCATTAAATTTTTGTAAACTACTCGATCAAGGTTAGAATAGACTATCATAATTAGGTAAACTCACCAAAACTTCGCTGCGTCGAAAAAAAAACAAAAGGCGCACCGGAGCCCCGCTCGTGGCACACGTATTACTCCACCGAATGACGTTGCCGAACTGATTTACTAAGACAAAACGCGGCAATGGATCGCACTGCTACGACTTCGCAAGCCTTTACTACACTTAAATGCAGTAATATGGTGTACTGCGTTTTAATTTAGCAATTGGTCTACTAATTTTAAAACAAAATAATACAGTAGTGGATATTACTGCATTCTGTTTTAGGGTATTCTTGCAAGTACTGCATTCTTTCTTAGGTCATGTTTCATACTGCGTTTGTTCTTATCATTGAGTTAGTTTTCATGCAAGTACGGCAAAAATCATTACATAAAAAACATACTTCGAGTGATTTTTTTTATGAAAATATTTTTTTTTCATGTACATAGACTTCTTGGTATGCCATTTCTGGAAAAAGTGAAAATCTCAAAAATGTCGATTACTGCATTCTTTGTTATCAGGGCAGCATTGTACCCGTGCGAAGCCGGGGCGGGTCGCTAGTTTATTATAATTATAATGTTTATCTAAATAAGCCTATTTCATTCGAAGTAAGGTGCTACCAGACCGCGAGCATTTGCTTGTAAATATAACATTTTGGCACTAATTATATACCGTAATATTTATATCTTCAATTCTAAAGTTCATTCGAAAAACGAATGCATAACAGTGCTAAATGCTTGCCGGTGTGGGAACACCTTACGCATGACTTTTAACATTGAAATTGTAACAAAACGAGATATAACGATAGAATATTCCTGTACCTTTGTCATCAAAACTGTCACTAACCTGAACATCGTCTTTATAAATTCGATCATGATAGCTCTACCATCTATAAAATACTTCCAATATATTCGATATCAACAAAAAAGCTACACTTCTAATTAATCAAATAGGTTACTTTAAATTTTGGACGCTTTTAACTAAATAGTATATATTATGTACTTTGAACACATCGCGGCAGCGGCAGCATTCGTATTCCCTAGCGTCACGTTACGCAACAGGATAACGCAACGATTGCCGCAGCAGGAAATGCTTACTTTATAACATGTCTAATGCATCACAACTTTCCGATGCTCACAAAATAAACACAAATCTGACGTTAACATTCATAAAATGAGGCTAATTGAAGAATCAAAGCTTTAATATTTCCTCTCGCTCCAAGGCAGCTGATTTCGCACGACAAATGAATATCAATAACTTACTTAAACATATTATTATATTATATTATATTAAACCACATACAAAAAACAAAAAAAAAAAAAAAAAAAAAGTTTCTTTGTATATCTAATAAAAAGAAACAGGAACGATATGTCGTTTTTATTGATGTTGTGAGAGTGGCAGTGGAAGGCAGGGAGGTCACATATGATTGGTTTTGAAACGACACATGCATATGAATAAAACAATCACTACTTGTTCTCGTATTTATTTACCTAGGGAAGATAGTATTTAAACTATATGTATAAGAATTAGGTAGCACTGAAAAAAGGAATCGTCCTAAATCTTAACATTTACAAATCATTAACAACAAGCGTTCCCATAGATTCATCAGGAGATAAACTTTCGAACAACTGGTTATTATACTTCAATGTTAAATACAATCGGTACTTCAAATACAACAGCTTCACATAATCGATGGGAAAGCAAGCGCAAGGCATCTCGAATACTAAATGGCTTATGAAAAGCTGTAACCTTGACATCGAAAAAGTCACATGCTTTTTCTGAAAGTAATCTTTAAATTCAGTTTCTAATTGCTCTACAAACTCGTAAAAATTGCGAGGAACGGCGTTCACGATAACACCGCCTTCGGTAATACCAACGGGCAACTCCTCGGTATTCCCTTGCTTGCCTGCAGCAACAGAAGCACCATTGTCGTAGCTCCAATATAGCTGCATGAGCTCGCAGTGACTGTGGCGGTGGTACGCCTTGTACAGCAGGTACAAGGCGAGGTGCCCCACGCCGCGCTCTGCTGGCAGCTGCAAACTGCTGAATTCCTGGCTCTCGTCGTCGCAATAGTCTCGCTCCGTTGCACTGTCATCGTATATCTCCATATCTTCTATATGTCTTATTTTTGATATGAATATTTTCAACTCATTAGAACTTTGCTTTTTACAACAAGGATATTGAAAAATGGTGCATACAGGAAATTTAACTATACAATCCATCACTTGTTCAGTTGTAGGAACAACGGAGCCGCATTTCTTACGAATTTTAAAGAAAAAGTCATCGAGACAATCTAAACTTAGTCCGACGAGTGGGAACCAACAGTTTTCAGCTTTTAATTGTCTGTACAATAACAATAGAGCGTTTATGGTAACTCTGAAAGCTTCGGCGTGGGGCGGTATCCGCGTGTGCTGCGCGCATTCAGGATTGGAGGCAATTAGGCGCACTTGTGCAAATGTTGATAACATTTCAACCAAAAACTCGACATGCGCAGTTTTGCCAGTAAAAACTAGACTTTTATCTCTCGAAGGTATAGTTGAACTAAAATTGAGGGTATCTAAACATTGGCTCATGATAGAGATCCAGCTCACCGTCACCGTCGCGTTGGATTTGATGGCATTCATGTCGATGTACGCAGAGATGGCTCCAGCCGTTTCTCTACTGAACACTTCGGCAGTAAATTGAAGCTCATCCATCGCACCAGGTACTGGTTTAATGTGATTCTGAGTCAACTTGGGAGCGAGCGGCATCAATCTGTTTTTTTCTGAGTCCAACTGGTAACATTGCACAACATCACTCCACATAGCGTACTCATTGGTCGACGAAAAATCTATGTGATTCGTCAACATGCTATCACGCATGGTTTTCAATAAATGTAGAGGATCATAGAAGAGGTAAATCTTGTTTTGGTCGACCTTGATCGTAGGGTCTGTGACAGAGAGCTGCTTGTCCCCTGTGACCCCCGTCACCTTATCAGTATCGAGGTCTGTCACGTACGCGACTACCTTAAATCCCTGTTTGAACAGCCTGCTAATATTTTTTTCTATGAAAGTTTTCACTTCGATTGTGTCGTGAAAATTATTTAAAAACGAGAAGGCAACCGCTTGCTTCCAGTTGTGGAAGAGTCCCCGCACTGTTATTATCAACGCCGTCCTAGCAGGCTCCAAGGTCTGTTCGCCATCTACTTCGTGCACACCAACCATCTTGTCACGTTTTGCGTCGTACTGCACGTTAGCAGCCACAGCCGTGCTCCCCACGCACACGGCACACACTCTCTGCTCTGTGCTCATGAGATTCACTTTCATCTGTAAAGCTGCTAATACAGTCTCATTTATAGTAGACGTCAACGGAATGCATAATCTGTACAGTGTCGATATTCTGGGAAGGCTGTAAGTAGTTTGAAGAAGTCTGTAAACTTTTGGATGTTTAAAAAATAATTCCAATGAGAACATTTTAAATGTGCGACTATACTTTCGTTTTTGGGGCACTTCGTTGACATGAAATAGAAGATGAAATTGAGGGGCGTATTCACTCTGAGTAGTTACGGGGTGTTCTTGCATTTGTTCATCGGAACAGGAGAGTTCTTCAGGTATTAATATTTGTTCAAGCTCTTCGGTCCTGGCGCGCTTGTTCTGTGGATGGTATTCACTTGATGGTACCTGGCCAGACGTAGAGCCAGTGCCGGCGCCGGCACTGTCACCCGGCAGGTGCAGCGTCTGTACAGCATTGTCCATGTCGATTGCTTCTTCAAAGTCACCGGTGAATATTGTCATCCTGTAACAAATAATCGAGTTAACGCCATTTCATCCGAGTGATTCTTTGCAAATGAATTTTCACCCATCTATCCGTATCTAGTATAAAAGAGTTATGACTGTTTGTGATTATTTAAACCCAATAAATTTTAGTAATTATTAAGTCAAAATCAATTTAAAGTCTTTATTTAAATTATATACGTCAAGTTAAAAGTTACAAACACTAACATATAATTATAATATAAGGCTTCTAGTCCAACAGATTTAGCTAAATATTAGTATTTTACGTAGAGCGACTGCCATAAACTAGCATGTATGTAAGACTTCCTGGCTTCAGACTGTTATAGTTGTTCGAATGGCAACCTGAACCAATGTGGTCTCTTAGGCACGGAGGAAAACTTGTTATGTTAAAGCTGTCACCCATCCACGGCCAACGTCATTGTTATGAGCATTGAATAACTAACACTTTGTGCGTAACTCGCTTTTTGCCACTGCTGCACTTTTGCATGATGATTGCGTCGGTCCAACATCAGGTGAATCCTATAACAGAATAAAAAACATTGACCCAAGACTTTAAAATTAAATAATTTCTATCATAATGTTTAACGATTCAGGCCTTATTAGACGACTGTCCGCAAATCTGATAAAGCCATGAAGCCCAGAGAGCATGCCTTTCACTAGAGAGAACTACGAGTTTCAAATGTTATTATTCCCACTGCGCGTGCTGAGCTGCGTGTTCCAGATATATGTTTATGGGTTGTGACGTACCCGGCCCGGGCAACATTCTCTATGAAATGTGACGGTCCAACTGTTGCAAAAGTATATCAGGCAATTTTCTTCATGTTACATCTTGACATCTATTACCTCTAATTAAGCCACACTAAAATAAAATGTTTTACAGTATTGATCATGTAATTTTTGACATTTTAGGAGCTTTATAACGGGTGAGGTATGAAGAAGCTGGACAGGAAAATTTGGCCATCGTGAGCCTTCAGCAACGTATCCTAAAAGATTGTGAAACAGGCCCTTATCGTAACAGAAAGTATATTTATTTCAAGGTAGGTACACCTATATTACTGTGTCGTTCGCCTTAATTAGTCTTATGACGTAGCCTATGTAAAAGGTACCAGGTACTAGAGTGGCCGCCAACCCTGATTACCGATCAGCGCCGAGCTTCAGTTTGATAGTCTAATATAATGAGGAATACTTTGTCTATTCCGCCTTCTATAGGTCATTTAAATTTAGTTCTTTCCCCCGGACGCGGCGACGGCAGGGGGTGAGTGCTGGCGCGGCGTCTACCTCTGTATGGGTAAGTAATATTTATAAACGGGTGCTATTTAAACAGGCTTCTTTTTAATACCATTATTCGCCCCCAAAAATGTATGTTGCCTTCTAAATTACTAAGTCAGCAACCTTTTTTTTTTTTTTTTTTTTTTTACGTGGGGAAATGCATTTACGCATCCCACCCCACCCCGGGGAAGGGCAGAGTGGTTATGTGGGACTCGCCCGTGCCTAAAGATGGTAAACGGCACGGGAATACCCACTAAAACCCCACGGTGCTCCCGCACTCGCCTTGATGGGGGGGGTCATGGGAATCCGGCACAGCCTTTACATCCACAACCCCCCCGGCGATGCCCGCCGAAGCAGGCCCCTCATGGCCCCAAAATGTGGGGGGACCGGCGCCGAGGACCGCGTGCAAAGCCGTCGGACATTCCCCATGTCCGACGGCCTGGTCCTCTCGCGGCGAGACAGGTGGTCGGTCCCGCCGCCCACCACGCCGCAGTTCAACAGCTGCGGCCCCGCCGGGACCGCGGAAGGCAGGGAAAGTGGCAACGACACACCAACAGTCCTCTCCCGCCGCGGCCCCGTAAACCACCGGGCCACAGTGCCAGCTTGCGCCAACACCGCAGCCCGGCCTTGCCCGCCAAGGCAGGCCCCTCATGGCCCCCAAAAATTTGGGGGGACCGGCACCGAGGGCCGCGTGCAAAGCCGTCAGACACTTTCGTATCTGACGGCCTGGCCCTCCGCGGTGAGACAGATGTTCGTCCCACCGCCCACCACGCCGCAGTACTGACGGCTGCGGCCCCGCCGGGACCGCGGAAGGTAGGGAAAGCGGCAACGGAACACCGACAGTCCTCTCCCGCCGCGGCCCCGCAACTCCTCGGCCGCGGTGCCGACTCACGCCAACACCGCAGGCCCTCCTGTTGCAGAGCCCCCCCATAAGGGCCCTGCAACATGGGCCGCTCCACAAGGGCTTCACTCCCAAAACCCGAGGAGCAGCCCCCCTCTGGGGTCCACTTGGCTTCGCCGTGGCGTGGAGGGCGCCACGGGTACTAAGCCCCACCGCGACGACAACGCGGGACCCGTTGGTGGGGACTAAGTCAGCAACCTAACCTAACCTAACCCGTGGCTGAGTTAGTAATTTTGACGATAAAGTATAAATTTTGAAGCTTCACTTATTATTTCTCTTTATAAACTAGCTGCCCCGCGCGGCTTCGCCCTCGATAAAATGTTGCCCTCGAAAATATTTTAAAAGTATCCTATGTCCTTCTCCCGGTTCTAAGCTACCTCCCCACCAATTTTCAGCCAAATCGGTTCAGCCGTTCTTGAGTTATAAATGGTGTAACTAACACGACTTTCTTTTATATATTATTATATAGATATAATGTAAGATTGAGAAAATATATATCGAACAAAAAATGTACCTACACGGACCCCAAAGTCCTTACTTACTACACCCAAGTACCTAGCAAAATGCATAATACCGACACTTTTGCCACTAATAATTATTGTCTACTGTTACATTAGTGTTTACGTTGGTATTTTACTCTGTGGCGCCTGGTCTTCGCACTAATGTGTATATAAATAAATTATACAGATTTACTTACTTACAAAAAGTGATTCCTTGAGGTTTTTTTTTGCCACACAAACAATAATATTCTGTTAATTTTGCCACATTGACGGGCGGTGACGTGACTCGAGCGACTCGCCAAAGCCGCGGCCGCGAGCAAACTAGTTTATTGTGAACGCGTGCTTGTGTGCGTGACCCGGCCCCCCCGCACCTCGCACACGAATGAAATGCCTCACCCCGCCCGCCCCGCCCCGCGCCGCGCAACGACTCGTTCACTTTACGGAGTCGTGCACAAAATTCGCAAAAGAACTAAGTATGAATATATTTTATTATAAAGAAAATAATTAATAATTTATTAGGCAAACAAAACAAAATACAGTAGGTACATAGTAAGTAGGAAACTTAATATAGGTACAAATGAAAACAAAATATGATGTTCTGCTGGTACTTAAAATAGGAAATCCTGTGCTATAATAATAATTATAATAAAAATACATACCAACAATATTATTGTTAGTAAGAGAAACTTAGTTTTTTATGTTAGTTAAAATGAAACTATTAATTTATATTCATAAGCAGGCAATAGATAAAATAGAAAAGCATTGAGAATTCAATTAGTAATAAGTAATAACAATAACACAATAGAGTTTTTAAACAATAGTGATATTATAACAAGTCAAAATTCATAATTGATATGATTTTAACAGGAATAAACGCGATTAATTATTACTAGAGAAAAAAAAGAAAAACGGGTTACTCACGGATTTTGTCGGCATTTTGCTGACCGGTTTCTGGAAGTATTTTCATCAGGGCTGTGAGTGCAGTACGCTCGATGCAGTCAGTACCCCGGCTCGCGCTACACTACGGTTGACAGCTCGAAGAGCACGACGGGAGGGGGCAATGACAGGTCCTTGCGGCGTCCTTGATGGTGCCGTAGTTGCTGGCTGTGGCGGCTGGTCGTCGTCGCTTACGGTGTCCGGTGTGTACGGTATCGTAGAGTGGAAAAAGCTGACCGTATCAGGAATAATCAGGATTCCATGTCACTTCACTGGTGCCCGGTTTAGTTCAGCCTGAAGAATTGGCTTCCAAGTTGCTGATAGGGATCACCCCGTATCACGGTTGAAATTCGGGTGCTTTGCTATCTCAATTGACTCGCGTATTTTCCTTGGTATGAACACCTTGGTTTTGACAAAATGTATATAGTGCCTAGCACCCGAACCTAATGCATGCTCGGCGATGGCCGATCCGTTGGTATCCAGTTTCTTCAGGCTCCTGACGTGTTCTGTGAGTCTAGTCGCTATACAGCGTCCTGATTCACCCACGTAACTTTTCCCACAGCTACACGGGACATTGTATACGCCTGGGACGAAAGGTAAATATTTTAATTTAATTAATATCCGTTAAAATCATAGCAATAAATATGCAATGCGAAGGCATTGCAAAGGTTTAAAAGTATTTAAAATTTTAATTGTTTAATATCAAAAAATATAATATCTAAAAAGGTGAGAAAAATAAACAGTCCAAACCAGCAGAACCTAGTTAAAAAACCGATTGATTCGTCTCACATTATCTTATCCATAATATGATGGGGTGGGCGGGGCGCCGGCGGGGGAGGGGAGGGGATTTACGTCGCTATTCAGCACGAATAGTTGCCCCAGTAATACTCCACCGGCTGGTATTGTTCGAGGTCCTCACATTTTATTTAAATTTCAGTTAGTAATAACAGCTTCGCTGGACTAGTCTAGGCTGCGAGGTCTCCGGTTCGATTTCCGGGTCGAGCAAAGCTGTTGTTTGGGATTCTTTCATCAGGAAATTCTTAAACGAAAGCAATTAGGAATTGAAATTATAAATACATATAATTATGTATGTAGTTTTCTTTGATTTATTTATTTTAATTGCCTAGCCACTATTTTACGGAAAACAATTGCCAGTCCCTAAATAATTATATAATACCTATGATTTGTGTATGCATTGTCAAAGAGTGGCCTGTAATAATATCACACCATCGCGCAGGACTGCTTTTTATCGACGTATGTGCGAACCGACGCCCGATCCGCGGGTAATATTTTGAATTGTTTCAATTAATTTGCTCCACAATTCATAAGAATATCTCAAATCACTTACCCACCTACTATCTCATAATGTAAGTGTGTGTGTGTGTGTGTGTAAGCCAGGGCGTACACCGAGCGCTATGAGCGATGCCGCGCTGCGACGCGGTGCGGCAACGTCGCATCGCTTGCTCTCTCTCAGTGTAGCTTGAGCATCGCTTCGGAGCGTGCGTGCGGCCCTCCGCCTTGACGCCATGAACTCGAGGAATTACCGCGAGAAGCTCATCGACGAAGTGAAGAAGAACCCGGTGCTGTACGACACGAGGCATGAGAACCATCGCGACATCGACATCAGGGATCGCTGCTGGCTCGAGATCTCCGAGCGACTCGAAGCTAACAGTAAGTTATTTAGAAAAGTATCGCTGTCGTTGTAAGAACGGCAACAGCGATCATCGCGGCTAGGCCATTTAATGCTATATTATAGAGATAAGATTGATTTTAATATACTTGCCGTTTCCTTGGTATTTCGTTGAAATAATTATGATTTCAATGTTTATGCCATTAGTGGTAAACAACTTTTTTTTTCGAGACTAAACATGGTAATTTTCTTACGAAATAAAACGTTAATACTACGAATAATAAAAATTATTCGTAGATACACGGGATATTTGAATTGTATTTTATACAAAATGTTTTTCGTACCTTACGTTACATATTTTTTAATTTTTTTTTTTTTTTTTTTTTAGCCTGTACTGTCCCACTGCTGGGTAAAGGCCTCCCCCAAACGTTTCCACTCCTCTCTATCTCCTGCAGTTTCCCACCAGTAAATACCAATCAGACATTCCTTAGGTTAGCTTCACGTTTAGAATGTCGGATGTGAATAAATGACTGTTTACTCATTCAGTTTATTTAAATATTTTGAACCGTGAGCTAAGAAGGCGGTCTGTATCTTTCGAAGCGATGAATAAAAGGTTTAAGGCGTTTAAGCGAACAAGGTACAACACTAATTAGATAGCTTCTCTTCTATCGGTTGCTGCCTATCGCGGATCTAAACTGAAATGTACTACTTACCACAATATTTTTCGTGAGCGCTTGTTATACAAAATAATGGAGTAGGTATGGTTGTAATTTCAAAATTATTCGTTGCCTTTGGCTATCAGACAAGCCAAATCCATTACAATTTTTAAAAGAATGTTAAATGAGCACTATCTTTCCTTTTATTATTATGTATTATATATTTGTAAGTAGGAATAATAATATATATATATATATTATAATATATATATTATATAATATGTAGGTAATTTATTGATATAATATATTATATAATAATCCTTGTTAAATGCAAATAATTTCTTATTATCTAAGCAAAAACTACCGCTTTTCTTTCTCTTTCTAAAATGTCCATCCTAAGGTTGCCTGGAAGAAATCGCTTTAAGCGATAAGGCCGCCATTTGTACATTTTTAGGGTTCCATAGCCGAATGGCCAAAAACGGAACCCTTATAAATTCGTCATGTCTGTCTGTCTGTCTGTCCGTCCGTCCGTATGTCACAGCCACTTTATTCCGAAACTATTAGGACTACACAATTGAAACTAAGTAGGTAGATGTATTCTGTTAACCGCTTTACAATTTTAACACAAAAAAAATATTAATATTAGAGGGGGGCTCCCCATACATTAAACTGAAACAATTTTTTTTTTTCATTCTACCTATACGTGTGGGGTGTCTATAGATAGGTCTTTAAAAATTACATTGAGGTTTCTAAACCCATTTTTTTTCAATGTCAATCGTTCCAAAGATAGACACTTTCAAAGTGCTAAAATGAGTGTCCCCCCCCCTCTAACTTTTAAACCACAGGAGTGAAAAATCTAAAAAAAATATATATTATAGATCTTAATGAAAACTTTCAACCAAAATTGTTTTGAATGAGATACAGTCGGCAGTTTTTGAGATATAGCACTTTTCCAGCAACCGCAAATTATAACTTTGTTATTGATACAAATTCCATAAAACACTATGAAAAACAAATCAACCAAAATTGTTTTGAATGAGATACAGTCAGCAGTTTTTGAGATATAGCACATTTTCCGCAACCGCAAATTATAACTTTGTTATTGATACAAATTCCATAAAACACTATGAAAAACAAATTTTTGCTGGCGAAAAAATGTTGGTATTTTGGCTATTTGACGGTAATCGGTACGTTTATTTATTTATTTATGTTCATTAGGGTCTCCAAACAGTTTTATAATGACAGACAGACGGAGGAAGAGAAGAGTCAATATTGAAAAAGACAATTGTATACTGTCATTCATTCAGAAAGCTGGATACAGGGCAATATTGCCACCTTGTTCTACTACGCGAGGAGGCACTCAAATTGATAATGTGTTTGGAAATATTTCTTGTGAAGCTGGAATATATAATTCTTTGTTTAGCTATCACAAACCTATATGGGCTCGTAAAGAGAGCTAAAGCTCGTATAAACTCAGAGCTGTTAATCTCACTTATTTAATAGTTATTTATTAAAGTATTAATTAACATCTTACGAACTGCTAATGATTTCTAAAACTAAACAATAATAAATCACTTTTAAGTCCAAATATGTTGTTACGACTAGCTACGGAACCCTATTGCGCGTGGCCCGACACGCACTTGGCCGGTTTTTACCCGACAGCGTCAGAAGGAGGGTTATTCTGTTATTTTCTTTTTGTTGTTACCTCTTAAGTTTCTTTTGTCATGTGAAATTATGTATAAATAAAGTATTTTCTATCTATCTATATATCTTAATCTATTTTTATAGAAATATCATATCTAAAAGATTAAAATGAATGTTCGTGCAGATCAGGTTTGTTGAAAACATGAATGCTTAAAACAATTACGACAAAATATGCAAAGTCAAACATAATTTTTTGTGTTTCAATAATTATGCACCTAAAAGAGATATTGTTCTCCATTGGCCAGGCGAGGTGCTAAAGCGAGAATGGAAGATCCTGCGGGACTCGATGCGGCAGGCGCTGAAGCGAAGCAAGAGGGGGAACACTACCAAAACCGGCCTGCCCTGCAAGAAGTGGAGGTTTCAGAGCCGTATGGCGTTTCTGCTGCCGTACATGACGGCCAGGCGGTGAGACATTCCCATCGCTACAGCGGCTTTCTTCTCATATTATTAACGTGAAAGTCATACATTGTATGTATCTTTGTGTAGATATGTGGATGATTGTCACTCTTGCACGCTGAAACTACAGCATGATTCTTGATAATTTACTAAATTCATTAAACATACAACATTTCATTACAGCGAAAGAACAATAAAAAAAAACCTAAAGCTTGATGACACCGAGACTTCAGAAGTGGAAGAAGAACGGCCAGAGTCAGAGCCATGGGATCCTAGGAGCCAGTCCTCCGCAGAAAACCCCTCGCTAGACCTATTCTTCGCCAGCGTGTGCCAGAGCACACGCCGGCTGCCCAGGAGGTTGCAGGCCAGCGTCAAAAGACAGGTTCTCGATGCTCTCCTCAGGGTCGAAGAGGAATGGGATAACGCACAGGACTCGAAGTCTGATCTCACTTAGATATGATGAGACTGTTTCGTGGAACATTCCATAGTTTATTAGAAGAATGACTATGATGTATCGTTGCATAGGTTTTTCAAAGACTGTCAGTTCGTAAATTATAGGATAGGAAGTAAATGTAAGTACTTTTTGGTAAAACATCAAAATTAAAACGATTCATTTCAGGAAATCCAGTTTTTCAATTCATTGTATTACATAAGTGATATACATTGTATATACCATAATATTAGAATATTATTACCGAAAGATTTATAAATGTTATTTTTAGGTATGTTTAGGGAAAGTTTTAATATTCAGTCCTAGCATTTGGTAGGAGGTAGTTAACAAATATTATTAAAATTGGTCCAAAGCTGAACTTTAACTTTAAAATAATATTCAATACAAAGAAATTAAAATTTAGTGTCTGTTATTTATTAACAATGTTTTTCAAGGTATATTTGACTGCACTCCACTAAAACACAGTTTTAAAAAAAATGTCTTAGTATCGACTAATCCTCTAACGGCTGGATAGGCCGATTTTAATAAAATTTTAGATGCCTGGTAGATTGCTAGGCCGGTAATGAAGTCTATTTTTAATTGATGTGCCTAACATGCAGACGAAACCCTGGTAGAAAGTTAGTTTGTTTGTTCAATAGCGCTAACCTCGAAAACTACTGGGCGAATTTTGATAATTCTTTTTGTGTTTTATAGTTTTACTCTCAATAATGGTCTTTAGGTATTTAACATTACGCTCAACTTGACTGGAGCGGAGCAGTAAGGTTGAACGCGGGTCAAAGTGCGTGAGCAGCTACTACTTAATACAACGAATGCCACGCGGACAAAGTCGCGGGCAAAAGCTAGTTTAGTATTAATAAATGTGGTGTTTTTTCTGAATTTAGATAGTTGTAAAATGTTGTAATGTGTGTTTAGGTGATAATGGATCTTTGTGAGCGTTGAATCGTACAACTAAGTGATGTCGATAATAAACCTATGTAATTACAAAATGTGATTCATTTAAAGCGTTGCATTATCCGACTCAACTTGTATCCTCATTATAATTTCGCTAAGCATTTAAAATCTAGCCTTTGGGAAAATTCAGGTAACCCAATTGAAATTTCAGTAGATGAGAGAATTAAATTATCAGAATGCACAATGAACAAATATGCTATTTAAAATTAATAGTATTGAACATCAATATCAACAGATTAAGTTAGTCAGTCAATAAATGTAAATCGCAAATTGAAAAGGTCCCAAACGCACACGGATCATACAAAACGCATGTTTGTATAGAAAGTGACGTGATCCTCATTTCATTGCAGATCCCTTCTTTGAAAACGTCTTCTGTATGTGAACGCTCAATGGGATATTTAGGGAGCTTGTCATATCCCTAAATATCCCATTGAGCGTTCACATCACGAAACAAAAATTAAAAATAAATCTCTTCGCGAGCATTGACAGAGTTGGCAACGGGGTGGCAGGGTGATAGGGGGACGGTTGTTACAGCCCCCGCTCCTCCCTTACTCCCCGTGCCTCATACCCCGCAGGTGGCATCGATCGCCCTTCGCCCAGCAACAACTAGCTAGTAAACCTCTATTCTCGTTACCTACGTTTCATATTTTACAGGCCTCGAAGCAAATCACATTGAATGAAAGCGTTGCCTTCAATATTCCAAGTGCCCTACGGCGTACGTGACGTCTTGGACATAAACCTAAGTATTTACTTCAACTTGTACCCGTTTCGTACCTAAATGTAACTATGTATAGAATGTATAATAGTTTTATTTGATGTTCTTCTGAATAGCTGAGCAGAGATATCGTGTAATATACAATGTTCTGGTTCGTGAATGTCTTCATCTGGCACAGTTCCAGGGCTCGCAATGCACAGAATTGCCTGAAAAGGCGAAAACGCTGCGTTCGAATCCCTTTATTGTTCACCTCTGCATTGTGTAATATAATGTCGGTGCATTTACATATTTTAAACTAGGTACCTCCCATCAGGCGATGGGAGTTCAAGAATATCTCTTGAAAATGTAATATTCGGCATCAATGTCTTTTTTCGGCATGGCGATTATTCAATTTATTGGGTAAACAATGACATTATCAAAGAAGATTGTTTGCTTTACAAATTCGAACTAATAAGCATTTTAAAAAAAATATAGCTAAAGTAGTCACTGGCTATGAGGTACCCGCTAGTGACCACTTTGGCTTTTTATCAAAGTTAAGAAAACGAGCGTGTCGTGCACCGCAACGATTTTTAATTTTGCCTCATTTTCCCTATCCCATCCTTTTATTGAATCAAATTTATGCCCAAAAGTATGACATTCATAATTATAATAATTTTATTATATTAATAGTATAAATAAGACAAAACGGGATTAGATAAAATAAATATTAGTATTTTATGTTTTTTTATACGATTGATGTATGCCCTATTGTCGCGCTTACGACACATTATTATTTCCATATTCAATGCACAAGCAGTCTGGTGGTACTTATTGAGAGGCAGTAGATATCCATAGCCGGCATTATTCCAGTTTTTATTATTTATAGTTGTGCTATTTTTGTTTCTCTTACGGATGTCGTTCTCATATGAATTCCATTGGCAAAGTATTTCGCTAACTGAACTTCTTCCAACAATCTTTTCAGAATCTGATTACATGGTTATCTCAAACTTTTTATTTTCCATTTATTCATCGTTTGAATAAGCACATGAATCGAATGAATTCCAGCACGTACCGTTTAACTTAACAACAAAAAACTAATTTTCATCAAAGCTCATGTGATATTCTGTGAGCTCTGTAATGATCGAGGGGTAAGGTGGCACTCCCCCTGAGGGTGTTGCGGGGAGTGGAGGGTGGCACGGTGGCGCCCCCTGTAACAGCTCCGTTGTTATAAATAGTCGTCCTCCGTCACTGCCAAGGTCGCGGCCGATCGATGCGCCTTCACGACCATTCCGAGAGGACCGGTCGTGAAGCTGAGCGAGCCGTGGTGCAGCGACATGTACTGTACACTGGTGGAAATGGTCAAACACTAGATCACAAATGCTGTGTTTGTTACTAAGGCCTTAATGGAAAGGTAGAAAGTAGTGCAGTCGCATTAAGAGAATTTAGGTAAACAAGCATACCTTAGATGTGTAAACCAGAAAAGTAGATAGACGAAAAGAACGCTACGATAATACATTATAAGAAAAAAAATAGAAATAGGTATATCTGTAGTATTCTATAAATAGATAATAAGTTGTCTGAATAGACAGAGTACCTACCTAGGAACAAATAGATATTTAAGTGAAGAAACATGCCACAAGAGCCAGTATTAAATTTATATATTTTAAATACATATTGCATTTATAAGTAATTTCAGGAACTCCAATAACATTGATGTTAAATTGCCAAGCCGAAGTAACCTTTATTTATCCACAAGGAAACAGCTGATTGTTGCCAGGGAAGCACACCAGCGACCAGTTGCCCGACTCGTCTGACGATTACCCCAGTGCACTGCGCATGTACCGCTATCGACCACCGGGGACAGCCAATCAAAAAACAACCTAATCGCAAGGAGAGAAGTTTCTTTTATCCAAAAACAGGAAAAGGCCCTATAATGCTTCACATGACCAATTTCATTTCACAATCGTGCTCAGGGAAAATGGCACTTTCATAGGTGAAAGAAAGTGTGAAGTGCAGTGAGAAATTTGCTTTATTATGATTATGACTCCGCTCTAATTATAAAACTATTGCTAATTTACGTAGTCAGTCTCTACAGTACCTGCATAAGGGCCACTTTATTAAATAGTTTAGTTATGTGTCTCTACTTAGTAGTCGAAAAAAAGATGAATTAATTTTACAGAAGCATACATAAATAAACAAAATTAGGTAGAATAAGCAGTTGCATGTAAAGACAAGGGAAAGGATCCTAGCAGTAGTTCGTCGACTAAGCAATAACATTAAGAAAACAGGATGCCAACTACAAAATACAGTCTCAAATTCTTAAGTCCCCACCCAAAGTAACAAAACTGAGTAACTGAAAATAACGCAACCAAACTATTCTTGAAATAATCATAACTGTACCCACTTATGCAACATTGTAGCACTTCGTAAATAATTGTGAAATGGCAGTAGAACGTGACTTCCCGCAAACTGACCTGCGCCATGGAAATAACATTGGCTAGTTTGAGTACTAAGTACTTGTACTCATTACTGTCAACAAAGAGGGCATTGCGATAGTTTGTAATCACTGTACCCAATACATCAACATAAGAGTATGTGTGGGTGCAGCTTGCAGGGCTGAGCTATTTCTGTGTATCTACTGAATGTTTCTGATAAAAAGAGTGAAGTTTCAATAATTAGTCTTCATTCTAGGATTGTCTTACGACCCAGTTTCATAATAGGAGTGCCCTGGATATTGGCACAAGAGATTTAATAAATTACAAGTTTTTATTTCAGTTTATTTCAGACGACATTTTAGAGTTTAAGATATCCGTCTTTGAGATGTGTACCCAATTTAGTTTCAGCATTCTTATGCTCAGCCTCACACACACACACATTTAATTTGTCAGGATTAAATGTTCACTATATTCTTTTTACTATGTTCCACAAACATTTGTTCCGACTCTGGCCGTGCTTTTTGTGTATGTGAAATGTATGTTTGTGAACAGCCCCGCGATACAGAAATTATTCCTAGTGCGGGCGTAGTTAAAAAAAATATATATTTCTTGTTTTTCTATAATCCTTTAGTCTTTGATCTCTTCAGCTACAGTTGTTTATGTTCTTTTACTTAATAACATTTGTACCTATCTTAAGTAGGATACAAACCAACATGGCAAAGTTACATTCAGTACAAATGTTGTTAAGGGTAGACTCTGCACACATATAAAGGTATTGCTGTCTCTATCGGTCTTATATATAAATGTGTGAGTGAAAATACATGTTGATGTTCAGTTGTTACTCAACGGTTCAATACCTAGGATTTGTTGTTTGATAAGTCTGCCGATATTCAACAAAATTTTGTTGCTATGGTAACAATGGCGAGATTTGTATGTGGAACAGGGATGTTTATTGTTCCACAGTCAGTTGCATTATGCACTAGTCGACCAACTAGTCGACTAAAAATCTACTAAATATAGATATTCTATACCTTTAGGCATAATTCAGACTAAGAACTTACGACGCTGTTTTAACAGGCGGGCAGGCAACTAAAAGAGATAAAAGATTTCACGTCGCGTTTTACGCCATCGGTTTTTTTTACATAATAATATTTATATTTATACATATCTTCATTACGTGGGCCTGCTGGAAATATATTAAAGATTAGCCCAGCAATTTAAAATAATCATGATTTTAATGAACTTAAAAAGCTGATCTGTTTATGTTGTTGCTTTTCAGGTTCATTTGCATTTATCCATACAATTTGTCTACATCTATCTTGGGCTAAATAGGCCATATAAACTGGACGCAACGCGACGACGCAGTGCTTCTGTGTCTACGTCACAGAATACAGATAAATATGAAGCTAGCTAGTCGATGTGAGTTGAGCCTAAGGATATAGCGCGTCCTTATTCTGTAACATGATTTAATTTTGGCGTCCATATTCAGTTTGAATAAACGCGCACTTATTCGAACTTCTTATTGATTCTTATACATATATTTAAAGCATTTAGCTTAGCAAATTATACAAAGAAACAGTTGAGAATAACATACAGTTGAGAAATGTAGGGTCCTGCCAAGAAACGACCGTAGCTTGGTGGTAGAGCAGCGCGGTATGCAGAGGTCGCCGTATCAAATCCTGGTGGTCCAATATTTTTTTTTACTGTTTCTTAGTATAATTTGCGAAGTATAGCTAAATGCTATAAAGATATTTAATAAGAAATAGTTATCTACGGCGAGTACAGAGACATTAACCATTTTGATGTCCCGTAACTGAGAATTGTAATCTAAGAAAGGTTTATTACTGTAACATGTGTTTTAGTTAACACGGGTGGGCCTGCCGTCGCCGTCGGTTATATTTAGCCTTTACCAGAGGGAACACGTTGCACAGCAAAGACAGTCGTAATGCATTTTTACTTTATTGTTTCAAACATTTCTAAAAACCCTTTATCATTTCCAAGTTTTATAGCAAAGAAAGCATTTGTCATAAGTACTTCAGTTTATAATTTTAACAAGAACTGAGTCTCTACATTTTTAAAGCATTTATTTAGTTTTCAATGTGAGTATGTTTGTATGTATGTATGTATGTTATGTGGGTTACAACTCTTGCAAAGCATTTTTATTTCGGCCACTTCTGGTTGATCGAGCTGAAAATTGGCATACTTGTGTAATTCCGTTGACAAGGCAATGATATGACAGGAATGGTGTGATGATGCAGTCAGGAGTGTCTTATCATGCTGGAACTCAACGCTTAAGAGCAGAGATTTGAAACTTTGCAGTTATGAAAAACATTATACTAAAATAATCATTACGAATAAATAAAATTGAAGTGTCTGTTTTTAATGTCAAAATAACAATGTTTTCTCAAGCGATGCCAGCATGTTTGCATGATAACTTTGCCTACATTTTTTTTTAATTTTTGTATGTCTGTCTGTTCGTAAATAAAAGTTTAGATACAGGTAACTGAATACAAAACGCGTAACTTAGACTACTTTTTATTGATACCACGTAGATGAATCCGCAAGAGAAAGTTTCTTTGTTTGTTAGCGCTAATCTCGAGAATTACTGTTTGAATTTTGATATTTATTTTATGTTTGATTGTCTAACTCTCAATAAAAGTTTTCAGATATTTAACTGTATGCTACACTTCATGAGAGCGGAGTAGTATAGTAAGGTAGAACGCGGGAGCAGCTACTACTCAATACCACGAATTCTACGCAGACCAATTCGCGGGTTTAAAATAGAATATAAATAAGTTAAGTTATTTTTTGTAATATTTTTCTGTATTGATAGATTTGTTTAATAGATGAGTTTGGCCATCTTGCTTGTACTTTGTTCAGACGAAAAATACAATCACTGTCTTCACACTTAGGGCTGCAAATTCTATGCAACATATTAAAAATATTTGATCCCTTGTAACTTTGCCACGTTGTGCTTCTCTAGAACTAGATTAAGTACTTTGTTACATAGAGTAAGTCAGTAAGTCCGGCGCAAGGCAAGGCCCGGGCCTCGTGCTGCGCCCCGTGGCCCGCAACGTGCCTCCGCACCACTCCTTACACAATCGCGCCAATGCAACAGTGCCCAGCTCGCAGCAAGCCATACAAACATCAAATTATGCGCGGTACAAACATCAAAGGTTAATTGTATTTTAAATTAACTGCTCCTTTGTCAGCTGAACAGTCTTGTACAAGTTTTGTTTGTCGGCCATGTTAATGAAACATGTGAACCTAATGCAATCACATATTTTGCCATATAACCATAATTTTCTTCATATAGTAGGGAATGCTATGTGTAGCGTATAAGCATCAAAAACTGTTCATCATTCAATCGCCAAGAAATCGATCAAATGTGTTGCAAATGTTGCAATTACCATATATCACACGTCTGTAACAAATAAGACGTAGTCCCTTCCCCTCTAAATTAACATTAAAATTAATTCCCTTCCCCCCGCCCTGCTCCCACGGGCCCTCTGCAGTCCGCGATGAGTGATGGAGTAAGATCCGCGCCTCGGCAGATTACGGCACGATTAATGGGCGCGGGTTGCAGAAGTGCTCGTAATAAATGGATCGTTTTATTGCGCCGGCTCACTGCTGCCGCTGCCGCTGCCCATAATCACTAAATAATCAGTACTCGCTATGATGCCCTCTGACAAGAGTTATCAAGACAAGTGTGCCGATAGACGGTATCGGTATCGCGTCGGGAAATGTTATCTATTCCTATAAGACTAAAATCTCTGACTAAATTTTGTTAAGTGTTAGTCCTATTTATTTTGAACCAAATATCAGGTTCAAAATAAATAGGACTGGCAGTACTTAATTTCTAACCACAAGGGTTGCTCTGCGCACAACACCGACACGAAATAAATTCAGGAAACTGCGTCCCATTTAGTCGTATGGGCAAACCAACAAAACTAGTAGTTAGTCGCTCTACCAAAATAAACAGCCTCCTTTCAGAATTTGAGCGAAAACGCCTGTCCTATTAAGTTTTGATGAGGCAACGTACTATCGGTAACAAAATACGGAATTAGTAATGTTGTTATTTTGACACACGTCTGTTGCCAACATCTTTATTTTAGTATTTTGTTCTGTCCTTAACCTTCCCCGTGGCTGGGGATCCGGTCGTTGAGACAAGTGGGGACAAGTGGCCGTGAACTTGTCAGCTGTCACTCGCGCCATGGCAGTGCCACTTGTGCCACTTCCACCAGAGCTGTTCTAGGAATACTATTAATACCCGCCTGCCACCACCCGCCACCGCCCGTCACCGCTCGCCTCGCTAACGAACTGTGAACGACGGTTTCATTATCTCATCGATTAATACCGTCACTAAGACTATTGGTAGCAATTGTAATTATTGAGCTGTATTGCTGAAATCATGTGGTCCGGTTCATAACACGAATTACTGATGTGTTCTTGCATAAGGTATTGTCAGGCATGGTTGGTCTGCGCACAAAAAAGATTGACTACCTGATGAAAGTCGAGAGGATTCAGGGTATACAGCAAAGGAGTTTTTAATTACCACTAAAAACGATTGCAGTAAAGTCATGGTGGTGGAAATTGTATAAATTGAACATCTTACACCAACAATAAGCTTCAGCATTAATTTCCATTGTTGAGTGAAGGATTGAGGGGCAACAAACCGTGACGGTCGCTATTATGCAAATTTGTCGGCCGCGGCCTCCGCGCCGTACACCAGCTCTAAATTAGAATGAGATTAGATAGGGCTCCGAGGGACTCCGCTGGTGATCCGTAGTTCATTAGAGAAGAGACGATGGTTAAGGTGAAAGCCTTACATAATACAAATTAAACGAACTTTATTTTAAACATCAAAGCTGCTGCTGAGAGCTCGCTGGCAGACTTTGTGACGAAAGAAAAAAAGCAAAATGGAAGTCGTGTCTTTCAATTGTCGCAATTGGTGTTCCGTATGGCAAACTATTATTTTTATGAATCGGCCTTGACAGAAAGTCTGTAAAGATAAACTACGAGATTTTACCGGGCACTAAGTAACGAGATATCTGATACAAGGTGATTCTTTAGAAACCGTTTTTAGATTTAGGATGAGGAACTCTGAAAATGTTTATAATTAGGGAACCCTTTGAGTGACGTGCCGCGGTCGGTGCGTGGCCGATGGACGACGATTCAAGTATTCAAGTATTCAAGTCTTTATTGCACTCCACAATGTTAAAAAGGTCTTATAAATAGGTACAGTGTCAATTATGGACCCTGACGGGCACGGCAAAAGTAGGAGAGAGGAAGAAAGAGCTCTTTGTGTTTAATAACCAAAAAAAAAAAAAAAAAGTTTACATTTTAAAATAGTATCTTAAAATTGTATATTATTTTATTTATTTTTTGGCTTTAAATACATAAATATCATACTTATTGAATATATATATGAAATAAGAAATCATTTCAGTAATTTATCTAGCTACTAATTGTTGAGGAAGGATAATTAAAATATGGTGTATAATGTATTATGTATTATTATGTTTAATGTTCATGTAGTCTCATTTAAATATTCATTTATGTGGTAGTAGCATTTTTTTAATAAATGTTCCTTTAATTTATTTATGAATGTGCTGTCTTTTTCTTCCTTTTTTATATATTCTGGTAGTTTATTATATATTTTTATAGACATAACATAGGGACCGGTTGAATGTAATTTTAATCGGGAAGTTGGTAAATTTAATCTGTTTCTGTGTCTCAAGTTGTACGGTATGTTTTTGTCTCCTCTTTTTGCGTAAAAATCTTTATATTTCCTGACGAACTTACAAGTTTCTAGAATATAAATGGCAGGTAGGGTAAGAATATTTAATTCTTTAAAGAAAGGTTTGCAGCTTTCTGTATCGTCTATATTTTTTAATATACGTATCAGCTTTTTTTGCATGGTAAAAAGTGAGGGGGCGTCCGTACTATTTCCCCACAGAATGACACCATAATTTAGCCATGCAAAAGCGTAAGCGTAATAGGCGCTGAGTGAGGTTCGAATGTCAGTGGTTTTTTTCAATTCCCGAAGACCGTAAGAAAAAGATGATAACTTCGATTTGATTTTTTGTATATGGGATTTCCAATTTATGTGTGTATCTATACTTAATCCGAGCAAATTAAATTGGTTTAAAGTGTCTATTTTTATACCTTTGTATGTGAAATTAATACTAAGCGGTGTTTTTTGAACTGGGTGAAATGTAATCAATTTGGTTTTTGAATAGTTGACTTCGAGATTATGTAGAGTCAACCAGGACGTTATATTATTTAATAAAGCTTCTAATTTTTCATTTAAATCAAGGTTATTTTTACAAGATACTAAAACAGAGATATCATCGGCAAATAATACACAGGGCTCCTGGATGGTTTTAGGGAGGTCATTTATGTATATCAGAAATAGCAAACATCCTATTACACTTCCCTGTGGGATTGAGGCATTGATAATCTCTAGATCTGACCGGATATGCTGAATTTCTTTGGTATTTTCATTGAAAAACTCCACTTCCACTTGATGTTCTCTATTTTGTAAATAGGATTTGAACCATTCGTATGCGTTTCCCCTAACACCTATTCCGTATAGTTTATTTAGCAAAATGTTGTATTGTACTCTATCATAGGCTTTGGTCATGTCTAATAATATACCTATGGCATAGTCCTTGTTATCTAAAGTATTGAGCACTTCTTGTATGTATTTATATATCGCTAATGTTGTTGATCTATTTTTCCGAAATCCGTTCTGCGATTCATGAAATAGTTTATATTTTTCACAAAAAGAGTATACTTGGTTACACATGGCTTTTTCAAGTATCTTTGATGCTGTAGGTAAAAGAGCTATAGGTCGATAATGATTAGGGTCTGTTTTTGAGTTTTTCTTATGAATAGGTTTAATAATGGCTTTTTTTAATGCATCGGGGAAAGTGCCTTCTTGGAAAGATTGATTTATTAGTAAGTAAAAGGGTAAATTTAATTCTTCTTTACACTGTTTAATTAAGAAAGGTGGTAGTTCATCAATGCCGCAGCTTCTTTTGTTTTTAAGGCTTTTTATAATGTCGTCTACTTCACCGGGCTCTATTGGTCTCAGGAACATGGTGTTTTCAGTAGTTTGAAGGACACGAGTGCCGTTTGGTACGATGTCTCTTGGCTGACAGCTTTCTCGTCCCACAGACGCAAAAAAGTTATTAAAGACATTTGAGACTTGCTTTGGCTCAGATATTACACCATTTGCTAATTTTAATTCTATGTTGCGATTGTCATTTTTAATTTTTTTGTTTGTACGTTCATAAATAATGCTCCACATGGTTTTCACTTTGTTATCGGATTTTTTCATTTTATTTATGTAGTGCGTTTTTTTTGATGTTAATATGACTTTTTTAAGAGTTTTTTCGTATTTTTTGTAGTATTCTGTAAGGATATGACTTTTAGCTTTTAATGTTAATATTTTTAATAGTCTTTTATTTTTACATGACAGTTTAATGCCTGTGGTTAGCCAGTGTTTTTTATAATTTTTCCGAATTCTTATTTTTCTTAACGGCATGTAAGTGTTTAGTGCATTTATTAATATTGTGTTAAATGCATTGTAGTTATCGTTAATATTTTTATCAGACTTTATTATATCTGACCACTTTTGATTTTTTAATACATCTTTGAAGAGTTCTATATTATTATTATTAAATAACCTTTTTTCTACATACCATGACGTAGATTGCGTTTTTTGTTGAGCTATTTCCATGTGGATAATAGCACCGCTGTGGTCTGATAAGCCGAATTCCTCTACAGAAGTATATAAAGTGTGATTGTTAAAGTTTGTAAAAATAAGGTCTAGGCACGTAGATGTGGTTGACGTAGTGCGTGTTGGTTTTTTTATATGTTGCATGTACTTATATTCTAACATGAGATCTAAAAATTGGTTACTTTTTAAGTTACTCTCTAATATATTAATATTAAAATCTCCTCCTATAATTATGTTAAATTTTGAATATTTGTTATTTATATAGATGAGTATTTGTTTCAATTGACTATAAAATAATTCTTCCTCTCTTCTATTCCAATACATAGTAATAAGTAATAAATTCTCTACAGGTAATTCTATTGCACAAGCTTCCAAAACATATTCAACAGACATTTCAGAAATATCACTCCTCTCAATATAGTTAAAGTGGTCCCTGAGTAAAATACAAACGCCGCCGCCAGTTCGAGTCTTACGACAGTATGATGTAGCTATTTTATATCCGCTGAAATTTATTAGTTCTAATTTTTCCTGTGTTAACCAAGACTCTCCGATACATATGGCTTGGAATATAGATTTTTCTTGAAGGAATGCTTCTAGAATGTGTTGTTTATTGTAAAGGCTCTGGATATTTTGGAAAAGCACTTTAAAAGGTTGAATGTCGTGGTGTACGAAAGGAATGGTTCGAGACGTCCGGGTTGTTCTGAGGTTGATGATCGAGATTGCGCGTGATGGTCTGATCGTGATTAGGTTGCTCCTGTTGTGAGGTTCTATCCTTCATAGTTATCTGCTTGCCATCTATATACAGCCTATTGTTTCTAATTATAGCATAGTGGCCACTTTTTCTTGCGCTTATCATTTCTTCTCGTAATGTTTGTCGCTCTTTTCTTGCGTTTTCATTTAGGAATTCGGATAGAGTAAAGCGAGTTCCTTTAAAACAGTAGCTATTCTCTACAACATATTTGGCCATTCTTCTACTTATTAACTCTATCACTAGTGGTCGGTTTTTGGTACCTTTTCTGCCTACTCTATATAGATTTTCGATATAGCTAGATAAGTCTATGTTTTGGTATTCTCCAAATAAATTGGTAAGTCTATAATGCGATCGTGGAACCGAGCCAGCGCCCCACTGTCTGCCGTCACATGTATACACTCCATGCAGTGAACGATAGCCTGGGATGCTGATCTCATTATGAACTTAATTGTCTCATCATTACTATTTGAAGGAGACACACAATTTGGCCTGGCCATGGCCTGGCTATGGCTGTGGCAACAAAAACCATTCGTATTAACTGAGTAGCAGAAAACTTAGATCTGATTCTGATGAATGTCTTTATCGCTATGATTAAGAATGTCCGTGGATATTTCACGTTTTTGTACGATTACTTGATGATAGCTTAATTGTCCATGTCCAGCAAGTAGCAAGAGTCTGCAATGAGGCCGATGCACTCCTTTCAAATTACTATTAGTTAATTATCAGGACATACGCTCTCAGTAAAGGGTTAGCTGTTCTATTTCCACTCGTTACGGTTTGGTTTTGATTAGCAGTGGGATATGATGCAATCGGCGCTTATAGCCGTGGCACTGCGAACTGTTACAGATATCGTGCCAATATGCGCACGCGACACTCACACACATACACATTACTCACATACCGTCACATCTATATGGCGTATGTGTTTAATGGATCTGAGTGTTTACCTTTAGTCTCCAGAACTGGTTAAAGCATTTCTTGGTGTTGCACTAAAAGCTAACACAAAGATATTGTACGTTCGTTATATTTTTTTTGTGCTATGATTTAATAAATTATAAGTTCGTCTTTTCTTAAGGGCATGGACGTGTGCTGTGGTATCGTTGTTAGTTGATCGAACCACACAATTTTGATTGTATAACTTAATTTATTTTTAATTCAATAAGAGCCAAAGATTATATTTTATTCTTAAGTACTTACTGTTATTTCAAAACCATGAAGAATTCAAGTGATAGTATAACACGAAATGATGCAGTTAAAAAAACAACTATGAAAAAGTTTGTAAAAAAGTGCAAGTATTTTCTCTTCTGATAAATATGATATGACAACCTAGCCCATGGTTTAGGCCCTAAAACGCCTTGGTCGGTGTAAAAAATAGCCCAAATGAATGATAGTTTCAGTAATGAGTTGAGGTTATAGTCATTATCGCGACTTCAAAGTCCGGCACGTAAGCAAATGGTGCGATTTTCTCAAAATGTTGGCATCGTGGTTTATTTGCTGGCAGATTGTGATCTGTGCCAAAACTTGGCGAGCATTAATCTCAGTTTAATGTTTCGTTAAGTCCCGCAGTTTTGGCTCCCGTTCGCCACACGAGCGCGCCTTGACGTCACCCACATTCATATTAATTATAACGTGCCAGAGATTTGTGTGCGCATCTCCCGCTTGTCACTCAACTATTTTACGCTAATTTCATATTATTTTGAAAGCTTTCCTATGGAAAATTCCCTCTTTTTCGTCTTTAACTACAGAATTAGAATAGCAGTCACAGAAACACACAACCACCGAACGAATACATTTGATAAACAGCGTGTAATAGGCTCGCAGGACTCGTACAAAAAGAGAGATACAGAAGAGGAAAACGTGTTTAATTTATCTTGTTTTGTGATTGCATACGTGTCGCGTGTGTGTGTGTGTATGTGTGTCATTATCAGATCTTTTGGTTGGTTCGGTGCACGTAAATCCTGTCGTGTACGAGTAAAGGCCGGGTATTTTTAGAAACGAATAAAATGTATGCCAGTAAAGCCATGACATTGCGTTGAGTTACGTTAAGTAAGTAGCTAATATACACAAGTGACTAACACCAATATTACAGTACCAAACAAAAATATAACACTCAATTTAAATAACTGTAGCAACGTTACTTTAAAATTTTCTTAATTATACCTTAGTATTATTTTGTTATAATTTAAAGATTATTCTGTAATAAAATAAAAGTGTACCTATCTTGTAATTGTAAACTTTTTTTTTTGCATTTAGTCATTTCCTCGCTGAGGTGGAATGAAAAGTTACGTGTTGCACTCGAGTGTAAAGATTTTTCACCTCGTGCTCTTTTGATTCCCTCGCTAACGCTCAGGATTCTAATTTTGAATCACTCGCTGCAGAATCCTTCGCTTGCTCGGTCATCAAAATTGAACACGCGGTTAAAAAGCAACTTGCATAACAAATGACTATTGTTTTCACCCTTTGGGTACGGAATCCTAAAAATGAAAATTGTATAGGCCAATGTCAAGTAGTGAAATGTACCTGCCTGCTGCAATAGGATGAAAAAAGTGACACAAACTAATTACAGAAGAACCAAATCCTAATGATTATTATCAATGATCTTCTCCGACAGACAAATTATAGGAATATTTAGTATTAAGATATCTGGGAGTTCTGGAAGTAAGCATCAGCATCACTTACAAAAAATCAAACCATACTAAAATCTTAAGCATCTTTTGACCTTTTCGCTCATATAATTTTACCTACTCGAAATATATTTAAATATGTTAAATTTACATATTTGGGTAAATACGATATTGTCCTTTGTTCCGAAGTAGCGTATCTGTGAGACCTACATACACTTGAGCGTGTATGTGTGTGTGCGGTTCATGGACGGCCGGTGTCAGGGCCCCGCGGCTATTCCCGAGCAGTCAGAGCAGCGCACGCGCATCGCTCCACTTCAACCACTCATAAGTCTTTGTGTAACTTTATTATTTGGAATTTATGTCAAAATTCTTCATTGGTCTTTGTGCTAGATGCATTGCCGTCTAAACGCTTTAAATATTGACAGAATCATTTCGATGAAAATGACATGGCCAGTTGAATCTTTGACATTCTCAATAATGACAGTAATATCTAGTGTTCGACACATTTCTGTCATCTTTACTTATTACACCCATCTTTCTCCTATACCCACATTGTCCACCTGTGCCGGTGCGCTTGTGTACGAGCGAGTATGACACATTATCGCTGAACTGAAATAAAACGCTTCTTTAACTGTCATCCATTAATTCTTATGGTCATATTGGTCCTACTTTGCTTTTTTAACGTTGTCTGTCATCAATATGACAATTTATCTTGCATTATTCAATGAGTGTAACACAGGTTTGAAGTATTGTTAGTAAGTACAGTTTTTTGTACATACATGTAGCATGGTAGCACTAAGTATGGTGTTGCTATCGACAGCACCAGTCCAGGAGTCCCTTAGAGATTGGAGCGATGCCGCCGGTTCCTCGAGCGTCAACCCGCGCCGCCGCCCGCGCCGGCCCGTCTGCCCAGAACACCAAACCACGTGCGCCGCTAAATCCAACCCTATCTTCTTGCACATTGGTCCAATTTCCATTAGCAAGGGGCTCGCGTGCCGTGAACCCATAAATAAAATTATGACGCAAGCGAAGATTTAAGGATGCCACCGTAATACAATAATTTAGCATAATTGTAGAACTGGCATTACTGGCAATTTATCTGAAAGCGTCGTTCAGTCAGCGCAGTGTTGCCAGAACGTCTCAACATTATTGGCGCGCTGTTTTACATCATTGTAATGTTTCATGCCAGATAAGTTATGACAGGCTAGATTTTAATATCTGATTTATGTCTCGCGTTTTTATTACCATACTGAGAGATATTCCCAGCCCAAGTTTTAGGTCATTTAATGGAATACTAATACATGTCCTGCCCTATCCCCTTATTTATTTATTTATTTACTTAAACATATGTACAACATTACAGTTTTAGACCAAGACGTTATACATAGAAGAGAAAAAAAAAAAACACACATAAAATAATATTTGACAATAATCAAAAAGAAGAAAATACAAACAATAAAAACAATTACACATGACACAAACTATACAATTAATAACAACAATGGATTATGGATGGTGCTTTGCATGAAGTTACACTAGTGTCTTGTATACACGTACATACACTGTATACATGTTAAACTTGAAGTGACTTAGGCGTTTCTGGTTCCCAGCAGTGAATTCCAATTATAAAATATTAAAGTCACCTCTCCAAAAATAAAAAGTTGGCAACATTGACAAGTAGGTAAAACTGAAGGAGGATTCGTTGATCGTTATCTAATCGCGATCTATTCATTATCATCCAAGTAAAAAATAATAGTAATATTAGCACACAATACAAACGTATTTGTGCGCTGCGTGATGTGGATGTTTAAATCAATGGTGTATGTATGGCAACACTTGACAGCTGGTACCTGCCTTCACAAAAACATCATTATTATACGGAAAGGCTATTCTTTCTCTGCAGAGGTTAGTCATGGTGCTTGGGTTGCTAATGAGTCCTGTTAGAGTACTAAGCCGGCACCAATATCAATATAGCAAGTTATTGCTGTTCACATAGGTAATACGTGCAGTACTACCTATGTTAACAGCAATAATTTGCAAAACAAATAAGCGTGAACATTATACATATATTTTGTACAATTAGATATCGAGAGCATTTTCTTCATAAAAATAATTATTTGTTTTCAAGGTTCACCCTCTTTGGTTTTAAAATATATTTTTATATTTAAACGTCCGGAATGGTTCCGTTATTGAATCTTGACAGTAGCCTCCCCTTCCTTTCTTCTCTCTCCAGGCAACAGCTCAATAATTCACTGATCCGCTCATACAGTGTAATTAGCTCATAAGTGGTTCCTTACATCATTAGGGCAAGTTTCGGGACGGACGGCGGGAGCTCCCCAGAGGTCTGTCCGGACCCTCGCTGGCCTCCGACCCATGTTAGAGTTGCGTCAGGGGATCATACCCACTTCACACCTTCCGACCTTACTGGGAACTGTCAGCTGATCTCTGGATAAACGTGTCGGGTAACATTATCATTCTTTTCTGCAGAAAATCCACCGAATAGGTAAATAGGTACCGTAGAACTTACGTAGACTACAAACTGTACGTACATTGGACCTATGGTGGGATTATGATATTGTCTCCCGAATTTGGTATTAATTAGACATAATTATTTCAGTGCAAACATGAGGTTACTAAGTTTAAAAGAAACAGTTAAAACAGCAAGTGTAACATGTGCACAAGAAGCACTATTAACATGTACAATGTACAGTCAGCAATACATTACAAATAGCTAAACACTTTAAACATTTTAAACTTCTATAAAACTCACATTTTTTTGCATTAGGTATATTATCCCTTTTATAAAATGACTTTACATAACATCACGCCTTTATTACCCAGAAGGGTGTGGCAGAGTTGTACAACACCCACATTGCGCCTATTATGTTTAGGTCTCATGGGATAGGGGTGAGCCTATCGCCAACCACCGGGCACAATGCCAACTCCGGGTGCTGAATTTCCTGATGGAAAGTTGACAAATAACGCTTTGCCCGAGCCGCATAACAGGCGCATACGCTAACCACTATACCTCCCAGGCAGTTTGTTAGTACTGCACATATTACCGATTACTTTAGTTTTGATTCATCCAATAACGGAATAATTACGATTTTTATAATTAAGCGGCTTCGATTTTTTTTTGCGTGAAGCTTGTGTGCCGACGAGTGACGCGACGACGTACCTTTGCATCTACATAACTTGTGCATTGCTGCTTTCTGACTTCATTACTGTATTAACTGGCATTCCACAAAACTGCCAAAAAGAGTTCAAATGTTTCATAGCCATATTTGTTTTGATTCAACATAAACCAGGCGATTATTAGATGTCGTAAACATTGTTGTTTGTAGCAAGTATCAGATTACTATTCTCGTTAATCCCTTTATGTGTGTTCTCGTCTATTTCATGTTTTACTAAATTCAATCATTCATGAGTAATTCATACCTGGAACTACTATCTTTGATCACATTTTACCAGTTAATATTTCATCGTCTGCTAGGCAAAACGAATAATTACGGAAACACAAACATAATTCCAACTTGATTAGATGAAAGTGCTTTACTATCGCTTGGAACGAGCCACAAACATCTAACAATTTAAATTGGTCGGATAAATTCATCCGACAACTTTCTGTGTCGATTACACGAAAGGCGACTCTGTGAGGTAAGATATAAGGTAAATTTTGCTATGGATTGGTTATAGTTATATTTGGCTCGGCTTTTGACAGGGACGCGCGGCGGAGTCGCGAAGTTAGTAGTAATGTTAATTTGTGTTCGTCGGTTAGCAAAGACTACTAAAGACCAAGGTACCGTGTAACGGGGTATGAGATAGCAATATTTTACTACAGTGTTGTCAGGGTAATCAGATTTCCCTAAAAGTTGGCAAAAAGGCAGTGCATATTGTTAGATAGATTTGATCCTTATGATTGATGCCACGGATTAATGCCATAACCATACAGGATGCCATTAATTCGGAATAATAGCTGATGCCCAATTCAGTTTTTTGATAATAAATTAAGTTTCCATTAAATAAAATGTTCTTAGAACATTAAAGGTAGTGCTGCATTAATTTATCAAAATTCTTTGTCCAATGTATGCTGTTCAAAGAAATGAGACGACGTAATTTTTTTTCTTTTTTTTTATTCTACGCCCACAGCAAACGAACGTCTAGTCCACCTGATGGTAAGTGGAGTACAGCCCATGGACATCAACAATCCACAAAAGCAGATTATAGATGCGTCGCTGCAGCTGAGGACTAAGGTGTTATGCCTCATGTGCCAGTAATTTCTTGGCCTGATCTTACCACCAAACCGGAACACAGTAATGCAAGCACTACTATTTGGCGGCAGGTTAAAGGTGAGACGGTGGTGCTGCCGCCCTCGAGCTCATTCACAAGAGCTCTACCACCAGTAAAATAATCAAGTAATCACGAACAAAATCGTGATTTTTACGTTCAATTTAATTAATTCTACAAGAATATTAGATAAAATTAAATGTAATAACCATATTTGCTCTATGGTAATAACACCCTGAGATATTTTATCTTCTGTTGATGTCGTCTTTTTTTCTGAATAAATTTTAGAACTACATAATTTTTGTTTGCAATAGGTGGTATCAATTTTGCTGCGTATGACAACCCCAACGATTTGAGGTTATACTTGATTATTTGATTTTTTAATGTACGATTCAATGTTATATGCTTTAAACCTTAGTTAAAGGCAACTTTATTTACATTTGGAACACATCACCACTTGATTTAAGTTTCTAAAACTAAATTAATTGAATTATTTTACCTGTGAAATGTAATACCACTTTGTCCTCACTCGGGTCGGTTTTAACACGTTATAACGAAACATTGGACCATTGTTAATAGTTTCGTAAACACTAAATAGTAATACAACGACACGAAACACAAATTTCAATATGTTTTTTCAATATGTTTTTTGATAAAAATGCCAAAATACTTTAATGTTTAGCACCAAGCTGTCAAATTTGCTTGGTGCCAACTGCCAACCCGTTACAGCGATAGGGACAGAAGATATCATCGTATTTCTCTTTCTAACTTGAAAGATTTGCATAGCGCCTTTTCATGTATGAGGGAAAGGGACGGTATGTGTGATTTGGTCTATTGGTTTCTCTGTCTACGTCGGTTAGGAACGGCTTGCTTCACACAACTCGCTAATAACTTAAGTCCATACATTCTCTTGTGTCTGGGATCAGGGATCTGGAAATTGGAACCCCAGATTCGTATACCTACTTTAGTGTATATAAGTAGTAAATAGGTATTTGGAAATAATAATTCCCGTATGTTTATCTTCTTTGAGCACCATCACTAGAGCCAATCATGGTAGAAGTTTTATCAACCAACCAACGTGATTTGATTGGCACAGTGAATGCAGTGGTTTCCAGAATATATTCTCTGTCAGATTGTGCCAGATGTTAATTTTGTGTGTATTTTTTGACAATTCCTTAGGAGCCTAAAACAAGTTTAGTAGCCCAGTAAAGTATTAGCATATCGAAAGCAGAACTTTACACATAAAATCAAGAACCTTCCAAATATGAACAGCATGTCACCACAGAAATTCGGCAGCTGCTAGCTCGTACTTAATAAGATTCTAAAATGTAGCATTGTGGAGCAAAGTCAAAGTCACCTACACTTCACAGGTCACCGTACAAAGGGCTTCAGTTCGAATGAATTATAATTTAACTTTGCTTAGCCGTAAAATATGTAGCAGAGCTTTAACATGTGGAATAATTAACGCAGTTGTTATTTAAATAAACGTAAAATTCTAACGAGCTTTCGGCTTGGAATTGAGCCAAACAATTTTTTTCTTAACTGAGAAAAACAGGCAAAGTTTATGATGAGTTATTTAATGAAACTATGATGCTAACTTTAGAACAAAAGACTGAAACTTTAGATACTCTTATGAAACTACCTAACAAACGTTTTCTTAGCTAGGGAAGAGTGTGGATGAAAAAGCCAGGCTTTAAAAGAGCCGATTTCCTTTCTTTATATATTTAAGGTACTTTTGTAGTTGTGTTATCTATTTTACTACAATATTAAAGTAGTTGGATTTTAAAACAATTTGTTTTACGTATGTTTTTTAGGTACTGAAAAAAACCGGCCCTTTCATACATACTGTTCGGGGTTGGATGAGATTAAGATAAACTAAGATTAAAGATAAAAAGATACTTTATTTCACTACTATAAAACTAATGGGATAAAATGGGATGAGAATGAGTCGCGCACGGTATGACGACTAATCGCGTACTACTTAATTTTATTAATGCATGATTAATCGAACGATGTCGCAATCTGCTGACTCCACTTATACCTACTGTACGGCGATGACCCGAACACATACTTTCCCCTACGCCATAATTTGGCTGATCTTAATTTGTAAATCCTGTATGCATTGCTTGATAGAGTTTGATTTACTAAACTATGATGTTTAACTCGATGGTACCGATATTGGGATCGATTCCAGAAGCTCTTCCATCTGTTTCCCCCATCAGATCAACTACCAAGATCCTCCAATGTAATCGAACTGAGTCGGCTCGTGCCGTGGCCCTTCGAGGCCCTTATTACGCTATCACTGACCAGTACAACAACTCCAGAAGGACAACTAGCACTTGCTTACTAGATATTCAAGTTATACACGGTAGAAAGAATGGTGCTGAATGAGTTCATATCTTATTGTAGGGCTAAAGCAGTTCCTTAAAAGGCGAAGTCTTGTCGGAATAAAAAGCTATGCCCAAAATGTTTGTTAAATAGTTTTTGTTATTAGTATATATAATTATAATTATTTTCTTAGTCTGTTCTGTCTGGAACCCTTATGTACACAGTAGTATACACACATTGCTTTTACTCGCACAGATAGAACAATAAATACTAGAAATGATAAGTAGGTACTTTATACGGATAAAATGTCGTTATGCATTCAAAAAGAAAATAAAATTACCGAGATAAGTGGTTTTTTTGTTGAGTGGCACTTAATGCCAGTTCTAGACCTTTTATCATCATAATAATTATTTTCTTAACGATTTACAGCGACAAATATTTGTCAAGATAAGTCTAATAATATCGTATGTTAGAATGAATTGGAAGATTCTTACGACTAACCTTTAAACCAAGAGTTATGAACCAAGAGAGATGGGTATCTCTTAGGTAAGCGTGCTCCACCGTAGACTCCTCACTTACCATCAGGTAAGATCGTGGTCAAACGCATGAGACAAGAGATTAAACAGCGGTTTTATTAAAAAAAGATTTATTTTCAATAAAACCTAACTACATGTTATTTGTGCAAAGGCCGAAACAGAATTACTTAATAATTAATTATAAGAATAGTGGAAAGCTCGGTAATGCGCAGTCCGCATTATATGCATCAGCATTATTTATTCTAGAGCCTTCCACACGTGTAAGTATATGCTGAGTCATTTCCATTGTTCTCTGATGCTAAGCCGAACTTTGGCTGACAAAGCATATATCCACAGGGTGGTCACCCTTAACACCTCCCCCCTTAAGAGAGAAATCAACTGGAGGCAAATTATTTGGTTCCAGATGATTTCGTTTAATAACAAAAATTTTCTTAAAGACTTTTATTTTAACAATCGCAAAAACTAATGTAAAAACTAAGATACTTATAATTAGAGTTATTGTCCATACACTTATATCCCGAGTCACCACAATTTCACTTTTGCCGACACTTTCACTATCGTATTTTGCACTATTTAGGATCTCTTTGATGTCGTTGAGGTCCACACCGCGAAGATCGACTTGGTTTTCTTCCACCTTTATTTCGTGTTGTAATTCTGGCATGGTTACAGGTTTCAGCAGCAGTCTCGTGTCAGGTGTCCTCGTTTCCGCTACTTTACTGATAGCTTTATCACCAATTTGGGTCTCACAGTTCCGATCAGGTGTTACCAGGAATGTTCCTTTCAAGTTATACTTCATGACCTCGTCTTTGCAGTTCTCGGTGAGTACTAGGTTTTTCTTGGTGAAGAGCAACCATACTCCATCAGCTACGATGTGGCTTCTTACATCTTCTATTTGAATGTAGTTTTTCTGACATGCAGTGTAGTTTTTCAGCAGCATTATCTGTTCTATGCACGTCGTGTCTGCGAACTGTACGATGTTATCTTCTTTGCAGAGGACTCGACCATTTTCTATTTGCTCACACGGGTTGGATACGGGTCTGTATTTCAATCCATTCACCATAAGGTAAGGGTATTTAGGAATGATAATAAAGGTATTAGAGGATTTAGGATCATATATAGGTATAGGAATGATCTTGTAATAATTATATGTGATTGTGTCTAACAAAGGGATTTCTAATACAAAAACTAACTTATTATTATCGGAATAAGATTTAAGAATTATAGTGCTTTCTAACTTAGTAAGGTTATTTTTATCAACAGTATACACTAACTTAAAATGTTTCTCTATCTCTAATAAAATATTTAAAAGCTCTGTTGAATTGATTATGGATTGATGAAGAATGTGTATTCTACTGAAAGCTATTGCTGTTTCAATATCTTGAATCACATTATATATAGTACGAAAGTTATTTAAGATTTGATAAAAAGTATTCATTTGACTAACTATATTATGTATTTTGGATTGATTATACTGTAGCGTTTGCAGCTGCGAGGTTTTAATATTCAATTGTATTATATTATACTTTAAATCGTCCGAGATATTAACTATTTTATCAAAAGCTTTTTGCATAAGTGATAACTTTCTTTCTACTGAATGTTCTCTATCTTTAAGTTGGCTTATTTCTGAATTATATTTTATAGCATCGTCATTATCTAGATTGCCTGAAATTAGCTTAACAATGGAACCTAACGGGTTTAAAATGCCTCTTTTTGATCTTTTACTAGGCATTATTTGACTTAATCTATCTTTCGTAAGTTCCATGAAAGACTCTATTTGTAAAGTTAATCCTACAAGTTCACTACGCGATTCAGTTCGCGAATAAATCATATCTTTTAATCTAAAATATTGATTAATATTACTATCTAAGTACTTAGCTATAGTTTCTATATCTAATGTCTTAAAAATAGTCCAGTGATTATTCTGAATCACTGCTGAACTTGTCCGTAGCGGTGCTATCCCCGGATTCTGACTCATGTCCTGCAGGTTTACGCTGCTTGCTAACTCCGCTAGGGCCAGAACCATCAGGACAGCTTGCCACCACCTGAGGAGGGCGTTTTACGTTTTTTATAGCCACTTTAGTATTTCTTTTCTTCAACTTTACTGGTACAATATTCCTATCTACTTTTCCTGTAACTTTCGCTTTTTCATATCTTGGTATTTCCTTGCCTTTCCTAGTTCTAGTAGTTCTCATAAAAACTTCGTCTCCTTCCTTTATTTCTGGTGGTACTTCACCACCTTTCTTTTCAGCGACTTTATTCTTATTATCCTTAATCTTGTCACTAATATATTCGTATAAAACTTTAAGTCTTTTTCTATGGTCTTGCACTAGCTTCTGTAAAAGATTTTTATCTCTATCTATATCAAATGCGTTTCCTGAATCAGTATGACCAAATACCATTTCAAAGGGTGTAAAATTTGTCACGCTATGTATAGTATTATTATAGGCCATAATGGCATAAGTCATGACTGATGTTGCATCTTGATCACTCTTTTCATATTTCGCTAATCTATATATTTCAAGTATTGTTGAGTGGAAACGCTCCACTATACCCATGGAATTTGGGTTATTTGGTGTCCCTACATGAACTTGAATTTTATACAAACTCAATAGTTCTTTAACAAGGTGATTATTAAATTCCGTCCCCGGATCACTATTAATCTTCTTAGGGACCCCATAAAAACTAAAGTACTTAATTAATGACTTAACTATTTCCGGTGTACTTCTATTCGGTATGTTAAAAGCTTGAGCTAACTTAGTAAAAGCATCTACTATAGTCAAATAATAATTGTTTTCTACATATAGAAGGTCCATGAAAACTTCCTCAAATGGCATACTCTGTGTTTGAGTAATTTGTAATGGTGGTTTAATTGGCTTCCTATCGTATTTCATTTTTCTACATTGCTCACAAGCATTAATAATAGCAGCAATAGTATCTTTCATATTAGGCCACCAATAATGTCTTTTAAGTTTTACAAGTGTCTCCCGAATACCTCGGTGAACAGTTTTTCCTTCATGATACTTCATAACAATCTCTCTTTGTTCTTCTTCGTTTGTGACACTTACTACTCTTTCTGTGCATTCTATTAAATTTTGCGTACCTTTTTTATATAATGTGGTTACTACATTGTTAAATACTTTTCTACATGCCTCTGTTTCAAAGTAAATGAAATATTTCTTCTTAAAATCTACATACTCTTTTAAAAATTGTTTGACTAAATGTTCATTATTAACAGCTGGCATATGTACCTCGATTATATTTTGATTATCATTCGAGATATTTTTTACACTAATTTCATTTTTATACCAAATGTAAACAAGTATTTGCTTAGGCTTAGTGTCTATTGCTTCACTTAAAATTGGTATCCCTTCGTGTTCCCTATTTGATATTGAGTGAGCAGTAGCTCCGTCGTCTGAATCAGATACTTCTATGACAGGAGCCTCTTTTCTGCCTACATTATTTTTTTCAGAATCAGAATCTGATAAACTAATTATTTCTTCACTTTCATTATTATTCTCTAAGGTTTTTGCTGTTTCTACCCTATCCACATTAACTTGCATGGATTCATCATCATCATCATCTAACATATTAACCTTTATTTCTCTTATTTTATTGCTATTTAGACTAACTACTATATTATTATTTATTTTTACTCGAGATAATGCATCTGCATTAGAATTTTGTGACCCTTTTTTATAATAAATCTCAAAGTCATACTCTTCAAGTCTAAGACGCCATCTAGTTAATTTACTATTTGGTTCGTTAAGTGAATATAGCCAGGCCAAAGGTCTATGGTCTGTATATATATAAAACTTTTTACCCCATAAATACGGTCTGAAGTGTTTAACAGCCCAAATGACTGCCAAAAGTTCCTTCTCAATAGTGCTGTATCTTGACTCAGTATCACTTAAAGTTCTACTAGCATAAGCTACTGGCTTATCTGAGCCTATAATGCCCTGAGAAAGTACTGCTCCGATTGCAAAGTTTGATGCATCCGTAGTCAGTATAAATGATTTCTTAAAATCAGGAAATTGTAATAATGGAGAATTTGTAAGAAGTTTTTTACAAGTTTCAAAACTTTCTATATACTCATTATTTAATTCTATTGTTTTACCTTTCTTTAAGCAAACTGTAAGTGGTCTAGTAATTTTTGCAAAGTCTTTTATAAATTTCCTATAATATCCTATGAGACCAAGAAAACTTTTGATTTCGGTCGTAGTTCTAGGAATAGGATACTTTAACACTGCTTCAATCTTATCATTATTAGGCTTTAATCCTTCACTAGTAATAGTGTGTCCTAAATAGAGTACTTCCTTACGCAAGAACTGAGATTTATCTAACTGTACTTTTAAGTTAGTTTCGCGAAATCGCTCGAAAACTGCTCTAAGTTTCTCGTTATGCTCCTGAATGCTTTTGGCGAATATTATGACGTCATCGAGGTACACGAGGCAATGGATGCCTTGTAGACCTCTCAGGACATTGTCCATGGCTCGTTGAAACGTTGCCGGAGCTGTCTTCAAACCAAACGGCATTCTATTAAACTCATAATGTCCAAAAGGAGTACTAAAGCCTGTTTTCGATCTATCCTCTTTTTCCATCTCAATTTGATGGTACCCACTAGCTAGATCTAGCGTAGTAAAGTATATACTCTTACCTAACATGTCAAAAAAGTCATTGATGTTAGGGAGAGGGTATTTATCATCAATCGTGATTTCATTGAGTCGTCTATAATCAACGACCATTCTCCACTTCTTTAAACCAGAATTATCTACCTTTTTTGGTACCAAATGAACCGGTGCACTCCAAGGTGAAAACGATTTTTGTATAACATTATCTTTAAGCATTTTTTCTACCTGATTTCTTATTTCTATCGTTTGTGTAGGTGGTAACCTATGCGCTTTAAGATGTATTGGATCTTCGTTTTTTGTTCTAATTCTATGCTTGACTTCATTTGTGAACGAAAGTGGTACATCCTCACAGTAAAATATATCTTTATATTCTTCACAAATATCAATTACAGATTGTTTTTCTTCTACATTCATATCATCAACTCTTAATTTAGAAAGATTATTTGTTAATAGTTGATCTAAGCTATGACTATCCCTATCAGTAAAATTTAAGCTAGCCCTACTATGCGGCTCTGTATCTTTTACAGCATTTTCTGAGTATGGTTCAACCTTAAATGGACTAGTAACTATTAGCTCCATTTGCTCAGATCTAGAGTTTTGAATAACTGTGGTTGCATATGCGTACGCACAACTAACTAAGGCCGACGGCATCCTTACTCCGTCAGTAAATTCTGTAAAATTAATTATAGCCTCACCACATAACAAATTAACTGGAAGTTTGACCTTTAATTCGCTACGCGGTGGTAATACGTAAATTTCGCGTATTGGTGGACTATAAATAATCGGTATACACGTATCTTTAGTATATAGTTTTTTATTTTTCATGTCAATATTCGCATGAAGTTGCGTTAATAAATCACTACCTATTAATCCATCATATTTACTATCCACACAGTAAATATAAAATTTGTGCCATTCATTACTCATAAATGTACCAGGTAAAGGTATGTAAACTATCTCATTATGCTTACTAGTAGCGTGAGTACTGACTACCTCGAATTTTTCGTTTTTTTTAAAGTCGCAAAAATATTGATTTGCTAACTTAGGGCTTAAAAATGAACGTTGACTGCCGGTGTCCAACATAAAAGTAGCATTGAGTTCTGGTACACGTATGTGTGGCAGATTTAATATACTACAATTTAATTTAATTCGCTCTGGTGTGTAGAGGCCCTTATGCAAAAATTTTCAACCTGTTCGGTTTCATTAGAATTATTAGACAACACAATATTATTCCCATTATCATTACTATCGGTGTAATTAACACGTCTTGCACTGGCCGTTCTCATGGTGACGTCAGTATCGCAACCTGACCCAGGCGTTGGCGTTGACTGTACTTGTTGCTGTGAGCGACGTTGTGCATTTTCAGCGAATTGCGGCTGACCTTGCGACTGCGGGCCCGCTTGTCCCGATGCATTATAATTATATAATGGCGTGTTCTGATAAGAACCATTATTTTGATACCTATTATTCCTAGGCGGGAATGAACTATTCGGCACATTATTGTTTCTAACATTATTTCTATTTTGCGCCGGCAAGTTTTGTGGCGAATTAATATTACGATTAGAAATCGAATCGTTGTTAGATCGTGGCATATTGGGTGCACTAGTACTTGGCCCCGGCGATGCCTGTGAATTAACATTATTTTGGGGAATGTTTCGTCCCTGAACGTTTTGATTAGTTTTAGGGTTCCGCGGCTGTTTCTGGTCGTAAACCTCTTGGAAATATTGTTCTTCCAGAACAGCTTTTAATGCCTCTTCCAAAGTCAAAATATTTTTTAAACGCACCAATCTGACTAAGTATTTAGGTAAATTATACAAGAAAACATTCATAGAAAGATGTGTATAAATATTCTGCTTAGATAACCTTGTGGCTGCATCTTCGACAGTTTCATTAATTTTTGCAATTAATATACTTCTTAATTGCTGTATACGGTGACAAAAATCTAAATAACTTTCGCCTCTATTTATTTTTAAACTTTCTAACTCAAGAACCAAACAATCCTCTGTCCTTGGGTCCCCGAAATGGTCCTGTAAAACTTGTTTTAATTCGATCCAAGACTGTATTGATTCTCGTTCCCCAATTAAATTTGCAGCTTCTCCGCTTAACCTACTTGTAATGGCATTGAAAAGATACTCATTTTGTATTTCATTGCCCCTATACAAATTAATAATATATTCGGTTTTACGAATAAATAGTGACAAGAGTCTTGGCTCTCCACTGAATAAAGGAATAATTTTTAAGAGTCCCGGAGGAATTACTACAATTCCTTCCATTTTATAATTAAAGTATAATTAACTTAAAATAAATCTAAACTAGCGTGAAAGTTTATCACTATAATTATCTGCTAAAATGTGCTACGTGCCAGATGGGCGTTTTCTAATCCCTAATAGTACACGACACACATATAAAATCACCAGGAAAATTAAAGGAAAATTGACTGGATGGTGAAAAGATCTACTCACATGACCCGCAACTTTTCCGCTTTCCTTCTGTGATCGATGAATCTGCTCAGTTGCTCTGCACCGCGGCTTCTCTTGACAAATTTGTTTGTTGGTTCGATGCCTCGTTGAATCGTTGAAACGAACGTTGGAGTGTTCTCGATGCCCGAAAATGCTATTCGCGATGGCACAGAGGACCCAAAAACGACGAGGTCACTTACCGGCTGCGCCAGACAAGAGATTAAACAGCGGTTTTATTAAAAAAAGATTTATTTTCAATAAAACCTAACTACATGTTATTTGTGCAAAGGCCGAAACAGAATTACTTAATAATTAATTATAAGAATAGTGGAAAGCTCGGTAATGCGCAGTCCGCATTATATGCATCAGCATTATTTATTCTAGAGCCTTCCACACGTGTAAGTATATGCTGAGTCATTTCCATTGTTCTCTGATGCTAAGCCGAACTTTGGCTGACAAAGCATATATCCACAGGGTGGTCACCCTTAACACATGCCTATCCGCCATAAAAGAATAAAAAAGATCTCCATGCGAGACCAGCTTATACTGTAAATGTATAGGTTGACCAGTAGCCGCCGTAGTAGTAGTATGGGGGCATGAAAGGAGCCTCTCCGAGTGACGTACACAACGATTCTCTACGTCCGGCGCAACCTGGGCCGATCCTTTCACCACGATGGCAAGTCAAAATAAAATTTGACTCTGCCATCGACACGTCGAAGAAGAAGTAGCCGCCTGTACTAATAAGTTAAGATGGATACTCCACTTGGCGTTATTTATTAAAAAATTGTTATTTTATTAACAGATTTTTCTAATAGGCAATTGAAAAGTCAAAATAATTGTAAAGGAATATTTGGACCAAATCGTAGATTGATTTGGTCCAAATATCCCTTTTCATCTTTAATAGGAGACATCTGGCCCGTTAAATCAAACTATTCGTAGTTAAAAAGTGGTCATTTGTGCCGCAGACCAGTTTTTACGTGGGTCAGATTGCCCATAATTTACATAGAACGTTTTATGATCGCATGATTCCTCCAATATCCCTAGAAGCTCCATAGTACTCGGTACCTTTCTTGGCAATGAAACGATCAAATCAGCATCGAGTTGAACGCTCCCTCCGGTGCTGTAATACTGGCTTGTGCCCTTACTTCCCTCGCACTCCCCGAGGGCTTCCAATGCTTCTCTTATTGAGTCTCCGAAGGTCCGGAACCCGACGGCTTCTATCCCGCCTTTTTTTTCTCAGCTTTAGTTTATTTTTCACACAAATGCCTGAGCGATTATTTATTTCAGGTTATATTAAATGCCTCTCTCTCCATCCCTGTGTAAACGACACGTGGAAGTCCAAGGACAATTATGTGAACGTGAGGTCTTTATGTAAATACCGCTGATGGCACAAATGGAATATAATCTTATACTCGTGTAACTCTTACTTTGGTGGTCTCTGTAATTTATGCGTACCGAGTGAAACGACATCTTCAAGTGCGAGCTAACTTCAATTTTCTCGGTTCGACCAGCTGTTATTTCATTTCCCTTTTTCATATTTAACATCCGCTAGAAGTTTTTGAATCTCTCTTTAAAACGCTAGATTGTACTGATAATATTTGGAATCATACAGTTAAGTTTCGGAGGAGTCTCGACATCATATAAATAGTCTCCATCTACGAATAGTTCTAGTGATCGCAGTAAGTATGTACAGCTTAGTCTAAAGATAGACCTAACCGATAAGATCGTTTCTAAACATGAGCTCCTCCTGCATAGTAGTCGTACCATGAACATTATTGGCAAGGCGAAACAATCATTAAATGATTTATAATACGTCATTTGGGTCGCAGCAGAGTGAGAATGCTGCTACAATTTGTTACTTATGTATGTACAAAGGAAATCTTTCAGACAAGGATGGGACGTAGTTCCAAACATAGTTTTGTCCATATGAATATACTGTATAAACAAAAATACCGCATCAGCTGCGATGTAGCGATGTTCGAGCGAGCGATAAATCTCTAGTTTTTCTTACTTACATTTGTCAATAAAAACGACACAATATTTTCTACCTCGCGATATATTGTTATAGCGTGCCAATGTTTTTCTTCTCTATGCTATATTGTGTTTTTGTCTTGATATAGTATATCGTGCAATACTCTTGATTTAATACTTTCGTAGTTTGTTTATATTGAAGAGTATTTTCGTGATTCGTGATCAACGATATCTCTGTCTAATTCAGTGGCCCTTTAACAGACAGTAATAGGAGGAGGTTCTTAATTAACAATCGGGAATTAAGAACTCTCCGCTCTCTCCGCAAGCATTCCTTGACACCATTTAAAATGAGTGATAGGCGAAGAATAGATCGTATTTGCGAAATTACTTCTCACATAACATCTCTTGCCGGAAGATGTTTTAACATCCACGATTCCCGCCCGTACAATCGCATCAACAAGCAAAATTTATATTCACCCACTACCTACGAATGCCTTCAAATCAAAACTGACAGACTGGTTAAAGAAATTAGATTATACACAGACTGAAAACCTTTTAAAAATACAAATATAAATCAATAAATGTATGGTATGCTAGTTTTTTTTAACCGACTTCAAAAAAAGGAGGAGGTTCTCAATTCGGTTGTATGTTTTTTTTTTTTTTTTTTTTTTTTTTTATGTTTGTTCGCCGATTACTCGAAGACCCCTGGACCGATTTGAGAAATTCTCTTTTTGTTTGATAGGATATACTTGTCATGTGGTCCCATTTTTTTTTAGTCACGTTCTGATGATGGGATCTTTGAGAAATCGAGGGCAACCCTCAAACTTAAAGGGCTTCTATATTGTTTTTTGTATATTATCTAAAGCTACTCGGATATTTGCATCTAGTAGTCAGCATTTTATGTTGCTGAGCTGATGCTGGAAGGTACAACTCCTCAACGGTTAGGAGTACGAGGATAATTCTTTAAATTGAGGCTCTTTGAGGCCGTTTACTGTATTCTTTCAAGTTATACACAGATGAGGCAAGACGTTGAATATTACTTATGCATATTTATAATATGAGGTCATGATTTGATGATGGGATCCTAGAGAAATCATGGGTAACTCTCAAATTTCAAAGGCTTCTATATTGTTTTTCGTATATTACCTAAAACTACTTGGATATTTGCATTTTAAGTTGCTGAGCTGATGCTGGAAGGTACAACTCCTCAACGGATAGGAGTACGGGGATTATTATTAATAAGTTTTCCGTCTCAAGTAACCGTCGTCTCCTCATTCGAGAAACATTTCTGCTCGGTGTACCCATCACTTAAAATCGTAAAATAAAATAATTTTTAACAAAAAAAAAAACCGACTTCAAAAAGTTGGTTAACTAAAAAGCAAAAAATAAATTTACTTCGCAAAAAAAATACGTTTTTTCATTTATTTAAATAGAAATTATTATGCTACTTAATTTTTTATTAAATCAACTAAATTTTTCCCTTTTGTATTAAATCAACTTTTTTAACTAAATTGTTTGCTAAAACAACTAAATAAACTAAGTAAACTCTTAATCTAAATTTATATTGATGATTTTTGCATGCTAATTTATAATATACAAATTATTAAATACCTACAATACTTTGTTATGTTATATATAATACAGTACACCGTTCACTATTTTGTTGATAGAAATGGAAGGCGCTGGTACCTGTGATACAGTGGTTTTCACTAGTACAGGTGCCAACGTTTGGTAATATTTGGATTAATGTAATATGTACTTGCTTTGTATTCCTCCATGTATTTTATTGAAATAAATAAAAAATGAATATATTATTAATTACATAAATTACAATGTTCAACTGCGCGATGGAGAAAATACTATTAAAATGTTATGATGATGTATTTAACACATAGATACTAATTGTGAATCTAATTGCCAAAACTCAGTAAGACTTGACATCACAGTCGGAAATATAATATTGGGTCTGGTTCAAAATCTATCGTCTACTAAATTGAAGTACAAATAGAAGGACAAAAAGATCATCATGTCCCTGCTCGTCAAAACGCGCGTTTTTCATAATTAGTGGACACGAGGTAATTAATCATAGTTGTCAACGTTTGAGATGGACGGGATGAGCCATTTGCGTCATTTGGATAGGGAGGCGCGGGGATGAGAGGAACACAGTACAAAGTGAGCTGCCGAGTACGAACGTGACGCAAATAATGTAAGTCCATTTGATCGGTTACAGGTAGCGACCCAATAACTTCTCAAAATAACCCCTGTGCCGTACGGTCCGCAATGAAAGTGGATGTGGAGGTGGACATGTCATTCCAACTTGAAACATGTCTACGATACTATAGCTAAAGCCACTATTTCTGGCTAAACCATTTCCAAGATCTTCATGGTTTATTTTACGCCGAAAACCACCATGTGAGCTTAACCAAGTCACATTTACTATAATTATCCCAGGCATTTCATGCCTAGGTGAGGTGTGTTATGTTAATGTCTAACAGTATTGGGATTGGGAATAACCAGAAACTTATAGCGAATTCATAACTTGAGTTCCTTCGAATGAGCTTATGGTTACTCACGAAACGAATGGTCATCAAAAACTGTTCTATCTACGCACAAACATAGTATACATACTGTTAGTGTACACGTGTCCATAGTCCACGTGTAGTCAATAATTGACACATCAACGTTTGGTTTATGTATGTATGTAATGTGGGGAATCGCAGACTCGGCGGCGCGTGCGCATCTGCCAACTGCAATCGCCGTCTTATTGAGGTCACTTCGCGGCTCTCGCTGCAACGCCGCTGGTCTCCGGTCCATCTGACCTTTTGATATCGAGACAAGGCGGAGGGTCAACCATATTAACGGTAATATATGGTGGTCTCAATCTCAACCATGTCAATGGTACTGAATGATAGTTTCGTCTGTTTATAACGGAATATAGGATTATATAGCCTGACTAGCGTTCTGATTTATATTAATTTACCAAGCCTACTTATTTGATTGTTTTCAGAGAATTACTCTAATAAAGGAATAACTACCACAAATATGTTTATCGAAATGAAGTTCCTCTGCCGCAGAATAATAGATTTCTAGTGCTTATAGGTTTATTATGACAGAGGTTTCGGTTTGTGCCTATGCGATATGGAATATGACTGAGAATATATAAAGATATTTGGCTCCGCTAGCTTAGTAACAATTAAACAAAAAGAAAAGAAAATCACCATGTGTCATATCGCATCGTAATCAAATTATGAAACAAGGTATACTCGTCGAGTGCTGAGATAACATTGGTGTTAGTGCCAACAACTCGCTGTCACGGGCTGGCTGTACCTTGTACGAAATGATGTATAACAATAATCTAATGTTATGAATCGAACACGAAGAATAAAGCTGTATGAGTGAGAGCTTGGCTCGCCGCCAGGTGGCACCACTGCCAGCCATGCTCGTGTGGCAAGAGTCTGCCACATCAGCTGTCACACAAGAATTCTTTACTTTTGCAAATTAATTAATACAACGTGTAGGTACTGGGATTTGGGAATAATGTCAAATTTCTTTGACGTAAGTAATTCAAGACAGAAATAGATTTTTAATAGGATTTAAATAGTAGCTATCCATATTATAATTGACTGAACTCTTACCCATTTACAAACTATACTTTCCGGATTGTTTTACTTTGTTTGTGTTATTTGAGATTATTTTTTATGTCAATCTGGATTCTAATGTATTTACTTTTGTGTGGCAAATAAATTATTATTATTTTTATTTGATTAAAGTATAATACAAAGTAAAACAAACTACAGCCCGCGGCCATGTCCGCGTGGTACGTCAATGAAAAGTAGTTTAAAATATGTTAATCCAAGCCAAAATGTATATGTGTACCGACTTTCATCAAAATCGGTATACCCGTTCGAGCGTGAAGAAGTAAAAAACATTTTGCGAAAAACGCAACACTGGGTGGCGTCAGAGCTTTTAGTATGTTTACTCTCTAAGTACCATAAACAACATTCTGAAGGAGCCAGTTCACCCACTCTACAAATCCTTTTTTTCAAACATTTTTGCGGTGGACTAACATTAGATACCATCTTAATATTTTTTTTGTTGTCTTTCACTTAACAATTTCACAGGAATTGCACCAAACCGTGGGGATGTATTGAAGCGGTAACCTGCTAGCCTGGGATTGATAACGGTTACGAGCACGTTTGCAAAAGCTCTCGTGAAACACAATAATAGGTCCAGTAGGTACCTGACCTTCATCGGGGATCTTTGTCCTATATTCACCTTGCTGGATTGGCCCACCAGTCCCACCACTGATCGTGTGTGTAGTTGGTCGTTTTTAGTGGCGACCAAAGAATTATTATACCTAGAAACCGAGTACACGCACGAAAAGTGACACCACTTTATTTTTCCGTTTTGGCTCAATACACACCATGCATCATTATCGATTTTTGTTTGTGTGCGTGTCGCCCTAGCAGTGCGTCGTAATTTTCACGCGCTCATGATCTGATTTTGGCTTCACTTTAGACGTTTTTAATAATATAATAATATGGTGGCGACGCGACGTGGCGACTTGTTCAGAACTCAAATAAGACTAAGTTCAAAGTTGCCCTAATATATTAGTATACTCTCTGCACTAGATCTTTGTTGAATGCGTTCGGCACACAGCACGATCACCACCCGTCCTGCGCCCCGCGTCCCGCGCTACCCACCAGCCGCTTCAGCCACCCGCCCGCTGTGCGCGACGCGACCTACGCGCTAGGGCTGCTCAACTGAGTTATCAGAGTAACTTTAGTACTGAAGCTTGAAGTTGAAATCATTTCGGCTCGGATCGGCTTCAAAGCAAAATGTTCATAATATGGTTTTGGTCTTCTCAAGCGAAAGGTCCATATAACCAATCTTGACCACATAAGGCGATTGACCTGGGAGCAAACCGTCCACAATTTATTTATGTCCATAAGTCAAGTGGTCTGTAATAGAAAACTGCCTGTAGACAAATCGTTCATTCAATTTTTTTTTTAATGTCAACAAAGCGGGTGGCTTCGTTGATTGCTGGTTAAAGGCACACCTTAGGATTTGTAAATAAATGTGGCTCTTCAAGGTGGAGATGTATTATCTTGATAGCTTTAATGCTACGGTGACAATAATTATAGAAAGAAATAAAATCTCTCCGTCAAGTAGAACATACGTGCCAAACACCCAATTATATAAAAAAGAAAATATATATATCAAAATATTGATGTCGTTTAGAGATTCAGGCAGTTTACGCGGTGCACGTCGTGGCTATGCCACGGTAATGGTATCTTACAGTATTGTGACTCCTCCCTGTCTTTGAAAACTGTTTGTGAATATGATATTATAATATTATATTTGAGTGTGCGGTTGGCGCAATGGTTAAAGCGGTCGCCTCGCCGCTTACAACTGCGCTGGTGTAGTGGGTTCGATCGGGACACGGGACAAATCTTTGTGGGATCCACAGAGATTTGTTTTGACACTGGGTGTGCTTTGTGTGTGTGTAATGTATGTTAGTAAACACCCCCATGCGTGACACAGGCGTTAAAAAATATCAATAAATGTAGAAACACTCAAACACAACATGTACATTTGTCATTGTTCAATATTGGCACCTTGACTGAGACTTACGAAAAGCTTTTATTTCATCAAATGTAAAATTAATTGTTTAAATCAGACCCTCAACTTCTGAGATTAGCGTGAACGAACATACAAACTAACTTTCACCCGTGGATTCTTCTGCGTGGTAGGTACATCAATAAAAATATATTGGATACGACAAGTTGGAGACAAGGAGGAATCTAGCACTTGCAACCTACGTACTTGAAGTATTTAGAGGCATTACAAGTAACCCGGCGGTGCTGCAGGAGATATGCCTGTCAGTACCAGATAGATTTATAGAGCGGCGAAAACGACCGAGTTTACTAGCGGTACCTCGTGGCAGAACTAAATTATTAGACAACACACCAACGAGGTCTATGAAATTATTAAACTTAGTCAATCAGAAAATCGATATTTTTGTGTGTTCCCAGAGTGAATTCGCAAAAATCACATTACATATAATATGCTACGGTTGTGATTAATTTATAGGTAGTAAGGTAGGTAGTGTTTCATTGATTTGTTTTTAAGATTGTAAATATTTCTTGAGTGTATATATATTGCTATTATTTTTTTTTGAAATCTTTAAATGTCAGATGTATCTTTTTGCATATTTTTTAAATGTGTCCTGATTAATGTTAAGATTTCGTAAATTGTAAGTTATGTTAATTTAATCTAATTTCATTGATGTTGTTACTTGTATTTTGTCTTATGTCATAAACTATCGCATTGGGATATTTCTGTCATGGTAGTTGAGTGTACGATAAATAAATAAATAAATAAAAAAGTAGCTAATATACTTTGCCGGGATAAAAAGTACCCAGTGTGGTGCCCAGGATATTAAATAATAATTATACCAAGTTTCATCGTAATCGAACCGGTAGTTTTTGCGTGATGCCCGTCCGTACAGACGGATACAGACAGACAATTTTTTTAAATCATATTTTTAGGTTTGGTGTCGTTCTAGTAACACCCCATTTATTTTTTTTATATTTCCAATGTACAGAATTTTTACTTCTACAGATTTATTATAAGTATAGATATAGATTGTGGACGGTTTGCTTCATAGCCAATATGCTGGTTAGACATTTTCGCCATGACGCCATTAAAACAATTTTTGGTTACATTTTCAGATGGGGACGATTTGCTCTCAAGTTTTATTAAATTATGGGTAGTCTGTCAACAGACATTTTGCCTTGTTGCCAATCCGATCCGAAATCGTTGAAGTCATGATAACTTTGATTACACGTTAATATTATCACCCTAGGTAGGTACCTATCTACCGCAACATCTGCTATGGTTGTAATAACCTAATAATGAATCATTATGAAATACCTACCGGTTACTTGAGGCACACTCGGCACCTATGTATGACGTTATTATTCTGTGCGCGTGCTGTTTAACGACAATTCGTCGTGCTTTTAATTGATAATGTTGATATTGATATTGTAGAGGTAATACACATTCCCATTTTTAGGGTTCCGTAGCCGGATGGCAAAAAATGGAACCTTTATGGATTCGTCATGTCTGTCCGTCCGTATGTTATAGCCACTAGAGCCAAGAGCTATACTGTGGAAACTTGGAAAGTCGATGTATTCGGTGAACCGCATTAAGATTTTCATACAAAAATAGAAAAAAAAACAATGATTTTTGGGGTTCCCCATACTTAGAACTGAAACTATTTTTTTTTTAAAATGTCTCCCCCCCGTAACTTTTAAAATAAGGGAATGATAAATAAATGTTAAAATAATATACATATGATGTACATTACCATGCAAACTTCCACCGAAAATTGTTGTTGAACGAGAACTAATATTTAGTTTTTTTTAATACGTTATAAATCGTAAACCGCATTTTACCTTTCATTCAATCAACTACAATATAATAAAGAATAAAGAAAAACATTTATTTAGATATATAGTGGTACGGAACCCTACGTGCGCGAGTCCGACTCGCACTAGAGCCGTTTTTTTTTGTGTTTAGATTATTCATATTGTATGAGTGTATTTTTGTAATCATGGTTTATTTTTATTATTGTTTCTATAATTTTGATGAGTTAATGACATTATGAACTATTTTATAACGTTCATGCAGATTCTTTATTTTACAGACAAATATAATATCTGAATGAAATGAAAAAAGACTACAACTGCGAAGCTTAGATTCTCAGCAGAAATGCAAAAATAAATTCAATAGCCTACTAAAATATTCTGCGAGTGTAGTTGTCAACCCTACCGCGCGGATGGCAACCGTGTCACTGTGTGTGAGCTACTACATCGCACAGTGCACGCACACATTCGAACATCTCTCAAGCAACAGTATGGCCGCGGCCGCGCGCGCGACTTGTCGTTCACGTCAATGCCCGTCGCACGCCCCCCGCAACCCGCGCAATTCCCCGCTTCTCTCCGCGCATCGCATTTCATTATCTACTCGCTACCGACATTAAATCTTCGCTCTTCATTGATCCAGTAGTGCCAGCAATTAAATTGTTTCAAGATGAAGAGAATACTTCATGTGAGCTGCTCCGTGCACTACTGCAGTACCAGCTCTTTGAGGCACCCCGACCGATCATATTTCAAGCTACCCAAGGATCCTGCTTTGTAAGTCCAACTACCTACTACCCGTTCGCTTAAAGTTCTGCTTACCCTTACGATGCCCGGAGCGGGCAAAAGTGTTTTAGGATTTTTTCCTCAGGAAATTCTCAAGAGCAGCACGAAGTGATGGCGATAGGCTCACGTCCTATCACGTGGGACCTACACATAACAGGTGAAGTGTGGGTGTTATACACCTCTGCCTTACCCCAAGCCCTTGGGGACAGACTGCACAACGTTACGCCTGTACAGCACTGTTTTTATTGTACTGTTTTTATTGTACTGTTTTTATTGTACTGTTTTTATTAAAATATATTCTTATAATTTGCTTATTAATACCTAGATGTGTGCTGGCTTTTGACGTTTCCTACAACATACTGTGACATTGTGTCATAGCAAACGTCATGGGCACGAGCTATAGTCAAAACATTGCTAACGGCAATAGCTGGAACTAAATGTAAATGACCAGATATAATTGTTACATCATTAATTCTGATAATCAGATTATACATAATTATATTTTAAATTTTTAAATATAAGAAATCAATTTGTAAAATTGTGATATCTTATTTACATTACAATCTAGCATATGAAGATATTTCATATATATTTATATTTCACAACTCACACACAACGCCATCTAGTCCCAAACTAAGCAGAGCTTGTACTATGGGTACTAGAATAACTGATACTAATACATATATACTTTTTTTTTTTTGTAAATACATACTTATTATACATAGAAACACCCAGACTAAGACAAACCCTCATGTTCATGCACACAAAGATTTGTCTTAAGTGGGAATCGAACCCACGACCTCGGCGTCGCAGGCAGGTACACTACCCACTGCGCCATCCGGTCGTCAACGTCGTCGGTCAAAGATATTTAAGACTAATAAGTTATATTATGTTAATCTAAAATGGTTGTAACCTATTCAATGGAAAATAGTTTTGGGTTTAAAGAGAAGTCACGATAAAAGACATTATTCGTGTTCACTTAATTACACTGGGATTGTCTGTCAGTCTGTTTCACTTTCACGGCTAATCTATGAAACCAATCTTGATAAAATTGAGGCATTTATTTCTCAATTACCGCGCAGGCGGCAACGTGCGCATAAGCTTGTTATAATTAAATCGAACATTATATTTTCAGGCGAGCACTTTGGCTACAAAAACTTCAACGCTCGGACTTCATGGACAACTCGAGAGTGTACGTGTGCCGTAAACATTTTCCCGAAGAGATGATGAACTTCAGCAATCAGCGCACGCAGCTCCTGAGAAATGCCGTGCCGACCTTGTTCATGGGGAGAGCCAAAGCCGGCGCCGCCGTCGGCGGGTTCGTCGACGCGGAGGATGCCACCACTAGTTCTGCTGCCGGAGGAATGCCACTGAACAAAGAACATCCACTAGCCAAGCGTATCAAGTGCGACGAGCATATTAAATGCGGAGATGAACAACAAGAACTGCATGGAGAATTTCCAGAAGATTTACAGGCATTCTTACCAGAAGATTTACAGAAAGATCTAGAAGAAACTGTGATCGCAGATCAAATGCGCGTACCTTTTGAAAATAAAGTACTAACCAAGGAAGCTTCCAGAACAGCGAAATTTGATTATAAATTTAAGATGGTCGCTCTAGAATTATACTTTAGATGTCCAAATGCTTACAAGCTATTACGGACTACCTTCAGCCTGCCTAGAATATCTACATTGTTCACATGTTGCGTACCGACTTCGACAGCTATAAGTGAAGGTATGATGACTGCTTTAAAGATTAAGGCAAGTTTAATGACGAATGATCAACTAGATTGCGTAATTTGTGTTAGGACTATGTCTATAACGCCTGACATATATTATGACGCAGAGTGTGACAAGATCTTCGGCTTTCACGAAATCGACGGTGTGCAAACTTTGGAGCCCGCCAGGTCTGTTCTAATAATAATGGCTCGGGGGCTATTTCATGACTGGAAGCAGACGGTTTCCTTCTCATTTTTAAGTAATTTCCATGACACTAGTAATGTGAAATTTTTCATAGACGAAATCATTACACGATTGTGTAGACTAAGACTTAACGTTCGCGCGTACTTAACGGACCCCGATACCGATAAGCTCACTGGAGGCAAGGTCAGGGGTGTTTCTGTTAAAATGCCTTTCTTCTTGCTACCCAAAAAAATCTTCTACATGTATGATCCTCTCTATTTGATAAAGAACATACGTGACAGCATGTTGTCAAATGATATCAATTATAATTGCGGTGCAGTTGCTAAATGGAAATACATAGAAGAATGTTACTTGTTTGACCGTCAAAGACAAGATTCCTTGAGGCTCGCCCCCAAATTGACTACAGATCACATGCAACTCGGCAATGGAGAGTTGGGTGAGCTCAAGTTGACTGCTGACGTGTTCAGCACTGAAACAGCAACGGCAATGTCTGCGTACGCAGACATGAAAAAGATGCAGCCGTCTGCACGCAGGGGCACGGCGCAGTGGATCACCACCATGAGCAGATTCTTGGCTTTACTCAATTTCAGCACTCTCCATCCCCCCAGTGACAAAAGCCTTGTTTTTTCGGGTAAGACGAATCAGGTGGAATTTCTAGTTGGAATGTTAACGACATTATTAACATTGCGTTTGGTTCCTATCGATTCGGGGGCAACCGACCCACATATGATCGAGAGATACGGGATCGTACCATCGTATAATGAAGCTTTTAGGGTTACTATTAACGCCGTTCTATTATTGTATGGACAACTTAAAACTGAGAAACGGTGGTTACCGATAGTTGGATTAAGTTTAGATTGTATTGATGGTTTTTTTTATAAAGTTCAGCATAAGTATGGTTTCGTAAAACCGACTGCTAAACAAATTACAGAATGTATAACTAAATTTCCAGTGTGCAACATTTTTCGGTATTCCTGTAGTAATAAAAGTAATCCGAATGAGTTAGAAACTTTTATGGCAGTAGCCAAATCAATAGCGAGAAATATAGAGGAGGTTTCTGAGACTGACTCGACCGAAGTGCGTATTGATCCGTGCCACGAAGAGAGTGCAGAGTTCAGTGCCGTGCAGTTGTCGCAGGACGACGGCGTCGAGCATCTTGCTCTGTACTTACTGTATAAAGCATACCTGCGGCACAGCGACTGCATTCACATGCATGAGTACTGCTGCAGCGACGATGGCGACGGCGACGACGACGGCTCGTATGTCGGATATAAAACCAAAGACGGAAATGTTGTATCTGCGGTGCCAAGTAACTTTTTGGAGTTTATTGATATTTTAGAAATTAAATTCAAAGATTATTTTAAAGAAAATCATCTGACACGTTCCATTTCAGGATTGCAGAGTTTCATGAAACTAGTGGAGTTCGTAATGCCCTGCCTTTGCTTTCCTTTAGATTACGTAAAACTTTTGTATTTGAGATTAAGGTTGTATTTAGTACTAAAGCATAATAATGAGGTGTTTAAAAGTTCTGCTGATTGTAAGAGTGCGTTTGTTGTTAATGATTTGTAATTCCAATGTTATTACAGTATGTGGAATAAATTTCGGTAATTTATTTATTATGTTTTATTTATTAATTGCCGGCACCCTACCCAGAAATTATATTTTTAAATCAAATCAAAATCAAATCAAATCATTTTTTCCATGGGCCCCAAGGGGCATTTGAACACGTCAAAACAAACATCAAAATACAAAAAATATAAAATTAAAATAAAACTAAGCTAACTAAATTACTTATAATACTTATTGTAATAAAATGATTTGACACCGGAGCTTAGATTGACTTTAATTCAACTTAGAAATTTGAATTAAAATCAATCCAAGAACCAGCTCCGATGAGTATTGCATCATGAGAAGAGCTGGTGAGAAACTCATGTGCACCATCTTTTCAAATAATTCATACAATATTTGTTTGTTTTTTTGACAATAATTCAATGTGTAAGTTATGGCAACAAAAACAACATTATGGCTAAAGATGGTAATAAAGAGGCAATGGCTTAAATGTGGCAATGGAATTAAATTAATACTTATAAATAAAACCATAGTATATAAGGTTGCAATATCTTACACTTCAAGCAGAAAATAAAGGAGTAAAAGCAATCCTTGTTAAGGCGTAAAAACTATTCTTAGACTTTTCTCCTACAGCTCTAATATGTTCTACAAACGAAAAGTTTCTTTCAAGAACTATGCCTAAGTAACAAACAGAATCTTTATTTTTAATAGTTATGTTATCAAATTTAATACGAGGAGGTGTTTTTAGATTACCTTTTAAAAGTAGTTGAAAAGTTTTCTGTGGCGCAAAGCATAAGCGATTTCTTTCCGCCCATTTCAAAATTAACTTTAGACAAGTGTTAGCTAAACGTTCAAGTCCTACTCTAGTGTTAGATTGTAACAGTAAAAGGCCGTCATCGGTATATCCCGTCAGCGAGCAGCCCGATGGTAGTCGCAAGGTAAGGAAGTCATCGAAACCTAGATTCCATAGGTATGGAGCTATGACCGAACCCTGAGGGCAACCCATTGTTAGCGTCTTCGAGGCAGCATGGTGGCCAAGTTTTAATTTAGTGGTTCCTTGTGAAAAATACGAGTAAATTAGTGCGTAAATATTACTATAGCAACCGCGAGCTTTTAACTTGAGGAGTCACATTGGCCACCATGTATTATCGAAGGCGCCAGAAATATCCAGAGAAATAGCCAGCATGTATTCAAATTTTGAAAGAGCTACGGTTTTTCTAACTGATAACGGTTCCGTCCGACTCTGTACTATACTACTACTATAATGGTTTCTTGTAGGTTCTTACGGAACCCTAACATTTGAATTAAAATGTGAGAAATATTAAATGAATAAGAAAAGCTCGTAGTCTATTTTAGTAACGAAATTGGTGAATACGATGGACTTGGATCTTGTTTGTCAAAATATAAAATTTAATGCTATTTTAGTAATTGGCCAACGTTGTTTAAAAAAAATATGGTTAAACACCAGAACATTTGTGTTCGTTTGCAAATAAATAAACGATTGTACGCTTGGCGTGGTGGTTAAAGCGGTCGCCTCGCCGCTTTCTACTGCGCTGGTGTTGTGGGTTCGATCCCCATCTGGGACAAATCTTTGTGGGATTCGCAAATATTTGTTCTGACTCTGGGTGTACGCTGTGTATGTGAAATGTATGTTTGTGAACACCCCTGCGACACAGGAGTTATTCCTAGCGCGGGCGTCATTTTTTTTTTTAAAAAAAGAAGACAAAGATGTAGATCTCACATTTGAAGATTTCTCTTATCTCCTAAACATGAAACATCCCTTGCAACCTTGCAACCTCCGACGCCAATAAATGAGTGAACAAGCTGATTGATTGAGCAATGATCCGGTGCTTTGTTCCTGACCAGCCGGTCCCTGACCCGGGCATGCCCAATCCCGGGCGGATATGGGTGAGATATCATTCGGGTAATGACGGATGAAAGATCATTAATGAATTGTTAAGGACCTTGTTATTAATTTGTTATTGAGGAATAATATAAAGCACTAATTTGTGGAGCGGTGAACATTGTCTCAGCCTACCCCTAAAAAGCACTCAAAACTAAATTAGAAATCTGAATCAAGCTGACATTGATTCGTCTAGCCTAGCTTGCTTGTATTGTATGCGCAGACAATGTTTGTCATAAAGTTTTATAGAGTAAAAGGAGCGGCGATTCCATGACATTGCGGAGGACGCGCTGTAGCGATGGTCACCTTGCGAATCGTCAGGGTTGCTAGCACAGACAGATATACATCTAGGCTAATTTCTGTTCCTAGTACATTAGTGCCAAACTTTTAACGAATGATTCTACTTTTTGGTATAGGGTCAACGCTCTTGTCTTGATAATAGAAAACTACATATTATTTCGTCAAAATTATGTTCCTTTCCTATGAGGTAATAAACGTAGATAGATAGATAGATAGAATAAACTTTATTGCACACCAAAAAATAAGACACATTAAAGAACATAATTTAACATTAAGACATGTACAATGGGCGGCCTTATCGCTAAAAAGCAATATCTTACAGGCAACCTTTGGATGGACAAATAGATAGTTAGACTGATATGGGGCAGTTTAAGGTGTAAGAGATGAGATAGAAGGTTTACTATAACTAATATTTACATAACGTACTGAACTTTAATAACATGTCCCTGCCTACCCCAAGGTTTGATGCGTAATTTTATGTATGTATGAACTTAAATTGTGCTTAGTTTTGGCGCAACAGAATTGACACCATTGTCTTCTATAGTAATTGCAATTGTTTAGTCTAGTGTTAGTTTAATTTAGTGATCGATGTTTTTATATCTGCCATTAATTGAAGCTTAGCGACATGATACAGCCCTGCTTGCCTGGCTGCCCGCCGCCGCCGCGCCGTCCCGTCTGTTTATTCTTCTAAATATAGCATCGCTTTATGCACAGCAATAACGAAACTAATCAACGAGTGTTGACGTTAACAATAAATGCTTTGCTGCTATTTGCAGATCGCGATTGTTTCTTTGTTAAAGTTTGCATCAAACATAGATAGTGTTTACCTTCACAAACATAGCTACTATTTGATACTACATCCCCTATTATTATAGTGGTATAATTCTTGCTTCTGGGGTTCTGGGCCGTAAGTATTAGTAAGTATCGTATTGTAACATGATTACAAGTAGATACTTTGCTTTCTGGAAGAATTCGATAGTTATGCCTCTTATGTCAATATTTGGCCTGAGATTTAAATACGAGACCTCATATAAGCAATAATACAACCATTTTATGGACAGTTTCATTTCTATGAATTTTGGCGGCAATAAATCCTGTCCTTTTCCTATATCTGTGTGTACATGACTTTTCGTACATCCCAAAGGTGCCCTCCGGCTATTTGCACCCTCCTCGCCGGTCTCCACCCCGTGAGCCCTTCAACACGATCCTTCTTACGTTTCCTTTATAAAACCTTTCGTGGCCAAAATCTGACCTAAACGGACTCGAACGTGTCGTGCAAAAAAAATTATGTATGAGGTAAAAGACACTTCTTAAGTACAGGGAGCACAGAGGTTTCGCTATACAATGACATACAGATAGAGGTTCATTTACTTTTAAGTAAGTTGCTGCTAACTTAAAATGATGAAAGTTTTGAAGAAGAATGCTGTATTGTATGTATGTAGGTGTATAGGTAAAGTGGACTTATCATCACGTCCTTTTTTGCAAACAAAACTGCAATTCGTTTTCCTCTGTGCGCGTTAGATGGCGCTACAAGAGGATGCGCAGTCGCTGCACTGTTTTTTCAGGTCAGGGGTTCAGCGTCCGCGCAATGCACTGCACATGTTATTATGCGCTCTTAAACGTGCCGTGATGGTTTCAGCTTATTTTATAGCTCGTTGAGAGATTGCTCTCGGGATAATTCGGTAATTGCTGATGCGCTGCGTTTTTGATATTCTAAAAACTTGAGCGTCTTCTTGAAGAGATAACCGAGTTGTCGACGAAGTTCCTTGACTAGTTTACTATATTGTTGGACAAGCTTTATAAAATAGGCATACGAGGGAAGGCTCATGACTGGTTTAGGTCATATCTAGAGAACAGAGAACACCAAGTTGAGATAGAGTATTTCAATAGCAGTACAAAACAAATTGAAAACATCCGCTCAGATGCAAAAACAATCAATGCTTCTATTCCCCAAGGTAGTGTAATTGGATGCTTGCTCTTCCTGATATATATAAATGACTTCTCTAAAAATATTGAAGGACATTGTACATTATTTGCAGACGACATATCATTGCTTATATCATGCAATAATAATAACGAAATTAATAATGAATTAGAAAGCCTCTTAAATAAAACAACAAGTTGGTTAGATGATCAAAATTTGGAAATTAACCTATCAAAAACTAAAATAATCACTTTTCATCCGTTCCAAAAACAAAAATTAAATATTGATTTCAAGTATCGGGATAAAACAATAGAAGCAGTTAACACTTTTAACCTTTTAGGAATAAGCATAGACTCGCAAATAAATTGGAAAGCCCACGTTCAAAAAATCTGTTCGAAACTTTCAAAATTCTCTTACGCACTTCGCGAAGTTAAGAAAAATTCAAATATTGAAACTGCTCTTGTAACTTACTATGCGTATGCGCATTCATGGCTTAACTACGGTATAATCCTATGGGGCAATAGTACTGACGCGCCCAGTCTATTTATATTACAAAAAAAACTGGTTCGTATAATGGTAAATATAGAAGTGACAGAAAGCTGTAAACCTCATTTTAAGAAACTTAAGATCTTGACTATTCCTTGTATGTATATTTTGGAAATATGTAAATTTACGCGCAAATATCCGGAATTTTATTCAAAAAGAGATGAACAGCAATCCAAATACGCCCTTCGTCCACGAAACCTGCTGAAGCTTCCAGCCTCTAAGTTACACATGCACTCGAACAGCCCTCAAGTCATGTCAATAAAAATATACAACCATCTTCCGGAAGAAATAAAATCACAAGAAACGGCATCTGCATTTATTATTAAATTAAAAAAAATTTTAGTAGAAAAATGCTACTACTCTATTAATGAATATATGAATGATTAAGTTATTGGGTCGTCAGAGGTAATCATAATAATTGTTGAATAATAAGACTATCACCCTCTCTTTTATTTAGCTGTGCCCGACAGGTCCACAATGAATCATATTAATGTTAAACCTTACCACCTAAAAATACTTTGTGGAATGCAATAAAGTTTTGAATTTGAATTTGAATTAGTATAAGTTAAATGTTGCTTTTCTGATCTGTATTCCTTGGAGTGTATTGAAGAGACGTTGGGTCTGTTTGTTGATGTTATGTATCTGGTAAACAAATAGACATTTGGTTATCAGATAAATAATAGGCATACTTTTTTCCAGAGCCCAACTCGATCGACTGTGTCCCTGTAAAGGCACGATATTTTTTTACATTAAACAGTATTAAATACTCTAGAAATTAAAAAAATATATATAACGACAACATTGCAAATTATAAAAATAAACTCGTTCCCTTTGTATTTTTTTAGTTCCATGGTTTTCTTTCGATACTGATTTTGACTTTTTATCATTACTTCAACGCTCCCGACATGACTCTAACTTTAATCGTAGCTGTCAAGTTATTATTGGACTTAGCAACAAATTTAAAAAAATCTTTTTAAATCCAAAACCAGAAAATTTTACTAAACAAGTTTTTGCATCCTTGTGCTAAATTTAGGTGTTTTATCATGATATGTGTGACTTGTAAAAAACCTGTAGGTAATAACATTACTCTCATAAAAATATCCACAAAAACTTAAAATAAATTCTCTTGACAATAGACGCAGTCACGAACGTGATATATCGACAGCGTGTCAGCGAAAAAACTCCTTTTTGTTACTTCACAAAAAATGTTGAGGAGCCCATCGGAGAACAGTAATAGAACATGAACCTTATACCTGGTCTGATAAGGTTTTAATTCTATTTCCTAAATATTCTACCTCTAAAATTACCTCACAAATGTAGCTTATCAAAATTTAACTTTATTTAGACTCAGATAAAGTTAAAGTTCGTTACCTCCAATAAAAATAAGGCAGGTCTCCTAAGAATATTACCTGCGGAATATGAGTTAAATAGTTTACGCATAATCCTGCAAGTGCCAACCTGCGCTAACGGCCTTCAGCCCATAAGTGGCAGAATATAAAAGATTTGGACAAATGAGAGCAGGTGATCCTTTCATCCCATGAGGCACGGTGCCCACGGGGCTGTCGATGCGTGGTACTGGGAACGCCCGAAAACCGTTGATTTTCTATTGTGTATGAGGATGAGGTGACACAGTGGAGCGAGGCAGACCGGTGAGATAAACATCTATTCTATGGGGATCCCTGGTATAAGTGATGTGCTATGTACAGTATATTTATTGGGTACTCTTGATAGAGCCATAGTCTGATGATTTCTACCGTAAATATACCCTTACCTGTCAATTTCAAATAATTTCAAATTATTTTAGTTTGCGTATTTTTAAGCATTTCGAAAAGCCCTTTAAATACATAGGTAAAGAGTTCGTTTTCATTTATTGCTTCATATTTTTGAATACTTTGAAAGCTTTGAATCCATTGGCACTGTGTATGTTACTATGATTTCGACACTTTGAATACACTCATGTATTTGACAGTGTCCATGTTCCGATATTTTGTGCAAGATGGGTGATTTATTTAAATAGAAGACTTTGGTTGTACGGATATCATTAATCAGTTTAGGCGGTCCTATATATCTGGATATTTTGTCTGTGACTATATAAAATTATAAGGAGCCGACTGTACGTCGTTGGTAGGTAGGAATATCATAACATTGTGAGTTAAGTGAGTCATGTTTAGTTAACGACAACAATATAAACAAATAAATAGCTATAATTGTTTTCCTTATGTTAAAATAATTGTGTACTACAGTCGATGTTTACCAAACACCCGGCGAAAAACGATATCGAATCTAATAAGACTAAAATATAATATCGGTGCTACCTTCTGTAACAAGTTGTAACTACACTCTACTGTATAGCATCACAGCTTAAATTCTTAGTCGTGATAGCCACTGTAGTCAGGTAACGACCTACTCGGTTTTTAAAGTTAGGCATTAATTTGTAGTAAGGCCTAACTTTGCTTCAAAATTATTTACCCTAGAGTCAGAGTGTACTTTGCCGTGTCTCTTACTGGGGTAAGGGGTGTGCAGCCACCGATTCCTCGGGGACCGCGGCTAAAAGCAAGAGCCGATCAGCTTATTGCGCCTTGTTGCTTATTCGATGCGGTAGGTTGGTATATTAGACTTTAGTAACTAGGTGTAAGTAAAAGTACTTACCTATAATGTGATAAATCCTATATATCCTATATACTATGTACTTATCAGCTCTCAGTTAATAATTTAGGTACGCAGATAAACGTATCGACTTCATAATATTATAATATACTTATACAGCGTTTGACCCCTCTACAACGAGGAGAGGTCACGCAACACAATAGACAAATTATCTCCTACGCGTAATGAATAGTGTAGGTACCTATAACAACTACAGCATTAACGACCCTAATGACTTTAATCAAATGGTTAGCCGAGTATCGCGTGTGTATCGTCCTATCAGCGAACCTATCATAAAACATACTACATTTTTCACCTGCAAATTGCAAAATAATTACACTTTAAAATAACCACAGAACATTTGAAGGACACCAACGGCTGGTATCACCATCTCATGACATCGCCTATGCAAGAGCGAGACCGAGAGTACCCATGACGTGATACTGTTGCTATGTTTGCTGTCCTTGTTCCGCGAGTGATGAAGCAGTATGTCTGTCACTGTCGCTGGCTTCGGCAGACAGACTGTCGCCAGCGAAGCATCGCTGCGTGACATTATAAGGGCGAGTATACACTCGCCGATTCTCGGAATTGTACCATTTTTTGCAGTCGTCCATTTTGTTACGTTTCTGCGGTTCGTTATTTGTCACATTATACTTCTGGTTATGTAAATATGATGCCATTGTTTTTTGCTCAATGAATAATCGAATCGTTAATGTCATCGCTTATCTGCAACGCTAATTAAAATAAACCGATACGGCGTGACTAATCGAATAAATTTCAAAGTTATTTATTAATAATTATTATTTGAAATAATTATTTATTTGAAATGGGATGATCATTAATTCTGAGAACACAATCTATTTATCCTACTCAGTGACATAATTAATGAAAAATATTCAAATTTAAACATATTTTTGTGATAAGTCAGTTTTGTGCTTTTTTAGAATCAGATAGAAAATATTATAGAAATGAAATTATTTTATAACTTACCGCATCAACCGTTTTAAAAAAAAGGTCTTAATCAGATACTGCTGTAACGCCGGGATAAGGAGGAGACGGTCTTTTCCTGCCGGGTACACACCTGGCAAACAAAGGCCAACGAACACGTTCGTTGATTCCTGTTTAGAGTACTTATGACGGCAAGCAGACGCCATCGATCGTTCGTTGGCGTTCACTGGCAATCCAAAGCGTGGCGGCAACATCAAAGGATTCGTTAGCGTTCGCTAAGCCGTCTGAAATAGGACCAACAAATCCATTCGTTGGATTTCGTTCGTTTGGTGTGTAGTGTGTTCCCAGCATCCCTGAAACTGATTCAAAAACCTTTATCGCCCCTATTAAATGAATCTTTGTTCCTTGAATGTAAAAGTCACACGCATTTAGCATCTCCATCTCACTAATATTGCTAGTATGCATGCAGTTATTCTTCTGGTAGTGTCTAAATAAAACGATACGTACATATTGTCCTCGTAGCGACAAGAATAATGTCCACGTAACCCCCGCAAATTACTCGCTATTACCGGCCTTTTCAATTACTTAAAGAAAATTTTCCATACGAAGGTATCATTATCATTAACTCAATGACAGGAAAATGTTATGATATCTATTGACGCGGTTAGCTTTTTCAATTAACCGACTCACAAACAAATTTCAACTGTAAAACTGATGCATAAAGTATCATTTTTGAAAAAAAAATGGCCTAATTACCATCAGAAATGACAAAAAGAGTGATGCCCGTTGACAGATTGTCGGGGGCGGACAGCCGCGGGCTTCAACAATCGCATAAAAACGGTGATAAAAACCAAATGAACACATCGCTTAAGATATGCACGGTATAGGTATGTGTAACGCGAACTGCATTCAAAATAAAACGAAGTCACCTTTACAATTACGATTACTAAAAGCGTAGAAAGGAGAAATACGAAGGCGTATTACGCTTAAGCAAAGAGCCGTTGAGAGTGCAAAATCACGTACCTAACTTACATTATACTTTGCCATACGGTTTAAAGTTTGTAATGTACACAAAAGACATGCAATGTTTTTGGAAACGCAATGACGAAAGGTTTACATTATACTTCTAAAGGTATCACTTTTAAAACCAAATCCCTTATTTTCCTTTGACCAATAGCTGTGAAACTTTTTTTTTTATTAAATATTTTCATCTTCTTCAGATATTCAACATTACTTTGGACTTATAGCAGTAAGCAAAAACAAAAATGAACAAAAAAAGGAAGGAGTTTTATAAATTTGCGATAAAATACGTGTAGTAAGAATACATCTGATTGTATTGTGATATTTATTATGAGAGATTATTTACTCCGGGTTTTATTTTAGCTGTAAAAAAGAGCTTGGCAAAAAACCATCGTTGGGTCACTTGTGAAGTTGTGATGTGACGACAGTTGCGATTGGTTGATGAGGAGATAGTAGTGGCCGAGCGGTGCAAGCTAAAGTTACGCTAAGGGTAGCTTTAAAAGTATAATGTTTAATTTAATTGTTATACAAGGTAGAGCCTTTTATAACAATTAAAATATAGAGTATTAAAAACCAAAATAAAGACACTTTTTTGGAAATATAAAAATAATAATACTATAGTCGTGTCGAATCCGTGTCGTAAGGATAAAGCGTCGGTTGAGGTCACCTTTAACCGCGTGACCTTGCACTGTTGTGTGCACGGCCTAATATCAAGTGCATGCCGATTGCTAACGTTAGGGTGGCAAGGGTGGCAGTTGCCATCTGTCGACGCGCGGACGTGACTCATCATGAGTGCACTCAATACCTAGGTTTAAAATGTGTTCGTGATCGGCAAAAATGGGGGCGTTCTATTATTCTTAGGTTCTTTATCAGAGATTTTTATATATTCAATACAATAGTAGATACCCTTATTGTGTTGCTGGTGTAAAAACCTTATTTTAAGTCAAAAAGAACAGTTCAGAGCAATTAAATGGTTAGGCCTTAAACTCAGATGTACAAGATTATGCCAACACTTAACCCGCACAGCTGTAACCTTTACAACTGCATCTAAACGTGTGCCATTAGCAAAGCTGCACTGACTGATAAATTGCATCCCCGGAAACTGCAGTCATCAATTGCCAACTATTCCATTGATGTATTTACTGCCTTTGAATTCAGATCCAGAACATGCAAATTATAGTTTTAGAGTGTCCGAGGTGAGATTATAATATACATAATAAATAATAATAATAAATTGTTTTATAAAAGGTTTGTCTTGCTAATGAAGTTTTATGTGAAGGACTTAGTATAGACTTCATCCGCGTAAAGTTCGATATGTCCATGCTAACCTTCAAAATCGAGGTATTTCTCTTATATACTTTCAGCCCCTTTCTGGCATTACTAAAATAAAAAAAAAACATTAAGGAACTTATGAATTATATATTATGTAATTACCTTCAAAATTCTACATAAACTAACATCCCTTTAGGGAATGACATTTCCAAAAAATCTATGTTTCTGTTTATTTACGTCATGTGAAGAACATCATCCAATTAGCAGTTATTTTGACGAACCGCCCATATAAATTCAAGCCCCTAATTTGCACTGATATTCTGTGGACGACAAGAGGAGTTTAGGGGAGAAGAGGGTCTTTCGCCGACTAGAGAGTTTTGTAAGGCATGAAATTCACTTCTAATATTAATATTCAGACTTTCTAATGAAACATTATTAAAATCGAATGCCAAATCAGTCGAAGTACTTTATTATATAATCAGTCAAATAAAGTCATTAGTCAAAATGCGGCGCTTGCTCGTTTAAGAAATGTCAAAGCCTAGCCTATGGCCGGATTTATCCGGACGCCTGGCAATGCTAGCCGTGATTCATAGATACATAAACATATATACTCTCTGTAATTTATAAAATATTAAAGTTGAAAAATTAAGAATCCAGCAGGACTCGAACCTGCACCCCCTGGGTATACGCCCCAAGTGCTTTGCCAATTCAGCTATGGATTCGTATGCTGCCGGACTCGAAATTTCTCAACTCTTTTTGTGCCAGCTTTTAGCTAGACGAACCTTATTTGGTTTTAGCGCCATCTATGTGATGTAATAAGTCACTATTCACATACTGTAAGTTTGAATTAAGATCAACACTGTTACAGTCAAGAGATGACGCATTTTTATCAAATACTTGTAATATTTTAAAGCAAACTAATTTCTCAACTTTAATATTTTATAAATTACAAAAAGGCATAGCAAAGCTAAAATTTGCTTTAAAATATTACAAGTATTTGATAAAAATGCGTCATCTCTTGACTGTAACAGTGTTGATCTTAATTCAAACTTACAGTATGTGAATAGTGACTTATTACATCACATAGATGGCGCTAAAACCAAATAAGGTTCGTCTAGCTAAAAGCTGGCACAAAAAGAGTTGAGAAATTTCGAGTCCGGCAGCATACGAATCCATAGCTGAATTGGCAAAGCACTTGGGGCGTATACCCAGGGGGTGCAGGTTCGAGTCCTGCTGGATTCTTAATTTTTCAACTTTAATATTTTATAAATTACAAAAAGGCATAGCAAAGCTAAAATTTGCTTTAAAATATTACAAGTATTTGATAAAAATGCGTCATCTCTTGACTGTAACAGTGTTGATCTTAATTCAAACTTACAGTATGTGAATAGTGACTTATTACATCACATAGATGGCGCTAAAACCAAATAAGGTTCGTCTAGCTAAAAGCTGGCACAAAAAGAGTTGAGAAATTTCGAGTCCGGCAGCATACGAATCCATAGCTGAATTGGCAAAGCACTTGGGGCGTATATAATACCCAGGGGGTGCAGGTTCGAGTCCTGCTGGATTCTTAATTTTTCAACTTTAATATTTTATAAATTACAAAAAGGCATAGCAAAGCTAAAATTTGCTTTAAAATATTACAAGTATTTGATAAAAATGCGTCATCTCTTGACTGTAACAGTGTTGATCTTAATTCAAACTTACAGTATGTGAATAGTGACTTATTACATCACATAGATGGCGCTAAAACCAAATAAGGTTCGTCTAGCTAAAAGCTGGCACAAAAAGAGTTGAGAAATTTCGAGTCCGGCAGCATACGAATCCATAGCTGAATTGGCAAAGCACTTGGGGCGTATACCCAGGGGGTGCAGGTTCGAGTCCTGCTGGATTCTTAATTTTTCAACTTTAATATTTTATAAATTACAAAAAGGCATAGCAAAGCTAAAATTTGCTTTAAAATATTACAAATATATACTCTCCTATGAAAGTTTACCATTTCTATACTGACTAACTGTTCCACCGTGGAATATTTTCGATAGCAATCAACAACTTAGATAGTTATATAGGTACTATAGCGTGTATATCTATCTGGTAGTACACGTCGATGCTGTATCTGATAACATGGCTTCGGTAATCAGTGGTCGGAGCGATGACATCACCGCGGCTGCCGCACAAAAAACATACCGACTGTGAAAGGGTGACCAAGCCACTGATGTCTACAACTACGAATTAGTTAAGTTATCTTTGTTACGATGCGACCAACTGCATGATACGAGGAGAAAGAAAACAAATTTATGTAGTCACTAGAAGTAAGACACGGATAAATAACAACAATTTACAAACAGACAATAGAGAACATTTACATTATGACCCACAGCAGCACCAAATAGATCCTGATTCAGCATATTGCCAGACTAAAAACTGGCGCTAGTTTTCAATCAGGCCATATTGGCTCTTAGGCGTATCTATTTATAGCCAAATAGCTGAAGCTGAACTTCATGGAACCCAAGGGTGTATTTTTACTAGACATCGAAAAGGATATAGCCTTCTCACGAAAGACCTTCTCACGCCAATGGGTGACTGCTCATCAGCTACTCTTCGGTCTCATCGCTCTTTCACAAGCAATAGTTAACATTGGGACTGTTATATCTGTGAGTGTCCATGAGGACACTCTATTCGCCGGTATGTATGAGTAAGGTAGGTAAGTAAAACCAACGTTTGTGCATTTGCAATGTCACTGCAATCAATTGTGTGCGGAATTAGAGCTGTGTGCTTTGTGTTTGTATGTACCTATACCTCCATACCTCCATGGTTCTATACCACCACCCACTGTTCTTTGTTATAAACAATTATATGCCTTAGTTCTTTTGATTTTAAGTACCTACCTACCTCCTATGTAATTATGTTTTTTTGTGAAGTTTGATGTTAGGTGTTTTCTTAATAAAATAATAAATAGTAAAATAATAAATAGATTTCCGTTCGTTTTGTTCATAATGAATGTATTTATCGGACTACTGGGTAGTATTCGTGCTAAAATTTGTTCTTCTCTCTTCTTCTCATCTCTAAAAAATCTTTAAAATATTTTTAACGCAGAATAGTGAATGCGGAAATATTCTCTTATCACCTTATTCAGATAGCACCCAAGCAAGCAAATTGATAAGTTTGATAACGTAGTTCACGATCTCGATCGCTAGACTAGCCAGAAGCACGACGTAAAATCTTTTACTTATTATTCTTACAAATTACTAATTACATTTATAACCTAAATACTAATAACACGTATGACCTCATCCAATGACATAACCCTCAAGCCCTTAAGCCCCGTGCTTGTGTAATAAAATCGATTCACCCCATTGACCCCTTCACCCCTTGCCCCCTCACCCCGGGCACAGATTACAATGCAAAGCACGCGGCACGCCACACTAGCACTATTCATTAAATTAACATTCGCCTGAAATTGCATAGCTTCGTTAATAACACGGAAGGGACGCTTTTTCATGAATATTTACTTAAGTCATTTAAGCGAGGTTATGTTTTCCTTAAACATTGAATACAGGGCGCTCAGCCGCTCAACGTATGGTAAAATTATTTGAAAGCAGAGTACCTACATTTAACCGACTTTAAAAAAAGAAAGTGGTTCTCAATTCGACTGTATTTTATGTTTAAAATTTTCTTTCAGGTTTCATGAAAATTCAAAATTCAATTTCAAAATTCAAATTCAAAATTCAAATTCAAAATTCAATTTCAAAATTCAAATTCAAAATTCAAATTCAAAATAATTTATTTGGGTAACATAGGTAATATGTATAACATGGTGGTATTTTAGACAGGTAAACATTGTTTCACTATGTTTTGCCTCTGTAGACATACAAATTTTACAAATACGAAAAGTTTTTGTTAGTTTTAATTTTAACAGGTAGATAATAAAAATGTCAATTGATAAGTTAGGTATAGTAATTATTAGTATTAAATTATGTCAATAAATAAATTAAATAAATGTCATTATAATTAACAATCATAACCAATTATTAAGGTACCATGTCAGTATGGCTAAGATAAACTAATCGGATCTAATACAAGAATTATCAGCTATTACCATTCCTGCCACCGAGAAACACATTGATGGAATAGTATGCATTTTTTACTAAATATTATTTGAGCATTCTTTTAAATAAATTGATATTATTTGCGTCTTTAATATACCCAGTTAGATTGTTAAAAATTTTAGGAGCCATTCCTAGGAAGCTTTTTGCGTATAAAGCTGTCTTGTGAGCTTTTACATGTAACCTTTTACTGTGGCGTTTGCTGTTAATTCTTTCAAATAAATCTTTAAAATAAATAACTCTGAATTTTTGAATACAAAGACAGCTACTTCAAAAATATAAATACATGGGAAGGTCAATACTTTAAGTGAGATATAATATGGTTGGCAACTCTCCGTAGTTTGTAATTGCAATACTGCTCTCAAACACTTCTTTTGAGCTTTAAAAACCAATTCCCTTTCTGATGCATTCCCCAAAAAATGACACCATAACGAAGTGTAGCTGACACATAATATGCATGATAAGCGGTAAGCGCAGTGGCTTGGTTCGTGATCTTGCTCAGATTATGTAATGCATAATGATAAGGGATTAGTTTTTTTACAATGTGGCCAGTGTGCGTTCGCCATGTCATATTATGGTCTATCTAAAGTCCTAGAAGCTTGGTTTGGGTCGTTTCAGCTATGGCGTTGTTATGGTATTGAACACTGATGTTTGTTCGCCTCTTACTCGAAGACGCCTGGACTGATTTGATAAATTCTTTTGTTTAAAAGGGTGTGCTTGATAATATTATTGAGTGCATGTGTGTATTTGGCCTTGTCTTTGAGACCATTGGATAGTGTAATTGCTTCTGGCGTTTTATCTAATGTAGAAAAATCCAAATTAAATTAAATTATATTAAAATAAGTGGTCCCATTCTTATTGAGATCGAGGACAACCCTCAAACTTTAAAGGCTTCTATATTAGTTTTTTGTATATATTATTACCTAAAGCTACTTGAATATTTGCATCTAACAGTTAGCATTTCAAGTTATTCACAGATGAGGCGAGACTAGTTCTCAATTCAATTGTATTATATACTGTATATACTTTAAGGTAGATTGTTAACCTTGAAACAGTGAATGTCAATCAGAAAAAATGTAATCTGAGTATCGGTGACATAATAGTATGGCATATTATAACTTTTGTGATGGTCGCGCTGATAACAGAACCACTTGTGACAACATAGACACTTAATGTGCAGTGATGTGCACACATTGTCGGTGCCGACGTATATGACTTGAGAAGTGCTTTATAACTATTGATAGGATAAGATTACAAGGGATAGATTCTTTTGCACAAGCTTAAAGAAGTAACTTATGTAATTTTCGTAGTTCTTCGAAGTAGATACGGATTATTTTAAAGGATTTTTAATTTTACTTATTAACACGTGACATAATCCGTTTTATTGGATTCAAATGTTATTGCGAAAGAACATTCTAGATGACCGTGCTCTTGAACGGGTCACGGTGAAGGTCATAATGCACAACTGTTGCATGGAGCATGGAGTAATGCCGTTATCGCGACGGCCTTGGAGTTATCGCATTTCTCTCGTGCGGCGAATCAGGCACGCGGCACGTAGGGTTGTCCTGTTCGTGATGGTCATGACACTCATGACAGTATTATGTCACCTCACTCAGATCAGTCAATAGACAAACGGACTCGGTTCTCTGACACGGCGAAAGCTGCACCTGAAATCAAGGGTTGACGCTGAAGATGATGGCGATGACATCATTATGACCGATATACAATACAAATGAAAGTTTGCGGAAGTATCAGATAATGAGTATCTAAATAGCCGACATTGCAGAGATTCTTCTGAAATGTAATGTTATTCCTGTGTCCCATAATTAGACTTGAGCTGCCATCGCATTACTCTAGTGTCTATGGTAATCTCAGAGCTGTCTTCTACACAGGAAACTTACCAATCATATCGCTGTGGGTCCTGCAGTAGGTTACTGAATCATACTTAGATGTCCAGGTGTGAAAGGAAAAATTTACGAAAGCAGCTACCAAATCACCGAACTCCAAATGTTTGTCTATCAGTAAAATAATGTAAGTATTAGTCTTGCAAGTGTTTCATCAAACAAAGTTCTTTATTTAATATGACTCTTCAAGTCCATATTCTTCGTCGGCTTTTCTTTCTACTTCGTATTAGTATTGATCGTTGATTCACTGATATTACGTAAGTTCCCATTGTTATGGTATCTGTGCGGCGATCTGCGCTGTTCTACCATCCGTGGTAGATGGTTAATGGCAGATACCATCTCGTGAGTGTGTCAGGAATCGTCAATACTTCATTGTTAGTCATTCCAAATAGAAATGTTCAAAGAACATTTATTATAGATATAACTATAACAAACTATAGGCTATATAGGCACATATTGGTTTTTTCACAGTGTAACCCATACTGTTTTTGTATGAACGTTATAAATATTGATTAGGTGTTTTATTATATTTTCTGTTGACTATAATGACATTAATATTAGTCACCACAATATCATTATTTATTATAGATTATTATTCAAACATTGCAACAAGTTTTGAATGTGGCTGAAGGAGCGAACACGTAGAATATTGCATTTTTTGTGAACAATCTGAAACTTCTGGAATACCTCAACTTCCTCGCTCACAAAAACTCTTTAAGATAACCTTCACGCTGCCACCAATTACAACTGAATTAAGCTTTATTGGTGATTGGTGCACTTCCGGATACAGATCTTTAGTTTTTTTCGTTTTTTAATTAATTATAGTGGGCACCCAACTGTGTGGAGCTGGTCTACTGAGTCAGAACGTATCGCCTCGTAGTTGTAGATAGTAGAGGCAGAGTCAATCTGTGTATTTTGTAATAAGTGCTGATATTCTGCTGCACCCTTTAAATTAGCTAGTGATAAAAGTCCGTCATGGAACTAGAAAAGATTAAAGATTGTTCGTATACTTCGTATGGCGTTCGCTGCAATTTAGGCATGCATAAGTTATGATACATTATGTATTACATGAAGTTTCAAACATATATCTTAAACACTGACAATAATTACATGACTCATGAAGTCATGAGATTACATAATGCATAAAACATATAAACACCCAAATTGTTTACCCTCCAGGCAGTAACGGTCAACAGGAAACTCCAACTGAAAAGTGTTCAAAAAGTATATAGCTACCTATAAAACTGTTAAAACAAACTTAGTTAACAGAGTTTGTGAGCGTTTATCGTTTATGTGCCAAACTTTCAATAACCTTCAATGTTTTTTTTTGTTCTAAAAGGTTCGGTAGCAACAAAAAGTGTAACAAAAAATTGGGCACCGTAACTGTCAATTATAAAACGTTCTTTTTGTCCCTCGAGTCCGGGACAGTTGGCGGGGAGGCACCGTTTTGCACGGTTCAAAAGATTGCCTGAAGAAATTAACTGAGATCGAAAGAAAACTCTACGCCAATAAATAAATTGATTTCTTCAAAAAGGTTTTTCAACATCTTTGGATTACTTTTTGTTTTTTTGCTGAGACGTGTGTGGGTACAGTCCACTTGACGAATTTGAAAACAGCAAAGTTGGCGCACCTTTATAAGTGCAGGTGTGCGTTTTGAATCTTAAACGCCTTCGATCGTTTATCGGCAATATTACTAGTAGACAGATAAATTAATATTTTGATTATCGACACGACGAAGAAGAAGATTTTAATTTTGTAAATGGTGATAACTTGGTAATAAATAGTTCCTAAACAAATAATGTATCCTAAAAGTGTATTAAGTACCTAGAATACTTATACATTTAAGTATGATCTGTATTGTATGTCTTTGGGTAAAATATGGTGGACTTTACTACTTTGTAACATCAGTAATAATAATAATAATAATGAGGGACGGTACGGTGGACATTTGTCGTGCGTGCCACCGTCCAGGCGAGTCCCTCAGACATATTATCTCTGGTTGTTCTCGTCTTGCTAACGGCGAGTACTTGCACAGGCATAACCTTGTAGCCAGGATTATCCATCAACAACTTGCCCTGAAGTACAGACTTGTAGATATTGAGGTGCCGTACTACAGGTATGTATCTGAGCCAGTCCTTGAAAATGGCTATGTCATTTTATACTGGGATCGATCCATCATCACAGACAGAACTATTATAGCTAATAGACCTCATATTACCACAATATGAGGTCTATTAGCTGTGGACCGATCTGAACGCCTTGCAATAATTGTCGATATCGCCATCCCGCATGACGAGAATCTCGTGAAGGCCGAAAAGGACAAACAAGTAAAATATTTGGACTTGGCTCATGAGATTGTCGACATGTGGGAGGTGGACTCGGCTATTATTGTACCGATAGTCGTATCCGTAAACGGACTGATAGCAAAGAGTCTCGACAAACATCTAAAGAGACTCGCGTTGGGTGGCTAGATCAAGGGTCTGAAGCAGAAGGCGGTGCTACTCGACACGGCACGCATTGTGAGGAGGTTCCTCTCTTTGGAGCCCTAACCATCGGTAGTTTGGTCCCTGTATTCGATGCCGGTGGGGTACTATTTTTTATATTTTTAAATATTTTTTAGTGCTTATATTTAAAAATGTAGAATTTTATAGTTTTATATTTTTAAATGTACTTTACTTTTATAATTTATATTTAAACATGTAAAAAATGAGAAAACGGAATAAATGAGTGAAATAATAAAAATAATAAATTTATTTAACATCGTCCATATTAAAATAGCTTGTATGTATACCCATATTTGCAATAAAAATATTGAAGTTTGAAGTTTACCTCTCTTGCCTTTTATGTCCAGATTAAGATGATCAGATCTTCCATTGAAACGATTGATCTATTCCGAAAACTTACACCTTACATACATCAAATGCAACTTCGATAGAAACAAAATACATAGTAATTCTAGCCAGTACCTAAAAAAAAATAGAATTCATCCCACGTGACGTGTTCAAGCGCCCCTTGGGGCCCATGGAAATAAATGATTTGATTTTGATTTGATTCGTGCGTTGCCTACATTATAATTACATGTGATTAGAATTCCGGTCGCTCCAAGGCAAGATCGCGATTGGCGTGACTTGCAAACAAGTAATGAGCCAGTATTAGTAGTAATGGCACTACATACTCGTACTATGATTACAATCGATTTACTCGTTGGATTTATGGCGTGTTGATCAGCCTATTGTTATACTAATAGAGAAAACAATTCATATTGAAACGTTCGGAATATGTACTTAGTTTAACAATACAGCATAGCAACTATCCTTACACATAAGCCAAGTGCAAGAACTAAGCTGGTGCTGGCACACCTTTGCTTTCAGTGATTCACTACGGATTTACCATTTGTTTTATTTCATTTAAATTGGGGAATACTTTGCAACAATGCGCGATAGCTCAAAGGTACGTTTTACATTTTAAAGTGGTTTTGCCTGGGTACCTACTGCCTAAACTAGCTAACATGTTTTTATTACTTGATGATGACATCATGTCATCACGCCTCCTTTCACAAACAACAAAAAAACAGACCGACCACAAAAACTACTCCATAACCACTCATGGTGTTTGACGTCATCCACCATAAGAGTACCACCATAGCTTCATGGCCACCATGCTATCATTTTTTTATCCTCAATCTATTAATAATTCCTCTGAACAGGATACAGAGAGATATTTCGCCATACGAAATTACTCGCCGGTAAAAAAACGTGATTATTATTAAAGGAAATGTACCATCATTATGACATCCTATGGACTGTACTCTCGCAGTTTTTTTTCATGAGCAAAAAGTGGTGTTAGACAATTTACATGAGAATTACAGCACACAATCTTAAGACAACTACATAAGCTTCAAATTGGCACGCTTTTGCGTTTGGTGTGTGATCAAGTTAATATTGCCAGTTAATAATATCGGCCAGCTGAGAGTAGGCACTGGAGGCATGACATAACGCAGCAAAAAAGTTGCGAGTCAAGGTTTGTGCCGAATCACGGAGAAGCAAAAAGTGTAGTCATGGCAACACCGGCTAACGGCGATACCAGCTCCCGCACTAGTCGAGTTTGCTTATGAGTACCAAGTAGATGCTTACCAATGTTTAATGAAGAATACTAAACCATGGAGTTCATACAGCACATAATATTAGTTCCTATCGGGTTTTGGAAGCATTAGGTGAATCACAAGGAGCTACATGTGATTGTCTCCGCTCTCAAGCTCAGAGTCAAGAGATCTGCCGTCGTGGCACTATAAGTTTGAATTGCATTGTATTACATGTCATTTCAGCAGCAGTCACACCTATGTCATGATAGGTTTGAACGCAAAGTGTGGCTCCTAATCTAATAGAGAACAGAAAGCTATGCTGAAGAAAGTAATATATAGTGCGTTAAAAAAAGATTACTACTTCCACTTACTAGAAAAAGTCTACTATTTTAATAGTCATCAGGGTAAAAACCTTTTGTTAGTTTCTTACTTCATTGTCTTAAGTGTCAATGAAAGCTTAAAATTTCATGAAGCAAAGATTGGATTTAAACAACATTAAATTCTAGCATCAAACCGACACAGATCTCAGCAGCATAAAACAAAAGCATAAAAAATTATGCATTTTATTTTACTACGATATTCAATAGATGGCGCTAGTAGTTCGATTTGTAGAATCAATTTCAGTTGTTTCGCAAAGATTGGACGTAAACAAAATAAGTTTTTTATGGCTGCGCATGGAGTTACTGCGATTGGCCGTTACTGGTTACACAACAGTAGCGCGCACTCACAAAAACTGTATTAATAAAGTAATAAATTAATCAATTCTGTTCAGTTAGATCCTCTCAATAAATTTGCGTTCTGATTGGTAGGTGCTGTTTTTTGGCGTTCGATACATTTGCCTATACTTAGTATCTAATCATTTACTCGGGCAATTGTGCTTAAATACCGACTGTTAATAGGTGGTATGATCTTACTGGCCAATAAGATACAAGCTTGTCGTGGTGACTCCGTGGTGGACTATTCCTTAAACAGATTAAGTATTTCTTGTGCCTGGGAGTCGGAGAGTAACGGTAAAAGAAATCGATGCATGCATGAATTCGTAACCACTCACCATGGTCTCAGGTTCGATCCCCGGGTCAGGACATGTGTTATTTGCTTTTTTTATAAGAAATGCATAGTAGCAGCTCAGAGTCTGGCACTTACCCCGATAGATGTCGATAGGCACACCTTCTATCACTTGGGACCTAAAAAACAGAGCAGGTGAAGTATCTTAACCATACTACTAGGTAATATAAACATGATATTAAGTTCTATGCACTTCTTGCTAAGATATCACGGCATTACCAACTATGTGTAAGGATGGCTAGTGATCTGTACATTGAAACATTTGTTATTGTAAGAAACCTTTCAGAATCAGCGTTGTAACACATAAGTAACGAAATTGAGGGATACTCACTTACAGACGTGTTCGACTCGCACTTGGCCGGCTTACCTCAGTACAGAGATGTTCCGGCCCGGGAGTCGAACGTTGTTTAACACGTCGTAAATCAGCCCAGGCCGAACGGGTGCCTGCCATAAACCAATGCTTTATTTATACTAAACTTTACCATTTATTCTAACTACACTATTTACAAGAAGGAAAAGCTACCTTATGTCATCGCTCGTAAGGTTTTGAATTGTAAGTGTGTGTAAAAGATTAAGTCGTTTATGTAATGACGTTATGAAACGTAAACAAGTCGTTGATATACACATGTGTTTGTGAGTCCATGTGTGTAGAGATTCTATATTCATTCTGTCATGGTGTGATTAAAAATGTTTATGTAGTACCAGCGCTTCGTGGTTTTCACCGCGGAGAAAAGTTACCGATGGCCTGCTTTAAGGTCCCATCTACCTTCATACAAAATTTCATCAAAATCGATCTAGCCGTTCGAATGTGATGTTAGAAACTAAAACATGGCCAGCAAATAGCAGAAGGATTATCGTATCGCAATAAATCTCTAATCCTAAGTAGATGAACATGGGATGTGTGAGTGTGTCATTTGCTTTGTCCTTTCCTTTTTGTAAATTGTGAAAAACGGGGGTCCAGGGGTCGTGATAAATGTCACGACATCTCACGAGAGGCAGAAAGGAGTCAAAAAGTCATCAATAACGCCTCACGCAATTAATGCACACCCCACTATTATTTTGAATAGTATTTATAGAATAGAGACCTTCAACTGAGTGTAAAGAGTTGTACAAACATCCGATGGGACAGATAACATTAACATTATCTCAACCTTGTCTAGTATAGGCGATGCCCTACCTACCTACCTACCTAGATCCACACAATATCTAACTGTGTACACACGGCTACCGACCAACCTATACACCTCCAGTACAAGCTGGTCTCGCGCTGCACGGGCAGCCTGTGCGCGAGAACATGTAACACTGGCAGTGTATAACTGGATGTGTGGCGTGTGCACACAGTGTATGACAACTCTAGACTTATCTTGTTCCACAGCCACGCTCGACTAGACAAGGCTTCATCTATTTCTAAATATAGCCGTTTTCTAACTAGGTATTAGCTGAATGTTTTCTTACTATAATGTGTACCTACCTACTACCTATGTGAGTAGGAAACGTGAACAGATGAGGATATGTAGTATAAGATACAACTAATTACGAGTTATAACCATTTGTCTTCAAGTGGATGAAGTGAAGAAAAATGTCACTGAGATTTAAAAAGTAGTTTTTACCAATAAGCTTCTACTAGCGGTTCTGCCCGCGCGGTATGTCGATAAAAGTAGACTTTGCCATTCAACTATCCCTCTATCTAATTAAATATTTTGTTTATACAAAGGCTCTAAATGGCGATATATTTTGAAAGGACAGACAGGGTTACTAACGGATTTAGAAATATTATATAAGTAAGGATCATGATTAAAATTAGATACGAATTTAGGATCGTGATTGGAAGTTTGAATTTAATTTTGTATTTTCTTTTACGACACAGGTATCCGACTAGTAGTTCAGAATAATAGTATACTGCCTTTTAAGGGCCGTATCTTAACAAGGCAATAGAATATAATAATGCACCATTGTTCGAAGTAGACGTTGGACCTCACCGTTTTGGCCTCCTTGAACCCAAGTGATGCAGATTTTAATTACAGCGCCAAAAGTGGTCTTTTGTCGGTATTTCAGACTTAAAATGATAATCAAATTATAATGCCAAACACAGAAGTTTTAGATTGTGTATTTCTGTGGTAATGACTAATCAGCTGTAAGTGTAATTGATCACTCATTCTAACAACTAATCCTATCAAACATTGAAACCGAACCCCCGGCACTAATAACACCGTGTCGTCAAGTGCATGTAACGCTGAGTTACACACACACGAGCGTGCTCATGCTCTGTATTTGGTTACAGCTCGCCTTGGCCGGCGGTAACTCGCCCCCTTCCACGGCCCTCCCCCCCGACGCCCGCAGACGGGTCGTCGCCGGCTCACGTGGCCTGACTCGTCGCACCACTGCACTCGCATAAAGGAACCTGCACACCTAGCTGTTACCTAGGTATAGTCGGTCTAAATGCCTGCTCTGTTTTGAGGTACATCTTCGCGTTTAGAGCGGTACCTACACTGGTAAAGAGACGCGCTCCTCACCTGGCATTTGTATCCATATAAGTATAGACTACGGCCTCAATGGCTGCTCTGTTTCGTTTGAGTACATCTGACTTTAGATAGATTAGATAGGACACTTCAATGAATGAACGTGTGCGCCGTTACCTAAGTACGTCCTTTATGCCTGTTTGATTTCGAGGTAGCCTTCAAGTTTAGATTTGTAATTCTTGCATAAAGGAACATGCAATGCTAGCATTTGTTCCTACAGAGGTAGTCTACGGTTTATATGCTTAATATAAGTACAAGAACAACTCTGAAGGCTCTTCGCCTTTAGAGTCGTTTTATGGATAAATTGGTTTTTAATTTTAAATACATGAAACTATGAACACAATATAACACATTCACATAATTAAAATCTTTTTTTTTTGCCATGATGTCCCACTGCTAAGCAAATAAATGCATCCCCCCCATACACGACCACAATTTTCTGTTTTGGCCTCTATCTCTCCAATCCCTCTGGAACGAGTCCTAATCATCCCTGCAGCGCTTCCTGGGCCTACCGCGACGCTGACGACCATCCTGTGGTCCACTCGGTTAATATCAAAGGGTAGTATTTAAACGCAAATCATAAAATATCCTTTTTCTATGCAATTAAATACCGAATTCCCATCAAAATTACTGATTGCACAACAAAATATTCAACTCAAAATATCACTAAACACACTACAATTTATTATCACAGCGCACAGCAATTTTTCCTAAAGCAAAAACTTTTTTATCAATGCACAGCTAATAATCTTAATGCACATTATACATGTTAACTCTTTTTCTTTTAAATATAGCTTCTATTTTTATAATATTTACAGCAGTTTTTCTAGATCAAACAACATTTTATTAGTCACAGTCATCTTATTATTTATTAATTATCACATAATGAGATCAGCAAAAAAAATATAAAATTAGATACAAAATTGTAATTTATTGAATTATTAAAGCGGGTCTTGCTTTCGCGGGGCGTCCACGCTTCCTTTTTTGCCCAATAGGCACATTTTTAGCTTCTGTTACGATCTATGATAATAAGAAATTGGTAGGTAGTATAATATTATTTTATTTAGTGGGTGGATTCAAAAAGGGATCGGAGTATCACACAGATTGATTCTAGCAGCTTTATGTTATGGTCGCAGTTCTAACCTAACCTAACCTACCACTTTACCCATAATTGACCTATGCCATAACTTTTTTAAAGTTTTTCAGTTAAGTTGTTCTGCTTTTAGAAATAATGCAATGTAAAAGGATTTTTTTGTTATAATAATCATTAAATTTGCCGAGCATGGCTTCTTGAAAATTAAGACAAATATGATGAACAGATTTTGTTGTACTTACTGGTTAATATGCGACTGGGATAGTTATTTTGCTATGAAATATGGTAAATTTGATGTGCAGTCAGTATTTATGCTATGCATGTAGTATTTTTGTACAAAAATAAATTTAACTGTATTGCATTATGAGGAAAAAAGGAATGTCATATTGATGTGTAATTTCGAATTATCTGTAGTTTGAGTTTTGTTAAACATTTAGTTTATCTGTAGTGAAGTAAGTTATTTGATGTAAAAAAGAATATAAATGATGAGTATGTATTGATAGGCGATTATTTATTTGATATGCAATATAAAATATCCCAATATCAAATAAGTTTTGTTATTTATTAACTGTGGATTTTTTCATAATAAGGACGATACCCGATCGAAAAAGAGATGACGTAACTGTGCACGTTTTCATACAAATCTCTATAACTTCTCTATCTCTATAATAAATAACTTTATTGTTTTTAATGTTCCGATAAAAGCGATTCATTTGACTAGTGGTCCGCGTCCTTATTGGTAGTTTAAAAATATTTGAGTATCAAACATTTCCTTAGAAAAAACTAGCGAGAAGTAAATAAATATTATTGTGTGTGTACATGTAACGAGGCAGTAATCACTAGTTGATACAAGCACTCATCAAGTCAGCTGTCAGTCACCACGAGTGATGACGTCATGGCAGCCTTGCTCGGGTCAAGTTCAGCAGGTCACCGACCCCACGACCAGCCTGCATTGACCTCCTTTAACCCTCTTGTAAAAGAAGAGAGAAAGGTCTAATGGCGCTGGTTGATCAAGGATTACATGTAAACCAATTATATGGAGGAAGTACGAGCTAGATTAAATCGTGGTACGTGGGTGATGGTAGAGGTGGAGGGGCAGATTATTTTTGTACGTATAGTGTGATGTCATGCCTATCTATACCTGTCTATCTCGTTCTTACAAGAAGGTATTGGCAAAGGAAAGTTTCTAATAACGGTACTCCCAGCCCGCGGGCATTCTCTTGTAATATAACGTTTCGCTTCAGTCAGCACAAAACCGCGCGCTGTGACAATTGAATGGTGAGGCCTATGCTGATGATGATGATGAATACGTTTAGCAACTTAAACTGACTGTACACTTATGAACGCCTCATTACTGGCAAGTGCTTACCGGTCTGTGAGCACCTTCAAATTAATTAGTGTGGTGTCTTCTGACGTGCCTGCAGACTTGGCAGGCACCGCCCGCCCCGGCGGACACTATATTATAGTTGCAAATTAAGAATTCAGTGGGGCTCGATCCCACACCTCTGGGTTCTATGCGCGGTGGGTACATAGAACCTTAACCACTTAGGCTATGGAATTGCGTGCCTGCGGCATCGAATTCTTCAACCTCTTGCTGACATAAATGTGTAGCCTCGCCTTGTTGGCATATCAAAATTCGCTTCAAGATTTTGATTCTATATAAACAGTAATAATATCTAAAAATAAAGCGAGTTACTAGTTCTACATCTTAGGAGACTCGCATTGGGCGGCTGGACAAGGGTCTAATGCAGAACGCGGTGCTACTCGACACGGCACGCATTGTGAGTAGGTACCTTTCTCTGGAACCCTAACCACCTTGGTCCCTGCATACGATGGCGGTGGGGTTCTATTTTTTCTTTTCGAAATTTATTTTTTTTACTTTATATTTAAAAATGTAGAATTTTATAGTTTTATATTTTTAAATGTACTTTACTTTTATAATTTGTTTTTAAACACATCAAAAATAAGGAAATAAATAAATGAGACAAACAATACTAACTAACTAAAAGTAAGCAGATTTCATGTTAATTCATCTTGCATCCGAAGGTAGTATGCATCACGTAATATAGGTAAACATCGGGCTCTCTCGTAGCTCGCTACGCCGCTACGAAGCTCTACGACGTGTGCACTCTTCCTTTGTAGAGCCCTCTACGGCTCCCGGCCCTTTGTGCCACAACTACGTTTTTAGGCTTTGTGAGGCTCTATTTAGAGCTCTATTTTTGTCTGGTCCATTATGACTGGGGTTTAGAGAACGCTACACGATGCACGTGGACTACTAATAGACTCTACAGAAATGTGACACCGCTTTCTTGCAAGGAAAATATTTTATACTACACCTACCTCATTGCAGTATGTCATACGGTGGAAATCTATCAAAGAAACTAAGTGTTTTCGGGCGAGTTCTGAACAGTGGGACTTTTCCTACTTTTCCTTCCACTGCAGAGTTTAGCGGAAGGAAAAGTAGAAAAAACTTCCTCTGCTACGAAGGCCAAGTTTTCATCTCGCATTTTAGGTATTTTTTTATTTATTGTTTTTGGTAGTTTTTAGTAAATTATAGTGTTTTTTTGGTATTTTTTGTAATATTTGGTACATTTTGGTAGTTTCTGTAATATTTGGAAGATGTTTGGTAGATTTTGTTGATTTTGGTAGTTTTTGTTTCTTTTAGGTTTATTAAGGCTCAAACTACACCCTAAATAAAATCGTTAACTTTCATCCCTTGCTGTACAATGTACTATTCTGGTATGCAAAATATAAGCAGTTTAAAATTTCGTAAGAGGCCCGCTCACTGCTCGATTTCCGGGTCAAGCAGGGTTTACTGCAGTGTGTAAGCGGATGGTGACCAAACACCTCGGCATACTTTTCATTTTCGACTGTCATTTGTAGAGCTATGACAGTCGTCACAGGTTGTCAGGCTTCCGAAAGTCTGACTAAACTAGTTTTTTTATTACAAAGAAATAGACATATAAAGTAACAGTATTCAAAAGGCGAGCTTAAGCTTGCTTGAGTTCTCTTCCAGCAAACCTAGAGCAATAGAGGAGATGATGATGCTTTATAAGTATAACGAGATTATACTTTATTTGGTATCCAAGATACCCTTTAGTCCTATGTTCCGTCGAAGCAATATGACATTATCAATGCAAGGAAGACAACGGATAAATAAATATAATTAAACAAGAGTCATACACCTTACTCCCTAACCAATCGCAGAGCAGACATATTGTAAACATTTCCGTTTTAATTTACAACAAGGATCTATGGTAAATGTGTTATTAAGTATTATAATTATAATGTTTATTCAACGTGTACGCTCTTGATTGTGAATTGAATGAACAGATAATGAGTAATTTCTGATAGTTACAATAACAGGAAAACGGAGCTCTTATTTACCTAATAGAATATATTTATTGGTATTATTTACTTGTTATTCGTAAGGTTTGAAAAGGGAGAAGTATTTAGATGGTGGTATGTACAGTATATAGCGACCAGAGAAAAGAGGAACATTTCCAAGCTTAAAACCTACAGCCAAACTCCTTAACTATTTATTGTGTATTGTGTTTCAGTTTGGTGATGAGGTTAGGCCCCAAATTTACTGAAGTAGGACTCTTTCAGTCAATTTGGGCCAAAATTTTTTTTGCTTAGGCCTACAAATGTATAATTTATTTAGAGATAAGTAAAGCAGACTTTAAATAGTTGGCTGGCTGCCATATGGTTCTATAATATTGAAAGAAAATAGAGAAGTTTTATATATGCCAAGTTTGATCACTAATACATATAACAAGAAGCCGATACTTTATTCATTTTTTCGTTTTTTTTCATTAGAAAGTTTACTAGTAATTTGTATATACAAATTTCTATTCTTATTAAGCTGGACCCCTCCAGCTAAGCATAATTCGCTTGTGTGGAGGAAGTTCACATCCGTGGTGTGGCTAGGATGCGAGTCCACGACCTCTCGATAATTAGAACGATGCCTTGTCCATTGCGCCACTGCCGCTTAAAAGACTTTAATATTAGTACTCAATATCAGTCAGACAAAGGTCTAATTACAATAATTGTTCTACCTTGGGTATATTATTGCCATTAAGGCACATTATGCTTCGCTTAATTACTGCCTCACATTTCTATTCTTTTGTGTAAAATGACAAAGAAATGAAGTAAATAATTGTATTCTTAGCAAGTAGAGTGACTAACACAAATAATATTAAAATAAAAATGCTTCATTGAATAAAGACATAACTGAAGACAAAGTGTTTTGTTCTATAACTTCATTCGCTACTGAAACTTAACAATAAACTCATTTGTATAACCAAAATTGAATCTTATACTTACAGAAATAAGAACTGTAAGATAAGAACACTATACTTTGTCAATCGACAAAGTTATGCCTTCTGTAAAGCAAGCCAATATCGACATTGTAGCGTTAAGTTAAAGTGTATATTGATAGTGAATATAAGTTGGTAATATTTAATTACTGGAGTATGTAAACACGTGTTATAAATTGCTGTGTGCTGTTTGATTGTTTGTTTGTGAGTCATCTCCGTAACAAAAGATATTCGACGTTTATTTTACTTTAAATATTCTTGAACGGGTTTCCAACATAGCGCATGTGTGTTATGAAATTAATTATTTTTTTGGTAGTTAATACACTCTTACGTGCTTTTAGTCATTAGCCAGAGCAAATCATTGAAGTTGTTTTACATTAAAATGTTAACTTTATATTTAATCAGCTTTTATTAATGTGTGAAATATTACCGACCTGTGTTTTATTAATTATGTCTTATATAAAACGAGCTATAAAATTTAATCGATAACACTTTCAGTATTCTTCAGGCTGACGAGAAATGCCTGTGGAATTATTAACTACACTTTAAAAAACACACAGATCTCTTTTTAGGGTTCCGTAGTACCTACAAGGAACCCTTATAGTTTCGCCATGTCCGTCTGTCCGTCTGTCCACGGCATAGCGACGAAACCGTTGGTGCTAGAAAACTGAAATTTTGCATAAACATGTATGTTAACTAAACAAAGAAAGTCGTAGAGTAAAATTTGGAAAAATATTTTTTTTTCAGGTAGCTGCCCTACATGTAAAGTAGGGATGTTTTTTTTTTGTCGCCTACCCCATAGCGTGGGGTATTGTTAGATAGGACTTTTAAAAACGTTTAGGGGTTGCTAAGACAGTTTTTTGATTTAGGGATCCGTTTGCGAGATAATTAACTTTAAAGAGCAAATTTTTGTTCGAGTAGGGCGTCCCCCCCCCTCTAAAAGCTAAACTACTGGATCCTAAAATCTGAAAAAAATTGTGTCGGTAGTACATGTAATGAACTTTAAAGGAAAACTATAGCGGATAAGTTCACTTCATTAGTTCAAGAGGAATAGGGGTCCGAAATGTCAGATGCAGTTACTCAGAATATTTCGTTCAAAATTCTTGAAACATAAATAAACATACATAATACATATATAAAATCACGCCTTTATCCCACGGAGGTAGGCAGAGACGATGGAACGCCATGTGCTTCGCTCCTTACATACTTCTTTTGCTTCCTCAACATTCATACATCTCGTCATACGTGCTAGCTGGTTTCGTGTACTACAAACATTTCCTTTCTGAAGGACGCCATTTAGTTAAAAAGTAAAATTAAAAATATTTTCTATGGAACCCTACTGCGCGTGGCCCGACACGCACTTGGCCGGTTTTTTACATAAATAACACACCAAATTAATAACTGGACATCAATTTGAGAAATGAACACCATGAATTACAATTTGAGTTGAACTCCCTGAAGCAGTATCGCCTGTAGCCGTTAGAGGTCATTCCAAACTGGTCAGTTATATAAATACATCTCTAATCGCTTAAAACGACCTGACATACTGAAGCTACATAACAGATCGTAGCTGAAATGAATATGAGTGGCTAACCTCACTGGAGGCAGCACTCGACAAAATAATGGACGCTCGACGCATCTGATTATAGTTAAAATGACTGATTGCAGATAAATCTGAAACAGAAAAAAAAGATACATTACACATTACATTACAGTGTCTCCACATGTCAGAAGCCTAACATAAACTACAAGATAACGGACATCGTATCGTTTACACTTAGTGCTACTTTATTGGACCCGTACCTATATACTGCATTATATATATATATATATATATATATAAAACTAACTTAGGCAGAGTGCCGAGTGGGAGACTGTGACATTGCAGAGTCAAAGGTCTCGGGTTCGAACCCACGGCACACACCTCTGTCAATAAATCGTCAAGATTAGTCTTTTCGAAGATATGTGTGTGTATTTATGATATAAATTATCGCTCGCTAACGGTGAAGGAAAACATCGTGAGGAAACCATTATGCCTGAGGTGCCTGTTGGCTGTTTTCCAAACGAAAGTAATATTGGTTTAACTTTAATATTATTAAGGTTTTATCTATTATAGACAAATCATACCTAAAACACTAATTGCACACATTTTTAAATTATTATTAAAAAAAATCAGTATATAATGTAACTCAATTAATAAATAAAACAATTTTGACAAAATAGCCACCAACTAACATGCATTTTAGTGTTGAAGATATGATTATAGTTAAAAATAGTTAATTTTTAAAAACTTAATAATATTAAAGTTAAAACTATTTTACGTTAGAATGAAAACACGGTGCTCGGGAGAAGATTTCCGAGCACCGTGTTTTCATTCCATTAATATTATTTTTGACTACCCTTAAGATTGAACAATATAATCATAGTTTAAATAATTATGTGAAATTGATGTTATAAAAGTCGCGCTATTCCTGTAATACCGGTGATTAATATAGTTACATACTATTTATAACCTCCTCTGTTTGTATAAGCATAAAGCCATTTCAAATGAAACCGCAGCACTTCTTGTTATTACATATTTTTACACATCCTATATCTTGTACTCATTAAGATAATCTCGCAGGCACTTAACAAACGTGTAAAAGTTTTATTTGAAGCAATAAGGAACCCCAAAAACGAGCTTTCGAATTAAAATTGATGGAGGCACCAAAAAATATAATAAAAGTTGCGACGTGGAGTTTAAAGGTGCGTGTGCACTAGACCAGCTTTGGAATGAGAACGTTACGCGAACGGTAACTATAATGGCTTTGAAGAGCCTGAAAAAGATTAAAGCAATACATAATATTGAGAATCTGTTTTAATGTAAATTCTATAATATTTTTTTTTGCACGTGGTAAAATAGTTAAAAGCACTGTGTGCCAGTTTAGTGGTGAATATAAGTATTAATGGCAAAAAATATAACATAATACGTATATGAGCAGTATAAGGACAGGTACTATTTGTTTTTCAAGGTGTGTGAAAGTGAGAAAATCTGTGATAGTTTGACATGTTTCGAAAGGCCGTACTTACGATACCCATCAACCATCAGTTTGCTATTTCCGTAAAAAACCGGTAATGTTAAAGTCAAGTTAATTTTAACTATAACTTAAAGTGCTACGCCACAGTTAATCTCAACCCTTTCCCCTTACAAGATAAACGATAAAGCCATGGCTATTAATTCTGCGGTTAAAAAAAGAGATGTATAAAAAGACTCGGCTAAGAAAAAAGAATAAAAAGTAAAAAGCTCGCAGGACCGGTTTGCTACCGGAGAGGCACCTACTCCATTAAGGCACAGTTTGAGGCTCATCACCGCTCATTTGATGACCACACTCGTATTTAGTTGAAATAAGACTTAAGAGATTTAACGCTTCCAGAGAGAAAGATAATTGCAAGATTGGCACTAATTACATCGTTTAGTATTTCAAGGATTAGAGTTTAAGACTCGGTTAGTTTTATGTTAGCAATTAAATAACTGTGCTGGAATTGTGGTGTGGGCTTATTCTTTTTACCATATTATTTTCTAGAGCAGGCCCTGATATGATTAGTAGATGCATGATGCATGATGATATAATAAGTTTAATCCGAAACATTATTTTTCGATATGTAGATTTATGAATTGTTGTTGTCACATTTAGTGTCACAGAATTATGTTCTGAAGCACTGGTAAGCGACGTAGTCAGTCATGTAATTAACATCATGTATATGACTGATTTGCATCAAACCAAGATTAAGACAATTCACACGAGTTCAAATAAGTTCTACCACCTTTAAAAACAAATTAACTAACTTCTATACATAACTTGGTAATGAGTTAAATCCTTCTCCTTAACAAAGGCTGGTAAGCTAAACGTTTGTATTATTTTCATCTCAATTTCCTTCCAGTTGTCAGAGCCGAGCGCTCGAGCACTGAGGCACGGAGCTCAGGCACTCAGGCTCTCAGGCACAACTCGAGCCATCAATCTTCAAGCCCGGGCAGAATAATCAATATGCCATTGTTCCACTGTCTTGGTAACTTGAACCACTTTACGAAATCAAGTGCGAGTAATAGCATCACGCCTGTAAATTTCAAGGGAGGTAAGTAGCGATGTTATCTACACTTCGCTGACAATAGTTTAACAGCAATGCTACTGTTAGGCATGCCATAAGATTTAATAGTTGTCGAATTAGATCTTGGGGTACAGCTCCACCACGTCACAAATCTAACTATTTTTTTAATCTTCAACTTGTGTACGTTATAAATTATGTATCATTTGAATCAGTCCGTTGTCTGTGAATGTGATAAATACTTTAGAATATAATATATTTACTGTCTTAAATTTAGTTCTTTCTGAGTTATAAGATATCCATCATGATATGGCATACTTATTGTCTCCACAACAATGTAATCCAAATCAAAATATTTCTTATAACAAATCAATTAGGTTCCACAAATATCTTGAATATCGTTATCCTTTATCCCCGTTAGTCTTTATGTGATATTGCCACTCCCCGCTGTCAGAAGTCTGATAAATATGCTAAAGTAAGTTAAATAAGTGCTTATTATAACTCTGATTCATAGGGCGTCTAAAGGTGTTAACGATTAGCATAATCTTTATGATATATATCATAATAACAATTATATTAAACATAAAGTATTACGTGATTGTATCTCTTTAAGGTTTTAATGATTTGTTAAAAGATAAATCGCAATTTGCATTAAGTGCTTAATTACGTAAGAAATAGGATGATCTCAGCACTATAATTAGTAGGATATCTAAGTGTTATTAGATAGGACTTAGCCCTAATTTCACAGGTGTTAGATAAACCTTATTGGCAGGATAAGCATACAACACTCATAAATGAAAGTGACAACTGTGTTATTTTTCCAAGTGTAACTTGTGTCACTTTTAAATTCAGTTAGGTTAAATTTTATGGGTCGGATTAGATATATCCGGCACCTCCGAAACTGGCCCTTATTCTATGAACTTATACATATATTACTTTACAATATTATTGTCCACCAAACACCGCAAACACTAAAAAATAAATTGACGCCCACAAAAACAACAAATTTTATTTGACAGAAATTTTATTAACTTGTATTGTTAGTCAAGTTAAAAATACTTCAAGGTTAGGCCGTGGAGAATCGATTCGGTATCGACTTCATGCTATCAACATATTGAAGAACTATTTCGGTAATATGCCAGTGAACAAAGAATAAAGAGGAGCAGTGGGTGCTAGCTTTGTTTTTTGAGTTGTTTGAGTTTTTTTGAAGGGGATAAGATTAATCTTAACTTTCTAGCAATTTTTTTTTATCTACTATTAGACTCTCTTGTCTTATACCACCGTCGCCGTTTCGTCGAAGAAAAAATTTTGCAACCAGATTGATACAGAATACGAGATAGATAAATATTATAGAAAAGTATAGAAGTAACAAGCTTTTTAGGGCATCTCTATCTACCAGTGTATAGAAACTAAGTAGACAGCAAAATCTATGGTGTATTATTATTATTATTATTGGGGGAAGAGGCTTTGTGTGTTCACGTCGACCTCCGTGGGTCTATTGTGATTATAGCCTCATTATAGACTCTCCTTTAGGCCAATAGCCTCCATAAACTGGAGCAGTCGGCCGATCGGGAGTGACTTGACATCATCCGGATCCAAGATATGGCGTCCCAGGATGATGCTTCGTCTATGGATCAGTGGCTCGCAGTCGCAAAAGAGGTGCAGCGGTGTTTCCGGTTCCTCTTTACAGAATCTGCAGTAGTCATCGTCCGCATAGCCCATACGGGATAAGTGCCTATTTAGCTTGCAGTGTCTTGTGAGGGATCTAACGGCAAGGGACACCTTGTTCCTACTAAGTGCCAGCAGCTCAGTAGCAAATTTGTTCGAGAAGCCTTCGATAAGGCTTTTGCTGTGATCCATCCCTTGACTCTGTTGCCAGAGTCGTGATGAATCCTCGAATAGCTTTCCCTTGAGGAATTGGTAAGCCTGGTTTTTTGAGATTCCACAGAAAGGCTCCGGTCCTATTTGTAGAATCTCTGTACCAGTTCTGGCCAGTTGGTCGGCCTTTTCATTGCCCATAATATCTGAATGTCCGGGGACCCATCCTAGAACAACTTTGTTCTTCTCCCCTACGATATTTAGGCTGTCTACGCAATTCCTGACCAGTTTAGAATCAACTGTGTTTGATTCTAAGGCCTTGAGAGCTGCTTGGCTATCTGAGAAAATATAGATTTGTTGGTTGACGTAGTTCCTTTGTTGCAGGTGGTTCGCACATTCTATAATGGCGTAAACCTCTGCCTGGAAAATGGTGGCCAGCTTACCTAGGTTTATACTCAGATATACACTAGGTTTTTTGGCATAGACACCACATCCCACATCATTGCCCATTTTAGAGCCATCCGTGTACCAGATGAGACTATTTGCCTTTAAGGAGTTCAGGTTTTCAGGCCATTCCTCCCTTTCTGGCAGTTCCACAGTGAAGTTCTTAGTGAAGTTCATCTGTGTGGAGAGAACATCCGTAGTCATGGAAAGGACGGGGACTTTCAAGACTGAGTCTTGCAAAGCTCTCAGCGTTTGTGAGAGCCAGGTCGTCCTCCCCATGGTGTTCATTCTGTACATACACTTTTGCGCCTCCGTTTCCATTAGGAAGTGGAGGGGCGGTAAGTTTAGTAGAGCGTTCAATGCGGCTGAAGGCGTCGTGGACATGGCACCAGTTATGGTAAGGCATGCGGTCCTTTGCAATCCGCAAAGTGTTGCCGCAGCCACCTTCTGCTGTGCCTTTTTGTACCAGACCACAGACGCATAGGTTATTGTGGGCCGGACTATGGTCGTATACATCCATAGGGCGATCCGAGGTTTTAAGCCCCAGGTTTTGCCTGCTAATCGACTGCATATTCCCAACGCGATCTTTGCTCTCTGTACCACGTTAGTCATATGCGTATTCCACGTCAGCTTTGAGTCGAACGTTACGCCCAAGTATTTGACTTCAGTGGAAAGGGGAATTACAGTGCCATTCAGGGAAAGCTTGGTGAGCCTGTCCAGCTTCCTTCTTTTCGTGAATGGCACCACTACTGTTTTCCCCGGGTTAACCGAGAGATTGTTTTTAATGCACCAACGATTGATAGTGTTAAGTGCTCCCTGTAACAAGTTGGACACAGTGCTTTCGCTCGGTCCGAGAGATATTGCTACCACATCGTCCGCATAACCCTGTATCTCAACTCCTTTGTTAGAGGAGAGCACAAGCAGTTCATCTACCGCCAAATCTATGGTGTAAGTACAAGTTTTTTGACTAAGGCAATCAAGAAGAATTTTACTGGCAATTAATAAATAAATAAATATCTCACAACTTACACATAACGTCAAATAGTCCCAAACTAAGCAGAGCTTGTACTTCTTCTTCTTCGTCGTGTCGATGGCTAAGTCAAATTTTATTTTGACTTGCCATCTTGGTGAAAGGATTAGCCAATTCGCTTTGGAGAACTCGCGAATTCCCTAGGGTGCGCCGGAAGTAGGGAATCGTTGTGTACGTCACTCGGGGAGGCTCCTTTCAGCTTGTACTATCTGTACTAAAATAACTGATACTAATATATAAATAGTTTTCTTTTGTAAATACATAATTATCATACATAAAAATTGAGGGCAGAACCGCACTATGTGGCAGTATTCCGTATTATATTTTTATTTAAAACTTTGGTGTAGTAATTCATCTCCGGCCAATCGTCCGGTGAGATCGAGACAGCTGTGATTGTTGTGTTAAAGCGGACATCAAACCCGTTACCTTCGAGTGAGCAAACAGCGAGTTTTATGAGCAGTCCTTCGCACACAAAAAGAAAGATTAAACAACGCGTGTTTCTTTACCTTTCTTTGGAGTTGTTCGAGCGCGAGAGCCTTGCTCTGAACAAATACGCTGATCAAATACTGTAACGTTTAAGAACCTTTCCCTAACAATTTTGAAGGGTTATACATACGCCAGAATAACTCGTATGTGGGTGGACTTATCGTGTTTGTTTGTCTTCCGCTTATTATTGAAGTCTAATTGGCTTTATTGATATTTTGTCAGCTAATGCACTTAGGTGGTCATATATCTTACACAAATCTTTGCTTCCAATTTCAATTTAACCATGTAAACAATCTTAGATTGAATTTTAAATATTTTGTGAATCTTGTATAATTCTTACTTGTATAATTGCTGATATTCGGCAACGAATACATATTATTATATGGTATTTGTTATTTTTGCAGAAGATTGATGAGGCAGGTACATCTATGTACACGTATGCAATGACAAGACACATGTGAAGGTGTAGCTGATTCACTTGTTCGTTCACGAAAGTTGTATGTGCTATGTACCTACCTTTAAATGAAAGGGCATAAATACGGTCGGCATTAATTAGTTAGAAGCATACAATGGTGGATGCGAGCGACGCCACGGGCTGGTGTAGTATCTCATGGAGCTGTGTAATAATCGTAAACAATGAATACGGGTAAGTACGACCTCTCCAGTAACTTGTGGTTCCGTAGTTTTATTTCTACCTTTTCAGCATCTCCTCTTCGGCAAATATTTAATTACTATTTAGATCAGTCGGATAGTTTGATATTAAACTTTCTAGAGAGCGTAACTCTAATTTATTTGATTTTTTTTTGAGTGAACATATAAGATAGCTACAGACTTCTTCTTTAAAGAGCTGTCTTTAATGTTTTTAAAAGAGTGTCTTCATAAAATGAAAAGAAGAACATGAAAGACATTTTTGCGACATCTTTCGTAAAATCTTAAATATTAAATTTGACCACAAAAGAAGATTACCTCGTAAAAGCGCAGATAATCACGAAATACACAAAGTGGCACATCATTTACGTGTTTGTTTTATAGCAACGGTTTAATATAATTTATCTGACACGAGATATAATGTGTGCACTTTATTGCAACAGTGTGTGGCTGGCTGGCTGTGGGAACTCAGGGTATATACAGGGTGGATGCGACATTGCATCACTTGTTAAAACCACAGCTTCCATACAATGTCAGTATTCATTTCGACCGGTGAATATTGTACGTCATGATAAAACTTTAAACGAAAAAAAAATACTTTGCGATCATCAATTCAGCATGGGTAAAAATTATTTTTCGAAAAAGAAGTCAACCGCTGGAAATGAACTCTGACCATGTAGGTATAGAACTTGTTGTTTCAAGAAATTTTGCCATGACGCATCCACCCTGTATATTACAAATACAGTTGCCATATTAAATACCAAAATAATAAGTTTAGCAATGTGCAGGTCATAATACGGACAGCAGTTTTGAGCTGATTATTCTTGGAAATAAATTTAATTCCTCGGTTCTGTTTAGCTCAATTCCAATATAGACCGACACGGGTATTCCATAAATGGAATCACACAACATCGTGGCGGGTACAAGTGGAAGGAACCAAAAGGCACGACAACAAATGGACCATACTCTGTGGGACCCACTTTCGAAACTAGTGGATGAGTTGATAAATCCCCACTTGGCCAGATTGTCTCTGCAATGACCGACCTGACTCCCAAGTCGGTTACAGGACTCCCAGATCGGCCACTGCAGCTAACCGTACTAGAGGATAACCTTTATGCCATGTTTGTTTAGTTTTTAGCACTTTGGTGATTCTCTGATCTCGTGCATTAATCTGACGTAAGTGTTTAAATAAATGTGATGTACCCTTGAACTGGATTAGCGTGTTTAAAATCATTCCATGATGTACCGAGTTCTTGTAACACATGCTTTCATAATTAAAATGTCATTTTTAGTTAATTGTGTTTTGTAATAATTGAATTACGCTTGAACCTTTATTATCATGCCTGAAGCCTGCGTAATTATTCTGGCAGAGCTTAAGAATAAGTTGGCTATGAAACCAGCACACGGTGCAGAAAGCTTGACAGATTTATCAGCTGTGTTGCAAGTTGCATTCTTTCAAGTCATCCATGAAAATTTTATCTTACTCTGTATACTGGCTTCTATTGCAGTTTGTTTGTTAAAGGGTTTAACAGTAGTATACGCATTACTAACATAGCTATATTTCGAATCTTCTATACTTAGCAAGGCCTACCTTACTTTGGGTACGACTTAAGATGTAAGTTTGCTACTTGGAACTTAAATAAAGCTCACAAGCAGTCCTTGACCTCATCTGACTGAGAATATAATTGCATCAGAAGAGGCCCGAGCGTACAAGGTTGTCCCTAAACTAGTTTATCATAACATTTCACCCGCCCACGGATCCCTAAGCCTTCAACTTGTACATAAACCTTAACTGGTTAGAACCGGTATCGCCTATCCCTCTCACTCGGACTGCACTCGAAAGGGACGGAGATAACGAGTGGCCCAACGAGTCCTGTAGGAGATATCACGCTTTGTTTTGTTTGTTCGTCGTTTTTTAACTAACATATGATATGATCTCGGAAATCGCTGAGTTAGGTTTGTGGTGCCCGTATGGATGGGTGACAGAGTGAGTTATGCAATTGTCTAGATGGCTGATAAAGCATTGTAGGAGAGAATGCACAAAATGAAGATTTTGGGAGACTGTGACATATTGTTTTTTGTAGTACAAGGTCATGAAAAACATTTAGTAGATATGAGACGTATGCACAAAATAAGAGTAGGTAAATAAAAGAGGTGTAAGTTCATAGATGGATATAGTATCTTTTGCTACATTAATAAATGACAAAGCATCTCTATATATATCATACCCATTATGTATTCGAAAAATCGGTACATAGTAGGACGCAGTGGGCATTTTTATTTATTTCATTAAAAGTTTTGATTAAACTTAATAATAATATAATACTCATTAACGAATATTCATCAATACTATCAATACCATTATTATATGCTTTCGTAAATAACCACGTTTGTTTAGGACACGCAAGAAAACCTCTCAGTTATGTAACTATTGTACGGAACCTTTTTGTGAAGCTTCGTTATTGTTACGTATTATTCATTATTGTTGTATTACTTATTGAATGTATTACTTATGTGACTTTTTTGTACAGTTTTGTTATAACTCACTCATGATTTCAAGTCAGTAAGTATCTTATTATTACGTAACATTCATTTAAAGGGTTAGGTGGAGAATAATTTACAGGTATTTAGTACTCTGTTCGATCACTGATCAGCGTGATGGAGTAACAAACTTTCATACATACATACACAGACACACATCTTCATAAACTTCGATATTTATGATACTAGTAGGATAGAAGAATGTATCGAACACAATGATCCTGAAGGCAAATTAGTTCGTGGTCTCGTGGTCCACCAGACCGTGAGCTCACATGAATATAATGTCAAAGAACATCATTGAAGAAAAACTATAGTATTACAGCTATAATTACCTATAATGCATTATCAATTGTGTCACGAAATCTCTCATGTAGTGTTGTCGAACTGCCTAATGAAAGACCGCTTTCATAGCCTCGTAAATGTATGACTTAGTTACGGAGTTACCATATCGAAGATCAATTAACTCCCCGATCTGCCGTACAACTCGATTAGCCGAGCCCGTAGGACACAGATGATATCGCATTACTGCCAAACTTCTCCTTCGCCAAATATTGCCAGGTACCATCACTAATGGCTATTGCCATAATCGCCGGGTCCGGCAGGCTGCCCGGCTCCCATCTAACTTTGCTCAACTTTGGCAACTTTAAACTAGTTTAGTTAGTGGCGCCCCCTGGTGGCACTTGACATTTTTAGATTTATAGAAAGGGTTCAATTAGTGTTAAGTGTCGTCGCGGGACGGACAGAGACAATACTCTTTTAATTAGTTTTGTCAAGGACGTGCCTTGATTTTATGAAGACTAAAGTAGTTTCTTGCAAGTTTATAAATGTTTTCTTGTGAGCTTACCTAGAATTTTTTTGTTCTACTTACTTAGATCTACTATACATTACTTGTAAAAAAGTTTTCTTCAACCAAAAATATTCTTCAACTCGATCAATTCATTCATTCTTTTACACCAAAATCATAACTTCAGTTTGAAACAAAATTTGTCGATCTCAAGAATGAAACCTGACATTTTTCCCATTTCTCTAATAGTCAAATAGGTAACGACAATGGCCCAGCAACGGGTTTGTTATCAAGATGACGGTAGTTGTTTACTTGTATAGAACTGGATGTAATCCACGAGGTGAGAGGTCGACGAACGCAGAGTACTGCCTGTCACAAGCATTTACTTACTTGTACTTGATACCTCCAGGCTATCTAATCGATACCTGCTTGGAAGAGTTGTAGGTATACTGGTATTACTGTATTATTGGGTCGCTCGTCTCGAAACTATTGCAGGTGAGGTATCTACAATAATAACATTTATGTTGAGAATCTACTTATTTCGATATAATTATATGAGTGAAGTTTTACTTGTAATCTGGTACTAGTGTCCAAAGTCGGTTTAAAGCTATTTATTTACATATTGCATACTTATGTTGTATAAAGTTTTTAATACTGATACTACACTTCCAACGCGATGGCAGGCATCAGATATTAAATCACGCCTAGACCATAACATGCATAAACATAATTAAGACTTTCCAAAACTATGGCAGACGAATTTCAACAATAAGTTGGGCTAGTTTCGAGCTGTTTATTTTTTGCTTTCTAAAGCATAATAGTGATAGCAATTATTTCTTTGGGCTATCTCGTTACGTGCCTCCCTCGCTCGTGACAGAAATGATGCGCCCGAGTGGAAGCAACGACTGAGGATGACATCACGTCACGTGACTCGAATCAAATCACCAAAACTAGTGATGCAACAACCAGTACGAATACGAACTGATATTTTACTCCTCTGAGGATCACTCGACGCGGAGCGACTGTCGTTAGACCTTCACAACCCAGTGCAAGGCAGTACGATGTGATTTGTTAGCCTTTCTGGCCTACGAATACCCGTAACGTCTGTTATCTTCAAATGGCAACGGGGACTAAAGGCTTATCATGCTCTCAAAGGTTTTGGTCGGCGCGGTTTTAATTTAGCCACGGCTTTGAGCTCCTCTAATTTAATCATACATTGTTGTATGAATCTGTGTAATTTGATGAATAAATGATTAAAATGTTGTACGATTACCTATCATTTAACGATTCGACGAACATAAATATTTGAAAAATCGCTGATATTCGACAATTTATCGTATTCGTTTTTGTTGCATCTCTAGAAGTGATCAAAAACTGGCCGCACCCAACTAACTCCTGTACTAATAGAGTATACTAACACAAATACACACACACATAAACACACGCACACTACGGCGCGTGTATCATTTCAATACATATTCAATAGAGGTTCGTGTACAGAAAAAGAAGCGTAAGTCGGTAGCAAAACAACAAGCTAGGGATGTCACAAAAAATAAGGACAACAAAAGATAATTGGATTGTGACCTGATTTATTTTTTTAAAAGAAACTCGTGAGGACAGACTTTAGTTTTAAAGAGTAGTTTCTTTTTTGTGTTTAGTCTCTAAAAAACCTGATTTCAAACTTGTGGGTTTAGGCTAATGAAGTAGTTATAATAAACACCAATTTTCATTTATCAATTACCTAACAGTAACATCAATCAAACGAGATCCACCTACAAAAACAGTAAAACCAGTTAATTAATTAGTTACATTTGTGCCTGACATCATCTATTGACGTCAGAAGAAATTTTATTTCAGACTAAAAAACATCTAATTCCTACAAAATAAAATAATAATGAATATTAATAAGTTCTTAAATATTAAACATTTTGTTTTTAACGGTCAACAAAATTAAATAATATAATCACAAAAACCTTTTAGGAACCTATAACCGCGTTTAAAACGATTTGATGTAACTTCCAAGGTTACATCATATACTCGTTAATTTAACGCATCACAAAATAGATAAACAAAAGAAAAATGCTGAAAAAAACGGCCTACTGGGAAGTGGTTTGAAGTAGTTATCGACAATAAAAAAATATTATCAGTACGCAATATTTAATAACAATTAATATTACTTTTTATAGTTGATGACCCTAGAACGAGAGGCAAGCCTCCAAACACGACCGGTTATTCGAGTTTCTTGGCGCTAAACAGAACGTTTGTACACCCTATATCATTGCTCTTATCAACCAAATATACACCTTACGTACGAACAGTTATGACCGAATTTTCTTAGCACAACCTTTAACTTAACAACATTTCTCGATGGAAAACATTAAACTATTTCCATCTCTGTTTAGTATAGCTATATCGTATATAGCTGTCTCCTCCATGACAGCTGTCAGAGCCAGTTTTCACAATTGAAACTTGAAAAGTTGTTAGGTAGTATACACTTATAATAATACAGGTATGGATTTCCTTTGAATAATTCTATTAAGATAGGAATAAGGCTTTTGTATGACTATTGTTATTTGTTACAGAGAAGGTTTCGCAGAAGTTAGTAATGTGCAATCGATTTTAATATCAGTAGGTAGTTCTGTAAATTAGATTTTTTGTTTTTTAAATTTCTTTATTAAATAATAAAGGTTATAAAAAAATTTGGTAATTACTTGTGAGTGCTCTACGATGGGCCCGTGGCGCGTGGGCGGGATGTAATGGCGGTCGATATTAAGGTTTAGATTGGAAACAGTTGATGACATGAATTCTTCTCTTTTATTTTAATCAACGATAGTCTACTGTTTTTCACGGTTAAAAGTGGTCAAACCAACAAGAAATTACTGCCACATAACATGGGTAGTCACCGTAGTCCTCAGATGCAGCGACGCACCTACAATCTGCTTTTCTGGAGTTTTGATGTCATAAGATGTAGTTACCAGTTTTACCACTTAGCATCAGTCTGACTACCAGTATAAACAGACTGGTAGTCAGACTATTATTACAAGACTTATTTCTTTTTTTATACGACGTATAAACAAACGTTTATACGTCGGCGTCGTATGAAAAAAGAAATAAAAGCTTGTTTTAATAAAACATTGTTTGTCTTCAATGGTTCGAGCAAAAAACTTCGCCTAAGGTTAATTTCACCCACAAAAAGTTCGAGTTACGTTATCTATGGCACGGTAATTGTAACGAGAGTTTTTATTCGAGTCATGGCGTTCAAATCCTATAGAATTAGTCACAGATAATCGCATTGAACATCAAAGCAGCCGCTGTTCATGCCCACGTTCCCGAGTAAGTACGTACCTACTGCCTAGAAATAAAGATATACAATGACATTATTAAAATTTATTGAAAACATTGAATATGTATATTCTACTGGATGGCGATAAACGCAAAACTCTTGACAATATTTCGTGTAATTGATTGGTCTATGAAGCTTTGCCTAGGCAAAACAATATTGTCAGTAATAATGAGTGTGTGCTGCTAGCCTAAGTCTAGTTTTCGTAACGGTTTCTTATTGCAGTTAGAAATCAGTTCTATCGATTCTTGGAAAAAATAAGGTAAAAAAAAAGCAAATCACACTTTTGTCTCGATGTTCCTGGTCTCGAATTGAAGTTTAGTAAATTATTGTTGAAGTTCTCCCGAAATACAAATACTCATTTGCAATACAAAAGTAATATGAAATCTCGTTACAAAAATGACATTAAACCAGTTTCTCGTCTCCGTCAGGTTCTCTCTTTTTACTAAAGCCTCTTGAAATAATTAAACATGTATAACTAAATCCTTCATCACTACAGCATTAAATAATAAACCAAAAAACAAAGCACAGGAACTGCGTACATAAATAATTCATTCTAATCTCACACCAGAGTAACTCATTACCGAGACACGCTAAATTTAATACTCTCTGTAACCGCACAACCCTACAAACACAAATCATTTACCTCTTTTCAAGGGACATTGAATTCTAATGCTGAGGGAATAAAGTCCACGATGATGTGCGGTGACTGCAAAGCTAGGGTTGTCAAACTAATGACGCTCTCAGTAGTCTCAGTAGCTTGATAATGATTTTTTTACAATGGGTGTACAAAATGGTTTGTAATTATTAAAAGGTTGTATTCGTACCTACATTCATCATTCCTATCTTAGATTCGCTGAAGCGATAATTTGAGTACTCACTTAATAATTCTTTGATTAAAAATTAAAAAAACGATGTCAGATTAAAAGCGAAGATAAATGATAACTACAGACCATGGACTGGCAAATACTTCGTAGATGCCTTTAAATTTTGAAAAATGGAAAGAAAAAGAATAATGGACTTCCATTGAAGCCTTGGATCAGTATCTAGGTTAAAAGTTGCTTTCTGTCTCTAACCAGAATAAAATTAAACTAAAGCATAGTTATTTGTGCAACAAGAGATCAAAGTTCGTATTACGTAGTGCTAATTTTGAGTCTTGAATAAGCGAAATATTCTGTAGTAGAATCAGGAGCGTAGCGAAGGATTCTAGTTACTTTTCGACCTGCTGAAAATAAAATAAAATATCTTTTATTTTGAAACACAAAAATTTAAAAAAACGCATTATCATTAGCCATCCTTCTCACTAATGCACCGACAAAATTATACGCTATTATCAAATGTAGATAATGTTTGCACAAGTAACTTTGAACGACTTATCCATGAGTACTATTAAAACCTTTGTTTTTATGTTTTTATATACCAGTGACTCACTCGCAGGCATTAAACTGTTTTTATTAATATTTAACATACTTTATTTTACTTGTCGTAAAAAATAAAATGGCGACTATAATGCATGAGTCACCCGAGGCTAGTAAGCGGCTCTTAACAGTGAAGAGCTAAATGTAAAAAAAAGTGCTTGTTCACAATATAAATATTTATTATTGTATGGCGAGTATGGTGACATCATTACTAGAATATTAATAAGATGTTTTTTTGTTCCTAGTTTTTAAATAATCATGTTATTATTTACCTTTTAAATATAACTAGCTGTTGCTCGCGACTTCCTCCGCGTAAAATTCGATACTGCTGTCTCAAATAAGTTTTAATATTAAATTCAGTGCCCGTAGGTCCAACGACACTAACCTCTTTGCGTTACAAATATATAAAAATAATATTTCGTATTATAATCCCCTTACAAAAATTTACAAAAGCCTAGATATTTTCGAACAACACTTTAATAAGTTTATACATAATTTAAAAGACATCCTCCATGATAGTATTGGTTTGGGTGCGTCAGTCCCTCCTGTAGAAGCATCTGAGGCATCCAAACAAAATAATAATCAGGTTTAATTGTTAATTCATCTATTGTAATCGCGTTCCTTATTATGTTTAGTAGTTAGAGCTTTTTGATCTTTCAATACTGATTTGCTGTGCACATAATATGTGTTATGTTAAGATCCAGATCTGAACTGTACATTATCAATTTTAAAGTTACCATGATTGTAATGTGTTTTGTGCGCCTAATAAATAAATAAATAAATAAATAAATAGATACTTCCATTGTTTTTCTACAAAATTATTACATTTTCAACCCCAAATTTACCCTCTTAGGAAGTGGAATTTCCATCTTATTGTTAATGTATATTATATTTATGTATCTTATGTACAGAATTTCGTAAAATATTTTTTTATTTAAACACAACACATCGAGAAACATAAACAGAAATCAAAATTTGTCACTAAAATAAATGCATTTGGATTTGCGAAGAAGTAGCAAATGTGATGGGTGTATATCGTTGGGAAACACTTTTTAATGGTCAACGATGGCATTAGAGCTCATTGTTTAGAATTTTATAACTTATCAATGATAACTAATTATCAATGTATATTTATAAAGATAATTATCGTGATTATCAAGTATCAATGATAATTATCACTTCGAACCCTGCATACAACTGTCGATCAAAATCACGAACGTAACACCGAAGTTAATTATGGTAGTGATTTTTAGGCTTTTTTTCAGAATTACCATTAATTATTTTTTTTTCAATTATTATGTTATTTTTGGTGCAGTAAGTAAGCATCCTTTATAGTTTTCTCCACACTGGAAGCTCAAACGCCTGCATTTTCGACAGGGTTCGGACTGCATTGCCTTAAGTAACGGTACTATAATTGACATTATTATTCAATTATAACAAATAAATAATCATTAAAAATTTTAATTTTGTAACCAAAAAATGTGTCACTTACAAAATCTGTTCCACAGAGGCGGTTAAGTTAAATATGTACATATTACATCGACGAATAGTTATTCAAGAAATAGAAAGATTAAAAAGATAAAGTATTTTGTTTCGTAATTGCGACTCGTGTACCTTAATTTTATCAGTTCATTGAGTCCTACTTACCTAGTAAAACAAATAATAACTGTTAGTGTTGCCATGTGAGCAACTTGAGAGCTAACTCCTCTCATTATTAGTCAGTCAGCACTTGTACTTTTTATTACAAGCACAAATAATTGCAGTATGTACTGACACCGTAGGGTGCGATGGGTTCGAGCATGTAATACAAGGAAAAGGTCAAGCAGTAATGCTGAGGTGCGTTTTTAAGAAAAAGCAAAGGTCATGCGAAAAGTTCAATGTGATGGAAGCTATTTAAGTTTTACTTTCAAGCATCGAGTTTGGATTCGAGCAATAATTAAATTTAGTGTACAATTTATATATATACAAACTTTAGAATAAATAGCTTTATGCCTAGAGTGTCTTGTAAATTTAACAAATTGAATGTTGACAGTCATTTTGATCTCTTTACTACTAGTAAACATTCTGCTAGAACCCATCTAACGAATTACTTTGTTAAAAATGTATAGATTTGTAATTACTAAATTTAATTTTAGATACTGTTGTGTGTATTTTTTTGTAGGCATGTGAAACCTTTTTTTCATTTTTTTTAATATTAAGTTTTAAGGTGTCAGTTGGGTACTCTTTTCTTTTAACAACTATATAGTGATTTAATTTAAAATTTTGTAATGTTACCATTATGTTGCTGACTGTATGTGGAAGCTTGTAATTGGCGTTTGCTGACCTATTTTGTTCAATTATTTGTGTGTGGCTGTTAGCTCCCCTAATAAAATAAAATAAAAATAAAATAAAATTTTATCAGTTGCGTTGCGTTGTCAGCTGATCAACGCTGCTCGGAGGAGTCAGAGCACCTCTGTTACGACTTGTAACTCTCCTATATTGGCTAACAAAATAAAAGAAAGAGTCGCATGTGTAAACTTTTTCCTACCATCCATGTCTATCTTCTAGTCCAGTTTATTGCGTTGCTTGGCCGGTCTTACCAAAATGGCAATATCGAGCTTAAACTACTCGACTTATATCAAGTTTGTCTGGTACGCTAGTTTCCAGCTAGCTTACGAAAACGGAATCACACAGAACAAGACCGGTCCCGCACCCACACCCAGAGGATGCCCAAAAACAAGTTTCAATAAACAACCGAGTATTAAATTCTATTACCGAACCCTTTCACAGCCATCAAACGAGGCTCGAAATCAGTACATAAACATTTGAGCCTTCATAATATAGCAGATAGCCGTGATTCGATCGCATCGCAATGACACTGAGCGTCTCACATTGCCGTGGCGGCCTCAAGTGGTCATAACCGTAAACTAAGAGACAGACCATTCGATGGAAATTTATCGACGATTCTCAAGTGGATGTAAAAGAAATGGGCGCGTTTGAACGGCAAGCCCACTCGCGCCAGTAGCTCGTGTTTTACGAGCAGGGCCTTTGATGGACTACAAGGCTTGCGAACTCGTGAAAGGGGCAAGGCAAGCTTGACTTGAGATAAGCTAATGTTTATGTGTTTCGATGAGTAGGGCATAAAACTGAAAACGTAATTCATGTATTTTATCGAACCACTCACGCACTTTCAGAACAATCTAGAACTATCGGCGAGTAATTGCTCAGTGATGAAGTCATAGTGCATTTATTTTCTTAACAAATGGAGATGACAACTAAAATGTATTATTTTCACAGCAAATAGAGACGACACTTTGTTTAAAAAACTGTTATATAGACAATATATATTCTGTGTACCCATGTGGGTGCCTAGTGATAAATCAGTTTATTGTCTATATTATATATTACATCACGTTGTATCAATAGATACAACGTTTACAATGTGTCATTGTCATGTAACGGCAAGACCTTAGAGTATAAAAGTTAAAATTTTCCGTTGAATCTCCATAAAATAATTGAGACGACTCATCATAACAGGCATTCCAACTGGCACAAAGACAAAAGGTCAGTACATATATCAAACGAGGCACAGTATTGGGGGCGTGTACCTGCTCACGCGTGAGTGCGTGGGCGCACCATACCTGCTCGTTTAACCCTCGCTTTTTTACCGGACTCGAACCTTGCACCACTGACATGCATTATTTATGTGCCCTACTAATTTATGACTCCTTGTAATTACAGCTCGGCTTATTAAACGGCCGATAGAACAGTGAGTTAATTAAAGCTTCGTTTTCAATGTGAATCGAATTATAGTTATTGTAATGGGCCTACATAATAGTTGGTTTAATTACTTATTTATAAAGAAGAGATTACTTAATAGCTCGATGATCAAAGCCCGGAGGTCTGATCTCTTGTTGTAATCAAGTAAATTGCTATTGAATTGTAACTAATGAAACATTTATATCTCTCTGACAGGAAATTGCCAGAGGCAGCTCGGTTTCTTAAACGTGTTTAAGCCAAAGCTATTACTTGTCATAAAGACAAATGATATTTAAATTAAACAAAATTCAATCGTTTAGTCAAATGTACGTACGTACGTACGTAGTACGTATGTACTTCTTTCAAATGTAGAAAATATAGTCGGTTCGAAAGAAAGACTTATTCAATTCGTATAGTGGGAATGTTAAATTTTATAGGTAATTAGTGAAGAATCGTATATTGCTCATTTAATTCAAAAAAATACAAGTATAACAATTTAACATCGATTTAAGTTAATCACACAAGCGCAACAATCATATACTATTTTAAGACAACTAACAGTCACGAGTAAGACTCAATCAATGGCATGCAGTTTTCGACCAACGGCAACGGTGACATAACACCGACACGTGGGGACACTTGACTCAAGGAGCCTTCACTCACGGCTGGGGGACGGAGCCCTTTAGTGTGGCTTTTTCCATCTAGAATCTCCTTTTGTAAACAATGGCTTGGCCTTCAGCATCTGCGTAGTTCATAGAATTTTAGAAAAAAAACAGGTTATATAGGTGAGTCAGGGTTGTTTCCTCTTTCTAGCTTTTTACGAAACTCAAATATTTGTAGATAAAGAGCGGAATAGTTTTATATACGCAAAACGTATATATATAAACGCATTAATTTATTGAATCGTGAATGTTGTTTTCTTATTTTTAAACATTATTTCATTGGCACTATACCAAATGAAACCAAACTCACGCGAGTTGAGGACAATGGCACTAGAAAAAAATAATTCACGTGATCTTTGTTAATAGTGAACTATTATTTACAATTAAAACAACAGCTAGTAAAATGTCACGGGTTCATCTGAGTATAACACGGTTTAATGAAAGGAACGACAAACCGATTGGATTATATTACTTTGAAACTAGACATAATCAAAATGGCCGATGATTAATTTGACAGTGACTGCTGGTCCCTCGTGCACAAGAGTCGTGATCTCGGCTAATGGACTAATAAAAACTATAGCATGATGAGTAATGAGCCAGCTACCGGAATAACGACTAATTAATCAAATTGTAAGACTTGTTCAATTTATTGTTGGCAATCAGTATAATATTAACTTGTTTTTTCGCCGACGCGACGTCACTGCTCCACCAACCACTGTTATTTTGGTGATATTGCAGAGAAAACTTACGATAATTTGTTGTTGCTATTATCTAGTTATGAAGCAGCAATAGCCGAGTGGGTGCCCGTAGAATTGCGAAGTCAAAAGTCCCTGGTTCGAACCCACGGCATACACTTCTGTCAATAAATCGTAAAAATTAGTCTTTTCGAAGATATATGTATGATGTATTTATCATATAAATGATCGAATCTGAGAGTGCCTAAATTCGCGAGGGTGTGTGAAGTTTACCAATCCGTACTTGGCCAGCGTGGTGGACTATGGCCTAAACCTTCTCACATGAGAAAAGACCTGAGCTCAGCAGTGAACTATAATAGAAACACATTTGGTTTTGACAATAATTTATTACGAAAACACGTATTACATAATAATATTGTCGGTAAGTATGCCAAAATAGCCAAAACCGCTATGTGTTAAGTTTTAAGTGTTAAGTGTTAACACCTCAAAAAACTGCTATCGATGTGTTTTTCTAGTGATCCAAAAAGTATAAATAAATACTTCGTCAAATGCCAACAATAATAAATTATTTGAAAATCATTACTAGCATGAAACATGGGTTTGCTGCTACGAGTACGTGGTGTGGGTGCATCGTATTACTCAAATAGTGCAAGAGCGTCAAACGATTGACGTCAAATAAATATTGTTGCCGTTTTCTTAAAACTGCACTTTCAGTTAAATTGCTTTTACTTGACATCAATAATAAAATGTTTAGTTTGTAATATATCCTGAAATAGCAAAAGCATTTATTATTATGCTGGACTTTTTAATCTGAATGCTTAATCCAAATTGTTTAATTTGCAGGGTCGACAAGTAAGGCCCGTAGCACACGCTACTATTAAATAATTGACATTGAAACAGTCGGTTGCGAATGCGGTAATAGAGTTTTTTTTTTATCGTCGCCCGCTCTAGGAATATCTCCCGAGTCGCCGGGGTGTTCACAAACATACATTTCTCACACACAGAGCACACCAAGAGTCAGAACAAATCTTTGCGCATCACTCAAAGATTGTCCCGTGTGGGAGTCGAACCCACAACACCAGCGCAGTTGGGAGCAGCGTGGCGCCCGCTTTAAATTAAATTTTAAAGTTCAAAGGTGTGTTTAAGGGATTTAAACCAACATAGTAGGTAATTAAATAGCAATAATTAATACCTTCACCGTGACAAGTAAATGGTATTTGTTTCCAACCGTCACGTTGGCCGGGGGCGTGAATATTGAAGTATTTCCAACAGCATGGGGGTCACCGCATTAAATAAGTGTGACGCGAGACAGGTGCTCAAGAATGGCGAGTGACCCGCATTGCAACGTCTTCGAGCAGCTGATGCCTGCCAGGCGGAATGATAGCTATAGGGGATCACTATTATCTACTAAATAGTTTGTGTTTGTAGGAAGAAAGGCGTACGTCTTACCACCGACCGATCAACCAAGAGAAAAGCAGAAATAGATAGAACGGCTTAATTGTCTATTTTATATGAAATGTCCGTGTAAATACAGAAATTATGTATGAATTTGCCGCCGCCATAATTAGCTTCGGCTATAAGAACTAATAGTTCATTTTCGTGAGCCTCGACTTTTAACTGTAAAACTTTCAACGAATGCAAATTACATTTACTGCCAAACCTTTCAAGGGGTTAAACCTCCCGAGCGTCGGGTTTTTATACTAACGTTATATGGGTTTCACTTTAATATTATTGAGTTTTTATCTATTTTATAGATAAATCATATGTAAAACACTAACATGCATGTTTATTGGCGACCATTTTGTCCAATTGTTTTGATCATTAATTGAGTTCCATTCAAACTAAAAAATTTTAATAATAATTTTGTAAAATTTGGCGCCAACAAACATGCTATTTAATGTATTAGATATGATTTATTTATAAAAACTTATATTATACATACGTATTAAAACTAAACCCATATTACTTTTGTATGCATACAGCCAAGCAATGGTTTCCCCATAACGTATGACAATAACCGCGACTGACATTTTATTGTCCTACGAAGCACGAACAAATGTCACTAAACGGTCACTTAGGCAGAGGTTGACCACGCCAAAGCACCATCGTTGTTTCACCGCGCTACGACTTTTTTAAACTATGATTGAAATTCTCACCCCTTCGCATGGGACTTAAACATAACTGGTGAAGTGTGGGTGTTGTGAATTCCCCTACCATAATAGCCTACTGGGCTATACAGTCGTGATGTTATGATATGTATTTAAATCTTTCCATTTGAATATAAAGACCACATTCATCATTTGATTATGTGTTCACTCTATAGATCTTCTCGCAACCTTGAAGTTCGTTTTTATTTACACTAAGTATTTGCGTTAGTCAGTATGTCTGTATGTCAGTAAGGTGTTCTCAAACAGATGGGCCACTGCAAATACCATTCGTTTGGAGTTTGCACAGCGTTAGATAACAGCACAGTGTTACTATTTGTTCAGCTGTGCCAGACTTCCAGGCGCGCCCAGAATGTAGGTGAAGAGGCTTCAGGTGGCACGGGAAATGTTACTGAAGTATCATGGCTTTAGTGGAACTTTTTACTTATTGTGGTTAGCAAACTACTATCTAAGAAGATAAAATATAGTAGGTATGTGCTGTGGTAGCGTCAGTTTTATTTTCGGAGGTTAACTTAACTTTTTATAAATCAAGTAGAAAAATAAAATAAAATGTAGGTTACCTAAATACAGAGTACTAAGACACAAACTAAACGAGGTAAATTCGTTTATATTTACAAAGAAAATGCCTGAAACTTCATCCAAACAAATCGTTGTAATGACGTGACAAATAGAAAAGTTTCGCCAAAATCTAGTAATCATTAATTTTCATTTCTCTAACCTGCCTCTTTTCATTTCGTTGAGTGTATGACATCATTTCTCTGTCATCAGTCCATTGCCACAGTTCGTTGTCATTATAATTTTCCTTCGTTCAAACAATGGACGGTATTTTTGGACAACACATCATTTTCTTAGTTCAATGTCAGTTCCACTTATATGTACCGGTAACAGCTGAAAATATTATATTTGAAGTACTATTTAGGAGTGTGAAAATTCTAGAACTTTGTGAACAAAAATAAAGCTGATACCTAATATGGATTAAAATCTAATTGTTTGATTTAAGATTAACCTTAACCATTCTCATCAGACAATCCGGCCTCATCTATCCTATCACAAATAAGGCATGTGCCCAGCAGTGGATCTAGTAATTAATTATTATTTTTATTAAGACATCAATCAGATATAAGGTGTGTGGAGTCCGTTACAACAAAGTCTCTATAGAGGGTGTGGCGAATATGGTAAAGTATGTGGTTTTAAAGTTCTCCAGACATCTGCCCAAGGCCCTGTCTGATCTCGATTAAAAAATAAACAAGGTGTTTTATCACCTTTTACAGTCGGGCAACAAAAAAGGCAACAATAAATATGTATGAAAGGTTTTGAATTGTTATAACCGATAGTCCCAATTTATGAAAGATGCTGCTTATGATCTGACTAACGGATGGATAATTTTGCTTAAGTTTTTTTTAAAGTACACGTAAAATAACAGTTAAAATTACTTTGCGTTCTTATCATAGCTGATAAATTGGAAGACAGAGATACAAACAAGTACAGGTCAATGTTATGTATTTAGTGAAAAAAGCAAAATGAAAATAATTATTTAATGATGTCATTAATTTTAATAATTCTTAATAAAATACATTTTATCTATACCTGTTTTATTTTACTTGTTATTTCACAACTCTTTGTCAATCCTACCAATATGCTCTGATATAATAACAGAAGTTGTATCGACTGTTGTGGTGGTCAGCGTCAGCAGCAGCAGTGCGGTTAGTCAAATGCGGATATATTTAACTGAGAACATGTGTTTGAAACAGAGCCAAGTCTTACTACTTTGTGTTATTGCTCACAGCTCTCATGTGCTAGAATGTTCCATTTAATAAAGATGGGCGTTTGATGATAGCAACATGTTACCGCTTTATCATCGATGCTTTCCGGGACTATTTTCATACTTCTGTCAAAATGTTTATGGTTACAAGGAAATACATCAAACTATTATCTGGGGTAACATTTAAAGGCAACCAGATTTCATAGAAAAACAGGTTTTGTGAATAAGCCCTAAGGGGAATGTCATTTTTATACATTAGCGTTTTACCAAATAGCAAGTATTGCTTTGTAATCTGCGTCATCTCACTGTCATCCTCGTAAGTCTACGGCTGCGTTACGTTTCTGAGGCGTAATGACATTATGAAGGGCTGGCACAGTAGGCATGATATCGAGTGCTACGAATGACACCGCATCTAAATTCAAATCACCGAAATTTTGTCATAGGTTTTAGTAACCACTAATTGTCTGACAGATTAGATTAAGAAGTCAGAGCTAGAAAAAAGGAAAAGCTTGTATGAACCTGGCATACCTATATGTAGGTATGTAGATAGACACATTTGTATAATATTTATTTGTCGTTATCTGGCGTGATACAGTTTGGCTAGATAGCGATGTTTACTTTTACGATACTGAAATGGTTGTATCAATAATATCAGACGTTTTACGAGACATGTGCCGACTAGTCACCGACTTACCCAACCACTTTTGTAGTCGGCAACTCGTCGCCTATTAGTCGGCACGTATGAGCTTATAGACAGGTCAATATATGCCATAACAAATTGTTTGTCACCTTTCACTTGCTTGTAATTTCAGTAACAAACTATTTGACGATGAAGAAGAAAGACACTTCTTTCCTTAACCTTGCTCACTGAAAATCATGACTTTTTTAAGCATTTTCACCACACACCTGGCTCTAAAGTCGTCGATCACCGATATTGCGAATCTGCGCGTGATTGTCATCTAGCATCAAACAATACACACATTATGCCGTAGCCACATGTTGTTATAAAACAAACATCAACAGCACGCGGCCGGCACCGCGCGTCCACGCAGAGACGGCGTGGCGGGCGCGGCGTGCGCGTGGCCAAGCGCTACCTAGGAAATTCACGCAGAAAGTCCAAATTATTTAGACTATGTGTAGACCTAAGTATATTATCGAATAATAGAGCTTGAAGTCCATCTCATTATACATAACAACTGCAGCCAGTTCAAATGAGATATGTAGCATATTATTATCTCGTCTGCGATATGTCACTTCGTGTCGTAACTACTAGTGACTAAATTTGACGATGGTGCATGTCGGTAGATAAAGAATATTATATTCCTACCATTATTATTACCTAAATAAAAAAACTTAATATGTTTTTATAGAATGATTAATAATCTAAATAAGCTAAAAGATGTAGTACACCTGTCATGAATTCTGGTGCAGCATCGGCATTTGGTTACCTACTTGCTTTCTGTATTATCCCTGGTTATTCTGAAACAGTGTTGACTGTGGATCTTCTGAAAATAAACTGTATGCTGTTTACAGAGGCGCTGGCGGCGCAGGGCTAAAAAGCACGAGTAGGTACGCCAAGGACACAGCACAACAATGTTTTTGTATCAATTGTTAGAGTATGGTGTATTGGGTATCGGGTTTTTTTACCATTTCATGTTATGTCGGTTTTTGTGGCGTTTTTTGGATGTAGGCTCATTTGAAGTTTTGAAGGCTTTGTAATTACTATTGGATATTATAGATTTTGGTCATAAAAAGTAAATAGCAAAGCGTGACATTGGTTTTTTTACTAAATCGAAAGCCTACAAGTGTTACAGACAGACAGTGTGTCCAATGCAACAATGTCTCTGTTAAATGGTATTATGACTAACGGTGTGTATAATCATAAATAAATAATTATACTTAGGTTAAGTTGACTTATAAATTTTCTACTTAAATCAGTTATGTAAAACTGAAAATTCAGCTAAGTTTCTGTAGATTCTAGACCGTTTGACGCCAAAGACGGTCTATATTATTACAAGCTGTTATCACCTTATCTCTGATTAGAGTGATTAGTGTATCGGCCATCTCTGTCACTCGCTCGCCGAGTGGTGGAGAGATTGGTGCTATGATGATATCACATGCTAGTGCTCGGTATGCTAGCCTAGTATGTTATCACTGCGGCAGATAAATTTAATAAATGATAATTGAATGTAATGATATCACACCAATCGTGAATAGATTTAGTATATTATTTCCAAAACAATGTTGATTGATGGTTTTGAGGTATATGCCTGTGTGAAGGTCTAAAACTCTCTAAAGATCCTTAATCACTAGCTGTTTTGTTTATTGAAGGTCTTTCAAACATCGGATCGTTGTTGATAAATTCATCCTAACAGTACACATATACTTAGCACAATATTTGTCAATTATGTGGTAATCGTGTGATTTTAAAATATATTTTTACAGAGAGAGATGATGATGAAAAATTATGAAAAATATTGTAATTTTATCCGCCCCCATCTAAAGTGTGGTGTAAATAAATAAATAAATATAATAATAAAGTAATAATCTAAACTAAGTAATTTTCAGTAAAAATACTGATTGAAACTGACTGAAAGTACTCGAAAATTCATCAAAAAGTTTATTAAATTAGTGACACAGGTTACAATTTCCATGGTCTATGCAGATGTAATAGGTATTTGTTACATTTGCAAACCTCGTTTCTTTCAGGTAGGCCTGCAGATATCCGTGACTTGATCGCAAAAACCGTCCTACAATCAAAACAAAGTGAAAATTTCAATTTGCCACGCGAAGGCGTTGGAAATCGGAAATCTGTATTCCGTTCCAAAATTGAGGATCGCGATTTTATTAAAATCAGGCGGAAAAGGGATATTCTTATTTTTTGACGAGACTTTTTTAAATTGCATCGCCTAGGGGCCGAGGGTCGCGGGGGACGGAGACTTCGCCATTTGCATTTTTATGCGATAATTAAGGACCAGAGAGAGGTTCACAAAGACGAAAGGTGGATTAATTGTATATTTTTTTGCGCTATTAATTTCATCTTGTAATGGTAATTGCGTTATTTTTATTTAGGGATGGGATAATTAATGATAATGGCGGGCAATTATCGCGGTCTGTACCCACGTTTGGGAGATATTACGGAGTGAATTTGGTGAAATGATAATTTTGTCGTCATTACGATTGTTTGGGTCGTTTGAAGCTTTTAAAACAAAGAATATTTTAATAGGACGCGTCTTTGGGTCATTAGTAAAGGAACACATAAAAACGAAAGCACTTAGAGAGAGGAAATTACTGGTTATATTAATCATTTTCTTGGTTCTCCCCTTAATGTGCTTTTATTGTGATGAGAAACTAAATTTGAGAGAAACTGGCGAGCTTTTGTCAATGGGTTCGAGAATGCTGTGCTATACCTGTAACATACTGCCTACTGCGTTTCTATTTGCTGATGAGATAATATTTTGATCGAAAACCAGCGTCAGACTTGAGTCTGACATAATGCTGAATCAGGACCTATTTGGTATAACTGTGGGCATAATGTTAAATATTCTTTTGTTACATTTTTTTTCTATATTGTTATTTATCTGTGTCCTGCTCGTTGTAACTAAATAAATTTATTTTCTTTCTTTCTTTTTTCATTCTGATAAGTTAGTACCTACAGGAAATAGGTAGTCTTTTAACCATGTTCATTGTTTCAATCCCGCTATCCATGGAGAGACATCAACTAAGAATGTAGTACGAGTACGTAATGCTAGTTTTATTATCGGGTGAGATTAAAACTTAAAAAACATATTACCAAAGTAAAAACAATTTTACAAAATTGACAGTAAGTTTTATAACTTCTATTGTGGGTTGATCCACCATTGTCGTTCATGGTAAGGGTGTCTAATCCTGGCTTATGTCATAAACCAGATTCAGCTAAACTGGTTCAATGACAAGAACAAACATGCTTCACCCATTGCCGTTTTATTGAACTATAAATCCGCAGAGTTGTGTGCGATCTGGCCCAGCCTTTTCCATAGCAACAGACGCGCCGTAATTACCATTTTTACGATTCATATCAATCGTAAAAGTACCTTACAATGGTGAATTTTATTAAGCAGCTGTAAAATATACGTAATCATATACGATTTTATGGCTCCAAAAGGTTTTTGGGATACACAAACGGTTTTGTAACTTCAAATTGCTTTGCCAAACGATTTGAAACTTTACATGTATAGAAATAAAGTTGATGTTTTTGTTGTCTTGAAATAATACAGTTGGTCTTCGTCAGTTTTCTGAAATCGTCACCTTTTCTTTGTGGAGTTGGTTTTATTAGTTTTTTTGTGTGTTAAGTACGGCAAGCGTTTTATTATATTAGTTGACTGTTAGTTTTACGACGGATTATTGTTGTAACTTATATGAAATGCGATTTTTGCGATAACATGTCAGTCTTGTATTTAACTATAATCCCACGGTACCTGGCGGACTGTAAATTATAGATTTTCTTTCGACATAATATTTTTTTGTCGGCTTTCGTACTAAAATGTGGTGATATATAAAATGACGAGAAAATATACGAACCTTCTAAACTTACAAATAAAAAATCTATTATTGCCCAATAAAACTACATAATGGCACATATCATGTAGTTTTATTTATTGTAAAATATCAAAATCGTATTACAGTGGAGTAAATACTAATAACATAGTTTCAACTTGAGTTTTGTTAATCGTAAGAAAACCTGTTTATGAAAAAAATACTTAGTTACTGTCTTTTTTTAAATAAATAAACATACCGACTTCAGAATATCTTGAAAAACATTAAATAGCGCAAATTTTAATGCTTATTAAGATATTTTGAAGTAGGTTTATAATTATTTTTTATTTATCTCTTTTCTAATGAAGTATCTGTAATATGAATCATTTTCGCTTAAGACTGCTTGTCCAGCATTTAATAAGACAGGTACTAAAAACGACTTATTCTATATATATTATTTTGTTACTCTTAACTTATTATATGAATATACGTAACTAATGTAATAGTAAACGTCTTGCCTCATCTGTGTATAACTTAAGACAATACAGTGAACGGTCTTGACGTGCCTATAGTTAAAGAATTATCCTCGCGGGTACAACTTCTCAACGGTTATGAGTATAACCGTTGAGGAGTTGTACCTTCCAGCATCAGCTCAGCAACATGTGATGATGACTTCTACATGCAAATATCTAAATAGCTTCATAAAATATACAACAAAACATTATGTAGAACTAATCAAATTTGAGGATGGCTCTCAATTTCTTTAGGATCCATCATCAGATTCTGCTTTTATTGAACATGGGACCATCTCGGAAGTTCACTCTCTCAAATAAAATGCATGTTTTGTTCAAGAAAGTTGTATGTGTTGATCATGGTCATATTCCGTAACATCAAAAATGTTGTACAGCATGAAAGCTCAGCGTATATTGTATAAGCTAATTCTGCATTTACAGTAAAGTCTTTGGACCGTATAAAATGATAAAGCAAAGAGTGCTCCTAACATGAAATGCATCGGCGCGTGACTTCTCTCATAATCCATTTAACTCACATTATTCACAGAGGAATCTCCCTGGAATACTAATACTCCTAAAATAATCCTCGCCATGTTTTCCTACATCATAGTGTAGCAAGTCTGAAATGAGGTTAGACCGCCCGAGGCTTCCAGCCAGACCTAACGAAATAGAACAGTTTGTTCAGCCCGAAAGATCTAAGTCAGCTAGGCTTAAACAACAATGACTGTGGGATTTAGGTAAACCTTTCACACGAAATGCTTTTGAAAATCGTTTTCATTAAATAAATGGAAAATATTTTTTTATATTTTCACCTGTGTGTATACATTAAATTTAAAACAAATAATATTATAGCGGGATCAATAAATGCGTAAGCTATTCAAGTACTTCGAAATTTTCACGTACTATGTACTTTGATTTGGAAGTTATTTTTATTTACGAGTATTTAGTTTTTTACATTTTCTACATATGGAACATATCGAGCGGAAAACAAATTATTAACAAGAGTTGGGCCCCGTGGACACGATCCTGGATGGACCACATAAAGCCCGGTATAGACTTTGTTTAGTGCGAGTGCAAGTGATTAGTGCAGGTGTTAAGTGACAAGGTGTGGACAGCGACTGATTAGTGCGAGTGCTTAGTTGGCTGTGTAGTAAAGTGAATAGAAGCGTGTTCTATTTTTTTGCGAGTGGACTGCGTAGTAGCCACGTCCCGCGCGCCCTCCCTTCCCCTCACTCGCAGCGTGCCTGTCTCTAAGCACGTTTGGACAGGAGTGTTTAGTGTTTAGTGCGTAGCGTCGGGCGCTTGTTGTACAAAATGGCAAAGTGGACCGAAGACGTAATTTATAAATTTGTGCAGGAGTATCTCAAACATGAATAAATAAATAAAATAAATATTTCACAATCCACACCCAACGCCATCTAGTCCCAAACTAAGCAGAGCTTGTACTATGGGTACTAAAATAACTGATACTAATACATATATAGAAAAAAAAACAAATAAAAAAAAAAAAAAAAAAAAAAAAAAAAAAGATGTTATCTTTTGTAAATACATACATATTATACATAGAAACTCCCAGACTAAGACAAACCCCCATGTTCATGCACACAAAGATTTGTCTTAAGTGGGAATCGAACCCACGACCTCGGAAACAAAGCCACTTGGACACTACTCGCACTACACACCTGCACTCGCACTAATCAAAATTGGACACTACTCGCACTACACACCTGCACTCGCACTAATCACTTGCACTCGCAATGAATTGGACACTACTCGCACTACACACCTGCACTCGCACTAATCACCTGCACTTGCAATGAATTGGACACTACTCGCACTACACACCTGCACTCGCACTAATCACTTGCACTCGCACAAAACAAAGTGTAAACCAGGCTTTAGGTTTATGGAGATTTATCTAAGGACTTCCAACTAAAAAGCTTTATTGTTGTTGCCACTATTATACTGAAACAAATTTAATAACGACGCGTGTCAAGTCCGCCATCCCGCTCTGGGCCAGCGTGGTTGACTATGACCTACCCTTTCCATGAGATGATCTCATGCCATTGATAAAACGGTGCCTTTGATGTATGTAATATATCTCCTTGACATGTTGACATGTATGAAAAACGTCTGAAGGAAAAAATGTGTGAGAATCAAAGGACGCTATGGATCACAGTGACTGTAAATATTAATATTTAGTATTATATTATTAGCTAAATAAATTAGTTCGTACATAATAGTCCAATGACCTATGGAAATGTCAAACTAATATAATTATGGTAGGGGAAAATTATGAAGGTCAAGTATAAATATTGATGAATCATCTCATAGATTATGCACCCATTGGATGGCCTGACTTGTTCGTTACTTATGATGTTTGGTGGATATTCAATTGGACACCTGCGTCTAAGGCATTGAGTCTGCCATTGAAACATGTGTCTACATTGTATGTATTACAGGAAAATACTGAATGAAATGTTTTAACTCGGTAAAAAAACGTACATTAAATGTGATGTATCTCGCGATAGCGTTATCGTTGCGTTGAGAGGTCACGGGGGGGAGGGAGTACAGGACGGTGGCAGTGGGGGGACATGGAGTCACGTACGCATACATATTCAATATTTACTAGATAGAACATTCACGAAATACAAGATTATACATAAACTTATTTCTTAATATAAATATTTTACAAATCAAATAAAAGAAAATGAAAAAAAGCATTTTCCAGCTTTTCTGAAGAAGGTCGGGGGTGGAAGCTAGTGCTTACTGTCTTCCTTTTTGGATGCCTCGGCACCTTGCAGATTGAGTACGGTTATGGACTCTTGTTCCACTTACCATCAGATGACTGTACGCTCGTCTGGTACACACGCGGTCCTACAAAAATGGCTCTTCAGCTTATTAAACCTCTAAATAAAAATCCTTATTTTAACTTTCTTTCCTTAATATGCCATAAAGCGCGTCACCCACTAACAAGCATCGTGTTCGTCCCGGGACTCGAACCGGCTATAAACCGTAACGAAGCGATGGCCTCTCAGGTCTCGTGCTATCGCATCACTTGATGCGTCCCGAGGGACAGGGGGAGGTGGAGGTGATTCCGTGATAGATTTAGCTTGATTTTATTTGATTGGAGTAGAAAATGGATTGCTATTAAGGGGAAATGTAAAAAATGTTAGAATAAGGTTGTCTACACGTATGTTTAATCTGTGTAGAACCACGTCATAATTGTGGTACGACCAATCGATGTTACGGTCTTCAATTTTTTAAACTGGTAAATATCTTAATAAAAGTAGCTGTTACCTGCGGCTCCTATTCTCAAACCTCCAATATACACACCAAATTTCATGAGAATCGGTCGAGCTGTTTGGGAGTAGTTCGATAGCTAACACTGTGACACGAGATTTTAACATATTACATCTTATTCTATTCTTCTAATTGTATCAAAAATCGGGTCACCCTTACATTGTTTGTTAGTTATCGAACTATGTGTTCCGAAACCGCTTGACTGATTTCATGTCTTAGACTATTTTTTATGTATTACGATTTAAGATTTTTATTAAGAGTACCTTTTTACTAAGCCTTTTTATTATACTTAACACAAAGCACACTCACATTTTAATGTAAAATGGGGACATGTTTTAAAAATTTAATAAAGTAATTAGAATCCCCATGGAAATTACCAAAGTGTTTACCAAAGGCGATATTGCCGTGAACGGAACAAACGTAAATTGAGCGTTCTCCAATAATTGCTGGTAACACTTTCATAGAAAATTGGACCTTAAATCCTCGAGTTTGTTCCCGCAAAAAACGCTAATGAAATTATGTTCCACTATGCTCTGCTTAATAGTTCCATTTGGGTTCCGGACTTAACGAAGAATAAAAGGCTTTTAGTCCAGCCGAGCCTTTTTATGTAGCTGCTTGTGGAAATGCTGCAAATGCTACCTCGTGTAAGGGAATTACTGCCCGTGTTACATAGTGTTCTCATGTATCTGGACCGCTAGTCGCCGCGCGCCGCTCTGCCAGTTACGGAGTTACGGACAGCTTTTGGAGTACTGAAATAAATGATCTTTTGTATTGTTGGTACACTTTTATGTAGCTTGTATGTATAATATGAGGTTGGTTATTTTTTGTGTTAGCTATTTTGATTAAACCGTGAATTATGCTGCTAAAATAAAATCAAATTAGGTAATCCTTACTTAAATTATATTATGATTGAGAACGTATATCTGTCTGTCCGTTACGCTTTCACGGCTAAACAACTAGAGGTAATAGCGAATGTGGACGACTAGTCGGAATACGACTAGTCGGCGAGACCGATAATTAATTAGATGAAATTTAAATGCCTTTATAGAATAGATATTTGTTATTATGATTATTGGCATTTATAGTAAAGCGCACTAGTCGGCACATCGAGCTACAAAAACTACTGAACCCATCTTGATAGAAATTGGTATGGAGATGATGAGATGCTTACGACGAGGCAGGACATGCGCTACTCTTTTTCAAAATGATACGCGGGCGGAGCCACGTGCGGTATTATTCTTTTTAAGATGTTGGATATTTTACTGAGTTGAATCTAATATTATTACTAAGAGTTTATTTATGACAATGATAGACACACAGAATATAAGATTAAATAAAAAAAATAAAAAACATTCACGAGGCCCATAATGAATAAACCAGCATCCCAATACTCATTACATCTGCGCCGTTAATTTCACAATTATCTCATCGCCAGCTCCTTTGAACTTCTCTTTATTCCCTCTCACTCTACTTCTCTCCTCTCTTCACCAACACTCCTCAGACCTTGGCATTTCTTTGATGATAATGTGACGTCATTCCGTTACTTAATTACGTTATTTTTGTTCAAAGCTTCACGTAATGAGACTTTTATTTTGTGCTTCTGAAATAATTAAAAGTAAGCATGTTTTGTATTTTCAAATATTTATTTATTATGGTATATTTTATACTCGGATTATATTTTTGTTCTCTCTCATATAATTTTTCGGTGATACTCGTTTTTAATTTTAAATTGGACACCACTCAACAGAAATTAAAAAATAATATCGTCTAAATAATTTTGTTGATAAACTTTGGATACTTTATTACACGACTATTAAGACCAAGTTTTTAAGACATGACTATAATTTACGCATACTAATTTGTGTTAATTTAAATTAAAATGTCTTTTAACACAATTTCAGTTCGTAAGTGCCTACTTGAGAAATAATAGTCGTATCTTATAAATAAATGGACACGTATTAGTTTAAGTGATTGTTCCTTCAAGTGAATAATTCCGGTGCTTCAAAGTAAATACGAATTAGCAACATGGCGTGATGTGGAGTGTTGCAGTAGTGCTTCAGTTGTGGTGCAGTAGTTTTGGAGTGAATTGCGACAAGACTATCTTACATGAGGCAGACGTATGGGCGACGATTTCCACTTCAGGCTTTCTTATATATAAAGAAACATTTAACTTATTATAAAGAGCATCGGCCTCTCACCGCAAGGCACAAGGCGTGCCCAGGTCGGGGAAAGTGTTATGCGCTATTTATTGTATGGCAATTCTCAACAGCAGATGAGATCACTGCGATGGAATTGTGCCCTGTGGATTCCCTTAGGTTCAACCCTATGACATAAGACTTAAACATAACGTTTTGAGATAAGAAAAATATGCTAATTGTTACTAATTTTACGTATGTTACGTAATATGTCTTTTTTGCCTTCTATTTGGTAGAAATCTGTACATCATAGCACAAAGTAAATACATTCATTTGATGGTGGTAGAGCTCTTGTCAGCGAGTTCGAGGGCGGCAGCACCACCGTCTCACCCCCTACCGCCAATTTTAACTTGCACTACTGTGTTCCGGTTTGGTGGTGGGATCGGACCCTGAAATTACTGGCACATGAGGCATAGCACCATAGCTCCTAAGATGGAGCGACGCATCTACAATCTACTTTTGTGGATTGTTGATATTAATGGGCTATAGTGACCTATCCCTTGCCGTTCGTTACATAAGTCGTATAAAATAAAAATATTGTGGCATAGAATATGTTTGAGGTAGGTACGCCTTTTCCACAATACTAAGTAAACACAAAATCTTACAAACTACTCCGTAAGGACAACTCATAAATAATGCTTAGCTAAATCTAATCCTGATATATGCACAGAGTATAATCCTAGAGATCTCACCGATTACGGTTCAGCCTTAAAGGGCCCCTTGTGACGTCACGGCTTTAAGGCTCACGGCCCAATTCGGCGCCTCATACATTAGTAGTGCGATAATATCGCGGATCGGGCTAGATCCATGTTAAATAGGTGCGTATATTTTAGTTTAGTACACAGTAGGGCATGCAATATCGGAAGGATCTCAATTCCGGAACTGAGATACGATATTACCGGCTAATTCCGGAATTCCGGAACTGGTTCCGGAATTGTCATTTTTATTTTTTTTTTATTTCTCACTCTCTTTTGGTTTATATTTGTTTTAGGATCCTTTCTCTATCTAAGAAAATAAAAAAACAATGTTTCAAATCAAATAAAATGTAATAAATAAAATAAAATAAAATGATAATGTTCGCAGGAGTGACATTGAATAATTTAAAAATCTTTATAAATTACTACTATTTTATTTAATGCTACTCGACATTCTATTAATTAATTTAATTGACATTATTACATATTATCTTATTGAATTTTTAAAGCAATTTCTAGGTAATTATTTCATTGACAGCCCTGATTTTAATTTAAATTTTATTTTAATTCTATTTTTATTTTTATTTCAATGATTGTAGCAATAATATTTATTTATTTATTTATTTATTTATTTATTTATCAAATGGAAAACTTACAGCTAGTATAACTTAAATAACAATAAGTTTAGGAACCATAAAGCCAATAACAAGTTTTCGCTTCTAGTGACTGTATATAAAAATTTGGTGCGAACAAAACTAATGCAAACATCGCTTGCTCATAAGCTTATAATTAGGGCGCGATTTAAATGAAGAAACTAAAATAAAAATAAAATAGAAATATAACACAACATAATAAAATAAGAAATATGATACTCCGCTCATTTAAAGAATTCGAGACTCAACCGTCTTCTTGCCGCAGACAAACTTATTGTAAATGGATCGATATCGAACTGCTTACTCACTTTATTAAAGTATCTGCTCGCACGCACAACGCAACTATTCTGCCTGTAATTAGTTGAAGCATCTGGAATCCGCAATGGAATATAAGAACGTGTTGATTTGTTTGGTACATTTAAGAAAAAATTGGACAATAACTCAGGACTGTCAATATTACAGTTTAAGATTTTTAAAATTAACGTATAATCTGATATCTGACGACGATTTTGAAGTGGTAATAAATGAAATTTTTTACATAGTAATAAGTAGTGACCAGAATGATACGGGATCTTTAAGTGGAAACATAGATATTTAATGAAGCGCTTTTGGACATTCTCTATTCTGTCTATGTACTTGGAGTAACAGGGATTCCAAATCTGAGACGCGTACTCCAAATGGCTTCTCACAAACGTGCAATATAAAATTTTAAGTGTTTTGGCTTCAGTAAAGCACTTGGAAATGCGCATGATAAATCCCAGAGCCTTGGAAGCCCTGTTAACTATGCTGTCAACATGTGTGTCAAAGGCAAGCTTACAATCGTGATAAACACCTAGGTCACGAACAAATGTGTTTCTAGGTAGTGTTACTCCTCCTAAAGTGTAATTGTCTGTTAAAGCGATTCGCTTTCTGGTGTACGATACAACTGAACATTTTGAAGGGTTGAGATAGAGCTTATATGTCTGGCAGTATTCTTCCAGTCTACGAAGATCATCCTGTAATGCCATCGTGTCATTTACCGAAGATATGGTTTTGTAAATTTTCATGTCATCGGCAAAGCAGAGAAGTGAGGATGACTGGAAGCACAGGCCGATGTCATTCACGTAAATTATAAATAGCAGTGGGCCGAGCAATGAACCTTGAGGTACGCCACTGGGTACGGGGACCCAGCTAGATATGTAATTATTTAGGACTACAGCTTGTGATCTATTTTCAATGTAGGATGAAAACCATCTGAGTAAATCTCCGTGAATACCGATATTTCTAAGCTTCATTATCAGGATGTAATGATCGATTTTGTCGAAGGCCTTACTATAATCAGTATAAATAACATCGACCTGTAAGCCCCTGTCCATAGCATCGGTCAGGTAGTCGTTTAGAATGGTCAAATTTGTGACGGTAGACCGACCCCTCAAAAATCCGTGTTGAGATGTATTAAGGGACTTGCTAACTGCTGAGTAAAGTTGCGTGTAAATAATCCTCTCAAAAACTTTAGCAATAATGCATAGTTTCGATATTGGCCTATAGTTTGTTATATCGGTCTTTTGGCCTTTTTTATGTATAGGCGTGATGAAAGCGGACTTCCATATTTTAGGAACAACACAAAACATTAAGGACTTATATATATTTTTTGCATGCCTTACGGCAGGATCACTTGAGACATGCATATTAAATAACACCATTGTAACAGTGTTTTCTGCAAAATAAATGATTTGATTTGATTTGATTTGATCTAAATCAGCCTTATAATAATCATTTGAGCTACAAATTATTTGGCCATTATTTTCTCTTATAATTAAACTTTCTCACAGTAGTAAAATCAACAAGCTTTATATAAAACAAAATGTAACTCAACAATAACAAAACATATAAAAAATATACTCTGAATAGTCCTTCCTGTCTATAATTATTGTTAATCAGTCTTAATCATTTTACAAGTTACAAATAAAACAAATTTGGCCTTCATTTTCCCTTATTACTCTAATTAAACATTTTCACAATAGAAAAATCAACACAAGATAAAAAAGAATTATACATTTAAAAAAATGAGAGTATAATTTTATACAGGAAGGATATTCTTTCTGTATAAAATTATAATTACGAAAGGACATCACAATGGAAGGCCATGGAAGGAGTTATGAGACTTTTTTGGGTGACTGCTTGACCACCGGTAGTGTTGTGTCTAGTTCAAAAGAGCGCTCCTACGGATAAACGACGTGAATTACCTTCTATGTTTTGTTTTATCTACTGCCACTCACTCATTATTATACTGTACATGCATCCAATGAGCGTCTCATCGGTCTCATGCGGTTGTTGTTAATAATCTGTATGTTTACATACAGATTATTAACAACCGCATGAGATAGCTTAAAAGCTATTTTTAATTATTTTCTATTATTTTTATATTAAGAACCAGTTTTTTTACATCAAACACAAAGTGTTTTAATTGCACCAGTAAACATACATAGGTATTATTTACAATAATCTATTTGCGTTAAAGTAGTAAGAAACCAAAAACTGTGGATAAAAGTAAACCATCTCATAATTTTGTAACAAGCAACGGGAGCAATATCAGAACGACCAAACGATCTGCCTTTCTTTGGTCAAGGTGAGTGTGGGATGACACTGTGGATAGTGGGGATGGATAAACAAAAAGCGGACAAACTAAAGGAATAACCTAGTTCGTTGGGGATCGAAGACCGAGACTGAGCGATATCAGTTGCGAACAACTTTGCACAGTACCGGAGTGGTAAGTATTAGTGCGCCGTGCTCGGTGTGACGCGCGCGTGTTGCCCATTCGACTTGCAGTTTGTGGCATAATCCACAGACGTTAGATTGCGTGCGTTTAGAAGAAAATAATCATCAAAATACAAAAGACAAAAATATCGGAATTCCGGAATTTCTTCTCAATTCCGGAACTGGAAAAATCAGTAAAATGGTCCAGAATTCCGGAATTCCGGAATTCTGGACATTTTTGTCTTTTGTATTTTGATGATTATTTTCTTCTAAACGCACGCAATCTAACGTCTGTGGATTATGCCACAAACTGCAAGTCGAATGGGCAACACGCGCGCGTCACACCGAGCACGGCGCACTAATACTTACCACTCCGGTACTGTGCAAAGTTGTTCGCAACTGATATCGCTCAGTCTCGGTCTTCGATCCCCAACGAACTAGGTTATTCCTTTAGTTTGTCCGCTTTTTGTTTATCCATCCCCACTATCCACAGTGTCATCCCACACTCACCTTGACCAAAGAAAGGCAGATCGTTTGGTCGTTCTGATATTGCTCCCGTTGCTTGTTACAAAATTATGAGATGGTTTACTTTTATCCACAGTTTTTGGTTTCTTACTACTTTAACGCAAATAGATTATTGTAAATAATACCTATGTATGTTTACTGGTGCAATTAAAACACTTTGTGTTTGATGTAAAAAAACTGGTTCTTAATATAAAAATAATAGAAAATAATTAAAAATAGCTTTTAAGCTATCTCATGCGGTTGTTAATAATCTGTATGTAAACATACAGATTATTAACAACAACCGCATGAGACCGATGAGACGCTCATTGGATGCATGTACAGTATAATAATGAGTGAGTGGCAGTAGATAAAACAAAACATAGAAGGTAATTCACGTCGTTTATCCGTAGGAGCGCTCTTTTGAACTAGACACAACACTACCGGTGGTCAAGCAGTCACCCAAAAAAGTCTCATAACTCCTTCCATGGCCTTCCATTGTGATGTCCTTTCGTAATTATAATTTTATACAGAAAGAATATCCTTCCTGTATAAAATTATACTCTCATTTTTTTAAATGTATAATTCTTTTTTATCTTGTGTTGATTTTTCTATTGTGAAAATGTTTAATTAGAGTAATAAGGGAAAATGAAGGCCAAATTTGTTTTATTTGTAACTTGTAAAATGATTAAGACTGATTAACAATAATTATAGACAGGAAGGACTATTCAGAGTATATTTTTTATATGTTTTGTTATTGTTGAGTTACATTTTGTTTTATATAAAGCTTGTTGATTTTACTACTGTGAGAAAGTTTAATTATAAGAGAAAATAATGGCCAAATAATTTGTAGCTCAAATGATTATTATAAGGCTGATTTAGATCAAATCAAATCAAATCAAATCATTTATTTTGCAGAAAACACTGTTACAATGGTGTTATTTAATATGCATGTCTCAAGTGATCCTGCCGTAAGGCATGCAAAAAATATATATAAGTCCTTAATGTTTTGTGTTGTTCCTAAAATATGGAAGTCCGCTTTCATCACGCCTATACATAAAAAAGGCCAAAAGACCGATATAACAAACTATAGGCCAATATCGAAACTATGCATTATTGCTAAAGTTTTTGAGAGGATTATTTACACGCAACTTTACTCAGCAGTTAGCAAGTCTCTTAATACATCTCAACACGGATTTTTGAGGGGTCGGTCTACCGTCACAAATTTGGCCATTCTAAACGACTACCTGACCGATGCTATGGACAGGGGCTTACAGGTCGATGTTATTTATACTGATTATAGTAAGGCCTTCGACAAAATCGATCATTACATCCTGATAATGAAGCTTAGAAATATCGGTATTCACGGAGATTTACTCAGATGGTTTTCATCCTACATTGAAAATAGATCACAAGCTGTAGTCCTAAATAATTACATATCTAGCTGGGTCCCCGTACCCAGTGGCGTACCTCAAGGTTCATTGCTCGGCCCACTGCTATTTATAATTTACGTGAATGACATCGGCCTGTGCTTCCAGTCATCCTCACTGGTCCAGAATTCCGGAATTCCGGAATTGCATGCCCTAGTACACAGTTACTCAATCTTCTGCTGTCATGATATAGGTTAATTGTTAATGTAACGTCGTTTATGTATGTATTAATTTGAGTGTTGGAAGGTTTTAAAAATGAGCTTCCTCAGACGCCATGTTGTTAATGTTGTGTTCCCATCACATTGTGCCTATGTCTTACACTCAAAAATAAGTATATAAACAAGTACCAACAAGTTAAAACATAAAGCCATCTCAGCAAAGTTATGAAGTTTATAGAAAACTTGACAAAGTTGTTATAAACCATTTTTTACTCGGAGAACGTCTTTTAAATCAAAATAATCTTTTTTTGAATAAGTGAGATAATTGTTCGAACAGAAGATACAAAAAAAACTTTTTTCTTTTGGTACAAATATAATATATTATGAATATTAATTCATAATAAAATGTCAAAAAATGCATATTAAAGGCCGCATAAGCAAAGAAAGTCCTATAAATATCTCACTCCTTTCTTAAAATAATGATAAAAATGGTGAGCAAAGGATTTTCTCTAGCATTTATGGACAAATATGGAATGATTTTAAGAGCTTTTACAACACATAAGCATAATATCTCACATTTGAACTGTCGGATAGGATAATCTTACATCTCAAACTCTTTTTATTTTTTTATTAATGCACTCACAATCAAGATTAACTCTTATCTCCTCACTGTTAACGTTGAATTTTGTATTTCGCAATCAACAACAGCTCTAATTTCATTTTAATTAATGCCCTGCATTTTAATAATAAAACCATCTACTTGTCTCTTCGATCTAAATTTAGATTTAATAAACATTCAAAATTGAATCTTGTACAATTCAGTTTAAAATTGAAAATTCCATGTTGGGTTTGATTGAGGGAGGTCTGGTGCACACGTGGTGGTACATTATCCGACGACAAGTGGTCCTCATCGTCACATTGTGAGATGTCTGCGCTCTCCACATTATCTGTGTCGATAATAACTTTTACCACACTGATATATTATTATTGATTTGCCATGTAAAATAAGGTTTTAATTTTTTGTGAAATAAGGACGTTTAGGGACAAAGACTTATAATCATTGTAATCGGTCATTACTTATATGTATTTGTTAAGTTTATTAAAACATTAAATGTTTGTTTTTGTTATTCTTAAGTATATTTCTTTGCAATAACCTACTACAACAGTCATCAATCAAGACAGTGACAGCAATAATCGCTTGTTTTAATTTGTTATCTGTTTACATTGTAGACTATTACCTAATAGTTTTTATCATGCCTTAGTTTATTATCATATTTAACTTTACTTTTTACGATTATTAGATTTGAGATAAGCCAGCTAGAATACTTATTCACTAAATCATGAAGTTTTTTAATTAAATACTTAAGCTAAATGTTATTTTACAATTGATCGTTATTTGATATATCATTATATCCAGGAGCAATATTATTGTTTTAGGAGCAAGCCTTATATAATGTGTAGGTACTTGGTCTCATTAATCTTCGTAACAATTCTTAAAACATTCCAGTGAATTATTTTCAGTGGAACAATGTTTGGTATTTTACTGACATGCTGCTATTCCAATTACATACTCTGAATACTTTTGCTGTCAGAACACGATGACGTCAAATCTGCTTCTTAATGCATTAGCCTTGTTTCTAACATTTGTACTCAACTTATAGACAATTTATTAATCTTTGCTAATATAATAAAGCTGACAAGTTCGTCTGTTTGTTTGTAAGCGTTAATCTCTGGAAATGCTCGTCGGATTTGGATAATTCTTTTCGCATTACATAGTCTAGTTCTGAGGAAAGGCTTAAGGTTATTTAACATCATACTGTAACAAACAGGAGCGGTAAAAAACTGTGGGGTACTCATTAAAAAATTAAAAACAAAGCTAACAATGATAGATACGGCGGCCATTTTGTTTTCATTTCCTTGTCTAATTTTATAAAGAGTTGATTTATTTGACGAAGTTCAGCGTTGTTCCGAAGTTTTAAGGTGAGAGACCATTGAGGCCACCTATTCATTGTTTTGTACAGATAAATCATTGCTTTTATCAAGTTTGTTTTATTCGGAAACTTTTACAATGCAGTAACACAATCTTACTTGGTAATTTAGATTTATATCCGCGAATGTTTTATTCGCTGCGCCTTATCTCTTCCCTAGATGGCCGCTTTATCAAATTTATCGCCATTTAGTCATTAATAATATCTAGATCAAATACATATTAATATTATAAGCATCAATCAACCATATCGTTTGATCGTATTGTTATTAACCGACTTGGAAACAGAGGAGGAAGTTCTCAATTCAATTGTATTTTTTTAACAAAACTGGTTTTTTACTACATAAATATTCGTACATTTGTTATTTTCAACCATTACATGGTACATAGGAGTTTCATATTAATGTAATTAAGTAGTATAATTTCATTATTTTTACAACAATATTATTTATACAATTTATTTTTCCTGTACTAATAATGTTTGTTTAAGTATTCAAGCGTCTTCTGGAATCTTGTGAAATAAATGATTGGAATTAATAAGATTTTTTTAATTTTGACGTAAGATTATTTTGCCTCGATAGTCAGTGGTTAGTGTATGCGCCTCTCACCACGAGGGTTCGATTTCCGAGTTGGGAAAAGTGTTATTTGTGAACTTTATGTCAGAAAATTCACAATAGCAGCACGGAGTTGGCATTGTGCCGGGTGGATGGCGATAGGCGCACATTGAATCACATGAGAAAAATAATGGTCAAGTGTGGGTGTCACAAGTCACAACATCTCTGCCACTTCCTTCTGGTTAATATAGGCGTGATGTCATTTTAAAACTTTAAATACAACAATCTGGAAGAAAGATCTAGAAAACACCGGTAGCCTGCAGATAAAAAACAACTCGTCGTCATGTTGGTAAACATTATTAGGCTATAATATTAATTAATGCATTTATTTTTATACTTATATACGTTTATAATCATGAAACCGGTTACACACAACACTAGGTTCTTACATTATTTTGAACTCTGTAGTTAGTACGATAAGGTTGATAATTAATCGGTTATGATAAGATTGATAACAGCTGATGGATCAACTTGTTTTTTTAGATTAAGGTGTATTTTTTATAACACGTGCAAGAGTGCAGCATTCATATCAATGTACTAGTCAAATGTATAGGGACATCGACAGTAGGTTGATTGCAATATTTCTTTACCTACTTTCTTGGATGCTGGATGCAAATGAGTTTTATCTCATTTCTGTATCTTCTGTTTCAAATTACCTAAATTCTTTTGTTTTGTATCATCATAACCATTGGCTCTGCTCTGAAGGAGGTTGATCAGTCTTAAAGTTTTAGATCTAGATTATTGGTTTCTATTAACTTATATAATTACAAAAATGGCATGTTAACATAACATAGCATCACGCCTATATTACACTTGTGGGTGCGGCAGAGGTGTACAACAACCCAGTTCACCTGTTATGTTTAGGTCCCATGGGATAGAGGGTGAGCATATCGCCCTCCACCGAGTATAATGCCAACTTTGTGCTGCTATTGTGAATTTCCTGATGGAATTTTCAAAAAGAACACTTTGCCCGACCGAGGATTCGAACATAAGAGCTCGCGGTGAGAGTCGTACGATGACGATGCTCTGCGATGCGATGATCGAAGCAGTAAAGTGCCATGTTATTCTTCCAAAATTAATTACTTCTAAAAATTAACCTTCTGCGTTACCCGTCCTTGGCTGTATGTTTGCAAAGGTGATTATCCGACAAGGTAGTGTGACATGGTTGTTGCCAGCCGCCTCGTTATCAGCTGATAAACTGATAAGGCACTGATTACGAAAGGGCAAAGAGTGAAAGAAAGTGCCCTTGTGGCCGCACCTACTAGCAGTAGTTATGTGGAATTTTGTACGGAAAATGATTCATTAGTAGTGACTTGCCCTGGCTTCGCTCCAGGTAATATACAGTAGGTACTATAATATGCATTTTCTATGTAAAATCATTATAGGGCAAAAAGTGATATTTACTTCAAACCTGCCGCATTTGATATTTTTGAGCTTTGATTACAAAACCGTCATAAAAAAAAATAAAGGATTCACACCGTCACAGGGTGTACATTTTCTGGATATTTTTTTATGTCCATAATTTTACAAATATCGATTTGGGCTTGGATTTGTTTTTGTTTAGATTTCCTCTGATAACTGTCATAACTTACCCTATTACTCGATTTTGGTTTGAAGTTCTTAGCTGGGTCATAATTATTTTGAAAAAAATCATGTACATTTAAGATATTTAGGAAAATTTATACCCGGGGTCTTTTTAACAGCAGTAGAAGATAAAACATATTTTAAATAAGATTTTTTGTCTGTCTGTACGTTCGTACGCGCATCACGCAATATATACTGCATGGAATTGGATGCGATTTTCGCAACAGCTGGAGGTCTATCTTAAAAACTCGTATATGTTTTATCTTGGCATTACACACACACCCACAAACACACAAACACACACAAACACACAATTTTTTGTAACATTCGCCATTTATATCTTTTTATTTCTTACTCTTTTTAAATTAGTATGTTTCACTTCAGATACAACGTATGGGCAAACTTCTTGAGCATTAGGTGACGTGGTGGGGGAAAGTTTGCGCATCGTACACTTACGTGCAAAATATTGCTATAAATATGATTAGTTATTCGAGTTTTTAGAATTACCTATTTTATTTATTACAATTACTGTTTATTTCGGGATATTGTATTATGTATAGACAATTGTATTTGTGTGAGTGCAGTGGCAGGCAATAGCCAAAATATAAACAATAGCCGACATGTGCAACATTTTGTATGTGTGCATTGTTTTGTCAAATTTCTCATAACTTAAACAATAGTTAAATCGAAAACAATGCTCGTCGGCATGTTTTGTTGAACTTCTAACGATTTAAAACAATAGTTAACTCGGTTTTTAATATTGGCAAAATCGCCGACAATATTCAGTGATAAAATCCGCTTTTAACTCAACAAATAACAACAACACCTAACGATTTATAACAGAGCACAAAAGTGAGCATTTCACTGCACGCACGTGTATTCGGGAGAGAGCGGAACGAAGACGCGGTGCGAGTCTCACCAAGAAGCACCAACAACGTCACCCACGCACACACACTCACAATTCCGGTCTAACGAATATTCTACTCATCGAATCGCGCCAGTTGGGCGTGGCCTCTCGTCGCTGCGACACGTCCCCGCACGACTTTGTGTTGCTCCGATTAAAACATTTACTCTGTTTTATTCACAAACTCAACTCTCAACTCTACTCAACATAATGTCTGATAACGAAACGTCAGATGTATCGAATAATACAAATTCATTGGCATACTGTAATGTCAAAGGTTGCCATAACAGCAGTCAAGCCAAGCCATTTTTGTCGTTCTTTAAGTTTCCCAAGGACGCTAAGAGGTGAGCCCCGGCTTCATTCATTTCATTCTATTTAATGTCTTATGAGCAATTATAAAAAGTTACTAGTACTGGACCAATTTACTTCAAAATTGGCTGATCGTTACTATAAAAAAAAATAGCTGTTGTTTTAGGTATACACCTATTTGTGTGAGTGTGTCCGTGCAATCGTGCCATCTCACTTGCGCACTGCGCACGGAGCGGTCTCACTCACACGTAGCGCGCTCGTAGTTAGAGCTCTTGTGAACGACCTCGAGTGCTGAAGCACCGACACATCTTTAATCTACCGCCAAATAGTAGTGCTTGCTTGCATAATACTGTGTTCCCGTTTAATATAGTAAAATTAGTCATCTAATCTTCAGATGAAGCGATGTACATCCGATTTTGGGAAAAGTTGAAGTTATGGGCCTCTGTGTAATGCCATGGGCGTCTGTAGTTACCACTTACCATCAGGTGGGTGGGAGCTATCTACCTCCTTGCACACCGCTACATCGTCAACGATATAGCCTTTCTTACGGGGTGGTCAGATTATATTGATTGTCTGCTTCTATCATATCACAAATCATAAAAATGATAGGTAGGTATCTCAAAGGCGCTAGCTTATCTTGCTTGTCATGCTAGCCCGACAAGTACTGCTTACTGATATATGAAAAAGGTTCACCTGTTTTTATCTATTAATAAAAGAATAAACAATTAAAAATAATTATTAATTGTTAGGGTGGCGAAACCAAAGTAAGAAATACGGAACCCTATTACTAAAAAAGCGCTGTCGTTCTGCCACCAGCCTCAGTACCTCTCCTAGCTGTCAGCACCTCATGAACCGTTATAGCATAGTAAAAATAGATTTTTACTATGGTTATAGCAAGACAGTTGAAATTTTCACAGATGATGAAAACCTGTTGCCGCTATAACAACAAATACTAAAAGCTAATAAAATAAACATTTAGGGGAGAAGGGGTCCGTACATCAAACGTGATCTTTGTGCTCATTTAAGCTCGATATTGATAACGGTAACAGATAGACGCTTGAAATATTCACAAAATATTTAGTAATATATATTTACTTTAAAAATAAAATATCAAATAATATTTTAGGGAGGCTCCCATACAACAGACATGATTTTTTTGCCGTTTTATAGTCACACTTGGATGTTTTTATTTGACGTGGTTTAAATGATTAATTATAAAAATAACCCCAACTCCCTACTTGTAACTTTTAAAACTTAATACCTACCGAGCTGTGTATTACGATATAATTGCAAGGAGTTTTTAACTGACTTCAAAAAAAGGAGGAGGTTCTCAATTCGGTTGTATTTTTTTTTTCTTTTTATGTTTGTTCGCCGATTAATAGCCTTGGGCGATCCATACCGCGGTGTGACCGGACCCATTCAAAAAGAGTCCTTGGGCGATCCATACCGCGGTGCGAATGCTTTGTGGTATGAAAACCCCCAGTACCCTACTCAAAGACGCGTGGACCGATTTCAGAAATTCTTTTTTTGTTTGAAAGGATATACATACTTGTCATGTGGTCCCATTTTCTTCAAGTCACGTTTTGATGATGGGATCCTAGAGAAATCTAGGGCAACCCTCAGATTTAAAAGGCTTCTATATTGTTTTTTGTTTATTATTTAAAGCTACTCGGATATTTGCATCTATTAGTCAGCATTTTATGTTGCTGAGCTGATGCTGGAAGGTACAACTCCTCAAAGGTTAGGAATACGGGGATAATTCTTTAAATATAGGCTCCTTGAGGCCGTTTACTGTATTCTTTCAAGTTATACACAAATAAGGCGAGACGTTGAATATTACTTATGTATATTCATAATATGAGGTCATGATTTGATGATGGGATCGTAGAGAAATCATAGGTAACCCTCAAATTTCAAAGGCTTCTATATTGTTTTTCGTATATTACCTAAAACTACTTGGATATTTGCATCTAGCAGTCAGCATTTTAAGTTGCTGAGCTGATGCTAGAACGTACAACTCCTCAACGGTTAGGAGTACGGGGATAATTCTTTTAATATAGGCACCTTAACGACCAACCCTACCTACCGACATAATATTATTTTATCTTCCTTTATAAGATTAAAATACACGCTGCGATTCAGTTAATTTACCGACTAGGTACGTAAAACAGGAGGTTATAGTGAACTATGTATTTTTTTACTAAAAATTAGATATAAATGGTAATTACCATGTATATTGGTTGAAGCGAGATATTTCGATATTTCAGAGATGTTGCATTCCTTTGTTCACGATCAAACTGGTTAAATAAGAATATGTACTAAAGAAATAATTTGTTGGAGGAAGTTTTAATTAATCTTATTTGCTTTTGTTTCGATTCGTGTAATAATTATCAAGGTACAAAAACAACTTTTTTTTTATTAATTCTTTGGGACAAAATTTCACAGTAGCGTTGCAGTAGTAATTACCCTAACTATTTGAGCCATGGCATTCACCATTGTTACCCCACACTGGTCATTTACACTGTGTCCGAAGGTTCCTTTGTACGAACCCCACAGCTTTGCCCCGAACAATGGGACCCTTGGATCAAACTACGAGTTGTGATGTAATTCAATAATACAATGCATTATTATTGGTTGGACGAAAACAAAGTGAACCGGTTGGACCAAGGCCGAGGTCCCCGGCTCCCCGGCTTCGGTTACGAGGTATAACATAAAAGGTGATATTGTTTCATGTTGCTATTGATTTTTAAGTCAATTTAAAATATAGACTATCCGCGCAACCGCACACCTACAATATTATAGGTATAAGGAAAAAGCATGACAAAAACCAGTGAAAGTGAAAAATACTGTAAGTTTTCGGGTAGCCATCAGCCATTAGACTCACAGAAAGCTTCTCATTTTTTTTAATGACGACCGCACTATTTGTAATTCCTGTGTCGCGGGGGTATTCACAAACAAACATACATTTCACACAAACAGAGCACACCCAGAGTCAGAACAAATCTTTGCGGATCATACAAAGATTTGTCCCGTGTGGGTATCGAACCCACAGCATCAGTTGAAAGCGGCGAGACGACTGTTTTAACCACTATGCCAACAATCTCAAATAGGGCAGGCTAACTGTTATAGCCAGTATCGTGTCTCCGCGGCTATAACGGTACCTCCTCTATACGTAGGCGGAGAGCTGGCCGCCGTAAATCTGACGGCTTGAATATTCCCAACCGCGGCATAAAATACAGCGAAATGTAAATAACAGCTCAGCGAGATTTATTGTCAGTATTTTTTAATAATAAACCATTTTAATTAGAACTGAGGGCGATGTGATTAATGACCGTGGATTTAAGAGAAATTAAAAATAGATTAATTTTCTAAACAAGGAAGTGTGGTCGTCACAGTATTGGGCTATATGAAACAAAAGGCATTTATTTATGAAATACCTATTAACGTCTGTTATGTGTGCTGTATACTGAGATAATACCAAGTTCTTTTATTTTATGTGAAATTAAGGTCTCTATAGAAAACGCTATAAGTTATTGGTTATTGGCATAGACCTGTAAAGTGAATACAGGCCTAACCACGCGATAAAAGTAATGATAATGGTAATACTTTCTGTGGCACAATGGTGCCACACCAAACGCGTAGTAATTTGTCCGTGGTTGGCTGTCAAAAAGCCTTATTGTGCGGTGAAAACAACAAAGGAGACACAGCAAGTAACACTTAAATATTTCGTACACCACCAAGTCACAAATCTGCGATCTTTTTTCAGGTGACAAATTCGCAAGTCAATTTGTTCGCAATGGTGTGACAGAGGTGTAAACACTTCATTGTTATGTTTAGGTTCCATGTTAGCCTATCACCATCTACCGGGCAATATTCCAGACTCAGTGCTGCTACTTGCATTAATCCCATTACCAAGCAATCCCAAGTAATACTGTTGCCCAACCCGGGGAGCAAACCCGACTTCATAGAAAAGATGAATCCGTTTATCTGCGTTCCGTATTAAAAACTATTATTTTTACTCTTTACGCATTAGATTAAAATATCAAAAAATTAATAACCTTCCTTGGTAGTTGTGAAAAACAACGGTAAAAAGAAAGTGTGGCATTTAGGGCTTCCAAAATTACGGAAATGTCAATTACGTAACTGATTACGGAACTTTTGTCTTCAATTCCGTAATTCCGTAATTACGTAATATTTTCCTATTTTTTTTAATCTCAAGAATTTTTGTAAATAATTTAGATAGTACCATCTCAAATTTAAGGAATTATTAAAATAAACACAATATTTAAAGAAAAAAATGTTTATTCAAAACTTGTCATCGTACACCATTAAAGTCAAACCATTTTTTTTCGACCCGAATATAATCTTTCTTCTTGAAAATCCATAATCTAATTGGAATAAATACACCGAAAATGTTACACATGCTCGTTATTCGCATGCTTTTTAGTATGCTCATGAGCATACTTGTTTCGAGCATGCTCTGCACTTGTCTACATTTGCTAAATATAAGCATGCCCATTTTAAGTATGCTCCTGAAAGAGCATGCTCAAAGCAAACACTCCGGTACACATGCCATTATAAAGCGTGCTTTCTGTCAGTTCAACAAAACTATGTACAATCAAACAGCCATTCGTATGGAGTTGAATAGAATTATTCTTTTGGTGGCGTTGCAATGCGTCGAAAAACTTCTCTCAGATAGAAAGAAAAAAACAAGGAATAGGAAGATTTGGGTCCGTGATTGGCTAAGTAGAAGAGAAAACTTGGAGCAAGTACTCGATTGTTAGTCGAAATGCGAGAAGAAGATATTAATGGTTACAAAAATCATTTGCGCATGTTACCGCATCAGTTTGACTGGTTACTATCTAAAATTGAAAGCGCTATAAAGAAACAAGATACACACACACACAGTTTTTTATTTTTGTTTTCATAATTTTGAAATTCAAATCAGGATCGTCCATGTTGGTTATCATTCTTGATACGCATTATTTCTAGCAATATTATTTTTATATTTGGGCATACGCGGATTCCATAGGCATTCATTTTGTCGATATAAAATCACAAATTTCAAAGATTTTCCATCGCCCCAGCGAGACATTTTTAGCGCAAAATTGTGCACGCGCACCTGCTGCTAACGACTGATCGACATTAGCATGCTCAATAAGCAAACCTGTTCACACACGCTATAAGCACGCCCCCTTCCACCCGCGCTGCAGGAAGCATGCCCAATGCCTCGAATTTAGCATACTCATTATTAGCAATGTTTCGACACACAATACCACTTTGTAGCAATTGCTCAAACGAAGCATGCTTTCGTGCTAATAATGAGCATGTGTAACAGTACCTTTACAGTAGGAACTTTTCGTCAGGGACTCCTCGGCCCTACCGACTCGCTTAGTTGATTGATATATTTGAACTCTATTCTGTACGTCTTAGAACAATTTTTTGCAAGATTTAACAAAGGATAAAATAAATAAATAACTACCCTGTTTGTATTCGATGTAAAAATGTATATCGTATAGTGTTGCCACATTATAAATGTGTACTTATATTGCTTTTTATTGGTTGACTATTTTGATTGATTGATGATACCAATAATTACGTAAGTACGGAATTGACATATTCAGTTACGGAATTGAAAATACTTTAAAATCAGTTCGTAATTACGTAATTGCGTAATTACGTAATTACGTAATGGAAGCCCTAGTGGCATTCCATTACTGAGCCCGCTTGTACCCATCTGAAAATGACGTATGAAATGTACATCAATAAAACATTGCAATATTTACTGAAGTGAAATACCAACATTTCAGTGGATCATAAAAACATCTCAATTCCCTTAAGTCAGACTTCACTTCAAACATTTCAAGTTAAAACGGATGGGAATTCTTGCGCGAAATTACTAGCAACCCTGATTCGACACAACCAGTATGCGTAGACCCCTGCCTCCCTTGAAAGTTGGTCAGATAGGGAAGGAGCAGGCAGCGAGGGTTGATTGGCAGGTGTCAGCGGGAGCTGGTCTTGGGGTTCCTTCGAGGCGGTATGATTGATACGAGGTGCGATTCACTGTAACGCGCCTTTTAAAACATTAGTAATTTGATAGGCCTCTTCGCAGCACTTCATCAAAATTTGCTACATATTTCTCTCCCTTTTCATTAAGTCTGTGAGGTGACGTAGTCGTCTTTATTTAGATAGAGGCAATTTTATAAACTGTGCTTTTAATAATGAAAAGATAAAAAGATTTGTCACAGCTGGTGCGAATTTTCGTTTGAAAATTGAAAATGATTAGTTTCCATGGCATTTAAAGGCACCTATGCATATAGATAGATATATTATGCCTTTTAAACCAGGAGTTTTAGGTACCAATCTCACCTCCAAATTATTGGAACCCTCAATGATACGTAGTGGTTTATGGACTGGAAAACATTATTTTTGACTGTGGGTTTTATGCAAGCTCACTCACTCACAAGAATCACATTCTATAAAAAAATTATCTTCATAATATAATTATTTGTTTTGTTCGCAGACGAGCGCAATGGCTAGAGCTGATTGATCGCGAAGATTTGGCGGACGGTCTCGTCTGTGAAACGCACTTCCACCCCTCAGCAATTAATCAGAATAAACGCCGCAAACTTTTGAAGCCGACGGCCTTGCCTTTGCTATGTGTGCCAGCTAGTACGACTAAGACAAACGGCTCATCTCAAACTGAAACTCTCATAGGAACAATAATCTGTAAAAACATTGGAGCTGAACAATCAGGATCTAGAAAGCGAGTTCGAGTTGTAGACAAGGAAGTCAATAAGGAAAGCATGTTTTTAAATCTATGTGACCAGTTTTTGACAAAAGAGTTTGCTGAACTAGTCAAAACTCATGTAACTTTAAGTTCTTTTAAATCTAATAAGAATTATAACCACCTAGCCTTCAAAAAGTATTGCTTGAATTTACTATACGCTAGTCCTCAAGGTTATATTTTCTTAGAAAAAGCGATGTCACTACCGAGCATTAACAGTTTAAAACGTTTGAACATACCGATGACTACTAAAATTGGTGGAGAATTATTGGATATTCTTAAATTAAAAGTTAACAATATGTCTAAAAAAGAAAAAATCTGTACGGTGATGGTGGGCGCAGCGAGCACTTTAAAGCTAAAAGAACATATATTTTACGATATAAAAAATGATAGGATGGTAGGATTTCTTGAAACAGATGACACTCAGACACCGAAGCCTGCAACACACGCATTAGTAGTGTTAGTCAGGGGTCTCCTCGTGGACTGGCATCACCCTGTCACCTATTGCTTTATAGTGGATCGTGAAACAAACGATGACATGCGTGTATTGCATGTTGCTAACTTAAAAAACTGGATTGACAAATTATTATTAACACTTCTTCAAATTGGACTTGATGTCAAAGCGTTTGTGACAGACCCATTTGTGAGCGAAGATTTATCCAAGGCGGTAAAGAAATTGGGAATCTCAGTTGAAAACACTCATCGTTTTATAAATGGTCAAAAAATTTACTTTTTCTATGATGCGCCGTCTTTACTTATTTTATTACGGAACTATTTTATGAAGTATAATTTTCATTCTGAAGACGGCACTGCGGCTAAATTTGAGCATATCGTAAAATTTCATGAACATGACAAAAGCAAACGTTGCAGACAAGTACCAAAGTTAAAGAAAAGACATCTTAAACCTTCTAAAGAACATAAAACTAAAGTAGTTTATGCAATGCAATTACTGAGTGCGTCCGTGGCTGCCGGGATATCCTCCAACATGGATCATTGGAACTATGATCATTGGAGCAACGAATCAGCAAAAGCTACTGTCACATTTATTAAAAACATGAACGATCTATTTGATGTACTCAACTCATCTAAAAGCCATGATGCTTTTTGTGGAAATAGTCAACAAATAGAAATGTGTAATAAAATGATGTTATATTTCAATAATTTGGGACTGATTCACTCTGCAAACGGAACTGTATATCATAATTGCGAAGACATGACCGAAGGTTTTCAAATAACAATTAGATCATTGCTGTTACTATTTGAAGATCTAAAACAGGTTGGATACAAATACGTGTTGACGAGACGTCTTAATCTAGAAATATTGCCAAAGTTTATGCAAAAAGTGAAGACAAACATACGTAAAACAACAGCACCGACAGGATGGCAATTCGTAAAAGCCTTTCGAAAGATTTATTTCCGTTACCTCATACATCCTCCAAAGGAAGGTAACTCCGTAGGGGATCTAGGCTCAACTCTTGTGCACCTCAAAGATATCAACAGTCTTACGGACGCGGATAACGAATTGGTTAAAGAAGACTTGCGCGTCATCAAGTGCGCCGAGTACAATAAGTTGGAGGTGCCTCAAAAAAAGGCATTTTCTGGTATATGTGGAGCGTTGCTACGGCTATGTGCCGCAAGGCACAGTGGCTGTCTGTTGCTGAAATCGTATCAAAAACGCGGGCGTAAGATTAAACGCAACGGCCTGCAGATGGTGGTGCCGAGCCATGAGTTCGAGAACAATATCAGCGGTATGGAGGAGGCGTTCCAGAAGACGTTTGAGAGAGATCGCCTGGTCGCCTCCGGCATCGGGATGTCACTGTATGAAGAAATAAAAAGACTCCCCTTCACGCTGCCTTGTTCCTGCTTCCCAAAACAGTATCTCCAGAAGTTGTACGTTAGAATGAGAATTTATTTCTTTTTAATCAGTAATAATCGAGCAATTCGCGACGCTAGAAAGACATGAATGCCTATGACATGTTATTGATTCTAATTTTTATTGTGATAATTAAAATTAGCTATTGTATTGTAATCTCACTTCTATAAAATTATTTTATATTATGTATTCTAATAAACCTATTACTTACCACGTATTGGCCCAGAGCTTCTGATATGATCGCGGAGCATCTCCAATAAAATAAGTTTAAAAATATTCAAGAAACGTAATACCTAAGCCATAATAAAAACCAGATCCGAACCCATAAACATCGCCAAATAAATCCAATATCTTGCGAAATCTAAATAAAGTCATCAAACGTTCGAATTTAGAGGCCATATTTTATATCAGACCGTAAATAGCAGGAATAACCCTTTAAATAAAATACCGCACGTCGATCTTCTGCGGTCCGATCGTCCGTAACTCCGTAACCTGATCCGTAACAACCCACGGACAAAAGCCGTGGCTCTTTAATTTCTTTTCTTTTCCTCCCGCGTTTTAGTGAGATACGGGTGCATTGGAAATTCGGTGCATATAAGGGTCTTTATGACCCTTGTGGTGCATTTTTTACGCTCCAAGCTCAAAGGGTTGCAAACTATTGAATTTAGATGCAATCTCAGAGTGGAGTGGTCAGATTTGTATGAATATTATTCATTGTTCAAGTTATCGGGTTAACTATTATTTCTTCGTGTGAAACATTTTTAGTTGCTTGATATGAATATTTACTGTGCATAGTAAGGTAGAAATAGTTCATGACTGAATCGAGAGAGAACACTGTGCTATCAAAATAGCAGTGAATTTTTGTGTTTCTGTTTAAAATAAAATAAAAGTTTACAACATCGCGACAGTACAATCTTTTTAAAATAAGCTAACTTCTTAGTTATAACTTTCTTGAAGTCCTGGGGAATCACATCGCTCTATCGCAAGGATGCCGGGCGGACCCGGGCGTCGATTCGGTGCTTCCCAGAGGAACCACGGGCCATTATGCCGGTCCACGCTTGTCCAAAGATGAGGCAATGCTTCCGACGTTATTTTGGAGATGAATTATTTACATTCCTCCCCTTAAAGAAGAAGATCGTGAAACAATACATGCATAAAACATTTCTATGTTGTATGAAGCGAACGAGCTTGCTGTTGTCCGCCTGATCGTTACTGTTGACTGCAACCTGTGCGCTTTGATTGGGTGGGTGAGTGATTGCAGATGCATCTGCAATCCCACAGGGTTATAATATATTATTCCTCATGTGTCAGTATTTTCAGGGCCTCTTCACATTTCCAAACTGTGGTAAGTTAAAGGTGAGTAGGTGCTGCTTTTTTTTCTAGTCTCTAACTTGTAGACAAATAATACATGGAGTTGGCTTTGGGGACCCCAATCACATGGCTCCTAAAACTTTTTAGAAAAAATAACAAATCACCTCAATTAAACTTAATAATAAGCTTCAAAGTTTAAACTTCAATATTTTTATTGCAAATATGGGTACAGACGACCGGATGGCGGAATGGGTAGAATAGTTGCCTGCGACGCCGAGGTCGCGGGTTCGATTCCCGCTTTAGACAAATCTTTGTGTGCATGAACATGGAGGTTTGTCTTAGTCTGGGTGTTTCTATGTATAATAAGTATGTGTTTACCAAAGAAAAGTATACCTATATGTATTAATATCAGTTATTCTAGTACTCAAAATACAAGCTCTGCTTAGTTTGGGACTAGATGGCGTTGTGTGTAGGTTGTGAGATATTTATTTAATATTATTTATACATAGATGTTACAAAATAGTAAAGACCACCATATTTTACTCTCAAGGCATGCAATAACAGATCATACTTAAATCTTTTCATCATTATTTGTTTAAAAACTATTTACTAAATGTCTGACCTTTATTTAATATTTACTATTACGAATTTTTGAAGTCAGTTTTTTTCGAAGTCGGCATTTTTAACAAAAAAAATTTAATTTATATCTTTAATAGATGCAAAATCCAAAGCTTTGGGTAATATACGAAATAACCTGTAAAACTTGAGGGTTACTCTCGATCGTGACTTAGTGCATATAGGTCCATCTCGGCAGTACATCATATCAAATAAAAAATACGTTTACAAATGACGGAGAAATCGCTGGACAAGCATAAAAAGAATATACGCATCGAATGTAGAACCGCCTCCTCTTTGGAAGTCAGTTCAAAACAACAGCTGAAGTGTGGGTGTTGTACACCTCGGGTATATAGGCGTAATGTTATGTTATGTAGTTTCAAGAATCTTGTCGCCCGCGTACGGATATCCTCTCCGCAGAAGTACTAAGACTCAGTGGTCATGGCTCATTAACTGCGAGGTGCCGGGTTCCTTCCTGCTGCTGTCTATCACACGCGATGGTCATGAGGACGCGAGGGTGTTGTCTCGCTTCAGTGCGTTTGTGGTGGTATATCTAACTGTGTACTGAGGTGTGTCGTAAGTATGGAATACAACAGGTATACTCAAATCTGACGAAGCAGACATATTTGTGCCGGGTTCTATGACAACGTGACGTCACACTCGTAAATTCCTGGCACACGATACTCGACAGTCATCGTAACGAGCAGACCACCCTCATATTAGACCATCGTCGTAAGTATATCCTTTTATTGACGGTCATAAAGCTTACCTTTAATTTTATTATGGTACAAGTAAACATTTAAAATGATTACACTATATTATTAAATATGTGAAAACTAAATAAATACCTAATTATATATACATCAAATAAAAAATAAATAAAAAAACTACTGGGGTGTCAAGGGACACCCGGATGGAACGAAGTTCGGTAATTCCAAATAACAACAAGTCAGGATTCGCACCCGAGATTGCAGTAAAAGGTATGCGACCTTAACCACTAAACAAATAAAACAGTCTATTAATAAACTAAATATACGGTAACAAAAATTTAAACCAAATTAAAAAAAAAACAAACATTAAGACAGTTAAATTATCAAGCGTAGCAAGCGTACACACGATCATTCAGAATCACTTAATCATTCTCTTAAAATAATCAAAATTAAATGATACTTTTAAAATAATTGTGGAGATATTATCACAATACTCCTATAGGCTGAATGGCTACATAACAATATTTCCTGTGCCTTACACACTCAATTTCAAAATAATTCTTATCTTCGAACTTTCGCGCTATTCGAATTTCAAAATATCAAAAGCGAGGTTCATTCAAACACCCGCATAGACTTATAATGCCTAGATCAATAAACTGCTTGTATGAATTCAAGTATAAAGTTAGGCTAAAAACAGATTGATTGAAAATTATAATGCGCCGCTTGGCGGACAGACAAACTAAATGAAAATCTGATAAATACCAGAGAGTTACACTGAACTGAAACGGCACAATTAAAGTGGCTTCACATTTCATGCGTGTACTCGGTTTCTAGGAGTAATAGTTCTATGATCACACATAACAAACCTTATCTTTAACATTATTTTTCTGCGATTACCTTGCTTTCTTTTAAATTGTATTCGCAAGTTTACTCGCGATATAATAATATTAGATCTCATTATCAATAATCTCATCACTAATCCCAATGACATAATTAGATGTGTTCTAATCGGATATTCCATGAAATGTACATAACAAAATTAGTAAACATTCTGTGGTAATATTAAAAAATAATTTGCTTTTGAATTTAATATAGTTATGACGCGTACACTTGCTAAACACACAATAATGGAGAGATTATAACGCGTATGACTTGGTTAGCGCAATAGTAAAGAAAGGTTATAATGAGTACTTGCTAAAATACAAAAGCATTTATTATTGTCTATATAAAATCTCTACTTACATAAATCCATCAGCAATATCCGGAACTTGTGCAGAAACACTGTCAGGATTCATTATTGTTACTATTTTTATTTATTTATTATGTACAAAATACCTGTATACACTCAACAAAAGGCAGGAATTGTATTTTTTTTTAAAGTTATGATAATATTTTTTTTAGTTACTTTATTATTCATAGAGAGACAAAACGAAAATATCTCGCTTGCTTTCTCTATGCGAGAGAGATATTTAGTACTGTAGCACCAATCAGTTCCGAAGCCGCTCGATAGATGGCGTTGGGATCGAATTAGATCGCGCTATGGTTTCGTTACAAAGTCCTATATATAACGTCCACCGATTTATAGTCTAAGTATGTTCTGCAGATCAAATTAAGGATTAATATGCACGATATCGAGCTATTAATTCTTTGTTATCTGACTAGAACAGCGATCTGCGCGGACCTTTCGCAGCGCGCCAGTGCTCCCTATTTTTTAGAAACTCAACTCTAGTAATTTTTTTTTTCTTTTTAGTTTTTTTTTTTTTATTTAATAATTTTTTTTTCTCTAATGAGAGAGAGACACGGACACAGAAAAATGCGCATTTTTCTCTGAGTGTTTGATGATGTAGCACCGTAACTGTAACGTATATAATTACTACGCCGCTACGAGAATTGCTACGAAAAGTGTCGTTACAACTTTTCGTTCCATTTATTTCCGTCTAGCCCCCTTTCGCAACGCGCGATAAGGAACTTCGTTCCAATAATACAAACTTATGGAATAAAATAGATTTAATAAAAACCGGCCAAGTGCGTGTCGGGCCACGCGCAGTAGGGTTCCGTAGCTAGTCGTAACAACATATTTCGACTTAAAAGGGATTTACTATCTGTATTAAACAAGTAACATCTTCATACAAGTCATTACTTTCAAAGGTTTTGTAATTTGCACGAATTATTCTAAGTAACTGCATTTTACACTTTGGACCCCAATTACTCTAGAACTAATTAAGTTAAAGTAACCGCTATAGTTTTCATGAAAAGTTTATTACATATACTACCACCGTGATTTTTTTCAGATTTTGTAAGCTATCGTTGTAGCTTTTAGAGGGGGGTGGAACGCCCTACTCGTACAAAAATTTGCTCTTCAAAGTTAATTATCTCGCAAACGGATCCCTTAATTAAAAAAACTGTATTAGCAACCCCATTATGTTTTTAAAGACCTATCTAACGATACCCCACACTATGGGGTAGGCGACAGAAAAAATATCGTCCCCACTTAGGCTTCGAAACTACTTGACCGATTAGAGCTCGTGGCTAAGTCGAAGCCGCGCGGACCGATCGATCTTGCAGGTTAGGCAATGCTAACCGCGGTCGGCCGTTGGATGGGTGACCTTCTTAACATAACGAAGGATAAAGGCGTGATTTTATATTATGTATTATGTATGTTTATTTATGTTTCAAGAATTTTGAACGAAATGTTCTGAGTAACTGCATCTGACATTTCGGACCCCATTCCTCTTGAACTTATGAAGTGAACTTATCCGCTATAGTTTTCCTTTTAAGTTCATTACATGTACTACCGACACAATTTTTTCAGATTTTGGGATCCAGTAGTTTAGCTTTTAGAGGGGGGGGGGGGGGGGGACGCTCTACTCGAAAAAAAAATCCTATCTAACAATACCCCACACTATGGGGTAAGCGACAAAAAAAAAAAACATCCCTACTTTACATGTAGGGGAGCTACCCGAAAAAATAATATTTTTCCAAATTTTATTCTACGACTTTCTTTGTATAGTTAACATACATATTTATGCAAAATTTCAGTTTTCTAGCACTTACGGTTTCGTCGCTATGCCTCGGACAGACGGACGGACAGACGGACATGGCGAAACTATAAGGGTTCCTTGTAGGTACTACGGAACCCTAAAAAGTTCAGGTGTCAAAAAATACCGTTTCGATATCGATTGCGGGTAACGTGCCCAGAAGGCTGGCGGCATTGCCACGTTGTATGGCACGCAATGCTGATTCTTTGTCCAAAGTAGAAACCAGCCTTCTGGTCGCGTGGAGGGTCATACAGTAATTGATTTGATGTTACTTTATATGTCTGATATTGTGATTTCTTCCTATTACTCTGCTAAAGTGAGCCTTCAGCTCTCTTCAGCTATTTAATGTAAGTGGGGCTTAAATCATTGCTTTTAAAGGTATTTTTTGTATAAAAGAAAGAATAGAGGTATTCCTTGCACTAAATTGCATAGTATACCTTAGTAAATGCAAGAGTACTACACCATAAAGAATGACTAGCGCACTGTACTTTCAACGAAATTCGCTCACCAAAAAACAACAAATAAACAACCTAAATATAATAGAGGAAATATCCCCAACAGTGAGTATATAAAATGTCGGTAACGGTATCTGTACATCTCAGTGGATATTTACAGGGGCTCAGCTACATTTTTTTGACCCACCAGCTTCATAAAAATTCAAAAATAACACTGCCGACGATTCACTGCTAAAACCGTGTAGCAAATAATTCTGAAATTTTCAAATGAAAAAAAACATTGATCTGTTTGTACATGGTTATGTATAAACTTGATGTATTTACACTAGTTAACATATCATAACATCACACCTATATTTCTCAAAAGGTCGTGGCAGAGGTGTTCAACACCCACAATTCAGCTGTTATGTTTAAGTCCTATTGGATAGTGAATTTTCTGACGGAAAGTTCACAAATAACACTTTGTGCGACCGTACCCGAACGGGAATCGTACCCGAGTCAATATTTAAATTAACTGAATGTAGGAATGATACTTCTGCATTTACTGTATTTTTGTGTAGGTACCTTACTAAAACGTTATTTCACCCACATCAGAGCGTTAGTTTTCTAGAAATGTTTGTAAATACAAAGGATTTCCGCAAAAGTATTGTGACAAAAATGTCAGCTACGAGCTTTTGTCGTTAAACCGTCGCATCGTCAACTCCATAAGGTTGGCACAAATACAGTGCATGAACAAAATATTCTTGTAGCCCGCCGACTTCATGAATTTCATCAACATGTTCTATCTCCCTTTGTTGTATAGCGCCGCCCTGCTCATACTCAATCTACATTATAACGATAAAGCGACATTGAGCGTGAGATTGCCTGCCAAGGATTTCCCCATATTTGCACCCTTACCAAATAATATTTTAGGCTATTTTGTTCTCTATACCACAAGACATAAGGGTGATAAAGGTTATGTTTTGGTGAAAAATAAATTTGTTTGGTGAATAGGAAGTGTTTTCCTCAGAGAGTAAGTCGGTATCTTTGAGCGTTGTCGGCTAAGCGTCACGTCACATCATATTCGTAGAATATGTTCCTAGAGGCGACAGCAGAGGGATGATTGCGCATCGCAAGCCCTCTCGTGGGTATACGCCGGTACTTGCTGAATTACATTTGTTGCAAGCTGAAGTATGTCTTGTATAATTAAGCCTTGCTTTATAATAAATACTGTGGAGCAAAATCGGCCAGCCAATTTTCATTCTTTGTGGAGTTTGGTGGATAAACAAAATTTCAGAAATAAGCTTTCAAACAAAATAAATCATGGACTCAATTCCTTAATTTGGTTATCCATGAAGCCTTTGTAATAAAAAAATGATTGCCCAGAAGTACTACTTTTAATATTGTAAAGCAAATGTTAGCTTTGCAATGCCTTTTTGTATTTTATATAATATTAAAGTTGAAAAATTAAGAATCCAGCAGGACTCGAACCTGCACCCCCTGGGTATACGCCCCAAGTGATTATTGCCGACAGTATTGTGTTGATCTTAATTCAAACTTACCTACTGTATGTGACTAAGTGACTATACTTTGACCATTCCTTTATTTTCTTTTTGACAGATCACGCCTATGAATTACCGTTTTTTTTTTTGTCAGATTAATGTACTACAATAGTAATGTACTTTATTGACAAGCGACACTTTTTAGGGAAGTTCACTGTTTGTAACAAACAACCACAGACTATAAATCAAATCGTGAAATGAAATAAATCGATCATTATGAAAAAGAATAATTTGACTTTTTTTTGTGTATTGTCTGTATTTTTTATAAAAAAAGAATATAATAATAGTATCATGATTCCATGAATAATTTTACAACACACATTTGTAAGAAATTAAGTCGAAATCTTGGAATTAAAAATGAAGCAGGTAAAATTAATATTTAATATTATTTATTACAACGATTAATCAGACTTCCTCATAATCTGCACTAAACTCGTCAGTAGAGTCCTCGGTTACATGAATAATTAATTCTTGTTCATTTATATTGTCAATTGCAACGTCCCGATCCCAATCGGACATTATTATTTTTTTGTTCTTTCCACGACACTCGCCCAGTTTTCAGGCGTCACAAATTAAAATAAATATTAAAATAAATATTGATCAATATCAATCGTATTGAACAATGGAATGACACACATTTTGTCTATATTATAATATATAGATATTATATTATTTATTAAATATTGAAATACTAATCAATATTACACATCTTTTATTGAATAATTATATTTCAGAATGACATATCAAAATGTAAACAAAGGTAACTAGGAAACCGTCATAGACTAAGTATGTGACATTATTATTATATTATTATTTTGTATATTTATTTCATCTAATAAAAACTACTTATAAACGAATAATTAATAATGAACTAAAACCATTTCGATGTAATTAATCGATTGAAAGTTCTTCTTAGACAACATCGATTAGGATTTCAAATCGAATCAGTAACGTGTGAAGGCATCCCTAAATGTAATCTGTCAAAAAGAAAATAAAGGAATGGACAGAGTAATCACTCATCGCATAGGTGGCGCTAAAACCAAGTAAGGTTCGTCTAGCTAAGTTAAATACATACATAAGACGCTGGCACAAAAGAGATGAGAAATTTCGAGTCTTGCACTTTAGGCGTATACCCAGGGGGTGCAGGTTCGAGTCCTGCTGGATTCTTAATTTTTCAACTTTAATATTATATAAAGTACTACTTTAACAAAAAGCTACTTACCCAGTTTGGCTTCAAGATAGCTACCACTGCATTGTATCAGCATCAGCTTCAGTCGCCAGACCTGCGAAAGGATAGCCTAAATAATGAACAAATAAAATGTACAAATAATAGTGTGTGTGTTTTTAGGGTTCCGTAGTACCTACAAGGAACCCTCATAGTTTCGCCATGTCCGTCTGTCCGTCTGTCCACGGTATAGCGACGAAACCGTTGGTGCTAGAAAACTGAAATTTTGCATAAACATCTATGTTAACTAAACAAAGAAAGTCGTAGAGTAAAATTTGGAAAAATATTTTTTTTTCAGGTAGCTCCCCTACATGTAAAGTAGGGATGTTTTTTTTTTTGTCGCCTAACCCATAGTGTGGGGTATTGTTAGATAGGACTTTTAAAAACGTTTAGGGGTTGCTTAGACAGTTTTTTGATTTAGGGATCCGTTTGCGAGATAATTAACTTTAAAGAGCAAATTGCGGATGATATCTCTATAATTTTGAACTGCGAATCAGATATAGAAATTAATGAAAACATCGATTTGATAATTCAGTGGCTCTATAAAAACAATTTACACGTTAATCTTGCAAAAACACTGTTTATTCAATTCCAAACACCGCGCTCAGCAGTAATACCCAGGAATCTTGGTTATAACAACATTAAAATTACTGAAACGACACACATTAAATTTCTGGGTATAATCATTGATAAGCATTGTGACTGGAAAAATCACATAGACGGCGTGTGTAAAAAAGTCAACAGTTTTGTCTACGTCTTAAATAGACTACGAGCAACATCAACCATACAGACAGCACTATTGGCTTATCATGGTTATGTAAGCTCCATACTACGTTATGGTCTTATTCTGTGGGGTAACTCAACTGATATCCAAAGGGCATTTTTGTCTCAAAAGAAATGCATCAGAGCTATAGTCGGTATACGTCCGTATGAGTCTTGTCAACCACACTTTAGTAAATTAAGCATATTGCCTCTACCGGGTTTGTACATTTTTGAAATATGTGTTTTTGTAAAAACCAATCCAGAACTGTTCATAAAAGCTAAAGATATATTTCTTCGGAATACTAGACGGGGTGAACGCCTAGTATTAGATGTAACTCCAAGAACCACAATGTTCCAAAGAAATTGTTATAATATGTGTATTAAAATATTTAATAAAGTACCATCTGACATACAGGCGCTACCCATACCATTATTTAAAAGAAAATTAAAATCATTAATACTGGCGAAAATGATTTATTCAATAAAGGATTGGTTTTAGGTTAAGAACTGTAACACTAAATAGATTTTTTTTTTTGACATCTAAGGGTTTATTTTATTTGTCTATTTTGTTTAACTGACATCCAAATCAGAAGTCTTACATTATACTCGATTGTAATAATTCTTGTTAAATTGTTTTGACCTTGTATGTAATAATAATTTAGTTTTGGTATATTTTAATCTATAGTATAGTAGTATGACATTAATCTGAAATTTGACATCACATTGATTGGAATTCTTAAGTTTGTTGCTCTGACTCTAAGTAATGTAATTTGAATAATTTATTGGTATTACATGTTATATTATAAAATGAGAAATAATAAGTGAAGCTTCAAAATTTATACTTTATCGTCAAAATTACTAACTCAGCCACGGGTTAGGTTAGGTTAGGTTGCTGACTTAGTAATTTAGAAGGCAACATACATTTTTGGGGGCGAATAATGGTATTAAAAAGAAGCCTGTTTAAATAGCACCCTTATAAAATTGCACGTGATTAATGAAGTATGTTTGTTTATTGAAAAGATTTGCATGCCATATATAATGACAAAATATGAATGGACTTGTGTGATAAAGTGATAACAACTTTTGTACCATATTTAATGCAAATAAAATGATTTGATTTGATTTGATTTAAATTTTTGTTCGAGTAGGGCGTCCCCCCCCCTCTAAAAGCTAAACTACTGGATCCTAAAATCTGAAAAAAATTGTGTCGGTAGTACATGTAATGAACTTTAAAGGAAAACTATAGCGGATAAGTTCACTTCATTAGTTCAAGAGGAATAGGGGTCCGAAATGTCAGATGCAGTTACTCAGAATATTTCGTTCAAAATTCTTGAAACATAAATAAACATACATAATACATATATAAAATCACGCCTTTATCCCACGGAGGTAGGCAGAGACGATGGAACGCCATGTGCTTCGCTCCTTACATACTTCTTTCGCTTCCTCAACATTCATACATCTCGTCATACGTGCTAGCTGGTTTCGTGTACTACAAACATTTCCTTTCTGAAGGACGCCATTTAGTTAAAAAGTAAAAATAAAAATATTTTTCTATGGAACCCTACTGCGCGTGGCCCGACACGCACTTGGCCGGTTTTTATAGAAATTATAATAAACACAATTGTCGTAAAATATAAAAATAATACACGAATTAATAAACCAGTAATCCAACTCATTAATATATAAACTCGGCGGTAAATAACAGAGGATTTCATTCATATAACACATAAGCGGCCGCAGTCCTCACAAACTGAATTGAAATCCATCGCCCTGATGGAACAGCATGTAAATACACACGTAATGCCAATTATTCGCGAGCGATGCGAACCGATCAATAATGCTCATCCCAGCCCCATACGATACACAAGAGAAGACAGAAGGTCCATCTGAAATAAACTATTGTTTATGTTGAATATAGAAATAATTGTATTTGATACAACCTGTTTGTATGTCTATGACATAAGTATGTATACTATGTTCTATTGTCAATGGTATTGGCAACGTTCGTTTGTCTGTTGTCATCTATGTGACCGGAAAATTATAGACTGTAGTTTGTTTTGTGCAAAGAAAATATATTTTACTCACGATAAAAGCCCTCGTAAACCCTAAAACCTCAACAGTTTACAGCTTCAAAGCTTCCTTTAACCATATGATAAATTATCGTGCAAATAGTAGGTAGGTTATGTTTTCCATAAGTTAATCTTGTCCATCTTATAAATATTACTTATTAGCTTGTTATTACAAGACCCAGATATGCATCTATCCATTTATTGCCTGTATTCACCAGTAACTAAAATATGATCGTTTAGCTAAGCGTACCATTTTTAACTGACTTTAAAAAAGGAGGAGGTTGTTTATTGACACGCATATATATTTTTATGTTTGTCCAGCGATTTTTTCGTCATAAAGAAAATCTGTTTATTTTTTCAAAGAGAGTACTTCCGAAATGGTCCCATAGCCAGCAAGTCAGGATTTAAAAATGGAATCCCAAAAAAACAAGAACAACCCTTAATTTTGTAACTTGTGTGTGTATTAACTTCTTATGGTTTCGCAATCTAACATTTCACTATATCAGATTTTGTAATAAAATTTGAATAATTCAATACCCAACGGACCTTCTGAGTAGCTTTTTGTAGTGTCACATGTGATACTTAACCCCCCAATACCCAATGCTCGACAATCACTCGTCGTCAAGCACTTTCAATACGCGGCAATACGCGGTAATACGCTGTGATACGCTGATACGCTTACTGCGACGATGATGCTTATACGCGTATCGTTTAACTTTCAAATTGGAAGTCGCTTCAGTGCGCGTAGTTCATAGGGGGTGAATGTTTTATGTAGTAGGTAACACTAGGTTAGGAGTCAAATTGGACACGAATATTGTCCTTTGTCGAAATGTAATTAAATTTTACGTGATACATAATGTCAAATGAAAAAGTCCTACAGACAATCAGATGGAAAGGGTTAATACCGAGAATAGCAAGTTTAAATTAATGTACGTTTAATGCAAATCGTTTTTGTTCCATGTGCGCAAAGATGTAATGAAGTAGGGCGGCACCATCACTTTACATGTCGCAACTTTGCGACTGAAACCTACAGGGTGCAGAATATTGATAAGATGAAGCGACATTGATTGAGAGCACAGTTATTGTTGAGCACAGTTAATGAATTAGGTCACGGAGGTGTTATATGCCTTAGCTCCTATCCCGGAGTCTAAGGAAGAAACACTCGGGTACGCAACCCCGACCATCCGAGCCTACGCTGTTGCATTCCTTTCCTTCCGTAACAGCGCTGTCCTTAAAAACCTTAATATCCTTCCAAACTCCCAAAAAACCCCACCCTCTCATCAGTCCCCCGTGTGGTTTCGGATAAAATAGGACCACCCCATATCTTTCCGTGGGTTAGGAAAAAGGTCTAAATCAGCCGCAGACTTCCGATGAATGGCGGGATATCCATTCACAAACAATGCTAGGGAACACAAATGCAGCAGGCTGGAGATGGGCAGCAGCATCCCAGTTATTCAATTCTCTAGCACTGCGATCGCCAACCCGCAGGCCAAGCGAGGCGATTAAGGCAATAACCTCTCAAAATGAAGCACGCCCAGAAAAGACGGCCCCTAGTTCCCGGCAGCCCCACTATTCCTGGTCACGGTAACGGCCAAGGTAACGGTGGGGTGGGGGGTGCGAAGAATCCCCGGGCTACGGTAGGTTACCAAAAACAAGAACTGACCCTGGCGACGTTTAATGGACGGACTCTGAGGCTCGATGAGCACTTGACGGAGCTTGAGGTAGAGCTCGAAAAAATACGGTGGCATATTTTGGGGTTATGTGAAGTCCGACGAGAGGGTGAGGACACTATAACCCTGGAATCAGGCCATCAGCTCTACTACAGAGAAGGTGACCGCCTCTCCCAAGGTGGTGTGGGGTTCCTCATTAACAAGACTCTCGTTGACAACGTTGTAGAGGTCTCCAGTGTGTCCCCAAGGGTAGCATATCTTGTGCTGAAATTGACCGCAAGATACACTCTTAAGGTGATACAAGTTTATGCACCGACCTCGACATACTCGGATGATGAAGTAGTAGGCGTGTACGAAGACATAGCCAAAGCCCTCAATACCACCACAAGGGCTCACTACAGCGTTGTCATGGGAGATTTTAACGCCAAAGTGGGAACTCATACGGGTGTCGAATCGGTAATCGGACCATATGGTTATGGGCGCAGAAATCACAGGGGGCAAATGTTGATCCACTTCTTAGAAAAAGAGGGGCTCTTCTTGATGAATTCGTTCTTCAAGAAGCCGCCCCAAAGAAAGTGGACATGGCGAAGCCCTGATAACGTGACAACAAATGAGATAGACTTCATCATGACTGACAAGAAGCGCATATTCAAAGATGTCTCTGTGATCAATAGATTTAACACTGGCAGTGATCACCGACTTGTACGAGGCACTTTGAATATTAATTTTAAGCTAGAACGATCTCGTCTGATGAAGTCCACGCTCCGACCTACTCTGCCCCAAACTATAGTTGGTGCCGATCGTTTCCAATTGGAACTTAAAAACCGGTTTGATGCCCTGGAAACTAGCACTAATGTTGATGAGGAACTCCAAAAAGTGGTGGATATATTAAGGGATGAGGGCACAAGGTTCTTTTACGTGCGGCGACCAGGCAGAAAGTCAAAACTTTCGGATGGGACTCTCGATCTTATGAGGCAGCGACGCGAGAACACTGAGGCTACACCGTCAGAAAGGCAGGCTCTCTCGAAACGTGTGCGAAAAGAGATAAGACGTGACCTACGAAATTTCAATACTCGCCTCATCGAAGAGGCGATTGAGAAAAATCGAGGGTCAAAAGTCTTCACACAAAAACTCGGGAGAAGCCATCTGGCGAAGTTAAAAACCAGTAACGGTCAAATTGTCACCTCAAAGATCGAGATCCTCAATGAAATCGAAGGTTTCTATAGCCGATTGTACGCCTCACAGACGCTGCAACCTGTACCCTGTATAAATGAACCCCGTGCCACTCTCACGCGCCATTTCAGTGACGAGCTTCCTGACGTCAGCATTGCCGAAATCGAGTTGGCCCTCAGACAGCTTAAAAATGGAAAAGCCCCGGGTGAAGACGGAATTACGACAGAGCTTCTAAAGGCAGGTGGCAAACCTGTACTAGAAGAACTCCGAAAAATCTTCGATACCATCATTCAAAATGGGAGAACTCCAGAGGCGTGGAGCAGCAGCATTGTGATCCTGTTTTTCAAAAAGGGAGATAACACCCAGCTGAAAAACTATCGCCCGATCTCACTGCTGAGCCACGTCTACAAGCTGTTCTCAAGGGTCATCACGAACAGACTGGCAAGAAGGCTCGACGAATTCCAGCCGCCTGAACAGGCCGGGTTTCGAGGGGGTTACGGTACCATAGACCATATCCACACAGTGCGGCAGATTATACAGAAGACAGAGGAGTATAATCAGCCTCTATGTCTTGCCTTTGTGGACTATGAAAAGGCATTTGACTCCGTCGAAACCTGGGCTGTTCTAGAATCTCTGCAGCGATGTCAAGCTGATTGGCGATACGTCGAAGTGTTGAGATGTCTTTATAACTCTGCAACAATGTCCGTCCGAGTACAAAACAATCAAACAAGACCTGTCCAGTTGCGTAGAGGAGTGAGACAGGGGGATGTAATCTCCCCAAAACTGTTCACAAACGCACTGGAAGACGTCTTTAAGACATTTGATTGGAAAGGACGGGGCATAAATGTTGACGGAGAGTACATCTCACACCTACGCTTTGCCGACGATATCGTCATAATAGCAGACTCACTGCCAGAGTTGCAAACCATGCTTGACACCTTAAATGTATCCTCCCGACAAATTGGTCTTCGGATGAATTTAGACAAGACGAAAGTCATGCTAAATGAACACGTCGCTCCGGGACCAATCATTGTCGATGGAACAATTCTTGAAGTTGTTCAAGAGTATCCTTACCTCGGGCAAGTAGTGCAATTAGGTAAGAACAACTTTGAGAAGGAAGCCGATAGGAGGATCCATTTGGGGTGGGCAGCATTCAGGAAGCTTCGTAACATCTTCACGTCGCCCATACCGCAAAACCTAAAGACTAGAGTCTTCAATCAGTGCGTCCTACCCGTCATGACATACGGAGCTGAGACGTGGACACTGACAGCGGGGCTAGTCCATAAGCTTAAAGTCGCTCAGAGGGCTATGGAGAGGGCTATGCTCGGAGTTTCTCTTAGAGATCGTATCCGAAACGAGGAGATCCGCCGGAGAACCAGAGTCACCGACATAGCCCAGAGACTAAGCAAGCTGAAGTGGCAATGGGCTGGCCACATTAGTCGCAGAACCGACAACCGTTTGTGTAAGCGTGTTCTGGAGTGGAGACCGCGTCAAGGTAAACGTAGTGTGGGGCGCCCGCCGGCAAGATGGCGCGACGATCTGCGTAAGATTGCTGGTAGCGATTGGATGCGTAAGGCACAAGACCGCGAACTCTGGCGCACCTTGGGAGAGGCCTATGTCCAGCAGTGGACTGCTACAGGCTGATGATGATGATGATGATGACAGTTATTGTTTGTTAATGCACGTAAGTATTTGCTAAGCTATCATATCTTGATATTGAGTAGCTTTTGCCCGCGACGTCATTCGCGTGGAATTTGATATATCCATTTTATTTCGTACAAAATTGAGTAAGTTCCCTCTTACACATTTAATTCTAGTTTATATTGTTAATTTATACAGCGTAGAGGACCAATGTACAGAATATTGTGCAAGATTATTCAAAATTAACTAACTATAAACTTACAACCCCTAATTCATCTCCTTGGTGAGCGTTTTTTTTTTTCAAAAAAAATTATCTCACAGATCATTTACATCATGTTAAGCACCTTTGTGCAGCATTTAATGAATTTCCCTTCAAATTTGACGAACCGCCAATATAAACTTAATCACCCTCATTTACCCCTTATGGGTTAAAATACAACGATAAAACATAATATACTAGTACTTAAGGTAGACATGCGCGTACGAACATATATACAGACAGACAGACAGACAGACAGACAGGCAGGAAGACAGGCAGTCAGACAGAAAGACATTTAGACAGAAAACAATCTAGAATATATGTTATTAGCCTCTCCTGCTGTTATAAATTTCCCTCAAATAGGTTATTCTTAAATATTTTTAAAGTACACACATTGCTAACTTTAATTTTTTTACATATAGGTAATATATAGATATTCAAAATCATAGCACCAGAAGTAACCAAAGCAAGCAAGCTTTTAGTAGAAGTTTAAATTACAGTTAAATATTTGTTACTGAATCACCGCTGGTTAAATTTGGGTGTTTGATTTCCAAATGCTATCCATTTGCTAGATTAAAACGTTTGGTTGTGGGTTCGGTCCCCGGGGACCAAACCGGCATGTACTTACCCTTCGTATCTCTGGAACTGTGCAAAATAGATGTATGTTAAGAGCGTGAAGATATTCAGTAAATAAAATTACAAAATCACATAGTTTTATTTACTTTACGAGGGATATAACTTCTAGATAAATGCAATGTTGAAATTCCTGAAAATTATACCCAATTTCTGCCATATTTTTTCTAATACAGCACACTACTCTTACAATTGTCATATTGTTAAGTATTAAAATTGTATTTTTATGCGTTTTCATAATTGAAATATCCAGCAGTAATTCAATAAATGTATCTACCTAACAGAAGTATATTTCTGTTTCTTTTTGTATCACGAGTCATTTACATTGTCCAATACATTTTGTTTCATAAGGAACATACACTTTCTTCATAACTACATTGTATGTAACTATTCGAAACTATTTTATCCGAATAACAATATCTCTTATCAGCACTGTAGCAAGCAGTCTCCGCGTCCCTTTATCTCAGTAATAAACACAGCTTATACTCAAAAATCCCAAGACATACAAGTTTTTGTGCGATAAGGAACGCTCATACAGTACGTGTTTGCGCGGCGGGTATTCAAAATAGCCCGACCCGGGGTAGAACCCGCGTCCCCGCCGCGACCCTCGGGTGTAAAGGAATGTTGTAATTCCGGCATGGTTTAGGGTTAGTTTTTGAAAGGATGGATTTTATGCCGCTTATGGAATACGTATTAGAATACCTGGGTAGCTAACTTGATACACAAAAATGTCTTATTTTAAATGTGTTATGAATTTATAATTCCTTTTTTTTTAATATTTTGAAGTTTTTTATGTTTTAAAATTTTATTATATAATTGTATTCCATTACGCAGAAGTCATCCGTCTGGCTACCGCAGTAAATAACTACAAGCTATTTAAAAAAAAACTTGCTGTGAAGCTTCAGAAAAACAAGCGCTACATTTAAGGCAAACCTCACATGCCCAACTTAAGAACTGCGTTGATCCAAACTCCGTCTCTAAATCAAAAGTAATATCAGTAAGAGCAGCAATGAATCACTTCAACGGACGCATCGATACCCAAGGCAAACGGTTCCGTACATCACTCCCTACGCAACCCTAAAATACGTCCTTAATATTGATGTCCCCGCGTTCACATATTTAACCCTCCTGAGGCCTCGACCGCCCGAAATGTCAATTAATGTCGGGAGGTACTCGTGTCCTAGTAAATTTCTCCGAATCGAGGGCTCTCATACACGCGGATTTAGAGCATAATGGCCTCTTTATAAAACGTCACAGCCTATTTTTGGATAAAACAAAGCCGGGGCTTGGGTTATGTATGTTTGGCTTATGTCATTTGTGAAGGCATAAGGAATTATCATTATGCGAAGCTTTAAGGCCTAGTGACGTGGGCGTTGAATTTTAGAAACAAGGGCACCTAATTTAAAAATTTGTATTCCTACGTTTTTATATCATCATCTTACTTAAGTGAGTCTCATTGGGTACGTATCAGTAAAGAGCCCGAAATTACTTAGTATCTGACGAGAGATCATTTTTCTTAAACACGGTGCTGCCGGTGGTTTACATCGCTATTTCCAAGAAAGTTCCAGTTAACTTGAAGACGTTGAAATGTACCGGCAATATAGAAACAAAGTTACTTACTCACTTAACAACTTTTCCATTAATATTTAATAACAATCTTTAACAAAAGACCCAAAATTATTTCGTTCCCAACTTTTTCATCATTTAAAAAGTTGTTACGACGTTTCAGTGTTCTGAAACCTCGTTTTATGGACGAAAATATGGATTCAAATGATGGTAGAACTGAACAAGACAGGACCAAGTGAAGGTATTCGAAATACGCCTATTAAATTATTGAGCTATTCAAAACTTTTGTCTGTCGACGCATACCGGCGTACCGGCAGCGTACCTCGTACTCGTAGTACCCTGACGAATTCTGCTTCTAATAACATCTGAACGACGTAGTCAGCTGACTTCCTGCCACCCTAACATTATTCCACCACAAACAAAAAAGAACTTTATCTTATTTGAGTAAAGTATTTTCTAGTTTGGCGAGGAGCATTTTCAAGGGTGTTCCGGGAAACAATAAGGGAATCAGCTGTTCGCCACGCAATTTCCGAACGTGGAGGGTGAGATTTTTTTAATAATTAATTACATAAGTAATTTGGTTCGACGACAAAAGCTGCTTAACTATTTCAATTTACTAATATGATATTGTTTGGAAAGTAATTTATAAATGGGTCGAAAGTGCCAGCCCTTCAATGAACATTTCGAGTATTTGGTTTTAGAAAACTTACTAAAAGTCAGCGCAGCTTTCACAAGCAAATAAAAAGATTACTTTATGTTAAAATATCCAATAATCCTGCATAATATTTGTATAAAAGGGTTAAATTACGCATTCCGGGGCAAAATATAAGCGTCGAAATTCTCCGATGAGCGTGTGTCGGTAAGTCGCGTCGCCGGCATGCCAAATATATGCTGATAAAACAATAAAGAGAGCGCATAAAAGCTGCTTTTTACGTCGAGGCGTTAACATACAAAACACTACTGGATATAAGCATAGCTTCGTTTTTTATGACACTTACTGAGTCTTAATATCAACAGCGATAAAACCGCTTCGCCCTTCGTTATTTTTCACCCCCACCCGCTTGGTATCTGTCGTAAACACACACGGCACAATTTTATGTTTTCACGCATAAAAGTTGCGAGAAGCTAAAAAATTGCAGCTGTCATCAGCCGAACTATGCGAGTTTTTCTGTTTGCCGGCGATGGCGATGACGATGGCGGAGAGCGCGGCGAGTGACGGAGGGACGGATCAATCTGCAAATGAACGCTGAAAATTGCCTTTGAATATTGTAAAAAAAAATTTTTTTAGATTTTTTTTACTGAAAAATAAACGTCTGTTACAGGTGTAGGTGTAGGTAGTCTACGCCTGTAACAGACGTTTATTTTATTTTGCAAACAGCTTACAACATACATAATAAGTGACTAAGTACTCGTAACTTTTATCAAATAACTGTGTTTAGGCTCAGTAGTAAGTTTTACGCGTTAATTTTAATATTTATATACCTTCATTGTAAATAAATAACTGAAAAATATAAAAACGTCGTAGAAATGAATAAGAAGTAGAAATAAATAAGCACAAAGCAATAATATAAACGAGCGCTTTTGTAAAGTTACTAACAAGCTCGTGTCTCGTCTCAAGTCTCTTCACTTATTTGAACCACCCACATGAAATACATTCGATGAACAATCAAATACTGATCACTGATGATAATGATGCAATAAAATTCAGATATAAGTTCCAAAGCTAACAATTTTATTTCTCAAAAACGCTGAATGAAAAAATGAAACCATTTCAAAAGTAATATAACGACTTATTTTACGATGCCCTTATAAAATTATAGTTTTCGTATTTGAATTTATTCGTATTTAAAACACGTAAAAGGTTAATAGGCCATTATGAAAATTTATATTCTTAACGGTGCAATAAAATGTATCTACCCTATTTTTGGTAGCGGCCGCCATAACGCGTCATTTTAGTTTTACACCGATTATTGCCATTGACTGCAACACTTTAAAAGCTATCATTTCGAACGATTATTGTCTAGGAACGGAAACTTTGGAGAATAGAAAAGTAATTTCGTATTTACGACTTTTGGGGGAATGGCTAGGAAGTTGATGGGCAATTTTAATAAATTATGTAGACCACATTATACTTTTTGTCAGCGTATATTTAGTTTATCGCTATATTTTGTGGAATTATTTCATCTATTAATATACATCGGTATTATAACTAAGAAGTTGCAGTCGCTAGGTGAGCCGTTAGTTAACTGCTACGTTTTTTGCCTGTGGTGTAATTGTTATCTACCACTTTACCCACTCTAGACAAGTCTGGTAATCTTTAATATTATGGCTCAAAAATGCTAGATGGAATATACCATTACAATATGTATTATTATGTACTTCGTAATTGGTGTACTGTTCAATGTAAATTATTTACTGCTACTCCCTGTAAGCTGTGAAGTGCCTGTATGAAATAAATAAATAAATATCACACCATTATTTAACAGCAAATATGTATAGGTAAGGAAGCACGTGTAGAAACCTGCTTCCCAAAAGCTCTACTCAGAACTTAAAGTAGATAACAAAATCCCCAAACACAACGGAACTTAATTCAAACAATTTTAGCCTCAAATATTACTGAAGTGTAAATAGTTATGTTTGGTAGTGAATCTGCTTCCACTCGTGTGCCAGAGCGAGAGGTCCGTTACATCAGCTGCGATAGAGAGGGACGGAAGGCAGGAGTATGGATTGTCAAGGGCCGTGTCAGCTGTTCAGTACATTTGGCAAGTGATAGAGCAAACAGGGGTGGTGCGGGGTGTGTGTGAGGGGAGGGGTGTAAGCTTACTACGCACTATTCGAGTGTTGTACTGAGTGGGGTAGGCAGGGGTGTTGTACATGAATAGTACTTCAAGAATGGTGTTTGGAAGCTGTTTTGAGGGTGGTTCACACTATACTACTATAACAGATGCAAAGTATGTTCAGGGTCACAGACGATGGATCGTATCATAGATAGATGGAAGCTTGTCGTTATTTGTTAGGATAGTAATAATACTAATATTTCCAACTGGAAGGATGAAAATATTTGTCTTTTATTATATTGCACGGCACGGACTTCTATGTGAGGCATTTAAGGAGGTTTTTTTTTCGAACTCATTCACAATACCTCTACCATTCTGCTTAGCACATTTGACGACAAAAGTGATGAGTGTAAATTACCTTTGCTTATCATTCAGAACCTTTTCTCGCTATGGCGACATACGTCTTTTATCTCCAAGCCCATTCGTTACATCCTTAAAACATAATTCCTCATCCACAGCTTTGTTTGCGAGAACCGGACGAGCTGACCGGTGCCGGTGCCGGCGCTAATGGCCGGCGATAGCGTTCACTAGCCACGAAGATATCCACATGTTTATGCAGCACATCCTTCTAGGGGGAGCCTGGGAAGAAGGGACATTAAAACTATTGGACTTTTAAATCAATAGCCAATTATCGTGGGTCGGATGTTCTTCCAATTATAAACAATTATCGGTAATCATAACTAATGCTACTAGAATAGACGGGGTGTTTAATTTCATACTCCAGAGACTTCAGTCAATGTAGGATTTGATCACGAGCTATCTATTTATACTTTTTTTATGGTGGATTGGTGCTCAAACGCTTGCCTCATTTGAGCACGATTTCACCTAGTGGTAAGTGATGATGTGGAGTACGGTGGAGTATGCATCTATTTACTCATGCTTTGAAGACACCCAGATTGTACTCATGCGATAACACAATGTATTTGTACAGCCGCGTGCATACATACAACTCGCTTTTTGATGTTCAAGTGTGTAAAATAGAAAAGTGACGATTAATCAGCAAAGGCCAATGGACATAATGTTCATTGTTTATAAGTGCTAAGAGTGGGGATGCGCAACTGTACCATAACTGTCTTTTTGCTAATCCGTCGTATTGCGGTTCAGCCCTTTTAAGAATAAAGGATATTTTCATGCAGGTTCTTACATGGATGACGAAAACAACAATCAGCGAAAGTTATTTGTCCTATTTCCTTTTACGATTCCCTAATTTCATCACATCCCTAATCCGTATAACTGTGAGAAATAAAAAGTAGCAATCATAGTAACAGAACAGTGTCGCAGAAATAAAGCAAATTGCCGGTCCCCGGCCCCCCTTCCGACGACACTCACGGACAATGAATCGCGAATGTTCGCACACACTACATGCATTGCACTTCTCTACATTTAATGCTGGGTGACACTAGGGCTGAGCTCAAGCTGAATCTACAAATACTGTCAATGTGAATGAATGCGAATTGCCGGGTCACGAATCTGAATGGTGCATACGTAAATCAGTTTTTTATTGATGGCCGATAACTCATATTACGACGAAAAAGTTGTGAAATACTTAACGAATGCCAAAATATTCAGAATTGTTGAATAAGTAAATGACTTCTTTGTAAAATTAAATTAAATTGCAAAATTAAACCACCCAGTACTAACATCTCCTATAATTTTCATTTAAGGACACGTGCTTAGTCGTCATGTAACAAAAAGAAAATTTTACAATAAATACAATTTCGCTCAAGTCATTATTTATTTTCGTCATGTTTAATTTCACAAGCTTCCCTCTTTTCTCAAGCTATAAATATTCGACAAAAGAAGTCCAAACCACGAGTGCGAAACCGGAAACGTGACACAACCCTAGTCACCACCCACCGTTTACGACTTCCAGTGATTGAAAGTAAAAAGTGTGTCGTTCCGGCGACGTCACGTCACGCGGCCGGACGCGACGCTTGGCTGCGGGCGACGAGCCATGACTTCTGCCTACCCCACCATTGCCGCGTAGGGGAAATAGCAACAATACTCGGAATTCTTAATACTTACACACTGTTTAACTTAAAAGCTAGCTGACTTCCGATACTAACGCTTACCCTTTGAACAGTATGGCGAAAAAAGCGCAGAACATTAAATTTATGTTATGAGAGTAACTTAGGTACTCATGCAATGAATTACCCTTCATCCATAAACGATTTTCTAGCATAGTGACATCTGACAGCTACAATGTTATGGCTAAGGTGTCATTAATTGCATTGAGAAAACACTGCTGCTAGGATGCAGGCAGATATTTCACAAGAGCTACCTTGCCCAATTACATTAGGGTTGCGTCTAGTCTATCTTCGGTGTATATCTGTATTGTACGTGATTTCACGCGAAGCGGCTACCAGGCCTCCACAACCCCCTTTTTTTTTTTTTTTTTTTTTTTTTTTTTTTCGCGGGGAAATGCATTTACGCATACCACCCCACCCGTGGGGGGACGGGCAGAGTGGCTATGTGGGACTCCCGTGCCTACGATGTTAAACGGCACAGAATAACCACTAAAACCCCGCGGTGTGCCCTCGTCGCCGAAAGATGGTGGGTCGGCGAGCCTTGGATCGATCTTACATCCACAGGGCTCGCCGCGGCGACCGTGCCCAGTCCGACCACTGACCGGGCACCCGACTCTACTCAGTCCTACTCGTAGCGACGCCCCGGGCACACCCAGGGCGTCACTACGTCGCGGAAGGCATCAGCGGGCGGCGGAAAACCCCCTCCACCGCCCGCGGCCTCGCTTAGGGCGGCATTAGGCTCGCGGCGTACGCGCGCCTTCGCCGCCCAGCTCGCCGGCGGCGGAGCGGATCAGCCAGGCGTGCGTCCTCCCTGATCCGCTCCGCCGCCTCCTTCTGCAAGATGACGTCCTCACAGAAGGATGCGACCGCATCCCACGACCTCGCGCTGCCCATGGCCGCAACCACGGCCGGCAGCGAGAGGTCGTTCCCTATGACCGCGGTGAGTTCCCGGCGCTGCACCTCCCAAGCAGGACACTGCTCGAGAGTGTGCTGCGCCGAGTCCTCACCGCAGTCGCAGTGGTGGCACATGGGGCTCGCCTCCCTCTTCAGCCTGTGCAGGTACTTCCCGAAGCAACCATGCCCGGTCAATACCTGCACTAGCCTGAAGGAGAGAGTCCCATGCTGCCGCCCTGCCCACTCCTCGAGAATCGGCCGGAGCGCCTCCACGGTCCGAAAACCAGCCCGTGAAGCCCCCAGCCGATTCCCCCACCGGACCATCAGCGTCCGGTGGGCCTCCTCGCGCCAAGCTCGCAGCTGCTCGGGCATGGGGACAGAACCCTCGGCCCGAGCAGCCGCGCCGCGCTTGTACACTTCGGCGAGCACTTCCGCATCCAAATCCCACGGGGCTCCACAACCCCCTACGGGGCAATACGATACTCTTTTTGTCAGACTAGGTGTCAGATTTTCTGGCCTCCGACTACCTTTCACAAGAGTTACCAGCACCATTAATTTAAATCTTGTATGCGTGTGAAGACTGTTCAGTATACCTACTTCTTATTGATTTTTTTTTGTAGCATTTAGCTATGCTTACCAAATTATATTAAGAAACAGTTGAAAAAATTATGGGACTAGCAGGATTGCGACCTTCTGTACACCGGGCCATCGCTTTAACCAACCAGCTACAGTCACCTCTTGCCAGTACCCAAAATTGCTCAACTGTATGTTACGTCATTCCGTTACGTCATTCCGTGACGTCACGTTCATCCATTTGCACCTATATTACATAGAATACAGGATCAGTATATTTTCCTTAACACACCTAATTTGCTTGTAACAAATTTGCCGTAAGATCGCACCATCATCCTCACGTAAAAGGGTGTGACGATATCATAAGCCAGTTACCTCAAGGCTTTGTTTTCAGCACATTTTCCTGAACAAAGAAAGGCTCATCGGGACAAAAGGCGATATTTAAAGTAGCCGTGTTTGGTAAGCGCCGGGTGCATTTATTTATGTCCCGCTGTGCTGTGCCCGGCGAATATGAAGGCCTTATAATCTAATTAACTGGTGACGGTTTATACAATGCAAAATACGAATAAAATAATAAATTATTTTTAAATAGCAGTCATCTTTTTTCGATAAATCAATGTTATTTTAAGGTAGTCGGTGATTTATTCATGTAAATAACATGTATAATAAACCCCTAGATACATGATATAATACCTACTTACTTACAGTATACATTACTATACAATAAAGTCCTACGACAATAATGCAAACAACAGTAGGTTTATTATGAGGTGCTACGCCGTAGATCTACGATTTCGTAATTTTAATAACTACTAACTGCCTCGATTGTCTAGTGGTTAGCATTTGCGTTTCTCCCCGTGAGGTCTCGGGTTCGATGCCCGGGTCGGGCAGAGTGTTATTTGTGAACTTTCTATCAGGAATTATACAATAGCAGCACGGAGTTGGAATTGTGCGCGGTGAATGGCGATACGTTCAACCCCTATCCCACGAGACCTAAAACATAACAGGTGAAGTGTGGGTGTTGTACACCTCTGCCACGTTCTACTTGGTAATATAGGCTTGATGTTATGTAATGTATGTTTAATAACTATAAACTGTCGTAGCTTTTTCGTTGAGTGTAACCGAGTAATTTATACAATCTTGTAAATGAAAGTTCTACAAAGCCCCTTGTATAGTGTAAACTCGCAAGTCTTATCATATGATTCTTTAAAATTAAAACAGAAGTACCATATTACCGTAATATCATAGTAGAAATGTACGAAACTTTATACCGAATCAATTAGGGTGCGAACTGTTTAGATAAAAAGGATAATACACAATCAATGGCGACCATCCATAATCCGTAATAAACGAGCACCTCCCCCCTCTACCCGCGCCCCTGCCCCTCACCCAATCAAATAAAAAAAGAATAAAACAGCTTTAATTTGTTGGAGGGTTCCGTAGCGTTTAGTTTTTTTACGACACGAGGCCTTATTGTTTGTTTGATTAAAGCTTTTTGGTTTTGTCGACGAGATCGTGTCCAACTCGATCCTCGTTTATTTTGGGCCAATTTTACGATTTAAGTTGGCTTTTGGTTTTTTCGTTTTATTTATATACTCACGTTTATTTAATTCATTGACGGTCGTAGCTAATTCCAAATAACAAGGAATTGGGATTTTGTAAATTTATTTAATTAATTAAAAATCCGAGATAGAGAGCGAGTATAATTTTTTCTAACAATTAAAGTGTATTTGATGAATTACTGAATTGTAAAATTAAATGGTCACTGCTCATCCTTGAATGATGGCTTTATCTTTTAACATGTTTTTTTTAAACCAACCAATTTAATATATTAACTAAATAATTTGACATCTTTAAAACCTTTATATACTGTTAGCTATACACTGCACATTGTTAAGGACCCCTAATCTGTTTGCTGTACACAAAGCGATTGAATTCACTCGTTCGAATAGCGTGGGTGGCTCCGAATCTCTGTAACAATGCCTCTAATGACAATTAAAAAAAACTCTATGAACTTATGCCGAAACCAATTGTCAGTGAATCGTGAAAAAAAAAGTATAAGTAGTAACAAAAAGTTTTAATGCTTTTTTTAATCATAAATATTTGCAAGGTCTTTAAGGTCATAATTAACACCATATTATACAAAAATATTCATTTATTAAATCAAATAAACATTAAATGTTTACACTAGTCCTTACTTATGTCCTTCATAAAACTATGTCCTTACATGATATTACCACTTCGAAAGTAACTCCGTAATACTCTACATGTCTGTTACGTCCTCACGGCTAAATCATTAAAACGAACTTGATGAAAATGAAATGGTGATTCTTCAAGAGCCCAGCAAGGACATTGGGTTCTTTTATAGACGTACCACGCGGGCAAAGTAATATTTCGATTATAAGATCTGGAAATAGGATCAGTTGATAAGGGAGATGGTCATTAATCAAAACGAGAAAGAAATATTCTTATTCTTGCACGTCATTATTTTTACTACAGGTAACATCCGTACAACCTTCTTAGTTACGAGTCAGTCGAGTTCATTAATAATGTTGCTAGTTTTGGACCTTATTTTCTCAATGATAAGGTTCTAACTATCAAAATATAAATAAACACGACTACAATCGAAAACATACTATTGTTTTGTGAATGCAAATTCAGTGAGTCCTCACCTGTATTTATTTAAAACTATGATTAAGTTAATTACAATTGGTATTATGCAGACATTGTAACCTTGATTCTATACTGGCACGTGGATCGTTAAATATAACAGACATTTCAATAGTGATTCATGTATTTACAAGTATATAACGTAATAAACCATTAAAAAGTTCCTTTCTGCAACTTAAATTCCGATACAAGAGTATTTAGCTTCCCTTTCGTAAAGATTAGTATCAGGTATGCAGCAAAGCCCCGCGCGAAGGAGATTGGATGTGGAAGGTGTAGGACCATGTGTGGTACCACAAATTGCGAGAGCCCTGTTCAGCAATTTAGTCTCTTATAGTCTAGCAGTGGGTGCTAGTGGACTATGCGAGGCTAGTTGAGATGGCGAAGATATTAAAGAAAGCTTTTAGAGAAACTATAAGCAGAGCACCGTCTAGGCAACTTTCTGTAGAAGTTAACGATTTAAACTTTATCTCTATAAAGTTTCTTTATTTCACCGATTTATCTGACAGTGACGTGGACACTCCACGTTATTCGAAAAAAACAAAAAAAAACCCTGCTTTCTACTGAACCCGGTTGTCGCTCTCTTTCTTATTCAATGTTTGAACGGGACGGAAAGATTGAAAACCCAAGTTCAGCGCTGAACCTATGCCGGTGAAATTGGTCCTCAGACTTCTTAGTAAACTATGTGTTTGATCAAGTAAATCCAGTAATATCCGTGAGTTGTGGTTAGACAAAGGCATTGTTTTCATTAATTAAGTAGATTATTCGCTCCAATAAATAACGGAATTCACAAAGAGCTGATTGGGGATGTTCTCTATTTCCCTGTTTCCGGATTTGAGGGTAGAACAACAAAAGATTTGTTAGTAGTGCCAAGACGGTGTTCCGAAAACAGGATATGAGGACAATTAATTAATGGCTAAACATTATTATACGAATATAATATATATTACATTGTATGTATGCATCTTGGAATGACAAAGCCTTCTTGTCTTTGTGATTAAACCAATAGAGTTCACAGGGAATTAAAAAAATGAGTTTTTTTTTCTGATATACCTGTCACAACTATGTTATTTAATAGGTGTAGGTGTATTTGCTTTGCAAAGAATTCATATATAAATTGGTTGTTAAATGGAATCAATTACCGACTAGTAACAAACATTTTAGAAAAACAAATCTTTACTCAAATCAGGAAATTGCAATTTGACAGTACTACAGTAATAATGAAAACAATTACATAATAAGTGATAAATGTGCATCGTGGATTAATTTGTGAAATCATTGACCTTGCCTTTAGAAACAAATACACACATAACAAATGAGTAACAAATTAACAAACAATGTTTTTCCGTATCTAATAGTCATCAAGTACAAACTTAGATATTATATACTGATTATAATACAGATATGTACTGGAATAAACTCAATTATAATAAGTACAAATTCACCCAAATACCAATTAAAGTAATTAAGACAATTTTTTAGTCTTGTGGTGAACAAAGAGCTTATTCTACAGCTACATTATATCATAATAAATTATACTAATATCATGTTAATTAGATCTTAGGTATAAATAAGTAGTGTACCTATTGTTATCCACAGTACAATCAATTCAGATTGCTCAATTATTTGCACATGTCATTTTTAGGCCAAATTGTTAACTAGGCCAATATTTTTACAATTTTATTATCATTCGTAAAAAAGATTAACAACAGGTAAATCCATTTCGAAGCCCAATATCATCAAGCAAGAATTACGTACCATTTAAGTACAAATTATTAAGGTTATTAATTTATAAACCTTTATGAAAAATATTTTCTATTTATTAGAAACCTTTTTCTTCATTCATATAATAATTATAGCAATTAGTACGCAGCATGTTTGTGAAGCAACTGAATAAAAACGTCAAGCAGACAGCTATTTAGCCATTTTGCCATCTAAGGAATAAACGGCACGAACCATCATTTCACCAATAAAGAACGAGTAATGGTCGGGCACAACTGTCCGTCTGCCGTGTTCGCCGTGCGACCAAACAGCTGAGCTGACCACTCGCTTTTTACTTTTTCTTTTTCCTCCCCTCTGAAATAATGTTGTGGACAAAAGTTTGTTTTACGGGTGACATGTTTGTCACATATATTTTTGGTGATCTAATCACTTTGTTAAAAAAGGAAATGGGGAACCTTTTTATTTTGGGGAAACAAGCATTGGTAGAAAGTTTTACGAATTCAATTCAATCATTTTATATAGGTTGGATAACATTTAGGGAACATTTTACAAAAATTTGACAATGGGTCAAAATTGTGTTATTATTATAAAGGTAAATACCTATGCTCGACGTTTTGAAATGGACTTGCATCATTCGTACTCATCAGAGTCGGCTCGTGACCACGTATAGAAGACAAAATATTACATTAAAAAAGATTAAATTATTTTTTTGTGGTCTATTTTAAAAGTTCTGGCCAACGTTTAAATATAAGCTAATTGTAACAGCCTTACCTTTGAATGGCGCAAGCGTGATGTAAAGCTCAGGCTTTGCGTCGAAGGTCCCTACAACAAAAGTTTCCACTGCATGACATCATCGCGGCGAAGCCTTCGATGCAATGCTGCCTGAAATTACTTATTATTACTGTGATGTGAACTGACAGCGGTTATGTAATGGCATCTTTACGATGTGATTTTTATTTGTATTTAAGCTGTGGTTCACGAAATTTACAAGTCTTTTATAACAACAATATTTTGCACTTCGTTATACTTTACCAAGGCCCAATATGCCCAGTATATAATACCATACAGGGCCTAGTATACTAAGTTTGTTAAAAAATAACTTCAGAATGTAATACGAGTATGTTTAATGTAGGTATACTATTTATTAAAGGTAACTAAACTTTTTGTACTGCTCTATTGCTCTAGGTTTGCTGGAGGAGAACTCAAGCACTGAGTTAAGCTCGCCTTTTGTATACTGTTACTGTAATATGTCTATTTATTTGTAATCTTTTGTGTACAATAAAGTATTAAATAAATAACTAAATACAGCAAAGTTCTCGAGATGACGCTTGTGTGAACACAAAGCATTTCCATTTTATTTGCTAGAAGCAGCAATCTATTTTAACTTACAACAGCGAGATAAGCAGAACTTATTTGCTGCACTAGAATTGCAGGTTAATCGAATTTGTACCAAAAATTTTCTAATTTATATAAATAAATTGAGTAAAAAATGAAAATAACACGTATATTTTTTACCAACATATTTAACATCAAAAAGCGCAAATCTAAAATTAGCAGCCCTTCTCAAGAAATGTACAACACACAACCCTTGCATCCCCGGTGCCCTGACAGCTCGTCAAACCACCTTCAACCTCATGTATATTCTGGAACAATGCTCGGCCGGGGACCGAACCCGCACCTCTGTCATTTTTTGCCCCGACCTGCCCATCGTCTATTATTAAACGAGGAAAAAAGTATATTTGATTGATTGTTTAATACGATTTGGTTATTCATTTTTGTTCAATTATTTTTAGAAAATATAGACTAAACTACCTAATAAATAATTTGTATGATACATTATTTAATATGAATTACTTAGTATTGACTCACACTTACTTATTGTCTGAGGTGAATGCCGTGGGTTTAAACCCAAGACCTTTGACTTTGCAGTCCTACGATCTTCCATTCGGTTCAAGTTAAAACAAAAATCAATGCACACATAATTATTATGTTCTAGATATATAAGATCTAAAACATTAAAATTTTCTACAACAAAAACTCTGTTCCTGCGCCATCATTATTAATTTTTTCCTTTGATATGTAACATTTGTTGGTTCGTTAACTTTCTAACAAAAACGTACAACAATACTTTTTAAATACTTCAATAAAAACTGTTGTCTTCGCACGTAATAACTGTCTTAAATAAGTTTATTAAACAACTGACAAACTTACAAATGCAGATAGCAATATTATGAACTAGCACAATATTCTGATTTTAAACTAAATCTGAAACATTAATGTTACGAGTGGCGCGCTGCGAGCCGCAAGTATAAGTTTGTATAGCTTTGGCTGTAAATCCTCTATGATTAATATCCCTGTCATAGAAATCATAAGCCATCATTGGAATTTCAGCTTTAAACGATTACAATAAGGTCGTATATTGCATTGAGTGTCCAAAATTAGAACATGACGTAAGTTTATGTGGTGCAAGTGTAAAAGTTTTTGTTGGTGTCGCTAAGTCTGTTTCAAGTTTTTTTTCGTGTTATTATTATTTTAAGCTACAATTGCCTGAAGTTCTGGCTGGGCTATACAAGTGCTATTATTTTTATAAAGAGTTTAAAAAATAAGCTTTTATATCTCCGGTTTCACAAAAGCCAACCAAATAAGACTTGTTTTACACCTTCAAAATATGTTCAGTAGTTTATGTGTGTGTGTCCAAATTCAACCCAACCGCTTTACTAAGTAAAATTCTATTTTAGATATCCTTATTATATTCGATGTTGTAAGTCAAAACGTCTGATAAAACAAAAAAGTACGGTTTGATTAGTTGTGAAGTTGTGATTGTGAGTCATGTCCAAGATTGATTTGAAACAAAAAAAGTTGAAGTCACTGTCAAAGCAAACAAGACTTAAAACTTTTGATCATAAGATACAATATACACCGAAATATGTGAATATACAATAACATACAATTATTTTACCCATAAAATTTAACGTACTAGCTTTGATAAAAATCAACCTATTATGTTAATCTAGATTATAAACTAACTGAAAATCAAATTTCATCGAAATCCGTTCAATAGTTCTTGCGTAAAAAGGAACCAACATCCACAAAACCTAGACTGCAAACCTTTGATCTGCAAATTGATAAGTTAGTGCGTACTAAAGTTTTAATAGACATCACTTATTTATCTAAGTCCTAACAGCGTAGGCAAGGACCCAAACATCACAAAGCAGTACAAACGTAATGGCGTAAGGGACTTCTAGGATTGGCCCTTCAATTAATGAAATACTGTGTATCGCTTGTATGGCGATAAGTACTAAAGTTTTTCGCGTAAGTTGCGATCAATAACTTATACAACACAAACCAAAATTTACCTTATTGTGATGCAATAAGGTTGAGTTTCAGGTGAAGAGTCTTCAGTGCTTTCATTCGCCTGTTGCCAAGCGCGCTCAGCGGGACGAACTGTAGGGATCGTCAACCTTTTATTAGGCCAAACTGTTCTAGAACTTTCACCTTTAAGTATGATTCCCGGCGAAATTATATATATTTTTGTTTAAATAAAGATAAGTCGGTCTAGTATAACGATTTATTCCTCTCTATTTTCATATGGAGTTTTTTTACCAAATCGTAATAGCTGGCCTTATTTTCTTTTCCATCTATTTATTCCTTTAGGGATGTTATGTTAATATTTCTATTATGTATAGATACTGTTGAATAAAAGTATTGTGAATATGTGAAACCTACAAATAACAAAACAGGTTTATAATTGTGCATAAACGGTAAAAATAAACGAAGTCGTAATTTATAAGGTTTAATAACTGCTATCTAACAAAACAAATCTAAATAAAGACACTGTGTGCGCTACATAATGGTGCCACAAATGTATCGTTTCAATTCCATTAAGTATTATTAAACTGGTCGTAACAGTTATTCTCACATTAATAATAGAAAAAATAAAGCAAAAAGGTTGGCAACTCGCGAACGCTGCCATAAATGCACTCGCTAGCGCAACGGGGCTATTACGTGCCCCAACACAAAATAAACATAACTGCCATAGAACATCAATTTTTAAAATAGACTTTATTTTCAGGATTATAAGGACGACGGATGTGTTCATTTCTTTGTGAAGGTCGATGTCGGTTACATCCTTTCTCCGCTGCGAGGGGACTTAACCACGAGGGCGCAAGTGTGCGTGCATGTCCGTGTCGATGAGCAGTTACCTGCGTCTGTGTGCGTCAGTACACTGCTTCGGTCACGTAGGCTCGTTCGATGGCTGCCGCTAGCGAGTTTTAAGGACGTTTTGGTGGGTATTCTGCTTTTCTTTGTTCCGTGCGCTGGTGATTGTTGACTTTCTTTGGCGTTTCACCGGGAATCCATTTTTTAGGTAATAAGGAGTCATAATTATAGGCAGTCAAAGCATCTAGCGTTGTCAAATATTTAGGAAATATGAGAATTATGACGAAAATGAAAAATAGCAAAACACAACATAGGGCGTTATAGACACTTTCAAATATCACATCCAATCTTAAATTCCTTCCAATAAAGAAAATTAATGATAACAACTTTCTACAGAAGATGTCCGCTTCGCTCGTCAGTAACTGCACATAGCAACAGTTCGCGTCAGCTGTGGCGGAGTTTCCCGAGCGCCGGCGGAGATAGCCGATCGAGCACGATTGATTGGCCGATACCCCGCGAAAGTACTGTTTACTTATTTGTGATGCTAGTTCAAGCCTTAGATACACTTTATATTATGTATTTTCAATATTATGCTTCATCTTTTCACGTATAAGGCCCGGCCCCATAGATTTATAGGGAAATGTAGGTAGTCTTTTTGTTGAAGCCATGGTTCTTTGTGTTTTCTATGGGTTTACAACAAAGGGGGTTGTGATCGACGAGAAAGCTTAGAGCCGTAATTTCTAATCCCATGCCATAGATTGGGTTGCTTCTATAAGCGTGGAAGCATGAATAGAATAGATTTGAATCACTTTTGGGCTCAGTTTTGGGATATGGGACTTTATAGCTGAAAGAAAATATTACGATGAACTTTTTCTTTGTTACGATATCGACTATATTTTAAGAAAATAAAACTATTAAAAATGTAGAGTTTATTAGAGATGTGCTGAGTAGTCAGTAAGCAGGCTAGTCGGCGTAATTTGAGATGCCAATAATCTAGGATTAGAAGTACTGCTGATAACTTGTGCCGCTTTGTAATAGGTATGCCGCACGTACGGTTAACACTACCAAATATAACTAGGGTTTAAATGCAATCAAAATAAGTTAAAACGATCTAATGATATTGACTAGTCGACCACTTTTGCAGTTGACGTGACTAATCGGCTAGCCTACTAGTCGGCCGAACCCATAGTCGGCCCTAAAGTAAACATCAACAAAAACTTACGAATCTCAATGCTTAATAAAACTTGAAGAGAAGAAGAGTTTTTAGTCTCGCAACCTAAACTTAACAATACTGAATCTAGCCTAATATTAGGTTACAGTTGTTGGCCAAGTCCCTAATAGCATATTCAGAACTTATTTGGCAGATGAAATGTCAAATTTGTATAGAACTTTATAGAATATCCAACAGTTAACCAAATCCTTAACAGGCCCTGGTGAAATAGTGTTTAAAAATTGCAAGACAGACGTTCTATGTAGCGACCCATTTCCATTATTTAGTTAATTTTCTTAGTTTTATTTAACATCTCAATATGCTCTGATGGGTAGACTATGTATTTTATTGGTATATAATATTTAACTGTTGACAAATAAAAGACCTGCATTTGAATGTTTCAGTATGGTTAGAGTCTAAAATTGCAAGCGTAGGAGCTATTGCTATAATGCTGTACTATTCTGGACCAGAACATTACGGTTATAGCTCTAAAATACACGGCAGTATAACAAAATTTTTGGTTCATTAATCTAGCAGAGCTATTAGCTAGCATCCTTTGCTCAGTCGATGATCGAAGTGTTATACTAATCATCGTAATTTTGCATGTTGTATCCACTGTAGTAACCAACTATGTGATATGATGAGCACCAACATCAGGTTATCCAGGATCTCCAGGTTCAGGTTGGCTCTAAAAACCTTGATTACTAACACAATCTTCAATCTTTCATTAAAAATAAAGCCTTCAATAGAGTAATAAAAAAGTAGTTAATCAAGGAAATAGAATGAATTTCATTGAGGCGCTGTTTGACTGAACTCTCGTAGTAATACGATTACTTGGCGAGTGGCGAGGGGAGCCAGGGACGCGCATTAGTATGTAAAGTGCGATGGTTATCGGGATTCAGTCATTTCTCCTGCGATCCGGGAAGGTGGGTGCTTAGGATTACTTAGTTTCAAAGAAGATAGACACAATGTAAAGAAGTAACGCCAGTTAATGGTTTGCTCGCTCGAGATTACTTTGTTAGGGAAGGCAAAAAGTTAAACATCTTTGTGCCCTTTCAGTGATATGTTTTGTTGTCCTTCAGGTATTTTTAAAAGACTTATAAAAAAGGGGGCGGTTCTCAATTTAATGATTTTTTTTATTTTTGTTTGCCGAAGACGCCAGGACCGATTTAAGAAATTATTTTATTGTCTGAAAGAAACAAACTTGTCATGTGGTTTCACGCTTATAGGTTACGATCAGATGATGGGATCCTAGAGAAATCGAGGGCAATCCTCAAATTTTAAAGGGCTTCTATATTGTTTTTCGTATATTACTTAAAGCTACTCAGATTTTTCATTTAGCAGCCAACATTTCATGTTGCTGAACTGATGCTGGCAGGTACAACTTCGCAACGGTTAAGAGTACGGGGATAATTCTTTAAATATATAAATCTTAAGGTTGTTTACTGAATTCCTGAAAATGAAAATAATTAAATATTTTTATTATAGAGAACACCGTTTGTTTTTAAAACCTATAGATACCAATTTTGAATTAATGTGAAATAAATTATGTTTCGACCATAGAAATTAACAATTTAATTGGTTAACAAAAAGTTCGGCGAGCAATACTGTATTCACAAGCAAAGGCTGTAGTTATCTTTTGACATAGCATGTTTAGTACAAAAACATTACATCGTAGATTTCGGGGTATTGTCAAGCCTATACAGAGTATTTAAAGGTTCCTAAAAGGTTACCTATTCTTACCTTATATCGGCCTTTTATTGTTCCAGTTGTACCACCTAGAGATACCTAACTTACTTTTGTTAGTTCACACAATTATTTACAAAGTAGATAGAATTTTTGTTTGAGAACTTTGGAAGGTATTCTACTTCATGTTAGAACATTTGTATAAAATATTTATTTACAACTATGTATTTATATTTACTAAACATGTTTTAAGCCCTCGCAGACTACATACTTTCCACGGGCCCATAGTCAGTTACCATAGTTTGGTCAGTCAAGTTGATATCATGGCGTTGGGCATGGATGGCAGAGTGGTAAAGCGATAGGCTGGAATCTTATAGTCGTGGATTCAAATCCTGCCTTAACAAAAAAAAATATACTATTCTTAGTACTAGATTGCTGAGCATGGCTAAATAAGCTATATAAATCAATTAGAAAGATGATATCAGTATAAAGATACTTATACAGAGAATCGGCCGATACCAAAAACTTGTATAACCTACGGTAAGTTATTGTTCTAAATTTAGTTTAATTTGAGTTCGATAATGACCTTATCATTAAACCTCTTCGGCGAAAGTAATTTAAAATTGTTAAAAGTCTAAGTCTTTTCTCAAACCTCTTTTTCTACGCCTTTTTCTAAGTCACCTTAGAACTCATTATGTCATATAGTCGTCTCCCTGACGAAGTCTTCAAAAGAAATAAACAGCTGCAACAATTTAACATTTAACTTCACTAAAAGGAGTTTTTACTGCAGCGCCTCCACGCCCGGTAGCAGTCCCACAGTGTATATGATATAGAATATATAGCAGTAGTATAATGGTAGATAGTTAGACCCACAACCACAACCGGTTGTAAGGCAGCTTCACAACAGGTCAGCAACAATGTTGCGGACAATGTTAGAAAATTAATACACGGAAAAAGAAATGTCCGACTAGACAGCTTTCGCCGGCTAATTGGGTTTGGCGAAAAATAACATTAGTAAGCCATTTATATCTGATGTATTAGCAGAAAGTCCATCATGATAATCATTGTTTTAATTAAGGGCAAGGATGCTGAATACGGGCTTGTAATCCTACGAACGATGGCGAGTAGCCGCAGCACTTTGACTGGTTTTTGTGATGCTTTTTCTAGTCAAAATGATAATATTGTCATTAATATTGAAAGTTACAGAAAAATCCATGTTGTTCTTAATCGATTGGTGGTGAATAATGTCGCTGGCCGAAAATGTCAAATAAATCATTGGGTTCGAATAATGAGAACGTAAGTATTTTTAAGAACACCTTCAAAGCCCGTAAGCCAGTGGCCGTCTGACTTACATCATTTTCTACTATAAGCTTAAAGTTGCCCAGTTCGTGCCTCTAACAGACGTTAAAACGATCTTTAAATATGGAGTTTGAGTCGTGGTAGCTTTGGGAGAAAGTTAAAAAAAGAGTTGTTAATAAAGTTACGTCATAGTATAAAGCGTTATTTTTAGATATGTTGACCTTTGTGATGGTAAAAATCATCTCCCTCCATTGGCAGGCACCTAGCATGGTTCCAACCTCAGACAGACTCCCTTAAACACAGAAACAAACATTTAAACTTTCAGCTTTTATAAAATGACGTAAGTCGGGCGGCCACTGGCTCTTAGCGGTAATGCATTAAATATAAAATGTACACAGTAGCCCACAGAACCTGTCTGTTCGATGTGCTACCGACTACCGGCGCGGGCGCGGGAAGGCGCGGCTCCGGCCCATGCCACGACAGGTTATAGGGGAAGTGCACACATGAGTGTGTGTGGGTGTGTGTGAGACGATTGATAACACTGAAGCCAAGCTGGTTTTATCCCGAGCTTGGGCACATAATAGAGAATAGTAGTGAGAATGGTGGTAGAACCAGAGCTGTTCCGGATAAGCTCGGCTAGGACGTAACCTGCACCGTCCCACTACGTGCACTGGTTAGGTTAGATAAGGCCCTGAAACATAGAAATCTTAATAACTAGTCAATAGAAATGCTATCGACTATCTTTTAACACTGGGACGCATGTCGCCGGTTTTCAAATACCACTACATAACCAAACAATAAAAACACAATTTCGCCTACACATACATTTTGTATTCGTGCAAACAAAATTATTCTTTTTGCGATGACATTAAGCAATATTTTCTAAAAACGAATAATCTTTAGGGGCGCGGCTTCCGCAACCAATAATAAACAAGTGCAAAAAGCAGAGAATGATATCGGGCGCTCATTTTCTCTAAAGAATAGTGCAATGCAAAGTTCAAAATACACATATCGATAATTATAATTTTCCGTTGAGCGTAAATCGCCAAAGAGTATCGCAACAATAGATAACTATTTATTGCAAGTGTTTCATTCCTCACCTCGCTTTTAGACGATTTATTTATGAGAAAAGAAATACAATAATTAAACGTCGATAAGGTTAGTAATTTTTTTTATTAAGTTGTAAAAATCTTAAAGGCCAAGCTCCAATACTTCACCTTACGGGGAAAAAAACAATGAACAAATAATCAAATAGAGCAATAGTGGTACAACAATGAAGATTAAACAATTGTGCGCCAAAATAAATTGGGAAATAATAAGTGCTACATCAGAAGTTATTTTATTAGTATCATCCATATTACATATTTCTTTGTAAGTAAGCAACGAGTTAATAGTTTAGCATCTTTACTATTGCAACAGAATATAAAAAAGCCAGCGTCAAATAACAAACGTACTGGTTAATATATTCACTTTTTTTTTTATATATACTTTGTTTAGCCAATATTAATAGACCGTAGGTATAACACATTTTTATTCTTACCGTAATGAGTTTCCATATGTCAACTGTCGGTACAGCTAATTTGATCAAAGTCCGTCTTTTTGTTGACAAGTTAAATTGTTCATTTGTGAAAAGAACACAACAAATTCTTCTATTGTTTGTCGGGAACCAATTTTTTTTTCCAGTAGCAGATATCCATTAATCTTTAATATCTGGATCTTTTGGAAACCTGTAATAATAGCATTAGAGAAGGTAAACAGATGCATATGAAAACGTATCGAACCGATCCAACTTAATCCATATCCTTACAATACGTTATATTATGTAATAATAATAGTAATATGCATAAGTATGTACCTACTTCATTATTTTAACATTAAAAATATTTGTTAAATTCTATTTCATACATCTCAAATTCTAATATTTAACGAAACATCATATTTCATTCCCATTTCGGCAAAACTAGATATTAAACTAAAAAGTAATAAATTATCGATACAAAAAAGTAGTGGCACGTCACTAATTCGCGGCCAACTCATGCAGTGCGTTCCTTGAATTTACGTCAGCGGCGATATTGGTTATTACGCTATGGCTATAATTCCATTGCTGCTTTTAGCATTTGTCATAATAGACATGAACAAACATAAGTATTAATGGTTATTGAATTGAGAAAAAAATCTTTTTTCTGTGATAATCATAGTAGCGGCGGTGAGAATATTTGATTTGAATATATTTATAAAAAACTACATTATTTCATAAATTAAGTACTTACATATGAAAAGTTATCCCTTTATTTGTTAAGTTACAATTTTTGGAAGAATTTCCGCAGTTGGATATGCTGCAAAGCACCATGTTTACCTCTGCGCGTCCCAAACAACACTGGTAACCACGACAACTCCTCAACTCGCACTTGGGTTCGATTAGACAAATGCGCGGCGACAAGATCACGCGTCTTTGACATTTCTATTGCCTTGTTATTAAGATTTCTATGCCCTGAAATTACTGGCTTCCAGGCAATATTATCGTAGTCCTCAAATCTCACGACGTAGCTGTAATCTTTTGCAGATTGTGGATGCTCGCAGAGTTGTTACTTACCATAAGGGTAACTACACCCCCAACGATCATTACTGACATTCCCCACACCACAATTCAACTTATCGTAACAGGAGAAACATTCAAACTAAACAATATTTAACCAAACAAATCGTATATCAAATGCAATACAGAACTACGTTGTATTGTTCTATAACCTAGTACATTAACTTTCTCTATCATGAAAACAATAGCGAAATCACCACAGCATATAACGCACAGCGCACCGTAGGATAAACAGAAAAAAACTCCATTAAACCCATGACTTCTATGGCGTACGCCCACACCATTTATTTTACATATTAAATTTACTGGTTGAAGCCAGCGGGTTTGTGTGGATCTTCTATAGCTTAAAAGGCGATGTGAGACTAATTTAACTTTAAGAAAAAATAGTATACTCAACAGTTTTAAAGTAAACTAGGACTATTCTATGCACACATTCATTTAGTACGTGTCCTCGTTTCATAACTCGCCATCGAACGATGAATGATACCGAAACATAGATGTAACATTGTTATCCAGTTCAGAAGCGTTTCTTTAGTAAATTCTTATTAAAGTATAAGCAACCTATAATCAGATGTAAGAAGTAACCCTCTCCTTATATAAAAGAAAAAAAACTTCCAAATACAGGGTCCAACAAACACACATCCTTATCGTATTAAAGATGCATATATGCACACATGCATAACTCTTACGGGCACAAAAAGCTTGGTTGTTATCTGGCCGGTCCCATAAAAGTTTATGGTGTACCACGTCGTGACGGACCATGGTATGGCAGCCATGGTAAATGGTAAATAAAATAAATCTCGCGTTCTGTGGGACGTTTGTATTGTCCATGGACAGAGATTATGCCAGGATTTAGGACGTTTGTTTGGGAGGCATTTATCTTTATTTGTAGTAAGAGGATGGATGTGTTTGTTGAAGTATATTACTGAGAATAGATGAGAAAAGAATAAAATTAAAATATTGATCATCGAAAAAAATATATGAAAAGATTGTAAATTAAATCAAATTGAGGAATTTTATAATAATTCTATAACTCTTATACAATACAATACAAACACAACTTTTATAGTAAGTGCTGTAATATGTTGTGTAGTTCATTAAATTTCTTTGTTTTATGTATTTAAATGTATTACGCCTTCAAGCATCGCATTTTGTTGATAGCAAAATGAAAATAATTGAAATAATCTTTTGTGAAAAATAAAAAAAAAATTGTTTTCGCATTTTAAAAGAAGCATAAAATAAATTGATGGTATATAACGTGGGTTATAAAGCTGATTTATAATTAAATACAAGCAATAAAACATAAAAGCAATAGTTTAATGGACAAATAACGAGTGATGACATCCGGGATCGCATCTATTACTCATTCTCTTTTAATTCTGCGCATTGTTTGATGTCAGACAACACGAGAAATACAAAAAACGACGAGAAGTATAAGTACTTACCAAACTAAATCATAATGATTATAATATTTCATATTTTAAAACTCATTTCAAAAAATCATGTTTCTTTTGGGAGCTAAGATTGACTTATTGATTTTCTGTGTTATATTATATGTGATTGTGTTATTATGATCCTATTTCTATCTTGTTTGCCTGTACTGCGAAAGAAACGTAATCTTTTGTAACGCAGACTTCTTCTTCTTCTTCGTCGTGTCGATGGCTGAGTCAAATTATAATATATTTATTATTGAACAATCTTTATTTACAGAGAAATATACATATAGTATCTTAAATTAAATTAGCCTAATAACTTAATCTAAACTTAATAAGTCACTGTCAGAAGGCCTCGTTCCCAAAATGCTGGCAGCATTACCGCGTTGTATTGCGATACTTAGTCTTTATTGAACTAGCTATTTAAATTTAATATGAATACCTCGAGACGTGTAAAACAAATATGTAAATTTAATTTAAGGAAAATTCCCAACCTACTTCATATCAGCTTTTGTCGTTGTTAATAACCACTTCCTTGGAATGACCACTTACCATCTTTTGCCACAAAAAGCTGCCATGGTGCTAAATTGAATACTTCCTGTCTTTTGAGTCGCTACACAAATATACTCGACGTAAAAAAAGCGTGCCAATCTTTCGGCAACAATATTAATTTGAATTTGAACACCAGGAATGAAAACACTTTTAAATCTGGATTTTTGAAACTAGACTACTTCTAAAAGCTTTTTTGAGAGTTGGCCAATTGGTACTAAAATAAATACTGAAGCGGACTGTCAGAGAAAACAGAAAAATAGCTTAAAATTTGGTATGAATTTTGATTCAATCTTTTTTATGTCGGTTGCAGTTTGATCATAAACAAGAAGTTTGATTGATCGTAAATCACACCGTTTCATACAAAGCCAATAAACAACACGATCCATACAAATCTGCGAATTATTATTAACTAGTCAGTCGCAGGACAGGCTCCCTAATATTTCGTCATCCTTTACAAGATGCAGCTGCAATCGAATTTAACCCGTAGGATTTAGGTAATAAGGTGTATAAGTAAATTTCATCTCCGCGTGTAGGGGTGCGCAGCCTATGATTACGTCATAATTTAGCCCCTTTTTTAGAGAACAGAGATAGCTTTATATCTCCTTCTCTCTCTAAACATGGAAAGGTACCGGAGTTCTTTGTTCGACGAGTTTTTTCTTTGGACGTCAGGTTTTCGGATAATGGATTAAATTGCGTCATACATTTGATTTCTGATATTATTCCTTTGTCGGGAATTCATGGGGAATGTTATGTGTTATTACCGAATGTGAATACTTACCCTGAGATTATGGAAATTCAAAGGTTAGACGAACAAAGGAAATGCTACAGCACTCTGTCGAACGTGAAATAAAAGGTGTGAAATATTTCTAATTAAATGTAAGTAGGTACTTTTTAAGAAGATGGACAATTTTGTTTTATTTTATAAAATTATGGAAACCACAAATATTAGCTTAAAAAAGGAGAGATGCGTTAAATTTCGTCGAGTATATTCAAACATAACATTAAATAGGTCTTTACCTAAAATAAATCTGAGCAAAGTATTCTAGTGTATCTTTATACACTAGAATACTTTGCTCAGATTTATTTTACCGGTTTTTTTAATATAACTCTGAAACTGCATACGTAATGGCTGATGAGATCAATATGGCATTTATTTGATACATCTTCAATAGTATTCGATCTATAAATAAAAAAATTATTTCCATGGGCCCAAAGAGAGCCTGAACACGTCAAAACAAACATCAAAATACAAAATATATAATAAAACTTAAGTAATTAAATTATAATACTAATTGCATTAAAATGATTTGAATTAAAATCAATCCAAGTACCAGCTCCGATGGGTATTGCATCATGAGAAGAGCTAGTAAGAAACTTATGTGTCTTTTTTTCATTCATTCAAACAATGTTTGGTTGTTTTTTAACAATAATTCTTTACATGTGTAAGTTATCCAGAAAACAATTTTTTGTGTGTGTGTGAAATGTATGTTTGTGGACACCCTCGCGACACAGGAGTTATTCCTAGAGAGGGCGTGTCGTTTAAAAAAAAAAGAAATAATCTATACTGACCACTTATCATCAGATGTTACAAATAATAAAACCTACACCATTGTTCCGTCATTCGAATATTGTCAGCCATGTTTTTATATTGAGTCTGATCTTCATGGGGGTGCCCCATGCTCCATGTTGTATTTATAGAAGTGTAGAAGGGACGTGAGGTGGCAACAAACAGTCACTTTAGCCACAGATGGCAGGAATATGCAAAGGGTGGCAATGGTCGTACTTCGCGGGAGACTGTGAACTTTGCATGGGCAGACAAAGGAATAGGAATTAAATACTTACATTAGAAGTTAGGAATACGTTAACCAAATTTTAAATTAATGGCATATATAGACATAAATGAGTACAATGTCTTATATCTGACACATTTTTAAATTCAATTTACGAACTAGTGAACTGGCCCCCAAACCCCTTACCAGATATAGGTAGTAGATATGATTTTTAATATTTTGTACACTTTACTGCAGAAGAACAATATCTTACTAAAATATAGAAACTAATCCGATACGAGTATCTAGTTTAGTTTTTCAAAACATGTATATATAGGTACATAAATCTTGTACACATGACATCGAGAACAATATTTTTATTGTACCAGACCCTTATCTTGTAGGGTAAGTCTAAATTGCGTTGCATGACTCTTTTCCGGATAACTTATTGCCTTTTTTTTAAGAACAAACGTGTAAAAGTCAAGTTAATAATATATCTATCCCATACAAACATTGAATAATAGAGCGAGAAGCAAATACGGGTTTAGATAATCGTATTTAAGTAGTGTGTGCTACTAGCTTAGGTAACAGCAATAAAAAATGGCACCAACAAGTAATGTCGATGGAGTCACCGTCACAATACATCTTTCACCACTACTTTACACATCTGAGCTTCCAATAATAGTGAACGAAATGGCTTTGTGAGCTCAACCGGAATAACTAGAGAGGTGGTCTTTCGGAAAATCAAAGCAAAACGGTTGCCACGCAGCTACGGAACCCATCGCTTAAAGAAACTGCTCAAGTGTGGACAGAGCCTTAGGCTTTTAAATATTGTGGCGAAAATGTTTGTGAGTCCGGTAATAATGTTAGTATTAGTAGTAGCAACAGTTATTCGTAGAGGGAATAGCCTGTGCGATATTGTATACTGTGAAATTACATTTCCTGCTTGTTCAATATAAGCGAATTCTTAGGAAAATTAATGTTCCTAATATCTGAAATGTTATAAATCCTATGTAGGATATAATTTGTATATTAATTTATCATGCACGTCATAACTAAGGGGTGTCTTATAGGAAATTAACTAGGTACGTAATTATTATAATAGCGTTATGTAAAAGGGGCGATGGTAATAACTCTACCACTACTCTAAAATTGCATTTTCAGTCGATTAGTAGTTGGTATTTATGTTAGGTGAAGTGTGGGTGTTGTACACCTCTGCGATACCCTTCTGTGTCATATGGGCGTGATGTTATGTCAGCTGTTGGTACCTAGTTGCCACTTAGTACAAGTGAAAATATCATGAAAAAAAAAATTGCGATCTATATTATTAATCGGATATAAATAGCTTGATAAAAATATTTCACTTTCTTGTCTGATAAATAAATATAATTTACTTGTCTTCGGCTTTAAGGCATGTACGATAAGAGGTGATAATCCGTTATATAATCTTCTACTATCTCTAGAAGTATTTATATCTGTGGTTAAAGTTAAACTCATATTTGCTGACTTTCGAAGTAACATTTTCGAGTTGTAGCTGTGACTCGCAACTTGTTTTAAACTATTTACAACACTGCGATAAAAAAAAAAAGGCCAAATAATCAAATTAAGTAGCTGTTTTAATATCATAAGTAGAAAATAACATAAAAACACACCAAATACATCTTTAATGTAATTTTATAATTATGATATCCAAATATGACAGCACACTACTGTTAGTCATTCAGTTTAAGCTATCCATCAACAGTTCTTTCCATTCACTTACCTATCGAATGTACTATCTAAATAATTTATACAAAAAGACTGCCTCGATCGTTTAGTGGTCAGCATACGCGCCTCTCGCCGCGAGGTTTCAGGTTCGATTCCCGGATCGGGAAAATTGAAATTTGTGACACAATAACAGCCCGGTGTCAAAATTATGCCCGGTGGATGGCGATAGGCTCAAACCCTACCACATGAGACCTAGACACAATAGGTGAAATGTGGGTATTGTACTTCTGCTTTACCCTTCTGGGTAATATAGGCGTGATGTTATGTTATGTTAATTTAAAAAGCTTACTAATTTAAAATTCTACCGAATAACTTGATAAAATGAATTAAGTAAAAAGGTTGTATGACGAGTAGCATTAACAGTTATAATAATATGTGTATGATAAATAAAACATCATATAAAATGTGTGGCGCCGTCGAATCGTGTCATAAAGTGTGTCCGGCGCCGACGCTATATCTTATGGAAATTTATGCCTTTTCACCTATATTACCAGTTTAGGAAGCTTTATGTATCTCCAAATCTTTAAAAATATGATAATATTATAAATTAAATTTATATCTGGTAAGAGGCGTATGATAAAGTAGCTATGCAGTGTTTTAATATACAGAATATATGAATAGACATGCATTATAGAAGTTTTCTTAAGCTATAAAAAACATTGAACCATGCAGCCTGCAACGAATCAAAACCAAAGAAAATGGCTACAAACCAAATTCAAATTCTTAACTCTATTCAATGACAAAAATCCATTATAAAACACTCATTTGAACAGTACAGACACAATGAAACCATTCTGTTATCTTTCTTCTAAAGCAACCGAAAGGAAACGTCAACAGCTGATCGACAAAGCTCTCGAGTGGCCCGTTTGCCCCAGTCGCCCCATTGCCCAAACCCAGTAGCGAAAGAAATGCCAAATAAACCCGTGACGACCTCAAATCTTCTCAAGTTACACATGTTATCTGCCCAAAATAGAAACGAGTAAACACTTAACCCATTTTTTGCTTAGTCGGATAAACATAAATCTTCACTTTTTCTCTCCAGCGAACCTCTGAAAGTGTACCTGCAGAGTGCTTATGCATTTGGGATGTTGAGACGGGAAAAACAACCTTAAACACTACACAATTAAGTTAAAAATGCCTTGTTGATATGAATCATGAAATTGACATTGAAATCGATGCATTGAATCTAAACCTCAACCTATATTACACTTTAACCTTCAACACACAGAATCTAAAATCCTTCAGGCAGAATTATACACTGTATTTCAAATAACAGTATTCCCTAAAAGTTACACTGTAAGGTCGAATCTTCTATGACAGTTTTTGTTGTAACTAGGGCTGGTAGAGAAGGGCGAGGGGCCCCAGTTGCTATGCAAGCGTAGGTTTGCTTCACTTGGGCCCCGCGGCCGCAACGCACCACTGTGCACTGCACTGCGAACTGTGACATTGTAGAAAGTAATCAAATCGACCAATTGTCTCGGTCAGTTTTGTATATGCCTATTAATAGATTTGATGATTTCTATCACTTTCTTTGAAAGTTATACAATTTTAAGGTTATATAAGTTAAAAATAATATTAAAAATAATGTGAAATTTCAAAAGCTACGTGATTTATGATATATTATGGCTCTGAGTATTTTCATAGGAGAACATTAAAGACTTCAAAGCATCATTACTTCATTTGTAGGTCCTTAATAAAATCCTTATTATAGAGACATTACCAGTCCAGCTCAAGAGTTGCTTAAAGTCAAAGTTGTTGCTAAGAAAAAATATTCAACTACATTTTTACTAAAAATTCTCTCAAACTGTACATCCTTACTAATATTATAAATGCGAAAGTTTGTGAGTATGGATGTATGGATGTTTGTTACTCTTTCACGCCAAAACTACCGGGTCGATTTCGATTAAATTTTGCACACATGTAGCTTATAGTCTGGATTAACATATAGGCTACTTTTAATTGACATACCACGCGGGCGGAGCCGCGGGTGGAAGCTAGTAGTTTCTATAAAAATAGCTTGATGGCCTTTAAAGTTTGTTTGAGATAAAAATCTTCGACCACTCGCCAGCAAGATGCAACTAGCTTAAGGCCATTAAGCAATGTTGCAATTACACCAGTACATTCATGAAATACGGCGTTCATATCTATCTTAGATATTATTATAAGATAACAACATGGTACACGGACGTAGGAAATACGAAGATATAATTAAAATAAAAAACTACAACGAGCATTTTCAGAATGAAAATTACATCACCAAATCACCTTAGGGCCAAATCAGGTCATAAGTCACATTCGAGACATCAGAATCACATTTCAAATTTTAACCCTATGTGTATGCTTATTTAATCAACCAGTATTTATATACCTACCTACCTACAGTAATTACTATCTTTCAATGACATCAATCACCCTCAACAAAAATAATGCATGCTTTTATTGGCTATCTTATCAAAATACGCCAGTGGTTCGTTCCCGTGAGACCCTATTTGTTTGGTTTAGGACTTAACTAACAAGGGTTCGTAGTACATTACGTCAGTATTTAGTCAAATGTTACAAAACTGACTACTATTACGGCTCAATAACTTTCTGCTCTCATTTGAAAATAATATGCGATATTTATCAACATTACATTTAGATGCAATTAACTAGGGTTGATAAACAGATCAGTCTGAGCGCCAGTTTCTGAGATCTCGGATAGTTTTTATACGCCCCATAAATATAACCTAACCGAATATAAAAGTATTAGATGCACTTGAAGGAAAGAACACAGCTGTCACTTTCATTTATCTGTGTTATGCGTATCCTGCCAATAGGGCTTATCTTACACATCTGAAATTGGGTGAGTCATTAATTAAAAAGTGACAAAACTGTAAAAATTAGCAAAAATAATAATAGTAAAATTACTTTTAGACCTAACTCACAAGGGTTCCTAGTGGATCACACCACCGTTGAGTCTGGATGGCACTGTCACTGCTGATTAAAAAGTGACACAACAGACTAGGTACTGTAGACCCCCGGGTCGATAGCGATGCTGTAATAGCTATACTGCTGTTTTATATCGACGCCTCATGTACCAATTATAGGGCTTGTAGCAGGTTGGTATGTTTTATGAGTCAAAGTAAAGTCGCCGAGCAGCCTTTGCGTGAAAAACTTACAAACATTCATGCATCTATCAAAAACCTTTGTATTAAAAAAAAGTAGAATTATATCGCTATATCGAAATACCTGGGGTACCTCATTAAACAAGACAAGACAGAAATGGTATTTCAGTTTGTGCCAGGTCTCTATTAGTCTTCCTAAGAACTCTACTACAAAAAAAAATTGTGAAAAGGGAAGTTTTCATTGGGATAACACATTCTTGTATAGAATGGTGGCCATTAGTCAGATAAATTTGCTTCGATCTATGGAACCGGGCCCTACAGATGGTGTCGTTATAAATGACTGCCAATGGCGACCGATGGTGCCATTTTGTATTTTTTCTGTAGACCATTCTACCTTCTTATTTTTCCGCCACCATGTGACAAAATATCCTATTACTTTGGAGTAGTCATAAATTTATAAATTGACTGTAATATACTCAGCAGCTACACTGCATACAATTATGTTATAGCATACACTTAGTCGTAACATTATTTTTCGTTGGTCCAAAAATCTTGGTGATCCATCAAAATCTGGCTGATCCAATAGGAGGGTTTTAATAAAAAAAAAACAGGTCCCTGTGGTCTTTAGTAGATTAATAACTCTCTAGTAAGAGCCAAACATGCGAAAATGTAACTCTAACCTTGTTCAAAGACCTGAGATTGGTATTGGATTATGTAAATAATGTGTTAATCCTTTTTTATTGTAATTGCCCATACCATTCCGTTTAATTGCGACACATAAGCACTATCTCAAGGCACTTAAAGCTTATCTGTCTAATACCGACCCTATCGCTAATCTTCCCTATGCCTAAATTCAGTATGGTAATCTCTCTGCCATCACAAGTTGCTGGTACAAAATAAAACAAATGCCAATGTTTGCTTTGACTTAGCCGCCAAACTTAGCGTCGTAAAATTAGCATAAAAACAGCTTAAAACCTCTGACAATGGACCGGCGATCCGTACATACTAGCGCCGCGCCCGTGGTGGCTCGTTATACAAGTCATTTACGACGAGTCGTTTTCGTCATCCACCTTGCTAAGCTAAAAGTCTTTCAATTTAAATTATTGGAAATGTATGTGGTTTTTTGTAGAATTAAGATGGCAGAAGAGATGTCTAGTTCAAACATTTGTTGTGGGACATCTTTTAAGAAGTTAGTACCGGTTAGCCACTATGTGATTTTGACACATCAAAATGATTAAAATCATGTCCCGGTTGGGCATTTTTTTATTAAAAAGGCAATGAAATGTTGTATTGTTTTAGAAAAGATCTTACCATTACTAACTGCCTTTAATTATAAGGACTCATAACAAACTTTAGCCATCTATTAAACGCGTGTGCTTAACAGCCCTTATTGCCCAGCTTGTTAGGTATTCATGGCTCGTAGATTAAATTAGATTATTTTAGAATGGATTACTGTATAAGTCAGTACGACACAAATCTAAGACTTTTGACGTCTCCTAAATACCAATTTAAATTAGATAAACAAGTTTGAAAATGTAATTAGATATTACATTTATCTGAATAAATATTTCTTTCTTTCAGTCCTAGAGTAAGTATATTGTAACAAACAAACACACACTTTAGCATGTAGTAATTAAAGTCCCACTTCCGTAGATCTGCTAATATGTCCCCTTTTCCCCTTGGCCCCTTGGGTACCGAGGGAACTAAGTCTGGATTATTTTTAATGACTCAGGCTTACCCACCAGATTTAAGAGGTAGGTTATTTTAGAAACTTGTTATTAAGATAAATATCGCGTTTCAAATAAACAACTTAATTCTGACAAATGCTCACCTTTTGTAAAACGGTACGACAACAGATGTTTGTTTTTTATTTGTCGTTTTAATGAGAGTCGTAAATATATTTTTATCTTAGGATATAACTGCTTCAAAATCCGTCTTTAATTACTCTGGATTTGATAATGACTACTTTAATTGTAAGCTCAGTTAATCGTTAGATTTAAAGTAGTGCGTTTAAATTGATAATAAATTATTTAGACCGTCATACAACAACATCTATCATTAATCATACGTAATATAAAGTTACATAAAGAATCCAAATTTAATTCAGATTTTAATTTAAATTTATTTATAAAGTTTCAAAGAATTTACAGACAAATAATAAAATAATAATTCAAATTAAATAACTTAGTATTTCAAAAAAAAATATACTTATATAATAAATGTATTTTCCTTCCATCTATTCCGTTTCTTACAAGAATCGTTCGAATCCTCGAAATGTAGCATGACTGACAAGCAATCATGCTTCAGACATTGAATACTACTACTACGATTTTTCACCACTAATAACGGACAAAAAAAGGAGGAGTACAATTATTTTCCAAGTATTTTTTTACCATTACATCTCGATTTCGACTTATCTCAAAGTAGAAATTCTAATATTAATTACTAACCCCTGCACAAATTTGGATGAGATTTGAAACATGATACAGTTTTTATTACAGCTTTAGCTTCTGTCCGCGACTATTTCCATGCTATTTCCTTCAAACACGTTTAACCCAAAAAAAAATCACTTATTTTTTATGTATGTTCTTGTCCTATTGTACAGAATTTTATTATATGTATAGATAGAAGATAACACATAGGATATCTTTAATTGACCGAAGTACCACAGAAGCGGAGCCGCGGGTAGAAGCTAGTATATTATAAATGTACTTATGATCTAACTATTCTATGTAACCTTGACTTAAAAAGCTAATGGCAACAAGGAAAATCTCACTAATATCATTATAATGAGCTTCTTTATATAAGCTACGCGACATAATTATTGTAACTTAATATAACTAGTACTAAGAGCATTTATTACATAAGGATGGAAAGTTTCAGCCAATTACAGAACATTATCGAATTTAGATTACAATGATTAGATAGATACCGTTTATCGCTGATATTCACTATCTAACTAACACGATTTATGTAATTAGTTTATTCTATTTATATTTAGGTCATATTATATCTTACTGTGGAGCCATTATATATGAAATGAACAAATAAGTGTGCTGCATGATTTTTTATTTAAAAAAATAAATTGAGGATAGTTTTTTGGGTGTCGGAAAAGCTAAATTACCAAACTAACTATTTTTATAGATAAATCATACCTAAAACCCTAAAATGCATGCTTCTTCGTGGCCATTTTGTCAAAATTGTTTTAATCAATAATACAAAAAACGGAAAATTTTTAATAAATATTTTTCAAAAATAGACGCATATAAACATGCATTTTAGCGTTTTAGATATGATTTGTTTAATAAAATAGATAAGAACATAATAATATTAAAGTTAAACCCATATTACTTTTGTATTAAAAACAGCCAAGCAATAGTTCTCTCTGAAATTGGATTTATCTTATGTAAGCAACATCTATTTCCAAATCTTTCAGCCAGACCTTTTAGTCGGACCCAAGACCCAACTATCTCAAAAATATACACATTTAAAGTGACCCACGCATTCACTTACCCCAAAATATCGCGTTACAAGATTTCCTTCTTTCGAATTTAGGGGTTCGGGGGACCTGAGGGGTCAGTGGGGCCTTTGTTGGGGCCCTGGGCGATAAATAAACGTGGTCTATACGCCGATACCTGCCGCCGACGTGTGCGATAGGCGCTTTGTTGCATAGCATGATAAGGGATCGTATTGATTATCTACTGAACCCGCAGTTAGTGGTTCTTTTATGTTATGTTTACGGCCTTGCTCATTGTGTCCAAATGAAGTAAATGTTTTGTAAATATTGATGCCGGACTATGAAAGAAATGGTTGAGTTGGCTCTTTGAAGAAAACATGATTATAATATTTAAATTTTTTGTCATAATTATATATTTGTTTGAAAGGGCCCACCACTATGATGAAATATTAATATGTTAAAAAATATACTTTTTGTCCAGACAAAACTGTACATGTATACAGGGTTGATTGAACGACGTGACATTATTTACGACAAAAAAAAACTTTTTCCGGAACATATTGGATGACCGCAATGTTCAATTTGTTTTGGAATCGAGTTTTTTTTCTGTCGCGCGAAATTTGAATCTGTGAAAATAAGTACTGATCGTATTGTATCGAAGCTGTTAGTCTAAGAGCCAGCGGCCGCCCGACTGACATCATTTTATAAAAGCTAAATATAAATAGCTAAATACCCATCAAAAAAATTAAGCGAAGCATTTATCCGCTTCTATGACAAAATTATAATATTCATAGTAACAAACAACACCTAATTTAACAGATTATGATGCAGATAAAAGGGTAAATTATCTCAAAAAATAACAAAACCCCTTTGAAATGCAATAAATTAATTAAAATGATCGTTTGGTCGCCATCGGAGTACAAAAACGGTATAATGTTTGTGATCGCATAGATTGGACGGAGGACGGAGGACAGCGGCACCCTTTGTTATTAAAACACAATAATGCCGGCTACGCACTTCAATTAAGGCATTTATATCGGGTAGCCTGCCACAGTGTAAAAGATACAGGGAAACAACCACTCTTTAACTATTTGATAAAATAACATACCTTATATATTACCCTGAAAGTAGCAAACTTCATATTGCCACCTACCGTGCACAATTCCAACTCGTACTGCTTTTGAGAATTTCCTCAAAGAAAAATCGCAAATAATACATTAGCCTGACCCGGACATATCACTCGAGACCTCGCGGTAAGAGGTCACGTGCGCTAACCACTAAACTTTGATGTCCAGTCTTTAATGTAGATTAATGTACTTTCACCTATACAAAATGGATTGTAGTTATATTATACCCTATTCAGGCAGAACATTCTGTACCTAATCTAACTTTACCACCTATACTACAATGTTCTTGCAAATAAAGAATTTTTATTTATTTTATTTATTTTTATATATTACAGTTCAAGTAGATCAAATAAAGTTACATTGATCGCCGGCTACTGCCTACCATGGCTTGTAACTGTCACAAAAAAAAACCATCTTAAAATAAAAAGAAGTTTATCCATTACACTTTTAGAAGTACATTGATTTCGTGTCACTAAGTTCGTTATTACATTAATATTTAAGTGAATTTAGTGCCAGTTCCAGTCTACTTAAATACTTTCTAAGTGTATTTTATTACTTGGTTTTTACGAGGGAGGCTACGAACTAAGTTTCATTACAAGATACTAACATGCCAAAAGAAAAAGAAATTAACAAGTTTCATTACAAGATACTAACATGCCAAAAGAAAAAGAAATTAACATTTCTATGTTGATCTCTTGACATTTAAATGTCAAGAGTGACGTGCCGTGCCAAGAAGGCAGGCGGGCAGGCATCGTCATTACAATTTTTAGGACTAGTTTCAAAACACGAGCTATCTTTATACTGAAATAAGTTACACTGTGGCATTAGCATGCAGTATACAAAGCACAGTAATTCATGCTAATGTGGGTTTGTCGTTGTGCGCACTGACCCGAGCGCGCCCGGGGGTCAAATTAGTGCATTTGCGATACAATTGTTTGCCTCTGCTGCCACTCTTTTGACCACTCTAATTGGCCGGTGCGTGATTGAATGCGTTGCCATGACAACCATATACTCATTAATTTGTTTTAGATATGCATCTCTCGTTATCCTCTGCAGGTGACTATTTTGCATTTTAAATGTAACGTTATTAGTTTTGTGGTTAAATTAGTTTGAATAATAATATCAACACACTTGATTACTGATACTGTAGATAAGTATTTTTGTGCAAATTGCCTTTTATTATATCTGACGATGCCGTTGGTAAGTATAACATGACGAAATCACACATAATATTTAAAAGATAGATTTTGAAAGTCTAGGCGGGCAACGCCGCGGCAAACAGTTAGTTTTTATAGGTAATTGGGTCAATTTCAACAAGCGATTTTTTTTGTCATTTCGGTGGACTTTTTAATTTCAATGCTATCTATATATTTTAAGTGATAAATTAAACTTTAGCCTATTTTATAACATTGTGTGTGAGTGGACTTCAAATATCATCAAAACTTACATAAATATTCAAGGATGAACTTTTTAGAGTCCACTGAAATAAAAAGTGTCTACCGAAATGATAAAAAATTACCACTGAAATGATAAACTGTGCACCGTTTCTTACTGTGTGATAAAAAATTTAAAACAATATGAACACTACTCAAGCAAATCAGTACTTACGGCGAAATTAAATACAGAATTTTGAAACAAATTAAAGGAATCTAGCTCGAGTTATAACAACCACCGAAATGATCCTACTTTTGTCCCCATATCACTGAAATGATAAACTTACTTTTGTGGCGGGAAACCGCAAGACGTTGGGACTGGTGCGATCACGCCTAGAGCTTGAGCCGGCCTGATCCGAAGTGAGGAAAGATGAGAAGGGCATAACAACGCAATGTTTACGTGGTTATTCTACTAAAACTTACTGTCCTCTGAAATGATATTTTTTTTCCGGACTAAAGTTGACTGCCTGTCAAATCCATGAGAAAGAAGATAAACAAACAAAAATGGTTTTATTTGGTGGAATATATTATAATTTAATGATAAAACAACCGATTTAAATCCATATTATGAATATGTTTGCAGGGGAAGGTATTTTATGAGCGGAATTGGGTTCGGGACAGGCCACCGTGATGATAAAATGACACTTTGTAATTTATTTTTTGGTGTATTATTGGGTAGAAATCAATGATTTTTTTTGCCAAGGTAGAGAAGTACTTACTTTTTGAGAAAAAATATATTAAATAAAAAATCAGCACATTGCACTACCATTCTCACGTTTACTGTGTATTTTTTATGCTTGTGCAATTCACCCAATTGTATGATGTATATTGTTGTCTAACATAATTTTATGATAAAATTTACAATTTCGCTGAAAAACGCACCAATTTAAGAGACCTTTGACGTTTAATATTTCTTTTTCCAAGTACGATTTCGATAAAGAATTCTTAAAATTCTTTTATAATGGTGTTCCGAACATTTATACCAATTTTTAGCTATATGGGAATATTTGTACCAATGTATGTCAGTTAACAGTTTTCTTTTTCTAGATCTGTGACCACGGTTTTTATCCATTACTATTTGCGAAGGTTGAATGCTATACCATATCAGTCAGTTCACCTCACAGAGAACACTGCTTACCCCTGGCCCCATTATTTCCTTAGAACATTCCATGTAACTCACCCTCAAGGAAAACACTGGGGCAGCCAAATCGATAACAATCTTCCTCAAGCAATAAAATACTGAAAAACAGATTAAGTTTCAGGAACAATCTTATTCCAGTGTCACCTAAAACAAAAACATGTTTATCATTAACGATAACAACAAGTAAACAAACCCGGATAATGTTGAAACATTGGATAGGGTAGCACCACGGCAGGCAAACGATATGTGGCAGAATTGTTAAACTACACCATGTTACAAAAATACAGGTATTGCCAAATTCGGCTCATAATACAACCAAGCTGTGCTTGCTTCTATGACAACGTGACTCACTATGGATGTCTGGTACACGGTAATCGACGGCAGTCACCTTATCTTGATCATAGACTATAGAAAAGAGTGCTCTCTCGTGGCAATACAGCTGTACAGTATAATAGAAAATCTTAATTACTCGCATATATTTATTATACGGGGTGGATGCGACATAGCGACATTTATTGAAACCACAGCTTCTATACATGGTAAGTATCAATTTCCACCGGATAAAAATTCTCTGGCGAAAAAAAAAATCACGTTCTCCGAACAATTTGAACATTGCGATCGTGCAATTTGTTCGGAAGACGTGGATTTTTTTTTTCGCCAGAGAATTTTTTATCCGGTGGAAATGCATACTGGCCATGTATAGAAGCTGTGGTTTCAATAAATGTCGCTATGTCGCATCCACCCTGTATAACATTAGGTCACAGTACAATTAAATCAGTTCAGGTAACCATATCTCTACTGCTTAAGTATTCAACTAAACTACATAATTAGTATCCGTGATATTCTGATGTTCCCTTTGACACTTCTTCTTCTTCTCAGTCGTTATCTTCATTGCTGAAGGTCATGTCTAGCAAGAAGTGTTGGTCAGTCGATGCACCATGCTTCTCCACGTATTTCTGTCCTCGGCGGTCTTTAAAGCCTTGGTTATTGATAGGCTAGTGAGTGATTTAATTAGGTCTGACCAGCGAGTAGGTGAGCGACCGCGTGATCTTCTGCCGTCGAACTGGCCAACCACCATCAACTTCTCTAGGCTGTCAGGGTTTCTACGAGCGATGTGTCCGAAGTATTTGAGGATGCGTTGGAAACAGATAGCAGACAACCTTGTGGTGATGCCAAGCTCCTCAAGAATGGACACGTTGGTCCGGCTTGCAGTCCCTATGACGCAAATAGTCCATTAAATCTTAAAACAATCCGCTTAGCAAAAATGTCCCCAACAGCACCGGCTTCATCCCATTTATATTCAAATCAGCTGCAAACTGTCCGCCAATCCGTACCCACCCTAACTTTTGGCAGAGGCAAACATTAAGTGTTTGGGCGACACCAAGTCGCATACGTCCCTTGTTCGCTATACATCGCCTGTATTGTTTCGCACACAGCTATGTATAACGTAAATTAACAGATAATGGAAGCACAAAGCTCTTAAAGGCGATATGGCGTCAGTGCTGTTATCCCGTCTAGCCGTATTGTCAGTTGTCACGTTATTCTTTGCAGGTGCCTCTTATAAATTATTTCGAGTGACCTCCTTCCTTTATAATTATATTTTTCTTTTATAGTACGTGAAGCCAGTTGTCTAATGTGAAATTCGTTTAACCGAAATCGCACAATAGAAGTGTCCTTTTTATAATTTAATTGAGGTTGTCCCGCCTCTTTTTATCAAAACAATAAAACCACAACATACAAAACAGTGTATTATAAATTGATGTCTGAATCGTCATATCTAAATGATTAAAATTTTAGTCAAATTACTTAGACTGGGCTATGCATAATAAGCACATTATGCTATTATGTTTCCAAGCTCATAAAATGAGCGAAGCAATCCCGAAGAGGGTCGAACAATTTATGCAATCAAGCGTGCAATATCCAGGAAATAATATTCTATTCGGAATTATATTAGCCATATAAAGTTGAATTTAACAATTAACGAGTCCATAAAGCGCTAGATTGACAATAAAAGGCATGCGCACAACAAACGTCCGTCGCTGATACTGCGCCAAGCGCGGACGAGAATCATATCCGTACCCTGCTCGAATTAATTTTGTTTTAACTACGTATACTTTTTAATTTGGCTATATCCCATATCCCATGGCAACGACGCCATTATACTGGACAGCGCAGGTTTGTCTTTCCTCTAGGCATGGGACACTGCGGATATTTGGGATATAAATATCCGATATTATAAGTATTTTTGCTTGGTAAAACTAAACAGAGAAAAAGATAACTAGTAATAAATTAGGTGATATTTATTGATGAGATTCTTATTCTTATCAAGGACTTTAATAGTAAGATGATGTTGGTAATGCAATGGATAAATATCCAAATTTCGATAACAGTGCTATTTTTGCTAATGAAGAATAAAAAGCTGGCTATAACAAGCCTTGATTCATACACGTTAAGGGTATCATGACAGTCTCCATAAGCAGAACGTCTATGACTCAAAAATAATTGCAAAATCAATCTGTGTAAGCGATTTATCAAGTACTAAGTCGATCCACCGTACCGTATACGAAATACCCACTTAAAGTACAACCAGAAAAGGGCTATCGGATACTGTAATACGTGTCCCATCCCTAGTCCATAGCCATATTTTAATGTCCATAAATTGTAGTAATTGGAGAGCGAGTGGGCATGTCGTTTCATTTTACCATATACCATAATATATTATACCGTTTGTATGTCCGGCGCGGGCGTAGCGCGCCCTTTGCACTCCTAGTTAAAAATTCAGGTTTGTGTGATAGATGGTAACTGGCAGATAACGTATATTCGGCACGTGATAAAACTTATTGTTTTGTACTTTGTGAATAAGTTAATTTTAGCTTTGTTTAGTTGATGTGTTATTGTTTGAGTATAAGTTACAACTTTTATGGTAGTTGGGTTATTGTTGTGTGATTGAGGGTATGGCTGTCAAGCAGATAATTATACGTTAGTTATTATGAGCTTTGTTTTATTTATGCTCAATGCTACTCGACATTAAAGTATCCGTTTACCAGTTAAATCCCTGAACCGATTGTAATGAAAGTGGGTATGAAGATAGCTGTAGATCCTAACTTTATAAGGTTATAGTATTTTACATTTTGTACTTTCTAAGTATATTTAAAAGTGTTGAAAATAACCAACAAAAAGAAAACTGCTGCCCTAAAATTAGAAAATATTTCAATATCCAAAATCCATTGGAATAGTCCATAATTGAGTAAATTCGGAGTGGATGACGTAGGTCCCACGGGCGTCGCGTCGATCGTTTAGGCCTCTAAAAGCTTCCGTAGGTACCCCGGGCCCAGGGGCCCATCTGCTTTCTAGACAACTGAATACATTAGGGAAACGCGCTTTACTTATTGAGAGACAAAGTTGAGAGAGAAGGCCCAGGAGAGGTAAAAGCTGTTTCGTTTTTGTTTCCGTGCCTAGTGAAGTTAATCTGATGTTGCAGTCGACCTGAAACAAATATGCATAGCATCTATTGTTGTATGCTGTGTAGTATAATGACCAGTGATTGTAAAATCACGAATGTAACTAAGAATAAGAGAAAAATAGAAATTTTATTTGTTTTAGATATACGAGGTGTTCTGACAATACTTACTTGCTGCTTAAACTCTATGAATTATTTTTCTTACCTAATAAAAAAAACAAAGAAAAAATCTTTGTTTATCCAAATTACTGAAGTTTACGAAAAGCTTCCGTTCTCCTTCCAAAGTTACCTATTCCCTTTGCTAAAAATATCCGTCAGTGTTTTCAAATCTTTCGTACAATAAAGTACAAAATATATAGGCCGTTGTACTCAAACACAAAGAGTGGCAGTTAGGCGAAGTTTCATCAAAGTTTGTGTATTATCCTGGCATTAGGGGCCCACAATTAAGTAAAGAAAACTTTCCATATCGTAATGTGAAAACTACGCCAGTTGGGGCAATCGTATGCCTCGCTATCAAAGCTGGTAACCATGCTTTGTGGAAAATATTAAACATCTACAACATGATTGGACATAACTGCGTACAATCTTACTTTAGGATTAATGAAACAAGAAAAAAAAATGCATTATTACGAAGTCGAAAGGAGTGTAATATAGTTGGTATGATGAGATTTTGCAACGGTTGTATTTAGACTATTTCCAAAAATATTGACAAAATCATACATAGCCAAGTAACTAACTTCCAGATCGTTCTGATTTAATGAGGATTGATTCTAGTAGTCATCATTATTGAGGTTTATGGCAAAATAAGATGGGCAGTCAGAAGCCTTCTTTTGGCAGCTGACCGAAACAATAACCACTGTGTAACTCAGAAATAAATGTATCATTACATGAGAGTTAGTAAAATTGGAGCCTGACAGCTAAATTATAGGGATATTTTGATGGAGCGTGTCTCTGTTTGGCCCGAAGCGTGCTCACCGCGATATTGGTAATAATAGGGCACGCACAATACGCGGGATTGGCCATAAAGTACGCGAGTTTTCGCGGCCGCCGCAGCACGACCTAGCGATCGGTGCAAGGGACAAGCGGAAGAGGGTCAAATGTTGGTATAATCAGCATGTATTTTGAGCTTCAGCGTTGCAAAGTTTTAAAATTGTCGCCATTTGTGATAATTGCCAAAGGTTTACCTAAAGCATAACAGTTTTCATATAATGTTCGGGGCATTATGACAAGAGAATATACCAGCTTTTCAGATAGATCTAGGTGCCAGTAGGTAATTGAATATTACAAACAATTTATTTTCTTCCAATGTTTTCACGATAAAAGCTCGCTGTTTCTTTTCACTTGCGCCACAAAAGAAAAGTTATGTGACGTCAGGCCCTGAACAAAAAACATTGAATAGTAGAACCGCAGAAGTTGCCACAAAGGAATTAATGGTTTTCTTTGGCTTTGTTCTTTGCCATAATATATGGTATGCCCCCCGCCATTGTGTGCTGATTCAGGGGGCAGAGGAAACTTTGGCAAAGGCATGGCTTGTTTGATTTTATTTCTCTATTCTATAGGAGTTTTCTGGGTTAGGTATTTTATGAAGTTGCCAGATTTTGAATATGATGGTATAGGTAGGTATAGGTAGTTTGTCCAACTAGATTTAATAGTAATAGAACTTTGACCTATTTTGAAGAAGATATGGTAACAAGAATTATTTTAGGTAAATGTATCATCATTCCAGTTTATCCACAAAAGGTGAGCCGCTTTGTTAGGCAATTGTCTGCTGAAAGAGACTAATAAGCACTATATATTATTGAAAACTAAAATTTTACCGTTATCAGTTCAGTGATCGTTATTAACATTAACATAAAAAGAATTATTTGTTTTACCAGTTCAAGCTGCAAACCCCTAAAACTTTATAAATACTCAGACATCTTAGTCCTTCCTTGTAACAGATACAGTCAGCCAAGAGTAGGCTCTGACCACCATACATACATACAATAGGCATTACTCCAATCACACTTCACACAAAAACATATTTCAATTAATCTTCATTACTGCCCGACTGACGCGAGGAATACTCCATGTTTTTGTACTCAGATCATGGACTGGTTTATTAAATTATCCGTCAAAACCAAATTACTACTTATTCACATCAAACCAACATAAATACAGTTGAAAAAGAAACAATTTATTTAACTAAGCCTTATGTTTGAGCAGTTAGATCTATGTTTGTTGGGCGATAGTTTTATAGTTTCAAAGTTAATTTGGTGATGTATTTTCACATTATCAAAGTAGTTCTTTTGTGTTAATACTAAAAAGAGCTCAAATAGCTTATTAGAGTAGCGTTCAAGTGCGGTGGCTTCGTACAATGTGTTACTGCAAATACATTCAAATGTTGACGGAGAATAGCTATAAATAACGGAGTAATGAGGTATAATTTACTGCTTTTAAGCTGCTTTTATTTAAATTAGTAGTGTTTGAAGAAAGGTAAAAGTTTCTCAGAGAATGTTATTCAATTCAATTCGTAAATTGTGAAAGTTTAAAGAAATTGTAAGGAAGGTGATTGAAATGGTTTCTCGTCCTTTGTTCATCAAATAATAAAGTAAAGCTAAAACTAAGGTAATAACAGTTCAGTTACAGTGCAGTTCATGTAGCTGTCAAACTGTCACACTTATCGTCAGCAACCCGATAAAAGCGGAAAGTCATTGCAATACTCAATTCACTTTAAATCGTAGTAATTCAATGGGTGGGTAATTTAACAAACTATTAGTTACTTATCAATTATTTAACTAATACCTATAATCCTATGCAAGGTGATAGAGCGGCATTTATTGAAACTTCAGATTTTAGATTTGATCTGTGTTTGACCATCAAATCTAAAAGCAACATATATACGAATCGAATTGAGATCCTCCTCCTTTTTTAGAAGTCGGTTAAAAAAAAACACCTTTGGATCATTTAACGAGGTACCCATAACACCTCAGGCCATGAAATACCAAAACTGCAGATTTTCACATTCCATACATTTTACTGTCTTTTTAGTGCGGCCATTTTGTTATCGAAACCATCGTAAAAATAACGATATGAAAGTTGACACTTGTTTATTGGAAAAAGTAAATAAACCAGTTCTGTAAACAAACAAATATCTAATTAACATAAAGAACGGGGGAGAGTAGGGATCCTCTTTTAGAGGAATACTTTGCTAAACAGGTACTAAAAGAAAGGAAATATCGCAAAACAACTTCAGGCAGTGTACAAAATGACAGGAGTTGTTTTTCTTGATGGAATACCAACTTAAGATTGTAAGCGATTGTGTTCTGACTTATATTTGTATTTTATTCGAAGGTTAATGGCAATCAGGACAACTTATTAGAAATGAAGGATCGACAACTAACGAGTGATGTCCATAATGTTGCAAGTGATAAGAAGTGTTGTCGTCGTGAAGTCGTGCGACGATGTATAAACTACGATGATGGGGTAATTTAAACAATAAAAATGTCACATTTGTTTGTGTATTTTTAATAATTCGTTATATAAGTTATTACTAAGCAGTTATATTTTATGAGTTTGCTCACAGATTAATATTAATTTGATTACCATTGGCTATTGTAGCTATTTAGATTATAGCTTATTAGACCTTCAAGCAATCTATGATTATTAATTCTCGCAAAAATGTCTGCATCGATTTTGATACATACATAGCTTATGGCCTGGAAAAACATTAGATATACACAAAATACTAAATTATATCATCGTACCAACCGCGCTGTGGACCATCTTGACGTGTTATTTTTCTGCAAAACAGCAAATATTCTAGAAAAGGTCATAATATCGAAATAAAGGTCATACCTGAAACGAAGTTTATTGGCTTGATTTCCTTTCTAAAACACAATCGCTGGAAATAGGGCCGCTGATTGGACTTATTCAGGGGAAATTGACGGCGAGGTAATAAAAAAGTATGGAGTCGACGGATCGATGGCGGCCGGAAGCCATGGAAGTTGTACGGCGATCCAATCGGACCGAGATGAAATCTAACGAATGAATAAAGGACGAGATCTGAGACCAGCGACATAACTTTTCTTTGTAACGTTAATATAAGGAAAAAATAATTATAATGTTACGTCTCTCTCCTTTGAAGAAAGACTATAGTTTATTGGACCCTTATTTCACAAAATATAAGTTATATTTAAAGGAAGCCAGACAAATATTCAAGTATAACGATGGGGATAGACAAAGAGTTAAATACAATTTTGCGATTTTCGGATTATTGCATAATTATATCTCCTTTTTTGCTCGATGTCAATGTGTACAACAACTCTTGACCGTACTACCAACAGCATATTTTTATACAAATGGCACGTACAAGCGGACACCTGCTATATGACTTTTTTACCGTTTAGATGACTGTTTAGTTACCTATGTTACTTCTTTAAGTAAGCTGGTATAGCAGATATATGATAATTAGATAGAATATTAGTTTTCGAGCCTGTCCATAAGCATCGCTATTATCCGACATATTTGTTTATCTATTGTTAACAATAAAACAGGTAGATTGTACACAGCACGTTTTCGTACTATATTATCAAGTTATAAATCATTGCAGATGATCAACGTCTTATATTCGTAATTAATCACTAAATTCCAATTTGGATTATAACTTGGTAGCTGAGTGAGTCCATTAGCGTCCGACCCTGAGGTCACCGAATAGGCCTCCTCGTAAATCACCGTAATTGCTATCTGATCTAATCGTGTCAGTTCCACTGGGTGACTATCTTGCTCGGTTTGAAATATTAGACTTTGAGGTGGACTTTAACTTTGTGCCCATATTGCAGGATTAAGACCATTTGAAGCACTAAGCAATCCACGCCTGTAGGGCTCTCTTACTAGTTTCTTCGCCACCAAGTGTGGGGAGTGCCGCTAACTCAACTTCGTGTATGAATGAACGCACCTTTGTGTTTCACTGAACGCAAGTTCCCGTATTACTAACATAAATTTGAATTATTTTTAATGTTTGAATCATTGACTCGGATAACCCCGTGCCATTGTAATAAAACCTCTGTCTCAGTAATGCTATTCTGACTCACCTTTACACTATAAATTAAATAGTAACCACCTAACAAGAGCGATTGCATGGAAAGATTCACGATATTACTCAGCCGTTAAATACCTACAAAACAATTTTATGAGTCTATTAATTAGCGGCTAACCACCGGTCCATTGTAAGCAGATAATTAAATTATTGCATTGTCTATGACTGGGTGATCTATGGTTTATTAAATAGTTAGTTGTTTATAGCACTAAGTTAATACCCACTAGCAACTCAGCTTGCAGAATTTAGGTTTTGCATATCGACTTTGAGTGTCGACTTGCCACAAGCAGCTCAAACCGACTACATTTGCAATTAAAGTTTACATTTTACTCTATGCATGTGACATGCCTTGCCTTTAACTTCTAATTTTATATTTTTTGATAATAGTGGGACTCTTGGCTATAAAAGTTAGGAGAGAGATAACCGAGTGATAGACCGTAAGTCTGCTATGTTGCTTTACAAGACTTTTCATCATCAGACGAGAGATGTGCCCAACAGAAAGACATGACAAATGTCAAGTCAATGACATGTTTTGTGATAATTGTGATTTTAGGGCCGTATTATCATCCTTTTTGCAACTCAAACGTGATTCAATCTGGAACCTTTCGTATGCCAAACTATCTAAACTGTATAACATTTTAATGACAAAACGATTTCAGGTTACTGATTAACAGCTGCAATAGCAATATAGTAGAGTTATATGTGTGATATTATTATATATGTGTGTTACAGTGGGCTAACCGCAGCGTGCGCGCACAAGGCCAGCGGTCGCGGCGTGTCGTGCTCGTATCGACAGACAATGTGGCTGCATGCGCCCGCGCAACTGTTAAGGCTAAGCTTCTGTGAAAATGAATTAACGTTCTGGTTTTAAAATCATTGAACTAATTAATGAAAACCACCTTCTGTAAAGTCTGCTTGATCAAGATCTTCGTAAAATGCTTGATAGAACAAGCATTTACCTAGTTTATTCGTGTAAGGATGTTTAATGTTGAGATCGTCGATTCGTATGATTCCCCGTGTTAGTCTTAGTGGTTAACGATGCCGCACTCCTATTCTTCAAGTGGTGAACTTCGTTGACTGAAAGAGTTAAGACCCTTGATTTAGGGCAAGTACCGCAACATTTGAGACCCAATTTAAACACTAGAACCATGAAAAAAAAGAGAAATTTCTATAAAAATAGCTTCCCCTTAACAACATCTACTATATCTAAATATGTAAATGTAACTGTTGATACATCAGTTTCAGTGTGTGCTATAGACTGTTGCATACGTTCATGTTACCCAGGAGACCATGCACTGGTAGTTCGGTATATGCGTCTGTGTGTGTGACAACTAAGAGACTAGGCATTATGCCGGTGTGTGTGTAAACAAGTCTTCCGTCCGTGTTGCCACAAATTGCACTTCCCCGCATAGACTGCCTAGTGCCCGGTGCCTATAGGAAGTCTGTAATATACCTATTTATATAGCCAACTCGTTTATGGTCGCGGAAGATAATGTTATTGAGAACTTTCATGATAGTTAAAGGAAATCAGTAAGTATTTAATGTGTAACAACAAACATTTACAACTCCAAGATCTAAGAATGGGGTATGCTGAAATCTGACACATGCCGCTATATTTGTGCCAGGTTCAAAGAATATGTGACGTCACACGGATACATTCCGGGTCACGATACACGACTGTCATCGTAACGGACAGACCATAATATTCTTCAATTAGATTAGACAAGACAACATGTAGAGTTTCGATGTTTCGTCTCCTATTATGCCTGCCTTGCGAGGTCATAGCACTCTTTGTGGTTTGAATATATTATTATTCAGCGAATATTTTTATCGTTTAGCCCCAATACTGCACAAAAAAGTTACATTCCACGATGGTTCCTAAAATTAGCTAGAGTTTTATTTTTTATTCTGGCCTTATCCTATTTTACTTGGGGTTGGCGCAAAACGCCTTTTGCCTCCACTACCCTCTGTCAGCCGTCTCCCTATCACTCACTACCTTCTCTTTCATATCTTCTTTCACGCAATTCATCCATATTTTCTTCGGTTAACCTCTTCCTGTCGCTCCATGGACATTTAAAATAATCACTCTTTTAGTAACATGGGTTTCATCCCTTTTCATTAGCAAATACCTGCTATTTGCTTATTTTACGCTGCAAGCACATTACATCACATAAAATGTTAAGCAGTAATATATTCTTGCTTCACATAAGAGGTGGTTAAATAAAACTTTAAACAATGAGTTTGGGCTGAATATGGGTATCACATCTGTTAGAATAATTCATGGATAATTTAGCAACACCTCTCTCACTTTATCGTTATTTCATTTTATTAGAAAACTAACACATTTTTACATGGGCTCTATTACCATCAGAAGTGGTAGGTCAACAGCCTGCCACTCTCACACCATTGGCTAATCTATTGTTACCATTGTCTGACGTCGCTTGCCGTTGCTAAGCGAGTACTACACTTCTTCAATTTATGTTTTAAAACTGCAGAGTTTGTTTGTTTGGGCTCACTAATCTCAGGAACTCTTAGTCCGAATTGAAAAATTCTTGTAGTGTTGGATAGCCCATTTTTAGAAAAAGGCTATAAAATGTATAACTTTACGCTGTAGTCTACGGGAGTGGTACACTAATGTTTAAAGCGTGTGAAACCGCGAGGAGTAACTAGTCTTGAATAAGAGTGCTAATTCTATTGTATCAGCTTTTTGTTTGTTTTGTCATTGATTTGTTGGGAAACTTTCTTTTGAGACGCGTTCTCAAGATTAGACAGAAGGAATCTGGATTATTTCAAGTTAATGATATCTTAGAACTATTTGAAGTGTAGAAAGGTCATGCAACTTATAATCGCATCGTTTTATTCGATAGTTAAGCTATTGTGAACAAGCTCAACAACAACACCGTCTCACCTTTAACCTGCTGCTAAATAGTAGTGCATGCAATGTGTGCCGGTTTGGCGTTAAAGGAACGCCATGAAATTACTGACACACGAACGAGGTATAACACTTTCCTCCTCAGGTGTAGCGATGTTATCTACAATGAGCTTTTGTGTGATAATGGGCAGCTACCAATAGATAAACTAGACGCCCGCAACATAAATAATAGTAAGTCGTACGAAAAAAAAAACAGAAAGACAAAAGTACAGTCATGTTCATACATCTATCTATATTTAGCATTTCAAAAGCTGTTAAACCAACGTATGACTCACGTTTTCTTCGCAAACACAAATTAATGTTAATCAGCAAACAAATGAGCGATTTATGTTAAAAGTCGATCATTAATAACCTGCAAATTGACGGGCAGTAGTTTTGTTATAACAAAAGTGCTGAAACCGCTCATTTGTCATAATCACCAAGTAATCATGAGTAAATGTATATCCCGGACTCGCCCACCATTACTTATTCGCGGCGGTTGACATACCGACGACAGGCCATCACGATTGTAATTGTGCAAGTATAATTAGGAAAGTAAAAATGCGACAATATTACAAACAAATATTGTTTAAAGTCATGTAAAAAACCCTTGAAAATAAATATTAACAAAACTTTTACGTTTACGTTTAATTTATATTTATTGATAATTTAATCATCAATTAATTTAATTTATTATTTAACCATATTGGCTGCGGTCTTTTAGATTAGGTTTGTACATAGATATTTACTTTAACATTTAGGTAACTTATTTTTTTGGTTAGTAGAAATTTTGTTTTTTATATTTATTTTTATTGTAAATAGAAAGTAAAGTTAATCATCATAATTATTATATTTTTTTTCCTCGCGTCTTTAATACAATACATGTTAATTTCATGTGATAGAATGCAATTCAAATTAAGTTTTAAAACCTGTTAATTTTATCTGCGAATAAAGTATATTTCAGAGTTATTGACCTTTATTTTCTTACCCTGAAGTAAGTTATGAAACCAACAATTATTATTTTTATTATTAAAGTCTAATCGTTTAGCCCCAAACCAATTTGTATCAAGGACGGTTCGGCAAGTGTAACACAATACAGACTAAAGATCAGCTTTAGATGTTTTCTCCCTCTAGCTAGATCACGATGTTTCTGCAATCGGTATGAAAGAGTCAATAATTGAGCATCCTCCCTATTATTAGCTGAAGGCAACAGCAATAGATTTAGACCTTCGGCAGGTCTAGACCGAGAGACCGATTGTATCGCAATTTGTTGCTAATGGATATAGCCTCCGCAATCAATAGAAGATTGCCCTACTTCTGTTTCATGATGCCTCCTTGCATTATAAATAGTATGATAGTTGTGATATTATAAATTATAATTATAAATAGTATAATAGTATGTTAGTATACTTAGTCGCCTGGACTCAAAAATGTGTAATAATAGCATCACTGTATCTACTACCAATCCCATTATTGGGCTCGGGCCTCTTCTCATGATGAGAAGGGATACCATATTCCACCACGCTGGCCAAGTGCGGGTCCAGGTTAATATACTTAGCATACCCTCGAGAACTTTTAGACACTTTCAGGTATACAGGTTTCCTCACGTTGTTGTTGGTTAGCGATAATTTATGATAATTACACACGTATCTTCAAAAAGACGAATCTTATCGATTTATTGATAGTATATATTTTCTTTCATTCTCGTTAAAATTGTGAACCAAGTCCAAATATAATTTATTTATTTTCAGCTTTATAAGCTTAAATTGTGTAGCTTTTTTTTCAAAAAAAAAATTCAAAATTCAAATCATTTATTTTCATAGGCCCCAGGAGGCGCTTGAACACGTCAAAACATTACAAAAAATGATATAAAAGTAAATAATAAATAATACTAAATTATACTAATTACAATGATTTGAATAACCGGGGCTCAGATTAATTTTAATCAAACTGTTTAGAATCGAATTAAAATCAATCTAAGTACCAGCTCCGATGGGTATTGCATTATGAGAAGAGCTGGTGAGAAACTCATGTACACCATCTTTTAAAATGAAAAATATAACAATATAAAAGTACATAAAAAAATCACATAAGAAGAGCAATTCATTTCCAAATACTATTATCATTTGTAGTCTGAAATACTATAGTAAGCTTTTTGACATAGTTTAGTTTTAACATATTTTTTAAATTTACCTATCGATAATTCTATTGCGTCTAAAGGAAGTTTATTGTAAAAGCGTATACATTGACCTGGAAACGAGTTAGAGATTTTATGGAGCCTAGTAGTGGGCACAGCGAGTTTGTTTTTGTTCCTTAGATTTAATTTATGGAGATCACAATTTTTCTTAAATTTCGTTTGGTTTTTGTGAACGTACATTAAATTTTCGTAAATGTATTGAGAATGTAACGTCATAATATGTATCTCTTTAAATTTATTTCTTAGTGTCTCCTTGGGACTCATCATATAGATAGCTCGAATAGCTCGTTTCTGGAGCACAAATATTGAATCTATATCCGCGGCACTACCCCAGAGCAATAAACCATATTATTATGACATTATACTGTGAAAATAGCTAAAATAAACTAAACGCGCAGTGTCAACATCGGTCAGTTGACGAATTGTTTTTACGGCGTAAGCTGCTGAGCTGAGTCTACCAGACAACGTTTCTATATGTGGGCCCCATTGTAATTTAGAGTCTAATGTTATACCAAGAAAGACAACCTTATTGACCATTTCCAATTCCTCATTGTCCATCACCACACTAGTTTTGACTTGCTTAACATTTTTTGTAAAAAATCTAATATATTTTGTTTTACTACCATTTAAAAGCAAGTTATTAGCACTAAACCAGTTCACTATCTTTGATAAAGCATTGTTTACATCGTCAATTACTGATTGTTGTCTTTTTACCTTAAAAACTAAAGAAGTGTCATCCGCAAACAATACTATCTCATGATTATCCTTAACAAGATGAGGTAAATCATTAATATACAAGAGAAACAGGAAAGGCCCTAAAATAGAGCCTTGTGGCACCCCCATTGCTACAGCTGATCCATGCGAACGCTTTCCATTGACATCTACTCTCTGAATCCTATCGCTTAGATATGAAGTAAGAAGATCCAGAGCGATGCCTCTTATACATATATATTTTTAAGCCAAAGCGGATAAGAGAAGGTGAATACATAGGTTCGTTTGCTTTATTTTGCTACATAAAAAACGCATATCAAGCACAATGTGGCATCATATTTTTTGTAATTAAATTTATTGGTTCATAAATGTTGAAATGGGCTATAACACTAAGTGGTAGATTACGATTCCTGTTGTCAACACGTCCATTGGTTACTCTCCCAGTACTTTTAAAGTGACGTGTTTATTTCTAGTTGAGACCAGACACTCAATAAATATAACATATTGTAATCTTAATTATAATAAATAATAAATACAGTGAATAATAACAAAGTTATCGGTGCTTGGTCGGCAGAGGCGAGCGGACGCGATATCGCGTGAACGATAGCGCAGCCGGTTCGCGGCGGATCGTGCGCGTGCGTGTCTGGTGACGTGTATTTAAGTTGTTGTGTTTTCTTTTAACACTAGCATCTTTTTTCGAGGATTTTGTCTAATGTTATATGAACATTTGACTAAAAGCGACTGCCGCTCAGTACGGGGAATATAATGATGTCCTTTGTTAGACAGTTGTCAGGTATTTTTAAGATTTGTTACTAGTAAAATGCTTGTACTCCTTGTCAGATTTGGATTCAAATGATAATAAGTAAAATGAATACAATGTTGTCTAATTTCAACTATCATTTTAAACATTTTTATTAATTTATTATCATTTTTATTTATTAATTTTATATTATTTATTATTACTTGACATTGAATTATTTATTATTTGACTCAAATCTTTTACATGTATCATCTATAATTAAATTATTGCTAGTGCTAGTGTACATAGTAATGAAAATCTTTTAATATTTTTTTATTTATGTTAATTGTATTCATCAGAGTAATATAGCCTATAAGTTAAGTTTTCAGGCACAATATAAATTGTTATTGAAATAAATAAATGAAAATGAAACGGTTTTCTGGCCTCTGACTTCTCGTTACACAGATTTTCAAATGACAACCGAGGTCGACCGCTTACCGTGCTTTCCGAGGCACGAAGGACAACTCGTTGGTATGATGGTCTGGTCACCCATCCCATGGCGGGCGAAAGCGACAAGCATTGCTTAACCTGCTCGCTCATGATGATCGATCAGTCCGCGACTTTGAGTTAGCCATCAGTTCCTTGCGTTTTCTTCACGCTACAGCAAACTTTATACAAGAAATGAATTATTCTTTGGTGTTATTTAATAGAGCGTGTGCTCGGAACGTCGATCTTAATTCTTAAATTACAGAGAAATTGGAAGAATGTTTTCTTGGTATTCGGTGTATCAATCTATGATGTATGGCTGTGGACTCAATCGTTGTAGTAGCTCATGGTTCGGGCAAAAACAGTAAATCGTTTCTTTTTTTCTGAATATTGTCGGGAGGCGGGAAGCCTGTAGTTGTATAGGCGAGACCATCTTATACTGCAAATGGGTAGGTTGTTGTGTATCCCTGTGTACTCATATTAATAGGCATGTGATAAATGTGTGGGTCTAGCGGTTAGCGTGCGTGACTTCTCGACGTGGGGTCTCGGGTTCAATGCGCGGGTTGGACAAAAGAGTTATTTTGGATTTTTGAGCACGGAGTTGGAAATGTGCTCGGATGGCGATGTGCTCACCCCAATCCCATGGGATCTAAACATATTAGGTGAAGTGTGGGTGTTATACACCTCTGCCACACCCTTCTGAGAAATATCGGCGTGGTGTTTGTGTTTGAAAATCTTTTTTGAAGACCTAATTAGAATATGCGATTCTAAATAGTAATATGTCAATCTTTTACATAATTTATCTTAATTATTGAGACAATTTAGTTAATTAATGACAAATTACTTAATTAGTTTTACGTCATAATTTGTAGGTCTAGATAAGCTGCGCCTAATTTATAGTAATTACATAAATGGCTACAAAACGTGTTTATGAATTTACCAAGAAATTAGAACATTCAACTAAGGTTTAACAATTTCAGTAATAACCTAAAATGTATAAAGGAAATGTTATGATTATGTTGTGCTAGAAACCCGATAACGTACATACGGAACGACAAATGAAACAACCACTCTATCCGGGGCAAAAAACTATTGAATACGGCCCAAAAACTTTAAAACAATGTATACGAATAGTTCTATAATAGAAAATGTATTTTATTAGCCTCGTTATCAGATTACAAATTATGATAAAGATATCAGATAATTTTCTTGCACAACAAACGATAAAAAAAATCATTTTGAGCCGTCTAGCTAAAAGTTAGTGAGAAGTGACATAATCATCATTTTATATACGCAGACACAATTAAAGTGACAATACTTCACATATCGATTGGTTCTTGGGAAGCTTTGATGAGTCAATACACGAAATATCAATCAAGTCAATCATCAATACATACATACATACAAATAATGTCTGTCTTTCGGCTTTGTTTGTATCCGCGAATCTTCTCAACGGCGCGGCGGCGGACCGATTTTACAAACGTAAGATGCAGGTAACTGACTACAAGGCGCTATCGCGTAGAGAAAACCGCGGGCGAAAGTTTGTTTGGTCAATAGTGCTAAACTCGAAAACTACTTATCGGATTTTCATTATTCCTTTTGCTTTTGATATTCTTACTCTAATTTAACATTACGCTAAGCTCCACGGAGCAGTAAGGTTGAACGCGGAAGCAGCTACTACTCAATACAACGAATTCTACGCGGACGAAGATAGTAATATATGTGTGTGTGCTTGTGTGAGTGAATGTGTGTATTTGGCCTTGTCATTGAGACATCTAAATTGGAAGAAAATCTAAATTTATTTTGTTTTATGTTTTTAATATAAAATTGAATGTTTTCACTATTTTTGACATCGGATTAAAGATAAGAGACGGTGTGTCACCAAGTGTTTACCTTCGAGCTAGTTATATACAAACAAATATTCCATAATATCTTCCTCCATTTATCCTAATCTTACAAACATTCCATAGCTACTGTTGACAAAAATACATTATTTATCTGTTTATCAATTTCCTTGTTGTTTTGAAGTCTGGTTAGAGTTAGCGGCAAATTTTCCGCTAGCACATATGACCGTTTGTTGGTGTTGGTTGCGTCAGCCACCAACTGTCGGTCTTATAGGGGGTATTGCATCAGATAGTTGGCGGGGTTTAATGTGCTGTAACTTTCAGACAAGGAGAAATGAGGTAAAAATTTTGGTAGAATGCTGTTCTTGTACTGTGAAGTTTCATTATGCTAATATTTAACTTAGATTTGAATGTAGATTAATCTTTTGTAGTCATTTAGGGTTTTTTTTTCAGCCAGCCTTATTTCTATTAATATCTTTTTAATGTAGCACAATACCAGGACCACACACGAATATATAAGTATATGACACGAGCATACAAACCAAGGATTCCAAGTTAATTAAAATTCCTATAAAAGCCCTACTTTGACTGATGGTACTGGAAGAAATATACTAATTGAGTTTGGCAAGTAGCATCAAAAGTTGGAGCATCTGATAAAGATTCCAAAATGGTATGACACTTGTTAATTTGTTCTTATTTTTTTTGATGAAACCAAGAACTTGATGAAACCATTGGTAGTATTTTTGGGTGTTTTTAAGTTTTTTTTTGGTGCGTCCAAGGACCAAATGTAATAAGTTTTGTAGGGTCACTGCGTGAATACCACGTCAAGTCTACACCACTTCTACGTAGTAGTTGCAAAAAATGGATGGTTAATTAGTTTATTGTTTGGCGCCGACTCAAAATTACTAAAATATAATATTTTATAGCTAAATGTTATTAAGATCTATATTTACTTTTAAGTTATTTTTCGTCGGTTTAATTTTTGTTGAAATTTTTTTCACCTTTAATACACCCGTAGGTAACGATATCAAAACGGCCAAGCCACATATCTTGACAAAGACAAAGAGTAAGGGCCTCTACCGTGGCCTCAGATCATAACAAGAATGTATTATACCACTACTAACATTTATATAATATAATAGCAGCCCTGTATCTAATACATGTCCCACTGCTGGGCTCGGGCCTCTTCTCATGATGAGAAGGGTAAGGCCTAGTCCACCACGCTGGCCAACATTGGTAGACTTCACGCACCTCAAGTATGTTTTTGGCACTCTCAAGCATGCAGGATTCCTCAAGATGGTTTCCTTCACCGTTAGCGAGCGATAATTTATTTACAACTAGCGACCCGCCCCGGCTTCGCACGGGTACAATGCTGGTACTAAATACACTACATAAAAACTGTGAACGTTGTATACTATAAACACAGCGGCCCGCTCCGGATTCGCACGGGTATATAATAATAATATATTATAGCCTATGTCACTCACTGAAAAAATGATTAAAATCGATCCAGTAGTTTTGATTTATTCATTACTACCCGTGGCCCGCACGCGTTAAATTAGGAGTAAAACAATTCCCCTTTCCCTATACCATGAAGATTTCCTGCTATCTTTGGAATATTCATACACAACATTTTTACTTATTTACTTTTTACATTTCTCAGCTCTATTTTTATCCCGAAGCTGACTGAGTCGAGCCTCACGCTCTATTGACGATTCTCTGTCCCTCTGAACAGGCTCGCTCCCGCGCCGCCCGCCCCGACCGGCCGATACCGCCGTAAACTCTACGTCCCGCAATTTTTAAATCTGTAATATCTTCGAAAATATATTTTTTTTTTTTTTTTTTTTTAATACTTTATTGTACACATAAATTACAAAAATACAGTTACATAAAAGTGGTGATGACAAAAGGTGAACTTAACTCAAAAATGAGTTTTCTGCCAGCAAACCTTTGAGGGCTAGAGGAAAAAGACACTCGTAATATGTGAGAGTGAAGTGTACAAACAAAGAGAGATGAAAAAATAAAAAAAAAAGATACTTAAATAAAAGAACTAGGCTATTTATATCTACATACTTACATATTCTACATAATAATAATATACCTACCTAATGTAACCTAAATTATTTACACAACAATCATAAAAAATACTTACGATAAAACTAATTTATATAATATATGTTTAACATAAAATATATACATACATAATACATACATACATAATACATACATACATACATAATACATATATAAATATAAATCCAATTAATTAGAGTTGAGAGAGAAAATGCTCTTTTGTTCTCCTCCTGAAAACGTCCAATGAAGGACTCTCGCGAATGGAATGAGGAAGACGATTCCATAGACGCACTGCGTAAATAGTAAATGAGCCGTCGTAACGACTAGAAGTGTGGAGAGGAGTTCGAAGAAGTAGAGAGGAGTAGGTTCGGCTAGGTTTGTCACGAGGAACGAGATACTGAAAGCGCTCACGAAGATATGAAGGGGAGTTTGGATTATGTAGGACATTGAAGAGAAGGCATAGTATGTGGGTATCACGACGCTGCCGGATTGGTAGCCACTTCAATTGGCGACGGAATTCTGACACATGGTCAAACTTGCGCAGGCCGAAAATGAAGCGGATTCCCAAATTCTGCAAGCGTTCGAGCTTGTTAAGGTGTTCTTCCTTTGCGTCAAGAAAACAGACATCACCATAGTCTAGAAGTGGAAGTAGAAGGGTTTGTGCAAGAGTAACTTTAGTCTGAAAAGGTAGAAAGTTTTGAAGACGTTTGAGTGATTGAAACTAACAGAACATTCTTCTACTCACCTCAGCGATATGAGCATCCCAGGAAAGATTTGAATCCATAATGACACCTAAATTCTTTGCAGTTTTCTGATATTCTATGGGCACGGAATCATATATCACTGGAGGTAGGGTCCCATGATCAAATGTGTTTAGCATGTATCTGCCACCAACAACCAGAGCTTGTGACTTCGAAGGGTTTACTAGTAAACCAAACGATTTAGCCCATTTACATATGTTATCAAGATCGGTATTGATGGCAGTGACAGTTTCAGCAAACTCACCTACTTTAAAGTGACGATAAAGCTGCAGATCGTCTGCATAGAGATGGAAGTGAGAAGTTAGCACTTTCGTGATTGCATTAATAAAAATGGAGAACAGTAGAGGAGAGAGGACGCCACCTTGAGGAACGCCCGCAGTAAGCTCGCACCATTGAGAGTTTTTCTCATCAGCGCGAACACACTGCGAGCGACCTTGAAGATATGAGTTAAACCACGCAATTGCAGAAACAGAAACATTAAGTGAGGAGAGGATTCCTAGGATGATGTCAAAATCAACGGAATTGAAGGCACTGCTGAAGTCTATTAATACCAGAATAGTTAGCAGCTTGTTCTCCATGGCCAATCTGATATCATCACTAATTTTGACTAAAGCTGTAACAGTGCTATGGCCACGTCGAAATCCGGATTGGTATGGACTTAGCAGGCCGTTAGAGGAGAGGTAGGAAGACAGTTGTTTTTGAACCACACTTTCTAGGACTTTGGACAAGACTGGAAGGATGGAAATAGGACGGAAGTGCGAGAGCAAGGAAGGGTTTTTGGTCTTGGCAAGTGGTAGGACATACGCATTTTTCCAAGATTTAGGAAAGGTGCCGGTGTAAAGGGAGTAGTTGATCAGATGCGTAAGGATTGGTAGGATTTCATCAAGAATAGGAAGGAGCATTTGGGTTTGGATACCATCGTTACCGACAGCTTTGGTGGAAATGGATTGAATGGATTTCTTAATATCTTGTTCCGCAATTGGGGTAAACGAGAATGAAGTATTTACTGGCATGGGAAGAGTTGCGAGATAGTTTAATGTAGAAGATTTAATATTTGGATCCATTGTGATTGGAGGTTTCGAAAAATGAACATTGAGTGAATCAAGATCCATGTCAATGCTATTATTTTCCGAAACCTTACCAATACCTAGTGTTTTTAGAAATTGCCATACTTGTGGAGTGTTGAGGTTTAGAATAGAATTGTGGATGTGGCGCCTTTTTGCATCTCTACACATACGACTGCAGCGGTTCCGGAGCTTTTTGTACACATCCCAGTTCTCCTCCGTGGGGTATTTTTTATATTTCCGCTTGGCTTTATCCCTTTTCGACATGAATGCTTTTATAGTGCTAGAAAGCCAAGGTGCAGGAGGATGTTTTACTCTTACTTTCTTCAGAGGCGCATGTGTGTCATATAGCCCTAAGAGACGTTTTGAAAAAATGGATACCTTGCCGTCAAGATCCCCACATTCGAAGAGAGAAGCCCAGTCAATACTGCTCGCGTCCACCCTCAAACGCTCCAAATTCATATTTTTAAAACTGCGAAGAAAAAGAAATTTACTCTTGCGTTTAGGAGGACGAACTTTATAGGAGAGATAAATAAGATCATGGTAGGAGAAAGAGGCAGGAATTTGACCATAGGATGCCACTTTTTTAGAGTCAGATACTATAATCAAATCTAGAAGGGAAGGTGTGGAGTGAGGAGCATTGTGGGTAGGATTTAGAGGAAGGATATGCATGTTGACAGAAGAGACAAGTGCGTGAAGTTTTCGGCTACGTGAGTCATCTTTGAGGAGACAAGTATTGAAGTCGCCGAGGATAATGGTCTGATTATACAGAGGAGAAAAATTTTCTAATTTGGCTTCAAATGACGCAAAGTAGTCAATTTGGCAAGAGGGACTGTAGTACACCCCTAGAAGAAGTTTGGTGTGTTTAAAAATAATTTCAAGGAAAAGGTGCTCAGCAGATTTAGAATAATCACTCGGAGACTTATCAATAATCTTATAGGAGATATCACCCCTAAGAAAAATTCCAACCCCTCCGCCGCCTTTGCCTATTCTATCGTTGCGCACTAACTTATAACCTGTTAAAGGATATTGTGTAGATGGGAGAGCAGGTTTAAGGAAGGTTTCGGAAATAAGGACGGCGTGGACAGTATCTGCATCGAAGGATGAAACAAGGTCAGGATAGTGGGCGTGAACACTTTGAGCGTTAATGTGAACTATGTTGAAAAAATTTGAACAAGAAGAAAAAGTAGAAAAAAGTTGGTCGCGGAGATGTATAGAGTCGTTTCCATCAAACGCACTCGCAAAACTCACATCAGACGCATAGGAGGACGAACAAGAAGCAAAATCATCATCAGAATAATCATCATCTATCATATTGATATATATATACTGCTATAAAATAAATAAATATGAATATATACAATATAATAATAAAACTAAACGTAACGTAACCTATAAAAAACTAAGATAAGCAATAAAGTACTTAGCTTGATCCTCTATGCACTCGCCAATTTTATAGCATGCACTATAATAAATTATACGTAATAATGTTAACTAAAAAGACTCAGTACCCAGCATCGATATTTCACAGTTTCAGAACGCAAGCTATTGTGAGTGACATTACAATGACAGATACTATGTCAATGACAAGTGTCATTGAGTCGTGTCAAAACTGGGAACTTAATTTACTTGCGACCTACAAAATAACATAAAAAATAACAATTAAAAAGTGACTAATATACCCATTATTTGGCCGGTTTACGTGATTTCTTATCTAACGCCGCCGGGGTGGTTGATTTGCTATTTGCTGAAGCAGTGTTGTCAAGGGTCGACTCACTCGGATACTTCAATATTAGTTGACGAAGTTCAGCCTCCGTTTCTATCTTGACCCTGCTCTTTTCTGTAACTTGGATGACTATTCTGCCGTCCGACGTCCACGAGCGCCTTATTCCAAAATGCTTCCTAGCTGACAAGAAGACATTGCGACGTGGAGCGGTTAAAAATTCAGACAAAGTTATGCCCGAGCCCTTAAGTTGCGCCTTGCTACGCCACACCTCATCATGTTTCGCGCGGCTTGCAAATCTCACCAATACTGGCCGAGGTTTGTTGGGGTTGCTGCCTAATCGATGACACGATGTGATGTCGTTTGCGGTCAGATCTGCGATTTTCATTTCCTGGGATACAATGTTAATAACGCCCGATTGAAGGTCACTGTCCTTACCATCTGCCAGGCCATGTATGAGAAGTACTTTGCCACGGGCCGCCATCTCATGCCGGTCCAGTCCAGAAGCCAGTAGCTCCATCTGAGACTTCAAAACACCCATGGTTTTCCAAATGAAGGCCTTAAACTCTGTGAACTCACGCGAGAGACTTGCAATTGTCTTATGAGCTGCTGTTTCACTGCCAACATTTTTGAGGTCCTCGTCATACTGCTCCATGCGCGATGAAAATGTGTTTGAAAGCAGCTCCACGCTTGAGAATAGCTTGGTGTAGAGATCCATGTTGGATGTGATTTTGTGCAAAATAAAGTGTTGATTGGAGAATTAATAATGGCTTAAGTGCAATTGAGGTAAACTAAAACTATTGAATGATTAACTGCATTAAATTAAAGGTTTAAATTATTTATAATAATTAAAATATAATAAGAGCTCTTTTTTGTGTGTTGTCACTTCAATTACCCACACCCAAAAAAAATATTCATTTAAATCACATGCTGTAAAGGGCAATTTTGATCTACATGAAATGCACAACGTATCTATTGTATTTAATTGGATAAGTAATGATACTATATCGTTTAAAATAGCTTGGTAAATAACCCATATTTTTTTTGTAATATGTAAAAGATAAAAATGGTTACTGTGGGTTATCTTTAGGAGATAAACATATGCTGTCGCGGATTTTTTTATTCATCTTTTCAAGATATACAATTACGTAGTACATAAATTTGATCTATCTCGTAAGGTTTAGCCAGCGTTTGCAATGTAAGCGCAGAAAAATATGTTTGTTACGACATCACATTACAAATCTTTAAATTTCTCGGCTTTTCTCTACTATAATATGCATGTATTATACATAAAAACCTTCCTCTTGAATCACTCTATTCATTAAAAACCGCATCAAAATCCGTTGCGTAGTTTTAAAGATTTAAGCGCACATAGGGATATAGGGACAGAAAAGGCGACTTTGTTTTATACTATGTAGTGATACATAAAAAACTTCCTCTTGAATCACTCTATTCATTAAAAAAAACCGCATCAAAATCCGTTGCGTAGTTTTAAAGATTTAAGCGCACATAGGGACAGAAAAGGCGACTTTGTTTTATACTATGTAGTGATGAAGTGAAGTGATGACACACAACACACACTACACACTAAAACAAATATCGTCGCGCACAGTGCAGTTCGCGAGGAATTTTCTCCCACGCAAGATAAGAGGTGTGTGGATTCGAACCTGAGACCCTTGACTTCGCAGTCCTACGGTCTCCCACTCGGCTATCGCTGCTTTACACTACTTTTTTATTTGTGATTAAATTCTAGTATTTACAGAAAAGTTTTCCTGTGCCTCGCGAGTTTTCCACAATGACACACATATTATATGACACAAATAATTTTAAAAACCTGTTATTGAGATGATGAAGTCAATTTGTCTATTCCATTGTTTCATTTATTACTTTACCGTTTCCATAACAATAGCTAATTAGAATTACTTATTACTTTTAAAATATGTAGATATTACTCATATCTTTGATACAATCTATATTTTAACGTAGGTATACCGCATCGGGTCACGTTCTATACTGAAAACATGTTTTTTAGACCCAAATATTATCAGTGTGTCATATTATGAACGAGTAAATAAATATACAAGCGAACATAATCAAAATTCAATCCTAACTATATAGCATACAGTTGAAAATACTTCGCAGCGATGAAGTGCCTGTTTAAGCAATATTAAACTTTATTGCTTTTACTATAAGGTGATTGTAAACATGTAAGAAGTATTGAAATTACGTCATGTAATCAAGATCAAGGGTGGCCAATAGCACTAATTTTCACGCGTTTTTTGTCCTTATTTACTTTGTTATGTAAAACTTCACGGCCTTATGTACAAATATGGAGATGTTAATTGATTATTGTTGACAGACTCATGGACCGCCAATAAAAAGGTTTTTTGTTTTTAAAATTTGTTAATCTCATATTAATATTTTGATGACTGGAGGTCTGATGCCATCAGACCCCAAAAGATTTCAGTTTTTCTGTCGTCTGACTACCCATAACGACTGCCATAGATGTTCCAATTGCAACCAGGACCGACGGCCTAACGTACTCTCCAAGGCACGGAGGACCACTTGTTATGTTAGGATGGTCACCGATCCACGGCCGACCGCGGCTAGCATTGCTTAGCCTGAGGTCGATCAGGCCGCGCAGCTTTGACTTAGCCATGAGTTCCTCATAAAATGAATCAATGTTGTAAATATTCAATATCGGTAGTATAAGAGCTCATGAAGTCCTGTTTCGAGTTAAAATGTTTTCTAATTAAATAAATGCAATTATTGGGCTTCTACTTTATTTCCACCAAGCTAGGTACAATGTACACAGCTTAGTAGAAATGACACAGTGACAAACCACACTGACGTAAAAGCACAAAGGTCACTTCCAAGGTAGTCCCGATCCCACTTTCCTCCATGATCAGTTTCCCTATAACTTCTGACGTACAATGACGTATACTATTAGGTGCATTACATATGGCGTGAGAATGTTCAGCGGATGTCGACGAAGCTTGTTTTATAAACATCTCATACACGCGGGATATCACAAATAAATAACGGATGTATGAGACTCAGTTTTGTGATGCTACATGTAACTATGCAGAAATGATTATCATTTGGATAAGAGTTATCTCAATATCGGAGCTACTGGTATCATCATAACATAACATCACGCCTATATTACCCAGAAGGGTGTGGCAGAGGTGTACATCACCCACATTATGTTTAGGCCCCATGGGATAGGGGGTGAGCCTAACGCCATTCACCGGGCACATTTCCAATTCCATGCTGCTATTGTCAATTGACAAATAACTTTGGCCGACCCGGGAATCGAACCCGAGACCTTTACGGTAAGCGGCGCATTCGCTAACGCTGGTATCATCATCATCCGAGGATGTTGTGAATAATGCGTGATAATGCTTTAGGTAGGTAGTTATGTCGACTTCTGCGATACGATATGGAGAGCGAGCATACGAGCGCGAGATAAATTAAATCACGGTAATGACATATTTTTATTCGGAGAAACCTACTCCTTTTGTTAGATAGAAGAAAAGATTAAATGCGTAGAACTATAAAACTCGTCACATCTCGTCCAGTGTTTAACTGTAGGTACTTCTCTTGCTCTTGTTTCGCTCAACTAACCTCAAACAACTAAGGAGTACTCATATAATCAAAAGAAAATGCTTAATATTATATATTCTTTGATCTATTATAAAAGTTCTATCATCAGGATACCATCACCTCATCTGCTATTACACCTTAACCTTTTTTCAAGGCACATCACGCTTGCAAGATAGTCCGGCTTCTCAGAGTTGATTGTTACATAGTGAAGAGTATTTCTTAATACAACTAAGTATTTTTTAGCTAGAACAACATCTGCAAAGAACCTATTCATTATTGCTTCAGTTTATTATATTCGTGCATTAACCCCAGCTGTGACGTCACACGCACGTGGTTGGCCAATTCATGATCGACGCGGATGTTACGTGAAAGTGACGCAAACCGGACTCGACCCTGCACTACGCACGGTGAGCATTGCATGGCAACACCCGACCTACTGAGTCATGAGTAGATCCGTGAAATATTATTGCTATAGGTCAGTTTGAAAATATTATGATAATAATTTTAAAATTCAGCATACATTTTACCTTTTTGGGTTAAAATTTAGAGTCACGTGTTACATTAAAAATAAAAGACTTACTGAAATGTAAAAAGTATAGCCAAATGATTTTAAAAATTGTAGCAATTTGTGCTGCGAAGAAACCGTGAGAGACTTTATAGTACGAGAGCCCACGACCAAAATTTTTGTCTCATAGCAATACGGCCAAAACCGCATCAAATCGATAGATACGATTATCCTGAACTCGAAAATACCAATATCAGACATTTTCCGCGTAGCGTTTGATCTGACCGAATTTTCAAAATTGTCAAAGAATTTTACCGAACTGCATCATAGCAATATGTCTGATTTGCAGACTGTAGTTGAATGATAGTTCTGAGATACCGGAAACATATTTTTCAGACGTTAGAGGTGTAGCGCAAACCCGTAAAATCACTTAAAAAAATTAAAAATGAGACAAAAAAAATGTCTCATAGCAATACGTCTGAAAATCTTTTTTATTAGTAAATTTTGGTTATTTGATGCGAACAAAACAATTTTCAGACGGAAATGTGAACGCATTAAATTTTGAGACCGTTTTGAAAATGTTAACAAATTTTACCGATCGGTATCATAGCAATATGTCTGAAAATTGTTGGACATGATAAAATAAGTTGTCCACATGTGCAAAAAATTTATATCAGACAAATTAAGTGTAGCACCTTCTCTATCAGACAACTTTTCGATACTCAGATATCATTTAAAAATCGCATTGAGGCATCTTGAATTTTCTGTTACAAACCAATGAATACGTTGCGACCCTGAATTTATTAGATGATAATTAACAAAGAATTTACCCGAAACCGTAACATTGAAGTTGAAGGACTGAAATAAATCGCACAAAAGGAAGCTGGCGAGTGAGCTGTATAATAGTAAGAAAGGGGCAGGAGCGTAACAAGCGCTGAGGCTGTTGAAATTAAATACTGATTGATTTGATAGTTTTGGTTTTATTTAAAGCACACTTGAGTAACTTTTACAAAAGAAATAAGTAATGACATCTGTCATCTGTCAAAGTACATAATAAACAAGGGAGATTCTTGAATATCTATGAAGGCTGTAAATTTAAAAAAAACATTTAACAGAGGCGTCGGCCAGGCGACTCCGAAACGTTATTTTCGTTTTTGTACAGTATATGCTACACTTAAAGTGTCTGAAAACAGGTTTTTGGTAAGCATGGCAGCAATACGAAAAGTTGAAAAAAAAAATTATCCGTATTGCTATGATACAGGTCGGCTAAATTTGTTGACAATTTCAAAAATGCGCTCAGGCTATATGCTACGCGCAAAATGTCTGAAAACAAACTTTTGCGTAATACAATTATAAAATCTATGTACATTTTCACTATCAGACGTATTGCTATAATACCGACTGTCTTTTTTTTTTGACACAGCAGAAATGGCCTCCCACGCAGTTGCTACACTTTCGACCGTTACTACACACCTAGTCGGGTACAGAATCATACAATCTAACGATTTTATAGGGTTTTTGCCGTATTGCTATGAGACATGGTTTTGGTCGTGGGCTTTCGTACTATTACGGTTTTTACTTTTCATCAACTAGATAATTTTCTATACTTCTTTTTACGATTTTGAAAACGAAGTCTTTCCTGGATCTGCCACTAAATAGAATATCTATGAAAGAGTTCATAAATATTAAATAATATCACACAACTTTCCCACAACGTCTACTAGTTTCAAACTAAGCAGAGCTTGTACTGTGAGTACTAGAATAACTGATACTATACATATACATTATACCTTTGCTATCGTCATCGAGTTAGTACTTACTGATGATTTGTGATGTCTGTTGGTTGCAGATCCCAATTATAACTAGCAAAAGGTCTCTTATATTCGTTTGCTTCGATTCGAGACATCATTAGAAAAGCTTTGTTATTACATCTTATGTTTAGAGCTTTGTTTTCAAATTAAAAAATAAGTCTATAAACTTCTGAATTTTAGTTTTTTAATAAAAACAATTAGTCCGAACTAAATTTGATTTTACGATGTTTTAATACTCCAACTTTGATTGCTGTTTTTACTCGAAGGAAATTCAATTAAAATATTTATGCGTCGAAATTGGTTTGAAAACTTTACATATTATTCAAATTGAATGGGAATAGTTCGAGGAATTATCAGAATTCATCAGTAAAATTATATTTTATTGATTTAGGATAGTAAAGTTTATGAAAATAAATGAATCGTTATTCGTTGTTTTTTAACCTTGACAGTGAAATTATGATAAGAGCTGGCAAATCAGAGTACGTAACAAAATTTACAAATATTGAATTAAATTTTCAGATTATTTGTATAAAGTATATTGAAGTCCTTGTAATCAAATTGTTTCGAAGCACATAACAGTGCTTTATCACTTAGCCTTCAATTCTTAAGGCAAATAGTAGCCATCTAACCATGCCATTTAATTTCACTAGATACCAAGTGTTTTCAGACTTCGATCAAAAACGCTCTATGACTTGAAAAGAAATGCGGTTCTACCTGATAAAGACTGCATGACCAATATCAGTCCATCAATGAATGAAACCGGCTCCAGGCAGCTTCGGACAGCCCAGGTCTTGCTGTAATGATCCATACTCAAGTCATAAAGTATTGCTATCTACGAGTAGCTACCATCTTGTTCCAATTTTACACATCTTACAGGCTGAACGGGTTAGTATTCCTTCTTTTTTTCTCGTTCTTCATTTCTGAAGGTTGTGCCCTTTAAAGACTTTTATCAACCACGACTAGTTTGTCGAGGCAACTGGTTGGCGATGGGCAAGATGGTTGAAATTTTCAAGAACCCATAGAGTATAGAAAAAAAATACCTAATGACAAAGTAAAAAATACAATACAACCCATTTATATAAAAAAAATGCAAATGTCTCGCTACTTCTGAGGACTATATTTTACCACTAAACCGAAACATAGTGCTAGCATTTCTAAGGTAATTCCACTCTCAAGTACGACCACCAGTGCTATACCACTAAAAAACTAATGAATTTATTAAGTTTTGCAAGTAGTTTTGTACCAAATTCTTTCCTTTTTAGGCTTGATTTTCAGGGTCCGATAACAAAATTCTCCTAGTAACAACAGCGAAAGCTTTAGTGACGACTTAAAGTGGCTGGCAATGACTGCAACCAGCATCAAGTGGTTCGAGTCAACCGCAGGTCAATAATAATAAAGAATTGCTATCAGTGAACAGTACTTGTCGCAGAAATAGCTCTGTTGCTACGATATGCAGGTCAACGGATGGACAGACATGTTTATTAGAGGTACCGACATCAATCATTCTGATAAACGTATTATGTAGGGTAGTTTTAAAAGTACTTATACCTTAAGCTAAAACTTATCTAAAGAATCGTGAAGTCATACAATTTTTTTTTTCAGATTAGTATTTAGAAATTGCCATCTAAACCACTTTTGTTAATATTAAGACTTTTAAAGTTATTTATATATATATTTTAAGTTATTTTTTTATGTTCGTATAAATATAAAAAATTGTGCAACGCTTCAGCATACTTGTGTGCTTATGTTAACGGAAAATGAACAATCGTAAAGGTGCGAAAGGGATAGAATTACGGAGAAACTGGACGGTGAAATTTGAAATTTTAGAAAGCGGAAGAACACCATTTTTTATTTTTCTAATTTATTGAAGCTGCTGTCCTTTAGAAATTATTAGTATTTTAAACAATACCCTGCATGCGTGAATGTGCACGTGACTTCAAGCATGAAGAGGTTTTGAGAAGTCTACCTATAAAGATAGAATGACTAAGGATGGTTCATGGAACTTCTTATTTGATGCTTTGAACAGTTGACTTCTGTGTAAGTTGAATGACGATGAAACATTTTCAGTGGTATTGATGTTCAGTGGGAGCCGTGGGAGGTGATGTTTCTCTCTGTAAAAACGTGTAGGTTCTTCACCTGAAATAATAAGTTAGACTTAATCATATAAGCGGCGGTTTTTGGAAGTGCAGCAGAACTAACAGTAAACATTATGAAATTGTGGTAAATTCTTGATTGAGGCCCCTTTTTAATGTTTGTGTTACAAAAGTTCGCCCTTTCGTAGTTTCGTGAAATACTTTTTTATTCAACGATTATTATTGTCTAGTGTATTTCTTGTTGGAGATCCTATAAACAAATAAACAAATATATTAGTATTATGACACTTCCAGTATTGTCGTAGATTATACATTTACAGATTTCTGAAAATAAATGTAATTAACTGTTTTGGTAAAGTATTTGCTCAGGGTAAAATCCAAAGTAAATTTAAGTTGGCGAAAAACAACATATTTTGGCTTATTAAGCTATTTATAAAACCAGTTTTCCTCCAATTTCTGACATGTGTAATATAATTATAATATTAAGTGCTTAAAAAGTCCGAATACGTTTCGTCATTAATAAAACCGGATTTTGACGTAGCCGTTGCGAAAACAACATGTTGAGGAAAACTAGTTCTTTCTAACAGTTACGTACTCACTATATTCTACAAACATTAAACTAAAGTAAACCAGCATAAAAATATATTCTTGCAGGCTATTTAGTTAAGAAAATACCCCATTTGTTAAAAAAAGTCCATTGATTTTTGCCACACCACATATTAATTAAATTAAATATTAAATAAGATTATTTATTATTTTCATAAATGATAATATGAATTATAACGCTACTTTAAAGTGTCAATAACCAGCAGTTAGCGTGGCATTCTGCATAAATAACCTACTCAATACGTTTGTTAGGGAAATATTTGTCAAAAACCACAACTGTTGTTGAATGAATAGTTCTTGGAAATATCGAGTATTTTCGCAGAACGATTGTTAGGAAAGAATTTAAGTTACTTTGAACAGCAGCTGATAGATCGAAATGGGATATAATGGAGCTGTATTGTATGACAGGCAGCTACAACATGGTTCTACCATGCGGTTGCATGCGATCTTATTGTATCTTTAATCGTCAAAACTGTTCAATCGCATTACCAATTTGTGGGGATTATGAGGTATTTGTACTTCGCCATAAGAATTGTCCAGTTACTAACCTTACACTTGAAATAAATTTCTACTGATTGGTGATTTCCTTTGATTTGTGAAAACTATAGTATGTTTTGCTCATTGCTAAGCAAAACGTTCAATGAATAACTTTGTCTTTGATTGATGTATATTTCCATTAATGGTGCAACACAATGGTTGAGCACGAAAGGGTGGCATTAGCCATGCCACATTGCCATCATGTGCCATTCCGCGAACGCCAACGGGAAGTAATTGCATCGGCAAATAATATAATTACATATGAGTCAATTGTATCGTTTCTCTTAGTAACCAGCACCATTTGTTATTAGAAATAAACTGACAAATAAGGCTGAGTATACACAGGCAAATATATATAATGAGCATTGCTGAAATCATTGTTTTTTTCAAAAGAGAAGTAAGTATAATGGTCTATAGGATTTATAAATTGTCTTATAAATATTACTCATAGATCAATTAAAAAAGGTAGATGGAGTGTACCGAACAATCAAAGTGTAGCCACAAAGCAAATACAAAATCTATGACAAAAGCAAACCTGGCATGCTCATCGCGCGATCCGGCACAACGGCACACAAAGAAGCATGTAACAAACGTTGAGCATGCTAACATTTAATTATTTATTTATTAATATTTTTTTATAAAACCCCACAATTAAACACAATATTTTTACTTTGGGGTTTTAAATAGATGGGATATTTTTTTTAACCAAACCCACGGAGTTAACGAAACACCATTTATTGATGACATAAAGTTGTATAATGAAAAATTGCGTCACGTCTCCGTTCCGTTAGTAACAAGACAGTATATTATTATTACAATATAATTTAAAATCAAGTAGGATTATTAAAAAACGTGACTTTTAAACAAGTAATTATCGATTTGGAGACCACATAATATTGTGTATTTAATGCATTGTATTTATAACCTCCGGAAATCGAATCCACGACCTCAAGGACAAAAGGTGAGGTGTTCCGCAATGGCATAAACGTTTTTCTTTTAAAATATATGTAAGTAGGTATATAGAAATCTCGTGTGTGTGTGAGTTATCGAGCTCCTCGGAAACGGTTTGACCGACGTTAATTTTTTTTGTATATTTGGTAGGTCTGAGATTAGGTCTGCTTAATATTTTTATCCTTAGGTATCATAAATACCATTAGGGTGGTAGCTTGAGGTATTTAAAAACGTTTGAAAGTATACAAAAGTCTCATTCATTTCATGAAGATCAAAAGAACAAAATAAATTACCGTCATGTCGTTAATTTTGCAAATAAGTTTAGTACCTACTTTGCAAACATAGCACCTTTATTTTTGCGAAAACAAACTAATGAAACCATTTACATAATTGCCAGCAGAAAAAACACAATATGAAGCATGTGGTATAAACAAAATTTGGAAAATTTTATGTTAGTTTTGTACTCGTAAATTAGTCATAATTATGAGTCATTATTATTAAATTTCATTATACATACAGTACAAATAATTCTTACATGAAAGTACTTAGTCCAATTATTGATTGATAATATTTCGAAACAATTATTTATTTCTTTCAAACATTGTGTACCAAGCCTTATATCATAGTAACAGATACATGATGAATATCTATAAAATGATGTATATCTCGTCGCTGTATTCTTCACGCACCACCAGCCCTCGGGCCTCGGGCCAGGCCGCCGCAGCCTCGGGGAATCAAAGAGAACAATTATATCTTTATCGCCGTACATATCTATGTATCTATCAATCTATGGAACTTTTTGTTGGAGCTACTTGCTATGGAAAATGTTCCACTTTCAAGGGTACGGCTACGATTCCATGAAAAATATAGAAACAATTTGCAGTGCGTCGGTGTCTAATAGCTAGGTGCAGTTTTTATACTACTTTATAACCATTAATATTCTATGAATCATAGTCATAGTAATATAATTATTATGACCTAGAGCAAAGGCGAAGTCTGCACCTGTATGTAAGGTATGAAGGGTGCAACATAAATATATAACTTACCTTCTAGCTTTTGCGTGTGGAAGGTATGTCCATAAAAAGTAGCCCAAATTGATTTTCTTCAAAATCGTTTCGGAAGCTTATCCATGAAAGCTTAACAGACAGATAGACAAAGTTAATTTCTTATTTGTACAGTAAGGATGTAATTTAAGATTAATTAAGACATTTCAGAGATATCTAGTCTCAGTTTAAAAAGGTATGAATGTATGTATACTACACAGAATTGTGCAAGTTTACAACACATTTAAAAAAATTTATTGCCCGCAGGCCAAATTGGCTCTTAGAGCTCTATGTAGAGATGTAATCCTGTCCTGTAGATGTAGGTATAAGTTTTTTTTAGTATTTGAATTGAAATCCATAACAAGCCTGCTCTCCTCAATATGCTAAAACACACTTGTTTTGTTACAACTCGACACACGAAATTTAACAGAAGCATGTCAAAAGTGTCATCTCCTTAGGCTGTTAAACCACAGTGTCAATATTTTGCAGCGGCGCCAGCGCAGAGAGCTCCCCCCCCTGTGTCACCCCCGGTTCGGTCGGTTGGTAACAGCGTGATAAAACATGTTTGAACGAGTGTTGAGTCATTGTATTTGGAAAGTCTTTGGGTTGGATCGTTACACGTTCTGTTTGCAGACTTAAAGATGGAAATGAGCCTCATTTTATCTAATGGTGAGTCTATGTAACATAAGATGCATAGAAAAATACCAATCTTAAAGCTTTTTATTGGCACAGATGTAAGTAGCTGAAATACACTCAGGTCATGTACCCGTAAAAGATTTTGCTAGATCTCAGTTCTACGATGTAGTTCGTTTGTGTCAATACCTATTGGTTCGACCTAGCCTACCACCAAAATAGCGTAAGAGTGTAAGTTACATCGTGAAGAAGCCGCTTACCAGTGATTCATTCAAGGTGCAAAAAAAATCATTTGTAATTTCCACACATTTGGCAAACTGCCAATGGAAAACCCCTAGGCAAAGAATACACGTTATAAGAAAATCGCAATTTCAGGCGAATCATGTACTGAATCGCTGGTAAACGGTTTCGTCACGATGTCATTTCACCCTATAATATTCTTAACTGAAACATTTGTGAGTCTGCCTCCTAAGCTAATTATGAATTAATAGCGGTGCACTAACAAAACGCAGCATGCACAAAACGCGAAGCCGCACACACGCTAGTGATCCGCCCAGACTGCGCTTACAGGCGACGGTAAGTGGATTATTGCTTCGCTCGACGATGCTGCTATAAGCTTATTCGCACTATATACATATTATTAACGCTTGTAATATTATAAAATGTAAAGTTTGTGTAATATATGAATGAACTACGAATATCCATTAAATTTATATTAACAAGAAATATACCTATGTAGTTGAACTTCTAAGTGACTCCTAGCTTATATTTAGTCACAGTCGCAACTTCAGCATTTGAAATCTTATCTTATCAATAGTTATCGACTAACGAAAACAGATGTAACTGAAAACAAAATCAAACTTTAGTCAATATTCGTCATCATGAAATTATCCAACCAACTATAAAGACCAAGATAAACCTCCATGTTCATGCACACAAAGACTTGTGTTGAGCGGAAATCGAACCCTCGACCTTTGCGTAGTGGGCAGTTGCACTACCGACAATGCAATGTCTCCACACGCTTGTGCCTGGCGTTTCCTGTTGTTCATTTACTGATTGGCGTCAGCAAAAAAGCGGGCATAGCATAAAATTTCGTGACATCACCAACCAATGGAGTACCCGGACCTAAATGACCACGTTCCTAGATTACATTTGACCCTATACAAGCTTATATTCACTAATAAGGATATACCACAAAGCACCCACAACAAAGTCGTAAAAAAGCAATACACCGCACCCATTGTACTTTTATAAAATAATTAAAGTAAAGTACTGTACCGAGTTGAAGTGTTAACAAAGAAAATAACAAAAACGCACAACGGTACTGTATGTAAATAGCAACCAAATTTACACAAAAACATTAATATACATATAGAACGTGCATAAATATTACAATAAGTACGAGCACTGTTTATTTGGCTGGGTTTCGTATAACATATACTGAACTAGCAAATCATAGTACCTCTGAATTCTTTTGAAACTTTATCTTTATAGTAATAAAAAATTACAAATAAATGTGAGTGACGGAATATTGAAATAATGAATGGAAAATCAATTTTACTGCAAAACTGAACGTTGAGCCCTCCTTGAAATAAATGTTAAATAGTTATAATCTTTCTTAGTTTAAGGAAATATTCAAATAATAAATAATTTTAGTACACCTCATTTCAGGAGCTGTCACAACCAGTCTGGATAAAACACAGTGGTACGATCCAGTGCTCGATACTCTCTCGAGCTCGTACTCAAAATCTCCACCCACCTCATATAACATTTTCCAACTGAACCCTAAAACGTCGTTGATTCGAAGCGGAACACTCGACAGGGTCCGCAGTTATTACTTTGTACACGTATAATTAAATACTATTAGGTACGAAGGTATTGTGTTCGATCCCGGGCGAGGCATTTGCCAGCTTTCTTTTCTGCCATGCTTGTTAGTTGTTACCATCGGATAAGTGATGGATAAGTAATAGTTTAAACACGTCAGATGTCAGATGGTGAACATGTGCAGATAAGCAGTTATGCATGTTAAATTTGGAGGTAAGCCTTTTTGCGTGTCGAATGTCCTCACCTGCAAAGGGTGTGTTCAGACGGCTTTTGTGAGAGCTCGTGCTGTTTATGCATATAGTACTGCTCTAACCTGTCCTGTAACTAAAGGCGGTTACTTGTTACATTGGGAAGGCGTACTTCTTAGGTCAAATGAAATTTGAAGTCTGTGATAAAAAATCAGTTTCATTACCAACGACTATGTGCTATATAGTAGTTATAATAAGAAACAGCTAAAAAAATATGGGATCAGCAGGATTTAAACCTGCGACCGTTTGCACACTGGGCAGCCGCTTTAACAAACCAGCTACGGTCGCCTCTTGCCAGGACTCTAAATTTCTCAACTGTAGGTATGATATGTAATTTCGCGTCGTCACGTTCATCCATTTATTCCTATTTTAAGTAGGATACAAATCAGCATGGCGAAGTTATATTCAGCACAAATGTTGTAAAGGATGAACGCGTACCGCTTGAACCAGCCAGCCATAGAATGTAGCTGGTTGGTTAAAGCGGCTGGCCGGTGCGCAAAAGGTCGCAGGTTCAAATCCTGCTGGTACCACAATTTATTTAACTGTTTCTTAGTTTAATTTGCTAAACATAGCTAAATGCTATAAAAATAATCAATAAGTAGTTAATATATAGTAGTTTTCACTTAGTAACAATTAAAAGAACAATAGACATAATTATATAACATTTGTTACATCGCTTATGTAACAAAAACATGAACCGTTTACATAAAACGTTATTGACATTCCTGTTTTCCTCCGAATCTTCATAAATTTCCTCATACGGATTATATCAGGCGTAGGTATTCATCACGGTAGCACATTGGCAATAAAACTCGGAATTAGTTCGACTCCCGGGTAGCTACAATTGCTACAATAATGCCGACCCCCTGGCCTGCGGCATGCGGCAATGGCGGCATGCGGCATCCAATTGTGACTTATCGAATGCCAGAGTATTATCATTTAACTTTTTTGTAGTATATGGTAGGAAAAAGTATGGTTAAGACGGAAAAGTGCTGACAAGGCACGGCAATATTCTTAAAGTATTTATTTTTCATTGTTTTACAAATGTAAATTCTAGGTATAATTTGTGACTCGTGAAAAACTATTAAATATGTATAACTGGCGGTAAAGATTTTGTGAAAAAGTTTTTATTACACAATTTGCGTCTCACTTCTGTTTTATTAATTTTCATATTCAAAACCAACTTTAGTGAAAATCCGTACTAATCCTCTATAATATTAAACAATTCATGAAGCGTTTCACTTTACGACGCCCAATGTTGATAATGTAACTCTCCGTCAAACAATTAAACCAAGAGCAGTTACAACGATGCAAATTCAAGCCTCCGCTTCCTCCAGCACTTAATCCACAACCTCATACATTTTACAACCGACATCTTACCGAAGTAGTAAACTTACTGACTTAACCATGCAATACTTACTTAACCACAGCCTAATACAACTAAGTTTTATCTGCCAACCTCGCGTATACTACTGAGCTCCTTATTATACAGGGTGGGTCGTGAAGTCGTAAACTCGGTCCCACCTATTTTGCACTCGTAAAAGTGACTCGTAAATTTGACGTCACAAATGCTCCTCATTGTGGGAGCTGGAGATAGGCAGGATCGAACCCGGGACCCCGGCCCGCAGAGTAATCGCACGGTTGCGATAAGTAGCACATCCTTGCGAGCTGATCGACTGTCGATAATAGTGATGGGACATATTGAATAAAATATTGGGACCGTGAATAAAAATTGAAAATTATTTTTCTTTGTTACGGGGACTGAGTCTAGGGGTCTGATAGATGTCACTGGGCGTACAACATTTATATTCAGTCGAATTCGTTAAATTTCTGCTGACCTTAAAGATTGAAAAATTATGGTTTTCTTTGTAGTTAATTTAGTTAATAATAAAGCAAGTGTGCGGTATTTTAAAAGAAAGCAGCTGGAATCATTCCAAAACTTACGATGCAAATTAAGCCGTAACTGTTATTTATTTTAGGACATGACAAACTATTGCTGAGGTACTTCTATTGTTTGAACGTGCCAAGTAAAATATTTTAAAGAGAGGGTAGTTATATCTTTTCTATAACTCAAAATCCAGCTGTTTATGTAGGTACGCGGTCTTATTTTATAAGCCATGCGTCTCGTGTAGTATCTCAGAGCATTAGCAAACATGAGGCGTGGCACCTCAGAAATCTCTTGTAAAAAGCTTAACTATAATCCACACAAGATAAGACACACAAAATCAATACAGCTCTTACGAAATGTGCTCCGAAAATATGATTCAGAATTTCAACATTTTTGTTTGGCATTTTAATTCTATACTTAAAACTACACAGCTTCGAGTTCACAGAATAGTGAACAAATGTATTTTAGATATAAAAGTTTTTTGCGATTAGCTGTAACAATTTGTACAATCAAACTTTCTAAGATGTTGCTAATTGTAGTTACTGTACGAGTAATCATCGTCCTATATTTTTTGTTACACTGAATCGGGTTTTTCTAGTATGTTTTATTTCGGTGTTTCAATTGTTTCTTGGGAGTTCGATCCCGGGCATTTTAACCCCGAGAAATAGACTGGGTTCCAAAGAGGCCGATACTTGGAATCCCAGGTTAGATTTTCTAATTATGACATATTTTCCATGTCGTTTAAGAATAAAAACACTTTTGAAACCAACTTCACAATATTCAGAAATTTTAATAATTCTCTTCTATCTTTACACTAGCAGCAAGAATGCTAACGCCCACGTTCAATTTATTCCAAAGCACATACCATTAAAAAAGGTTATTACATTTTCGTGTTAGGGCGCGATCACCAAAATTAGTTTGTCGTTGTATAACAAATTATGCAAATGGAACGAGCCGCTGCACCTGCGACGCGTCCCACCTGTGCCAAACGTCGGTGACAGGTTGTAGGTATACAGGGTCTTTTCTAAATACTAATAACTACTAATAACCTCTTCTCTCTTCTCTACTTTAGTAGCATTGGCTTTTACGTTGCAATACGATTAGGAGAATATTTTTTCAAAGTTTTAATTTTATTGAATCAGAATCTGTAAATAAAATTTTTATGGTTTTTGTATTACGTATTATGTACAAGTAACTACATTTTATAATTTGGGTCCCTACTACTCTTAACCTATCTAATGTAACTAAGTCGCCAGAGTTTTCCGTGAAATAAACTACCTATATGAATTTTTAAATTTTTCGACCCATTATTTCAGTTATCAGTACCTATAGCTTTTAGAGGGAAGGGAAAACACCCTACTCGAGCTTAAAAAATTACTCTTCTAAGTTAAATTTCTCCATATCAAATAAACGTCTTGGCAACCTCCAATGGAAATGGTGAAACTATAAGGGTTCCTCGTAGGTACTACGGAATCCTAAAAAGAACGTAAGAAGTTGTAAGTATATTTAAAACGACCCTGTATGGTATGGAATATTTGGGCACATTAGTTGCGTGTAAATTACATGATATATCTATTCGGTGCCTGGGAGAGTCATTCATTACCGTCACTCCGATGTTAATCAGGCCGTGCATGAACATTGTATTGTACAACCTTATGGTTTCTAGTTGGCGCGATGGTGGCGTATAGGCAAATTCTGAGATCTCGGCGGTTTTGACGTAAGTATGGTAAATGAAATGACACGGATCGGTATTGGCCACTCTCGATTGTGGTGCTTGTCGATTAGTTGAGCAGCCATCTGGAGCTCAATTCAAACCCGCCGAGATCCTTGATTTTGCCTAATAATGAAATTTCATATTTGACTATCATACTAATTGGGTCATTTTATTTTAACTGAAAAGCAGCATATCTATTTTGAATAAATAAGGTTTTAGTTGGTAGGCTTTATATTAGTTATTCAGAAACTTTATGTTCTTGCTCGCTTTTTGGCAAAAGGTTTAGGCTTTAGTAGCATTGGATTATTCTATAATACGAGTATGCAGATGAATAAATTCATATTCCACCAAAAATAAAATATTTGCTCTTCTCTTTCGGTAAAACAAAAACTGTCTTGAATTTTTATGTGAACACGCTAACGACTATTATGATTAAGATATAAAACAGGTCTTATTTTGAATTCTAGTTTATGAGAACTCTTGGTGGTATGGGACCCAGGGGATACCACATGGCAGTACAAAGTGTAAAAGAGTCAGTATTTTACAATTAACTGGTGAGATATAAATCTTGCATTCTCTCGTTGGCACAGATTCAACTATTCCCTAGACTGAAAGAAAATGTGACATTACTTGCGTTTTATTATGTTTGTTCAACATATTTAATATAGTAAATTGCTAACGGAATCGCTAGTTCCTGTGGACAGAAAAATAAATAGAGTATTATAAATTAGGTCAGGCAAGATCGAATATTCTGGAAAATTAGTTCATTGGAATATTTGGAATATTGGCTTCTGATTTTTATCGAACATCCTTTGGTGAACTAAAACAATTCTATTGGCAAAATGAAATATGTAGTTATAGTTCAATTAGAATTGGCATTTATACTACAATTAATACACACCTACCCACCTACACATACACACGCATATAAATAGTGGAATTACGTGACCCCAACTGACTTGACAATCTTTGACTGACATATTAGCGTCAGTAATAAAACGAAAAAAAGAAAAAAGGATAACAAATATTAGGCAAACAATAAATCGTATCGACAATGCAGCGCAGCACTACGCTTCGCCATAATCTTTCGTTCAGCCATATTGTTTTTAAGTTACGACACTTTTGGACAATGGCTCGGAAATCCGCCACCGTTACGGCTTCCACTCGGCGCCCCACTCGCAACTCACAACGACAAATGAAAAGAAATTCATTTTTGCACCAACCTGTATATGTCGTTGTGTACAGAGTGTTGTGTCGTGAGCACTTACAGCGGGAAATGTTGGTTGAATTTGTCAGATTTTTCAGTTGAAATGGACGTTATTTTCAAATGGTGAACACAAGGCAATGCAAGGGAAATCGCTAACTCGATACCACCAATGAAATCATGATGGAATCTTTTTCCTATTATGAGGTGATCAATATAATTAATAGTACAAATTATATTTTCTAGTTATTGAATAACTACTTTATATTTATTCAGCAGGTAAAATCTTCATGATATTGAACAGTTCTAATGTCTAACACAGCTGCATAGACCTCACCCTGTCAATATACATGATGATTTTATAGATATCCTTCTGCGCGAGTGATTCAATATTGTGTTCTTTATGACGCTTTTTATGTCGGTGTCGTTTTGTGTTTTATTACGCGTACGTAACGATAATGAGCGATGTCTGATGGATTTGCTTTTAGTGGGAACATAACAAATCTACACCACTAGAATATGTTATATGTGTGGGTACTGGGTGTTACATATCCTTGTAGTTTATTTTATGTTTGTTTGGCTGATTTGTAGTTCGTAAATTTTTTTGTGAGGCAAGAATTACACTCAGATCAGAGGTAAAAGCAATATAGTTGACATAATATGCTGGAATATCGTAGATTCGATTCTTATCTATTGTACATTACGTCTAACATAATATTTATTTTTGACACGTAAAATAAAACGTTATCTCTCAAGGAACACCAGTACATACCCAATACCTATCATTACATTAGAAGATAAAATCGTATTAATTGTAATAAAATGAAGCTATGAAGAGATACCGTAGTCCCAGTACCGTAACGGTACTGGGACTACGGTATCTTGCTAAGCAATATTCGGCAGCGTACGGGAAATAAGGATGAAATCTGTTCAGCAATTATACTTACTTAGGGTGTTTTTCGGCGATACATGATGTGCAATACAAATTAAATTATGACAACGATCACGAAAAGGGAACATTGCAATAATGATGCATTTTCTCACGATAAAGCACCTATAATTCAATAACAACCCCATCGCAACATTTACCAAATCGCTGCAATCGACAAGATGCATTTAATTACGTGACAGCTAAACAATTTATCCGCAAACATAAATAACGACCAAATTAACAATGTCCTCAGAAAATAGAATTTCATTAATTTAATCACGGCCCTCTCCCTGCACTCCGACAACAACGAGAGGAGAAAACTCACTCCCTACACCCCACCCTCTCATTCAAACTCTCACTGAATGGAACACACCCACCACCGACGCTGGCCCCTCGCACGGACACACCCCCGACCAAACACAACGAATTCGCACTGACAACGGAGCTCCACCTAACCTGGGCGAAGCTTCTTACAACAGTCAAACTTACTAAGAGCTACCGACTTAAAGATTTATTGCTCAGTAATAGGTCTCGCTAAATGGACGAAGCTTTATGCCCAGTTTCTTTGTTACGCGAGCACGGAGCAACGCAAGTATTAAAGGTTTTATTTACGAATTTTGTTTTAAATTGTATAAAAGGAGATCAACTATTGTAGTAAATTTTACGAGGGGACGCCAAAAGAATACTGAACTGATCCTTTCCACCCGCTGCGAAAGCCGCTCGTAAAAGAGGGATACGCGGCGATCGCTCAGTACGCATAATGTTCTGCGTGGCTAGCTGCCACCCTCTTATTGAAGTAAATAATCATCTTTTATGGCGATCCTTTGTTCGTAAACCTGATCATCAAATCTAGCGCTCGCAGGCCGCAGGCCGCACTCACAAACGCAAGCCCTATGAAAGTAAGTAAATAGAAAAGGTTAAAACGGTCAGGACGATAGTTGGTCGTGTGCTATGCACGTACTTACATAGATACGTATAGTATATTACGTATCGGTGTGACGGGTGTAGCAGCGAGCGAGAGCCGAGCGCAGCCAAGCGTCAAGCGAGCGAGCGAGTGAATACTCCCGAGCGCGGCCGAACGTCGCCGATCGCGGAGCCGGCACCGGTTCTGAGCCGCAGTCCCCGCTCGCTGCGCGCGCGAACGAACGCGTTCGACGCACGTTCGCTGTTCGGTATTTAATATTACAATCGGAATTTTAAAAACTAATTGACGTTCGGTGTAATCGCGGTTAACGGCCTTGACATTGTGTGCGAGAGAGACGCAAGATGACGGAGGTCGATTGGACGGCAGAGACGGCGATACGTTTGATGGAGGAGTACAGGCTGCGGCCGGAATTGTGGGACAGCTCTAATGACTTATACAGGGTGCAGACAGCGAAGTACGAAGCTTGGTCGGACTTGGCACGGGTGTTCCAGTGCGATATCGCAGATCTGCGAAAGAAGCTGAATTCGATATTCGCGTCACACCGGCGAGAGAAAGCAAAGATTCGCTCCGGCGGCCGATCCACCTGGTTCCTGTACCCGCACATGAGATTCTTGCCGAGCCATATCGAAAACGATAATCAACCTGAAACAATTACAATGGTGAATAACAAAAAAAATATATTTTAGTTAGTTCATCTATGGGCTCTGGGCCTAAGTCCTTTAATTTTTCTCAGTTTCAGTGATCCGCTAAATCAAGGTGATCTAAAAATGTCATAATTAACTATTGTGGTTTTATCATGATGTCAATAATCGGCCATTGTAGACATTGTGAGAATATGGGAATAGCAAACTTGAGACCCTGTATGGTCACCATTTGCAAATTTTCTTGAACTTGATATAATAATTACGATCTGTGCATAATATTTCTGTGCACATCGATGTCCACGATACACTTGGTTACAGATCATGTAACAGTAACAGAAGTGTAACAATACTAAGACACCCAACAGAAGGTTGGTAGGTATAGGATTATAGATTTTATCATCTATAGGATTTTTTTGTAAAGTAATATTTTTTATTTCATAAATAATAAAATAATCTATCCTATATAAAATATTCCAGAAGCCCATTAATCCAGATGATTAAGATGTAGGTTATCAATAAATCATAGATTAAAGACCTCCAAAATAAATAAAAAAGGTGGGTGAATTATTCGCGAAGACTTGAAGGAAAAAACGATCGTTTGTCTTTAAAATCGGTCAGTGTAACGTTCGGCAACCTCGAATCACATCTCAGCTTGCCAACTATTCTCACACGTATATTATCGAGACATGACGCCTTTTCCAACAGGGTTCAGCAGAGATCTATTAAACGTGACGTCCCAATCCCAACACAAGTGCCCATACTTGTGTCTTACATACATATGTCTAAACAAGTTATATTTCGACATATGAAAGTCCCCAACTATCCTGGTATCTGTGTTTATTTTCTAGGTCAGAGAGATAGTCGTAAATGTAGCTGCCAATATTTGCATTGAAAATACTGGAGCTATAAAAACCGAGCTAGAATTTATTCAGGCTCTCGTAAATCAATACAGTAACATTGACGCCGCTTGGAGGTTTTATCAACTTGGCAGAGAAACCAAATGAATAACTCACCACACATTTTGAATGAGAGGTTTTAAGGTTTCTTAATATCATTATTTATATTTGGTCTAAAAGTGATAATAATACGTTTAACAATCAACTTTAGTTATGTTTCTAAAACACAATATTGGGGCAAGAATGAAGCACACACACATCATCTTTTAAAACTTCCTTTCCCAATTTCTCGTGCAGAATCGCAATCAATTTACGTATATGAAGTACAATTTCTGTGTTATTTGTTGTATTTCTAAGAAGGCCCAGTTTTTTCATGTATGTAAAAACGTTTTATTAGTGGCAAATCATAATTTGAACCTTATTCCAAAACAGTGATGAAAGAAAAACCTACCCATTCCCATGCGAGTCACTGTCTTCGTTCTCTTAGTCTGTTTCCTTAATTATTGGGTTTGACATTTTCTTTTAAACAGCCAACAATTAGCTGATCTTAATGATACGTAATGTAACTCTTGTTTGGAAACAGTCTTAGCTCGTTTGCTATTGAATGTTGAAACCATCAGCATCGTTTGGAGCTTCGCCTAATCGATTAAATACTTATTTGCAATGTCCATCACAATTTTATGTTTGTTGGCCATCGATAATATAACGTTTTAATTTCACTTATTTCCTTATAAGATTTTTAAATTGGGTTAAATTTAAATTTAAATCGCCCCGCCAGCTAGCCTATGACGACCGACCCAATCTGCTTTAGACCAACCTATGAGAAATACATCTAAGAATGCATGTTTCTAAGAAAAATAGATTCACCGCCCTCTAAATTTTGGTCTTAAATGACTTACGATTGATGTTGATTGTAAATGATTTTGATTGTGATTGAATCAAATTCATAAATCTTAGATTATTTCTATTAAGGTACCTGAGAACAGATTTTTGTAAGTATTAACATTACAGACTTCCCTATACTGACCGATTGAAATGGGCCCTCTGTATAATGTCGAAATACTTAACAATCGCTACAGCTGAATTTTTCTTCCAGCAATGCTTAAATACACAACATCACTCGTATTTATTATTGTTTTGACATAATCCAAGTCCAGGGCGACAAAGTCCGACAGCTGGTCATTCCTCTGAGGATGAATGGTGCCAATTTTTAATACCAAGGAGGTACGGTAGCTTCTCAACTATATACGTGTAGTAAATTTCTTGGAAAATGTTCAAGACCTATCTTTTGATGTTGTTTTGAGGTTCTTTTTTTCAGAGGAGAATAAATTGCGCCTTCGACATGTATCTGTGCGAGAAGATATATAAATAAAAATAAATTACATAGATTTAAAATAAATGCATTAACGCTGTTGTAAGTTAGCGTAGAATAAAACAACGGCCTTATTTGTTTAACGTTTTTGATCATTTCAAGTAATTTAATAATTATCTATGAGCACATACGATCTATCAAAAGTTTACCGTTTATAAAGAATCATGAATAATTGTTGACTTAAATGATTTTTTAATTAATATTATGAACATAGCAACGTTATATCGCAAGGTCGCGTTATCAGGACCGAAATAAATGGCGGAAATAATTCGAGTTGTTATTGGTGAACTCAAGGACGACTAATTCTTATCGAATTTGCTGTTTTTCAGCTAAACCTAAGCAAGTTCAACTATCTGTGTTTTGTTTTCATAAAATCATCTAAGTAGATAGATAATTATATAATAATATTACAAATCGAGAAATGGCGGCGAATCATGATGAGGCCAGGCAGATCACGAATAAAATAGCCTATAACATTGACATGCTTTTTAACACGCTTATATTAGCTTCACCTGTATGTTTGTTTGTTTGTTTGTTTGTTTGTTTGTATGTAACCGACTCCTTTGGACTCGATTTTGACCCACTTTAAACGGACAGATTTAATTCAAACTTTCTACACTTGTAAAGAATCAGCGACAATATAATAATTTCATAAATTTATCTCATTATCCTGATTAGGATCGCCAGGATTAAAAAAAAACTAAAAAACACGCTTTTAAATAACATCAAACTAAAAAGTGAAAAATAAATATAGTTTAAAAAAACTAAAAAAACACGCTTTTAAAGCACATCAAACTAAAAAGTGAAAAATAATTCTTATTATAACCTGAAAATAATAATAAACGAAAAATACTAGTACTATTGTGAAAAAAAAGCGTGGGTCGCTCGATAGACGAAAAATATGGCACAGAGCGCCCCACGCTTTTTTTCACAATAGTACTAGTATTTTTCGTTTATTATTATTTTCAGGTTATAATAAGAATTATTTTTCACTTTTTAGTTTGATGTGCTTTAAAAGCGTGTTTTTTTAGTTTTTTTAATTTTTAACTGTTTTTTTTGCACAGTAGTTAATCCGTGGCGTATTTAAAATTTACAAATAAAATAAAATAGATTAGATATGCTTAATAAAGACCTTAAGAATTAAAAATCAACCAGCCATACGGAAGCATGCTAATGTGAATGATATTATATTAATTTATTTATATTTGATAAAATACTAAACACGTTTTTATCCTCTGAAAAGTCACGTTTATGAAAAAGATGAGAATAACAATAAAGTATCTATTTAATTTTAATACTAGAAAAAAGAACTAAACTTAATAGGTATTACGAACACAATAGGACTCTAAGAACAATAAGGGTGTTATTAAGCCAATCGATCAATCATCGGTCGATGGTAGAATGGATTAACTGACGTCGATCACAGTTCTTATTTGGTGCAGTATCGATCGAATGTCGATTGATGACATCGATCGGATGTCGATCGATTGATGCATGAAGAATTATGTTATTATAAGAAATCTAGTTTTTTTTTTACCTTTAGTCTACTTATTTATTTAAATATTTACATGACTAACCTAACTACAATTTAATCTATAAAACTAATTAAAGAAATACTTTATTTAGATGGAATTAATAAATTAACGTGGCATATTATTATTGGTATATTGTTGACATACCCGTTAAGATATTTGTCGTTGGTAAATATCATTATGGAACTGTAATTTAATCATTCAGATACAGTTGGCAATAAAAGAACAAACTTCTATACAACTCACATTTTTCGCATAAAAAAAAAATCAGAATTAAGTGACTTTGAAATCTTGTTTGTCTGTAGCTACTTCTGTTTCTACACGCTAACGTGTATAATTATCTTATATCTAGAATCTGCATAATTATAATTGCGACTTATCTTGCGAACGACGTTGCCTAATTTTTTTACCAAACAATAAGATTCAATATTTTTAAAATAAAAACAATAAACAATAATATTCATCTTTATTTTCACATAGTTAATCGCGCTCGTAATTTATTATTCTCACTCGATATCTACAGTTAAACAAAACTATTATTGAATCGATTGGTGTTGCCAAAGTGACATCACCAATAATGTAGGTCAATCGAGCGGTTACCTACTGGTTTCATTAATTACAAATCACGTGTTTTTGCCTGTCAGGCACCATTTCCTGGTCTTTGGCAAGGCTAAAACGTCTTCCTGATTTTAATTAGGGATATATCTGAACCGCAAAAACGTACTTATCATGTTATTGTTATTCTGCCATTGCACCAACAAAAGTGGAACATTTTGATAAAATAAATTATACAAATAATCATTTACTATAATCCAATTTAGAGCTTTAATTTATATGACCTAAATACCAGTAGTTTAATTTGTAGAACATGATAAATAAGTATTATTTATTACTTTTCCTTCAAAAACGTTAAACAAATATTAATACTTGACTATTTTTGAAATCGATTTGAGGCAATTTATCATATTCAGATACCTTAAAATATAAAAACATAATGTTTAAGGAGAATGCTGATGGGTATCAGATATCACACATCACACCACCTTAACCTTAACATTTTTGTTCCACAGACAAAAAATCCGGACCCTGAATATCAATCAGAGCAATCGGAGCAATCATCAAACGATGACGATCACAGAGAAGACATCGAGGTAATAATCAAACAGGAACCAGCCCCCCCAATCGAAGTATCGTATGTACAAGAAAATGTCAGGGCCATCAAACGAGTCAAAAAATCTCGCCCTTTGAGACCTTTGTTAAAAAGAAGAATTGTCAAGGAAAGCCATGTTACAAACAACGTTGAAAATCTTGACAATAGACTGCTTGAAACTTTAAAACTGCTTAGAAAGTCAAATTTGTCAAAGAAGAAAGATGAATGTGACAGTTTCGGAGAGTACATTGCCCTTTCCTTAAGAAAACATGATGAAAGGACGCAGAGTATGATAAAACAAGCCATAAATAATATCCTTTTTGAACAGGAGATGAAGAAATACAGCACAGGACAGTACACTGTGGTGATCGCAGGGGTGGATGAGAATCCTCTCGTTCTTGGTGATGATAAATAAGAACGTTTCTAAGTTTTTATGCTAAAAGACTGATTAAGTAACTCTATTTATGGTAAAATTTTGCTATAAGGAAATTGTGAGTGTATGTGACTGATGGTACAAATTATTGTGGTCTTCATGTTTTTTTTTGGTAAATGTTCAAATTTAGTGTTTACAATTGAGGAAATGTTGGAAATGATAATATTTTGTCAAATCATCATGGAGCTAGTACATTGTTCAGCATAAAAATAACCTTAATGTTTGGAACTGTCCTTAATTGTTATTCAAATTTTATTACCTCTCAATAGTAACATTAAAGTTGTAATGTCAATTGGATCTATTTTCAGCTTACGTTTTCAAGCTACAGATACATATATCTATTTTATCATTAATAACTTTAATTTTCATTAAATTAAAGCTGTTTACTTTATTTTATTTCATTAAATGTTTCTAGCGACCAAATTTTACGCTCGCAAGTAGTAACTACAGCTAATAATTTTTGTTTGGAGTTATGTTATAACAATTTTAGATATTTTTGGGATCTTACTGTCTAACCAGCCTGAAGAACTACCGGATTAGCACTTCTACTTGTCGTCAGAGTTTAAGTGAACTTCCTCACTAACAATAACTCATGTCACTTCTTGCCATATTTTTTCGAACAATATAGTGTTAGAAATAGTTTTTCAGGAACGTTACTTCGCTTCAAATATCTGTAAAACCTCATGTAGGTACTCAGTAAATCGCTATTACTTTATATACATTTAGTGTTATTTTTAATGACATCAGCATATTATTATTTACTTTGAAATGGGAAAATTCACCGTACACGTCATAGGAAATGAAGACTCGGCAACCATCTAGCAGGTCACCTCTCAACTAAGTCGTCTGAAAACCTAGTTCACCAGACTGGTCTCTAGAACTAGATTTGGAGGGCGAAGGACCTGGTGTTGTGGCGCAAATTGGCAAAGACCTATGTCCAGCAGTGGACTACGAAAGGTTTAGCTGATTGATACACATAAAATATTAATGTATCAAACGGTGCAGCGGTGGTGCGAATTTGTTAATGAATCGGTCGATTTCGCAATTTAAGTGTGTCCTTACTCTAATATTTAAATACGGTCTCATAATTGCTTGTAATATAATGTGATTTCATTTACAAAATACGCATGCCAAACAGAAATTAAACACTTGTCATTATAATTAATTCTTTAACATCACTTAAAACTGACTGCAAAAAAGTTAACACGAACAATTAGCTAAGTATATTTATCAAGAAATAAATTGTTATCACCTGAGCACCCAGATCGTCAACTGTATCGAAACAACTACATTGTGCTAGTAGTTAGTTATTTTCTTTAGTTTTTTACAGCCATCAGTGATTTAGAACAGGCGGTCTACGTGCCGAGACACACGATCTACTCGCCAGTTATATTACGATACCTTTGGAAACATCTACCTTTAAAATTATCGTGATTGTATCACCTCCATTGCTGGTTGTATTCAAAATGATTTCTGCTTAGTTCTATTAAAGAGGCGATGGAATAATCACTTATCTATTTTTACTTGCATCTATTGCATTCTGTATTTTGTTCGTCTATTGCAGCTCTAGTTATTTCTTAGACTGGCTCTTTTCATGTAAAATATCTGATTCTATTGCTGCTTATCTTTGGCAATGCCTTTAGTCTTCACTCGCGTGTGCCTCAATGAACGTGGTGCAATTCAATAATCAATTATCTTCAGTTGCGATGTGGTACGATGCATCACGCCATGCACGTCACAAGGTATGCGTGTGTGTGTTTGTTCTTGCGTGCAGTAAATGCATTTGCATTTAATTGAACACAAGTAAGAAATTTTTGCTTGAGGTAAACTGGTTGTATCATTCAACCCAATTGTTAGTATGTCTCATTATTGTAGTTTATTGCGCTCATTATTTGCTTCGCTATTTTTGTGACTGTATTGTGTATTACTCGCCATCTTGAATATGCATGAGGCTTTGTTTTCACAAAATTATTTACGTGGACAAGCACGTGGAACATTATCATTAGTGATGCAACCAGTATCGAGCAAAAATATTTCAGCAACATGGACCACATTTGTAAATAGTTAAAATAGGGGTAACTGAAAATGATAAATTCAAATAAAATTGATACCATGAAGATTTGCTTTGTTACCCGTGTTCACGTAGACTTTAGAATATTATTTAAATGTAATAGTAAGGAATTTTACAGTAGTATAACATTTTTTCAAGTTTTCGTCTGTTTCCTAATTCACTACACTAGTGTTTACACTGTAAAACTAATCATGTGAAACATCAATTAGGTATTCGTATTTAGTACGTATTTGACGAAAAGAAAAGTTTAATATTTGTACGGTATTCATTCGATCCTAAAATAAGCCAGTATCAAAAACATTTTCGTCGCTTCTGACTCAAGAACATTGTAATTTATTTCTTTAATTAAGTATACAACTTCGACCTGACTGTTTCGATTAACCCCTTTTTAATTCATTCGGATGATTCACTGATTTGTTCGGACGTGACACGGCACTTGCTTACTCAAATGCAGTTGTTGCGTGTCCTACATTGTTGCTAGGAGGGTGTGTCTTATCGAATGAGGCATTTGTCATATCTATGGCTGCGGCTAGTCTAATGCAAGAAGACTAAGGTTATCGCTGGATAGACAGTATTATCACTATGCTACAGTTACACGAGCCAGTGCCAGGCCTCGGATGCTAGCACGGCTAAGATCGCTTTGAAATGCTGCAGGTGGTTATGTTAGCCTATTCATTACACCTGGATCTTTGTTTAGCCACAGAATAAAGTTTTCTTAGTTAATTTTGTTTCAAGATTTGGGTTTGTGATTTAGTGCTTCTTTCACGGTAAATACTAACCTAATTCTAGCTTTAAAAATTACTGTCAAGTATGGTAAGGTACTTCATTTGTTTTTTCATTCTAGAAATCCAGTGTCGAGCAGTAGGGTATTTGCGAGCAGAGCTGATTAATCACCTTATATTATTTTTGATTTAAGTATCCATTTCCCTAAATTTAATCAGTTTTATGCCTGGATTTATATAAGTGACAGTGCTAATGTATCGCAAATAACATTACATAAAGTAATGTAACGATTACAGCATGAATCACGCCAAAAGCGGATTACTTCATTACTGTCTTTGACCTTCTGAGGCCAAGGTCACGGTCTTCAATGCTTATGACAATAATACGGGGTTTTATGTTAGGCATGATAAATAATGATAATATTGCAGCATGCTTGATTAGAAATGCTTGGTATGAGAACATTGTAAACGATAAAAATAGGCCGCTCTTACTTATAATCTTGTCTCAATTTAAAAGAGCAGCTTGGTAGTGGGATACGATCATAGGTGATATCAATTTTACTAAGAGGCTTTCTAAAATTGACAAGTTTTGATAGTATAGAGAGCATTTTTTTGAATAATTAATGCAGTAATTGATTTTGGATGAAAGTCTATTGCAGATTTTCTTGAAGTAAAGAAAAAATAAGAAGAAACTAGATGTGTTGCACCTCCGAAAGATCAGGACAAGTTTTCTTGACAAGTATGCTAAAGTGAGTACGGCTCAATGCAATCATTTGGTGTCAAACATTGATATTGCAAAATCTTTGGCAATTAATCTGACTTAAGGATTTAGGGAACTACATTCCAAATTACCAATGGCGCAAACATGCTATAATTCTCCACCAAGAATACGATGTAATAGTTTATCTCTTAAGTTAATAATTCCAAGTTTAACTTTGCTCCTGAACTGATTGATCTCAACAGTAGGTTTTACCTATGTTTACACATGGATTTGAAATCTGACATTAATTAATGTGAATGTGTCGTCATTTCTCGTCCAGTCTGACCTTCTTTCCGTCTACAGTTCAGCTCATATTATGACTTTGGCATTAATCTTCTTACACGTGCCAGTTATCTATTGTAATAATTACTAAATATTAGTACGGACATCTTCGCTATCAGTGCTAGTTACTAATTCAGTTGATAGCAAGCAACGCCTCTAGCTATAGATATAACATATCGCTGTTTTGCACGAATAAACGCACAATCCAAAAAACAAAAATTTTACAGGGTAGCTATTTGAAAATTAAACAAAATATTTACTGTCATAACTTTTCATGTATTAGATCAATAGAATAATAGAATGTATAAATCGAAAGGGCATTAATCAAGGTTAATTAAAATCTAAATAATAATATATTTTAAGCTGCAAATACCTTAAATGACCAGTATTTTCAAAATTTCGGTTTGTGCGGGTGTTCATGCAAAGCAGCGATATATCTTTCACAGAGCTACACAATTTTTCTAATTGCTAGAGAACTTCACGCCTTTGTTTGAGACAATTGACGTTGACAATTTGATGGTGTTATTATGTCAAATCAAATCAAATCAAATCATTTATTTCCATGGGCCCCAAGGGGCGCTTGAACACGTCAAAACAAACATCAAAACACAAAAAATATAAAATTAAAATAAAACTTAGCTAACTAAATTTTGTTGTGTGAATGTTTTTAAACATTCGTGATTTGAGAACATTTTTCAAAAATTAGACAGCGGGTCTTCATCATTATCATCATCCTGCCTGGGGCATACCATTACCAAAAAATAAGTCGCACGTTATGGTCCTTCACGATCCCAACCACCCCTGGTCAAAATTAACATAAATTTACGAGTAGAGGTTTCTCTTTCTACTGAATAGCTTCAATAAAATTAGGTAACTGTTCTGCTACAGACGATGGAAACAATAGATAAAGCAATTATCACAATGAAAAAAGGATAGTAATCGATCGCTGAGGACCTAAACATCAGGCCTTTCTACACCAGATACAAGCAATATTGCCCTGCCTCATGCCTGAAATGTCTATGATTGTTATCATGTATCAAATGTTATCGGCTTGAGTGCTATCTCCTAGTTCCGCGTGAGTCGCTTGCCCGAGACATTGCATCAGTCTCACGCGGATCTACTACATGTTGCATCATGCCGATCGCACACTTGTTTTTGAGGATAGGGTTTGAGTTATTATGTTAATTTAAAAAAAAATACGTGTTATTTATTTACTAAAAAAGCTTATCTTGTGGGCTTGTGGCAAATTCCTGTAGAAAAAGTATATTCGTGAAAGTGTGCGAAACAATTATGAATATTACCATACCTTTATGTCATCAAGCGAGCTATAAATCAAATAGCTAATTACATAACTACCAATGGAAAAGTGAGGAAACATCCTTGAATTGTAACAATACACAATATACACAAATTGTACCTACATTTCTTACAATTGTTACTGTATCTACACGCCGAGACACTTTGTCGCCCAGGCTAAATATACATCTGACATACTCCTACTGACATACAATAATACTCAACGAATGTCAACCACATAGATAAAGCAATAAAGTTTATATTTGCAAAACAAATATTGGTTTTCTGATAGAAAATACAGACTTTGTAAATTGAATTGTGTGTAGACAGAATAGGGTTGGTTTTTGAAGTGTGGTTGAATAGATAAGGTGTGACCTCCAGTTATCAGCAGTAGACGTCAATACGGTTTGTTTTCACTCAATCTAAAAGGATAATAGCAGTCTTAGGTAACGCCTAATCTGCCGATAAGCTAAACAGCTGATGATAGCCTCTATCTGATCGATAGCCAGTTTTTATTGCAAATATACCTAATTTCGAATCGTTTACTCACCCTATAGATAATATGGCAATTTTAAAGTAAGTTATACCACAAGAATAGTAAAATCAGTGGTAGCGTTGGGATCATGCATTAATCTCGATCTCATTCACAAAAACACAACCCCTTGTCAACTCTTTTACGGAAAACTACCTGCTTGCATCACCTTAAACACTAGAATAATTGCTTAGATATAAATCTAGGTACAGTAATGTCTAAGTGCTAAAGTATGTAATTAGCTCTGATTGTGATTATATAAATCTTGATACTTGAACGCGTCTGGTAACGAGTGTGATACTTGAGATGATTTCAAGGGCACGCCGCTACAGATATTATTATTGACATCAGGAGTAGCTCGTACTGAGTGAATTTTAATTAGAAATGGATCCATTAGAGATATGCTTTCGAGAAGATTAAAATAATATTGTAATTATCATTGGTATAGAGCCAATTACTGTTGCTATTCATCATTGGCTCAGTTTATTCAAACAAGCTATTTACACTCAGTTAGTCTGCAAATCGTCCAAATAAATTCTATTTGGACTTGGAAATTTTAAAATAAATAGCTGTTATTTTCGCTGTCATGAATTCGAACTATGTTTCTTCCTCCCTTAATATTCCTTCTGCCATAGGTGAGTTAAATAAATAGCTATCATAACTTTACCTTGACTCTGCTATAAGATGATACATGAACTCAATCAAAGATGCAGAACAAGAGTGAGGAACAAATCATTGTGTCCTTAGAATTTTGTGAGCTTGCAGTATAGAGTTGGAAAAAGAAAACAGTCTAGTATAACTAAGAATTATTCTACTACAGCTAAATTGATTGTCAGAGACAGTTATTCGGGAGACTGCCAAAATTCAGTCTCTTTGAAAAGGTCATTGAAATGCAGCACTTAAATAGTTAAAGCAGGAAACACATTGATGTTGACATGAATGTTCTAGAAAGTGGGAGAGAGACAGAACAAACACAAACGAATATCGTTAGTATTGAACACGAGAGAGAAAGGTTAAAAATATCAGAAAAGTCATTGTAAACAACATGATTGTGTATTGTCTTTTAGGTATTTTTGTACGGAGGCCAGCCCGAGCGTCACGTACACACCGACAGCATAAATTATACGTTTCATACTACTTTAGACTTATTAGCTTGTGCAATAAAGGTTAGAATGGCTTGTGAGTTTGGTAGTCTTGTTAAACTTTTAAGGGTAGACCGTGATGGTAAAATGTAATTACAAGATGTCATTTCTAGGGTGTTTATACAAACTGACAGCTTGCGTTGCCAAGTCTTTCTTCAATGAGACGTGTTTTTTAATTGGGTCAAAATATTTGTTTGGCTTTATCTGCCTGATTATTACTATCTGAGTTGCTAACTGATAGCGAATGTTATTAGAGCCAGGCAAACATAGATTTGCGTGCGAATTATTTAAGAATGAGGATCAATATTAGGAGTTTGACCTTTTTTCGTGTCTTCTATGTTCACGGTGGCTTCTCTATCATGTGTAGGTTTAAGTTTGTCGTAAATATCAGCTAATTTATCGATGCAAATTTGATTTCCTCATCCATCTTCTAATCTTATCTCTTTTGGTTTATTATGGCTATTTTATTATTCACCAAGTTAAGCAACACTATCTATTGATGGCCAATCTCTGCACCAAATATCGCGGAAGAAAGATTATTTTTGATCTAGAAGTAAAATTTGTGATTCTGATGTCAATAAAATTGCACCAACCAAAGTTCAAATCATCAGGAACTTTTCCATATTATGTTCCTACTTCTAGCTTATTTTCTTCACCAGTAATTCAATTGGTGAGTAAATTGTATATTTCTTAATTGGTGAGTAAATTGTATATTTTCTGTCATATTTTCTTTACAAATTCGATTCGTTGTTGGCCACTGTCGCCACTTTTTATCGATAACTTATTAATGTACTCAGCTGGTTTGTCAAAGATATTTCAATTTATAGGTAATACTTAACTACATATTCACTAATACACAAACAAGAAGAGAAATTTTGTAACTATTTACAAACATTTTTAAAGCTCTTCTTAATTTTATTAATTAGTTATTACAAAAAAAAGCATTATTTACTTAAGCGTATTTAAGCCTTGAACTCTGAAAAGTCCAGGTAGCTTAGTCATTCTAGAGTTTACCTTAAGTTTGTATATGCTCTGATAACTTTCTCATAAAAAGTTTTATGACTCATAAAACAATCAGAGTGTAGATAATACATTTTTCTTGAAAATATTGACTTTCTGACGTGTTACATTACATCTCAAAGTATAAGTAAACATAACGTGTATAACATTGATAACAGATTGATGTCATAAATCTGTTGAGGAAAACATTTTTGCACGTTTTCATTATTTTCTAGAAAAATTCAGATTGAAGGCCATATAAAATTAAAAATAAATTAGAAAATAATTTCTTTCTTACGTATTATTTTCATGACAGAGGATACTTAATCGTCCTCTACTAAATCAATTGACATAAAATACAAGGAAACAGGAAAACCTGACAAAGGCTTAAAACTGCTGCCATGATATTAACTACAATCAGACAATGGAATAAACTGTGTTATCTAACTCACTTCCTAGATAAATCTGTGTCATGTAATAGATCTTAAAAAAAAACGTTTATGTTTCAGTATTCAGTGAGTATTTTCCTCAACACGGCTGAACACTCGCTTCTTGGAACGTCCGCACTCCGGACGGAAAAAAAATAATTGCAGCTTTTACGTGTGCGTACGTGAGGTTTGGCACACTACCATATTGTGTTAGTTATGTATGATGAAATATGCAGCGTTTTTTCGCAAAACTATAGAAAGCTGCCGTCACAAATAATTCAATGCATTGCTATTATAATTAGAAGAATATTTTAAACGTATAATTCTTTGATGTTTGTTATTCTTCTGATTTTCAAACATAATATTTAATTTTGGAAATCCTAAGTTGAGGGAGGAGACATTGTAGTCCTTTTATCCTAACATAAACTTTATAGGGTAGAAGGACAAAATCTTAACATAAACTTTATAGGGTAGAAGGACAAAATCTTAACATAAACTTTATAGGGTAGAAGGACAAAATCTTAACATAAACTTTATAGGGTAGAAGGACAAAAAAGGACATGATTATTTGCAAATGACAAACAGACTATTCACTATACAAGAAGGGAGAATGATAGAAAGACAAAGAAACTTTAAAAATATTGACATTTTTATATCGTTAAATAATAAAATAGAATAGGTATAACACCAATTAAAATGACAATTAATTGGGTTATGAATGAGTTCTTCTTATCTATCTTACTGAGTCACGTTTGACCTACAATTTTGGTAAAGAAATAATTCAGGCCTTATTTATTTCATATCAAAACGAATGAGAACAAAAGCATAGTAATTTTATTATTAATTTAAAAGCTTATCAATGGACACTTGAAGAATCATGATTAAATCATGAAAATTCATGATAATAGAATAAACTTGAAAGTTTTTAAAATACTAAAAACCATAACCTATAGAGGCAACCTTCTATAGATGTTTAAACGAGACAAACGTCTGCCGTATCCTGCCGACCAGTTTGGACAGGTTCCAACTTGTCAAACTTGTTGCGACCTGTTTGCCGATAAGCCCGTATAGGATGGGTACTGGATAACTGTAGTCACCCTCATTATTCTAGTTGTTAGTAGAAGACTTAGGGCCTATGTGGCCTTTTTTTTTAGAGAGCTAAATTTTCAATATGAAGAACTTCGGGTAAAAGATTAACAAATAAACTGCCAATTAATGCTTGTTTTTGGTACATCATTTTAGATCTAAATTTGAAGATACTGGGATGTTAACAATTTGTGTGGGAGTTTAATCCTTGATCTTTCAATTATTTAAACAAAAATTCAATTGTGTTTGAAACTTCTTAACTTGGCATTAACAAATGATGGTCTATCAGCTTTGGGGATATCATTATTATATAGACGCTGTCGTTTTCAATGTGCATAGCATTTCTTAGTCACACTTAATAATTATTATAATTATTGTGTCACAGTACCGATGTTTAATTGCTCCTGCTAACCACCCGGAGAGCTTTATACATCTGTGCTTTGTGACTGTACAAAAGATATATATAATTGTTTAAATGTTTCCCAAATGTTGTCCCACAAAAGTCTTTTGGGCAAAATATTCCTTTCTTGTGATGGAAAAGTGACGGATTGTGGACGGGACGAGGGACGGGCGGTTGGCGACAGCCGGTCATTCAACGAATCTGCCTCAAAAGGGACGAGCCCCGAATTTTTTATTTTAATTTTGCACGCTTCTTGATTTTTTGCTAATGCTATTTGATATTTTAGTTATTTTTTGTGATTATATAATAATACTTCTTAAAATTTCAATTATCTCGACGTTAGTATTGGTTTATTAGGGATTTGGTTTTCGTTATTATATAGCACATAATTTACTTTATTACGTTTTTCTACTCACCCCATTTTAATAATGAATTGCTTGCATGTGACAAACAACGCGTGTCATTAATTATAGAAATATGTACAATGTTCATTAGGTTTTTCCATAAAAGTATACTCACTAGTTATGATTAGATATTACAACAAAGCTCATAATAAAATAACTATAGGTATATAATTCACTTTGTACTGTTTTCCAAAGATTTCGATGTTAATATTTATAAATTTATTAAATAAGCACCACTCACATAGATAGTAATAATAATAACAGCCCTGTGTCTAAAACATATCCAACTGCTGGGCCCGGGCCTCTTTTCATGATGAGAAGGCCTTCTCATCATGAAAAGAGGCCTGGGCCCAGCAGTTGGACATGTTTTAGACACAGGCCACCACGCTGCTGGCCAAGATTGGTAGCACTTCACGCACTCACGAGTATGTTTTTGGCACTCTCAAGCATGCAGGATTCCTCACGATGTTTTCCTTCATCGACCGATAATTATTTATATCTATACGATAAAAACGTCTTTTCGAAGATATGTTCTTCGAAAAGACGTATCTTAACGATTATTGACAGAGTAATGTGCCGTGGGCTCGAACTTGAGACCTTTGACTTTGCAGTTCAACACGGTCTCCCATTCGGCTATCGTTGCTGTGGATAGATAATGGCTTTTGTACCGATTCGAACTAACTAAATACTTTCAGGGTTCTGGTAAAGTAAAAATAATGTTGTATATAGTGACGACCTACTCACTAATGGACTGTAAGTCTTCAAGACACCTTGTCTAAACAGAATACAGACATCGGACTATAACCTACTTTCCACGGTCGTTTAATTAATCGACTGAATTGATTTGACGAGGTTTAAATATGCCAGATTGGCTGACAAAGATTCTAATTACCAAGATTTGTATCATCTTCAAGACTTCCAAACTGTGTACTTTTATATTAGTAGGCCTTTTGTATACAAGCTTGAGGGAGGCAACGCCAACACAGCACTCTAAATTACTGGAACATTGAGCATAGCATCGTAATCCTCAGATGTAGCCAATCTTTATCTACATTTGGCCTGTAAAAATGAGTAACGAATTTAAACCTTGAAATAGCTACTCTAAAAAGAACAATCTTCTGATGTTCCTAAAATACACTTGTTTCTCGTGAAATTCATAAAGCATGTTAAAAGATGTGAAAGTCTAGCTTATTCATAGAAGGAAATATTGGATGCCAGCTGCCTACGTGCCGATTGTCAGGCAAGAGTAAAAGACGCAGGAGATATTGATCGATACGGGTATGAAAGGGATGGCGAATAGAGGTGCGTGGGGAAAGGTACCTGACTTTGTGATTTTAGCCTTTATTAATGTTGGTTTGACTCGACTTTTTTTGTTGATAAAAAATGGCGATGACTTTTTCGGTGGGTTATCTCAGCGACAATAATTAAGATGATGAAATAATACGGAAGTATTGCGAGTAAGTACTTATCTCTTTCATTATTTGTTTTGTATGAATTGTTGTTAGGAAGCAACTTGTTTTGTAAGGAGCTTGTGAAGGAAGTGGGATGAGGAGGATGTCCAACATATAAACAGTTTATACGATTACTGTTTATTTTCGTGGGTAATAAAATATTAGGGATAAATGAAAATTAAAATAATTAAGTATATTCCACTCAAAATATTGTAGATTTTAATTAAACTTTTTTTGCTATTCCTTAAAACTCAATTTTTCTTCCAAATGAAGATAATAGTGATCAAGGGCCGTATGCATAATCGCCATTTTACTACCCAACAATTTTAACTTTTTTGTTAGGGGAACTGTCAAAACTTAATTAATAGGATTTGAGATAAGATATAACTTCATGGTATGAGGTCAGGATGTCATTGGCTGTACCTATAATTGTACTTAAAAATTAAGGTAAACGGATATATTTGTTAATTTTAGAGAAGAATAAAAGAAATCAGTACAAAGCGATATTCAGTGAAGCAATATAAAACCTGTGATGTTCGCACCTGCTCCGCCTAAGCGGTGATTAATAAAGACTTACAATAGTCGAAGGTCGATCGGCTGTGTTGCGTACGTTACGTGATTGTCTGAAGCCCTAGAGTAGAATATGCAATTCAGCTGTTCGATGCTATTACTATTTTGACGTAAGAACGAGCCTATTAAATTCTTGTTTCTTATGCAAAACAATCTGATTAAAAATAACTTATTTGAAGGCGGTGATACAGAAGAGTATTGAAATAAAATAAAGAAGGTTAAAAACGTATTTTTATTTTAATCCAAGAAATGAAGGAATCCTCGAAATATATCAAAAGTAAAATTGTCGTGAAAATGAAACTAATAACATAAATAAATTGTGACTTATATTTAGCTTACCATAACATTAAAATCGCAATTTACAAATCAAAAATCTTTCATTACTTAATTTAATTACATTTTCAACAGTAGGTTTTTAACCAGGTATAATCACCAAAATAATCATTTTGACATTATCATTCATAATAATCACATGTAATTAACAATTCACTCAAGAACTGTCAACATCTTCTAGAGTTACAGCAACGATCATCCCCACTATTTTTGGTTGTAATATCAGAGCCTTCTTCTTAGGCAACGCCCTCAGCAGCGATGCTACATGAGCACCAAACGTATCATAATAGTCTTGTTTACGAGGTTTTATGCTACTTTTCTCGACACCGAAATTCCATGGCGTTTTGGAGCTCTCATCCTGATGTTCTGGCTCATATTCTGTAATCTGTTGGATAGTATTGTCCTGTTTGTTGTTCTGTTCGTTATTATTTTCCATAGGTTTGACTTCTATAAATAGATTTGGGTTTGTTTGAGGTTTTTTTGCTGGTTCTTTGGCTATTTTTCTTTTTTTGGGAAGTGATTGGTTGGATGTTTCGTCGATCTCGCGGGCTGGCTCCGTGTATATGGTCTCAATTCTGATGAAGTTTGAGCTAGAAGCCTCGTCCCGTATGGAGTTCTCGATGCTCCAGTCCTCAGTGATGGTTTGATCATCGCTGTCTATCTCGGTCTTTATCTCGTAGTCGGATATATTTTTTTCTTTTGATGACTGCAACAAGAAAATTGCACTTCAGATAGATTAAATTGAACTGTTTACCTTAATTATGATGTTATTTTTTAATTTGCCAGATATGAAATAACAAAGAAGAAGGCCCTGCCTATCCAAGTCCTACAAAGTTAGTCAGATACAGCATGAGCAGGCGGCCTGGTTCAATTTATCGGTCCTAAGAGGGATGTGGGCGGGCAGTGCAGTAGCAGTGCCATCAGGTTTCCAATATAGCTATAATATAATAGGCTGTAACAGGACGTTACAGAGATCAATTTTACATTAGAAGTGATAAAATTAACCTCGTTGCTTATTCACACAATTAATTAAATAATTAACTGTTACAAGGCCAATAAATTAATATTATTTGTTTACCATTGTTATCTACACACTTAATTATAAAAGTGTAACAATTTTATTGATGATTGATTGCCCTAATGACTAATGACATAGCGGCTTATATGTATATAATGGTCATCTCGCCGCACTCAGCCTTTATAAGTTGCCATTGCTGAGCAACACAAAAGCTTTTGTTTAAATTTTTACTAAAAGAGTTTAGGCTACTTTCATTCGGTATACCACGCGGAAGCTAATATCACATAAATCAATGTTTTTAATATTGTGGATAGGTACCTGAAAGCATTTTTTTAAAGCGCTCTTCTAAAAATCCAAATAACAATTACTCGCGAGTCATGCGCATTCAAAGTAGCCTACAAGTTAATCCATTTACGAAATCGATGGATATTTTTAAATCCTGACTTTTTGAAGTTCCACTTATGTACCAGAGAGTTGCAAAAACCGCTGCTAGAAATAAAGAATCAGACTTACGTTTCCATCCACGTTGTAAGTATTTATCTTCTGCAGATGCGGCCTCAGGAACCTGTCCATATTAGAGAACCAGAACACCCTGGGCTTGTAGCTCTTATCCATCGCCATCCTCTTCAACTCCTGGCAGTACGAATTCCGAAGATTCTTAAACTTTATCGACACATGTCTGGACGTAAAATTAGGGATTTTGAGTATCCTTGCAATTTTATCTGTAGCACGTGTTCGCTCTAACCGATTTGGGTAATCTTTTAAACTGGTGTTCCACAGGCATTCTTCACTCTCCCATTCTTCAATAAGTTGAATAGTTTTATCGTCGGCTATGCGTAGGATGGAGTTGCGCGTGAGTTCCCAGCTCTCTGTCGCGGGTGGAGAGCGCGGGGAGGCGGCGGCGGCGCGGGCGGGGCGCATGGCGTGGCGCGTGACACGTCTACTCGCGGGGCGTGACCACGCCGGACTAACGCGGTGACGCACGCGCCGTGTGCCGCCGTTAGTGGGGATTCGACGCCGCGCGCCATTTGATGATACGCGCCGCGTAAGTCACGCACGCGTGGTATTTTTTTAAATTTATACGCTGTGTTTTTCACATAACATCACGCCTATCGTAAGGAGGATGTGGCAGAAGTGTATAATATTATGATGATAATATAAAAGTTTAGGTTTCATGTGAGACTATCACCATCAACCGATCACATTTCCAATCTCCGAGCTGATACAGAGATTTTCCTGACGTAAAAAAACACAAGTAACATTATTGCCGCGATCGAATCCCAGACCTGAGGCTGATGGATCGCATATATGATCGTTGCAATGCACAAAACGTACCATGACGTCTTATTGTTCTTTTTCTTTGTATCATCATTAGAAATAAGTTGTTAGAAATACTTTTTATGTATTTAAAGGTAAGCCTAGTGCGGGGATCAAAAGTAGTGTATTTTTATAATGTGTTTTTGGTAAGCAATATAAATATTGTATGTCGTAGTCAAACGTGATCCAAATTTGGAGCGTATTTGTGCATTTTAAACTGTCAAAACTGATCTGAGCGGTATACTTCATGACACGAGGCCTGTTCACAGCACAAATCACTCCCAGTACTTAATTATATAGGATATTGTTCTTAAGATGGCTTGGTTAGTTAATATCTTAATTAAATAGACGACGGCAAAACGTTTTTGAATAAGAAATTTACATCTCTGTTATTTATTTCCCTTTGTAGTGTAATGATTAAACATTATAACACCCTTTTTGTTTACGAATATCTATTGTACTGGTTTTTATTTGACACGATAACGACTTTTTTGCACAAGTAACGGTATCTTGTAACTGCCACACCATCAGTATACAGTGTAAATAAACAGGAGGATGAAATTTAAAATAAATTGATGGCATTATACAACTTGCATCGTGTAAATTAGCGTTTTGGCATACCTAGATATCATCCTCTAACCATAACTACTTAAAAAAACTAAAAAATCTCGATTCTACCATTGCTCTCGTCACGACACTTGTTCATAAAATGTTTTAACCGGAATCGCGGGCTGTTCCTGCGAGTTTTATTATCTCTTGCACACAACGACGTGTGTGTGTGTGTATGTGTGTGTGATTACAGTGAAATACAGTGACACCGATTGTGGGATTGTGCGTCCAGTTATCCATCTGTGGGTCAGCGCTGATAGAGGCGTGCTATAACATCAAATAAAGATCATGCCACTCGGATGTTTGAGAGCTAATTAAAAAAACAAAAAACCCGACTGCTTACACAATACTTTGTTACTACTAAATAACTTCGTTTGTCACCGCCTGCAACATCATAAAGAATTTAGTTTGACAAATTTCATTTGTTGTTAATGAATTTAATGTAGATAATGCTATACTTCTTTTTATCTTTTCAGTCCTTTTTTTTAAGCAGTCGGGTTTTTTGTTTTTTTAATAATTATTTTTTATTTCACTCTTTTTAGTTCTTTTAACCGACATGTTTTTTTATATCTATTAATTTGTAGAAATCAAATCTCTTTGAGATCAATGAGCCTTAATCGTGAGTTAAACTATCAAATGCAAAAACAATTATTCAAATTTGACCAGCAGTTTCCAAGATTAGCGTGAGCGAACATACAAACTAACTTCCACCCACTTCGGGCGCGCGAGCGTGCCGCTATATAAATTGGTAAATTGTGTTTAATCAGTAATATAAATGTGATAAGAAGTATATATTTTTGAAATGGTCTTTTCATGGCCTTTTATTTGATACCCATATTACTATGATGAAAAGAAAATCTATACCGCCCCCCCCCCCTTTTTTTTCATTTGCCGGCGCCATTTTGAAAATGTATATAGCCTATGTCACTATCACTGTTTCGAAGAATTCAACGACACCTCATTTGTCAAAATCCGTCTAGCCGTTTGGGCTTTAGGGCGTGCCAAAGAAATAGACATACATACATACATACGCTCGAAAAACATAACCCTCCTTCTGACGCAGTCGGGTAAAAAGAATAACGGTTCAGTCAATCGCTGGGCTAAGCAACGCTTAAAGCAGTCTCTTCATAGATGGGTAACCATATTGGTATCATCAAGTTCTACCGTGCCTTGAAGAGCTTGTTATTAAGGGTAGTTCTAGCTATCAGTTGATAAAAAAAAATATTAAGATCAAAGATGCAAACTATCAAATTGTTATGGGTAGTCAGAGACCAGAAAGTGTTGTCAGCAACTTGAATGCAAAGGGTATCGTATGGTATCGTATCGGAACGTGTGAAGATAACAGTATTGCTTTGCGTGAAACGATGATATTCAACTGCATCTGTTGGAGCCTACGCTAATGTAATTGGAAAAATAAGGTTAATAACATGATGACACTTTTATTTGGGGAATTTTGAAATGTTAAAGTTGTTTTTACAAAGCAAGTGATATAAGTTAAATTAATGTTTTAGGGAAATAATGATTATATTGTATCACAATTAACGTAAGCTTATCTCTGCGTTTTACCTAGTAATAACATGAACTGAGATAAAAGGTTAAATGTATTTATTTTCCTGACAACGCCCTCACTAGTGATGCAATGTTCTATGATATTAAATGAATGTGGTTTACAAAGGCTTTGTCACTATTAAAGCAATAACATCCATGTGTAATCCTCGTGTTATTGCCAAAGTAAAAGGATATACTGTACATTTATTACAAAATAACTTACCTCTAACAAAACGTCATGATGCCTGTATTTTCCCAAATAAATATCGCCAAACAGTTTGGTCGCCAAACACATTATTTATTAACAAACCTCACCAGTTTTGGATTTGATCTACAGTACAGGTGTATTACATGATTTTTATTCTTTTGTTTAGTATTTATATTAGACATGACATTTTTTTTTATAAACCGTGTTAGTTGAAAAAAATACTCGCTATCATGCATTTAGATAAAGCCTCATGTGTCAGTAATGTCAATTTATTTATATTAATTAACTTGTTGTAACTGCCTCGACAGTCTTGTGGTTAGCGTATGCGCCTCTCACCGTAAGGTCTCGGTTTCGATCCCGGGTCGGGCAAAGTGTTATTTATTTCCGTCAGAAGTTTCAATTGTGCAGAACGGTGGATTGCGATAGGCTCACCCTCTATCCCATGGGACCTAAACATTACAGGTGAAATGTGGGTGTTGTACCCCTCTGCCATACCATTCTAGGTAATATAGGCGTGATGTTATGTATGTTTATGATGTAACTTGTCGTAAAGGATAAAATATGAATGAACCATATCTGCCTTCCTATGGGAATTACAAGAATCGTGACGAAATAACTTATACTGTAATAAACGTCCAGAATATCCTTATATAGCCATACTATTGCAATGTCATTTATAGTAAATAGGTAGGTACTTATAATTAAGTATGAACGTTTTCAATTATGACGTGTAGTCTAGGAGAAACCCCGTCCAGTTCAATATCAAAGAAAATTGCATCAGTTTTTAAGGAGAAGGAAAATTTATTAAAATTCAGGCAATCATAAAATTTTAGGTATTAGATATTTATATGGGCCTTTTCCACTATTCCCTGAAAATTGCTTAAAACATGTACGTATTTTTTTTTTGTGGATATTTCATCAATAATTTAAATAATTAATATATACAGGGTGGATGCGACATAGCGACATTTATTGAAACCACAGCTTCTATACATGGCCAGTATGCATTTCCACCGGATAAAAAATTCTCTGGCGAAAAAAAAAGTATCCACGTCTTCCGAACAAATTGCACGATCGCAATGTTCAAATTGTTCGGAGAACGTGATTTTTTTTTTTTCGCCAGAGTATTTTTATGCACAAGTATGCTTTCAACCTCCATAGGATCAGTGTCAAGCAAGACGAAAGAAGATAACATAGAATCATTATATGGAGGTAAATTATAGGAGTATTGACTGTTGCTGTTGGTAGATATAGATGTGGCCAAACTTTCACCAATATTTACAAAGAATTTATTTACAGAATTAACACATTCCATAGGGCTATGGTACTTATGTATCAGACTCGAATTATTTACTTTGGGTGGTTTATATTGAGTTACGTCATTAATAGTTTTCCATAAAGTTTTATTGTTGTGAATTGAATCTGATAACCTATTTTTATCGTATTGACGTTTTAATTTTTTAATAAGATTATTGCAATAATTTCTGTATCGGCGATAAGTGATCTTTAGCATCTCATTAGTAGAATCATTTTTCAGCGACCTCTGCAAGTTGTTTCTATGTCTTATACATCTGAGAACACCATCAGTAATCCATGGTTTTAATATGCGTTTATTATTAGGTATAGAAAGAATTTTGGTATGCAACGAAAGTGAGTCCATAATTTTCTTGAGTAGAGCATCGGTAAAGTCCTCGGGATTGTCATAGGAATACAATTCCTGAATATTCGAAGACTCTAAAGTATTATATGCCCTATCAAAATCAATTATAGTTTTGTACTTTGCCGGCGAATACGATTTTGTAACTTTGGATAAGCTTAATATTATAGTATAATGATCAGTTATAGATGTCTCTAGGATAGCTACAAATGCGGATGTAAGACGTTTGTTAATTTTTATTATAAAGTGATCTAGGCAGTTCTTATGCCTAGTTGGCAAAGAGTGGGCAGGAAGGAGACCATGGTAAGACATGACGTTAAGATATTGTTCTCTATTGTTTCTCTCATGACAAGATTCTGTAGGGCTCACTATTAAATTAATATTAATATCACCCGAAATTATTATTCGCTTGTGTGATTTAATTTTTTCAAGATGAAGGTTAAGTGATTCTATAAAATTTTTAGCGCAGTAATTAGACGGAGATCTATAAATGCCTAACATTGCAAGTCATAGAAACACAATTATATTTTTTTACCCTATTTCCTTTTATAGCGGTAACTTCCATTTGATATTCGTTTTTATTATGTTCGTTTTACAGGAAAATTAACTAAATACCTACTGATACTGACCTAATTTGCCTTGTCAGATCAGTGGGTAGATGTATAAAGGCCTGTGGTTTGAATACTGGAATGTAAAATGACCATGTGCTTCGCATTAAATTATTTGGCCCACTGTACATTAAACGACAACAATGTTATTAGGTTAGCAATTTCAGGACATAAAATTATATCTTTATCAAAAAAGATCTTAAAAGATGAGGCCATCCGGTAGCGATGTGCCTACAGTGATACGGCAGTCTCACAAGCGATAAAGGTAATGCGTGCATTGAGCGGAGCACGTAGTCCAATTCAGATGATTTCCAGTTTGAAATAATTTCACAGAACAAGTAACGAGGGTCGAGTGGCCGAATGGTCGGAGCCCTAGGTTTTACGAACCGCCTTTGTTCGCTTATTTACTTGTTCTCGGAAATTATTGACTCGATTCGTCATTATTAACTTAGGTAAATGCTATAATAACTGTATTTAGGCGTGTGGTTTTTTTTTAAATGAGCCTTTATTTTGTAAAATCTTTTTATTAAAGAATTATTTAAAGTAACTATTTAAATGACAAAAGGAGGAAGTTAGTACAATAAAAGTAAATATAAGAATAATCGGCAAACACCTTTTCACAAATTTACAGGTAATGTGCCATAGAATTCAGGAAACGTGTTCAAAAGGCTGACAGCTTTGGCACGTTGCATGGCAATGCTGATTCTTTCAGCCAAGTAGGAAGAGTTGAAGAAAAATATCTTTAAATAATAAACGGGCACTCAGACCCCATGAACCTAGCGTCTCGATCTTAAGCAGCGCAGATATTTTGGATATTAAATTAAATGAGTACAGGTTTTATAAATAAATAAATAATTATATAAATATGTATACTTTAGCTTTAAGGTATTTATCTAGGTAAATCCAAAATATAAATGAATTAAATAATTTAATTTGACTAAATTAGGTTTGTGTAAATAGCTAATTTTTAATAGTTGATAAGGTCTAATTATTTTTATTTTATCTATGGGTTAGGTAAACCCAAAATAAAAATATTGAATTTATATAACATTAAAATGTTATATAAATTCAATATTTTTATTTAAATAAGAGCTGTCGTGACTCCACATGGTAATTTTAGTTACCTCAAGGTCATTTTCTGTATCAATTTATTTAAATTGTGAACTGAAAAATCAATGAGCATCCTTCACATAGAATTTGAGGCCTGCAAATTTATATTATATACCTTTGTAACTACATGAAACTAAAGCATGATATGGAGTTAACGATTGTATATCAGTCCTCCATAGCTGCATTATGTAATATAGCATCGCGTGTGCAACTGTATCATGACTAATATTAATGTAATGAGTAGATAGTAATATCATAAAAAAACATAAAATAAAAGATAAGGAATGAGTCAAAAGTGTGCTTCGTATCACCTCATCAATATTGTTAATTGACTTAGATCTTGCATCATTTATTTCATAGTTATCTTTTGAATTCTTTGTGGTGCAGCTTTTGTGAACGTGATTAAGGGTGGAAGCAGCAATGTCTCTTTTTCAACATGGCGCTAAATAAAAGTGCTTGAACAGTAATAAAAGTCCTGAATATACTGGCATAATTGAGGCATCATATCAGAATCGACAAACATAGCTCATGGGCTCGTGGCTAAGTCAAAGCCGCGCGGACCGACTGATCTTGCAGGTTAAGCAATGTTTACCCGCCGTCATCCGTGGATGGGTGACCTTCTTTAACATAACGAGTTTTCCTCCTTGCCTCGGAGAGCACGCTAAGCCGTTGGTCCCAGTTGCCATTTAAAAGCTATGGCAGTCGTAACGGGCATTCAGAGGTCAGAAAGTCTGACATCTAGTCTAACAAAGAGTATCGTACCTATTGCCTCGTACTGGGTTGGTAGATTGTAAATCTTCGTGATGTAATTATGACTTACCATCGTGTGGACTACACGTTCATTTAATACATAAGTAAGTAGTCAATAATTTGATTTCTACATTTTCATTCCCATAGCTTCTTTTTTAGGTCACATGTCCTTTGCCAAGGTCAGTCAATAGCATTATTATTGATGAGCTGCTATGCTAGCATACTTGCTGTTTACGTCATGAATGTGACAAATAAACATGCGGGCTGCCGGATGATAGATAAGATAATGAACATGAAAGGTTCGTGAGGTAACAAAGATGTAGTGCAGGTTGAAAAATATATTTGCTACCAGCTTCAGCGCGCGGCTTCGCCCGCACAATAGGTATGTCGATAAAATGACAGATAGCCTCTGTCCTTCGGCGGCCTTGAGCCATCTCCATACCAATATTCATCAATATTGTTCTGTAGTTTAGCCGTATAAGCGATACAGACCGACAAACAGACAGACCAACAGACAGTGTTAACTTCTCAGTTATTTTATTAGTAAGGACATACTCATTTATGAAAAAAAATAGTAGGTCGATAAATAGGCTTTGTCCTTCTCCTGGCCTTTAACGTCCTCTGTTCTAATTTTCGTCAATATTCCGTCGTTTAGCTGTAAAGCGTATAAAACACGATTTACTGCCGCATTTATAGGTACCTAAAAGATAGCAAATCAGTTGCTTGTAAAATTCAAACCCGTATTTAGCAGATGTTTTCATTACCTAACCTGAAAAAAATGTGCTTCTAAGACTTCTGAGGAGATCTTCATGAATCATACATTGATAGTGCAGTATCAGATATAACATCGGAAGGTGCATGACGACAACGCAGGAAAAGCCAGTGATAACGGTTCGAAGTTCTTGATGTAATACCTACAATACACACATCATATATTATACCCACTTGTGTATGACGCAGCCAGACAACGCGGTGCCTATGATTTCACAATGTTGCCGATTACTGAAAACAAAGAAGGTTCATTGCATACATCCGAGCATCCATTCAAATCAGTATAAATAAACTTATGGTGGAAGGAAAGGCGATAGAATAACTGATAGGGGCTAACAGTACCTTTCTATACAAATGCACCTCCTGTCCTCAATCGATACTGCATGCCGTTCCTAACCTAATGCCGCAGTATTGGTTTCCTACATGTTCTGCCCCCTCTCTTTCCTCTCCTGTTGGTAGGTGCCGGTATTAGTTAGGATCCTCTTCTCATTACTGGGTCCGATCAAAGCAGTCCGAGAAAACTGTAGTAAATGCATCACCGTTTGGCGCAAGGATAGAGGTAAGACAATGGGGCATCAAATTCACACAAATGCCCTACGACCATTGCATTATTATATACATATTAATATCATAAATGAACAAGTAGTATCAGACAAAATGGTGTCTGGGCGAAGAAACACATTTAGTGTGAACAATGTCCACCTGAGTCACCATCAATTATTGCGGTCGTATACCTGATAAGCACTTTTTAATCAACGTCATGACTATCGACCATGGCATATTATATTAGTTTGTGGCTCGTTTTATGCTTTTCTTTACTCATATCGTAAAAATAAATCAAAGTGACGAGAATTGAAATGATTGAAACTATTTGACGGTAGGTAAAAGATGGGCTTAGGCGACATGTCGCCCTCTTAATTTCTTGCCTACAGGCGAGTTGTCCCTCTTGTAATATGTTAATACCACATTCGCCCAAATATAATTTTATAAGTGGGCCAGTCCTACCTCTGAATATCCAGTAGAAGTCAAGTGGACCATTGAATTAGTTCCACTGATAATCGATCGTTCCAACATTATAGGCATTATCTAAGTTAATAAAATAAATTTACCTACAAATAATTGTAAGGGATTATGATTACAATTGTATATCAGAAGTCTAGTACCCCGTAGTACATTATACGCTCGGTTTATTAGATGGTGTTTTAATGTATGTGGTAGAATAATATTGATAGATCGGTAAAAAAATACTTACTTAACTTTACCTGGAACAAACACATATTTAATTTTTATAACACGATGTTTTTTTAGTTTGCAATGTTTGTATTTGATGTAACAAAGAAGAGGGTACTTATATATTACTTTCCTTATATGCCATTTGATAAAGTACCTTACTCTTCAATCATTTCAATCAATGGTGTGTTGAGTGCATAATTATTATTGTTTTCCTGTTGCTATACGAGTAATTAGTGCTGAAGTTTGTTATTACTGGAAAATTAGTCAAATACATTATATTGTGTTAGTCGTAACTGAAAGGTATGTGCCCACATTTCATATATTTAATGCATCAATTTTAGAAAAAGCATTTTAGTGAGTGTAACTAATATAGTTGTTGGTTTGTTTTGTTTTAGACATGACAGATGAACCTTCTTCTACTACTGGTTACACAGGTAATATGCAAATTATCAAGTCCCAGAGAGGCTGCGATCTCCTTTTAAGAAATGGATACAAATATAATTTTCGAAGAAAAAACAATAATGAACATATTGTTTGGCGGTGCGCGAACAGAAAATTATCCAACGCTACTTTAGTTTCCTCTGGTTCTTTGGTTATTAAAGAAGAAACACATAAATGCACCCCCAGCGAGGTGTCAAATGAAGTCAGGTATAGGGTTCATAAATGCATAGAAAAAGCTAAACATGATATTACGCCTATACCAACTATTTATGCAGACGAAGTGGAAACTTATAATAATCTAGGTTTTGATATTGTTAAATCTATGCCTACTTATAATACAATAAAAAAAGTATTGTATAGAAACCGAAACAAATCACTGCAAACTAAGAAACAACGTTTTCTAAATGTTAAGGATGTTGTTATTCCAGGTAAATTTACTAAATTTCTTCTCGCAGAATATGCAGACAACAAGAAAAGAATATTACTATTTTCATCTCCAAAAGGAAAACTTGCCTTAAAAAAAGCTAACCATGTATTCCTAGACGGAACTTTTAAATGTATAACACCCCCATTTACACAACTTTATACAGTTCATGCGGATTTAGGTAGCACTGAGGAAACTCACAGTATTGTACCAGTGTTGTATGCTTTTCTTAATAATAAAAAACAAAAAACCTATGAAATATTGCTAGCCCTTATAAAAAGTCAGATTCCAGCTTTTAATCCGAACATTTACACATTGGATTTTGAAGCTAGCGCAATGTCAGCTATTTCAACATATAATCCCAAAGCTAAAATTCAAGGTTGTTTTTTCCATTTCCATAGATGTTTATGGAGGAAAGCTGAAAAATTGGGCATGAAAAAGAATAAAATGTATACATCCCACATAAAGCGTTGTATAGCTTTGGCGCATCTTCCTGATGATTACGTTACAGACGGTTGGCTGTACGTTCAAGGAGAATCTATTGGAGATGACAAAATATTACTTTTCAATGATTATTTTGAAAAAACATGGCTTTTGAAAAGGGGGTGTTTACATGATAAGTGGCATTTTTTCGACGTAAGGCATAAAACTAATAACGCCGTTGAATCCTGGAATGGAAGGTTAAATAAAAAATTACAACCAAAACCAAATCTTGCGACGTTATTATTTCATTTACAAAAGGATTCTATGTACTACTTTGGGTTACTTAAGAAAAAAGGATTTATAAGTCCAAAAACAAAAGAAAGTATGTGGTCCCAGAAGAAATTACGAAGCGTTATTAAGGAATTAATTGATAACGAAATCAGTGTAGGACATTGTATTGAAAAGTTAGCTAATACCTGACTTTTCCATTTTAACCTATACATCAAGTAAATGCGTCGATTATAGCACACACAAAACAATCAGAAATAAACAAGTAACAAATTAATATTTGATTTCGGACAGTTGTCCTTTTTTCTGCCGTGATTATTATGTAATTTTGGAATAAGCTTACAGATTGATTAACAAGCCAAAAAATATTGTAATAAATAAGTATGTACACAAAATGCGTATCATATTATTTGTAATCATAATCCCTTAAAATTATTTGTAGGTAAATTTATTTTATTAACTTAGATAATGCCTATAATGTTGGAACGATCGATTATCAGTGGAACTAATTCAATGGTCCACTTGACTTCTACTGGATATTCAGAGGTAGGACTGGCCCACTTATAAAATTATATTTGGGCGAATGTGGTATTAACATATTACAAGAGGGACAACTCGCCTGTAGGCAAGAAATTAAGAGGGCGACATGTCGCCTAAGCCAAAAGATGAGACTAGAGCTTCCAAAAGATTTACAACCAGTGACATCATTTAGAATGACTTTGGCATATTATAGGAAGATGAGAAAGAAGTTTAGTTTTGTTCTTTATAGTCAATTACCAAATCTGTCGCATGGTAACATGGTGAACCTTCTTTACCATCTTTATTGTATTCTCATCCGATGACTAATTACAATTTTTGCTAACTAAACAAATCAGCAGACTATTCAATAGACATTTTGTAAGCGTCTAGACTTTAAACCGTTCTTTCATTGATCTGACTTAGATTTTGCTGACAGCCCATTAAACACCTTTTGTTAGTCATCTTCAGTCATCAAGTTATAGAATAAGAATTAATTGATGACTCATTCTGGTAAGGAGCTCATGTAATTGGACTACACTACACGTAAGTATGGTCGTCACCGATTACTGGAATGAAATTATAAGACTGCTGAATATTTGTAACATAACTTGACAATTCATTGTTTATTTTTCCCAGCAGGCTTTAATTTAGCTACGACCTATTAGAACTAAGCCTATGACCGGCTCCAACAAGCCACAACATTTCGTCACAAGCCGACATCTTTGGGATTAAAATAGCAGCATCAATTAATTAAGTAGACTCTAAAGAGCCATCACTCATCGCTGCTCGCAAATTTAACGCACTCCTGAAATATAACGGAGAGCAAACGGTCCCACCGTCGCCGTCGCACCTCCATTTTGTGCCTCTAATTCTGCAAATATACTTCATTTACATGATCTGCCGGGAAACGGCAGCCATTACAGGTCATAACTCATCTCGATACTGCGCAATAACCCCCGAACCCCATTTGGGGTTACTTATCTTAAGACCGGGTTCTCCGGTAGACGGGAGATGAGCTATCTCCCGTTTATGAGGGAGTTAACTCGTGTGCACGACATAAAACTGCTTTTAATTAAACATACAGTAATGCACGGGAATTCTCGGATTATATACAGTATGTATGTCTGTGTGTCTTAATCTGTGCACATAAAAGGGAGGTAAGCGGTATTGACTATTAAAGCCCGGAACTATAATAGCTATAAGCCAGGCAGGTAATGGCAATCGTTACGTAAATTATTTCATCAAAGAAAATAGTGAAGATAAAGTTTACGGAATAATTAAAAAGTAAGAGTTTTGCATTTCTTGAAGGTAGTAAAACATTTATTTGTAGAACGGGACCATTTCACTTTTACTGCCTACTGCTGGCAATTGGTGCAGGGGATGTAACGTCGCAGTGCTCATAATTCTGTAGTTAAAAGTCTGGGCAGTTTAACTTTAAGTGTTTTACCTGCATAACCATAAAAAAATAAAACCTAAAACATTATTTTCTTTTCGTCGTTTTTCATTTAAAACACCTTAATTCATTAAACTTAATTTATCGTCCAGATAAAAAACTGAAGTAATATCCAGCTAATAGAAAAGTATCCCACTAACAATTACAATCTCAGTATTGAATATTGATTTATCTGAATTAAATGGCGTCAACAACATTCTATAAAACAGCGTATAAGTCATCGAATGTTATTTTCAACGTCATCAATAACGCCGTCATGATTTAGGGAGAACGAGAACCCCATATTCTCCACCATAAATCAGATATTTGATTCATTAAACAATAAATTATTGGAAAATAAATCAATCGGTTGGATTGAATTGTAAATAGAATACACCATACAATTAAATATATTATTATTTTTTAGATACTTCAAAAAAGGAGGTTATTTTAAGTGTGTAAAAATATTGTTTTTAAATTATTTTAACTTGTAATTTTCATTAAAAAAATATTTCGATAAAGAATGAAAATCTATTGTTCAATTGGCAAAAAATCAATGAACAAACATACAAATTATTACCCATAATTACAATCAAAATATTGAAGTTTTTTTATACAACTTAACATAAAATCGCCTCCATTTTGAAGTTGGTTAAAAATACCATAGCTTTTATTAAAGTAAAATTCCCAAATATTTAAAATTTCAACCATGTGCTACATATATTGGCATGCAAATCATTGTATTTTAACATAATGGTAATCATGATACCTACTGCCGAATCAAGGTCGCAGAGTTTTTGTGACTGTTGTACAACTTAATATTCTAATGTTAATTAAAGTGTGTCATTTGAAGCACAAAAGGCGATTTTAGACCTGTTTAGTGAGTTTAAGTAATTGTGTCTTTATTTGTAGTATGACTGTTATACGTATCAAATAACTGGTTGATAGTATTTATATAATTAAGTATTTATATATTTTTCGTTATATTTATGGTGTTTACGGATATCATGATGAAAAACTGGCCAGCAGTAGATTTTAATATTTACATAATTTACCCACTTACAAAAAAAAGCCATTTTTATCTACTTCCTATTTTTATAGCATAAGGGACGAGAAAATAGCTTCCTATTTTTGTGTGACGTAGATTTTACTCCTGGCACCTATATATTAGTTTCAGTTAATATAAAATCGATTTGTACAACAAAAACTTTTCATTTATAAAACTTACATAAAAAAGAAATATAACCTTTTTGCTAATCAAAGCATTAATAAAAAAACATGACTCACTAACCCACCAAAGATTGAACAAAAAACCAATATGAAACAATTCAACAAAGAAAACTACGCAAGCCGAGCCACGGTACATCGCAGTAAGTTATATACAGGATGGTCGGAAATAGCAGCGGCAATAAAACAGGGGCGGTGGCGCCACCTGTGCTCAGAGACTCGTAAATTCTCGAATCATTTGTGTGATTGTTGGATGAAAAACGTATAGACGGACGACTTTAAACAATAATATCGATAAAAAGAACCTATACATGACACTTTAACCAATTAACACAGAAAATTACTATAAAGAAAACCACATGATTGTTTTACAGTGGAATTAATTAGAACGATTAATGATTCATCATAACCTTCAATAACAAATAGGTTACTAGAACAATAAATAACTTAACAAACCGTATCGATGAGTGTCGACGACGTTTCAACCGCAGCGAAGACATCAAAACCGCAGCCGCTTAGACCCGCCCGTCTGTCTCACGCTTAAGGTAGCGACCCTTGAATACCTCGTACTCATCGAGGCGGCCATGATGATGCAATACCTTCCAACGAGGGTCCTGAGGGCCCCGAGTAACTTCCTCTACCAATAACATGAAATAGTTTAAAAGGAACTTCGCGTTTACTTACAAATGACTTTGGCCCTAAGTATTCCTAAGTCATTATTCACAACTTTAGGACATACCGAACTATTGCTTACGAAGTTAGTCGGAATTGTGTAGCTAAGTCAAAACTGTGTTTATAATAAAAACTTCCATAAACCTATTTTTGTTCTACGAAAGTTGAACACGCGGTATTATATTTGTGCCATTTTTTTAACTGACCATGTATTGACTAGGCAATACATTTGCAATTTCTTGAGAGTATTCGAAAAGGATCTGTTTTTCTTGTTATGGCGAACTGGCCCGGCTTATTTAAGAAATGAAATAAAATAAGTTTATTTGAATGAATATGGGTATACGTAGATAATTACATATAATATACATCAAATTATTCCTTATCGTCTCTAGATAGCAGTAGTAATATTTGCTTCTCAATGTCTAACCGAAATAATGAGAAATTAGTTGAAACCTGAACCTGTACCTAAACTCATTATTTCATTGCATCCACAACTCCACCATTTTTGTGAAATTCCGAATGATAGACTATATTTACCAACTAAAAGTAAATTGGTTCACGCTTTTTTGGTTTTGTTCTACGTTTGAATCTTCACAAAGAAAATATCATGATATCAGTATACTACCGTACGCTAAACTCCGACAAATGTCGCCATATTTGTGTAAGGTTCTATGAAAATGTAACATGCAGGGCACTCGATACTCGACAGTCATCGTAAGGAGCTAGAATACAAAATTATGAAAATGGTATGAATTTTACAGTGACGTGTTTGTAGTTTGTGGTTTAATTCAATTCATACTTTATCATATTCTATAACTGTTTAAAGTATATACTTCAAGTTTGGATATTACATTTGATCACCTGCAGTTGAACCCAAAGCTATAAGTAGTATCTCAACCTCCATTAACTATGTATATGTTCTGACCTGCATGTACCTAAGTAGTACATAAATAGCATAGCAACAGCTAACATAGCGGGTGCGTACGCGCATGTCGACTGACCCGCGCTGCTCTCGAGAAAGTGTCCAGTCCAACAAGTTTTTATGCTGCGATTAGTGCTAGATGCCAGGCTAGACCGATGCTAGAAATGGAAAGTTAAGTACAAAGGGGAGGGGGTTATTATAGGTCTGTACTTGAGTACTTTCGTAAAAGTAATGGAAAGAGATTATATTAATGAGGAGACTTCTCTTAACGTGAAAATCTGATTTCATATTTATGAGGATTGAATAAACTACTTTAAGTTGATTCACAATTTTATCGATTTCAAAAAAGGAAAGTAAGTTGAAATTTTAACCGAAGATGTAAAACTGTTGCCGCTATTACGGGTTCCCATAAAACAGACATGATTATTTGATGGTTTTACAGATAATGGTTCGGAACCCTTGATCCGTCCGACTTGCACTTGGCCGTTTTCTCTATAGATTAAATAGTTACTCAGTATTTTTGGTATTATTATATGAAGTGTACTAGTCAGTACATTACATTTAATCACAAAAATACTAATAAAATAACCCATTCTTTTGTTTCCCACCACTTTACGTAAAATTTTAACAAAGAGTAGAGGCAATACGTGCTCAACAGATGAAATTACAACTGTATCACTATCAATATTGACGTCAAAGGTGTTCCACGTCAGCACAGATATCCCATGAAACAATAATTAAAAAACAAAACAAGCAAAACGTGCACGCTATCTTATATTAGCATACAGTAACGTAACGTCATAACTGACTTAGAACTACGGAAGAGAATAAGACAATGTTTACCCGCCAAGGTCAGAAGGGTAGCTGAAAGACCCCAAAGTAGACGCCCCCGAAGAAGGGGTAAAAACAAGACCAAAGACCCAGGAGAATAATACCCTCCTAGGCAAACTGCGAAAGAAAACCAATAGGTTGAGAGCACCAGCTCACTTAAAAAGATAAAGTAAAAGTGATTACATTTATAAAATAAAAAATAAAAAAGGCAAATTGTATCCATAGGTCTCAAGGTCTATTGACTACCGGATGGCGGAGTGGGTAGTGTAAGGTCGCTGGTTCGATTCCCGCACAAGACAAATCTTTGTGTGCATGAACATGGAGCTCCGTCTTGGTCTGGGTGTTTCTATGTATAATAAGTATGTATTTACAAAAGAAAAGTATATATGTACTTGTATTCGTTATTCTAGTACCCATAGTACAAGCTCTGCTTCATTTGGGACTAGACGGCGTTGTGTGTTTTCTGTGTGACATATTTATATTTATTTATTAATTAAATTGAAAATGTTCAAAAGTTTAAATTCACTTCACTGTCTCATATTATTTACTGTGCCAGTAATTTCATGGCTCACTGAAACAATGAGCTGTAATAACCTTCAAAAATACTCTTTGGGGGAGGAAGTTGATTGGTGGTGCAAGTAATATGTAAAAAAATAATAAAACTTACCAAAAAATCAATTATAAATTGTAAAACTTTTTATTTACCAAATAGGATGCAATTCAACCAACATTATAATTTTATATCCACAGCTTCTTTGATGGAATTACCTTCTTAGAATTTGTATCACGGACTCACAAAACGAAATAATTCCAGTGTTTAAACGACAAAAACTAAATCTATCATCACCTTCACTACTATCGTTTCATCGCCATTGTCCTTGCTGGAAGCCTTGCGATCCGTCTAACACATGTTGTCCTTCAAACAGTACTGTTACTGTGCCACGCTTGGTAACTCGATGACATTGGATTCATTGTTACTTAGGTCTTTGTAACATTGAAAAAACGTTTCTATGTTTCAATTATTCACCTATGCATTTTGGCCATGAGACTCATTTTCAACAATACCTTATTTAAGAGATTTATGGTTAATGAACCGGTCAAGAGCGAGTCAGGCTTGCGCACGCAGGACTTCGTACCTTTATCATGTTTTCAATTTCCAAAAAATGTTTTGGCTTAATTTAGGTTAGGAAACATACAAATAAAATGTGTAAAACCGCATTTAAATCCAGTAGTCCACTTTGAAGCTGTTAGCTGATAGCACATGAAAAAGTACTTGCACAGTCAACCACTCATGTTCCTCTAAAAATGAAAACCATTAGTTGTTTTCCATAAATTTTAGATCTGTGAATATTTTCGATCATCCATAAGTAGGTGTATTAGGTTTCCTTAGCGGCAGGCCTAGCAACAGTATTCCACTGCACGAAAGTGTCGTCACACGCGGCTCGGAGAAATTTACAAAACATAGCTTCTTGGAAGTCGTGTTTGACGCTGCTCGTATCAACAACGATCCGATCTGTATCACGACGATCAGCTGCTTGACAACGTGACCAACACATCAATGGCGACAGTTTGCTAACTTATTTAAAAAGGTTTTTGTTGCGAGTTTAATATTTCAGTTTTCAAAGAGTCTGTCACTACATACAACACAAAAAAATATGTGACGGATGTGCTTCGATTTTTAATTTACAACAAGAAGAGGATAAAATAGACCTTTAGTTTCAGATTGCTTATAAAGTACCAGCAACAGTTTAAAATCTTGTAGCAATTAATTATCATAAACAGACAGTGATCACTGCCAAATCTTTGGCGAGTTTTTCAAGCTCTCATCTTCCGAGCCTCTTCCGATTTATTCTGAGGAATTTATGGATTGTTTCTACTTTAAAGTCTTACATATTCACATATTAGGCAGAGCGATCGCCATGAGATCACCATCACAATAGACATTTGTTTGATACCGTACCTCCATTGCCACCTACGAGGTGATATGACTTGTTATACTCAACAACGGCTAAACGTGTAAACCATAGAATTGGGAATAACGACAGTTAAGTCAGCTCAAGTTCCCATGGACATCTATAAAACAATCAAGAGTTTTATAGCATTCGTATTGAGCATTTTTTATAATTTTCTTACCCGTCAGACAGAAAGGACTCCATAATATTAACCACGTCACCGTCAGCAGAATCACCTCTTTTATGTTCCTAATACCTTTTCAGCATTGTTCGTACAACAATAGAATGACCCGAATTTATGATGCAAAAAACTTCTCATCCGGAAATTCCCCAACGCTCCTGCCGGAATATACCGGTTTGCGGTATTGTGTAATATTGTAATTATTGTGAAATATTAACTACTTGAACAGCAACACGTTGGTGCACGTCTATACGTGCGTTTAGGTCTACAATGTGGTATAATAGGTAGAGTTATTATTGTTACGGAATATTATTATTCTAAAATTAATTATGAAATAAGGCACCATCCATTACACATATTAAGTAACATAAATTTGTTAATAACTAATTCTTTATGTCCCTGATATACCTACATAAAATATATTAAAACATTAATTAAATAAAAATATAAAGTTAAATAAAAAACCCAATATTAAATAAGTCGCTATTGTTTTGATAGTCATACATAAGTTCATAAAACAATACAGAGTTAAATAGCATTTAATATTATCATTAGACTTCATACAGTCTTCAATGCATAATTTTAAATAAATATTATTCTTATATCCATTGATTATGGCTCGTAAAATGACAAATAAACAATCATGATGAAATAAATAAATCAAGTAAAATAAGCCCTAAAATATACATCAGAATACAACGTCTTTAACACATAGCATACGATAATACTAGGAAACATGTATAGTAAGACTTCGTTCTTATCACGACACTTCCGTACTATTATCAGAAATATATTATTACTCTGAAACTGACAAAAATTTCAAGAATTATTACGTGACTTGTGGGCGACCCTTCAACGATATTGATAACAAATATTAATAAGTATATTTCTGTCACTCATGTTTGTAGAATGTTACTATTGGATGATGAAATTCCGACTCACTTTCACCACATGGCAGCAAAAATACTTACTTACACACGGCTACCGATCAACCTTTACATTTTCAGCATTAGTTTGGTCTTGCATTGTTGTGAAGCTGAACGCGAGACCATCGTATGCTGGCAATGTATAGGTTGATGTGTAACTGTCTGTAATTATAGACAGAGTGACTAAATGATCAAACTCTGATATCGCATGCGACATCAATTGGTGTGTCATGTAAAAAAACCGGAATATAACGTGTCGTTATCCTAACCTATAAAAAGATAGAAGTCAAAAAAATTATAGGAAATGAATAAGAAATAAATAAGGCAAACGTATTTTAGATGTAATGATGTATATAAATATTTTTTAGCGACGCCGCGAAGCTACGTAACTATGTACTTACTACAAAGAACACTATTATAAGTACTGCACTGCCATACTAACAGTTCAGCCATATAGAAATCAAGAAATCAAATTATTTATTGCCATGGGCCTCAAGGGGCGCTTGAACACTTCAAAATAAGTTCGTATATCGTATAAGTTTCATCAGCTATAAAAAAGTATTACTCATTAATTAAAAGTCAGCGTAGCCGTTACGAAAGTGACGAAATAAAATTAATAATATCCGAAGCGGCTTGACGACAGAAATCCGTTAGGTATTGTGCTCAAGTGACTCATATTTAAAACTAGTCGGTTCATGTCCGTCTTATTTTGGGTAAAATATTCATAAAGTCCAACGTTCGAGTCCGCGTCAGACTGTTTTATATAATGTGGTAAAAGCCGCGATTCATAGAATATATTAGTTTTATGAGCATTTAATACGATTATTATTAATTTTAAATAATGATGAAATTTGTAAAATTTACTAAATATAAAATTAATAAGAAAAATCATTATAAAGCCAAACTTCGTTGGCTTTATAATATAAAGGCCAAGTAGTTGATAAATATTAATGAGGATTTTGAAGAGATGGATAGTATTTAAGAGAAAAATATTTATAGAAATAGTCTTAGTGTTGTTTTGACTGTTACCTCTATACCAGAGACGAAATCTTGTGAAACATTCAATATATTAATTAACATTTTGCATAAACTTAATTTTAAAATTAATATTAATCGATCGAGACCTTAGCCTAAAATAAAATAGATTCAGTTTCTATTTTCTCATTACTACCTAACTAAAATTACTTGCTGACGGCACATAGTTACGCTTTTTACCCTTATAAACTCGTTCACGAAAGCCCTACCAATTTTGAAGAACATTACAAATACCTAGATTAGAAAAGACACTAGACGTTAATAACAATTATCATAAGTACATCCCCTATGACACTAGAGGTAGGTATTTAGGTAAACGTACACTTGTGCCAAGTGCCTCCTTCATAACTAGACTGATGCAATATCTGTATGGTATGACATGGTTCTTTGCAAGGAGAAAGGTGGTTGGGCCTCCATACCGAAAACGCTGCCAAAAAGTAGCAATGACTGCCTAATAAATAATGAAATTGAATAAGGATCATTACACAACGAAGTATGTACCGAATGGGCGTGGTAAGTGGCAAATGGCAATTACAGGTCATGAATTCTTCTTCCTTTGTGTCGATGGCTGCAGTCATATTCTATGAGCCCAGTTCGTGGCCACGTGGATAGCACTTGCATTTGCTTTCATGAGCGCTTCCTTTGTGCAGGTGGTGAAGCAAGTGGGACAAGTCATGAGATGGGCCATAGTCTGTACCTGTACAGCCGATTCGTCAACAAAACCCCACCTTACCAGGTTCTGTTTGCTTCCACCGACTTGAGTTTGGCGCCTATTGAGTGACTTCCAAATTGATCTTGGAAATCTATAACCCATGAAATTTAATTATAGATGTCGTCATATCTAATGACAGCGATGTCATGCCTTAATTTGCCAGAAGAAAAAGAAGACAAAATAATTTGTGAACAATCTATTAAATGTTTTATATATAATTAGAAATCTCGTTAAAATCTCATTATAAATTTTAAAATAAACAACTTAATTAAACACAAATACTCTAATCCATTTATAAATGAAGTCAATGGTATATAATCAGGGCAGTCATTAAATGCTTAATTTTGAGGCTACGTGACTCAATTCTCGTAGACTTGCTCTAGATGTACTGGGTCTATTTTTATTTTAGTATTCAGATTCAAATTTTTAAATGTCGGTCTATACTGCTATGTCTACGTGACTTTGTCCTAGTAGTCAACCAATAATATTTGACGGCAAATTAATTGGTGGTGGTTCCTCCCTCCAACGTGTGCACAATCAAATGATGTCCACGTGGGTACTATCATGTATTGAGTTCAATTGTTCATATTTTCGTAAGTAGTTTTTTATTACTATAAAATATTAAAAGAAACACGATCTGATCTTTAACGGTGAATACTATTACAGAGTTTGCACTTTTATATTCATGGGTTTAATATTTTGTATGTTTAAGGAAAAAACGGTAATAAAGTTATTACTTTTAATTATAAATAATATAAGACACTTAGTAAAAGTATGGTATAATCAGTAAATTAGACACGCTGACTTGCACGTGACTATCATCATGTTAAATACTAGATTATTCAACTTTATGTTTATAATTTTCTTGGACAGTAATGATTTATTGTCCCCTAACACACTCTCTAGAAAATACACAGGCTAATTTAATATAAAATTAAAATGCTGTACTACTTAATAAAACTAATATTTTTACCAATAGATGTTTATAATAAAATATGTTTTGAATTCAATTAAAAAAAACAAATTGATTTATTGATACAATACAGAAAAGTAAATAAATACAGTGGTTCTGAGGTAGACAGTATCACTGAGCCCCACACTAGGATACCCTGGGTTGTGGGGGAAATCGGCGCTATGACCAATAAAATTGATCATATTAAATAGGTGTCAGATTCCTATTATTTTATATTTATACCTAATTGTTTTCTCTCAATGGTGTAACTACACTGAAATCGAACGAGGTCAATCAATTTTGGTGTAACTACACTCTATTGTCCTTTTTACGATATTTAAATTAGTGTTAAAAATAACCACATTTAACCAAACCACAATATACCTATTTCATAAAAAAAACCGCTTGCACAACACTTGCACACGTCCATATTTCACAATTTTTCTCGCATAGCAACAGTGGCGATGGCTTGACGGCAATGACTCATGAGTCAATGTTGTCGTCACCACACTCACTGTCACCTCACCACGTGTAGTCTCGATGAGTCGATGTATCGAGGGCAACCACGAGATAGCAGCGATACTTGTCATGTCGCTACTGGTCGGGCGTGACGTCAAATTTGTTTGTTATCACTGACGTATGTTTTTTCAGATGCTGCATATTTTATTACATGTAGGTTACCTTCCAATCCATTTCCTTTTACATTTATTTAACTTAGGTGGCAAACAAGCATACGGCCAGAAGCGAGGTAAGTATTTTTCTTTCTACTATTATGAGATTCAACTTGCTTATGCTGAAAACCATCAGCAATCAGTTACACGTATAATTTCATGGGTTATCCCGTTCCAGTATTTCCAGTAACATAATAATATATGTACGGATTTCTTTCGACTACGTCAATTTGTGATGATGATGTTATGGTAACAATTAAATATCAATAAAGAAAACCTACGTAATTTCATACAACTGATAATAAATTCTATATTCATCATTTAATTTTTGATAGGTACTCGTATTGGCCAGAGCAGTAAATCATTCTTGAATGAAATTAATCATCAAGCTGTTTGTTAGGTTTATGACTTCATTAAGTTCGCCCGTGTTCTACGTAATTATTGCGTAATAAATATAATACTTTTGAATGATAACGGCATGGCGACAGACAGTTAATTGTGCTGGTTATTAAAAAATAACGTATGAATGCAGAGAAAAGAGGAATTATACTTAATAGTAATTTCCTCATTGAATTTTAAATCAAGTACATTTAAGTTATATATTTTACTATAAAAACTTTAAAGAACGACTTACCAGTTTAGTAAAAAAAATATTTTTTTTTGGCTTACTCAGACATTAAACTGAAGAATTAGCAAGCCTAGTAGCAGCCGTAATTATTTTATATAACATCTTCAAATTAAATAAAAGAATGTGTTCTTCGACTAGAAAAAACAACACATGCGATATTATTCTTCCTATCAACATCAGTTCCCTTTAAGGACAAGACTGCCAAGCCAAACCTCAATCCCGTACAGCAGTGATGATCCTAAATTGGTTGGTCACGAAGCATTTTATAAGTAAATTGACGATACCCTAAATGCTGGGAGAGACCTTGGCATCAAGGACCTGAGGTGCAGTGACGGTAGCAGGGAGGAGGAGGGGATTTTTACTTTAGAGGTTTATCGGAGGATACGGGCAATGGCTGCCGCAAGACAACGGTCGTAAGCCTCTCGACACACTCACGGTGACCTGCCATATAAAAGGTTGGCCTCCTCCCCTTATCTTGACAAAGTCGTATTTATCCATCACGTATGCAGCCCAATTCAGACAAAGGTAATGACGCAACGAGCTGTTGCTATGCGCGAGCGGCACGTTGCGCACGCGCTGCTTTTGTCATACGAATTATAAAAGTTAGAAGAACCATTATTGTTTCATCACCATCATCATCAAACCAGAAAACATTTTGCAAGCTCTAAATCCGTGGTTGATTAAAGTACAGACGGTGGTACTCCCCTTTTTGAGCTGAATATCAAAATCTTTACTATACAAACTGACCATACGTACGTATACATTACCAAAATCCTAAAAGCCGTTTCTTCAGAAACAATAACCAAATCCAGTCCAGTTTTTTAGTATTTTCTCGTAAGAACTTGTGGAATGGATTCTGTTACTGATTCTTAAGAAATTAATTTCGCAGTTTTGGTAAAGAAAAATGAGCTTGTAAAACATCTCAATGTGATCATCTTCTTCATCATCTCAATTCATATCAGAGTGGATCTTATATCAGTCTTTATGTTGTATATGTGCACTCCACGACATCACGCATGCATCCTCCGTACATACTTTTATGTAACTGCATGTGCCTTATTGTATTAAGGCTTCGGAAAGAGAAACGAGGTATATGGTTAAAAGGCTGATGCTCGCATCGTATACCTACGTTCTGTTTATCTTGTACACGTGGATATCATTTGTTTGACATACGGATCTGTTCATTAACCGACTTCAAAAATAAGGAGGAGGTGCTCTATTTGATTGCTTTTTTTTAGGCGTCATGTTATTTCTTAATGAATATAACATAACACCTAGATTACCCAGAAGCAGAGGTGTATAACACCTACACTTCACTTGTTATATTTAGTTCTCATGTGATAGGAGGTGAGCCTATCGCCATCCCTCGGGCACAAATATAACTGGCGGAATAATCTCAAACAACACTTGCTCGACCCGGGATTCACACACCGAGACCTCAGGTATACGTTAACCACTAGTCCAACGCCATCTACTTTTCGTATTTAACTGACAATTTAGTACATCTTCCATTTTCACTGCACACACATGCCTAGTGTGCCTATTACATGATTTATTCATGAATTTGAGAATAACGCGTAACTACAGAAATCTTTTCATTTCTTTTTCGTCTTCTAAGTCTTCGTACATTTTGATTTCTTTTGCCTTTTGTACATCTAAATATGATGATCCACGGCTTCAAATAAAGATAAATATAACAATATGTTGTATGAGTTTACTATGAAAACTGAAAATAGGAACAAGAATACACGTGCAAATTATTTTTCAAAATACAGTCTGTTTTTAACCGACTACAAAAAAAAAAAAAAGGGGTTCTGTATTCGATCCGTATGTATGTATGTATGTATGTATGTATGTATGTATGTATGTATGTATGTATGTATGTATGTATGTATGTATGTATGTCACCTTTTTATGTTCGCGATTTTCTCGAAAACTACTGATCCGATTTGAATGCAGTTTTCGGTATTTTAATCCTTGTGTTTCAAGGAAGGTTTTAGTATATAATTTATCAGAATCTGATGAAGATCTTTGGAGACAGGCAACGGAACTCTTCAAAAACGAATAGCTAATGAACCACGTTTTGTGCAATCGTGTATCTATGTATTGTTTTCACCACTACATAACATAACATCATGCCTGTGTATGCTTTGAAGAGTAAGCAGAGACAGCCTACTTACCTACCCTTAAAGTACCGAAAGCTCTGCTTAGGTTTGGACGGGGCTTACGTTTCAGCATATTTGTTATTATCGTAGTGATAACTTATGATCATGAAGATCTCAGAAATATTTTTTTGATAATATATAAGGATTTGATAAAAGATCTTTAAGGTGGCCCTCCGAAGGCAGCGTCAGCGAACCTGAGCGTAGCGTCGCAGCATATTATCATACAAAAAAGCTGCGCGCGCAATGTCACTTCTGCGTGCGCAGTTTTTTCTATGAAAATATGCTGCGACGCTACGCTCGGGTTCCCTGACGCTGCCTTTGGAAGGCCACCTTTAGAGGTAAACGGGCATTACAAATTAAAATGAAACACAAATTAATCTGTCTATGAACTGTACGGGCATTTTCTCTTAAGTATTGGAGGCGCCGTCGTATCCTTTGGGCTATATTTTGATTGTTTCTATTGTGTTTCATGCGTAATTATGCCTTAGTATTTCTTCCTAACCCCATCGTTAAATATAAAAAACTAAGACACTAAAAAGCTTGAAATAAAAAAATAAAATAAAAAAACTAATAAAAAAAATAAAATAAAAAAAACTAATAAATAAAAAAAAGAATATTCTTAACTCGAGCGTATTCTAAAAATTATAATATTTACTTATTTTTTTTTAAAGAAAAAGGAACCGCCTTCAAAAACTCAAAAGTAAAAAATAAAATATTCGCTAAACTTTGCTTACCTTTATATTAATTTGTTTAAAACAATAAACCCAAATAATTATGTAATACAAATTAATTATATTTTTTTGAAGTCGGCGCCAAATCACATAATTGCTGATAAGTTTACGAATGCATTCAACAATTATTTCGGTAAATACGGTTTTAATTGTTATTTGATTTTATGATTTTTTAACCGACTTCAAAAAAAAAAGAGGTTCTGTATTCGATCCGTATGTATGTATGTATGTATGTATGTATGTCACCTTTTTATGTTCGCGATTTTCTCGAAAACTACTGATCCGATTTGAATGCAGTTTTCGGTATTTTAATCCTTGTGTTTCAAGGAAGGTTTAAGTATATAATTTATCAGAATCTGATGAAGATCTTTGGAGACAGGCAACGGAACTCTTCAAAAACGAATAGCTAATGAACCACGTTTTGTGCAATCGTGTATCTATGTATTGTTTTCACCACTACATAACATAACATCATGCCTGTGTATGCTTTGAAGGGTAAGCAGAGACAGCCTACTTATCTACCCTTAAAGTACCGAAAGCTCTGCTTAGGTTTGGACGGGGCTTACATTTCAGCACATTTGTTATTATCGTAGTGATAACTTATGATCATGAAGATCTCAGAAAGAATTTTTTGATTATTTTGATTGTTTCTATTGTGTTTCATGCGTAATGATGCCTTAGTATTTCTTCCTAACCCCATCGTTAAATCTAAAAAACTAAGACACTAAAAAGCTTAAAATAAAAAAATAAAATAAAAAAAACAAATAAAAAAATAAAATAAAAAAACAAATAAAAAAAATAAAATTAAAAAAAACTTATTAAAAAAAAGAATATTCTTAACTCGAGCGTATTCTAAATATTATAATTATGTACTAATTTTTTTCAAAGAAAAAGGAACCGCCTTCAAAAACTCAAAAGGAAAAAATAAAATATTCGCTAAACTTTGCTTACCTTTATATTAATTTGTTTAAAACAATAAACCCAAATAATTATGTAATACCAATTAATTATATTTTTTTGAAGTCGGCGCCAAATTACAAAATCAAATACCAATTCAATTGGTATTTGATTTTGTGATTTTTTTCAACAATTATTTCGGTAAATACGGTTTTAATTGGTATTTGATTTTGTGATTTTTTCAACAATTAATTCGGTAAATACGGTTTTTTAACCGACTTCTAAAAAAGGAGGAGGTTCTCAATTCGATTCGTATATATGTTGCTTTTTTTTTTTTTATGTTTGTTCACGGATATCTCCGTCGTTTATGAACTGATTTTGTTGATTCTTTTTTTGTTGGACAGGAGATGATTCCAAAGGGGTACCATGGTCAGCATGTCGTGATCTGATGATGGAATCTCAGAGAAATCGAGGGCAACCCTCGAATTTTATAGGCACATGTAATGTTTTTAGTGTGTTTTTCAAAGCTACACCAGTATTTACGTATTTTTATGTGGATGAGCTGATGATGGAAGGTCAACTCCTCAATGGTTAGGAGTTAAAGGATAATTCTTTCACTACTGTACACATATTCAGACTGCTAGTTATGATTTCAAGTGAGCTGTTGGAACGGAGATATTTCAAAGGTGGTCCCATTGTCAGCATGTCATGATCTGATGATGGGACCCCAGAGAAATCAGGGGCAACCCTCATATTTTATTAATCGAGGCCAGGATTTACGCTTGGTCGCAATAATTTTATATGGTTGAGCTGATGATGGAAGGTCAACTCCTCAATAGTTAGGAGTTAAAGGATAATTCTTTCACTACTGTACGCATATTTCTACTGCTAGTTATTGTGGAAAATGAGCTGATGATGGAAGGTCGTGACCCTCAATAGTCAGGAGAAAGGATTTACTTCTTGTTTATTATAAATAAGTTTTCCGTCTCAAGTAACCATCGTCTCCTCATTCGAGAAACATTCTTGCTCGGTGTACCCATCACTTAAAATCGTAAAATAAAATAATTTTTAACAAAAAAAAAACCGACTTCAAAAAGTAGGTAGGTAAACTAAAAAGCAAAAAATAAATTTACTTCGTACAAAATAATAAGTTTTTTCATATAATTAAATAGAAATTATTAAATAATTATTTTATAATTCTGAAGTCGGTGCCAAGTAAACAATTAATAAAACTGTATAGATTATATCAATCGTTCTAACAACATTTTTCTGACTGAATATTAATTATATTTCTGTGGTAAGTACCAATACTGGGCGACCGCGCACTAGAACAACTACGCCTCCCTTTTTGTGTGAACTATAATTTGATATTGTAGAAAGGTTGTTTTTACTTGGCACCGACTTCAGAATTATAAAATAATTATTTAATAATTTCTATTTAATTATATGAAAAAACTTATTATTTTGTGCGAAGTAAATTTATTTTTTGCTTTTTAGTTTACCTACTTTTTGAAGTCGGTTTTTTTTTTGTTAAAAATTATTTTTCAACAATCATTTCGGTAAATACGGTTTTAATTGGTATTTGATTTTGTGATTTTTTCAACAATTATTTCGGTAAATACGGTTTTAATTGGTATTTGATTTTGTAATTTGGCGCCGACTTCAAAAAAATATAATTAATTTGTATTACATAATTATTTGGGATTATTGTTTTAAACAAATTAATATAAAGGTAAGCAAAGTTTAGCGAATATTTTATTTTTTACTTTTGAGTTTTTGAAGGCGGTTCCTTTTTCTTTGAAAAAAATTAGTACATATTATAATATTTAGAATACGCTCGAGTTAAGAATATTCTTTTTTTATTAGTTTTTTTTATTTTATTTTTTTTATTAGTTTTTTTATTTTATTTTTTTATTTCAAGCTTTTTAGTGTCTTAGTTTTTTATATTTAACGATGGGGTTAGGAAGAAATACTAATTTAGTATGACATACATAGGTGTAACAATGACTTAACAATAGAAACTTCCTCATTTCTGAACTAATAGGTCAGGGATATTGTTAATACAGTAAAATACCTAACACTATACACGTGAATACTAAATATATCTAACTAAATTATACTTCAAAAGCAGCAATAATTGAAACTACGGGTGAACGGGAAATATGGCTTCAAACGAATAATGTGTCATTCTTACTAATATTTGAATGTGAAATTAACAGTGAATGTACCATTTTAATAAAAAAAAAAATGGTATTAAAAGCCTGCAAAAGGACAGTGGGTATTTTTTGTTATTGACAAAGTACGTAAGCGAAGCGACGCGCCTAAGTTTAATACAATTTATTTAATTATGCATTGACTATATTTGACTTTTGACAGGCTGATGACGGTCCAACATGTTTCAATATTTTCTGTAGAATACATAGAATGTTACCACCCAACATTTCTTCTACATCGATACTCAAGAGTCTAACAATATAGTATTGCCACCTACACAGTAACAAAAGTCCATTTGAGATATACGTAAATTCAACTTAATGATGTAGCTGTAAAAATCGCGTAACTCAAACAGTAGCCATCTTGGAGCGGTCCAAGTTATGAAATGTAGCAAGCTAATATTTAACTTCGTCGTCAGTCGACGTCAGGATATCCACGATAGCAGCACGGAGTTGGAATTGTGCCCGATGGATGGCGATAGGCTTACCCCTATCCCATGGGACCCAAACATTACAGGTGAAATTTGGGTGTTGTACACCTCTGCCACACCCTTTTGGGTAATACAGGCGTGATGTTATGTTCTATTTATAAGTAAAATAAAGAAACAATTGAGCCCAATCATTAAATTACAAAAAATGTGTTAGGATATCGCTTACTTAATATTTTTACTAATTTATTAATAAAGTGAACTTTTGGGGTCAGTATGGTACAGAAATGCAAAGAGCTCCTCTTTAAGTTGCTCCTAAAAACAATAGAATTATTAAGGCCATTTGGTTAGAGACATTTTAAAACTATGTTTCAATGCCTTTCACCCACAAATTGATACCGAAATCATTCGTAAATTCCTCTATTTTCATATAACTCGTCCCACAAGCATGTGGGTGTGTTTGTCCGTGGTTTTAGTGTATAACATCGAATGCTCTGCACCGTTAATTACACAAGCGTGGCTGTGGGAACACTGGCTTACCATGAGGTATCATTACCATGGGCGATGGTCTTCATGGAAAATACATGTCGGTCAGCGATTGACTTTCACTACAAGACAATGTGACGTGGCATGGCATGGCATGGCAATGAAATGAAACCGTACTCTGCGTTCAGCTAAATTGTGTTAATTTCTCAATCGATTCTCGCCATTGATCGATTGATGTAATTGGTCAGTTGACAGTTCTTCTTTACCAAACCAATCGAGAGACGTCGACTTTTCTGCCATCGAAAGAATTGAAAATCGAAAAATCTTAAAGATAAGATTAATAAGACCCTTAGGCTGTAGGCTTAATAATTGTTACAAAAAGTATGTATACCGTTTCAATATTTGTAATTTTCATTATTCTTAATACAGAAATATGTCTACAATAATAAATAATCTACTTACTCTGATTTTGACAATTCTTACTAAGATTATTATTATTGCTAAGCTGTCTGTCTATCTGTCTGTCTTTTATGCTTTCACGCCTAAACTGCTCAATCATTCTTGTTAAGAATTTTTATCGACATACCACGCGGGCTTAAGCGTTCGTGGCGCAATGGATGAGACATTGGTGTTAAGATCGAAAGGTCGTGGGTTCGTATCCTGACGATTACACCACGGACGTGAACTTCCTCCTAACTCAAACGAATTAAGTTTAGCTGGGGTTAAAAAGGTTACCAGTAACAGTTATTATCAATTTTTAGTTCAGTAGAACAAAGAAGAAAGAGAGCAACAAAATGTCTTAGAATATATTGACCGTATGAAAATATAAAGTGCTTAGTGTTAGCTTACCAATACCAATTTACACAGATCTCATCTGACGGAGCCTTATAAAGGGCTTGTTGAAGTAATGGTGGCTCAACTTACACTGGGCAAGTGAACTCGGCTACTCGCTGAAGAATTTTTGAAGTAATGACCATTGCTCAAGTTAGGTTTAAGTTATTTCAAAATTATAAACTTAGCTTAGGAAATAATTAGCTACAGAAAAATGAAGAGTATGTGATTTCGAAATAATTTCAACATTATGCTGGTAAAATTGTTTCTAACAAATCGAGAGGTATGTGCTTAATTATATTGAAAGGATGTTATTAGGTACGGCGAAAATACTGCAATTTGTAATCTTTAAGACCTCAAATTAGTTTGATACTGATATTAGTCTAGTCATAATAATATGCTTTCTAATTCGAGAGGTCACATTGTCATGAAGACTATGGTATTCAGGGTGGATGCAACTTAAGAGAATTTATTTAAATACCGGCTTTTACATGTGGTAAGTGTTCATTTTAACCGGTTAAAATGATAAGGAAAACAAATTGAACATTGAGATTATGAGTAAGTACGGAAAACGCATTTGTTTTAAGCGTTAGAAATTAACCCTAACTGCGTCTAAAATCTGTGTATTCAATCAATTCCCGGATGTCGCCATCCATCGTGTGTAATAAAGACTACTTGTGAAATATCTAAAGAGTTACGTCACATTTTGTCTGGGTTTCTAAACGTTTAAAACTAAATTTTTTTTGGGCCATTAAAATAATACAATTATAACGTATTTCAGAACTCCTGTGAACAATTTACTATTTTGTAAACCTAACATAACATATTATATTCATGAAAACAAATAAATATCACACCACATACACACAACGCCATCTACTCCAACACTAAGCAGAGCTTGTACTATTTGTTTTAGAATAACTGATACTAATACATAATTATTATATACTTTTCTTTTGTAAATAAATACTTATTATACTTAGAACCACCCAGGCCAGGACAAACATCCATAAATATAAATATAAATAAACATATTTACTTATTTTTATCCAAGACTGCCATCACAACATCAGTTTTGGTCCACCGATTTCACAAAGGAGAATCTTAACCACATCTTTAAATAGACTTGATAGAATTAAATATTCATAAATTCATAACAAAACAATAATATCGAAAGATCCACTTTCAACCAAACTGGGTTATAAAGATAAAGATTTCCACCGGATATAACCGGTTAGTACCGGTTTTATCTCGATCTATATTTAAATATTCTGCCGCTGCCTTTCTTATCAGCGAAGAATCGATTGTTATACAAAAGAATTTAAATTCAAGAAAAAAAGTGTAAGATTCCAAAACTGCGGTACAGTATTTAGGATAAATACCAATGAATAGTTATGATTTAAGTAAACAATGTAATTTTAAATGTAAATATACCCGTAATTGGGATGGAATAGTTATATGTGCAACGAGAGAGCGAAGTTCGTGTTTTCTTCGAGTACTGATTTTGAGTCCCCATAAGCAAAATATTCTACTATAGAATGTTGAGCTTTGTGAAGGACTCAAAAGAACAAATACATCTTTTCACGTCAGCAGTGTTAGAAAAGGCAAAAACTGTGAGCAAACTCGATCTTGCTTCGAGCGTGAAGAAAACTTAAACGAAGTAAAATCGAGTTTTGCTTACTGTTTTCACACAAAAAAAGAACGCATGTTCGAGCTGCTAAGGTGAAAAAATATCGTGTTGAGGTTAAGCAAAATATAACTTTAATCAAAATAGCAAAATTACTATCCTTATAATAAGGTAATTTGCATTAATGACGAAGACTAAAGAATATCACTAACTAGTAATTTAAACTAAAATCAATATTCATTATACCTACCGCTAAAAATAAATCGAATAGGTATTATTAAAATCCGTTAGTAATCTTATGTATCTATAGAATTACAAAACGATTAATAAAAAATCGTTTCCTGTAACAATAATTGGTTTAGAAATCGATTTGGAATCGATCCCGTTATCGGAATCGGTTTGGCTAGCAACAATAACGTTTTCGCAACAGCAACAATTATTGCTAGTTTCCGCCCTCGGTTTCATTTACCTAACTAGTTTCAAATTACGGTTTTTACATAAGGCTCTTACGGTTGGTTGCTTTTACATGATTTATCTATACATTATTTGCAGGTAAAGCTTTTATGAGCATGTTCGTGAGAGGACGCAATACCTTCATCTTTGACAATGCTTTGAGCATTTATGTGGTCGGCATTCAAATGTTTTTTAACAGAAGAATGCAGTTTGTCGCGTAAGTGTATAGAAACCTCTTCACTAAACGCGCTGGCGTAGTCTTCATCGGACGAACAGGAAGAAGAGCATGACGCAAAACTATCATCGATATCTGACACTGGTACTTATATAGTTCAATAAAAATAATAATAATATATGTTTATAAATATATTTAATTCAAATGAATATATAATATGATAATAGTATAAAATATGTTTTACGAACATAAATTGTTGTATAAAAAATTACTAATGAAAAAACTAAACCTTCCTCGAAACACTTGCCGGCTTAAAATAAGTAGTTTCAAGTTCACAAGATTATGGTTTCCGAACGTTATTACGACGTCAAAGTGACTGAATGACACTTGTCACTTTAATATAACAGTTACAAGCCTTTTACCGAGATGAAGCCCTGTATTTACTGGCACAAGAGGCATAAACCGTAGTCGTCAGATGTGGGTGGGCTATAGTATCTTACCATCAAGTGGATTACACGTTGGGTTGCTACATTACAAGTCGTATAGTATCGCAATCATTTGTAATGCAATAGGTAGGAAGTATCAAGGCCGGTACAGTCGGCATCCGTATTATAACAGTTAGACTTAGAATATGTGACCGAGTCACGTACTCTTGTTATTACGGACGGAATACGGACATGATTATACCCATAAGGGATTTGGGAGCTGTGGTACTGTGCACTTCAGCATTTCCGGTAAGCTGTTTTTACTATACTGCTGAAGGAGGTTAATTTATTAATAGAAACTACTATAATAGAGAATAAGGTATCTACCAATTTTGTGCACTTTTAAAAAGATAACACAAAATTAAATTATCTTTTACAGATTTTGTATTCGAACACAGTACATCTGAATGAAAAGTCATTCCTGTGTCTACATACCCCATGAGTTGAAAAGTAATTGAAAATGAAAATAATGCTTTTTGTTATGCTAGAAGTAAATAATAGCTAGAAGTAAGTAAAGTCCTATTTTAAGATGGTTCCTATTAAAACAACACAATGCAATCATGATGATTTTAGAGAAAATATCAGTTACTGAGAATTTACCTTGACTGCCATCGTATATGTATAAATCTAGATACTTATGCAAATATGGATAGATATTATTTAATTTCCAAAAAGTGTTGTCGAAACTTTTTATAAAATGGCCGAACGACAGCAATATTCCGGTACTAAAGAAAATAACAATAGTCACCAAAATGATTCTATACTTTTTATAGCTTTTTACATTTCGAACAACAATTCAAATTTCGAATCAATCCATCTAGGCACAAAAATCGCCAACAATAAAAAAGTAACAATGAAATTCGAAATTCAAATAAAGAATTGTCGAACTCCCTTCGGATCGGCATAGCAACAGCATTATTATTAATAAAAAGCATTTCACTCGACAGCTGCCACCCTAGGGTGTGAGGTTCAGTTGTCGGCACTGTGACGGTGACCTTGCCAACTATCCTTGGCAACGGTATAACCACTCGTTACGTACGCAGTTAATGATGCTTAATGCTTCGCTGACTCAGGAAAATTACTGGATTAATGCCGCTTTAGATGTTACCTACTGTTGTTGCTGGGTGAAATATAGGTACTTTGTATGCTTAGGGTAGTTACCCCAAGTAGATAAAATGAGGTCAAAAATGCACATTGTTCATTTTGAACCTTTAGAAGTGCAGTTGACTAAATACATTATAATCTAAATAAAAACGCGACCTTTGGGAAGGTAGTTAAAACATTTATTAGAAAAAACACGTATTAAAGTACACTAGGTCTTTCGGAATATAGATAAAAAAACTAGAAGTGTCCAACTAAAACGCGGACTATCGTTCGATGTGTGTTAAAAAATATTTACACAGCAGGAATAATTTGATCAAATTCTTATCTTTCGGTATAGCAAAACATTGATCAATTTTGTCATACGCCACCCACAAGAGCGTACAAAGAAGAGCTTATAATTTTAGTTTATATTAACATAACTGTTAGGTACATCACGAGTAGCTACAGTGATACAGCAAAAACACATAATATCACCCAAAAATAACTATTACGATGAATACACACCAAAATTGCCGATCCCATTGTATCCATAATAATCATTGGATACTATTAAATCATCATAATGGGCCATAAAAGTACTTACCTATTTATTGACCGTTGCCCTTTCAATGGACGCGAATGATATCGGCGGTTGCCACTTACCATTTACCACTAGAACTGGATAAAATTGATCATTGTGATGTGCAAAGGTAAACGGTATTTGTACACCTTTCTTTTCTGAGCAGCCTTAAACGATGCCAGTAAAAAAAAAACCGTCAAGTAGATTAAATCCACTGATCGTATGGAAGATACATTCATATTGGTACAAGTAATTTAACTACAAAACTTTTTATAATGATTATGTGCCGGTTTTCAGTTAACATACAGAACGTTACATGAAGAACTGGTTAAAATTCAGTGAATGCGCGAACATAAGACCAGCAATCACGAAAACCAAAACACTCCACAAAAAATAAAAAAAGTAACATTATATACAAACAAATTAATAAATATGTAAAGCTTAAAACAACATTTGGGCTTGGGACCTATCTATTTTCAACGTTAAACTACACCTAACAAAGTCGGCAAGCAATTTAGAAGTTGCAAATTGAAAGTCCAAACGTAATACTAAACGCTCAGCCGATTTAATATTTTGTGTGACACCCCTCCCCCACCCCTGTCACCCTCCCCCCACCCCCTTGGCTGATTGAGGGGAGTCAGGGGACAGATGCCTGTTATTTTTTTCACGCAACGTTTCCAACCGGATTGGTTTGAATATTTAAATAATTGCTATAGTAACGTCACGGGTTCTGACTCTTTTATTTTGTCGTGAAAGTTGGTCAACTGAGATAATTAACAAAATAATAATAAATAATTAACAGCTGAATAAAAGACTATAAACACATCACAATTCTTTTTATAATTAACATAGTCACTGTGCCACTCGACAATCACTTACCTCATAATGGGCTTATTATTGTTACTTACCTACTTACGTGGTAAATTTAGTGTACTCCAAGGCGATCACACTGCAGAGTAACCTTACCTACGATTCATTTATCTTAATCTAAGATTAAACAGATTACAACACACAATTTAAAATACAAAGACGTAAAAATGTAAACTGAATACCCACGAACTTATCTCTAATAATCCTATTTAGATTAATTTCACTCAATCTCAGATTAAATGTTCGTGAAACTAAAGCAGTACTGTAATCGGTTCAGCCGGAGTCAGAGATTATGCAGACACTGGAACAAAGCACAATAGTGGCTTTTGTCATGAGCCATTATATGCCTTGTGTCAGGCTATTCAATGATACACCCATTATTTTATGTGTATAGCAACTGGAGTGCTCGCAATTGGCGCAGCTACCTCAGTGTGACGTCATTGAGATACTAACTAAAATTCGTACAGGCTGTTTCAAAATTACTATCGGAAATGTATCAGTACTATCAATACTAAGATCTATTGTTTCACAAATAGAGTTCATATCCGAAAGTGCCAGAAAGTTTTCGATTCTGAGGGGTCTACCTGGAAGTACCTATCAGTATTTTAGACGATAAAGTTTAGAGATATCTATGTTACCCGAATCATTCTGACTTGTAGGAATATTCACATTGAATTGAGATAAATGGGAGATAATCAGCTAAAGTGTTTTTAGCGTATTTAATAGCAAATTAAAACTGGTGACATGCTACATTAGAGGCCTACGAGGCCTACGAGACCTACGAGTGCTACGAAATTAACCCTAAAATCATTTTTACGTTAAAATTGGGAACAGTTTTTCTTTATATTTGAATGTTGATTTATAAGGAAGATGCCGTTTCGTCAATTTTGACAAAATGGGCACGAACAAAATTATTATAATAATTTGCTATCCAAGTAGATAAAGAATTCATAATAATCAAAGTTAAATACAAACCGATTAGGTTTGTACTGGAAGTACGCTATTGATTGGTCCTTCTTAACATAACAAAAAATCTAACTTCTATAAGATATTCGAATTTGTACGTGCTTTCAAAAAATACTTGCTGGCCAGTGTTGTCGTTATTTATCAATTAATAATGGTGTAATAATAGCGCGAGTACGACATCTGTCGCCAAAAGGTGGCAGAACAGCTTTTACCATCCATCACCTACCATCTAAAGGTGTGGACTGCAATTACGCACAGTACAAACATCAATACTTGTTACTAATAATATTCCAATTGAAAATACAAGCCATTAAATGTTGCACTCAATTCTGCTTCAAATAAAGGTCATTATAGAGAACACGCTGTATGATGGGTAGTTCCTGAAATTATTTACGGAAGGATTTTGTATCTTATTAACTATAAAATACAGTTGAAAATAACTTAAACCAATTCATTTCTAAATTTGTTAACAATCCGATTTTGTAGATTTTTAGAAGAAAATACTTTGCATTACATTAGCGTAATTACACCTACATTGATTGATATAGACTCATAAAGAGGTAGGGTACTACGAACAAAGAAATAATAAAATATCAGCATAAAAATATCACGCGATACAAAATAAATAAAACATTGTGACTGGAGGCTGGCGATGACTCACCTCCTATCCCATGGGACCTAATCATAACAGGTGAAGTGTGGGTGTTGTACACCTCTGCCACACCCTTCTGGGCAATAAAGGTGTGATGTGTGCGAGTATACATTTATTGTATAAAATTAAAATTGTGTCATGAAATTACCATAAAATTCTAATCAATACAAAATACATAATTATACTTTATAAAGTTTCAATTTTGTAAAATAGAATACCAATTCAAATTTAAATTCACGTGATAAGCAAGTTATGGAAGTCGTTCCAATATCGAATTCGCGAATCAATACGTTCAAATACCCCTACCATTTGTCGTCTCATCGTCGACACCGCCGGCGTCAGTGGTAGGGGCTGTTATTGCTGTTAGCAACAGTAGTCCATTGTCAACTGTTCGCATGTTTTTTGTGCGCCACTCGTGCGTGACGTCCGCGCCGGCACGAATCGCTTCTGATCCGTACCGTTCAAATCGCGCTTTTTGTCACTTTTTGATATTATCTTATTTTAGGTTAAATTTTTCTTTAATTCCTTGCAAATTATTGAATCAAATCCAATCTAAATGTGGACACTAAGCAAGACACAAAGGTGAACAAAACGAATTGCAGTGGCCGATCTGGAAGTCTCTAAACCGTCTTTGGAGCCAAGTTGGTCGCTGCAAAGACTACCTGGCCAAGTGGGGATTCACAAACACATCCAACACTAGTTGCGAATGTGGATCGCCCACCCAAAATATGGCCAATTTGTTGTCTTGCCCATTACTTCCAACCATAAAAGACCTTATGCAAGCCAACCAAAAAGACGTCCTAGTCGCATCATTTTGGTCTAAAACCATATAGATAGAAGAAAAAACATTTTTAATATAATCATTGACACGACAAGAACAAAGGTTCTTTTCCTCAGCTCTACTCAAAGGTGTTCCATTTCCCATATAGCACTACATATTACCAACTCCCAACGACTATAAACACCCAAGAATCAAATGCAACAATTATAAATCGCTCAAACATCGAAAGGCTATAATTTGTGTAGTAAATCATGAAATAACCGTAAATGCCAGTAATTTAGAAAGAGGGGTTTTTACAAATGTGCTTATGATGTGTGGTCACCCCTTCGGTGCCCGGGGGCGTCAAATCCCGCTAGCCAAATACATAATGTCCCTGTAGTATTGATTTTGTGATTTGTAGCTGTGCCCGTAGCTGTTTATTTCTCAATCGTGTGGAAACGTAATACGTATGTGTTGTGTATGTACGCCATAAATTGTAAAGTGGTTCGGGAGCTCGGTAATGTTGTTTTGGTGGAGCAGAATACTCTAAAGGGAGCACTGCAGCTACCTATTATGTTGAAGGCAAATCTGTTCGATTTGATGGAATTGATTGGTTGTCAACGTACAGACCAATAGGATTGAATAACTTTAGTCGTCAGCAACAAATCTACTATCGTCCGAGGGCGGTGGCATGTTTCTGATGGCACTGGAAAGATACATTAATTTATCACAATTACTTTAAAATTTGAAGTTAATTTCAGTTAGACTTTTCGACATATTTGTTAGAAACTTCATTTCTACGAACAACATAACATCATAACTTAACTTCACGCCTATATTATCCAGAAAAGTGTGGCAGAGGTGAGAGGTGTACAACACCCACATTGCTCCTGTTATGTTTAGGGCCCATGGGATAGGAGGGGGCGTATCGCCATCCATCGGGCACAATTCCAACTCCGTGTTGCTATTGTGCAGAGTTTTGCAAATATCACTTTGCCCGAGCCGGGGATCGAACCCGAGACCTCGCGCATACCCTAACCACTAGACCATCGAGGCAGCAGTTTTACGAATAGTAACGAGGAATTAGATTTCATATCATAAAGCTTACTCTACTTACAACTCCTCGTTACCTAATCACGTTGAAACATTCCCCTTTTCGAATCATTGCATGTAATACAACTCTTCTCAGTCGAGCAACGATTACTTTTTCAATTGGGCGGATAATTTCATTCCAAAATCATTTTATTTCAAATTGCTATTTGGATTGGGCGTTAAAAGTTTTTTCTTAAAAATATGAAATTTTTATGAGATATTAAAATAAGATGTTATTTGAATTTTGTATAATAGGTAATATCGATAAAATCTTACTTTAGGATTTTTACCTAAAAATTGTTTATATTTAATCTGTTTCATAAGAAATGCTATTAGCAACTTCATTTTTCTTTTTATATTGATTTAAGAAAGGTTTTTGTCGTCAACTCAATATGCTACATTTCCCAAGCTCAATGTTTACAAATTACATACTGAAATTATGAAATCCAGAATTGGAGCTCCAATTTTACGATCGGATGCTGACCTCACTGAACCAAAGAAGCAGTTGTTGTAAATGTATAACAACTAAGTAAGTACACGTATATTTATTTTACATTAAGCAACAATCCTTGTACGAAAAAAAAAGCAGTATAATCTAGCATAATACATCTTCTTACAAACAATAATCACCATCTGTTTTTCTCGTCCGAATAACCGATTAGCTCTTAAATATTCAGCCCTAAACATTATAAAACAAACGAATCAATAATAGGAACAGTTTCACGACTCACTCGAAGGGTGAAGGGTTGGTTAAAGGCGGCATAATCGTTTTTGCGCCAATCTTCTTCCCTTCGCGTTCGAAACGAACTCGTTCCAAAAACTCATTGCTAACTTTCTAGTTGCTGGTATTCAACGAAATTGCTCGCTGATTGCTTTCCTTTGCAAAAATTAAACGCTAAATACAAAAAATAAAATTCAGTTTTGAAAATATAGTTCGGCGCATAAAATTTCCTTGTCGAATTATATTTAAATTCGATAGCAAAGGAAACTTCATTGGACGAGTAAAAAAAGTTTGAAAATAGAATATAATTTAAAGCAGACTTCATTTGTAGTCCTTTGTTTAATTTAGCATACTTGTAAACATAAAATATTAACGAATTACAGAAATTATTTTATAAAATAGAAATACAGGTCCACTATAAACAAAGGTACTTTCTTTCTTCAAGACCCTTTTCATTGTTAATAGATTTTTCAGCTGATTGATGTATAAATAGTTAAGTATTTTTATCAGCCATCGATCAATGTCAGTTTTGATGACTGAAACAAGCTTTAGGGGGGAAACAAGGATCTTTCCTGCCCCGGTTGGATAGTACGATAAGATACAGACAAAAGGTATAGTACAGTCTTGCAAGAATTACAAGAAGCTATATCTTTGCCCAATCAATCCAGCCAGCTTTGTCAATAATTGGGCGTGGCATTACCCATCCACTAACTCGAAAATTTTGGCATGTTCATGTAAAAGGTAAGGTATAAAGATTTTTTTTTCATTTCATTCTAAAGATAGAAATCCGCTTTTATTTTTAAGAAAACCCAGTTCAACATTATGGGTGTCCCCAAAGTATTACATGAACGAACAATCATGTCACACTCAGGGATTATGGTAAAGCCTTCTTTGTTATCGTGCAGAGATGTGGGTGTGTCCAACCGAGGAGGTTTCACGATAAAACCGATCTAATTGACCATGAAAAAAAAAACTTTGCGTATTTCAAATATCGAGATCGAGTTTTTTTTTTTTAACTGTTTCACTTTGCTATCAACCTTTTTGATAAACCACAATCGCATCTTCTGAACTTCCAATTTTGAATAAAATGAAAATCAATGGGTACGATTAAGCTACTGTTCTGCTCTACTCCGCTTATCTAAAACTCATCATTATCGGGCATTTGTTATATCTAAATTGCCAAATACTGTGTCACGGAGTGCCATAATGACCCGAGATAAACCGCACAGATAACCTATATTTTATAAATTATCTTTGTATTTAATCGGACTCATTTCGGGTAGAAAAACGTGAGGTCACCTCTTAAATTGCTTTGTGGTTCCTATTACGTTGATACTACTCGTTGATACTTACAGAATGCAAGGTTTTTATAATACTTACTTATTATCTTGAAGTCTTTGTGATCAATCCATCTTCAGCTTGTACGTTGCGTGTATGAGTGTCCCGTCGTTCATCGAATAACTGAGCCAAAATTGCCTATACGGGTTTTTAGAATCCCGGTATATCTTACAACTTCAGTTCAATACTAATTGAAACTTTCTTATTGTCATGTTTATTTTCTTTGTCCTCTTTGCCAGTTTAGAATGGCATAGGACTATCATTTTGAATTTTGAATATTACCGACGACTTTTCTAGGTTTCTAATCTAACCTAGAATTGCCTACGATAATTTTTATATCCATGAACTAGCAATTTTCATGATAATTCATGTAGTAAATTGTTCTACAAACTGTGGTCAAGCCAATGTTATGGGCGATTTAGTATCAACTATTTTAAGATTGCCATTAGTTTAACTTATTTGATCTCCAAGTATAATATTAAGAATAATACAGTAAATGTTATTGTGACCTTAGTAAAGCACGGCAGCTTGGTAAACGCTTCAAATGCTTCATTATGTCTTTTCGATCGTATAACTGTGTTTATAACTTGGACTCGTAACTATTTTATTGTCAATAACAATTGCCTTATTTAGTCAGCTATTATATACTAAACCATCGTCGGTATATTTTTATTTACTTAAAATGTGTCAATGTCAAATGTTATATTGAAATATTTTTTTTTATCTGATAGTCTAAATCTAAAGAGCCATGTCGTATTTAATCCGAGCAATATTCTGAGCCCAAAATGCAAATTTAATCAAATGTAAGCCTTCTTGTATATCTTTCAAAGGCAAACATTAATTATAAACTTGAATAAAAGAGACATTGTGTCTCGTAAAGGCATTGTTCTTTCCAGTTATCGAGGTATTGTAATTAATGAAATAAAACACAAAAACGTGTTATACAACCTTTTATTAAACAAACATGCATTTTAATTGAACAATAAAACCGTTGAATAATCGGTCTTTTGCTAACAAAAATGGATTTAAAAAAACATGATTTCGTTTTCATACAAAGATCAGTTAACAAAATATAAATAAAGAATAATAGCAATTGTCGTGTTCGATGCTTATCATAATGAGACAATATTAGTGCTTAGATAATTTTAAAAGCTTCCAAGGCCGACGGTACAAAAACAAATGTTGTAGGTATGTATGATACAATACAATGGACACGACACGTGCACACTAGCACAAGTAACATAAACAGAGATATATTAAAATTGCTAATGAATCGTTGCCTAAACTTGGCATGAAGTATGCGAGCGTGGAATACTGATTACAGCAAATATTAGTCGTATAAATCAAGTAAAACCCGGCCGAATGAAAATGTTGTTGATACAAAGCATTTTATTTACAAACGGTGATACAAGACCGAGGTAGGATTACACAAACGTTGGACAAATGTTTGCAATGGTAACAGCTCGAAGAATAACAATGTACATTGACAGTCTCATTTTTAATTTAATTACATTTGAATTTAATTCTAAACTATACTAACCTAGGAATTACATAATATATAATTATAATTTTTATACAAACAAAATAGTGTAATGTTCATGTATGGCATGAACTTGTACGTAGTGAAAACAGGTTGGGACATGTAAAGACACACGCGTACGATCCCGGCCCATTGTCCACCTCCCTTTGTTAGGACTGTAAGAATAAGAAGAAATAAGGGATGTATTGTTGCCAACGGGAATCTGGCGACAGGTTGGTCTCCCTTTAATTTCCGTTGGGTTTTATTTAATCTTCCTTTTAACATTGAATCGCTCCTTCATCTTTTCTAAGGGTTTATATCTTACTTTTTCTTTTGATAGAACTTATTTATCGTAAGAATGGATGGATTTTGAAACCGATATTTTGACATGAAGAACGTTCTTTTAGTTCACACATGATATGTTTTTTGAACAGAATTTTCTGGAACTGTCTTATCAGTTCTCCAACAGTAATTTCTTTTGAGGTAAAAATAGTACTAACATTACAACATGACATACGTAACGTTAAAAGAACATTAGTAATTAGTTGTTTGACTAGAGTAATAAATATACACAGTAATTTGACTTTCTTCTTCGTCGTGTCGATGGCTGAGTCAAATTTTATTGGTCCAATAAATGGCCACTGTTATGGCGCTCTCGTCGGCGTTCATGAGCGCCTCTCTTGTGCAGGTGGTAGGGCATTTTGGACAGTAATTAAGGTGGTCAAGGTTTTGGCTTGCCATCGTGGTGAAAGGATTAGCCAATTCGCTTTTAAGAACTCGTGAATTGCCCAGGGTGCGCCGGACGTAGGGAATCGTTGTGTACGTCACTCGGGGAGGCTCCTTTCATGCACCCCAGTAATTTGACTGTGATGCAAGCCGCACAAACTTATAAACTATTTTAAAAATACAAACATTAGTTTACTCTTCAAATCAATACACAATGGAGATAAACATTAAATAAACTCATAATCACCACGTTTGTATAAGCAATTACGTCAAATTCAATAATAAAACAAATATACATTAGTTTTAAAATGAATCTCGTTATTTTATCAAATTATGTTTACTTTAGTAAGAGTAAAGATAAATTATGCGCGGAAGAAAAAACGACAGCGGCTGTTTTATTAGCTCATCATTCTCTCATTCACGATAACGATAATTTTGAGTAAATTAAACAAAAAATAACAAATTTTTATCCAAATACTGATAACCTCCCCAGACATGAAATATTTGATGATAAAAGTAAACTACCTTAAATTTTAATATTGAAATAAACCAAAAACGAAAAGAACAATATAAGTAGAAACAAACAAAAATAAACAGAAACAAATCGACCCGTGAACTTTGATTAGATATGAATTGGCATTAAGCGGCAGGAGCATAGAATTATAGTCACGAACATGAGCGAGTTAGTCGCATGAGCGATTCGGCTCGCTTGTCAATCGTGACTCATGTCGGACCAAGGCCAATACGCCGGCCGGCAACGCTTGGCAACACGGCCAATTTTTTTCTCCATTTCTTTTTGTCCAATTGTTTTTGTGCCTCTTCAGTTATTACATTCGAAATCACTCTGTTTTCTTCGCTTGTATCGCTAGTTTTTTTTCAATGTTTTTGCTCTGCTTGCTTTAACAACGTTGCTTTAATAATAATCGGTTGAAACCAATGAGATTCAGCAAATTACATTAGACATTATTTTTATAATATTATTTTCTAGATAAATGTATTATTACGAGTTCAGATAAACTTTCGATTTCAGTTAAAAACAAGTTTAAAAAAATAAATATGATTGAATAAGGCTTAAAAAAATAATTGAGTCTCTTAATTCATAAAAGGGCCGCTTTTTAAGCCTTTGCCAAACAAATTTGAAAACTTGACCTGATGCAATAGTAATCGGAACTGCATCATTTTTCACGATTATTACCCTACTTGATAAGTTAATGAGAGGTATTATTACAAGTCATAATATATAAAATTTGCAAGTAATTTAAACTTGGGTAACAATTGTTATTGTTCTCCCTCATTAAAATGCCTAGGATAGTTTTTCTGTTTCGTAGTTTATGCAGTTCTCATCCTTTCATTGCATTTCGTTAGCCGGCCGGTAAATCGTGCTGTCTATTGTCTAGCAGTGCCGGATCGTCTCGTCGGCCATTTTTTACACCGATGGATTTGAATAGATTGCTGATGCGTTTACATTCAAGACAACTCTTCAATTTTATTTATGTATGTAAACCGATCTGAACCGGTTTTATACGATTCTTGATCGACTTGAACGCATCGTCGCCGCGTCGACGCGTTCATTGCAGTATTTAGTATTTTATTTCTCTTTATAGCTTATTTGTGTACTAATTAACTACTAACTAACTAGTTTAGATATTGAAGTAACCTGTTTATTATTTTTATTTAAAAACTTTTAAATATCATAATTAAGTCGTTTGACAATTTTCTATAATCATTCTGTGAAACTTAAAAAAATGCGGATTTTCAGACGCGGATAAGATTTTATGAATCTTTTGGGATGATGCCTGGCTTTTAATTTTCCTCTTTATTTTACCTAACCCAAAACTTTTATTTTTACAATATTTTTTAATGTTATTGCTTGTAATTGATGTTCATGATTATAATGCTACTTCCAACCAAATTTATCAAAAAACAAAAATCACTTTAACTACAGTAGATATCAACTAGGTAGATTATGTTTTGTGGTTAGAAAATAGCTTTCAATTACGTCCAGTTTGAATGAATTTGTAATTTGGTACCTCAATCATTTACTGGGAGTCAGAAATAGTTATTATCTATTGATTCGAATACCTATATCAACAATATGAGCGACCATACATAATAATGAACATTACCGATTTTTTTTACAAAACACCAAGTAGAAAAATAGGCCCTGGCCATCAGTATTCCACACTACTTACCTAATTAAAATTCATAGAGTTAAATACCTTACATGTCTAAACAATACACAAGCATTCACAGCAAAAGAACAATGAAAACCTTATCTCTCTAAACCTTTATCTTATGATATAGACGATGCAGTCAGATTAAACAGTTGATGCGAGTATCAACGTTTTCTTCAATATTCTATGTGACTATATAGATATTCAGAGCAAAAACTACTACATACAAGCTTATAGTTCCAGATATTTCTGGAAAACCAAAATAACAACAAATTTGTAAAATGAATACAGAGAATAGTAACGCAAACTTAATTTAACACACAAATACCCGTGAACTGAACACTTTGGTTTTTGAGAAACCCGAGGTGTCCCATCGGAGGGACTCGAACAAAGAAGCCGGCCGGCTTAAGGCGAACGCCGGCGCGGAGCGGCGTGGAGACGACCGCTTTCGACCGCGACCCGGCGAAACTGGCGAGCGGGGCCCCCGCCGCTGCCCGCGGAGCGTCCCCCCGCACCCCCGACCACGGCCTTCTATATAAACTGGCGGAGCTTCCCGTATCGGCAGTCCGTAACAGAGAGCGACAGGGTTGGGTGGGTCGTACAGTGAGCCGAGGGCGAGTGACGAAGCCCTATGGTTACGAGATCAGATCTGATGCGGTCGTGAGCTTCGGAAGTTTATCAATTTCTTATCGATCTCTTCAGGATAACTAGTCGCCGGTAGTGTCGAGCCGGTCGTTCAGTGCGCATTCGCAGTACAAAAGAGACTTGTGATATTTTTCTAGTAATATTAAGTTCCGCAGCGGAACGCTTTATTTTTTTTGTCGTTTTAAAAGTGTACAATATAAGTAAAAATTTGGAAAACATGGAGATCCTGCCGGTCACGAATCAGTTTGTCGGATTCAATAGCGAAAAAGGTGAGTTGACTTTCTATTCGAGCGAGTGAGGGAGGGAAGTGGCTTTCTAACCGGCTGACGATTGTTGCTATGCGGCGCGCGCAGCGGCCGATGCGAGCTGCTGACGAGCTACTTACCGTACCTGATCGGTCACATCTACGCCAAAGCACAGCACGGTCGTCGGCCGATGGATGGCGGAGCCGGCGAGCAGGCCGGCAGGCAGCAGCGCAAACGTCAAGTACAGCTGACGTGTCAGCTGTTTCGCTGCGCCGCACCGCTCGCCCTTGGCTGCGCACTACTACTTGTACATTTACATTAGATTTTGCTTCAGTTGACATTGAATTTAGATATTTTCTATTCAATCCACTTATGTTCTAGTAAGAATTTGCAACTAAGACTTTAGAACGAGTTTCAGCGTTTTCAAGTTTTGTTTTAATAATGCTAAAACTGTATGACTAAACTTTTTTTTCTATTGTTATAGCTTGGAATGGGCCTACATGGCGAGAAGCGCCGGTGCCAGTGCCGACGGAGGCGGCGCTGGCTCAGAGGCTGGAGAGAGAGCTACGAGCGGCCAAAGGAGCCAGCGAACTGGCAACCGCTGAGGTCTTAGTCCCTGCAGAACTACTTGCGAGAGCCTCGAGACAAACTCTAGCGCTAGCAGAGGGAGAGCCCTGCGGATCCCGGGGCGCGGCTGTCATCGTCGACGTCGCGGGGAGAAGATTAGCAGCTTTCAAAATAGACCCAAACACATTAACCACGCACGAGATACACTTACATCTGGAACACGACGCTACGAATTGGACCAGCCTGTTGCCGCAATTCTTAAAGTGAGTATTAGTACAGTGTACTATCGCGATAAGCCTCGCCACCGCTCGCAGCGTTGCGTCAGCCTAGCAACAGCAGCGACTGCAACAATAGTACTAACGGTCTTTCTCTTTTGTTACAGAAACTTAACGCGAGGCGGCACCATCATCATAAGCCCCCAGTTCACGATAGAAAAAAAGAAATTGTTCAGGAGCCAGGCGGAGTGAAGCGGCCTGTGATTACCGCGTGATGCGAGCGAGCCGACTGACAGCCCTCCTCGATATCTACGTATCGTTATTTTAACAAATATCATATTATTATATATTATATTAATTATTATATATTTTTATTAAGAAAAAAAAGCACAGCGTGATATGTAACGTATAGTTGTAGTATAAGCGCGCAGAAGAGCGCAGGTTTTAGTTGCGCGAGCGCCGGTGCCCCGCGGGCACGGTCGATAGTGATGCGAATCGCACTTTTTCATAAAGTGTCGATATTCGGTCACCATCGACGCTGCTGGCGGCGCTCGGCGTCGCGTCGGCGGCGTCGGAGGCGGGCGTCGATCTCGCTACCTTCACCTGCCCTGCTCCCGACCCTCGCTCCTTCCACAAGTTGGTCTGTGCCCACCGCTGCGCCCGCCTCCCGCGCCGCCCGTACTTATGTTAATCATTGTATGATCATTGTTCGTATTTGATTATTGGATATTTTAATGATGTGAGTCGTGCTGGTTGTTCGCGTGAGTGGCGCGGCGGCGTCGTGCGCCCCCATGATCTCAGTCGCCGCCGCGCGTGTGATACTGATGCCCTGAACGATGTAGTCTTAGGTATTATTTTTTGTTTCGAGTTCGATTCTATTCTGAAGTTGTGTAGAGTTGGTATTTTCATGTATCGTAACTGTATTTATTAGAGGCGATCTCTGTAGAGGTCCGATATGTGTACGTTTCGTAATTGTACTAGTTTGTACATTTGTTTGTGATACTACTTTTGTAATGTATAAAATTTAAATGCGAGAAAAATATTACTTTTTATTATGAATGTGAAAAACATGAATGCAGATTTATAAATATTAGAGATGTGTATCATAGAGTGGTGAGTGTAGGGAGGCAATAACACTGCGGCGAGGCGAGGCGGAGCGCGGCCCAGGCCTCGCTCCGCCCGTCTCCGGCTGCAGGCTAAAGATCTCAGGTTATATTATTGATAGTTATTAAAAGTATTAAGTTATTTAAGTTAATATAAAATTGAAATTTTTTGTAAGATTATTTCGTATCGCCGCGCAGAGCAGCGTTACTATAGTCCAGTGGGTGATAAGAGATACTTTGTACTAACAGTACATGATATAAATGACGAGATGTTAATGTCGCAAAATGCATTTTCTTCATCCAGTGTAATTACTACATTAAATGTAAATCAATAGACTAACTGTTTTTAAACGAAATCTAAATGTTTGTAGGGTCCAGTGTTTTAAACGCACAATATCATAGTACTAGAGTTCACTTTCATCGATAATAAAAACATTTTAAAAAGCTACAAAAACATTTTACTTCTAAAACTTGAAATGTCGACATATACAAAAACTAACAATAATAATAAATGTATCAATTGTTTATAATTGATATTTATTTGATAGACCGTAAAAAAGAAAATGTAGAAATATTGAAGAAAAAAAATACATAGTTTCAAAATGGAAATATATTGTTTGACTTCACCTTCCTTTCCAAAACCCAAATGAGAAATCAGAGGCATATACCTATACAGCTTCGTAAACACACACCTACACACACACATACATTGTCACACATAACAAGTATATAATATAGAATCTGCCTAATAAAGGAGATTAAATATTCCACAGAGATGACAATAAAAAAGAAAACAGAACATCGTTTCCATACATTAACATAAATTTGAGCAGTGAGCTAGGTGTAAAAACAAGCGGACAGGCGAAGCAATATTTTAATAAGACCGGTCGCGGCCGCTCGGGGACCGGTTCGCGCTAAAGATTGGTGCAACCCCATCCACGTTTTTTACAATTAGTAACAAGACCAGTCGGTTCAGTTTTCTACATATGCCTCACCCGAACATGCATATTACATGAGAAACGACAAAACGAATCTAACGCTGACGTTATTTAGATCCGATATAAACTGAAATGGTACATTTGTCGACGGAGCCAAATAGCTTTAATATGCTATACTGAATTTACCTGACATATTAGCTTTGATGCGATTCCTGAATTTGCTTATGGATGAAACTATGGATTACTTTTTCGAGCATGTGCAATCACACTCCATCTTTTATTATCTGACTTTAGATAATAATCGTTGAATAATGATACGCTACAGATATGTTAGCACATTACACAAGCACTGTGCATATCCTCACTCATATTCACTAATTGTTAATTTAAATTGTGAAGCAATCGCCAAACTGGTACCTTGTTTTTCTCATTTTTATGGGCTTGCCAACGATTTTATGCTCACTTATATGTGAAAACATAAAAATAAATTCGTTTCGTTCGAAGTAAACAAAATATACAGAGGTCTTTGTATTGGCTCTAAAGAAATTGGACCAGCGAGCGTGGCAACAACTTTTTTGAAGAAACATTCATACAATTATAGAAGCTTCTGCATGAATAATAAGGATGAATTTTGTGTGAAGCCATTAATATATAACTGGATGGTGTTGCCGAAAACAAATTATCGCCTTAAATCTGCTAAAAAGTGGCCACCACTTCCGAATGTGGGAAGAATGATGCCTCGTATTATATACGAATACATATTGACGAGTTGTGAATAGATTTATTTGACACCTCTGCATGTTAACTGAAATGTATTTTTATTTCTTAGGCACCACTTTGTTCCAACACACGAATTAACAATGTTGTTCAAACAGTCAGGTATCGGAAATGGGATGATCACATATTTTTATAGGTATATTACAAAACATTTGACAAAATAATCATAATACAGATCTTGCAAATAAGGAAACGTTATCATGACAGATGAAAAAAAAACACTAACGCATTTTCGAACTGATTATATTTTTAAGATTTCTGCCTGATTTTGAATTAAATATTCATACCCTAATAAATATTTCTGTCTATTCATATTAAATTATTGTGAATCTGTGTTGATATTAAATAGCCGATCTTGACTGACCCGTGCATAGAATGGGGTAACACGTTGCAGAGGGGTCCAATCTGTCACTCTGTAAGTAAATGCCTCATTTCCATGCCATAAATTTAATTTATGTATAAGTGTAATGATCTTTGTTATTTAAATTTTAGAAACGTTTCACAATAAAACTGCATTCAAATATGGTTTTATAGTTAATATGGAACGTAAAGTGGCCATTATCTAAGCAGAATCTTCTAATAAGCCATAATTACATTAACTAGTTGCAATCCCACAATTTGTGCAATAGTCAATTTTGTACTGAAACAAGGCTTATTTCACTTTCTAACCGCAAACGATGTGATTGTACAACGATCGTGCTCACGCCGACGAATCAAAGTCGATACGTCACTGTAACGAACGTTGCACATCACTAGCGTTTTCCAAAATCAAATAAAAGTAACTTCATTAAAAATTGAATAATTTAAAAAACATTACATTACATTTTATATGAATTTGAAGGTGCATAGAATCGCTGTAAACAAAATACATTTGTGAATTGAAAAGCATTGATTTATTTTCTTGTTACCATGCAAGAAATTTGTTCCAGTTAAAACTAGTACCGCCATCTGTTAGTTTGACTGAAAACTATTGAACTCAGGAACAAACCAACTGAAATATTAAATACCGTTATTTTTACAGACACGAAATAAAAATTATCGCATAATAATAATGGAAATATGGTCTTCATAATAACCGATATATATTTAACCGATTATAAACTTTATTGTAGAGATGTTAAATCTTATTTTGGTGTGATTAAATAGTAATGACTTCAGCTTGAAGTATTGACTCAAGTGTGCCAATATTAGTACAAGTGGTGGTAAGGACGAGTTTATTTTTAACGATACAATCATAATGATAATATTAAAGTTATTTCAAATTCTTTATCTATGTCACATATCTGTAGGTAGGCACGTCTTTTCAGAACTTGAAGGATAAATAAGTATTTATTAATAGCAATTAATTCTTTTTTCTTTGAAAGGGTCATGTTGAAACAAACTAAAGATAAAGAAGTTGAAATAAGATCGAAGTGGATTTCCAAGAGTTATTTTTAACATGCCAATTCTTTCACATTTTTGTTGACATGACATGTCATATTACTTGATGAATTTTATGTTACATTACATGTCATGCCGGCACAGTTTTCATTCATAGGGTAAAAGATTTAATTAATTCGTTTGACCACATTTGTTACTCAATATCTAAATTCAAAAATAATTATGAGAATTTATTGTTCAAAATCAAATTCATAATAACCATTATTAAGCCTCAGTATAAGGAAAAAACAACTATTATGCAGCTCAATTTACTTAACATTAACAGAATAATTAAGTTTCTGTTTGTTCTCACAGGCAATTATCAAAGTAAAAAAAATATTTAAGACAAAAGTTTATTCAATTAATATCATTAAAAATTCGTACGTTACTGAAAAGAAAATTTTTCGCAATTATCCTTCTTTGTTATAAAAAGTAAATTTTGGCAGTACACCGAATGCCCGGACCGGAGCATATTTTGTTTACGGAAAATTGTACCATGCCCGCGGGACAGAAAACGCGGTACAAAATCTCTAAACAAATTATCTTCGGGAAAATGAATATAATATTATCAAATGACAGGGTTGAAATCAAGTGATCAACACCGGTATTGATATGGAATATGGATGAAATGAAAATTATGATTCACCAAGATTTACAATAATCAAACGCGATCAGGTCTGGTAGACGTATTATTTATTATCATAATGTTAGGTTGCAATTTATTTGTATTCATTTTAATTTATTAATCTATACATATATTTTATTTAAATATTTACAATACTAACCTAACTGTAATTTAATATTTCAAACCTTATTAAATAAATACCTAACTATATATACATTGAATAAAAGAATAATATAAAATTATTAAATAAACCAAAACTCGTAAAAAATGTAGGTGTCAAAAAATACGTCCGCATCGATGTCGACCGCAGAAGGCTGGCATTGCCACGTTGTATGGCAATGCTGATCCTTTGTCCAATTAGAAGCCAGCCTTATGGTCACGTGAAGAGTCGACTAATCTTTTGGTTATCTCTTTAAAAAGAGAACGAGCGCGAGGACCCCACGGTCCTAGCGTCTCGACCCAAAAAAAAATATTTAAAAATATTTTTGAAAATATTTTAATTTATTTAATTTCATAATGTAAAATCATAAGATAATTATTTGTACTGCCAAGTTTAAATCGATTCATGTCTATTTTAAATTTAGAAAGATGTCGATTTATAAAATGCTATTTTGTTGTACTTTAATTTATTTAATTTCTTAATGTAAAATGTATTAGTCAATTATTTTTACTATCAATTCGAAATCGATTAAAATATCATGTATTCGATTACTTGATTTGAAATTGAAACGGGTATTAGTATCATCATGGAAAAACGGTTGAGGAGGGTCACTTTTGATCCGGAGGATATCAATGGGTGATTGTGTAAGAACAGGGACTGTTTTAGTGTAAAATTAAGGTAATTAAATTATGTTATTACATTATGCAGATAAGTTTTTAGAGTTATGAATAACGTTAAATGTTAATGTTAACAGGTAAGCTAACAATAATTTTTACCTCGCTATAAATATAAAAAAATGTCTTTCCTTTTATTTATGAAATTGATTTCAACAGTATGACAAAAATAATGATTTAAGCTTTCGCGTTTTGTACACATAATTATATATTGTAGGCACGGGTCTTACCAAGTCATAATATTTTTGCCTTTAAAAATATTTACGCGATTAAGACCGGTGTCTTCAATATATAATTATGACAAAATTAGTTTTTATTAAACGACATTTTCTATAAGAACCCTATACATCGTTATCACTTGGCACATATCATCGATTTACAACCAATAATCCCAAGGACAATACAATTTATTGTATCACTATCAGCAACCCAAAAGCTAACATTTAGTTCTAGCATTATCTGATTCTTGATTGTGTGATATCACGCGTATCGTATCGCAGCGTGTTAGGTTACAAATCAACTTATTAAACACAAAACTTACTAGCCTCTGTTACTGACCACTACAAACATATTATTGACGTGTTTTGTCATTTCAGGACTTGCATAAGTATACTATGGTTTTTAAACCTTCGCGATATGAGAATATTTTCAAAAATTAAAAAACGGGTCGAAATCGCTTAATTTTTAATGAAACGTCGAGCACAGGTATTTACTATTTACCTTTATAATAATTACGGGTTTGAGTTGTCTAGTTTAGAAAAATATACTATTGTTGTTTCTTGTTGAAGAAGAAAAAGCAAAAATGGTTGCACACCACACAAATTACAAATCATTCGGCAACTGTTCTCGAACCTTCACATCTACTCCAACCGGAGCTATCAAGCGTAACAAAACGCGTTACGTTTACATTCAGCACAAAAAGTTAAAGAATCAGGCTCATTCTGTGACTAGGGTGACCTACCCTATATCTGCAAGGGTAGAACCCAACCGTTTAGATTAGAGTAACGGTTGCCAAGCACTGATACGCTGTAACATATGTCGTGTTTTCACATGTGTATGTGTGTCTTAATGTTGTAAAAGGGGCCTTCAAAATAGATACTGAATTTTTTTTTATCAGACTCAGTCTAACTAGAAATATTGCAATATTCATATTTCATCAAATTGAATTTTATGTTATTCATTTTTTATTTTTTTTTATTTTTATGTATTATCTTTTTATTATTTTAAAAACACTAAAGAAATATAAAGTTACATTACATAAATTGAAAATATATACATAGGTAAAAATAAAAAGGCAAATATTTACATTAAGTTAGGCGTCATGTTATTATTATTATGTTATTCATTGTGTGTTCAAATATTATAGAATCTTCTATTTAGACTGTAATTACTTTGAAATATTAAAATGTGCAAATAACTAAATAAAAGCCGTATCGTTCTTGGGTTTCTGGAATATACATAAAATTATAGACATAGACTTAGAATTGAGCCTCTGAAGAATTACCCTAAAGTACACACTAAACAATATTTATACCTAGTTATTAGAGAAAAAACTGAAAAAATTAAATAGTATTAATATTTATAGTTTAATTCAAATGTTTACGCCCAAAAATGTGTTGTTACTATTTGCTTTTAAATTGTTTTGTTCGTACTATTTTTTATCAGAGCGGTATCACAGTACCTACGACTTGTGCAAATACTTTGTGTAAACATCACGACAGTGGCTGATATGGCGACGGCAGACATTTAGGAACCTAACACTTATCGTTTTGTAGGTAAATAACTACATAAAGCAGGCAATTTTGAAATTAATAGCGGCTATTATGTTATTTGCTGGTGATTACAAAAAAACGAATCATTTCCAAATATAATTAACGAGTTTTCATGTAAACCTACTCCAGCTAAGTTTAGTTCTGCTTTTTTTCCTAATACAAATTAGGAAAAAAATACCGTCTTTGGTGTAATGGCCAGGATTCGAACCCACGACCTTTTTCGAACACAAGTCCGATAAATTACCCATTACGCCACGGCCGGGCCGCTTAAAAATAAAATGAAATTTTCCTGGAAGAGAAAATTTTCATCATAAATTATATTACGACATTTTTGACTCATAAAAACCTGTTGCAAGTTTTTAGGAAAATACCATATTATTAAGATATACTTAAAATCAGAGAAAAGATGGATCAATTGTTTGAAAAACGACATGGCTGGAAAAGGTGATAATGCAGTAATGACGTCTGATACGAAGGTGTGGAAGGATAACACATACTCCGCCGATCACAAGTAATTGAGATAAGGGTAGGAGGATGAAGATTAAGACAAAATATTACCGTAGAAATAAGCATTTTCGACATTATTTAATGTAAATCACCCCCGACGTCTTTGTTTGTCTATTGTTAATAAGTGACATCGAGTACAGGTAGGTATATTGTCACTGCAGTTTTTCCTTACTTGTAAATAATTCTCATACAAGTGTTCGAACCACCACGTAAACGCCGATTTGACCTTACGGAGCGTGTAAGTCAAGGCTGGTTATAAAATCAAACGTTGTAACATAATTATAATAGAAAGATATACATTCTAGAGATTTCGTTCAAGAGCTTGAACATTTATGCATCTCGATCCATTTCCCACTTTTTCCGGTTTTTTTTCTTCATCCACTTGCCCATATACTAATTTCTTGGGTTCTTCCCGCTTCTTCAAATTTTAATTAACTGACTACTCACATTTAGGGAGTATTGCGTTTAATTGGTTTTTATCAGGGCAAAAAGTTAAACGCAGGTCACCTACTTCTTTTAGTAAAACAAAATATCTTGTTTAGAAACCATGCTAGTTGTTTCAATAATTTTCTTTCTATACACGTTGTCTTATTTAATTGCTATAGTAAAAGCAAATGACTTCAAATACTTTCCATTTTACTTACAATTTATACAATTATGACACCATTAAAGCTTTTAGCTTTTAACAATATGATAATAGCATGACACCAAATATAGTACCGCTAAAGGTAGCAAACTATAATTTTCCTGAGGCGAAGTTTTCCTGAAATTACGAGGTAAATACCTGGTAGCCGTAACTTCTGTATAATTACTAGCTAAGACTTAGTTATTAAAAGTATGATTAATTTGAAAAGTTTGGCCGACGCACAAACTCTCTTATTCGCAAGGCTCGGTTCCGGCAAATGCTATTAAAGATGTAAATATTGATATTAAAATTACACAAAATTGGTTTGTTTAGTTTGTTTTAGTGGAGTTTTTTGTAGAGGCTTTTTTGTATGTTTTTATGAATATTTTTAAAGGTTTTGAAAATAATTTTATTTCTTTTTTTGACAATAAGTCACTTTGTCAGTCTTCTTTATGTTTCTGTTTTGTTCTGATATTTTATTTGTTTATTGAGTATCTTATTCTAATAATATAGTATTTTATTTCTTTATCCTTCTTTTCTTTAACGTTTAACGTGCAAATTCGTTCATGAAATTAGCAAAAAATAGCCTTTAATTCACTTTCTGAAACGTTACCATTCACAGCAATACAAACAATAGTTGATGACTTCAGTCATTAGTAATTGTAATAGAATAAAGTATAAATTACAATAAAATACATATTAACTAAAGAATTTAGGTATGTTTTTTGCTGAAGTATGAGCCCAGCAGACTGTAACGACAAAAACATCTTTTAGAATAGGTTATATGTGTTTATACTCCTTTTAAATGATAGATTGATTATTTTATTGACAGAAGATATATATTATTATATTACATACATACAATCAATAGATCCTAATAAAATATCCTAAAATATTAGAGTAACAAACATTAAAAATTACCAATTTGTTGTGTTTATATTTATTTATTTATTATTGGAAGACTAACACCAGTAACAATTAATATTAATAAAATATTATATATTATCTTCTGTCATAAAATAATCAATCCATTGAGTAATACTCAATCACACACTAACCCCTGAGCGTAATTGAGTTAAATTTGAAATAACTAATAAATATTACAAGGCTTATGTTAAAAACCTACTTTTATATTAACCTTTGGTTATCTATATATAAATCTCACAATAAATAGATTCCGTTAAGCTCTTATTATATCAATATCTCTGCTTTTCAATGAAATTATAATCAAAATTGAGTAAACAAAAGTAAGTATAATTAAATTATTCACAGCTTCCATATCTAACGGCTCAGCAATTATCATTTGGTTGAGAACAAAAACATTGAAACCGGATCTATGAACGATGAACAAACGACAAAAAACAATGCTTGACGATATGTGCTTGTTTTTCGTGTTCATTAAACCCGCGACCACGTGCAGATATCCTATGCTTGTGTGTGCCGCGACCGCGCTTGGATCTGATACCCTTTTATCTTATTGTCGTTCGGGGATATTATGTGGATTTATCTTTTGAGTATTGCGAAATGTATGAAGACTATTTTATATAATATACAAATGAAAGATAAAACATGAGTCAAAGTTTCGAAAGTACTATGTTATTATTATCATCTTGACTAAGTGATACTTAAAAACGTTTTGTTTTCCTTATTATAATTATATTCGGAGGTCTGAAGTCAGATTTGCAGACGTCATTTTCGTCTAAAATCCAAATTTTGCTAGCAATTACTGTATTTTAAGTATATGATGCGCTTTCACGGCGAAACTACTAGTTCAAGACCTGAGAAAGGACATAGATACTTTTTATCGTTATACCTTCCACGCGGGTAGAGCCGCGATCAGAAGCAAGTAATAAAATATTTTTTCGAGTGAAATTATCAAAACATTCCTCAAAAAATAACACCGCTATCAACTGCTAAATTACGAAAAAAACAAACTTAATTTTAAGCATAATAATATTGAATAAAAAAAACGGTATAAAAACGACTCGGCTATTATATAAAAAACAAGATGGTTGAATACATTAATTTGATAATCACAATGTCCTTGGTTTCCATCTTCATAGCTATTTTCCATACATCTAACAAGCCACTTGTTTCTCTAAATAGGAAAAGTAAATTGGTGTTGCTGGCATGGCAACGAGCTAAATAAGGAACTTCGTTCCAATAAGTCCATATGCCCACACAAACATTCAATACAGACGTAAAACTGACACAGTGTATGAATTACTCCAAGGATTGTGGACACAGTGTTGCCAGCTGGAAAACTCGAGTTCAATTGAAGCTCGCTCCTAATTGTGTTGTTTACCGCAACCAACTGACAGCAGTCTGGATTTACTCCATACACCTGTACTATGTAGCAAATCCTTTTATAAAAGAGACGATGGATTTGATTAAGAAGATGTACATTGACAGCTTTGTATTAGAGTTTTCCATCGGTGGTTGTAGTTGACTTTCAATGGATGCTGAATGGAGAATACTATTATGTTGGGGTAATCAATGTTGTGATATAATGTGAGCGTAAGATAGCCTGTTACCATTAAATTTTACAGTGTTTACTCGGCTATTTCGAGCAAAATCGCCCCGAATTTGGAAATTGGGTTTTAAATCTAATTCCATGTTATTAATTGAAGTTCGCTTAGACTGATGCTTTTATAAATTGTTTTGAGAATATCGAGATCTTTCTGAATTAAACATTGTTTGTTTTCAGCGTCTACGATAAGAACATTATTTATTTCTACAGATTATTTGTTTTTCCAAGCTCATCGGCTCCGAAATGGTTTTATTCACTGTTCTATTACACGTGGAGGATTATAGGTTTATCTTTAGTACTCGCGAAAAATATTTGCTTAACATTGAGGAAGAGCGAGTGCAATGTTTGCTATTTGTTAGATAAGATAAATATGCTTTTAAGCGCCAGATATTTTATGTAGGTAAATATCTTGCGGTACAACAAGATTCAATTAAAATTTGAGATACTTCGTACCGCCTGGGGACTAGAGTTTAAATTATATATGACTTATTAAACTTATTCATTAGTCTCCTATTAGTATAGCAAGCAACAGTAAACGTTTGTGGACTACAATAATCACCAACTATAAGGTAATTTGCAAGCTCATGTGCTACTTCAGCTACAACAAAATGTGTCTTCACACTGTCAAAAGCAATACTTATATAATACCATAAATCAAGTTGATTTTCAGAATATTAATTAAAAGTCAAAGTCTTTACGAAGGAAGGACCACTTTTTTCTGCTTATTCTTTGAACAACTTCGAAAAAGGGGAGGTTCGAATATTTTTCGATTCTATTTTTGCCTAGCTTTACCTACATATATAATATTTTACCATTTAACCATTCAGGCCCATTTTTAGACTGGCGCAAAGCTGTGGTATATCTAAATTCTTTAGGCTGGCAGCAAAACATTGACTTTAAATGTGGTGATCAGTTTAAACAACTTACACAAATCGTATTAACACGCGATTTCGTGACTGAGAAATTAACAGAAATTACTTACTTAGTTATATTGCGAGTTTCAATTTATTATGCAAAACGCGAGGATAATATTTAAACAGGTATTTAATGATACTACGTGTTTGCTTGTACCATTTTCGTAATGTCGTGATGATTGCTCACTAATTAGTAGCTGAGAATCGTTAAAACAATATTGTTTCTCATTATAAAAAGTAATAATTTGGCAGTTGCTAAGCGAATTTACGTTGCAGTTAAACTTGACTACAAGTTATGAACTTTTTATTCGTACATATACCGGCAATAGCAGCAACTATTAAGAATTTTCTGGCGAAAAGTTCACAACTAACACTTTGCCCGACCCGGGAATCGAACCCGCGACCTCGCGGTTAGAGGCGTACACACTAACCACTAGACCAGCGAGGCAGTCGCTATGCTATGTATAGGTAACAGAGTAGCTTATTTTTTTTTTTTTTTTTTTTTGTAGTGTCTTTCCATAGGAATGGAAAGTGTTACGGTTTCCCCTGTCTTAGCTCACAGAGTCCTTTTCTATCTTTAATTTTTGGATTGGGTGTTTTAAAAAATTTTACCTAAAAGTCTGTTTATTAAATCTTTTATTTGTATAGTTAATTTGTACTTGTTTTAATGATTTTATTTATTGTTTTTGAATTTTTTGTATCTAACTAATTTGTACTTGTTTTAAATGTTTTATTTATTATTTTGAAATTTTGTGTATATTGCTAATTTTTACTTGTTTTAATGTTTTATTAATTATTTTGAAGCTTTATGTGTATTGCAATTTTGCGCTTGCTTTGGTGTTTTATTTATTATTTTAAGATTTTTGTTGTTTTTGTTTCCGCATGTCCCGCATGGTAGAACAAATGTGCTTTTATATTTTTTAGTAGTTGTTAGTTTTTCACTTTTCTTATACATAGTGTTTATTTTTCCAGTTGTTATTAATCTAGTTTTACTTAAATTTTTTGTTTTTTGTTTCTTTCTGTTTTGCATGTTTTGAATATTTTTGATTTTAAATGTTATATTTATTGTTCTATAATTAAATTTTTGCTTTATTCTGTTTTGCATGTTTTGGATATTTTCGATTTTAAATGTTGTATTTATTGTTCTGCAGTTAAATCTTTGATTTAATCTTGCTATTGTTTTCTTTTGTTTTCCTGGTTTGAGTAGCTTATTTGACTTAGTTATCACAAAAGCATCAGTGTAATACAAAGTTTTCTAATAAATTGTACCATGTGTTACGATTTTGTAAATTCGGTCGATTTCGTTTTTTTTTTTGCAAAATTATAATTTTTATTTGATCCTATTTACGGAATACGCATGCCGAATACAGATGTTATGTCGTTAAATCTGTAATTTTTACCCGACTGCGTCAGAAGGAGGGTTATGTTTTTCGAGCGTATGTATGTATGTATGTATGTCTATTTCTTTGGCACGCCCTACAGCCCAAACGGCTAGACGGATTTTGACAAATGAGGTGTCGTTGAATTCGTCGAAACAGTGATAGTGACATAGGCTATATAAATTTTCAAAATGGCGCCGGCAAATGAAAAAAAAAAGGGGGGAGGTATGGATTTTCTTTTCATCATAGTAATATGGTTTTCAAATAAAAGGCCAGGAAAAGACCATTTCAAAAATATATACTTCTTATCACATTTATATTACTGATTAAACACAATTTACCAATTTATATATCGGCACGCTCGCGCGCCCGAAGTGGGTGGAAGTTAGTTAGTATGTTCGCTCACGCTAATCTTGGAAACTGCCGGTCAAATTTGAATAATTGTTTTTGCATTTGATAGTTTAACTCACGATTAAGGCTCATTGATCTCAAAGAGATTTGATTTCTACAAATTAATAGATATAAAAAAACATGTTGGTTAAAAGAACTAAAAAGAGTGAAATAAAAAATAATTATTAAAAAAACAAAAAACCCGACTGCTTAAAAAAAAGAACTGATAAGATAAAAACAAGTATAGCATTATCTACATTAAATTCATTAACAACAAATGATGTTGCAGGCGGGGACAAACAATACTTTGTTACTACTATTGTCACCGCCTGCAACATCAGAAAGAATTTAGTTTGACATATTTCATTTGTTGTTAATGAATTTAATGTAGATAATGCTATACTTGTTTTTATCTTTTCAGTTCTTTTTTTTATTAGGGTTTTTTTTCATCTCATGATCTAATCTTTTAATTCAAACAACGCTTTCAATATTGACATTTGATGACTTGACACAAGGTTTCAGCGTGGTTTAAATTACGATTCGGCGAAAATACTCAGAACCGATCCACTTCTTCTGTAATAGCTCTGATAAAACCTATTAATAAAAAAAATATTGTTGTCGCGCAATGGATAAGGGTCCGAATCCTGGCCATTACACCACGGACGTAAACTTCCTTCTTACACAAGCGAATTTAGCTTACTTGGAGGGGGTTAACAGGAACACTAGTAATTTGTATTTGAATATTACTACTAAGCTTTATTTAAATCCGCTTAGTTTTAATTACTTCGAATAATAGAAATCCTAAGAACCATCACACAAAATCTTTAACACAGATATAAATAAACAGATGTTTCGATGAATTTTGTATCTAAAACAATATTCATAGGCCTGAGTTTTAGGGAACCGTTACCAGAGTATCGAAAACAGATACATTTTATGGATTTGTTCCGTCGTAAACATCGGTAAACCCGTTTTAATCTAGCTCTCCGATTGGAAATTGTACTAGTTTTTTTTAAAAACATATCAAAAACAATTTGTGACAACTAAAACGATATGTGCCTTTGTTTTCACTCAAATAAGCGTGCTGAGGCTTTCCATAAGCGATTTTTCGGATACAAAACTGAAGATTTTGTACCAGTAGGCTCAAAATTTTCAATCGAGAGAACACAAAATCTATAACTATTATTATGAATAATTCCAACATCTATTTCACTATAATTCCATTTAAAATGATTAACCCTAATACAGCTACTTACTTTAATACAATAATTACAGAGAACCAAAATACACTTTTTATTGTGTGCAAGGTTAATAACACTACTGTAATTCTAGCTAACACGTCGCTAGGCCCACTAATTCAATCTGACGGCCGTACACACACACATACACACAAACACCCATACACAACCACTCCTAAAAATAACACCAAACATGAAGGGCCATTTACTGCACTTACAAACTTACACTTGCGTTTACAAAACACAATAAAACTTCCTATTTCGATGTAATAAGGTCGATATTGATTTGAATAGTGTGTATGTGTGTGTTGGTGTGTATGAACAATTTTATTACGGCCGGTTAATTTATTTGTTTGTTCGTTTGCTATCGCGACACGAGATGTGGCCGTATAGGTACTAATGCTGTTGCTCTGTTGCTGCAAGCCATTAAACATTTTAGAGGTTCTGATTATACACACGCCTGCTTTTAATATTAATAGAAAATAAAATAATCTTTTAGGCATCTTATGTCAAATAGCCGCCCACGGGTTTGTCCGCAGGGTATGTTAGAAAAGAAGCTTGTCTTTCTCGACGCTCACAAGTCACACACAACTGTGAATGCTATCATCGAATTATTATTTGTTGAAATAGAAATAGAAATAGAAATAGAAATAATTTATTCGCGTAAAACATGGTAGGTACAGATGTTTTAACATTATGTTACTTTTTTGTATCACATATTTCGCCGATAATTCGACATGCAAATATAAAATATTAATGCTAAAATTATTACACTTGGCATGCAAAATTCATGCTAATAATGTGCTTTAAATAGAAATTGAATTGAAGCATACAATGTCAAACCAATTAAAATAAATATATAGGTAAGTACTTGATCAATGTCAGAAAATTAATAAAATATATACTAAACCTATTATTATGTCATGAATTGGCTAATTACATAAATTAAAATTAAATAAAATAAAAACATGTCATGTCGTGCAATAAACACAATAATAAAAAAAATAAAAAAAATAAATAAAATAAAAGTCAATATTTAAATAATTTATGGACTCGAAACAATTTCATCAATACCTCAGCCAAGCTCTACTAAACTGACATAGTTTTTACATTTTATAATTATCCTGACTTTATATTAATTCTGACAATGAATAAAAAGACTTTTCAATCAAATGTTAAACTTGGTTCAGCGATTTTACCGTGAAAGCGTAACAATCAAACTAATTCACATTTGCATTTAATATTAACGGAAATCTTCCTACGAAGAAATTTCCATCACGTCTATTTTATTTTAACGAGACCACAGTTAAATAATACCTCCGTACATTGAATAAGTTATAAGCAATAAAAATAAAATATTGAAACCAAAGAATATTTTATAAAATGAGCACTATATTTTCTGGCTCTGTCGTCTTATTGTGCTATGGTGCGAATCGACCCATGCAAAAAGAGTACTTGGGCGATTCGAAACACGGTGCGAACAGCCCCACGACCCGACTAAAACATGATCTCTCAGACTAATAAGCAGTGGATTTTTAGAATAGTAAAGAACATTTTGTTCTATCTAAAGTTATGTAAAGTCTCTATACTTCATAAAGTATAAGTTCTTATTTAGTTAGTCCACTTGCTTCAAATGACGGCTGGAGTAGTTCTAGTAATATTGTACAGACATGATTGCAGAGGCGAGGAATTGCCTCAATTGTGCCTTGATTGGTTAATTGTGCTTTATATATAGAACGGGAAATTGTGTTACATCCAATTAGGTCTCAGCGGGCTTTCTATTATACACACTTACATAAGGACCAGGCTGAATTGTATACTTTACTTCTATTAAGGAGACTCAATTGGCAAATAAGGTTCTGAATTCTGAGTCAAACTTTTTCTATAATTTTTTGAAAAAAAAAAAAAACATTCGTAGGCTTGTCTGACTATAGGTTGACCGCTTAACTGAGACTTCGCCTGCGGGGTACAGGGGCGCGGGGGTATGGCGACAAAGGGGAATGAAACAGCTGCGGGCGGTGGGCAAAATTTTTGTGATTGTTCATTACGTTCGCTACATGGGTAGCGATCGCATGTGTTAACTGTTGCAGACACCTTGTGAGGGGTACACATGTAATGACAATCTCAAGATGAATCGAAAAATCTTCAGACATAAAGTAAATAGTCAGTGCAAGCAAATGGCTTTTAACGTATACATAAATTTTAGAAAAAAGAAACTGGTCCCAAAAAAGTTTTGACTTTCTTACGATTTAATTATATGTTTAGATAAAAAATAGTATAATAGTTTATTCTCAATTATTTTATTTACGTACATAAGTTTATTAAAATTTTGTATCTTCTTAACTATTTTTCATTTGATAAATCACTATTTCTTTTTTCCTATGATGTCACATATCTTAGGAAATATCTTGGTACATTTCATCTCCTGTATGTTTCATTAAGTGCCCCACCGCCCGCAGCTGTTTCAGTCCCCTTTGTCGCCATACCCCCGCGCCCCTGTACCCCGCAGGCGAAGTCTCAGTTAAGCGGTCAGCCTATAGCTAAGTAGTTATCTAACGAAAATATTAGACCAACTTGTTTTATTTTATTACTAGTATGTACCTATGATGTCATGTTTGAAATAAAATTATTCTAAATTTACGAAAAGATAAATGCACAAACAAGCTCATAAGAAAATCAGAAAGAACATTATAAGGATGATTCAGAAACTTTTAAGACCTCATTTTTTTAGTCCAGATTTCGCCTGTTTCTACTGCCCTGTGTTTGATTATAAATTGAAAGATAATGGAACATTGCCTCTGAAAGTTGACTCAGTGTAAAATCTATTCCCTGAACAATAAATCAGTTAGCACATTCAAAAGTAGTCCAAAAGCTTCACCTGTGTTGTCACGTCGCAAACAATGTAATCGATGAGGTGATCGCTCGTCGAGAGGGGTGAGGTGCGCGGGCGCATCACACAAATAGATCTTGGCAGGGGCACACACCCACACACTGATTTTGTATGTGTGTGTACACCCTTATTGCACTGTTTTGTGCCTAAGTAGGGTACAGTTAGGTTAATAATTTTATGTAATTATTAATCATTAAAAAGTTAAGCACTTACTACTTACAAATGCCCTATCGGATTTGACTCTTTAATTTGCAGGTTTATAGCCGTACTATCCGGCATGGGCCAATTTAGGCCTTCTCAAAATATGACGTAATTTCTTCAATTTTTCTTAAATATTAAAGTACAGTGGTAACCTATTCACTTGCTATATGTATAACTAAAAGCTCCAAAACTATTACAACAATGAAAAAAGTGATGAGTTCTCCGGTTTTTTTCTCAGTAACGTATATTTCACGTCACTGATACACTCAAATAAAAATGCTCATTTGGCAGATATCGATTTTATAAAATTTTATTCGTTGTGTTGGCATAAAATGATATCAGATAAATCTCTTTAATGGTTGGTTCACTATTCTAAAATAAATTGCCTCGAGCCATTTTTTTACATTGAGCTCAATCACGCGATATGCTGATATTTTAAGCTGAAATATCAAATTATAAAACAAATGAATCTTTGCCGACTTTATAGTAAGTTACTGGATTAGGCATCGTCAGCAAATTAGAGTATTTGATTAGATTTAAAAAATACGTGACAGTGAAAACTTTTTATTGCTCTATTAAATGTTAGTTTTTTAGGCACTCAAAATATTTGACAATATTGCTTAAAATGTTTTTTAAATGAGAGTTTCAAAACTAAAGATGTATTAACCGCAAAAGCCCGCTTACATTACTATGATTAAAATACAGTTTGTCACTGTTTTTCAGTGTACAAATAAAAGTCAAAACACTCAGACTTTTTGCTGATTAAAAAGAAATAAAAACGCAAGCTGGTCTTAGTTTTTACGGTAAAATAAAGATCTACCTCTAAAATAAATTTCCAAAGAGGACACTTTATATACTTGTGGTTACAAAGTACTGATATTATTTATAATTACACACTAGACATAGGTAAGTGAGCTTTTACTTAAAGCACTCAAGATTTGAAATGAATTACGATTACGGCACAAACTGGTCTTGCAAATCTACTTTAATGTGGAAATACATGCGTCATCGTAATGACAGAAAGCATTCCACTTTTTCCGTCTATTTTGTCTTATCTAAAGTGTTGAAATAGTGCCTAACTGCGTATCGCGGGGGTATTCTATATATTATTAATTTTAAACTTTGCCACATCACACAAAGATTTAGTCTCGTGTGGGGATCGAACTCACAACACCAACGCAGTTGAAAGCAGCGAGGCGACAGCTTTAACCACTATGCCAACAACTATAATCGTTTTGTTTTTTTATACTTTACGAAAGTTACGTCTGCCACTGTTTCAGTTGACTTAATATCAATTCGATCTTTTTGTTTCACCGACGATTCATTTCGCCGATAAACTTTTTACCGAAGTTACACTTGTCAAAATATTATTAATTAGTTCGAAGAACTATCTTTCCAAACATTCATTAGGCAATGTTTTAAAGACAAGCAGCATGCAAGCAGGCATGCAGCGTGCAAATAAGCATGTAACATGCAAGCAGGCATACAACATCCAGCAAGCATTATTTCTGTACTCTATGCCTACGCGAGCTTAAATTATACTTTCGGGGTATGGCAGACAGGACTGCGTGGAGTCGGGTTTGCAGCAAGTCGTCTGTGTCAATACATTTTGTAGCACAACATATTTGATATCGACTTTTAATGTCACGATTTTAATATATGATATTACCTATACATATAGAAGAAACCGGCTATATATTTGTGAATTCAAAAAGGCTTCGCCCAAAAAGAAAAAGTTATTTTGTAAACATAGTTCGGTAAAATAATAGCGATTGCACATGAAACTTCGATGATTTAAAATATGTCAAAAATACTTACAGCAAAAGAGATGTCGGTCAATAGTTTTCAGTCAAATGAACATTTGAACAAAAACAAATTATTAATGTGATTACCCCACAAAAAAAATCGTGGAACAAAAAATTTACAATTAAATTCATTTGTTTTAAATTTTATATAAATATCAAAAATTATATCTATCTTATTCTAGATAATAATATGATTAGTTTTGGAATTTGTATAAAATATAAGTTTTTTTAGCTTAAAGTCGTAGTTCCACTGAATAAAAAAAATACAATATTAAAAATTAATTAAAAACTGTTAAAATAGTGGTGTAAGAAAAATAAAAAAATGATTTTGAATTACCTATGTCATTATCATTACATTTATACATTCACATAAGTATAAAAATAATATACATAATAAGTAATAGAGTGTACCCCACTCTCAGCACACATTCAACAAGAGTTCATTCACTCAGGACCTTGACATAATTACGTTCAATGAAATTTTGTGAGTGCTCACTCACACACACACACACACACTAACGATACACGTGGATCGATGCGCACGATTCGTTATACAAATCATTAGTTTGACATAATACTATATACCTATAAATTTAATTTATATAATAATATTAATATTAATTTAAGATCCTATATGTATATATTTCTGAAAATAAAGATACATTTATATACTTTAAAAAGCTGATGCAATTTATCGTGAACTGTAAGTATAAAATATCACGTTCACAGACCCTTTTTAATTAGGTAACACTCGTAATTTTAAAGTTTGCATTATTGTTTTTTACATGATATTACAATATAAAAGCTCAATTATAATCTATTCTACCTATAAATATACATTATCGTAAATAATATTAAGTGTGTAGTTCTTTACATTGTAAGATTCAATGATCTTTTTTATACAAACTGTGAAAGAAAAAAAAACTTGGCATATACTAATAAGCTAAATTCTTGAATAACTTTTAATTTTGCGCTACTTAGTATTTCAACCCTGTACAGATGTTTTTTTTATTTGTATAAAATAATACCAAATATATCTATCTATAAATGTATAACTGACTATACAATATACCATGATTGAATGGTAGACTTTGGAACAACACTACTAGTGTTTATATTTCTCGATACATTATTGAATAACCTTACATAAAAAATAAAGTATCAGCCTTGAATAAGCCGGAAAACTAAAAAAAGGTCCCTTCGATGTGCAAAGAAAATCGCACCTAATTGTATTTTTATGCACTTGAATTTTCTGTATCTTATTGTACTGTAACTACCTTGATAGTCTAGTTGTTCGCGCATGCGCCTCTCACCCCGATGTTTCGGGTATCGAGAACTTTCCGTCAGGAAATTCACAATAGCAGCACGGAGTTGGAGTTGTGCCCGGTGGATGGCGATAGGCCCAGCCGCTATCCCATGGGGCCTAAACATTAAAGGCGATATGTGGGTGCTGTGTACCTCTGCCACACACTTCTGGATTATATAGGCGTGATGTTAGGCTATGTTTTTTTACTGCGTATAATAAACACACAATACAATTATTCATAAATATTTTTATTTATACGTACAGAATAAAGCAGCTTTAATCCTAAACTAACTAAAATATAACAAATGGAAAGCATCATCAATTATAAATTATTTGTTGAAGCTATTTTTTAGACAACAGGCAAGGCGAAAGCTTTTTCAAAAACAAATGCAAAAATAGAAAAATAAAACATTGCGAAAATCAAAATTACCAATGCGTATTAGTTTTACAGCATGTAAACAGTTTATTTTTAAGGGCGTACCTACTTTTAAATAGGTTATGCATAGTTTAATATGTGGCTACATTTAACCAGCTATGTACGATTTACTAAAATTAATTTACTAAGTTGTTATAGTTTTATCCATTAGGCTGTAATGCTTTTAGCTTATTTTCATAGGAGGAGCGAGATAGAAGTATGCGTGTTATTATTTAAGAAAAATAAAAATATAATGTGCTACTTTGACATCAGCGATTTTAAAACTATGTTCGTTAATTTAATAAGTGCAAGAGTAATAGAGGTCAAAAAAGTAAAATGCAGATACTTGGCATATTTCGTACAAAATTCAAAAACCTTTGAAAATAATAGACTTGTATGAAGTTGTTAATGTTCAATATAGATTAATATATGAAACCTGTTCTGAGACCATAATCGTGTGTAACGACTGACTGCTGAACCCTATTGCGCGTGGCCCGACACGCACCTTGCCGGTTTTTTTATGTTTAAAGAATTTTATTTCTCATAAAAACTTACAGTTTTACTTAAAATGAGATACAATTAGTGTTATTCACTTAACATTACTAGATTTATCTTAAATTTAAGTTAAATTACAGCGATATTGTGCATACATATTTTTTAAGTAGACTTTTGTAGTTGTTTACATCATTACACTCCTTTAGTTCGTTCGGTAACCGGTTATACAGTTGTGCTCCCTCAAACAATATCGTTCTTTTTCCATAGTTCGTTCGTGCATCACTCAGCTGTAGTTTATTTTTGTTTCTTAAATTGTATGGTAACTCTTTTTTATGTAGCTGTATATTAGACTGAATGGAATTAGTAGTAATATTTTTGATTAAGATACATGTACAATATGTGTATAGTTGTGTAAGGTTGAATAGTTTAGATTTTTCATACAAAAGCTTTGTAGGAGTAAGATAATGATAATGGAATAATACTTTAATAATTTTGTTTTGAGTTCTTTGTAAAGGAATCAAGTTTGATTTAGCGGCAGAGCCCCATATTTCAATAAGGTATTCTGAATGAGATTTTACTAGAGAATTATATATAATAAGTCGAACTTTATTTGGAATACAGTTGGCTATTTTACGTAATTTCAATTATAAATCTACTTTTTCTGATTAAAAACATGTAAATTGTAATTTCTTTCCACATTCACATAGCAATGCTCTTCGTAAAAAATTAAGCGTGTATCTAGTTTGCCTAAGATTTATCGAGTAGGTCTATGTTTAATCTAGACCAGACATTAGCTAGTTTTTATTTGCTGTGATAAATGACTGGGAAATCATTATCACGTGAATAGTGTCGTCGTCGTTCGGGAAAACTGAGATATTTATACTTACATACATTCTCATATTCATACAATCCATTTAATTAGTTGAGTATGATAAGTTCTGAGAAAAATATGCTTTTCATCGTCTTCAAATAGAAATGATATTTGAACGGGGTTTTTTCAATTATTGTACGATTAGATAGATAGATAGATAGATAGAAAAAACTTTATTTGCACATCAAATTTGTAACAAACATACAAAGAAATAGGTACCTAAAACTATAACGTACAAAGGGCGGCCTTATCGCTTGACGCGATCTCTTCCAGGCAACCTTAACCTTTTTTTTTTTTTTTTTTACTTGGGGAAATGCATTTACGCATACCACCCCACCCCGGGGAAGGGCAGAGTGGTTATGTGGGACTCGCCCGTGCCAAAGATGGTAAACGGCACGGGAATACCCACTAAAACCCCACGGTGCTCCCGCACTCGCCTTGATGGGAGGGTCATGGGAATCTGGCGCAGCCTTTACGTCCACGACCCTCCCGGCGATGCCCGCCGAAGCGGGCCCTTCATGGCCCCCAAAGAGGGGGCTGGCGCAAGCCACCGACCAGCGCGAGGACCGCGTGCAAAGCCATCGGACATTCCCCATGTCCGACGGCCTGGTCCTCTCGCGGCGAGACAGGTGGTCGGTCCCGCCGCCCACCACGCCGCAGTTCAACGGCTGCGGCCCCGCCGGGACCGCGGAAGGCAGGGAATGCGGGGCATCGAAAACGACGCGCGCACCGACACTCCTACCCGCCGCGGCCCCGTAAACCACCGGGCCACAGTGCCAGCTTGCGCCAACACCGCAGCCCGGCCTTGCCCGCCAAGGCAGGCCCCTCATGGCCCCCAAAATGTGGGGGGACCGGCACCGAGGGCCGCGTGCAAAGCCGTCAGACACTTTCGTATCTGACGGCCTGGCCCTCCGCGGTGAGACAGATGTTCGTCCCACCGCCCACCACGCCGCAGTACTGACGGCTGCGGCCCCGCCGGGACCGCGGAAGGCAGGGAAAGCGGCAACGGAACACCGACAGTCCTCTCCCACCGCGGCCCCGCAACTCCTCGGCCGCAGTGCCGACTCACGCCGACACCGCAGGCCCTCCTGTTGCAGAGCCCCCCCATAAGGGCCCTGCAACATGGACTTCCGGCCAAAGCCCGAAGAGCAGCCCCCCTCTGGGGTCCACTTGGCTTCGCCGTGGCTCGGGGGCGCCACGGGTACTAAGCCCCACCGCGACGACAACGCGGGACCCGTTGGTGGGGAGGCAACCTTAACCTCAGCCAACTCTTTAATCGCTCACGAGTATTTTTTTTTTAACAAATAAATATCAGCTATACTAAGACAGGGCTTAATAAAGAATTGTGTGTATTAAAAAGTAAGAAAGTACATAAAGCCTATGGATGGCCTCGCCCACCGTCCTTCACGCCAATCACCAGTCACTACAGGCACAGGAAAAATATCCCAAAAAATACACTCCAACTTGTAATGAAAACATGACAAGTTTTTACAGTTAAAGAACGCCAGTATTTTTATTAAAGGCATGTTATCTAGAGTGTGTCGGAAAAGTAAACTGCCATTTTTCACGTTACGTAAAAACAACCTCATTTCCACATTTTTTTGTTGATTTTGGGGTAGTTTTAGTTTCGTTTACCTGTTAAACTTTTATTTTTACCTTAAAATACTCTGGTGGCATATTTTTCAGTAGGTAATTCGAGCTACAAATGAGTCGTAACAGTACAGTTTTATACGTTCAACCAAAGTCGTCTTCAAAAATAAACGGTTTCGCTCGATATTATTACTAAATGTCATTGCGAGGTTCGATAGAAAACTAATGAAAATTCCTTCTACCTTAATGTTTGGACAATCTTAATTTACCCTCTTGAGTAAAATCGTGAGTACGGAGCTTAACAGCAGCTAAGAGCTTTTAACATTGAAAAAATAATTCTTCACCTGATTTGGAAATAAAACTTCGTCAGAAATATTGATGTCTAGTCAAGGCTACATGTAACTGCCAACAAAAATAGCTATCGTTATCATAAATATTTATCGTAATAGTTTTGTAGTGTTTTGCTACGAAAATAAATATCGATAACATCTTAATGTTCACTTTGTACGCTGATGTTTTCCATTGTCTAGACATCTAGAATCTAGACTTAGTAAAAATAAATGACAACCGTAATCGTTTACCTACTATATATAACTATAGGTTTCTAACAAATAAATCGAAGTAATACAGTTTTTTGGCTTGTCAAGCGTAGGCTTATAAGTAGTTATGACAACTTATTTATGTGGCAATAATAATTAAGACGTTACTATTATACCGTTCAATTATGCATAAATAAGTAGATACTAGAATCCTCTTAAAAAAAAAATATTTTGGATGAAACATTTGTAGTGAACAGGCTTCAAGTTCTCGAGGGGCTAGATTTTGTCACGTTTATTACCATACTTTTGTGGAAAACCATGACATAAAACGTTACAAAATCTTTCTCGCACCCGTCATGCTAACCCAACCGGTCGTAAGATGCAACTGAATATCCACTATGCATAAACTTGAGGGTGCCAATGCTAAGCTTGATGTACCTACCAGAAATTTTTGGAATAGTGCACTGCAGTCAGTCACGCAAACACTTCTCTTCGTAGATTTCAGTATTTATCGAATGATTATTTTTAAAAAAGTATGACGTTATTGTTATGTTTTCAAACTCAAGATTATGCTTGTTTTCGAGATCAAATCGCCACTCAAAATCAGCCAACAAAACACACAATCAATCAACATTATCACTCGTACACATATCGCTATTCATTGACCTAAAACCAGTTATGCTTGGCGATAACGTTTGAACATACTTAATGGGTTGATAAGGTGGCACAAAAACCTGCGATAGTCCTAATGTTTTAGGCGGTTTAAGATACTGTAATGGCTGTACAAGTACCCGGACAGTTACGTTGGCTCCTGAGGAGATTAGGGCTAATCTTATGCTAGGTAGGTTAACTATTAGTACCTGTTGATGGCAGTTTTAGTGTTGCTATGGTGAACTCTGTGACGTACGAGATAAGGGATTGTAATCGTTGTCACTATGGAAACTTTGCAATGAAGTAGAGATTCTATATCTTCCATCCAAGTTCCATAGAGTTTTGGTTTTCGGTTATTTATGCAGTTTTCTTTTTTACTTGGTTATGACTGATCTGCAAGTCAGCTAATAGGCTCTCGAAGCTAAACGAAAACTATCTTGATATTCAGTTGCCTCGTAGATCAGCAAACAAATAAGTTGAGTTCACGTTTTTAATTATAGGCACTTTTTATGTTTTTTATGATTTTTTCGGTGTAACTTCATACCATATACATAAATGTCATAATCTAATTTTTACGTACTAATTTGATTCTATTGTTGTTACTGTTTCTAGAGTAAAAAAAAACATTTTTACTCAAGAAACAGTACCTCCTATGACCTAATTTATCCCAAAATATTCAAAATTCGTGTCTTCATGGTAAATACAGTTTTTGCCCAGTTTGTATTAGGTAACCAAAATTTTAGGAAGCGTTACCTTTGACCTGATCCGAGCACGTTCACATACTAGCATATTTATTCTGTTATCTATATTCTTGATTACAGCTGGTTTTTACCAGTTTGAGGCAGATTAGGTGATGTTTGTCTAAAGTCTGGCTATTATGATAAGAAATAATAAAATGGCCTCTTTAATGGCGGCTGGAGGTTGGAAGGACAACCAAAAACTGATAGCAATAAAATCAACTCTTAAATGACAATTGATGCGGTTTACTTGCATGGCGTTTTAGTGACTAGCGTCTGTTCACGGCTCCTTGAGACTTAAAGATTTTTGGGTACAAACAAACAAATAATCTTTCGTCTTTATATTTTTGGTGAATGATGATGGCGATAAGTCGTTATGCATATTTATCTATAAAAAATAAGAAGCCGTACTAAAATTATAGACTTTCGTTTATAAGCTGAAAATGGAACTATTATTTTTTTGAAAGTATTTATCTTCTGGTGGTTTGTTTATTCTATAGACTGCTTTTACATGCATGCAAGTTTATTTGCTTTATATTTTCATGAAATAACCATACACGTGGCAAATTGCCTTTCGTATCAGAAAGACACATAAGCATAACGTCCTATGAGCACAATGTCCTAATAGCAAAACGACTTGTAAGCAGTTGGTCCGTTTAGCAAAATGACCTAGTAGCAAGTCGTCCTAATATCAAAAGGACATTGTAGCAAAATGTTCTTAATTGATCAAGTACAATCAGTTACAACATGCAATTTGGTGCCATCCCTTTACCTATCCGCTGACCGACAAATATACAGGATATTGTTTCCAATGAGAGCCGATGGCCAAATCTGAAAATATGAGGAAAAGCGAAAAGAAAAAAAATAAAAATAAAAAAAAATAAAAAAATACAAATTATAAATACAAATTCGGTTTTCGGTCTCGATGTGGAACTTGCACCTTCACCACTATCCATTATGTTTTTTCTCAAAAGCAAAATGCGTTTTAAAAAATATTAGGAAATTACAATTTTCGATAAATATCAGGGACACATTGCATGAAATCGCTATTGTCAATGTGTCAAAAGATTTTCTTTTTCTAGTGGCCAGTACTTCAGTTATATAATATAATTATTAAGTGTGTACTAAAATACTCTTTTCAAGTTGATTTGATTTTGTGTTGAACTGTACAGTAAGGGCATTTTGCTACAATGTCCTTTTGATATTAGGACGACTTGCTACTAGGTCATTTTGCTAATAGGACTAACTGCTTATAGGACGTTATGCTTGTAGGACATTGTGCTCATAGGACGTTATGCTTATGTGTCCTTCTGATACGAAAGGGCAAATTGTACGCTTGAGTCACAAGACCACCCAACATGTTTTTTCACATAAATTATTATTATCAATAGCAGATACACAATTGGAAATGAACCCTGTATACACAAGATACCTTATCACAAGGATGAATTAAAAAAATAAGCAGTTACGTAAGCTGGAATAGCGTAAACATGTTTTTATGCATATAATTCGATAGCGTCCGAATATGTTATGTTATTATTTTCCTTATGTAAAGTTGATACAGTCGGATTTGCTTTGAATGTATCAGTAGATAATTTGTAGGATTCCAAGGTTATTTTGTATTGGATTTTTTCATCGTGTTTGGATTAAATCCTGTTTTAATGCCTGGCTGTCTATATTTATATTTTTCTTGTAATTGAGAAAGGTATGCTTAGGTGGTTTGGTCATGTTGAAAGAATGGATGAAAGTAGATGTGGCTGGCAGTACTCTGGAAGAGGTCGTCCACGAAAGACATTATAGGGCCTAGATAAATATCGTCCTTCAGAAAAGACAGTAGGGTACGTAGTACACGAAACTGGCGAGCATGTATGACGATTTGTATAAAAGCTGAAGAAGCGATAGAAGTATGTAAGGAGCGTAGCAGAACATGGCATTCTCTGTCTACCCCCATGGGATAAAGGTGTGATTTTATGTATGTATTTATGTATGCAAATATATTCATATCTGTTTTCCGTTGAATGATAAGATACATTTTTATTACTTGCCTATCTGATATTTTCACAAGCAAAAGCTTAGTAGACGTATGAGTATTCATTGATGTAATATTGCAGTTGTTTGGCAAAGATACAAAAAGTACACACATACGTGATGTGTGTTAAAAAACATACATCTTAAGCACAGGTTAGCCTTTTTTTATATATTATAAATTATGTTAACTTCAGCAGACTGCCCAGTATTGAATTAATCAGAAAAACTTCAGGAAATTTCATTGTCGAGAGCTTCAGCAGAAAATATAGTTTGATAATATTACAACTTAAACCTACAAATAAATTATATTTTCAAACACAGCAGTTTTTTATAATAACTTTATTTAAGTATCAAACCAAATCTGTCTGTGGTGCAAAATAAACTACAAATAAATATGTTCATTTTAATGAACAGTAACATCGGCCGCGTCATAGAGTGTATCAAAAACAAGTCTAATTTATGACTAGATTGTCGTAGGCATGTGTCCAAGTTGTATAATAGTTGTATAATAGCCACGTCACCGGTATAATATACGACAATAAGTAAAACGCGTGCCGACGGCATTTTTTGAGTTGATTAATAATTGTGCCAAAATTGGACACACGTAGAAATGTAATGCTATTTGTAATAGTTTTAGATTGCTATGTCATAACATACAACATAACATGGACATTAATAACTTACCCACGGTATATATATTTTATTTTTAGAATACTTCAATGAGTCAACTTATAACAATGGTCTACAAAAAAACTTTCCTTTAAAGTATGCCAATGTTCTGACGCATGAATTTATTCAACCCCAATCATGAAATGGTACGAGAGCTGTGTTATTTGATTTCTTGGTTTGTGAAGGTGAGACACGGAGAGTTAGGGCGCAGGCAATTTTACACAAAACTATAGGAGTCGCACTCGGCCGCGAACGGACTCAGTCTGACGGTTTGGTCAGTCTTGTCGTCCTATTCTTTGTTATCCGTCTTTCAAATTTAAATATCTGTTAGTCTAACTGGCCCATTTCACCAGCCAGTGTCAGTCATAACATCTAAAATTGGCCAAGTGCGAGTCGGACCCGCGCACGTAGGGTGCCGTACCACTATACATCTAAATAAATGTTTTTCTTTATTCTTTATTATATTAGAGTTGATTGAATGAAAGGTAAAATGCGGTTTACGATTTATAACGTATTAAAAAATACTAATTATTAGATCTTGTTCAAACCAATTTTCGGTGAAAGTTTGCATGGTAATGTACATCATATATTATATTCACATTTATCATTCCCTTATTTTAGAATAGTACGGGAATATAGTTACGGAGGGGGGGGCGGGGGAACACTTTTTTCCACTTTGGAAGCGTCTCTCGCGCAAACTATTCAGTTTAGAAAAAAAATTATTAAAAACGTCAATATTATTTTTGAAGACCTATCCATAGATCCGGACGGGCAGACATGACGAATCTATAATTATGGGTTCCGTTTTTTACCATTCGGCTACGGAACCCTAAAAAAGTCCATAACAGTTTGGTTTCTCTTTAATAAATATACTTACCTCAGCTTTACCTCGCTAAGGTATTTTATTCTTTAAACTCAAAACTCATTCGCTCAAGGAATGAGGGTTTGCAACGGTGAGTGTGCGAGTGAAGCTACTAGGAAAACTTTACTAAAGCGAAAAATAAAACCAAGATCTGAGTGTAAATCTGAGTACTGGGACGTCATGAGAAAATGTTTGAGAATCAGTTTGCGAGAACACATTTGAGTGCTAAATAACATAATTAGAAGCTCTAGTGCAAAAATATTTGATTCAAAAAATTTCATCGGTTAAACTTGGCAAGTTGACCAAAAAATTGCAAGTATATTGAAAATAACTTTACTCTTCCATAATCAGTCGGCAAAAGGAAAAAACGACGATTTCCCAAATCATAAATTGTCGCTGACAATTTTTTGCGCCGTGTAAAAATTATGTACTGAATCACTTTAAAAAAACATGTTTTTTATATCCACACGCACTTAAGTAAGTAAATAAATAGCTCACATCGTTCGATCATTGTTATCAAGCGACCGCGAGTCTACGACACTCGCCTATCAGCAATCGAACGCTCTGACTCAGTGCTCGCTACTTAGCGACAATGCGGGGTCGCGGGTTCCAGGCCCGGGCTGCCGCCGTTGCGCACTATGTGGAGCAAGTTTCAAGGATTTAGCAGCAAGTTCATTTTAACTTGCACGGGATTGATCTAGAAATTATTTAAAACTGTAAAAAATATCTGAAGAAAAGTAAAAAAGTTCCCGTTGTAAGACGCAATGGGTGAAGTTTTTATCTTAAACCCTATATAACCCCACTGGATTCAGTCCGCTTCCGCCAAAATGTACGACAGTAAAAAAGCATATCTACTTAAAATTTCAATGGTTTAAGTATTGAAAGCGTAACAAACAGTTGCTTCAAATATTTGGCAAGCTCAAACTGAATTGACAGCTCATATTTAAACAGGTTACATATATGTATTTTACTGAGCTAACCACAATCGGGTTAGTGGACTATTGTCATTATTGGTACCTAGTTATAAACTCAGAAATAGCTCGTAACTATGCTTATTTTCTAACAACAATTTTCCTTTACCAAAAGCGACCACTTATTAACTAATTAACCATTTAAAGCACTTTCAATACACTTTCCCTCTAATTTCACTTAGCAACTAAATATGTCTCATACCCTCAATGGCAATCGTGACGTAACAAGTCACACACACACACCAACACAAATACATACACACAAACTTACACATACACAAGCTCACATTTCGATTGTTTGTTGTAGAACATCACTTTATCTGGACGAACGTGACTTACTGATAGCCATGTACTTTGACTGTGATTTGGTAGAAAAAAAAGGACAGTTTCTACATGTTTTTAAATTGACGGTGGTCCAATTTGTGTCTCGGTTTCTGTATCTTCAATTAACTGCTAATTGTATCAAATCAACTTAGTAAAAGTTCTTTCTTTCAAATAGCACCCACATCCCTAGCTTTTCAATTCAGGTAATCACTCCAATGGAAAATAGTTGGACACAGGCACAGTCAATATCGACACCCACGATGGATGTCAAAAATTTTGAAAATGTTAAAAAAATATACATATCTCATACGCATAAAAGGCAACAATTGTAAATTTTGTACCGTCGTAAAATCATTATAGAACCGACCCAGCATGTACCAAAAATGTAACACGTTAAATAAAAAATCCTCGTAAATAGATCTGAACTCTTCGTATTCAAAAAAAGTTTTGTCTCAAAAAAAGTGTAGTCAACCTACTATTCCCGTATATGACACGCGATGTTTACGCGTCTCCTTTTGTGTCCGTTTGTTTTCGGCCGCTTTCTACAAAACTGTCCGTTTTGTCAGCTCCACAGTTATCTATAGTTATGCTCTTACGTGATAGCTATTTGTCACATATAAGCTGGCCTGAGCATTGACTGCCAGACAAAGTTTTGTCCAAGAAGCCCTAATGGTCCAGTACCATCAAATTATTTTACGCTTGTTTGCTATAAACGTTTTTATGTATTTTTTATAATTAATCGGTAACAAAATATTAACAATAAAATATTAAGATTGGTCTTTTCGAAGATATGTGTGTATGGTTAGGAAACATCGTGAGGAAACCTACATGCCTGAAAGTTAGAGCTGTTAGAGAAGAGGCAATCACGACATCTATCGTGATTTGATATCAAAAGTAATCACAAAGCAATAAGGAATACTCAACACTAAATTGTATATAGCTTGTATAATAAAATTGTATTAACATCCGCATGTGAACATCGAGGCGATTTCATTATCAACTTGTTTATCCTTACTGAAATAAAACCACGTGTTAACTTCATGGCTGAATTTTGTACCGCGATGTACAGAAATGTTGGTGTTACTGTTGAAATTGCCAAATAGTGCATTGTAGTATTATTTAAAAGTTTTAAGATTTTTGAAGAAAAATATTTTTCTTACCTAGTTGAATTCTTCTAATCTTTAGGTACGGTAGACATTTATCTCATAAAAAAAAATAACGGTGTTTCCGCCTCACTACCCTTAATAGGTACGGAAACCATAACCTAACGGTAACCTATCCGTCGTATGACCTCAGCAAAGATAGCTTAACCTCTCAGTCAGTGGCTGGCTCATAAAACTCACATTATTTGTGTTCACGATAAACCGCTGAGATAACTCTCAAATTAGTTTAATTTGGGTTACACGTGTGCCGATGTTTGCGCCTCCGAGCCGTTCGTGACGTGGGCGCTATCTCAATATATTATATCTATGCACATTATATAAAATGTATCGAAAGGAAATTTGAGCAATATTTGAGAATCTTGAAACTCGTGTAGCCTTCGGTGCCGGTTCTCATTTGAAGATCTATCTATGACAATCACTATACTACTGGTAGTTCTAGGCCAGAAATGACAACCAGTATCGAATCATTTTGTCCTAAGTGGTTTTCTCATTGGGAAATCTAAAGGCAGACGCTCTTCGAAAAATATTTTTCCGTAGGAAGAAATATTGCTTTTTTTACCGTGTTATAGTTAGATACTGAGAACCTTGAATTTGTGGACGTTCACTCACTATTACCAATAACCATAAGATAAGGCCTATTCTCTTCAACTATTGTGACAAAACGGAATAAACATTACACAAAAGTATATGGGTACAATGAGGTTATCTACGTGCTATAAATTTTCTAATAGCTTTATATAGAAGCCGTTCATTGTGGTTAAGGGAACCGAACCAAAGACCTTTCATTTCATTCCTGTTAAATAATAATAATATTAATAATAACTATCTATTTTTCTTTTTTTTTATACGACGCCCGCACTAGGAATATCTCCTGTGTCGCGGGGATGTTCACAAACATAGTATACCTACATTTCACACACACAAAGCTCACCCAGAGTCAGGACAAATCTTTGCGGATGACACAAAGATTTGTCCTATGTGGGGATCGAACCCACAACACCAGCGTAGTCGAAAGCGGCGAGGCGATCGCCCACTACGCCAACCATGCACAAACGATATATTCGAATTGAGTCGGCATATACCGGCTGAAATAACGTCAAAGTAACCCGTATTCTCAATAATAATAAATATCTGCCTCGATGGTCTAGTGGCGTATGCGCCGCTCACCGCGCGGTCTCGGGTTCGATTCCCGGGTCGAGCAAAGTGTCATTTGTTAACTTTCCGTCAGAAAATTCACAATAGCAGCACGGAGTATAAATTGTGCCGGATGGCGATAGGCTCACCCCCTATGCCATGAGACCTAATCATAACAGGTGAAATGTGGCGTGATGTTATTTTATTAATAATAATATTCTCATTATACCTTCCTAACATGTCTGTACGGTTAATTAATAATATATTAATTAGTAATCGGTACATATGTACTCACTAGTTGATAAAGAATGCACACTATTCATTGCGATATTAGGTAATATTACTAGAAGAATGTCTGTATCATTAACAAGGTTGCTAATGGTCTATCAATACAATAATATGACATTTATGAATATGAAACTATTAATAATACAATAAACGGTCCAGCAAAGATAACATGCGAATGACCTCCATACAAAATCTATATTATCACAACAACTAAAATATTATTTGAATAGATTAACTTTTGAATACGTAACGATATAACTATACCACTTAATACAACGTATAATCATCTGTAGTACCTCTTATTAAGGTATATATTGGAGTGTATATAATAGTTGATACTGCAAACGATTTGCAAAAAGGAAGATAATAAAGTAGGTTGATATAACCAGATTGAACCGGTTTTGGGCACATGTGCCCTATTACGTGTCGTTTGAGTTTAGTTCTGTTATGTAATAGAAACTGCATAAATGATGACATACTTAGTATAAAGGATATTAGCTTAAAATATAGACAAAAAAACTCATTTCTCATTAGGTAATATTTGTCAGATTAAGATTTGAAAACTATTTTTCTAATGTTTTGAATCAACATTAACGGCTGACCAAACATTGCAAAACATTAAAACTGAAAAGAGAAACCAAAACACAAATTCACCGTGAGTTATTACAATTCCGTAAAAGGAAAACGCAATAATTTTCCCACCCTCCCATACATTATAAAACCGAGGTGTCTGCCCCGATTCGAACCCCAGTCTCTAAGATAAAGGCACCAATTAACATCCGTAGCTCATTTATTCACTTCACAACTTGTAAAACGGTTCAATTGGAATTTTGTTCTCTAAACGTATCGCGCAAAAGTTTTATCTTTAGCGTTTAGTAATTAATTAATTTAACTTTACTTCAGCTTTTCAAGTCACTGGTTTATAGAAAATTAAATTCTTGTAATTACGCACTAATCAAATTCATGAACTTTTAGAAACAATTTCAATAGGTTATCTGCTCATTTAACTTTTTGCACACAATGTATGTACACAGGCGGATTTAATGCCTTGTGGCATTCTCTAACAGGGCGGTGCAGAGAAACAAATGTCGGTGCGTTTCGATATTTTTGTATCTGTTAAATAAAAAAATACTTACAGTATACATTTTATCTGAATTATACTATATTTTTATTCAACTGTATCGATAAAACATACCTTATTGAAACAATTTTTCAAGATTTATGCAAAAAAAAAATACAACAATCCAAAAATCTAGTTTCAAACCAATTTATTACCAAAAACACAATCTTAAAGAAAACAAATTTAAATACAAGTAGATAGGAAGCTAAATGTGTATCACGATAGCAGACTGGCTATGAAAGTATATCGCGATAGCAACTGTGGCTATGAGCACACGCAATGCGTGCGATAAAATGGGTCAAGCCGATTAACAGTAAGAAATAGATTTCAATTGTGTGCTATGAATATCCACAGTTTTATTATACCGCCTCATGGGGTGCGATAAAAAGCACATGACGAAAAATAAAAACTATTGTGGCCATATGGTTCGTCTATAAACAATATCACGACTTATCTGAGGGGTATGCAGAGATGTGTTATAAACACTCCATTGCACAATTCGCACTTCTACAATGCACGAATCGGACGATGACGTGCCACACGAGTAGACCACGACATCTTCACCAAGTGAACTCGACTTCAGTAAGAGGATGAGTATTTTGACATTAAATTATCATTTATTATTATATTTATTTATTAGTACCGCCCATGGACATCAGTCCATGGGCGGTACTCCACTTACCATCAGGTGGGATACACGTTCGTTCGCTGCAGGAGAAGTATGAAAAAAAAGAAAAAGGACACCAAAAATACAAATCTACATTTTTTTTAATACCAATATTTTCAACCAAGTATTTATATAAAGCATGAGTGTATAATGCAGAATACTTCGTATGACTCACAACAGATGAAATATGTACATACAAAGAGTTAAAAGAAACGCGGAACACTTGCCATTGGCGACCGCTTTGTTCATACAACTAATGCACATACCTACACTACTTATTGTCTGAGTAACACTGAAACAGTTGGGAATGTCTTTGTGCTGAAGCGATTGTTCCTGAACACAGCTGTGAAGGATTTCAGCCCTCTTGAAAGGTTGCTTTTAAATAAAGTCTTGTTGTCAACGGATGGCATTACATTACATAGTACCTCGCTTATATTACTTAGAAAGGCGTGGCAGAGGTGTATTACATCCACACTTCACCTGAAACACTCGATAAAATTGTAAATTTGCCATAAAGATATTTAAGAAAAACTAATACGAGCGGTCTTTTAGCGGTATTATAGTATGTTCGTACGCGCATCACAACAAACTACTGCATGGAACTGGACGCTGTTTTCACAGTTGTGTAGTTTGTAGTCTAAATAAGAAACTGGAATAAGTTTTATCTTTGCATTTTATCCAATAATGGGTTAATTTAGCAGTTGTAAGTTTATGGTTCGTCAATTTTAAAGTAAAATCCTCGAAATTCTGTACATAATCAAAGTCAAAGAAGAAGTCAAATCCTTTATTTCATAAACCCCAAGGGGCGCTTGAACACGTTAACAAACATTTTAATTACAGAGCATATAAAAATAATCTAAAAAATTAAATGGATTGATATTTTACTAATCAACACAATATGATTTAAATTACCGAAGCTTAGATCAATTTTAATCGAACTGTTTAGGTTTGAATTTAAATCAAATTAAGTACCAGCTTAGATGGGTTTTGCATCATTGAGTAGAGTTTATTCTAATAATATTGACAATATTTCAGATAAGTGTAAGTTTTTGCAACACCAAATCTTTATATAAAGAAAAATAATAATAGAAATAATATAACATGTTGCGAAGGAATAAACATTCTTTGTCGAATCAAGATCTTACACTTCATATTCCTATCATGTCGTAAATGAGCTTTAAAAAATATTTTATGGGAAAATTTCTCCCTGAGAGGATGAATTAGGAGTTGTAAGTTTTTCTCCTGCTCTACCTTATATTTAATCAACCTCATAAACAACTGCACCTAAAACGAAGTTTAATTTACCGAACCATATTCGAATAGCCTTAATAAGTTAAATAATAGTTGCACACGCCCCTCAGGGTGCTCCAAATATCTTCCCTCATGAGTATCGGCCATCTTGCCGAAACATCTGGCAAATGTTCGGTCACACCTGAGCAATTAGAAATGTAATCAATACCCATTCATATTGTGTGATCGCATCGACCTTTGTCGACAAACACTTGATCAAATATTTGTAAAAGATAGATATTTTTCTGAACACTAATTTTTATTCCTACGTGACTAATGTATGAGTCATATCTTGTTTTGGTGAATAATATTGATTTTACCGACAATAAGTTACACTACGAAAATAATAATCTAAAATGAAGAAAGAAGATTTTACTATTAATATTGAAGGAGAGCGCGACTCGGCAACCGTAAGGTAGGACGCTCCCCTGCCAGGTGGACTGACGACCTGAAGTAGGTCGCTGGAGGGGACTGGATGCGGAAGGCGCAGGACCGGGTGTTGTGGCACAAATTGAGAGAGGTCTATGTCCAGCACTGGACTACGAGAGGCTAAATGATTGAAGGAGATAGCTTTTCTCACGGTATCCACACTACACCTTTCTTCTACCACCACATGCTACAATTCCCATACATGCCACGCGTACAAAGCCGTGGGCAAAAGCTAAATCAAATTAAATGCTTTATTTGCTAAAAATGGGTTACTTAGGTGTCATATACAACGGTTATTAGGTACCTCCATTTTTTACTCATCTCAATTTTTTTCAAGTTTATTAATCAAAATAATAAAATTTAATTATGATAGCTAGTAAATAAATATTAGAATTCTAACCTATTTCTTATATTTTATCATTGTTTGAACCTGACTGGGAATATGCACAAATTTTTTTATTTTATACTAGCTGACCCGGCGAACTTCGTACCGCCTAATTATTGGAGGCATATTTAGTAAGTCACAAACACACGACACAATACTTTTTAATTTTATTGAAATTTGTTGCTACTAGATTTTTAGGAATATTAAAGAATTATAGTATAGATGCACAGCAAAGAGACGTTTACATTTCAAGTGACATTTTACCATAGACAATAATTTTTTGAGTGAATACTGACAAATATTTACACTATATCAAACTACATCTGTCGTTTTTTTTTGACGGTGGCCATGGTTAAGAAAAGAAGAAGAACTACATCTGTCATCGAGAAAATAAAGAATTCAAACAACTATAATATTTAAATTGTTGATATTTTAAAACTATTTTCCAGAAGTTATAGTGAAGCTTTAAATCCCTCAACTCCTTAAAATGCATTGTCCCTTTTGTAAAAAGTGGATGGAACGGCAGAACAAAAATAATAACTGTCCAGGTTGTATTAAATTTATTAATTAATTTCAGTATTCCTCCAATTAAATGTTCCTTTTTTTTAACATGAGATGACAAAACCAAGGATGTTAAAGTAGGAGCGCAGCAAAAAGTCTCTAAATCTATGGACAAAACAATGGAACGTTCGGATACACTTATTATTATAATAAAAATATTTTTGAGAGTTGGTAACACTGTAAGGTTGGCACCCATCAAACATGTCAACACATTAATTATTTTTATATTTTGAAATTTAAATACAAGATGTTATGAGCAAAGTTGAAATTATGTTGTCGATTCAAAAGTCTTGTTTTAATGCGTTCTTCAATTCGAGTGGAACTGAGAGTACAAATACCGTCAAATGTTTGACAGAAAGTAAGTGGTCAACTTTTATATGGGAAAATGGAATTGTCGTCTTACTCTATCTTACTCGCAATTTTTCCTTATTTTCTCACCGTTTAGACCTACCCTGGACTACGACAAACATTTTAAAACCAAAATCAGCTCAATCGGCCCAGCCGTTTTCGAGTTTTAATCAGACTAACGAACAACAATTCATTTTTATTTATATAGATTATACTAAATAGTAAAAAAATCTACTAACTTACCTGTTACATTGATAAAATAAGGCTTTCTAAATTACCTACCAATTTCTTTATTACTTTCTAAATCTTAATTTATCTAAAAGTCCAGAAAATTAATAATAGCACCCGGAATGAATCAAGTCCAATTATATTTATTTTGGTTTTAATTACAAGCGCGCCTCGTTATGTCAAATTAAAATCAATTGCGATCATTTATCAGACGCCGCCATTGCTGCCCAAATGAAGGCCAGCCTTTCATTTACGACTTTATATTAACTCTATGAGAATAGATTGTTCATTATTATACAATTTTCTTACCTCGCAATTTTTTCAGGTATACGGGGTGGATACGGCATAGCAACACTTTTTTGTCAAATATAAAGTATCTATGAAATTTAACACTAACCACGTCTAGAACCTGTGGTTTTAATAAATGTCGTTATGTCGTATCGAACGAATATAATTAATTGACGACCGGATGGCAGAGTTAGTAGTGTACCTTCCTGCGACGCTGGGACGCGGGTTCGATTCCCGCTTATGACAAATCTTTGTGTGCATGAACATGGAGGTTTGTCTTGGTCTGGATGTTTCTATGTATAATAAGTATGTATTAACAAAAGAGATGTGTATATTAAATGTAATAGTATCTATTAGTTATTCTAGTACCTATAGAACAAGCCCTGCTCATTTTGGGATTAGATGGCGTTATGTGTATGTTGTGTGATTTATTTAGTAAGTAATATTATAATTAATGCAAAAGTTTGAGAAAATGTTTGTTACTCAATCACGCTCTAGACCCTGAACCCTGAATGAATTTGGATTAAATTAGGTTCATGGTTAGTTAACCACCTAGATTAACATAATAGCTAATGATCGAACTCCCCACGGCCGCAACCGTGTTCAAAAGTTAAGCTAAAGCTTTCAAGTAATCCTTGCAATAAGAAAGCATTCGTACAACTTTTGTTTCTCAAAGTGTTAATTATATGACAAAAACTCAAAACTAAAACAATGTAAAAAATAAAAGCCTACTGACAGTGACTTATTAAGTTATTAGACTTTTTTAATTTAAGATCCAATATGTAAATGTATCTGTAAATAAAGGTCTTATTCCAGCGAAAGAAAAATATACATTAGCTAAATCATTTAAATAATTATAGTTATATAATAAATAGTTTAAAAAGTTGTTGACCATGACATTTGATGCAAAATATTATCATGGTGTACCTACTTCTAAATAACAAATATGTTATGCACGCTTCTGTATCCGCAAATTATATAAATGTTTGTTATATTGAACACAGCGATAGCCAAGCCCTACTACGTTTAACTTTCTGTCTTCCTCCAAATTCTTTAGGCTCAGGCTTAAAAAGTCTCTCAAATGACCTTTAATGTTTTATTCCTATTATCTCAACAATCAGTCTGGTATAAACACAATAATTATATTGCAAGTGGAGTCAATACACGAGCATTGTGCAACACTCATTATACACCTAATTGTTAGTTACATACAACTTGCAACATTATCGAAACGGCATACGTATAGGCGAAGAGCTAAACGTACCTTATCATTTTATTTTTTTAATAGCGGACGGTATAGTCTACCTGCTGCCACCCTGCAATTACATTCCATGGATATTCTTTGTCCGCAAAAGATTAAGTACGATACAATGCCTCTTGTGCAATTTATGACTCGTCGTTTAGTAATTTCAGGGCCTAATCTTACAATAAAACCAAAAAACAGTGATACGAGTATGTGTACTACTATTTGACGGCTGGATACAGATTAAGACGGTGCGGTGCGTATTTCCTGGAGCTCAGTCATGGCAAAACGTCATGTTTGTGTTGTGAACAACTGTGTAATGCGAGTTTTAATATTACTATTCAAAATAACGTGTTGTTGAATTGTGGAAAAACTGTTTGTTGTCATTTAAATATTCACTGAAAAGTCTTTGTCAGATTTCCACAAATGTAGTTATTAATATTTACGCATTCAGGGAATTCTTCGGCGGCCTTATACCTTGTACTGAGAGGAAAAAATACTGCATATATTGAGTGACAAACAACAAACATTTATTTATGGTTAAAATGATAATATCAACATTTGAATAACCCTTTTGGTTTATTCAAAAATATTTAAACACTAGCCTACTAGCTGATTCACTTTTGACTCTTCAAAAATATAGCTTATTGTTACTTTACATGGTGTTATTGGAGGAAAATTAATTATGCATTAATTATTATTTATTAGTATTTATTTATTGGTCAGTACTTGGCAAAATATACTTAGACACAGCTAAAAAAATATAGGACAGGAAGGACTTTGAGTTGAATTATTGTTGTGTTTAGTTAAGTAATTAAGGGTTCCAGGCAAAATGGATAGTTGGCAAAGCGGTGCGATCCAAGATTGCAGATTCAGGTGACACCTTTCCCTAAAGTGGCGCCAACTCTAGCGTACATTTTTGTTATTGACGTGTCATTTGCTTGAGCTTAACAATAAAACAACTGATTCAAATGTAAAATAATTTCATAGGCAAGTCTACACTCTCGAACAAGACGTATGTAAAACGCGTAAGAGCGCCGATAAGTATGGTAAATAATTTGTTGTTGTACTAGACTAGACTTTTTATCAATAAAATTGATAAAACACTGTATTATAACGGATTATAGTCTTATTTACTTGTTTTTTACATCATCGGTAGTAAAACGGACTTTGTAATGTGACGCATGATGTCATAATGAAAACATTACTGTCTCACGCACTGTAATTTTTTTATACGCATGTGGATAAAGGATTTGCAGGTCATTGCTCCCAAAATCTCATGAATTTATGTAACATAAATTCATGAGATTGATTTTAAGCATTAGATCTAGAAGAATACTATCTCTTTCTGATAGTTATTTTATTCTACAGAAGATATTATACAATAGTAAAGTCAATTTTGTAGTTTCGATCAAAACTAGGCCAAGCCTTTTACCTAATCGAGATTGGTAAAAGGATATTGAGCGTTAATATAAAAAAATAAAGCATCTCCTATAACACTTTTATAAGCTTAACAGGATCTATGATTTTAGGAACAAGCTCTATTAATATACGAAGAGAATACAAACAACGCTTGGTTTTTACTTGAATAAAATGTTTTACGATTTGCTGAACCCCTTTAAATATAAACAGCCATAAATTAAACAGCAATTTTCACAAGAAAACAAATGACAAATTCGCTTGCCGCTATCTCCTGCACTAAGCTATCGGCGCACGCGCATGCTCGTATATCATAGTTATCTGACGAGTACATGCGCGATAGCTTTGGGGCAGGTCGTAGACCTGAGCCTATCGGTTGAAAGTGTGTTTGTACTTGCTAAGGTGTTATATAGGTAACTAGACGACCCACGCGGTTTTGCCCGCGACAAACGTTTGCCCAGTAATTATTTACAACAACATCTATTGAATTTTTGCGTTAACTCAAGTCTAACTAAACCCGTTACTGCAACGTTATCCGTGATCAGTGCTTTTTTTAATGCTGCGCATGCAGCGGACGAACGTGTTGTCCTCATGGCAAGTGAAGCACAACCCATGGATATCAACAATCTACAAAAGCAGATTGTATGCGTCGCTGCAACTAAGGACTACGGTGTTATGCCTCATATGACAGTAATTTTAGGGCCTGATCACCACCAAATTGGAACACAGTAATGCAAGCACTACTATTTGACGGCAGGTTCAGGGCGAGACGTTGGTGCTGCCACCCTCGAGCTCTACCACAGAGCTTCACCTGAATTTGCCACCGTGGCACTTATTTAAATGTATTTTCTTGCAAGTTTTTTAAATTACACTCCAAAGTAAGTGATATGTAAACAAAACTGAAAATTAGCACAGTGGATGTGGTTAAAACATTTCCTGTAGTTTCACATAAAACTCTGAAATACGCATTATAAACTATTATTTACAATAACATGATAAAGATTTATATAAAAATATTTAACTGTATTTAATACGGAGCATTAACCTCACCGTCATGTGAACTAAATACAAGAGTATATCAATTAAAATTATGTGAAAATATAATAACAAGTTTTCCTGTTTACTATAACCCTTGTTCCGCCATTCTAGAAGTCTAGAGGATTACAGGCGATAAACTTCTGTGTTATTAACTTGATGACTTTATGGTGTTTGTGTCCTACCAGCTAGTTTCATAAATATTAATTGTATGCTAGACGCGATAAAGTGAGAGTAAGTTATTATTCTAGTTTACAATGTGAAGTAAACGATTTTACTTTTCTTTAACTCAAATAATTCCTTAGAAATTCTGAAAATGTCTAAAAAATTTTGAAGAAATGTAACAGCTCTTTTTATCACTTTCCTTGTCATTTCTCTTAGCTTTTTTTCAAACGAATTCCCACGTTTTATGCTTGCCTATGTTGCTTTACTCTATTAAGGGGTTAGACTGAATTTTAAGAACTTGATTTTTGAAATCAGAATTTTCCATAGTTATTTTAAATTTGTATTATGTCATTCTTAAACAAACAGGGTTTCGGCAATCATTGTTATACATCATAGTAAATTGGAGATTAGTTGTTTATAAAATTATATTTATAAACGCAAATGAAACGCCAATGCCATCAATGGTAGCATGCAAGTGACCAATCACTAACATCCTTCCATTTTGCATCATGGTTTTTTGTTGGTCAATTATAACAAAAAATGTGTTTGTGTGATCCGCAAAGTATTGTTCCGACTCTGGGTGTATTTTGTGTGCGTGGAATGTATGTTTCTGAATTATTCTTATATTGGGAGACGTTTAAAGCGGCTGTGGTGCAATGGATAAGGTCTCGGTCTTACGATCGAGAGATCGTGGGTTCGAATCCTGGCCATTACCCCAAGGATGTGAATTTCCTCCTAGCACAAGCAAATGAAGCTTAGCTGGAGGGGTTAATAAAATACTAGTAATTTGTATTGTTAAAAATAATAAAAATAATTAAAAGTAATTTGTATCGGATGTGCGGAAAAATCCCTCGGATTTATGTTGCATTCGTTGTAGTTTTTTAATGTAACTTTGTAATGTTTTTATATAATAAATAAAAAAAAAAAAAAAAAAAAAAAAAGTATTAATTTATTTTTTTTCTTATTTAAGTAAGTAAGTAATACTTACAGGATGGCATATCGAAATAAGCCTTCTTTTGATTTTTTTTAATGCTAGTAAAATTATTTCTGTGAGTTTTATTAAAAAATAAATCCATTATGAACAAACATACCTAATACACAAATCTCAAATATGTACAAATAATGCCAAAAATCCTGTGAGCAGGAAATTTTTACAAATTATGAAAAAAGTGGTTCAAGTTTCCCGAACTCCCCTCACTTATCCTACCGGGCCAATCAGTAGAGTTCCGTTTGCAAATAAGGCAGTTATTGCTTTGTAACTATTTCCGATAATAAAAATACAAATTATCCTCATGCAGATAATAGGGGGTTATTAAATAGCAACATTATGTATATACTTTATATAGAAGTTGTAACATTGGCTTCTTCTTCCTCAACTCTACTACTATTTTCTATCTTTAAAAAAAAACGACTGCCGCACTAGGAATATCTCCTGTCGCGGAGGTGTTCACAAACATACATTTCACACACACAGAGCACAAGAGTCAGAACAAATCTTTGCGGATCACACAAAGATTTATCCCGTGTGGGGATCGAACCCACAACACCAGCGTAGTGAAAAGCGGCAAGGCGAACGCTTTGACCATTACCTCAACCGTGCTCTAACTGTGACGACTGGCCAGGTCTTCAAAAACAGTAACGTTATTTATAAATTTCATTTAGCAGCTTAAAAAAATATTTTTATATGTATAGAACTTGGACCTATAACTAGTGGTAAGTTCACGGTCCATTAGCCAATGACGAGTCATAATATTGAAATGCCCACCATCTTAAGAAAATACAAGCCCTTCATAAACAATATTAATACAGATTATAGAATATCCTTCCATAAAGTTCTAGAGAGATTGTATAATAAACCACTTATTTATAAACAATACCATGTCTGTGTGCATGCTTGCTTGCTTGTGTGCGTCGGCCGTCACCTACATTGGAGTCATCTAACCACTGGTTATCGACTAGTCGTTTGTTTGTTATGTTACATTTTGTTTGTTTACTTTACTTGTTATGTATGGTAATCTGGTGTCGCGTGTGATGTTATATTGATTCATAAGGCTTCTTTTAGTAGTGCGTTATCACGATGTAAGGTTTACATTTTTCATAAGTTTGATAATATGGTAATCACTAATTACCGATTAGCTGAATTGACTAGTGTCTAGCCTGTATGTTAATTTTTTAGAATACTAATTACATGTCTACAAAATTTCTTCAAGATCCGTTCAGTAATTTTAACGTGAAAGAGTTTCTGACATTATTACAAACTTACGTATTTAATAACGTGACATAACATCACGCCTATGTTACTCATAACACCCTCACTTCACCTGTTATGTTTAGGTCCCATGGGATAGGCGGTGAGCCTGTCGCCATCCTTCGAGCACGATCACGTTTTTAATAAGTGGTAGGATATTTGTCGATATTTTTAGAAACTTTAGTATTTATTCTTTAAATAAAGAATAACTTAAAGAGGTAGATATCCTTGTACGAAACAACCTTACCTTAAATGTATTTTGGAGATCGATAAAGTTACGGAGGTCAATAAAATCAAAAGTTAAATGCATCTGAATAAAACCGGCCAAGTGCGTGTCGGGCCACGCGCAGTAGGCTTCCGTAGCTAGTCGTAACAACATATTTCGACTTAAAAGGGATTTACTATCTGTATTAAACAAGTAACATCTTCATACAAGTCATTACTTTCAAAGGTTTTTGTAATTTGCACGAATTATTCTAAGTAACTGCATTTTACACTTTGGACCCCAATTACTCTAGAACTAATTAAGTTAAAGTAACCAGATAAATAGCGTCCTTCAGATAGGAAATGTTTGTAGTACACGAAACCAGCTAGCACGTATGACGAGATGTATGAATGTTAAGGAAGCGAAAGAATTATGTAAGGAGCGAAGCACATGGCGTTCCATCGTCTCTGCCTACCCCCGTGGGATAAAGGCGTGATTTTATATATGTATTATGTATGTTTATTTATGTTTGTGTGTACATTTTTTAATTTTTATATTTTTGTAGTATAAATAGTTTTTGTTATTAGTATATAAATATTTTTTTTTTGTTTGTTCTGAAACCCTTATACAGTAGTATACACACATTGTTTTTACTCCTTTATTTTCTGCTTGAAGTGTAAGATATTGCAACCTTATATACTATGGATTTATTTATAATAATTTAATTGCATTTTCTCTTTATAACCATATTTAGCTATAATGTTGTTTTGGTTGCTATAACTTACACATAGAATTATTGTCAAAAAAACAAACAAATATTGTATAAATTATTTGAAAAGATGGTGCACATGAGTTTCTCACCAGCTCTTCTCATGATGCAATACCCATCGGAGCTGGTACTTGGATTGATTTTAATTCAATTCTCTAAGTTGAATTAAAGTCAATCTAAGCTCCGGTGTCAAATCATTTTATTACAATAAGTATTATAATTTAGTTAGCTAAGTTTTATTTTAATTTTATATTTTTTGTGTTTTGATGTTTGTTTTGACGTGTTCAAGCGCCCCTTGGGGCCCATGGAAATAAATGATTTGATTTGATTTTGATTTGATTTGTTTCAAGAATTTTGAACGAAATATTCTGAGTAACTGCATCTGACATTTCGGACCCCTATTCCTCTTGAACTAATGAAGTGAACTTATCCGCTATAGTTTTCCTTTAAAGTTCATTACATGTACTATCGACACAATATTTTTCAGATTTTAGGATCCAGTAGTTTAGCTTTTAGAGGGGGGGGGACGCCCTACTCGAACAAAAATTTGCTCTTTAAAGTTAATTATCTCGCAACCGGATCCCTAAATCAAAAAATTGTCTTAGCAACCCCTAAACGTTTTTAAAAGTCCTATCTAACAATACCCCACACTATGGGGTAGGCGACAAAAAAAAAAAACATCCCTACTTTACATGTAGGGGAGCTACCTGGAAAAAAAAAAAAAAACCAAATTTTACTCTACTACTTTCTTTGTTTAGTTAACATACATGTTCATGCAAAATTTCAGTTTTCTAGCACCAACGGTTTCGTCGCTATGCCGTGGACAGACAGACGGACATGGCGAAACTATAAGGGTTCCTTGTAGGTACTACGGAACCCTAAAAACCTGCTTCTAAATTTGGAAGATTAGTTAGGTAACATATTTTATTGACCTTATGTTGGGATGAGACCAAAAAACCTTAAAAAGTTGGATGGCAATCTCTAAAACTTGTATAGGAATCTTAAAGAAATTCTGTACAATATTATTATTCGATTTCGCTTATGTTTTTGCTCTACTGTATTCTAGTGTATTCTCTAGAGCACGATTGGCGTAGTGTTTAATGGGGTCGCCACGCTGCTTTTAACTATGCTGGTGTTGTGGGTTCGATTTCCCCACACGGAACAAATCTTTGTGTTATCCACAAAGATTTGTTCTGACTCTGGGTGTGCTTTGTGTGTGTAAGATGTAATGTTTGTGCACCCCTGCAACATAGAAGTTATTCCTAATGCGGGCGTTGTAAAAAAAAGGCAAATGAAAATAAAACAAACTAATGCATTTCAGTTCAATGGTAAGCTGGCTCCTCACACATGGAATACAATATCATAGTCAAAACAATTATTGAAACTATCGAATAAGAACAGATAAATAACATAGGTACTGAAATCAATTCAATTCAGCATTGTACTGGTTTCCTCAAAAACTTTTCTTAGTTTTTAATTCGCAAAACATCTAGAACTTTACACGGTAAATCTGCTACATCATATAAAAGTTACAATTTCATCCAAACCAAACAAAAACGTAATGAATTAAGAAAAACAAGTGCAATTAGTTACAAAGGAAATTATCGCTGATTGTTCATAGTTTTTCATTCGCTGGAACAAATTGATAAACCACGCCTTCTGTTATCACTATAAAACTTTAATGTCTACCATTTAGGGTTGAAATTCCCTTGATATTGCATATCCTTGAGGTCGGTTAGTGACCTGAGCATGCAATCTCTATGCAGTGCTGGAATTGAAAACTATATGTATGTAATACTGTAAATGATTAGTAATGTCTTCTGTATGCATGGATGTATGAGGTAGGTATTGCGCGTGTGTGTGCGCGTTTTATGATGTTTTGTTTCATTTCTATGATGTGGCGCCAAATTAAACAGTGTGGCGTAGGTCAGTATTGTAATTAAATTATGATGGCATTTGAGATTTTTTTTGAGTAGTAATACGTAAGTTATAGGTTTAGTTTATAATTTCTAGCCACTTTTGCCTTCATTTTCACAAGAATCTATGGTCTTGTCTGTCGACATCACATATTTTATTAAGAGAAAATAAATGAATCATTGATTTGTTCTCTAGCTACTTAACTAAGAAGAATCATAATTCGTATAACAAATTGTAAGTATATGATTCAATAAAGTATATTATTATGATAAAACAAACATTTTAGTTTTGCAAGATTTTTTTAACTATTTGTATTGGCAAAATTGCGCCTAATAGAATAAGCAAGCGCACCCTTCCCCCTCATGCCCCGTCATTAAGTTAAGATAGATATTGTATTTTCTTTTAAACTGTAAAATGTTATTTAAAGAATGAAAATTATACATTGTGATAAAAATTATGAATCCTATTTGATTCATAATTTTTAGTTCATTATATTTGAAAGGTTCATTTGTTTTGAAAACTTGACGTAACGTTTTGCATAATTATATGATTATACAAAACTAATAAAAATAATTACAAAAAATATTTATCAAATATAATTATATTTTCTACTTAATAACATGCATGTTTTATACATTATACTCTTTTCTCACTAATCAATCTATCTATTTGTGAAAACAGCATTAAACTCCGTGGTGTAGTTTAAAAAATAACTGAGTAAGCAAACAGTGGCTTCGTCTTCGTTTTATACTAGGAAATCTAGGAATTGAAGAAATCGCTAATGCAAGCGCAGATGGGCGCTGAGATCGAATACGTTTGCGGCTGCTAGTATTTGTATCAGGCCAATACACGTTACTGATTTTTTATGACTGATACTATCTGTCTGTATCTGTAGTTACGTCTGTGGCGGGCATAAGATATCGTATGGTCTCAAAATGAAAAAAATAATATTTTTTTTCTTTTCACTCAATAGATTAATGTATAATTATTATTGCAATCCACAACCTACAGTCTACTACACCGCGTTTGATTTAAGCCTTAAATCACCTGTGATCAATCACCTGGGTGCTTTAACAACACTAATAGTTGTCTTAATTAAGTATACGATAATGGGTAAATTAAGTATACGAAATAAGTCGACTTAATTCTCCTGGGTGAATACAACATGCGGCATAAGATAACATGGTATGGTCTCAGAAACTAAAGCTAAAATTAAAAATAAAATGAAGAAGCGTATTTTTTTTTTACTTAATAGGTTTATGTATATTTGTATATTGCAATCCACAAACACATAACGTTACGATTACAACACCTCCGGGAAGTGTAATCGCGCCAACTGCAATTGTAATACAATTTACGTTTAGCGTATCTTCTGTAATTTATGAGACACGCCATACACGAATGCAAACATTGCAGAGTACCAAAGAAAGTTAAAACCGACTTCATAAACACTAAATAGCAATAAATAACGCAAAAAAGCCATAAAATAGTCCTTGAAGTCGGTGTTAAATATTCATTTCTAATTAACAATTGTTATACACTAACTTAAATAACTATTTAATCGTTGTTTGTGTTATTTATCGCCGTTTAGTGTCTAACTCTTTTCGTGGTATTCTTTTAAGTTGTATGTTATCACCAGTCCAAATTCATTTCTTTTTTCGCTTGGAACAGCTCTGTGACATATAATGTATTGGCGTATCTAATCCTGTATTATGTGATGTTTTATGCGACGGTTATCATAACGTACGTGACTGTTGATGGCACACAAAAAGGTTTTAGAAAATATACTTTCATGATATTTTTATGGATAACAGTGTGTCTGTAGATCGATGAGCTCTACAGAAGATAAGGTCTTGAGTGAGGATTGAAATGGTAAAAACGTAATGTTAAACATCCTTTGTTAGTTAGGCTTCTAGCAGAATGGGGAAGGTGAATCCATCCGCTGGTCTCAAAAACACACACAGCTTCTGACCAATAGGATGAGTAATAGACAACATATTCTTCAGCTGTCACACTGACGTATGAGGAAACCGCCAGCCCGCTAGCACTCTGGGCGTACACGGAGACTTAAAAGTCACCAGTATAGAAGCAGGTGGTGCGACTGTTGCTAATAGTCCAATATACTTAGATGCAACTAGTGTACAAACTACAAAACTGAAGAAAGTTGCAGTATCAAATAATACAGCTGTTGTGAACTAGCTTCACTTTTAACATCGTGGAAAGCAGTTGTATGGCGAGTTAAGGTCCTAAAATTACTGGTGTGTAGTAGTACATATATTGAACATAAAAACATTACACAGTCATAAATGTAATAACGTATCTGCAATTTTCTGTGTATTGTAGATGTTTGTGTATTGTAGTTGTTTGTGGACTGTAGTTATCACTTGCTATCAGGATGGCTGCAGGCCCGTTTGCTTAATACGACGAATATCAAAAGATGAATACTTATCTTATGCTATCAAACCATCTACTTAGTTTTATTGGTCTACGTCAGATGTTTATCTATCGCGATCTCTTATTTTCGTCTTTCCACGAATAATTCCCAAAATAACTTCTCAAGATGAGTTCGACAAACACATGTTTTTTTTTATGATTTTAACGAGTGTTAGAAAGATTAGGTAATTTCAGTTCAATGACATTGCAGCACGAGGGCGTGCGCCTGGATCTCTGCCAGCTCGTGAAGGATCATTCTGCATGCGTACTTCCCTATTGTATTGTATTAGTGGCGTAATCTGTTATTTGTGAGAAAGTGTGCAATTGTGAAAATTGTTTTTAGATGCAATTCTGTTTTTAAATATTACTTCAGTGCGGACACCGAAGCAATACGTTTGTGAAGTCTGTTAGTTGATGTCCATGTTGACCAATAGGATATTGCTTGCAAGATAACAAATGCGTATTATATTGCAGCCTTGCAAGAATCCTTATTCTTTTTGTTTCTTAAATAGCGTACACAAACGGATTCTTTCCGGCGTCCATATAATAATTAAAACTCACTGTTGTTACAGACGGTTTGGTGCATACATTACGTCTTTAAAATTATCTGTACATTTACAGCCTTTTGACTATGTTCACTGTAATTAGCATAATTGCTTTGAGATGTATCATGTACTCATTTTGCATATCCTTTACATAGAAAACCTTTATGTTGTAGTCGAGTTTAAATGCTATTTGAGTGTCTATATACTGAATGCCTGATACAACCCATATATCTACTCTTAAACAAAAAATAGACTGTATAATCCATTTCAAAAATCAGTGATTCCTGAGATGAATGTATTTAAAAAAAAAAACACAGTCAAGCTTTAAATTAATACTCTTCTTATTTGTGTTACTTTTTCATATCTTTTCAGGTACTCTTCAGACTTCAGAGAGAGAGCAAGAAGCCAGGAAGTATGCCCGAGGACCTCAAACATAACAGTGAAATATGGCAACTACCTCTTACCTCTGCCTGATCCATATTCTAATAACATCGTCATATATTATTTCATTTTCATAATTGAATGGCTGTTTCCCAGCTGGCGCAATCACCAACAAGCCTGAAACATTAGCATTGCACAGAGTGCGGGCGCGTAATGCCCGGCGTACGTGCGCCTGCTCACGGGTATTGCGGCAGGTCAGCAGCTATGTCCGATACCAGCGATGGAGCACGTCGCCTGATAGTTCTACGTCCTTTTCATTTCTTACGCGACGTGGTTAGCTTTTGCATTAAACTTATAGGTTTTAATAAGTTTCAAGTAGTATCGAAACATGAAACTTCTGTCCACATTTTACCTGTTGTGTTTAGGTGCCATAGGATTGGGGGTAAGCCTAAAGCCATCTCCGGGGCACAATTCCAACTCCGTGCTGCTATTGCGAATTTTCTAACGGAAAGTTAACAAATAACACTTTGTCCGACCAGGAAATTGAACCCGATACCGCGCGGTGAAAGGCGCATACACAAACCACTAGACCATAGACGCAGTTAAAATAATACAATGCAAGCATGTGTAATCTTGCATCTAACTAAGTTATGAAATGCAACATTATGGTACTTTCTAGATTTCTGTTCAGGTATGATTTTCTAATAAAAATCTTCTTTTAGTTAATTTTCATTTGAGAATCTGGAATTGTGCCCAGTAGGTGGTAGCAATATTTGTTTTTACGTTGAACACTTGAAAATATCTATATTTAAATTGTGATAAAATTAATCAGCTGTCTTTGACTAGACTTAAAGCAAATATAAAGCTATCATTTGGAGACGACAAACAAATTACCCTAAAAATAGAAACCTTCGGGACTTCTGAAAGTAAATAAATTAGAAGTAAAAAAATATAAGATTTATTTATGTTATTTATTAATTACACGAATAAATATAATCCTAATGGTGATATTGGTACATGTGTTTGTTAGTCAACCATAATTTAAGAGGGATTACAATTACGGGATCCCATTAAAAAAAAAAAAAATATTGCCCAAGCCGTGTCGAAAATATTTGAATACTAGCATTTTTCCATGCGGGCAACCATGGTACACTATTTATTTTAATAACGACCACGGCAACGTCTCTAAAGAGATCGAGTTAGGAAAAGACACAATAATAAGTAAAGTAATAATAACTAAGTATAAATAACAAGCAAAAACCACGATAAAAAAAATAAAATACTAACAAATACACGTGGAAGAATCCGTGAGCCGGAGTTAGTGCAAATAAAAACAAGAATGATGTAGAATGCGATAGCTGCTGCTGCAATAACAAACAACGTTGTTCTGCCAAAACACGAGTGACATCGCAACGAATGACATCGCAACGAATGACATTTATGATCGTGTGTGTCATTTGACAATGTAACGCATAGAAATAAATAACACTAAAGCGATTAGGATACACTTCTTAAAACATAGGCAATATCAATTCAATACAATACAATACAATTCTTTATTAATAACTTTGTGTCACATCTTTTACATTCTTATAACATTTTACAGGTTAACTTTGAGAAAGAAATAATAACTGTAAAGTGACATTAAAATAGGTATTTGAAAGAAGTAATATAAAAATAAAATTTTAGTTTTGTTGATAAAATTAGACAGGAATAGTATCACATAAGGTTAAATATTTTAATTAATAGAGAATCGAAATAAATCATAATTATAAATTTCTGCAAATTAACGTCATCTTAATTAATTGAATTTATAAGTTTCTGGTTTGAATAAGTATCTGGTGATATAGTTTTTCTTAACAAAAATCCTAAAAGGCAGACTCTTGATTAGACATTAGAGATTAGAAAAGGGTGACTGAGCCTCTGGGCTCTCAGTGGATTAGTTTACATGCTAAAAACTTCTTGTGGTGAGGGGTTTAAGGAAACCCTGGAAACAAATGGCGAAAAGGATGACAAAATAATAATAGGTTCTTGTCAAATAGTAGCAGTTTTTAGGTCTGCTTGCCTAAAATTTTTAAAACTTTTTCAATCAATTTTTTTTAATAAAACAAACATTTAAATAATCCGACGAACACTTACATTGACAGTACTTACATCTACATTGACATAAATAGCAATTAATAATATAACAAAATATCGTTGTTTACATTAAACTGCTGATCAAAGGGCATTTTAAATTTATTGCAGATATTGTTTAATAATATTAAATACCTCATTGGTTATTACTGCATTTATTGTTATCATTCATATTTTATTACTGGTTTCATTTATTTTAATGTATGTCACATTACATTATATTGTCCTAGCGAATGTTTAAAATCTATTGGGTACAATATATTCTAAGCATAGGTGAATAAGAATTAATGAAAAATTTATTTGCAACAATTGGGCAGGCTCTAATACCTTACAAGTTACAATTACTCGGAAAAAAATATTGCTGTTAAATTAATGAGGCATAGCTAAGGCTATTTGTTCTTTTAAAATATTAATTAGGATTTGCTGCTTTTCTTTAGAGTTTATTTGTAATGGATGAAAATAAGCGGATTACTACAGGGCCGAAGGAAACGAACCAAGAAGGATGGGATGTTTTGAATTCATTAAAATGAAGGGTTCATTCAAAATTAACACAAATTCTACGACTCTGATTAAGCATTTCAAAATAGATGAATCACTATGTCAAGTTATTTTGGTAAAGCGTGTCTTGATTAAACAATGTCCCTTTGATTAAATTTTGGTCTAGAAATCGATAACGACGTTGGAGATACCGCGAATATTTAATATTTAGAACTTTTAATATTGAAATAAATTGTATGAAACAAGTCATTTCATAGTAGGCAGATATACTCGCTGACCCGGCAAACTTCTTTCTGCTTTACAAATAATCTGTGATTGTGTTACCGTCGTTTCTAGATGCAGTGTTTTCATAAATTAATTCTTTTACATATCTCGATATTTTAAAAATAATTCTGCTATTTGGTTTGAGAGGAATTTAACAAAGCGTATATCGTTCAAATCGGTTCACTTGTTTTTGAGAATGACTTTGTTTTATTTAAAGAGATATAGGACATTAAAAACGCACAATACACACAAACCATAGGTAAGCAATAAAACAATCGGCAACAATAGTCTAGAAGCGGGAGTGGGTCGACAGGAAGCCACGTTCAAACAAACAATGTCATTAATTAGTTTAAAACAATTATTTTAATAACCCCACAATCGCCATGAGTTTAATCTTGTTTCAAACAGTATTGCTACCGTTTGTTTTTGACGGAAGTGTTGATTTTATCAACGAGTTAAAACTTGTTTTTTTTATAAAATAGGTCACATGCTCAATGAGCGATGATTCATGAGAGACTTTGTTCAACCCATGTTGTTTTGACGCTACTAATAGTTGGGCTAGCTCATGTACTCAATATTGACCTGTCCTACCAATTATTGTTCACATGTTTTCAGATCTGTCCAGTTACATTTTTAACCATTAACAAAACACTACTTTATTAAAAATATTAATGGGAAATTCACACTCTTTGTCTTTTGGGCAAAAAGAGCTGACTTCATCGGTAACGTCTTCATCATTGAAATTAAACAAACATAAACTTATGTTTATGTTGTTATCATCACGCCTATATTACCCAGAAGGATGTGGCAGAGGTGTCTATCACCCAAATTTCACCTGTTATGTTTAAGTCCCATGGGATAGGGGGTGAGCCTATCGCCATCCACCGGGCACAATTCCAACTCCGTGCTGCTATTGTGAACTTCCTGACGGAAAGTTCACAAATAACACTTTGTTTGACCCGGGCATCGAACCCGAGACATCGCGGAGAGAGGTTCATACGCTAACCTGTAGACCATCGAGTCAGTCGAGTTTAGAATAAATATAATCATTGTTTTGAGTAGTAAGCAGGCCGGTGAGTGCAAATTTATCTGCTATTATATTAGCACGTGTTATTCAAAGGCAGGCAGCTAAATAAGGAAGCAATAGGTACCTATCGCCGGCAGTGCACCAGTGAGCCAGTGACATTCACGTACCTTAAACGTCCAGTTGCTACGCAAGCATTTCCTCCTATATATTATATTGTTATTTGTTTTGATTTCCTCGTTAGGGTATCGCCAATAATAATGTAAGATAATACGGACGAGTAATGGGTGCCGTGTTACATTACATACAAGGTATTGCTGGCTGAGACAGAACGGGAAACTTGCCCCTGTCTCCGCTCACCTCCCCCTAATAGGTGTACCGTACACCGAAGATTAAGATAATATTCTTTTCGTAATTGTATTATAATGTTTATTTTCATACAGTTTCAAGTTAGTTGGTGGCCATTAAATTTACAATCCACAAAAGGTTTCAGATGCATAGCTATATCTGAGGACTACCATTCTACAGAGTGTCTCACGGACATTCCACTTGGAGGGAAAGAACTTGTATCTTAGAAGATTTAGCTAAAAGTAAAAAAAATATAACTTCTTTCCAATTTTTTTTTTAAATTTGCTTCTATCACCAGAGCACCAAACCCTGTACTTTAATAGTATAAATAGAGAGCGTCAATGATAATTTAAATGAAGAGGTGACCATGAATTTTCATTTATTAATTAATGTACCCACGTGTAACTAACCCATCTTTTAAAGACTTTTTTTAACTATAGGCTGGGAGATATTAAAAATCTGTGGGACACCCTGTATATCACACGTTGGATCACCATTAATGACAACGGGATAAAGATGAGACGATGGTGCTGCTCCCCCTCGAGATTTTCTACGAAAATAATAATTCTTTTAAAATAAAAAATAAAAAGACAAATAAAAGATCTATTACCAAAAAGCATAAACATTCACAAATATCCATTGGTCCCACACTATACAAGCATGTTCTGTGGGTACCATAATAACGATTGCCAGTTGTATTACATAATGCACTCACTCGAGATCGTAGGTGACAATATTAAATTCTATTAAAATTTAATTATTAATATATAATATATAACATGCAATAAAATGATATAAACAGAAAAAAAAGTAAAAAAAATTAAAAGGAATTTCATGAGGTTACATTATTTTTAATTAATTATTATAATTGGTAATTTTAGGTAATTTGATAAATTTATCTGTATTATATGTAATTAAATTACATTATTTATATTATTATGTCAGTTGTACAATACAAGTAAATTTTCAGTAGAATTATAATTTACAGTTGCAAGCCAATTTGTGACTTTACGTTTTGATTTACTTGCAGTACATTTCTTTACATTACAGAAAGAAGTTACTTAGTTATAAATATAGTGGTCCTTATATGGGCTAAAACGTCAAAAGAATTGAGTGTCATTATTGTAGTCTTTCTCAACAGATTTATAGGTTGAGTTGACATCAACATAGGCTCATTAAAGGATCAAAAAGCATTGGCTTTTGGAGGCAACGTTAAGAGAAGGTGTACCCTAATTAGATAAAACTAATAAGGGTCACTAGTCACCCCCTGCAGCAAATGAGATTATTCCCAAACCAGTGGCAGAAACGTGGGGTTCCTTATTGATAATGCAATCAACCAAAAGGAAACTTCGAGGTAGAAAAATTGTAAGCCATCTATATCGAAATTAGCTAAACTTGGAAAACGTGAGGTCAATACACTCAAGTAGATGTTACTGAGATTCGGCGATTTTATATTTACCACGGAGATTTATAAGTATGTGCATTTTAGAAGCCTAGGCATGAAAATCAAGCTATTTCGAAGACATTTCTAGTAGCAAATCTGGATAGGACTTCTAAACATAAACAAACTGTTATACAAGAAGATTTATATAATGGTGTTATACAGCATTCTTTTTTCGAAATAAACATGGTGTTATGCTATTTTTGATACTCATTTGGAATGAAATATACTCTAAGAAAGGGACATCAATAAAAGTATCAATAATATAATGAATGTTTCTGTTACCTACCTACTTACAAAGCTTTTAATGATATTACCGTTACAAAACCGGCGTTTCATTACAAGTTGCTTCACAGATATATTATTTACGTTTATTTTAGCGATAGAAGAAATCCTGAATATCGGCTTAAGTACGTTTTACAAAAAGGGAGCGAAAAGCCGAAAGTTACGGAACCTCTTTGGATTACTTAATAATTAATTCGTAAAGTGAGTGGCGAAGTAGGGACGAAGTTGTTAAAAAATAAGATGAGAAAAATAACCGAGTTAACTCAACGGGCAGAGTTTGAATTGGGGTATGTACCCTTATCGTTAAAAAGTATATTTGAGTTAACTTGAGTTTAACTAGACAATTTATGGTGCAGTCAACAAGATTATCAACAACAGAATACATTACGCAGACTTATTAACGTAGTCCTCGCAAGTAACATTTTTAATTCATTTACGAAAGGAAATAAACATTTATATACTTCTAATTAGTCCATATAGTTATTTGTGCAACAAGGGAGCAAAGTTCGTATTATCGCAAGGGCTAATTTTGAGTCCCGTATTAGCGAAAGATTTATTAGAAATTTGAGCGTAATGAGTGAGATACAAAAAAGCACGAGACATAAATAACTTTAATCTCGGGTCGCACATACCTACAACTTTTCACCTCAGCAGCTCAAAAAGGCGTACAGTGAGCAAAAGTAAACTTTGTTTCAAGCGAAAGCGAAACCCAACTTCACACAACAAAGAGCGACATTTCAAACTGCTGAGGTGAAAATGTTAATGTATAGGGTAAAGGCGGGATACATGCCCCAGTGGGATTGATGCCTCATTTTCAAAAAACCTAACTTCCCAAAGTCGCCACTAAAAAAAAATATTATAACTAAGAGCCGCAGTCACCCCGCACCTCGGGTAGCTATTCACCATCGTGCTGTGAATATGTGTTTAGCTTGTGTGTGCATTCATCTCCGCGACAAAGTTTACAAAGACGTCAAAGTTTTAAAGGTAAGTTTTCGCCGTTGTGTAACTTTTAAAGTAGTCATTAATTCCGTTATATTTTTAATTACATCGATGTACTGATTCATCAATTATGCATCGTGATGCAAATAATTCGTCATTTGTTTTTAATTAGTTTAAAAAATACTTGGGGCATCTATCCCTATCAAAAAGGATAGTTGCCCTGATTTTTCGAAGGATAGGTGCCCCTAGGGGCATCTATCCCCCCATACAAATTGTATAAATTTCAGGCGATTTTTGTTGCTTTTGGTAGTTTTTGGTACAATTCGTTGTTTTATGGAGTATAGTTTATTGGTAGAAATTTGTAGTTTTTGATAATTGTTGGTTTTAAGTAGAGTTTGGTAATTCCACAGGTTAATTTTGATAGAATTTGATAGGTTTTGGTGTATTTGGTAGCATTTGGTTGTTTATGTTGTTTTTTATTAGTTTTTGGTGGCTTTTGATACAGTTTTATTGTTTTTGGTACAATATTTTTTGTGTTTGGTATATTTTGGTTGTAGTTTTTGTTGGTTTAGATGGATTTTGTTGTATATGGTAGTTCTTGGTAGTTTTTTTCCATTGATGTACTATGAAGCACTTTGTATAACTCGGGTGAATGTTCTATTTTATATCAGGTGTATTAAAAGCTCTCAGCTATGATTCGGGTCTCAAAATACACCCGCTATGAAATCAACTACTTTCACCTTTTGGTGTTTTATATATTGTACCTTCAATTATGTGTTTACGTGTATTTAGGTATATTTGGACTTTTTCTGATTGTAGTATAACCATGCCACAAAAATATAAAAGACATGTTCCTGGACTATAGAACAATTGCAGTCAGCTTTCGACGAAAAAGACAGAAATACCATGGGGATAAACGAAATATCCCGACAGTTTGGGATTCCATCAGGAACATTGCGAAGACGTTATGCTGCTAAGAATACATTTTATTGTTTTAATTAGAATGTTTTTTTATGATTATGCATGTTAAAACTTAATAATTAATATTTAATAATAAGAATTTAATATTCCTATTTATGTTGAAATTGCTTATAAAACTTTATTAATGTAATTTTATTTGATCTCATAATAGAATTATATTCTAAGACGATTCTTCTTCTCAGTCGTTTTCTTCATTGCTGAAGGTCGTGTCTAGCTAGACACTCGATGCACTATACTTCTCCACGCATTCCTGTCCTCGGCGGTCTTAAGAGCCTTGGTTATTGAAAGACCAGTGAGCGATTTAACCAGGTCTGACCAGCGGGTAGGTGAGCGACCACGTGATCTTTTGCCGTCGACCTGGCCAACTACCATCAGCTTCTCTAGGCTGTCAGGGTTTCTGCGAGCGATGTGTCCGAAGTATTTGAGGAAGACGATTAAAAGACTTTAAAAACTGCAAAATACTTTTCATTATTAGGGTCATGTTTCTTGGAAACAATTTCTGTTTTAGGGGTAGCCTTCTACTTCTAAAACACTAATTGTCCTCTAAACCTTATAAAAGTTTGGTTGAGTTTTTCGTTAATACATTATAAAGTGCATCTATCCCGCACCGCAGGCATCTATCCCTCTTAGTATTTTCATGGTGGGGCATCTATCAATACGGGTAGGCATCTATCCCCAAAAAAGGAGTTCCACAAAAAGCTAAATTCTGCAAACTCTGTAATTAATAGGTCTAAAAAACCAAATCACAGTTAAACATAAAGGACTAAACTAGCTGAATTCATACTCATTATTTATATACAATGAATATTTTCAAAATTAGGAGGTAATTTCAAAAAGTGGGGCATCTATCCCGCCTTTACCCTAATGAAAAAACGCTTTTAATTCTTAATTATGATTGATAGTCATTTAACTTCTCAAAAAGTTTGACAAAATTAAAGTCTGAATAACAAATGGAATATATTATATTTACTCAATACTTTTAGACATTACATAACATAACATAACATAACATCACGCCTATATTACCCAGAAGGGCATTTCTCCAAACAAAAACAACAGTCAGATGATGTTTTTACCAAAACTCTGAAAACAAATCCTTTGTAATTAAAATCAGCACCAATGGGTGCGGGAAAGAGACGCAAGGTAATTAACCAAAGAGTGAGGGGGATGGGAGAGAGTGTAGAATTACTATTGTATTTGATAAACATGACAATTGGGTCGGCTACCTAACCGTGACGAGTTGTTTGTTCGGCTCGCATTTCGCGGATTACGAAGAAAATTACTTCATAATAACATGTATTAATAAAATCATTATATTTATCCTTAAATGTAGCCCACTTGGGTGCAGAGTCATCGGAGTTTAATGCTTGTTTGTGCGAATATTGATGCAATGACAGGTTTTGTCGATTTCCGCTTTACTTCAAAATGATGCATCGGTTTATAATGGTTTATATGACATAACATTCATGCACATGTCTTCACAATGTTAAAATACGTGTAATAATAGCACTTAAAATAAGTTCTGGATAAAAATATCTCCTTATATCGAATATTAATGTTTGTAAGTAATTGCTATCTAGTTTTGTTTCGCTCTGTCAATCGTAGAGAATAATTATAAAAAAAGGAACAAACAAACTAGCTTAGCTACTCAAATATACAAACTAAAAACTGACTATTTGTCAATCTAATGTGAGTCCCTAATGATCAAAGTGTAGCAATTAATATCTTTGAATCCCTAAGGAAATTGAATGGGAACATTCTAGTTGAAGGAGCAGATGAATATGTAAATGTTATTGGATGCAAATTGTTTCTGACCAATAAGTTACCCGGCACCTCTCCATAAGGTCGAGTTTAACCATAGTTCTGTAATAGTTACAATAAAATTATGTAAAACAATGTCAAACAAAGGTTCGCTTGGAGCATACCCTCGGAATTGGAATATCACTATGTCTCGGATATTATCCTCCATCTACATTTACATAAACATCCAATTCTGGCTGCGGAGAATTGCCTTATCCATACCCTTTCCCTTTCTGTCACCCCAAATATGATATCTTCGGCTTCTTCTAACCAATCATGTGGTTCTTTCATTAATGCAAATGGGGCCGGACCATAATTCATGTGAGTTAGCCCCAACGTAACGCAATAAAGGCTTTCTCCCTTTGGTTGTAATACGTTACCGGCTGACAAGCGCCGCTGCCTGCGCAATTTATGTGTTCACGCTTCGATGGATTGCATCCTGTGTTGAGCTCTACTATAGTTAGCCGCATTATACAAAAGTGAAATAACGCACTCGTTTTCAAATGTCCAAATTGAAATGATACAAAATTGCCATCCTGCAGAAAATGTAGACCCTTAAAAGTGAAGGCATCCTAATAAATAATAAGGAAAATTTACTCATACCAGTTGTCAGTTGGTGCATACTGAGAGAGAGAGCGAGTATACCACAATTAAAATTTATTGTCAGCTTGAGTTAAAGGCAGTTGAAATTTAGTTAATATTATTAAAAAAACCTTTTGAAAATAACCTTTTGTATGCCATAATCTTGAAATTCTCAATGGCTTTAATCTTGAAACAAGATAATTCCATAGACTAGGAGTGGTTTACTTCAAACAACAAGATTATATTTCCAAAATAGGTATATGGGATTTTTTACCATAGCACCATGGTAAATAAGAGATAATGGCAAGTAAGAGAGTACATTAATTTACAAATTCACCAACTATTCCATATTAAACGATTCTTCCAACTAAAACTGGTATCTGCAGAAACAAAACATTGATTTAATAAAGACAAATGCTTTACAGTCGTAGAAAAGTTGACCGCAGCCTCGGACCCCTTCTCACGGCCAAACTTGTCGTTAATGAAAATCTATTCTCTAGTGCTCGGGTGTGAATAGCCCGTTTTATTGGTCGTGTCACCACGCATTTATTTGGCCAACCCTTTGCTCAGATATATTGGTTTTAGTTTCAAAAGCTCGTTGTGGTTGATGTGGATCGGTAAACTATGTGTGGGGAGTTGGGACTTTGTCTATAGATGAGAAAATTTATTTCTATACTAAGGGTAAATGACATCGGGACGAAGTCGCTTAAGCAAATACCTTTAATCGGAAAATGTACACTTTCCCAAGTAAATATTTTTTGTGATAATTTATTTAAAAAAAATAATTTCCTTATGTTGGGTAAAAAAAATCTAAGATTGACTTTTCGATGTGAGGCAATTTCGAGTAATTTTTTTTGCACCCTGGTCTCAGAATCATGTACTCAATCTCTGGTAAACGGCTTCGACACGATCTAATTTACACCCTGTATACAGAATGAATTTCTTCGACATGCATGGGGCCCTCAACAGTTTATTAATATTTTTGTAAAATTTAGATCAAAACTACAGATTTTCGACAAAATGCTTAATCGTTACTGATCAAAAATTTATATACTATGTGAAAAAAATCAATAGAGTAAAACACATTGTTTACGTAAAGCTTACATAACTTATCCTTAATCATATGTAGCTATATTTGTTTGTAAGGCCCCATACCCAATAAAAATTATTATTAAAAAAAAACTAAATTCTTTATGATGTTGCAGGCGGTGACAAACGAAGTTATATAGTAGTAACAAAGTATTGTTTGTCCCCGCCTGCAACATCATAAAGAATTTAGTTTGACATATTTCATTTGTTGTTAATGAATTTAATGTAGATAATGCTATACTTGTTTTTATCTTTTTAGTTCTTTTTTTTAAGCAGTCGGGTTTTTTGTTTTTTTAATAATTATTTTTTATTTCACTCTTTTTAGTTCTTTTAACCGACATGTTTTTTTTATATCTATTAATTTGTAGAAATCAAATCTCTTTGAGATCAATGAGCCTTAATCGTGAGTTAAACTATCAAATTCAAAAACAATTATTCAAATTCGACTGGCAGTTTCCAAGATTAGCGTGAGCGAACATACAAACTAACTTCCACCCACTTCGGACGCGCGAGCGAGCCGATATATAAATTGGTAAATTGTGTTTAATCAGTAATATAAATGTGATAAGAAGTATATATTTTTGAAATGGTCTTTTCATGGCCTTTTATTTGATACCCATATTACTATGATGAAAAGAAAATCCATACCTCCCCCCCTTTTTTTTTCATTTGCCGGCGCCATTTTGAAAATTTATATAGTCTATGTCACTATCACTGTTTCGACGAATTCAACGACACCTCATTTGTCAAAATCCGTCAAGCCGTTTGGGCTGTAGGGCGTGCCAAAGAAATAGACATACATACATACATACATACATACATACATACGCTCGAAAAACATAACCCTCCTTCTGACGCAGTCGGGTAAAAAGCACACACATTAAATTGCCTAACAAATCGTTACCAAGGCGATATTAAACGCTTACAGGAACACTCGGCATTTGTATGTAAATTTTATAAAGGTACAACTGCGACCGTGACCGAGAGGTCAAGCTTTTATTACTGTGAGGTTTAAATACAACTTAGTTAGTTACAGCAATCGGTTTTTATCGCATTGCACTGTAATAAAACCTGGAGATTTTTCGGAATCATAAAAAAATGTGATTGAAATAATTACCAAAATACGTCAAGTCAGTTTTTATAGAGTGACTGAGACAAATCATATAATTTATTAATCCAGGTCTATTACTAATAGTGCCTTATAAAATAAAACTACGTAATTATTTTGGAAAATATGAATATGAAGTTATTTTTCAAAATATAATGTTCGGGACATTTTAAATAGGCAACAAACATGCCTACAAATTTTTGTTTGTTGTTAATGAAAAGGCTAATAAGATTACCATGTATATCGATAAGCAAAAGGATTATTTATGGGTGAACACACATTTAAATCCAAATTTATGATATTAAGTTTTTATGAAAATATCTCACATGTTACGAGTATTTTCAAGATTGCTTACGGAAAAATTAGTTAATATATACAAAATGCAGTTTTTAGGGTTAAAAGACAGGTCAATGAATCAGTGTACCGAAAAATGGGTACCATTTGATTGGGAATAAGACATTTACGTTACAACGATAGTGGGAGACCGTAGGACTGCAAAGTCAAAGGTCTCGGGTTCGAACCCACGACACACACCTCTGTCAATAAATCGTTAAGAATCGGCTTTTCGAAAATATGTGTGTAGTTATCATATAAAAAAAACATCGTGAGGAAACCTGCATGCCAAAAAAGTACTTTAGGTCGTGTGAAGTCTACCAATCGGCACTTGGCCAGTGTGGTGGACTATGGCCTAACCCTTCTCAGCATGAGAAGAGGCCACATGTGGGACATGTATTAGATACAGGGCTGATATTGTTATTATTAAGACATTAACGTCATACCACATACATACAGGCCTTTTCTCCTTGAAACTCTTACCGACAATGTGTTAATTTTAAAATAGACGGGATTTTAACACGATTGTTGGTATTTAATTATACCCTTGTATCGTTAACTGACTGGTTAACCGCACAGGCTAGTAAAGTAATTTGGTGGTAAAGCTCTTGTGTGTCTCCTCTTCAACCTGCCGCCAAATAGTAGAACTTGCATTACTGACTTACTGTGTTTAGGTTTGGTGGTGTGATCACGTCCAAAAATTATACGCACATGAGGCATAACACCGTCGTTATGTCGTAGGTGGAGCGACGCATCTTCAATCTGCTTTTGTGGATTATTGATGTCCATTGGCTGTACTTACCACTTGTCATCAGGTGGACTACGCGCGACTACTACACAATATTGCCTCTATGTTCCTACCTATATTCGCCTGCTGATTCTCTTCTTAGATGAAAATAATAGAGCACAAACAGCACAACGTTTACCTATTAAGAGATACAACATTTTAAGCATACTCTTGCACTTGCATATCTTGCATGACAACCACGCCTCCTAGCTATGCAAGCATAACTCAGCATAACTCATGGCATGATAGTGGCCTCTGGTAACATGAACTAGGGATCTAAATACAACCAAAACCTAATTAAAAAACGCTTCTTAAAATCTTAGGACTCAGTTTCTGAGGTTCCAAATAGATGTTATCCGACCCATAAAATATAACCCTAATTTAAAAGTAACACAAGTTACACTCGAAAAAAGAACACATCTGTCACTTACATTTATGTGTGTTATATGCTTATCCTTTGAAATGAAATGAAATGAAATATTTATTTGCCAAGAATATGGTACATTAAGATGGTACAATAGTATAGACTCTAGCATATTCAGCCATTAAATAGCATGCAAATATAATGGTAATAATAAAAGTAACAAACTGTAATCTTCTGTAACTGTAATTACTTATATCTATAACACAACAAAATAAACATGGACAAATACAATTAATAAAATGAAAATAAAAAAAAAATTAATAACCAACCATAACCAATATAAACCATAAAATAAAATGAATCTTAAAGATCATTTCTAAATTTGTAAGATCGACAGGCATTTTTCTTTACAAACTCATCGAGCGAATAATAACATTGTTCAATAAGCCATTTCCTGAGCTCATTACAGAATTTTAGATAGGGAAGGTCAATAAGACTTTTTGGAATCGAGTTATAAATTAGTGGAGCCATATAAAGGCAACTCCGTCGGATTATCTCAAGCCGTGGAACAGGCATTTTTAGAGGCATCTGATTGACCTGCCGCTTGTTTGTATTGTCATTTTTTTCAAATAATTCTGGATTACACCTTACCAATTTGGCTATTTCGTATATGTAGATGGCAGGCACAGTAAGTATTTTCTGAGTTCTAAAAATTGGCTTACATGATTCATGCCACTTCATTCCAAATATGGCACGTAAACATTTCTTTTGAGCAACAAATATTCTCATAATTTCTGATGAGTTGCCCCAAACAATTATTCCATATCTAATAATGGAACAGACATACGCGTGATAGACCATTAATGCCGTTTGCTTTGTTGTTACTTGTCGCACTTTTGTGAGCGCAAAAACGAATCTGTTTATTTTTAAACTTAACTTGTTGATGTGTTCTTTCCAAGTAAAGTGTTCATCTATTGTAATTCCTAAGAATGATGCACTATGTATTTGTTCTACTTGATCATTTTCAAAATTAATATTTAAATTTATTGCCCTGCTTTTGTGTGTTTTAAAAATAATTATTTTTGTTTTTGCTATATTTAATTTTAATTTGTTATTGGTTAACCATTTATCTATGTCTCTTAATACATTATTTATAGTTGTTTCATATGTAGCTTCATTATTAGATTCAATTATTACGGTAGTGTCATCGGCGAAAAGGATAGATTTATGAGTAATGGCTAGAGGTAGATCATTTATGTATAAAAGAAACAATAAAGGACCCAGAATACTTCCCTGTGGCACTCCGTAGCGATTTATTCGCGGTTTAGAATCATAATTTTCCAAAGAATTTGTATTTTTATTAAATTTACTGACTCTTGTAATTTGCTGCCTATCAGTTAAATAAGATTGGAACCAGTGTAAGGCTGAACCTCTAATTCCTGATTTCTCTAATTTATGTAAAAGAATGGGATGATGAACATGATCAAATGCCTTACTTAAATCAAGCAATAGTGCACAAGTCGGAATCTTTTTATTAATATTTTGTATGATTGAGGTTACCAAATTAAATGTGGCCAAAGAAGTTGATCTATATTTTCTAAACCCGTACTGTTCCTTCGCTAATATCTGGTATTTATTAAGGAAACTTAACATTCTTTTGTACATGATTCTCTCAAAAACTTTGGAAATTATTGGAGTCAAAGCAATTGGTCGATAATTATTTTTTTCAGATTTGGGACCTTTTTTATGTAATGGTTTGATAATTGACAGCTTTAATTTATCTGGAAAACAACCTTGCTCTAACGATAAGTTTATTATATATGCCATAGGTTTAGCTATATACGGTGAAATTAATTTTAATAGTTCTGTACTGATTTCATCATATCCCGTAGATTTTGTATTTTTAAGTGTCTTTATTATATTAAATATTTCTATTGCATTTGTAGGTTCTAAAAATATACTACTATCACAGCTTTTGATGTTAGAACTACTTTTATATGCATTGTCGGTAGAAGGTAAGCTATTTTGTATATTGTCTATGAAGAAATTATTGAATATATTAGCAATATCTGACGCAGATGTAACCGTTATATCATTATCCATTACACTTTCAATGTACTCTCTTGGTTGCTCGTTGCCTATATTACGCTTAACTATATCCCATGACGCTTTTCCCTTATTACTTGAGTGAGCGATATATTTTGAATTATTCGAAGATTGAAACTTTTGAATACATTTTTTTAGTCCCTTTGAATATGTTTTAAATTTATCTTTGTTCTCTTTTGTTTTGTTGTTATAATATTTATACCTTAGTACTCGTTTTGTATTGCAACTTTTTTTAAGTCCATTCGTGAGCCATTTTAATTTATTTGTTGTATAATTATTCTTAACTATAATCAGTGGGAAGCATAATTTATAAAATAAGGTTAATATATCATGAAAAGCGTCAAAAGCAGAGTTTGTTTGTGTTATGTCATATATATCTGAAAATGATAATTTACTAATACAATCTACAAATTTATTTATGTTAGCCTTACTCATATCATTTTTGCTCATAAAATAATAACCAGATGTTTTCCTTTTCATAAATTCAAAGCTTACTACTTGTGCTGTGTTGTGATCGGATAAATAAGCATTATAATTTCTACCAGATATATTTGAAATGTTACTAATTATGTTGTCGATGCATGTGTTCATTCTGGTAGCCTCTTCAATGTGCCAACGCATGCCGTAATTAGAAATGAGTTCTTTGAAATTTAAACAATTTTTGTCGTTACTGAGGAGATTAAGATTAAAATCACCGGCTATTATAATTTGACTTTGTTTGTGTTTTAGCTTTTGTAGAACTTTATTTAGATTTTCGAAAAATATATTTATATTTGATGAGGGAGTTCTATAGACGCATAATATTATTACCTGTATTTCTTTTATTTCTATACCACAAATTTCAAAATGTTTTTCTAAGCAAAATTCTTTTATTTCCTTTAGTTCAATACATTTTACATTATTTTTACACATAATACAAGTACCACCCCTTTTTTGGTAAGGCCGTGAGTAGATAGCCCCTAGATAAAAGTTATTTAATCTCAGGTATTTTTCTTCGCCTTTGACTATAAAATGTTCGCTAAGGCAAACCACATCAATACATAGACCTGTTTCATGCATTTCATTGATGGTGAATTCTAAATCTTCAATTTTGTTCAAGATTCCTGCAATATTTTGGTGTAGGACTGAAAAAATTCCCTTGTTACACATCTCATTAGTTACGAAAAAAATATTCTTGGTGCATATCCGAGTTTGATGTCTTAATGTGAACTTTATTTGACTTTGGGAAATAAAATGGAATAGTGCCTTTACGTGGTTGGATAACATTGTAAACATTTGAATTAACCGAACAGATTACATCATTTGGTTTTATTTTATGTTGGTCCGTACTGGCCCTATTTATACTATTATCTATAATTTTACTACAGTTTGGCTCCATTTCAGTCTTTGGCATGCTTTTAACAGTACTTATGGCATGATGTTGACGAGTTGTAGAGTTAGAATTATACATATTACGTAACGGCCGATTTTTCTGTCGGTTATTTAATACTAGATATTTCCTGCTATACTGCACTAAATTAATATTATGTATTATTTGACTTATAATATCATGATAGCCCGTAGCATCGATGAAACGACAGTGCTTGTAATTCTGTGTAAGTAATTTTAAATTATAATTTAACTTTCGCTCATTTAGACATGCATTGTATTGAATATTAACAAAAAACAAATTACAGTTTTTTAATAATTTCATTGCTGCGGCAATTTCTGTTGAGAATTTTAAAGGATTTTTATCATTACTGCCTGTTATAATAATAACGCTATCATCTTTTGTAAGATCTTTGGATAGATTATAGCAGTATGATAAGACTTCTTCTGTTGGTGCTTCAGGCTTTATTATTCCTGTTATAGTGTAGTCATTAACAATCAAATTACTTTTATTCTTAAGAAGTCCTTGAACCACGCCTTTCCCCTGGTCATCCGATAAAACGATTATATTTCCTTTTCCTGACCTTTCTTTGTAATTTTCACGAGGGAGAGATACCGTTGGAGCAGCAGGAACTTTAGCTGCAGATTTGGTTAATCCGCTTGAAGTGCTGGTAGTTTTAGTCTTAGTTTTCATTGAATCTTTTGGATACAGGAGTTCAGCTTGTCTATGCCCAGAGCTTTCGTTTGAGGGAGTTTCCTCTATGATTTCGCCGCTGTAAGTGGACTTAGGGGTCTGGAATTCAGTATCCAAATCGAGTTGTCGAGGAGAAAAAATTTGCCTGATCTTAGACGATCTCAATGTATTGCAAGACTTTGTGCTTGGTTTTGTTGTGCTTAAAATGTACATGTTTTTAAACATTTCAGATTTTTGTTTTTCTTCTTCTAACTTTTGCTGAAGTGACAAATTCTTTATATTAAGTAGTTCGATTTCTTTGTGTGCGGTCATTATCTGCTGTTCTAAGTCATTTACTGTTTTCTTTATTTGTACCAATTCATCAGTTGGAATATATGTTGACAAGTCCATCACACTTTTGATGCTAAGGTTTGATGAAGATGATGCCAAACTGTCTATGGATTCATTAGATAAAAAATTTAGAGAACGTCTCAAACGGTCTTTTCTTATAGTAACATTACTGTTGTCGAAATCCATATTTGAAAAGTATTTAATTTATTGTACAGTTTTTAATTTATTTTTTATTCATAAATTTGATAAAAAATATATTTCAATCGCATAAAATCGCTCAAAAGATTTTATTCTTAGCAGGATTTGAACTATTGACCAAAAATCAGAAAAGGAACTTCCAAAAAGATAATCTCATACCAAGGTTCGAACCGCTGTTCATAGATCCGATTTGTAGTATTGAACCTCCAATAAGGTTTATTAAATTGGGACTAAGTATTGAATTAACTAAATGAAAGACGGTTGCGTAACACTGAAATATATAAACCTTAATAATTGTTTACAATCTCGAAGAGTGTAATACATATATACCTATGTATTGAAGCGTAAAGGTGAACTTGGTATTGTTATGCAAGCAATTGTTTTTTAATACTTGATATTTCAATACTACATGGTATAATTTTAGTGCTCTTAGGCAGTTTCATGCAATAGTCGATAAGCGATCGGTAAGAATTAATTAACTTTGGTTCGTTCTTACTTAGCTGTTGTCCGTGACTTCGTCCTCGTGGAACTAGATATTTTAATTAATAATCTATCTTATTGTTAATTTATGTCGTTTAGAAATTCGATGTGCAGAATTTTGTTTAATTTCCTTTAAAATTGACTAATTTCTCATATAAACTTACAATCCTTAACTCACCCTCTTGGAGCTAGATATTTGGAAAAAAACTATCTTACCTTTCATTTAAAGCTTATGCGAAGAATTTCGTGCATTTTCTTTGGACAAAGGTAAAATGAACTAATACCATAAACCACCATAACAAAATAATAATAAATAATTACAATTAGATAACTACGAAACCTAGTCTTGAGACAGTTGCCAGGGGGTAACGTTTTCGAAATGCTGGCAGCATTGCTGGACTCTAAAATAACTGGTTGCATTATTTTGTTAATTTCAGATAAAGTTTTAAGATGTTAAATGTTCCTAGTTTTGCACATTCCATTTTTTACCAGTTTTATATTAACTTTCAGAATTTATATATTATTATATTTTTTTTGATAAAGTTAGGTATTTCTTTAATTAGGTAAAAAAAGTGCTAATTTAATTTATTGATTTATAGTAAAAAGATTAATAAATATTATTCATTTAGTACCTATGTAAATATGGATACTATATAGACCTATACTGCATTATCTGTACTCTGGCAAACTCTGTTTTTCAGCGTAGCGAAACATCCATAAACTTATATTTACTACCATAGGCTTGGTTGTCCTTGACTGCCATGTTCCATCAATAGTACAAAATGGCTTCCTTTACCATAACTTTGTTTGAAAATACAATTCTATAAATATGTTTTATGTTGCACGATTCATGGAGTACTTAAACTGCAGTAAAGTTGTTTACAAGAAGGTTGAGTCACGACGTGTTGTCCTAGGTCATGTCGTTATTGCTAATCTAGATTTAGCCGTGTTTGAAAACCTTGCACTAATGTTTTCGTAAAGTGCACATAAACGCCAAAATACATGTATTTACAATTCTTGCGTGTTACAAAATTGTTGTTGTTTGTGAATGAAATTATTGCAGTTATGCAATCATTAAAATCTGTAAAACCTATGCGTTATTATCTAATTAAAACGAGATTTTATTAGCAATCGATGAAGAATAAGGATTTTCTGTTACGAGCCTGTAATCTTATTGTAATTGTCCAGGATGTTTGGTACATCGTTTGCCAAATTAAATTGGTGAAAATGTAGTATCCTTAGCTATAGATGTAGCAACCCTTACTCACATTTGACAACATTTGTTTTTATCTTAATTATGAAGATTATTCAGAAAGATATACCATATTCCGACTCGAAATTTCTCAACTCTTTGTGCCAGCGTCGTAGGTATATACCTTAGCTAGACAAACCATTACTTGGTTTAAGCGCCACCTATGCGATGAGTGATAAGTCACTTAGTCACATACAGTACGTTTGAATTAAGATCAACACAATACTGTCGAGAGATGACGCATTTCTATCAAATACTTGTAATATTTAATTTTTTCAACTTTTATATTATAAAATAAATGCATAGCAAAGCTAAAATTTGCTTTAAATATTACAAGTATGTCTATTACATTTAAAAAAGAATAGCTGGTATAACCTCAAAATTTTGTACTAGTTTTAATGTTTACGGTTGTGTCCCTCAATAAGTAAAAAAATACTTGCAAACAACACATACTCTCCTTTTTATGTACGGGCAAACTTTTAAAAACGTAAATAGATATATAAGAGGCAACTATATTTCGCGATTAAAAAAAAATTAAAAGAGATCGCAAGCTTTATGTAAATGTATGTAAAAAACAAATGAATTTTCACGACGCGGTTTACGCCCGCACGATTTTTCATACATACATTTTATGACATAAAAAAGTATTTGTGGATTAACAAAACTGCATTTAAAATTGAATATGACTTATAATTCGTTCGCGTTAAGAATGCAGTAACTTTTCATGTCTATCGGCCTAGCCCGCCCCGAACCAATCAAACCTTTTCAAATTACAAGGCCAAGTTTTTAGTAACCAGTCCTGTCATATGTGTTAACTGATTTAAATTCTAAATTTAAACTCACTGCATGCTTAACGCGAACAAACTATAGAAAGATAAGAATCTTCCTATAGCAAACCCTTTTCAATACGAATACTTATAAAATAAAATATCTCTCATATTTATATTTCCGTATCTGCTCATCGATATAACGCCGACACCGCCCCGGTAAAGGCTTTGCTAAAACCTTCATCCGGTACATTTGGTACAGTTGGCATCAATCATAACGCTTCCTTCCGTTGCCATGGCGACGTAAGGCTCTATACTGATGTTACGTAAAGGGATGATGAAACTATTTTTGTCAGAAGTTTGTGAATAGGTATCCAAAAATATATCGTTAATTTTATAAATTGTATTGATCTAAAAGAAACTCTGGTCTCTGTCTATCTGTAAGTAAGTAACGCTTTAACTGAATTGATCTTGATTGAAATTGGTGTGAATATAGGAGAAGGCCTGCAGAAGGACATGACCTAAATTATATTGACCTATCACTTAAGAAATACGCCAACTCTATCACATACTTAGTTGTAATAAGTATGATATTGTCACTAAATGTAGGTACTTAACGAAGTCTGTCATAAATATTTGCTACTAGATATAGAAACGCTATGTTTGGGAGTGTTAGCAATATTCATAAACTAACTAAGCAAATCGTAGTACTTGTAAACACTATCAATGAGTTGGAAGAGCTGATCAAAGAGCTACTTAAAGTTCAATTTCTGTACAAAATATTACTTTTTATAATATAACGAACAGAAAAATATATTTATCATTCGATCTCCTAATACTCGTCAACCACTAGCAGTAGGTACTAAGGGTGTATGCACACCGCTCCGCCGAGTCGATGTAGTGGAAACGTTCCGCCAGCTGTTGATTTATGGAGCCTCTACAAATAATATCGTGAGGGCATAGGTTGCTGGTGCAGATAGGGAGGGGGCGAAGCACCCTTCAGATGTTACGGAACTTTTTGGTGCGATGTTGACACTAGATGACAAAACAACGAGTCTTGTTATCCGATTGTTGGAGCGTATTGTATAGCTTGTGTTTCCATTACAAACTAATAAATTTCCATAAATGAACATCACGCCTATATTACCTAGCGTAGCAGAGGTGTATTATACGCACACTTCACTTGTTATGCTTAGGTCTCATGGGCGTGAACCTATCGCCATTGACCGGACTAAATACCAATTTTTATTAAACTTAAGTAATAATTCAAGGTCTAACACATCCACCTCATTAAGTACCATGTCTTAATGCCAGAATTTCTATTACGTGGGCGAATATACATAGTAGATATAGATAATTAATTATTATGGAAGTCAATTGCACAAGCCTAAAAATTAATGAAGTTTCACAACAAATATAATATGTCATTAATAACACCAGTTACGTACAAAACTAATTCTCAACAATATAAATCGTTCGCAGTTGTCGATAAGTGCTACAAACACTAACAAGCAACTAAACGATAATTCCAATAACTCACATTTCGAGTCCATAAATCCCGGGCTTTGCCCCGCACTAGCGTTTTCGCAACGGCAAAGTTCAGCGCGACCTTACCAAATGTCGGGCTCCGCCCTACATTCGAATAGTTACCAATTAACTACACAGCCTTACTTTATTGCACCGAGGAAAGCCTTCAGAAATGACATTTCTTTTATAACAGTTCAAATGTCACCGTTATCATAACTGACAGCTCTATTTATAGCAGCTTTTGGGCAATAACATGAGACTGGCTTGTGAAAGGTTTCCGCATGGTTGCTATGCTGAAACTGGAAACGTTTCGGTAAGATACAACTTGTGACATAAACCTTTTTGGAACAGTTTTGTGATATCTGTCACAGCATTTGTCTTCTACTTTGCAAGGATATAATCACTTTAAAAGTATTGATGAGTTGGAAATAATTACATTATAATGTCAGGTGTTTTCCACGTGATTATTGGTCCTAAATCAAACAATAGAATACTTTTATTTTCCAAAATGGCCTTTGTTTTATGGCAATAATCTTTCGTTATTTGCTTATTCCACATCTCTGTAACCTTTTATTGACCTAGAATCCTCCATTATAGCAAACCAAAATCAAATAATTGCCATTTTCATTCGAATTTAAGTAGGTACAATAAAGTACAGATGACCGATAAAAGCATTGAAAAGTAGGGTAACAATAAGTTTTATAGAAGTGTAACAAAACAAAGGTTACGGAGCTCGTGATCTGGTAACTACTGACTACCTGTCGTGGTGTGATGTGGCAATACCATGTTTTATAGTACATCGATGACTGCTTACTGAGGGGATTGACGCGTAAAATACGTTAAAAGACTCAAAAACAAAGGGTGTTCAGTCAGGTTAGTCAGTCTATTGTGTGTAGTTAACAAACGACCGTTAAAATTAGCCCTAGATCGCTCTCTAGTAAAAATGTGTTTTTGCACTTGCTTACTAGTTATACCTAAGTACACTAATAACAGATGGCCACCGACACAGTGACTACAGTCCTTAATGTCAAAGTATAAATTGTACTCCTAGTAACACATTCTTTAGCATTATGAAACAGAGGTATTCTGACGCATGTAATGAGACTGACGTCACGTATCCTTTGACATTGTCCAACAAGTACTATATAAGGATTCCTTGTTATACGTCATAGTGTAACTTGATAGTTTAGCTATAGCAAGTACTTATTGAAATGACGTTACAAACCTTGTAAAATGTTTTACAGACATAGTTTTGGTATACGTTTTTGTACATTAGTACGCCAGGTATTTTACTTTGACTTGCATTGATATTAAGTAAAATAAACTGCCAGCCATTGGACAATATACAAACAATCAATGTTACCGTAAATGTTCTCAGCAAGATGATCAGGTAGTTCAATTTAGTAAGAATAAAGACTTTTTTAACGAAAATTATACATATTGGTTCTTAAATTAAACTAGTCTAAAAACTTAATCTTAACTTAATAAGTCCCTGTCAGAAGGCCTCGTTCCCAAAATGCTGGCAGCATTACGGCGTTGTATTGCGGTACTAAGTCGCTGGCCGAAATATAAGCCAGCATTACGTGAACGAGTTGCCTTAGTTAGACGTGCTGACAACTCTATACAGTAAGTAGTCCTAGTAATATTTAAATTGCGAAAGTTTTTAAAGATGTGTGTATGTCTGGTGGATTTTACGCAAAAACTACTAGATGGATTTTGTTTGATGAATGTAGAAGAATTGGCAGGTGGGTAGCTTATAACCTGAATCTAATATATAGGCTTCTTTTCATCGATGTATCTCGCGGGCGGAGCCGCAGCACAGAAGCAACAAGGTCTGTAATAAAAGGTAAGTTGTGGCGTTTGTGAGTATGGCACCATCTCTTTAGTCTCCTTACACAATATATTCTCGCTACGCCTGACCTACGGCACACGTAGGTAATTTATTTACTCATTGTATTTGAGCGGCCTTGAATATCCAATAACATTACTTCACTGTATTAACTACAGGCCGTACTAGTTATTAATTTTATTTTTTATCTTATTTTTTCAAGTGATATGACCAATCAATTCTAAGGTTATTGATTTGTTAATAGAATTGTCATGTACGACTAATTATATCACCTGTCCAAAACAATCAAGCTGAAATATTTAAGTTAGAAGACAAAAAGATGAAAAGAAGTCATACTTACTGCTTGGCAAAGTAGTCCAGAAACGGAAACTAATTTTAGTAAACTAAAAATAATTTATAGATATAACGGGATATTTACCATGTACATTTGCTGTAACGAGTTATTTCGATATTTCAGAGATGTTGCAATCTCTTTATTCACTATAAAAAAGGAGTTTTAGTAATAAAATAACCATGTTAAACTAATATTTTTAGTTTGCTGACAATACTGTCAAAGTCATGAAGTTTCATTGAAACAAAACTGCACCATGGTTCACGAAATCAAAGATTTTAAAATAGTATTTTGATTGTTTCATTTATCAATTTGTTTACATATAAACGGAACAGTGTCGCCTCCATTATTGTTCAACTCTTTTTTGTCAAGCTGTACATCAATTTTGTAAATTCTAGCAACAGTCAATGGAATTGATCAATCAGCAATAGATTGTAGATGCATTGCTACATCTTAGAATTACGATAAGTACGATTGTACGTAAATCAAAATCCATAAAAAGGATTAATAAAATAAAACCATCACAGAAAATATCAATGATTATACAATAACTTGTCTGCCCACCAGAAACCCAAAACAATATCTGTGCTATCTAAAACGATCCCAACTATTTAGAAGTTCCTCAGGGATCGTAATCAAAAGTGTATAAATTTTAATAGCTCAGAAATGCGGTGAGATAAGTCCCGGTAATGCTCCCGGACTAATGTATCCAGTAGTCCCGGGTAGGGCAACCATGAACTCAACAATTTATCGAACATTCCTAACTCTCATTTGGGAATGTGTGATGCGATAAAGTACAAAAGCATAGTAGTTAGCAATTTCATTTTGTTCCTGACATGAAGAGTGAAAGTTAATGTTACCTTTGTGTTTGAAGATGCTGTCATATCAACTTATATTTTATATTCCAGAAATAAATGAAGTTATGAAGATATGTGAATGAAAAAGTTGCATGTCTAAAAGTTCTCCACAAAGTACTTGCTGTTCTGTCAATGCTACGATAATCATAAGTGTTTTGCACAATATCCTTTTTTTTTATTAGGATAATAAGCTAAGGCCCAGAAGCATTTTTATCATGTGGATAGATCAATGAAATATAAATATTTACTATAGATTGACATGATGACATATAGATTTTCTTAAAAATGAATCAATTATATTTGTTTTATTTAGTATTTTATTTAAATGGAGACTATTTCGCAACTACCGTAACTGATACCCTCCGTACTTCGATATCTTGCGGTATCCACCGGTTCATTAGTTAGTTAGGGGGTTTAAATTAACCATCCTTGCTAATGGCACGATATGAACAGTAGTGATCGTTACCCAGATTATACAGTGTGGTGAGGGTCATTAGGTGATTAAATGACAAGATCCTTGGACAGTCAAAGGAAGTGGGGTGGATGGGATCCAGGTTCGGTTCACGAGTTGAAGTGTATTGAAATTTAATATCTGAGGTCGATGTTACATGATGACATCTTATTGCTGGTAAATTTTATCAAGTCTAAAATATTTTTATTTTATAAAAAAAAAAAAATCTGGCAAAAATATATATTGTGTTTTACTGCGATTATGTTAGATAACATATTTTATACGACCTTAGTAGTGAACGAGCTTGTAGTATACTTGATGGTAACCATACCATTATCATGAATGGTAGTGACAACTGCGTCACAACAACTCAGGAATACAATAATTACAAGAAGCATAAAATTATCATAATTCTCAATAATCATACAAATTTCGGGACTTAAACCACATCTCAGTTTAAAAAGCCCAGTTATTTAATTTAATAACATAACATCACGCCTATATTACCCAGAAGGGTGTGGTATGAGTGTACAACTCCCACATTTCACCTGTTATGTTTGGGTCCCATAGGATCGGGGGTTAGCCTATCGCCATCCACGGGACACAATTTCACATCCGTGCTGCAATTGTGAATTTCCTGACGAGTGACTGATCGAGACCTCGCAGTGAGAGGCATACGCTAACCACTAGACCATCGAAGCAGTTTAATCTCATACATTATACTTAGATTTCTACATTACAAGTACCAATCTACTTGATTAGTTACTTTATGGTTTCCATATGACCTATTGGCCCCTTTAGTGACAAACTACAAAGAAACAAACGTTTCTTCTACTAAAACATTACATTAATCGAAACTATATAATGTTTTCTATTTAATCTGAAATATCATAATTTTTATTAAAAAGTGTTGGAAACAACCTTTTGACCCTTTAGTGGGTCGCTGTTATCATCGCGTGATAATGCGCGGTGTGTCATGACTCCATGTTAATTTGCCTGACTGTACTTTGGTACAGTTCATATCTGACGGCTTGATGTATTTATTGCTTAGTGGATTAATTTAGTTTATTGTGATTAGCTATTAGACTTTGGAATGAGTTACCGGTATCCATAAGGAGTGCTAAATCGCTAACACTTTTTAAAACTTTGATAAAAGAACACTATCTCTCTAGGTAATATCTCACCTGTTCTTATTTCTATCTTACATCTGTCATTTGTGATCTACCTTCTATTGTCCACTATATAAGTATAATATATATTTTTAGGTATTTATATATTATATATAATATGTATGTTATAATATTGCTTATATGTGTTAGTATGTAAGTATTTTATTATTGTACCTATACGTAGGTATATTCATTATAATTAATATCTTTATGCATTTATATTCTTTCCCTTTCCCAATCCTCTCTAGTACACCTTAAACTTCCCTTTCGTGTCTCTTTCTTACTCTCCATCCAATGGTTGTCTGTAAGAGATTGCCTTAGTTGCGATAAGACCGCCATTTGTACTATAAATCTTTTTTTCTGTATATTATTTTTCCTTGGTGTGCAATAAAGCTTTTATTATTATTATTATTATTATTAACTAAATAAACGGGTAGTTTTAATAGCTATTTTCGTTTGTATTATCATGTAAACAAACAGGCAACGTTTTTTACGTTAAAATCTACTTTCTGACCAAGTGACCTCCTATATCATTATGTAAGAACTTAAACCATTAGCGATATATTGAGATAATCTCAGTTGAGAACTTTCTATATTTCTATCGTAGTCGTTTTCAGGCGGCTTTCCTGAATCAACAACACAATATTATTTTACGTAACTGGTTATCGCAGTAAGGCTTGATGCAAGCAAAATGAAATAAAGATGAAGATTTGTGAATATGAGTGATCTTCAATAAAGATTTGCCTTTGAAAAAAAGTTAACCATACTAAGAAACAGTTGAAAAATATGGGACCGGCAGGATTTGAATCTGCGATTCTCTGCACACCGGACAGCCGCTTTAACCAAAATGCTACGGACGGACGGGTGAACAAATGGTTGAACGTGACGTCACGAAATGAAGCAACATACAGTTGAGACATTAGGGGGCCTGGCAAGTGGCAACCGTAGCTGGTTGGTTAAAGCGGCTGCCCGGTGTGCACGTTCAAATGCACGTTCAAATCCTGCCGGTCCTATTATTTTTTCAACTGTTTCTTATTATAATTTGCTAAGCATAACTAAATACTGTAAAAATAATCAATAAACACCATTGCAAGATATTGCAAATATATATATTAGACTTACTCGTGTATTAATAACTTATAAGATGTTTTTGATTTCTATGCACAGTTAAATAGGTATGTTATGCATTATTAATATTGCGGTCACCCTACCAGTACTCGCTGCGATGAAAACAACAACAAATTATAAAAACAAAACACGTTACTATGTCCTTACTGCAGCATAACTATAATTAGAAAACTAAGTAATTAATTAACTTGGTTGTGTCAAAACAATTGTACTAAATATTATTATAATTGCGAGTTTGTGAGGATGTTTGGGTGTGTAGAAGTTTGTAATATAGTTTTTCACGCTAAAACTACGAGATTGATGAGTGAAATAATGTATTCGAAAGAACTGTATTTTTCTTACAAGGAATTACGAGATAATATAATATGTTAGGGCATTTAACACAATGCTTAGAATGCCGAAATGAAGGATCGTGCTAATGTTCAGCTTACTTATACTTATTTCCCTTCATTCCGAGGTTCACTTTAATAAACACTTATGATTATTTGACTAGAAAATGTAGATAAACTGCATCGTTATGACCGCTAACTAGTTTACAGTTGCCCTTGTGAAAAGGAAGAGTGAATGAACTCACAGGTGCATGACACATTAATAAATTCAACCTGACACACCTCATTCTCGAAAGTCATCTATATTATGCCTAATATGACTTATAGTGTAAAGTTCAACGCTGAACCCGGTTGTTGATCCTTGTCTCTCAATCTATGTTTGAAAGGGACAGAGAGCTCCAAAACCATCGTTCAGCGTTGAACTTGGCCGAATTAAATTAGCCCTTAAAGTGAAATACATTACATTCTCGTCTGATGTCTGTCTGTTATTAAAGCAGATCTTTGATTGTACTTTAACCAGGATAGTTTTCACTTTCGACAGTTCGATATGCAAATCGCGTTTGTGTGGCTAAAATGCTACACTTACAACAACACTTACACAATACTGCACTTGGTCTTCATATAGCAGTTTAAAAGTATTTGTTTATATTCGTCAGTAAGTAGATACTATGAAGTAATGCGTGTCGGGTGGGTAAGCCAGGTAACCACCATAATAACATTATTAAAGTGTAACATAGTAATGCATAGCAACTGGGTGAGTTAGTGAGTTATTGAGTGAGTTAGTGACGCAAGCAGGTGCAATCGCTCGGCGGGTAGCATGGCAACCCGTAGTTAGCTAGCCTGCAATTTGTGTGGCCCAAGCGGAATCAGATGGCGATTGTAACGTCGAAAATCCTGTAACCAAAAATTTGCAGTCATTCACATAATAAAACAATAAATGGATGCATAAGTTGGTTTGTTGTCCAAAATCATTAATTAAAATTTTGCGTAATAATGTCTTTGTATCTCAAAAATACTTTCCGTCTTTCTCTAAGACTCTGTCTGACAAATAATCTTTTTCATAGTGATTCGATTTTCAGACTTGCTACATGGTTACAAAATGTAATTAGACTTTAAATGTAATCGTGGATGAAACAGCTAATTCTGAAGTGCCGATTTGATGTATATTTGAAATGTTAATTTTCATTTATTTATTTTTTGAACATCAGCAAATATTTTACTTTATTACATCGCGTAACTATTTCTAGTTCCGTTGCCTCCTATGGCACAAACCAAACGATATCTTGATTACAATTTATTGTCTGTTTACGCGAACTTAGACAATCGTTGCAAATTCGCATCGATTACAATTGCTAATGCCTAGATCGATGTTTGTTATTCTAATACTGCTTTTGCCCGTAATGAATGGTGGGTGCAGCTCGCCAAACTTGTAATTAAAACCATTGTTTGATCAGTCGTTTATTTTATGAGGGGTTGTTCACCTGACAGTGAATGAGTCGAGGAATAAAAATAAACTTTGGAAAGTCACTGAATTTTGTTAAGTCTGTGACCTATTTTGTGGCTTTTTGTAATATAGTATCAAATCTCAATTCAAATACACATGAGTTTCTCATCAGCTCTTCTGATGATGCAATACCCATTGAAGCTGGTATTTGAATTGATTTTAATTCAAATTTCTAATTTAATTACTTAAGTCTTATTTTAATTTTATGTATTTTGTATTTTGATGTTGATTTTGACGTGTTCAAGCCCACTTTGGGGCCCATGGTAATAAATGATTTGATTCTTGATTCTTCTTGATTCAAAATTTAACAAAATTTTGAATTATCATCTTTATTAAATAGGACACAGTTTTTAACTAAACTTGACAAAGGTCACTTTTAATAATATATTATTAAATAAAAGTAACCTTTGTCAATTTTAGTTTAATAAAATAAAATAAATTAATAATAAAATTTAATGATATTTACTATTATGTAACTGTTGTAGTTGCGTGGGTGTTGCTGAACAAAGTGTTAATTTTTGTGCTAAAAATGTGAGATTGATTTTCTATTAATGCAACTGAATAAATGTATAAATGAATTCATTAACGCAGTTATTCAATAAAACGTTTTTTTAACAGTTTTGATTGTTGCCCAACAAACTTACATCAACAAATTGCAACTGTTGATGTAGTGTATTATAACTACATCAACAAAAAAAAAGATTCATACATCTACACATGAACAAAATCACACTGCTGCCAACTAAGGACATGTTTCCTTCACATAAATGCCTGCACAAAGGGCACTTTTACACAAAACTATGTAATTAGAGACATAACAGTATGTGTAAAGTGTATATTAGTGCTGTGACGTCACGAGCCAGCAGGGCGGCCGTTTCCGCCATACTTTGTTTGTCTCTACGACTATGTTTACTACAATGCTACCCTGTACACTGCCGGCCAAGAACATTGGCACGCTTAACAAAGTGGATGTTTACTTAAAAAAACTAGGTTAATTCTAATATCAAAAGGTTAGTTCTAATTTCAAGTGTAAATAATCGTTAGTTCAAGAAAGTATATAAATGTAACTTTGTACAATAATATATCATTAGTTAAATACTAAGAATCGGTTGCAAATTATGGGATCTGTTTGCTTGGATCTGTTCTGGATTTTTAACTGCTAGAAATGGTTTTTGGAAAAGAACTTGTCAGCTCTTAATACCGTTCCGCCGCTTCATCAACTAAGTGTAGCTGCTGGGACTCATCATTACCTGACATCACTTCTCATCTTATCGTACCTAACTTAAGTAAGATTTATAAGTACAATGCAGTATGTTTCTTTATATTATTTTTGTGTCACATGACACAGGGTAACATTAAATTCAACATCATTAAGCAATAGCCTATTAAGAATAATATAAGATTTAAGACGACATTTACAGAATAATATTTTACAAGAAAATATAATAAAAACTTCAAGTGTTCAAATTACAAAGATTTATCACTATAGCCAGTTGTAAAATATCTTAAGGCGACACAATGCTTCCTTGACACTTCACATTAAACCAGCAATGTTGCACTGTGGTTGAAATAACCTGTTCTCGAAATTAAACGGGGTAATTTTAAAAATACTTACTATTGTCTCGATGGTCTAGTGGTTAGTGTTTGCGCCTTTCACTGCAAGGTCTTGCGTTCGATGCCCGGGTCGGACAAAGTGTTATTTGTGAACTTTCCGTCAAGAAATTCGCAATTGCAGCATGGAGTTGGAATTGTGCCCGGTGGATGGCAATAGTCACCCCCTATTTTATGGGACCTAAACATAACAAGTAAAATGTCGGTGGCGTATTGTTATGTTGTGTACTGATTATTTCAAAGTCGTTGATAATCCTTTTTTTTATTGAATAAAGTATGTTTAACTATTCTGGCAAAATTTGATACTGAAAAATTTCACAATAAAATATCTATATTATATATGGCCTGATGTAGAAATAATGAAATTACTCCGATAAAATGACAACTAGAAATGCGCAAAACAACTGACTCATGTAGTCTGAGATAGTACAATGAAAGCTAGAATCAAGAATTTTGGTGACTGAATAGGACATTTAGAAAAACAAACTGAATAGTATGTTTTGCAGCAACTCGCCGATTTTATAAGTATTTTTAAAATTACCCTGTTCACCGAAAGTATTAAAATCCTTACATTATCACCTTTGCTCACTTCCTGACGAAAACTTACCGTCCACGTGAAATCTGCGACTTGTTTATTGTTAATTGTATATTATGTCAGTTGTAGTTAAGTGGAATATTGCTCAATGCTGAATATAATTTACTAAGTTTTAAATCCAACTAGATTAGAATTACGGTTTTTATGAGACATTGAATTTGATAAAAGTAAATCATATTTATAATCGTAATGAAATCTTCATCGAAAAAAATAATCAATAAATATTAAATATATTCCTTAATTAAACATCAACCGAGACGAAATACCGCAGTTCTATTTAATTTAAATTGAAATATAAAAACAAACAGGTACAATGTACACATATTTTTGTCCCGAAGTGTACAAAGTTTATAGTAACGTCCGTTCACCACGCAACCGGAAGTGCGTAGAAACTTTTTTCAGCAAACTTCCGCTTGTAGTTAATAACTTTTATAATGCTGGTCTCAAGCTTTCGCTTGTTTTTGGGCATTACTCCCCATGGTGGGGTAATGGGTAATTTATGGGGTGGCAACTTAATGGCGCAGTTATGGGATGGGTAAGCACAGAACCAAGTGATACCATACGACATAGGGTGATAAAAAATTGCCGGAGAAAGTTTTGATGGGAAATATATTATGGGTAAAAACACTCAAAGCTTATATTAATGTGTAGCTGTCACCTGCGAGTTCGCCTAAGAGAGTTTTTATATACCGCATGAATAAATGACAAAAGTTTTACGTTCCAAATATTGGGAAAGTACGTTATACATAGCATCACGCCTATATTACCAAGAAAGGTGTGGCAGACGTGTACAAAACCCACACTTCACTGTTATTTAGGTTATTTTTGACACCCTATTATTAATATTACCCTATATTAACCTACCTATTCTTATTTCTTATTCTACTAGCAAAATTTTTTAATAAATATATCACGTCTGTACATCGTATTTATTTTTATTTTATTTTATATTTTTTTTTATATCACTTGTCACCTGAGGTTCCAGCTGAAAATCAACGTTGCCTAATTTTCTGGCAACAATATGTTGAGCTGTGGCCTTTAAGGCACCATCATAGCATAGCAAGTCTGAGACATATGAACTTAGTTGCAACTCGTATAATTATGTAGTATAAAGGAACTGTATTATTGTAATTATTCTGTATTTATTTTTATTATCTAGTTCCTAAATTCGATATTTATTTTGATTTTAATTTTGAATAATGATTTGGTGTTCTAATAAATTTTTTTTACTTTACTTTACTTACTATGTTTAGGTCCAATGGGATAGGGGATAAGCCTATCGCCATCCACCAGGCACTATTCCAACTCTATGATACTATTGTGAATTTCCTACCACAAAGTTCACAATAACACTTTGCCCGACCCGGGCATCCAACAATTGAGACTTTCGACCATCGGGGTAGTATTTAGAGGTACGTTATAATAAGTTAAAATTCGTATCGATGTTATGTTTTCTTTAATCTATGTTTATTTTTGAGTCTATCTCGATGCTAATGTTGTTTACCTACTTCTCAGCAATAGAACATCAAATTTTGATTCCAAAAAGATAATATATACAATATAATTATATATATATTAATATTTGATATATTTACCACGGTAAACCAGGTCATATATCTTTGGAAAAAATGTATTTCTAAATTCACTTACACCCTAGTACATGGTTCGTTCGACATAGGTACTTCGGCGCGAAGGTACACAGGCTCGAATCAATCAACACGTGCCCTTGAACACATTTACATGTTTCCCTTCAATCCGCATGTTCAAGATTTCAGTTACCTGTTACAACAATTGGATTTGCAGGGGGTGGTACAAGATGCAAGAGAAAGCGAGAGCGATTGTCGGAGTAATTTTGTTTAGGTCCGATGAAGTTACTGGCATAATAATATTATTACGTGTAGGAAAAAAGTCATACAACGTCACTTAGTTATGTTATTTCAGTAACATGTTTTTACAGTTGCAGTTTTTAGCAAAAATATGTAGTTTAACCGGCGCCTCGTCGTTTAAGATGGAATTAACATGAAATAAATCTGGCCATGTATGATCCATGGAAAAAAGACCCGCAAAAAAAGATGTCTTGGATTACCGTTATTTAGCGGAAGGTTTAAACTAACAGCTATTATGTCACATTTTTTAAATATTAGCAGCCATTGTGTTACATTTTTGAAAATATATCAAAAACAATTCAAGTACTAATCGTTTTACATCCCAAAATCGCTTTATAATTACTACTCTAGCTTACACCTTAGACCACACGTGAATTTCATAACGAAAGCGGCAACTGATTCCATCAAAGTGGAAATTGATTTGACGTGAATTCATCTCCCAGAGCGAATATCTTCACATCTTCACGCCTCTACCTGATCATGTCCAGGGAAAAAATATTATATTTGTAGAGATTTGAATAATATTCAACAATATAACATTTCACATATTTGTTGTTTTTGCCATTTATCAGCTTTCCTTTGAATACAAATACTAATTTAAATTAAGCTAAAACCTAGTATATATTACGTATATGCTTGTTTACGAATAAAAATCCAGGTAATCTTACACGACATAAAAACACTGCTTGATCGTACAAATTAATTTGATTGACCAACTTTGGCTATCGGTCAATTGCCTATACAATTCCAACCCTTGATTATTCTATATTTAATGTTCCGTTAAAAGAAAATATTAGCTTAGTCTCGGCTCATAAACTGGCCATGTAATTTTAATACAAACAAACACAGTAATAATAGTTTGAAAGATAATATCAAAGACTAAATTAGTTTAGTTTTTGCATCATTAAACATACGACCAATTCGTGCAGGAAGATTATTGTTTTCTTCAACTACGAGAGAAAGGGACACGCATATACGATGGTAGTAGGAGTGAGGGAAAGAGAAAATGTCTTTGTTTTTAGTAACAATAGCTAGGTTGGATTTATGAGGTAGAAGTTTGGCTATTGTCAGGGTTCCGTACACACTGTGATAGGGCATTTTGTGAACGTGTCGCTTCGCTTGTCATGGTAAATATTTGGGAAAATATTTTAGCTGTAGTATCTTGTGGGGAAAGCGAATGTGATGTGGGGGTAAATTGGCTTATTAAATGTATTTTGTTATTATATGGTTGAGCCAACGAAGAAAGTCGGCTTCTTGAACGTAATTTTTGGCAGGACAATGTTGAGCATTGATATTTATAAAAATGCTGCAGGATTACAGAGGTGCTTTTTACAGCTCACAATTGACATCAAGGGTGGTATACTATGAGGATTTTGCTTCGAACAGGATACATTTTCGTGAATTTAGTCGTTTCTACCATAGCTAATATATAGCAATACTGCCTCGATGGTATAGTGGTTAGCGTATGCGCCTCTCACTGCGAGGTTTCGGGTTTGATTCCCGGGTAGCAATCAAGTTAAGACCCCGTAGTTTTATAACTGTTCGTGGTGTTTACACTCTTGCCGTATAGACACTTTGTGTATATTTGGCATTATTCAGTCTGCCGCTTTGCTTTGGAGGAAAGTAAAGATATATACTTTCCAATTTCAACTATATACTTCTGATTAGTATCGTTGTGGGTTCTAAAACATTTAAGAATTTTACCTCTCCCAGTGCACGGTGTCTTACTGTTGGTAACCGCTGTTGATCCTGGCGACACAGGAGTCACAGTAGTGGGCGTGTAGGTGAGATTAGTGGGATAGTTTTAAAAATGTGTTTTTTACTGTGTACTTTTTTTGTGTGTTACTTTTTAGCGTACATAGATGTACGCTGATAAGTAGCACATAACTTAACATCACGCCTACATTACCCAGAAGGGTGTGGCAAAGGTAAACAACACCCACACTTCACCTGTTATGTTTAGGTCCCATGAGCCTATTGCCATCCACCGGGCACAATTCGCACTCCGTGCAACTATTATTGAAAATATCCTTTCGAAAAATACTCAAATTAAGTATTCTCTTAAATTAGTTTTCATTCATGCAATTTATTGAAGTCCTGGTTTACAAATTTAGACAGCACTGTTGGCGTTCTCATCCTCCCCACTCTAACACCCCTGCGTTTGACGGGAACAATCCTATCTTACATCATCAAATAATATAACCACGGAAATTATCTGCACATAAATCACTGGTAAATTAATATGCATTTAATAACAATGACATAATTGTTATTTTATAGCGTCTTTGTTATCTATAGGTTACAAATGATTACGGTCTGTATGAATGTTTAATGCTATAATTATCTGATTTATAAGGATGGGCCATGTTGTATTGCCGTGTGATTGTGACTGCTGTGTGCGGCGTGCCACGTGTTACTAACAACGCGTGTATTTTTATTGGACATTATAAAATAACCATTCGAAAAATAGTCCAGCTGTCTGTAATACAAAATACTACAATAAAATTAATTTTACATTTTTAAATAGTAAAGATTATTTTAAAAACTTGATGGTAATCTAGGATTGATATTATTTCTTATGTTTATTATATATTCAGATGCTTTACATCTAAATAGAAACGGCTCGTTTGCATGCCCGATATCAGTAAGTACAAGTTGTTTTTATTCAAATTCTAGACTATTTTGCAAGCACGTGATTAAAAACCACATTCAAACGAAACATCAAACTTGCCTTACTAGTACAATAAATAAACATTTCACAAGTATTAGATTAATCACTAATCACATTTTCTTTTTCTTATAATTACAGGCAAATTCAAAGAAAGTCTTTTTTTTCAGATAAATCAAACTTTAACGGACAAACAAATGAGTTATGACTAATATTACTTTACTAAATTTATTCATTATTATGTACAAACTAAGTGTTTGTAATTAGATATGTATTATATTGTGATGAATAACAATATCTATGGGATATGAATCATTGTGTTTGTTTGTGCAAAACAACTCGTATGTGACAGTTTATTTAATTTATTGATTATTATCTACTCATTTATTTATTATACTTGCTAATGTGAAAATGAAGAGTTCGTTTGTTTAAATACGTAATCTCTGAAGCAAGAACTGTCCTTTAATTTAAGTTTGTTTGCAATCGATTGCCTGTTTATGAGATCATCTACAATTTCTACTCGTCAGAGCATTTCAATTGTTAAATGTTCGAAGGTTAGATAGATAGACAAGATAGAGAAAACTTCATTTGCATGTCAAATTTGTAACAAACAATAACGCACAAAGGGCGGCTTTATCGCTTGACGCGATCTATTCCAGGCAACCTTAGGATGGACATAAATATTAAATAATATTTGCGGTAGTTTATTAAATTGGATTTGTCGATTCCAAGTTTTTTTTTTATTTTGCTCAAGACTTGTCATGTTGTTAGGTTTTTTTTTTAAATACGATTTTCCGCATAGATAAGACTTGTGTAAATAAAGACGTAGCAACTCAGTTGCGCACCTATCAACTTTTCAAAAGAAAACGACACCTGCCTGAGGAAGCAACTGGGACTATAGTTTCCTTTAACAAGATGATATTTGCCTCACTGTTTGCTGTATCTGCCTCGATGGTCTAGTGGTTAGCGTATGCGCCTCTTACCATGAGGTCTTGGGTATGACTCCCGGGTCGGGCAGAGTGTTTTTTTGTGAGCTAAGTAATAGTTATATTTTCACTTGCATGTTATATGCAAGTAAACCTCATTGTTTACATCTGTTTGTTTATCCGATCGTTACGCAAACCACATGATCATAAACACAGATTATAGGATATCCACCATGACGTCACTTGCATGCTTGTTTGTGCACAATTGTGATTTACTTATCGCTTGGTATCTTAAGCTCTTTATGTCTGCTAAAAAATTGCTAACGAAGGTGAAAGAAAAGTTAAAAGAGGAAGTAGCATTGATCAACTACTTTAATAGACAATTATGTTCTACTGAAGCTATGCATACGATTATATTAGTCCTCGGGTGTAGCGAAGTATTTACAATATTCTACAATGTTTTTGGTTAGTGCCACTTACCATCAAGTGGACTACGCGCCAATCTTATTTGCATTAAAAATACACTACTTTTTTTTTTTGTTTTTGGTTCACAGACCAGACATTACATTCTGCCATTCACAATGAATCGCATAATTACACTATATTTCATGTAAGTCCTAAAATCCTAAAATAGTGAACACAGCAATCATATTTGCTTAAACTTAAACTTTGCTTAAACTTACTTTGAGTGATCTTCATGTAGTATCTTATATTATTGTTCTGGGAGATGTGTTTACATTTTATGTTGTTCCTTATGGTGCCGTGGTCAGTCGTGGCCCGGCGTGGTGGTCGACGGTGACACGGCAGCGTGACCTGAAACCTGAAAACGTGCGCGTCACGTTATCTGCGCGTTTATCGCGAACGCGTTCATTTGTTACTCAGATACATATCGACCGGCGGCTGGCACTGGTTCCATTTTATTACGGGATTAAAGCTATTTCAATATTTATTGCCTGAAAATAGAAATACCTACAAATTTTGGTTTTGTAAAATTCCTTCATATTACTTCTTTCATTCATTCTGAAGAGCTAGAGCTAGAAGTCTGAAGTAAGATACGCTGAAAAGCAATGGTAATGCTTTTAGAAAAGCGTTTCCAAAGTTTTGTTATTGAAGAAATTAGGCATTCTCATCTAAAATAAATACTTCAACACCAATAGTATAATAACATTAAACTTTAGTATGATTTTACTATAACCTTACATTCAGAAAGAGCGCCGAGTGCGCAGTGGCCCTCCATGCCCGGAAAATAAAAGATCACACAAAAAAACCGTTCTCTTTGGCAGTTACACCAATATAATGTAACATTGACTCGAAAGAGAGTAGGATACTTAACTACCAATAGTTGTTTTGTACCAAATGTCGTATCGTGTCGTATAACAGTGGACACAGCGGACAGGAGATACAGTCGGCTGGTCACTTTCCACTTACCTTTGTGCGTCGCAAGTGGCACGGCAAATTCAATTTATCAACACCATCGCTTGATGACACGAATTATGGCTGTACGCTATCGTCACCCACCATAACACTTGCTTTGTATTGTGGAATCATGGAATCTCATGACCTTTGTAATTTAATTAATTACACAGACCTGCAATTGATTGCTCTCTAAGATCTGACTTGTTTTTATACATTTTGTTTTTCTGATTTCGAAATAAATATTAAATAAAATTACTACGTCAGGATTACTTGATATTTCATATTAAAGGTGTTACTTTAATTTGGCTGTGTGCCTACGGTTCAATAGCTATAACATTTTACTAAATAAAGTTAACCTAATTTGAACTGTACTTTTTATACTAATATTCTATTCAATAATTTATTATAACACATTACATGTTACAAAATACGCCTAAATTATATAAAAGAGCGATAATTTTAGCTTCATTTGAAAATGAGTACATCTTATTTTTTTTTTTTTTTTTTTTATTATTTTTAGGAAAGCTTACAGTCTAATAACATAATGTGAATATTACAGTTCATAAATTTAGGAAAAGATTGCTTTTGAAAAGCCTCCACAGTTATGTATAAAATTATCGTGTCACAATGTTAGTTATACCCTACTCCTACATTTATTTTTATTATTAAAGTTTATGCCTGATAAATACTTAGTAACCTTAGCGCTTTTGACAATATGAACTTTAATTTTGAATGTACGTTTATGGGGTTTGACATAACATTGACATAATGAGTGCTGCAAATATCGTCACAGAGAATGTATGCATAGTTAAGACAGGACAACGTCCGTCGGGTCAGCTTGTTTAATATAATATGGTTTAAAGAAATAACCTTAGCTTCAATTTATTAGATGTTAGATGCAAGATAAGCATTTAACAACAATATACTTCTAAAAAGTTCTAAAAATATACTTCGTCATGTATCAAGTTCTAGGTCCACCTAGGTCCTCGACCACCAGTTTTACTGCTACCGTATGCATTGTATCTATATACAATGCATACGCTAATCTGGTTGAATCTTGGTGGAAATCTCCTAACAGCAAATGGGTGCTCTCTAATTCATTCCGACATCGTTTCAACATTTCTTTTGTGAACTGTAATTTGAAATTTTCCGTCTAAGCCGCGGCAAAATAACGCGGAACTTAAATTATAATCTATTTAAAGTAAGCGGGTATGGATCTTAATCGTATATATTATAATTAACTGTACGCCATCGTAGAAGTAACGTAGCTAACTATCAAACGAGATCACCATATAAAATAGCTCGGTGTATTCCCCTGTAAGAAACTAAACGCTACAATATAATATCATGGTTTGCCATTACCAAGCCGATGGTATAATTCGTCCATTAACCGAAGCTGCCACATTGTGATCGGATCTATGGTAGTTAATGGCAAACAGCTCATTAATTCTTATCTGACAAATATAATCTTCTTTGGTAGATGAGGCGATGAGGCGCGAGCCACACAGTGCGGACCTTTCGAAAGGTATCTGATGTAAAGGAACCTTTTAATATGTATGATACGTACAGTCACGACCAAAAGTCCATAGGCAATCTCAAAAGGCAATAGTTTGAAGTGTAGTTTGACTTACGACCTTCTATTTCCAAAAAATAGACACGTCATGTTGTTTACAAATAATTGTAGTTCATAATTTCACTTACTTTGAATCAGTCAAGGTGGCCGAGCGGTTAAGGCGTGCAGTTAAATGCGTTTAGCAATGAGGCGTGAGATCTAATCTCGCTAAGTCCTTTCTATACTTTTTGAAGTTTAGGGTATCAATAATTATATTTTTGGGGTGCGCCAAAGTTTACCTAAAGTTTCAACTCCGATAATTGGAAATCCGAAAATGTTCTTCCTAACATTTTTCATCCTAACAATTACAATTCCTAACTACTCTGTCACTAATGTTCATAATTCGAAGCATTCAACTTCCTAATGTCGGTAGCAATAAACATCTATTGTACTTTTATTAGTTTTCCTATATTTTTTCAGCATAACCATCTTTTACACTATTATTAAAAGTCATAATCTTTACTGTCTTAATCTTTAGCTTTTATTTTGTGTAATCTGATTGTTACACAAAATAAAAGCTATAGTTATAGCATAGGTCAATTATGGGTAAAGTAGTAGGTTAGGTTAGGTTAGAACTGCGACCATAACACACTCGCCGACCGCTGCCGCGGCACGCTCGCTTCGCTCGCTCGGCTCGTGCTAGAATCAATCTGTTTTTAAAATAGGTGTAGTACTATTTTTACAAATTTGCAACAGTTCTTAAATAGGTGCTCACTATGAAATATGTTAGTGAACATATTTTGGTGCACATTCAGTATATTTGGTGGAACAAAGGCAAAATTAGTTAAATTATATGGGAATAAATTGAAGCACTTTTAAATACCATCCATTATGTTTAGGGATAAAAGCGTTCTGATAAAAAAAAGTAGGAGTTTAAATGTATTTACATTAATGATATTAGTAATAACAATTTTCGGAAACATGAGTGTTATGAACAACACCGGTAGCACTACAAATGGTATGAATAAAAACTTTAGGATAAAAATTTTTAGGAAGAGTGATCATTCGGATTACAAATCGTTAGGAAGAACAATTTCGGGTAAAGAACTTTAGGTGAGCCAATATGGACCCATATTTTTGTTATTAGAACATCCTTTCCGTCCTTATTGTCATGATGAATCATTTTAGTAACATTTATATTATTGGTGGGTTACTTATGAACGGTTACAAGGGCACTTCTATTATATTATTAATTTAGGTAGGAATGTGACGTCACAATTATCTTAAAAGTTTATTAATTGTATAAATAAATATAACGAATAAACATTTTTATCATCATTCAGCATGACTTTTTTATTTCTACCTTACAACAATAACAATGATATTATTATGATTTCGTAAAAACAAAATACAACCACAAATCAACTAAGCTTCAAACTCAGATTTAGTTGATCGTGATCCCAATGCTTACCCGATAGCCCGATACAGCTACCTGCACATGATAGATAGATGCGAATTGTAAGAACAGGTCGCCACTGAGACGCGTTTAGTACGAATGCGACAACTTTCATTAGTGTGTGTTATCTTATAAACTGCTATACACGCACGCGACTTCGTTAGTGTGTGTACTGGCTGTATCGGGCTCGTACAGTTCAAAGCAATGTAATCCTTAGCGTGCCTATGGACTTCTGAGCGTTTACTGTACCTACTTACATTTTACTGGTAAATGAGTTCCTGATAAAGGTAACTGACTGTTTTAATGTTCTAGGTAATGGAATCAGTCTCGTTTTCGATCTTCGGGTCGGGCACAAGCGTTATTTTATGTTATCAAAATTTATGTAATTTTATATAGTTATATAATTATAAAAGTTTAAAAGCAAAAGTTATGTAATTTTATATAGTTATATAAATATAATTATATTTTATGTTATCAAAAGTGTTATTTTATGTTGACTGTCCAGCAATTCCCGCGAGATTCCTGGCATTTTGAGCTAGAAGGGTGACCAATAATAGGCTCACCCCCGTGGTTAAGTTAAACATACACATGTCAAATGTGAGTATACCTTGAACAAAAACCACATGACAACAGACTCAAATAATTACTGAATGCCTTAAATACCCAATGACCCAAGTCTTTGTTCTGCAAAAAAACAATAAACTATTTTTTTCAAGCAGTTTATAAACATTGCAATTGTTTTAAATGAATGCAAATTGGCGATGTTAGCAGATAAGTCCGGTCTAATAACTGCAATTTGCGATGATTTATTTACAACATTGATTGTAATTGTGAACCATCATGCCATGATGCCAGCCATCTAGAAATTGCGTCACTTAGTACGACAAGGTTCCATTATGTTACGTAATTAGTTTATAAAAATTGCGTATTGTTCTCGACAGTTTTGAGGTCAGAATAAGATCTGTTCTTGTTTTTGTTTGGAAGTCCTTGTCATAATAGTATGAAAAGTTAATTTGAAGTTACTAGCTCATTTTAATGTTAACATTAAGGTTTCTATTTATTTTATACAGCGATTGACCTTATGTAACTTGTAACATTATATAACATTAACATCAGGCCTATATTACCTAGAAGGGTGTGGCAGAAATGTACAATACCCACACTTCACTTCACTCCGTGCTGCTATTGAGAATTTCCTGACGAAAGGTTCACAAATAACATTTTGTTAGACCCGGGAATTGGTTAACCACTAGACCAACAAGTAACATAAATTATAATTTAATATCATACAGTCCACATAATATAATGTACATTGCAGATGCGTGATATGTCTGAGGGCGGCTGGTTAAAGGTAATTCAGTAGTGCTTGCTCCCTCAAAACTGTTACAACAATATTTAACTTAACATTTTAATGAATCCTAATTTAACGGTTCCGAGGCAGAATCATTTATTCAGCCGCTCTTTATTTCATCACCAAATATTCCCCAGCGGCTTCGTAATATAAAACCCAATCAAAATAATCGCAAAGGTAACCGATCCATCCTTTGTATTTCCGTACTGTTTATAACAGCCAATACTGGAGATGTGGAGATTCCTCGCTGTGACCTATTTCTCAAAGGCTCGATGAAACATGGCCGCCAGCACCACGCTATTTTTAGATGAACTCAATAACTGATGAGATTCTTTTTGTAGACGCAGGTTTATCGGAAATGTGATTGGCTCTTTAGATTATCTAGAAAGTTGTCCTGGAATAACCTGAATTTACTTTTGTCTTTCAAATTAGAGAACGTTCTAAAAATAAGTAAATGTCAATATGAGTCCCAGTTAAGCTAGAATCAAAATTCGTCTTGATTAACATTAGAAGTGACAGCAAGTTTGTTAACTAATTCCATTTATATTTTGACTATAACGAGTGAGTATGTATTTAATTTAATGAGAAAATAAATAAAAAGAAAATTACTTGAAGTTTAAATAGGTAAGCTAGGTAATTTTTTGTGATTGTGATATAGTATTTTGACGTGTTTTGGAAAACCCGTAATTGCTAAATACGGATCTGTAAACCGCAATTACTGACATCAAATAACATTTATTTGCTTCTTTTTAACCGACTTAAAAAAAACACTACGAGGTTCTCAATTCGATTGTGTTTGTTTATTTTATGTTTGTTCCCTGATTTCTTTTTTTTCTCTTACAGAATATACTTGCCATGTAGTTATGGTTGGCATTTTTATCAGGTCACGATCTGATGATGGGATCCTAGAAAAATCAAGGGAACCCTTTTTTTTAAATGCTTCTTTATTATTTTTCGTATATTACCTAAAGGTTCTCGGATAATGCATCTAGAAGTCAGCATTAGCATTGCAGAGCTGATGCTGGAAGGTACAACTCCTCAACGTTTAGGAGTACGCGGATAATTATTTAAATAAAGGCACCTAAAGGCCGTTTACTGCATTCCTTCAAGTTACACAGATGAGGCAAGACGTTGAATATTATTTTAGTATTTTTACTTTTTAGTGCATTTTTTGTAATTGATTAATTTTGTGTTGATTTGAATCTTGAATTTTATCAATGTTTAGGTAATTTATTCAACGAAAGATAAAATAACACCGTCATAATTACATTATTTGTTTTAATTTTAGTTTAGTTAACCTAACGACAGATAAATAAGTGGTTTGCGCTAAGCGATTGACGCAAGTGACTGGTCTTAACAACATCATACGTGTATTTATATTAATTTATTATAAACACGGGCTGTTGACAATAATAATGGCACTATTAATAAACATTGCAAGCGAATCATATGTGACTTACGAAATGTGACGTTGATACCTATCTAAGGAGTTACGCATATTGGAAGTATATTTAAAAAGTTTTAGATCCAAATAGTGTAAGCAAAGTAGCACTATCGTTATTTGAAAAATGATACCTGGTGCTGTATTAACTATATCACATTAAAATAAATGGAAGGTTTTACAATTTAAAACATTTACTTACATTACTAAACGCCAAAAAAAGCTAAAAAAAATAAAATAGCTCTTAAATGCTAAAAATAAGTTTTTTATCTACTTATAGTAACTTTTCTTTGACTAATTCATTATCATTACGGGTATTCGATGTAAGGGTAAGCCCACATAATAATATAGAGATTCTTACTGAAGCTTTTAGTCAATCTTCGAATCTAATTGTAAATTGAAAAAAAACTAAAAAAACACGCTTTTAAAGCACATCAAACTAAAAAGTGAAAAATAATTCTTATTATAACCTGAAAATAATAATAAACGAAAAATACTAGTACTATTGTGAAAAAAAGCGTGGGTCGCTCGATAGACGAAAAATATGGCACAGAGCGCCCCACGCTTTTTTTCACAATAGTACTAGTATTTTTCGTTTATTATTATTTTCAGGTTATAATAAGAATTATTTTTCACTTTTTAGTTTGATGTGCTTTAAAAGCGTGTTTTTTTAGTTTGTTTAAACTATATTTATTTTTCACTTTTTAGTTTGATGTTATTTAAAAGCGTGTTTTTTAGTTTTTTTTTAATCCTGGCGATCCTAATCAGGATAATGAGATAAATTTATGAAATTATTATATTGTCGCTGATTCTTTACAAGTGTAGAAAGTTTGAATTAAATCTGTCCGTTTAAAGTGGGTCAAAATCGAGTCCAAAGGAGTCGGTTACATACAAACAAACAAACAAACAAACAAACAAACATACAGGTGAAGCTAATATAAGCGTGTTAAAAAGGAAATTAGCAGAATGATCAAACCCGGAATAAACAATAAGTACTTTTCTTCCCATGATAAGAGTCGTCAATATTCAGGCAACTTGAGACCAAAAATAAAATTAGGTCGTGAGTTAAGCTCCAGGAAAAATAAATATATAAATTTTCGTTCATTTTTCATTTTCCTTTTGAGCCCAAAGGTAAAGAATAAAGAATGTAAATTCGGGAAAAGATAGCAAGGGTCCGGTTTCTTACTGGACCGAAAATGATGGCCCTTCGCGAATGTACTGGCGAGTATAAAAGTGTTAACTTCACACAGAAAATTCTAGCTTTTAGTTATAAATCAATCTTATTTGTGATCTAAAGAATTTCTCAACGTTCAAATTGATAAAATAATTAAATATTATAAATTATCATGTTAACGATTAACTTAATCCATTTCTAAGTGTTTTGTTTCATAAAAATAGTGTACGGTACATTAGAAATTCAGCTGCAACCAGCACTTGGCCGGTTAATCACGTAATCCACTTAAAATACAAAGTGGAAATAATAATTTTGTCTGTCAGTTTGTGGATATTGCACTAAGTGGACCATAGATCAATTGTACTGCATATATCATCACCTTCCGGGATCCGAGGCCAACACTATGAACTGCCACTTTGTAAAACTGTATATAAATCAAATTAAAAGAGTATGCAATAATTCATCTATACTAAAACACTTACGCTTTTGCAATTTATTAAATCTATGTACTACTACTACTACATACTTTTGTTTGCATAAAAAATATCTAGTATAATATCAAGATAATTTGTGACTCTTTTTCACAGCTAAGAGCCAAACAATAAATCAATTTCATGCGTTTTTTTGTACAAACAGATATTGTTTTTACTAAATTGACGCAACGAAAGTTGCAGACAAAACCTAACGAATAGTAAAAGATAACGTAATTAATGTTTTGCTTTACTAAACCTGTTAATTGAAAGCAGGTTACTTAGCGCCTTGCTTCGTTACAACAAAACTTGCTCGTAAGAAAGCTTGTATAAATATAATTTGCTCGCTTTAATTGCAAACAGGTGTATTTCATTCGCTAAAGCATTAGAAAAGGTATCTCACGTCTATAGATAAATATTTGTATAATAGCGTATATATAAATAAAAACAAACCTTCCAGGTCTTGAAGTATCTCCAAACCAAATTTCATCAAAATTGGTTGTGTGGTTTGGCCAAGCGTAACAGACTGACAGACAGAGTTACTTTCTCATTTAAATAAATAAATATTTTACAACTCACACACAACGCCATCTAGTCCCAAACTAAGCAGAGCTTGTACTATGGGTACTAGAATAACTGATACTAATACATCATCATATATACTTTTCTTTTGTAAATACATACTTATTATGCATAGAAACACCCAGACTAAGACAAACCCCCATGTTCATACACACAAAGATTTTCTTAAGTGGGAATCAAACCCACGACCTCGGCGTCGCAGGCAGGTACACCACCCACGCCGCCATCCGGTCGTCTATATAGTATTAGTAAGAATAAGGATAATATCAGATTTAGAAAACAGTTTTTTTTCCAATCATAATTATCAAATCAAAAAGTCTGTTTATAATTTGATTAACTTTAGTAATTTAAATAAAATACACGTTTATTAAACGTAAAAGTTAATTATTAGTTAGCACTTTTGGCCGTGCCAGTACTTCGACCCTCGCTGACATTGATACCTGTCGCTATCTGATGTTTCCGAGCCGCTGGCCGCGATGATACCTACTCCATGAATTATTGCTTTTTATATCATCCACCATTACTACATTTTCTACTCCGGCTGCTTCCAAATGACTATTTCTGGCAATGGGTTATTTAAGCGCTGAGTCATCATTTTTCATCGGTTTTGGTAAAGCAAAAAATATATGATTGAAGGGTGGTGATATTTTCCTCTTCTGGACCTGGTGGTAAGGATAAGTCTTCAAGATACATAGCATCATCAGAAAACACTATAAGGACACAATACACAGTGTCACTGTGTATTGTGCCACAAAACTTGTGTCAAATTGCAGCCTCCTCGGTCATCTTAATAAATTGTTAGGCTCTTTTCTAAAACAACGTAAAGCATAGTAGTGATTATTATAATTATATAAGATATGTCATGTAGCTTAGGATGTAGTATTTATAAAAGCACACTAACTTTAGTGTCAGTTAGGATTATTGGTTTATAACTTGAATACTCTAGATATTATTATAATTATATAAGATATGTCATGTAGCTTAGGATGTAGTATTTATAAAAGCACACTAACTTTAGTGTCAGTTAGGATTATTGGTTTATAACTTGAATACTCTAGATATTATTATAATTATATAAGATAATGTCATGTAGCTTAGGATGTAGTATTTATAAAAGCACACTAACTTTAGTGTCAGTTAGGATTATTGGTTTATAACTTGAATACTCTAGATATTATTATAATTATATAAGATAATGTCATGTAGCTTAGGATGTAGTATTTATAAAAGCACACTAACTTTAGTGTCAGTTAGGATTATTGGTTTATAACTTGAATACTCTAGATATTATTATAATTATATAAGATATGTCATGTAGCTTAGGATGTAGTATTTATGAAAGCACACTAACTTTAGTGTCAGTTAGGATTATTGGTTTATAACTTGAATACTCTAGATATTATTATAATTATATAAGATATGTCATGTAGCTTAGGATGTAGTATTTATGAAAGCACACTAACTTTAGTGTCAGTTAGGATTATTGGTTTATAACTTGAATACTCTAGATATTATTATAATTATATAAGATATGTCATGTAGCTTAGGATGTAGTATTTATAAAAGCACACTAACTTTAGTGTCAGTTAGGATTATTGGTTTATAACTTGAATACTCTAGATATTATTATAATTATATAAGATAATGTCATGTAGCTTAGGATGTAGTATTTATAAAAGCACACTAACTTTAGTGTCAGTTAGGATTATTGGTTTATAACTTGAATACTCTAGATATTATTATAATTATATAAGATATGTCATGTAGCTTAGGATGTAGTATTTATGAAAGCACACTAACTTTAGTGTCAGTTAGGATTATTGGTTTATAACTTGAATACTCTAGATATTATTATAATTATATAAGATATGTCATGTAGCTTAGGATGTAGTATTTATGAAAGCACACTAACTTTAGTGTCAGTTAGGATTATTGGTTTATAACTTGAATACTCTAGATATTATTATAATTATATAAGATATGTCATGTAGCTTAGGATGTAGTATTTATGAAAGCACACTAACTTTAGTGTCAGTTAGGATTATTGGTTTATAACTTGAATACTCTAGATATTATTATAATTATATAAGATATGTCATGTAGCTTAGGATGTAGTATTTATAAAAGCACACTAACTTTAGTGTCAGTTAGGATTATTGGTTTATAACTTGAATACTCTAGATATTATTATAATTATATAAGATATGTCATGTAGCTTAGGATGTAGTATTTATAAAAGCACACTAACTTTAGTGTCAGTTAGGATTATTGGTTTATAACTTGAATACTCTAGATATTATTATAATTATATAAGATATGTCATGTAGCTTAGGATGTAGTATTTATAAAAGCACACTAACTTTAGTGTCAGTTAGGATTATTGGTTTATAACTTGAATACTCTAGATATTATTATAATTATATAAGATATGTCATGTAGCTTAGGATGTAGTATTTATAAAAGCACACTAACTTTAGTGTCAGTTAGGATTATTGGTTTATAACTTGAATACTCTAGATATTATTATAATTATATAAGATATGTCATGTAGCTTAGGATGTAGTATTTATAAAAGCACACTAACTTTAGTGTCAGTTAGGATTATTGGTTTATAACTTGAATACTCTAGATATTATTATAATTATATAAGATATGTCATGTAGCTTAGGATGTAGTATTTATAAAAGCACACTAACTTTAGTGTCAGTTAGGATTATTGGTTTATAACTTGAATACTCTAGATATTATTTTGCAGCTATATATAATTTAATAATTTAATATTTTCCTTTATTAATAGTTATCATTGTTATTTTATCCTCAGATAATAATAATAATATAATAAAAATAAGACTTATTATATTATTATTGCATGTAATTTAATATAATTTTTTTTATTATTACTATTATTACATTGAAATTTGCACACCTGCTTGGGTTATAAATCAGTGTACTTATTATAATAATCTGTGTACCAACCATTGTAAACCTGTTTTATGCAAATAAACTATTTGAATTTGAATTTATTATATTGGCCAAGCCCTGATTAAAATCAGTATACTATCAACTAACATTATGTGAAATATTTGTACTTATTACAGAAAGCCTGAGGGCTAAATCTAATTTCTTTATTCGGTTGAATGGACCGTAGCTTGTTTGAGAGAATATTTGTGTTGTTCTGTAGATGGCAGATACGACATTGTTCAATGTTTTGAATGTCATATCACGTTACACGACGAAGCGCCTCGGGCGCGTCGCGGGACTACACTACCAATGTTGGTATGAGGTACGTTTGTTTATCTCAACCTGCTGTCTTTTAGGAGGAGAAGTTGTCATTTTATTTTACAAATCTTGCAACAAAATAGAAGAACTGAACAGAATAGAGTACTCTAGTTCAGTTTATTTTTAAACTATTTTTTAAAGAGATCTATTGTTATCAATAGGTAATGATGATCGAATACTTCAACGTGATTATGTCTTATAAACAAGTGTTACTTGTCTTGTTTTAGAAGCGAAATATCTTCATTCATCGGGTAAAGCAACCAAACATCAAACAATTGTAGATATTCACGGATGTCAATTCACCTTCTGGCCTTTATTCGCCAACTAAATAAATAAAGACCATTTTCATATTCAAAACGAGTATTCCCTATTTTATCTAATCAAGGCAGATTCAAATTAGAATTCATACTATACAATTTAGTCCAACAAGTGCTCTAGCTGGCATACAAATTATGTCCATTAAGATTCTTCCTTACGACTCATGGCCGAAGTGCTGATAACTTTAACAAAAGCGGATGTTATATCTATCAAAAATAAAGAAAAACGAGCCCTAGTATTTAATTCCATTGGTTATATTCCTTTGAGATCAAACGTTGTTGTAAACACATAAATTGCGTGGAGTTCACGCTCGCTTCGCGTGCTCGCCATGGTGCACGTGGAATTCTACACGTTGGAGTATTTGTGTAGTGCATCAATTAGACAATGCGGCGGAAAGTTACGCGTGGTTGTATATTTAGTATGTACAGTCGCAACCAAAAGTCCATAAGCAATCTCAAAAGGCAATAGTTTGAAGTGTAGTTTGACTTACGACCTTCTATTTCCAAGAAATAGACACGTCATGTTGTTAACAAATAATTGTATTTCATAATTTCATCCACAATGTAAGTGACAAGATGGCCGAGCGGTTAAGGCATGCAGTTAAAATAGATGCGATTATCAATTCACCGCAGGTTCAAATCTCACTTGGTTACTTTTATACTTTTTGAAGTTTTTACTCGATTAGAAGGAATGGGATATAGTATTCTTTATCTTGTTCACTTTGTTCACACATTTGTAAATATATAGAAAATGTATGGGGTTTGATGGTGCAAAGGTGGGAGTCACGGGATGAAAGGTGTATACAACAGTTAAAAACCCATTGCATGGAAGTGTGGGAAAACTTAAGAGGAACCAGTATATGTGCTAATATTTTAGGGTCCATGCGCAAACGTCTACTTGACTGCATTGAAAATAATGGGGGTTATACGAAATATGAATAATGTTATAATTATTTAAGATTAATTTAAGATGTTGTGGTTTTACTAATAAGACGCTGTAACTGAATATTAGCACTTCTGTAAATATTTAATGATCTTCAATGGAGGTTTAGTTTCCTTCTTCTTTTCGTCAAGACAAGCTGTAACTTCAATACATTTATTGTGACGTTACATTAAAAAAAACATCGTCATAAAGTGTAAATCATAATATTAGTCTTCAATAAACGCTGCTGTATACCAATACCTATTATAAGTGGGTATCAACAATTATATTTTTGTTATTAGAACATCCTGTCCTTGTTGTCATTGTGAATCAATTTAGTAATATTTGTAGGTATTATCAATGTTATGAATTGACTAAGTGGGTTACAATAAAAAATCTTATAAACGGTTACAAGGGAACTTTTTTATTTAGGTAGGAATGTGACGTCACAATTCTCTTTAAAATGTATTAATTGTATAAATAAATAAAACGAATAAACATTTTTACCATCATTCAACATAACTTTTTTATTTCTACCTTACAACAATGACAATAAAAAAAAACGTAAGTAGTTTAATAATAATAACATATTTAACTTATTAGTTATTATATCAATATGTAATTATTTATGTATTGTATACATGTATTGTATCGCAATTTAAGCATGAATACCTAACAAGTTTGTGCTTAAAATATTACAAATATTATTATGATTTCGTAAAAACAAAATACAACCACAAATCAACTAAGCTTCAAACTCAGATTTAGTTGATAGTGATCCCAATGTTTACCCGATATAGCTACCTGCTCATGATAGATAGATGCGTATTCAAAGAACCGGTCGCCACTGTGACGCGTTTAGTACGAATGCGACAACATTTTATTAGTGTGTGTTATCTTATAAACTGCTAAACACGCAAGCGACTTCGTTAGTGTGTGTACTGGCTGTATCGGGCTCGTACCGTTCATAGCAATGTAATCCTTAGCGTGGCTATGGACTTCTGAGCGTTTACTGTACGTAGTTTCTTTTGGTAAGCTTTGATTGAATGATATAATAGTTACGCGTGCAAGTTAATTTTATTCGACACGAGCTTTGGTTCTACTGCTTAAATCTTTTGTTTTTGCTCTTACTTTACTGGACGTTATCTTATGATCTTACTGGAATGGTAGTTTATACGAGTATGTAAATAATGTATTTAAAAGCCACTTCTCAATCATGAAATCATTGTACAAACTTGTACAAACATTAACGAGTAAAAGTTTCCACACACCTACACTCAGATATTAAAAAAAGTGATATCCACGATAAACTTCTTACAACTAACGGACTGTCAACTGCCAGATTGAAAGCAAGTAATTAAATATTATATCCTATATTGGGGTCCTTTTTTGGCGTGATGACACACAACATGATACGCATTTTTTTTTCGCATAATAATCATTTGACCTTTTGACATACTACTTCTTTTGGCATAACTATCTTATATTATATTTATATATATATATAATATATATATATAATATATGAATGATATGATTCAATTTTGTAAATTTAACTTTAGATCAATATCTAATCTATTGACCAATGTCAAGACTAAATAAGTGATAGTTATTTTATAATTGTTGTTATGCTCTATCAGCTGTCTACTTCGTGAATTATCCCAAAGTCAAGGTATCACAAATTCAATTGGCATCCAAGGAACACAAATCAAATCAAAGATAAGAATCTATAATTGGCATGTTTTTCTGACAACTGATAAAATCACCCAAAATAGATGAACAGATATATTAAAACATTACACAATATCTCTTATTTATAATGCCAGTTACATTACTGACACGTGTCATCACTTGGGCACTCCGCCAGTACTTTGACGTCACAGTTCATGACGTAGTATTTCGCCACTTTTTCTTTACAAAACATTGCAATTATTTTGGCCGAGTCGATAAACATGTTTTGATGAGAGAGGCTATAAAATTAAGGCAAATATCTGTTAAATTGATAAATCAGGATCGTGGATGAGTTGGCTTGAGATGGAGATATTTTTATTTTCAACGACCTTACGGTGAAAGACTGTTGAGATGGTATAAATATTTTTGTAAGTTGGTAAGAACAAAACTCTTTCTACCCAGGCATAGTGTCAGGAGCAGGGAAGGCATGCTTTGCTTATGAGTTTATGACCTTCATATTTACACTAATTTTTCTTTAGTTATTTCTTCACGGTACGTTTCCCGTAATGGTATACTTTGAAGGCAGTCAAATCAAAGGGACATACAGACTAGATGAGCTTTCCGCTTATGTTGGGTATTTCTAAAACTGTGAATGTAATTTTGTAATTATTATTATAAAAACTGTGATTCCCGGCAATCTCAAGGTGTCCACAGTTTTAAATAATTCTTTCAAATTCGACGATTTTCGTTGACGTTTCCTCTTTTTATGATAAATACATGTCATTTTTCCAGACACTTTAAAAATTGCTTCTCTAATGATATCTTCCGCAAAATCGCACATATCTAGAAAAGTATTTTTGGATATTTGCCAGAATTTGAAGGCGTTTAATAAAGACTGGCTTCCAGCACAAATTGACATAGTAAATTGTTAGTAATTAATTACTTATATCAAAAGAACAAATACTTTCATAAAAAGATAGCAGAGGTTTTAGTGACCTAGGTCTAATGTTTTTATATCCTCATATCCTTTTTTCTATAATTTTAATGCACTTCGTGTGCAATGGTCACAATATGTCTGTATTTTATACATGATAACATATTTTTAACCGACTTCAAAAAAAGGAGGAGGTTCTCAATTCGGTTGTATGTTTTTTTTTTATGTTTGTTCGCCGATTACTCAAAGACGCCTGGACCAATTTGAGAAATTCTTTTTTTGTTTGAAAGGATATACTTGTCATATGGTCCCATTTTTTTCAAGTCACGTTCTGATGATGGGCCCTCAAATTTAAAAGGCTTCTATATTGTTTTTTATATATTATCTAAAGCTACTCGGATATTTGCATCTAGTAGTCAGCATTTTATGTTGCTGAGCTAATGCTGAAAGGTACAACTCCTCAACGGTTAGGAGTACGGGGATAATTCTTTAAATATAGGCTCCTTGAGGCCGTTTACTGTATTCTTTCAAGTTATTCACAGATGAGGCGAGACGTTGAATATTACATATGTATAGATATTCATAATATGAGGTCATGATTTGATGATGGAATCCTAGAGAAATCATGGGTAACCCTCAAATTTCAAAGGCTTCTATTTTGTTTTTCGTATATTACCTAAAACTACTTGGATATTTGCATTTTAAGTTGCTGAGCTGATGCTGGAAGGTACAACTCCTCAACGGTTAGGAGTACGGGGATTATTATTAATAAGTTTTCCGTCTCAAGTAACCGTCGTTTCCTCATTCGAGAAACATTCTGGTCTACCCATCACTTAAAATCGTAAAATAAAATAATTTTTAACAAAAAAAAAAACCGACTTCAAAAAGTAGGTAACTAAACTAAAAAGCAAAAAATAAATTTACTTCGCACAAAATAATACGTTTTTTCATTTAATTAAATAGAAATTATTATAATGTGACTAATTGTCTATGTCAGAGATTTTTTTCGTGACTGTACTTACTACATTGTTAGTTGTATCATGCAAAGCTATGATCATAGGTCCCCTAACTAAACCCATGAAATTCTGTTCAGTGATTTCACGTGATTTAAATATGATACCATAACGAACAGATAAAATGTTCAAGGTAGGAACGCATCAAAATGATAAATAAATATGAAAAGTCAGTCTTAAATATTATTTCAACACGTATTTGACTAACATGACTCTGGGTGTATGTGAAATGTATGATTGTGAATACGAACGACGTCCACAATATGAATTACACGTGTATCGCGGGATATAGGAGTAATTCATAGTGTGGACGTCGTTTTTAAAAACAATTATATTCGCAAAATATTTGCGGATAATTTGTGAAATATCCAGCTCATTTGTAATACTTTAATTTAGCTCGGAACAAAGAGAGGAACGTTTGGCCTCAACAAACATCCTAAAATATGAGCTGTTTTACTTGAGACAGGATCCTGTTGTTTATTGATTGTGATAAACGTTTGTGTGTGTTTGTATGTCTTTGGAATGCTTCTTCAAATATGTTTGCAAGAAAAATTATCTTCCTCCCTTTTTGAACACATTTAGCGCGTTAAAAAATGCGAGAGATTGTTAAACTCACAACTCATTAGTAAGAGTTTTTTATTATATTTTTTAAAAGTTACTGATTTATTGAAAACGTAATATAACCTTACGCTAAATATAATTATCTCACGTCGGACACCTCGGCAAATAAATTCATTCAGCCTCTAGTTTTTGAATTTCATAAATATTTTACTAGAATGCCAAGATAGAAAAGACTACACAAATATATTTTTGTCCATCTTTAGAATAAATGGACTCAGGTATAATAAATTGAAGAACAGGAAGCTTCCAGTTCTATAAATAAACAATTAATTCTTTAAATGTCATTGTTTTCAAAAATGCTCCCGCAATATAACCCCAAAATAATTCGCCTCCAGACATTCGACAACTCATTTTCCATCGCAATGATTAGATCTCCAGCACTTGCTAATTGCCCTCTCACCGCGCGACCGCGTGACTTATCTCTCTCACCACCATTGTTGTTGAATGGTTGTTACAACCACGGCTTCGTGACGTTTTGACACTTTTACGTTTCATTTCAATAAAAACCTCTTGAAATTTATGAAGAGGTCGTATTTCTGTCTCGGGCAGTTTTTCTTGAAGTGAATAAAAATAAAAAAGGATTCTGAATTAATTTTAAGTGTTTTTATTTCGCTGCTCGGGCAAATGCCTATTTTCCTATTTAGCCTATTTCAATCTTATTGCATTGTGAGAATTCAAACTATTTTGTTACGATTTCAAATGGAATCGTGCATGACTGTACCTTGTCTCCATAGCAACAATCATTGCCCATTCTTGGCCCTGCCAACATTATGACGCGAAGTGATGTTTCTCCATGCCCTTCCAGTCCATTTTATTCCATCCTGATCGCTGGCACTCTTCCAGGGTGCTGTTTTCCGTCCATCGGCGCGCGCGCACACTTCTCAACTATTTTTAAATGGCGGACACGAGCTTCCCCGAAAACTGACGGCGATTTACGATCTACTAATGGGTAATTAATTCGCAGTTAACATGTTGTTATTATGTTGCTTTTAGTAAAGGTTTGAACATGTGCTGATGGTCAAGATAACCGTAGCCAGAGCTATATAACATACTCTGTAGTTTATTATAAACTATTGCTTAGTTTGTGTATGATTCAATCAAGATATGTTCTATTTTTATCAGGGTTTTGGATAATAATATCATTATTATCCAAAACCCTGTTTAACCTGTTTAAATAAATTATTTACTATTATTATCAACTAAAATAAAGTAAGCAGCATTTCCCGTCCCATTTATTTATCACGCTATAATGGCCATCTTTACTAGGTATACTTACGTATAAGTGTCTTCTGTGCCTGTAACTGCAAGATAATTTTGATTGTAACTCATATTTCAGTGTAAACCCTGCTTAGCTCTTTATACTATAGAGTAGGTATGATGTAGGTACGTCAAAGATCGCTAATGTGCGGTCGTTATTGCAAATAACATTTGGCAAGCAGATTATTTACAAAGCAGTTTATCAAAAATCTAAACAATCTGAAATAGGTTCACCTTAATCAATGTATTTAGGTCGTGATCCAGTCTAATACTGCTAAATATTGGTACGCCCGTGATCCAAATCAATCGTCATTGAAACTCTGTCAATGCAAAAAAACATGTTAACAGTAACAGTTTCAGGGTCTAGATTTCACAACGTTATGTCACTGTAGTCATGTCGATTGAATATGTCTTACAGTGTTGGAAACAAAAATTCGTTAGGTATACTTACATAAGATTTGTTTGGTCTTCGTACACTATTCCTCTGACATTTTAGACCAGGAATACAAAACATGTTTGGTATAACACTAGAGTCGCTTGACTATGCATGAGATTTTACTTTACACAGTTCTATGGCAAACACAGGTGCACTCTTTATTTCCTTATTTTCCGGTAGAAGAACCATCTAATACTGCTGACAGAACATTATCAGGAACAGTCACGTTTGTTATTATGTTGGATTACGGACCTTATTATCTCTAAATATGGTTCAAATATGCCAAAATAATATATATTATAAACTTGACTGTTCAGTATAAACAGGTTGGCATGCTTTTTTGAAACGTTTTAAATCCATAATAATATAAACTAGTAGGAAATAAAAGATCTTCAGAAAAATATTCACATTACTTATGTAAAATATTATGATGATATGAAAGAAGCCAACGTCATAGTTGTTTGTTTTGGCAAACGTTTCGCATAATATTCGTCCAGAAACGTTTGTACGTCTATCATAGTTTTTTTATATTTCCTGGTCTTCAAGTTAGCAACGGTTAGCAACAACAGGCTATTATGAAACTGTTAAAAAATTACATAACAAATATATACTTCCTAAACTAATATTAAACCGGTTTTAAAATGTATAAACAAATCAGAGCATATAAATAAATAATAAGACTGTAAATAAATAATATTATTAATAAAAAACTTGAAATTAATGAATGAATGTTTTTAATTTTGATATTTAGTTTGAATTTAATATGTGATTTTAATTTATGATTTTAATTTGAGATTTTAATTTTACTTAATTTTGTATAATTTTAATTTTTAATTTGTAATGCACGGAGGTATAGACTTTTCCTTATACAGGCATACTCATTGCTTAAAAGGAGATTTCTATCCCCATGCATATATGTAATTTATGATTAATAATTTATTTAATTAAAATTTAATGATACTATATTATATAATATATTGTCATGCAATTTTGTAATTTACATTTGAGATGAATTCTAATTTTTTAATTTAAATCGCTTTCGCTTGTGGCATGTTATGCAGTACCTGTTGGAGAAGACACTGGCACCCGCAACACGGTAAATACTATCGCGGTGGCCAGCGCTTGTATATTTTTGTAAAATACCCTCATTTTGTACCAATAAAGATTTATTATTATTATTATTATTAATGAATGTTTCCGAGAAAATATTGTCTTTTCGACATCAAAGTAATGAAAAAAAAGTTACTAAAACTTTATATCCACAATTTATTTATAAATTCCTCGAAATAGCTGCTGTATTTATGTATATCCATCGTACACGTGTTTCTATGATAAGATGTACTATTTATTTTGATCTAACTCATCTACTCACGATGCAGCAAGCTGACAGCGCTGGCAGCCATCTTGCTTTCTTGACAGCTTGTCGTTTATGACAGTTCGCGTTTCGTTCGGTATTTATTACGCTCATGCTTGACAGTGGACGCATCAACCGCGTGCCCTTCATATAATTAGGATATTAACGGGCATAACGTGACACTGAAATATCTCTGTCATATTTAATTTTCTTTCTTGTTTTTCTTACTAAAACTTTTTGCACCGAAGCTGATTAGTAGTTTTGTTCTAATATGTCAAATGCGTAGTTTTTATCGTAATTGATGACAAGTTATTTTTATCCAAAACATTGACGTACACGCAGATGGAGTAAGCAACATTTTATCCAAGAAACTGTCAAAAATTAAGTACCTTGTCCATCATCCTGAAATCTCTAGTCTTGGTCTACATTACAATCTGATGGGTATAAGCATGTGTGCGCATAATTCAGGGTTATTTCATGAATAGTAACCAGTGTAACAACCTCTTTTATCTTGCGTACATCATTCTTAGCAAAATAAAATGTGATTTAGGTACTAATTAAGTAATTTATCTAATTTTTCCTATATATTTAAAACAAAATTAATACTTTTATTTTATGAAAAGGCCTATGGTGAGGACGTTGCCTAACTATAGGCATCGATCGAAGAAATATTAAGTATATTTATATAAGATAATCAGGTAGCTATCATGCCGCATAGTATTATTAATTTAGTTTAGTATCTCCTAATTTAAAAATCTCCTTTTTTATTGGCAAATTTTAATGATTTATTTAAAAAAAAACGAAATATCTGAATATTTTAACATTAGATAGAACGGCAGAAGCAATTAAACTATCTAAATGTGCCCATAACATGTCCAAATTCCCACATGCCCACACACATTTTGCTAATCAAAAGGTTTTCGAATCGTAAGTAGGCTAATAATACTAATAGTTAAATAAAATAAAAAAAATTGTATTTTAAAATTACCCTGTAGGTATACCAAACGTTATTTATATTGGTTAGCCGCAAGTACCAAGTTGCATGTGCAAGAGATTTAGCGCATCTGTTTAGCATTAAGCGTTCGTCGTATCCATCATGATCCGTCTTCTGTTCAGTCCTGCTAAATTTAGCGCAGTTGAAATACTGGAATACACTGTTGCTATCTGCTAACGTTGATCTTTGAATTTCATTGCATATTTGCGGTATTCAGATACACCATGTTGTACTACATCTTACATAGTCTTTGGGAAGTACCTGTGCTGTAAATAATAAACTTCATGAAGTTTTTTTTCTTTTTGACATTTCAACATTAGTGACGCCTTCACACGTTGCCGATTCGATTAGAAATAATAATCGATTTTATATAAGAAGAACTTTATAAGAAGATTAAATGCACAAAAATGTTTTTAATTTAATATTATTATTTTTTTAAAAGTGTTGCATCGTTATTATAAAAATAATATTTAATAAAAATGCACATGTTTCATTTGAAATTCCAAGATTTAGACATAAAAATTGATTATAGAATCATGATACTATTTTCATTTTCTTTTTTTATAAAATTTACAGCCACTTTACATAAATAAATTCTAAATATTAATATTTTTTTCAAATAATATGATTGATTTATCTTATTTCAAGACTTTTTTTGTTATCTTCCCTTAAAAGTGTTGCCTGTCAATAAAGTACGGTATCACTGTAAAATATTTGCCCGAAAAAAAATAGTCATGAGCTGTCAAAAAGAAAATAAACGAATGGATAAGGTATAGTTCAGCCTTACAAAACAAAAAGACAAAAGCAGTGGCATTTGTCTTTTTGTTACAAAGGCAGAGTCTAAACTAAGTTTAGCTTCGTCCCAGAACACTTAATAGATCTCAACTTCAATAATAGTAAGGTTGGTCCTTTTATAGGAGACTCGGCGTAACTATCACAGCCTTAAAAAAATCATTGACTTGGTGACCAATAAAAAAACAAGATGCTTCAATTACAAAGCTTATGTTACGAAATATATAAAAACAATCGTATATAAAACTTTCATGAGTATCATAAACGCAACTAAGTGTTCAATTTACTGCAATTTTATTTCTGAAAGTCTCACGACAGGTCGCTCCGATCGACGGTGATCGATGGCGGATCGCACATCAATTCCAATTCGATTCGATCGTAAACTTATTCACACGGTTGAAACACTTTCCATCAGCTATTTTTAGATTTAAAGAATAAAATTGTTATATAAAATGTATATGAGATCCGTAGATAGCCATAAAACCCATTGTTTGCTATGCTTTCATTAACTACACAACCGATATTGATTAACATTGAAGTTAAGTTAGAGGCTGATATTAAATCACTGAAATAATAAAATGCTATTCGTGTAATCTAAGGCTGAGATTAATAGCTCAGACTTATCTTAGACCAAACTTAGTTTTATATTATATAATATTATTTATATACTTGTCTTTTTATCGCAAAGGCAGAGTCTAAGCTTAGCCTAAGTACGCTATACTGATCTCAGCCAAAGTTTCTTTGCAAAGATAATAAATAATAAATCAATAATAAATCATACCATCACTCTTGATCTTAAGAATAAAAGTGGCAGTGGCGCAATGGATTAGGCATCGGCCCAACCATCAAGAGGTCGTAGGTTTGAATCCTGGCCATTAACACCACGGACATGAATTTCCTCTTAACACAAGCGAATTAAGCTTAGCCAGAGAGGATTAACAAGAATACTAGTAATTTGTATCTGTAAATAACAAGTGAGCTTTAAAATATAAATAAATGTTAATGTTAGGTTATAGCCTTTTAACCAAGAGGTCGTGGGATTGAATCCTAACCATTACACCACGGATGTGAACTTCCTCTTAACACAAGTGAATTAAGCTGGAGGGGGATAACGAGAATACTTGTAGCTTCAAACAAAAAACAAAACCTATTTTAGTACTATAAGTATAGTACTCATTCAATAAATTGACTATTGACGAGCACCAATTAGCAGAGTATGACGTAAAACACCCACTAAAAAACCAAGTAACTCAAAATAAATCCTTTTGCTCGAGTGAACCTTAAAAACTCCAATAACACTTACCTAATGATGAACAAACAACAAGTGATTATACAAGACTCATGTTTTATTGAGCGGCTAGGCGACTGATTGAATACGTTGCATATTGAGCACTGAGACGAGGTCTCAGCAGCCGCCATTTGCAAATCAAGCGGGGCTAAGGAACTCTGCACGTGATTGGGAATTTCCATGTCGGGATGGTAAGGTTGTCATGGATAGGAGGTGCGTATACTTCACAGAGACACTGCATAATATTGTTCAATTGGTTATGCAGAGTGTAAATGACATCGTGATGATCAGCTTACCAATGGTTCATGATTCTGAACCATCTGGACCCTGCGTGTAAAAACTTTATATCGGAAATTTTATTACATCGTTGAACGAAAAATTGCAAAGATATTGGTATAGACTATGCGCCTCTCGCCGTGATGTCTTGGATTCGATTCCCGGGTTAGGCAAAGTATTGTTTGTGAACAGTTCGTCAGGCAATTTACAATAGCAGCACGGAGTTGGAATTGTGCCTGGTGGATGGTGATAAGCTCACCCCCTATCCCATGGGACTTAAACATAACAGGTAAATTACATAGGTGTGATTTTATGTTATGTTGTTTTTTAATTTATGCAATTTTCTGGTAGCCCTTCTTGCAGGATCTAAGAATAATGTACTGAATCACTGGTAAACCATTTCGCCACGATGTCATTTTATATCCTGTGCTATAAACTACTGAACCTCGTCTTTTGTTGTCTCGCTATCTTTACAAATTTTATCTTTAAATCAAGATACCTAAGTTATCGTTTCAATACATTTCAGTCGGCAACGTGATCAAATTTCCAAAGTTCCTACATCAATTTTACATCCCCTCATATAAATTTAAGTGTAATTCAAATTAATCATATCTTGCTCCACCCTTGCTCAATCAAAATAACCCCAAGAAAATTGCATACAATAAAACATTGTAAAATAACTTCAATCGCGTTTCTAAGGCATAAAGTAAGGAGTTTACAAACGCTAGCAAACACCACTTCTTCAAAGTCGGTTAAGGGCCGTTAGCCGTTATTGATGCGATGTGTGACGTCACACTGCTCCCAGCCAGGGTTACCGCACATCGAGTGACAGATTGCACTTGAATTATTCGGGGATAGGGGTGTCACAACAATTACTGCTAGTAAATAAATAAATAATCATTCCTAGACTATGTTCCATTGCACAAGTCTGATAATATTAGCGATTTACAATGGGAATGTCATAAAGTAACACCTAATATCGGCCCCATATCTTAGATTCCGCCCCAGTTGCTCAATACATACATAACATTTTAAATTTGCCATGGCCTGTACATTAAAGATATTTACGACAAATTTAATATTAATGAAACCAAAACGTATTTTTTTAGAGATTTTGTCTGTTTGTATGTTTGTGTACGCTTCTTCTCAGTCATTATCTTCATTGCTGAAGGTCGTGTCTAGCTAGAAGTGTTGGTTACCTGATGCCCCATGCTTCTCCACGTATTTCCGTCTTCGGCGGTCTATATATATAGCCTTGGTTATTGATAGACCAGTAAGCAATTTTACGAGGTCTTCTCGCATCGAGAAAACATGAAATTATGCACATAAGTTCCCTACACGACATATATTAACAATAAGATAGATTTTTGGTTATTTATGATCCAAAGAGGTCAATTTGGGGTTGAAAGTGTATAAGGGCAATGCCTCAATTTTGAGGGAAATAGCAAGGAGATATTAAATTCCACGGGACGAAGTAGGGGGCATCAGCTAGTTATCAATAAAAATAGGTATATCGCAGTAAGTTGTTGTCGGTTGTAAATCGATAGCCACTTTTAATAATTTGCGAGCAAATGAATTCAACTTATAATTCGATATATTCTGCCACATAATTTGTTCAGTTTTCCATACATTATATAGAAAGTGGCACAAACAAATACTTTCGCAGTGATCATGCTAATATTAAACACAACATTATTATCTGATGTAGCTACTTAGTTACTAAACTATTATTCTTAGCTCATGTTTAATGTATAGAAACATCAGTAATTTAAAATTTTGTAATATTTTTTATAAGCAAATTATAGCTTTGTTAAGCAATTTATACTAAGAATACATTGGGATTTGAACCCACGACCCACACCTCTGGGATAGATAGATAGATAGATAGAATAAGCTTTATTGCACACCAAAAAATAAGACACAAAATAGAACATAATTAAACATTAAGACATGTACAATGGGCGGCCTTATCGCTAAAAAGCAATATCTGGATCTCCGTTCCAAGCGTTTTATGCAGTTAAGCTATGGATTCAAGAACCACTGATTTCAAATTTCTCAACCACTTGCTGATAATAATAATATCATATTCTAAAAACAAGAATTCAATGCACTATTCTGATTATATTTTTTTACCACAAACAAGTTTGGATAAAGATTCAATTAATAAAATTTAATTAAATTTCTTGACCTACTGAATCTTTTAATCAAATCATTTATTTCCATGGGTCCCAATGGGCGCTTGAACACGTCAAAACAAACATCAAAACACAAAAAATATAAATTCAAATAAAACTTAGCTAACTAAATTATAATACTTATTGTAATAAAATAACTTGACACCGGCGCTTAGATTGACTTTAATTCAACTTAGAGATTTGAATTAAAATCAATCCAAGTACCAGCTCCGATGGGTATTGCATCATGAGAAGAGCTGGTGAGAAACTCATGTGCACCATCTTTTCAAATTTAAATTTTCCTCTTAGAGGCATCCCTGATTCGAACGACAATATTGAGTGAGGCTCACCCCCGAGCGATCGCAAATACATCCTGCGCCCTGTGCCCTCACATCTATCCTCAAAATGTACCTTCACAAGGAAAAAGTACACATGACCCTCCAAATATACGAAACGTGCCATTGCAAGAAAATAAGTGGAGCGTCTTTATTTAAACATTAGTTTTATTTTTTATTTTATACCTTGTTTCAATTCATTTAATGTCTGTGCCTACTTTTTTTATTCTAAAACTTTTGTTATTCGTCAACATTACAAACAAGATCGTGGCGATACATAACATAACTTAACGACTACATTACTTAGAAGGGTGTGGCAGAGATGTACTACACAAACATTTCACCTGTTATGTTTAGGTCCCATGGAATAGGGGTAGAACCTATTGCCATGCCAGACCGTTTAGCATATTATAGAAACTTGTGTGTTATATTATATTTTTTATAAATTTTGTGATGTTATCTATGTACAGATAAAATTACAATAAAAATATGAACTTTAAATTTCTTTAGAAAGAAAGATGGTAAGCATTTATTCCAACAATAAGCACAGGACAACATAATATTAGATAAATTAGAAAATATATTCTACGATTTTGCAAACAAGTTCCTTTAAATTATGCTAAACAGTCCAATTCCATGAACAAAGCTCGCAAACCTCTACATGTAAACAAAACATTAAATTGTACACTTGTGTTAATTACAAATACCTAAAGTCCTTGAGGATGTTATCTATCGCTTATTTCCATACCGGCCGTCCTCTAACACCCATTATTTATCAAAGTAGCCATCGTTCGCCATATCTCGTCGGCCTCGGAATAACGCCATCATTAATTATACGCTTGTTTTTGTTATTAAAAAAACATTGTTCTTTTAAATATTTAGTTTGGTTCATGGTGTGGATAATTGTTTTTTTGCGTCAATTGTTATTGCGATTTAGTTGTAATGTTTTGTACTTACAACAATTAATATGACTGTTTAAACAATTATGACTGTCGGCTTTAAATCAAAAAACATAAATTCTGCCTGCCTATCTATCTGTCACTCTTTTATAATTAAACAATAGAACTAATATTACTGAGCATTGAGTTAAGTTAGAATTTTAAATTTCTTTATTGGGATAATAATAATAACAGCCCTGTATCTATAATACATGTCCCACTGCTAGGTTCGGGCCTCTTCTCATGATAAGAAGGGTTAGACCACAGTCCACCACGCTGGCCAAGTGCGGATTGGTAGACTTCACATACCCTTGAGCACTTTGTAGGCACTCTCAGGCATGCAGGTTTCCTCACGATGTTGTACCTTCACCGTTAACAAGCGATAATTTATACGATAAATACACAAATATCTTCAAAAAGACTAATCTTAACGATTTATTGATAGAGGTGTGTGCCGTGGGTTCGAACCCAAAACCTTTGACTTCGCTGTCCTATGGTCTCCCACTCGGCTATCGCTGCTTATTTAGTATTATTATTATTTATTGCCATAAATAACATTAAATTAGTAATAACACTTGATAGACTAAGTACATTAAGTTTTACAGTGTTTTACCAGGCTAAAAACGCCTGTCAAAAACTTGGCACTGATTAATACAATGTTCAAATTAAAATTAAATAACTTGTTAATGCATACAAATAAGACAAATAACATACACTATTGTTTATAGATTGCATTTGATACACTTATAACTTCACAAAAAAAACTTTAGCGCTAATAAAAGCTACATAAATATTCCTTTATTATAAAGTAGATCAATTACTGACCATTGGATGTAGTTGTAGCTCCAGAAAATTACATACTTTTTACCGACCTTCCATGCAGGTGGAGCCACGGGCGACAGTTTAGAAGGAATAAAGTGTTAATTTAGAAAATTTACAATTCAAATATTATTTTATTTTATCTACAAATTGTATCGCATTCGACTGACACTTTCCATCTTCATTTCCGTTATCAAAGAAATCACCAGACAATTTTCCGCCCGCCCGTCGCGTCGCCGTAGAAAGTAATTTCCCAGTTACGGCTGTTCTCTCGTTAAATAAATAAACTCATGATTGGAAATATGAAGGACGAAAACATTTCTTGTAATTTTCATAGAGTTTTGAAGAAATAATGATTCTTCTGAGGAGCATTGTTTACTTAACATTATCTGCACAAGTGTCTATAGATATTACATTCATTAAAACAATTTTGTAATTCTACCTATGCTAAGTATACATGGTGAATGCGACATAGAGTGACATTTACCTATTGAAATCACAGTTTTTAGGCACGGTCAGAGTTAATTGCCAACGATTAAAATCAAAGTACTTATAAAACTATTTGTTTGGAAATCGTGATATACAGGGTGTATATGACATCGTGGCGAAGCCGCTTACCGCTTATTCTGAGATCCTGAGTGCAAAAAAAACACTGGAAACCTCATGACTCCGAATGATAATGGAATAGTAACGTTAACCCCGACTATTCCAATACAATGCAATTGCCCGGTTTTTTGAACACAGGATGTCAGACTCATGTACGGAGTACGGGTAAGCGGCTTTATCACGATATCATTTACACCCTGTACTTTAAAAAGTACCTGGTGAAAATAAACACTGATAACGTCTAGAATTGGTGGTTTCAATAACTTCGCAACATAAAAGCTGGAATCAAACTTTTCTCACTGAATTAATTTTCCATTAGAGAAACTGCATTAATCTATTCGCCATTATCAAATGCATATTGAAAAATATATATAATATGCATTATTATATATTATTTCATATTTTATGCATGTGATATTACTATGATAAAGAAAATATCAAGTTACATAGAGCAGATTATAAATACATACCTACGTACCTATAGTGTTGTGAAACATGAGATGCGCACGCGTAGGACATCGGACATCTCCGGCACGTGCTGAATACTCTCATTGTGCTAGTGATGGGCTTTTCTTGTCGATACATTGTTATTATGCTCGATATATTGAAAGCTTTTAGATATTTTCGTGACATATTAAAATAAACTCTGAAAAAGAAAGATATCAAAGTAACCGAAGATGCAAAGATACTAAAATTGTGTGCTATTGTTTTTTTTCTTTATAGGGCCTGTTGGTAAGTGGTAACTTTAGCCCATGGAGATCTACAATCCGCAAGAGCAGAAGTAGGTGCGCCACTTCGTCTGAGGACTACACGTCGTCATGCCTCATGTGACCGTAATTCAGGTCCTGACCTTACCACCAAACCGGCCATTTACAAGCCAAATAAGCACAACTATATGCTTCCGGCCTTTGAGCTCATTTAAAAGAACCCTAACACCATAAGATCAGATATTATTTCACTGTGCTTATTTGATATCTTACTCATCTCTCAATTACAATTACACTTTATGAATCATCATAATAAACTCATTTCTGAATGTATCGATATCTCTCATCTCACCTCTACCTATTTCTATACGAGAGGCATACATTTGAAACGATTTAAATGTAATGTGTATGTGATTGGCAGTTCATGGCAGGACAACGGGCACCTGCATGACTACAACTGGGTGACGTCTGTGTACTCAATGCCTCGAACATTCTCCTTTTCAGATATTAAAAAAACCCTCTTAAATAACATACATAGCGTAGTCGGTAGTGCAACTGCCTGCTACGTAGAGGTCGCGGGTTCGATTCTCGCTCAATACAAATCTTTGTGTGCATGAACATGGAGGTTTGTCTTGGCCTGGGTGTTTCTATATATAAAGTATGTATTTACAAAAGAAAATGTATATATGTATTCGTATCAGTTATTCTAGTACCCAAAGTACAAGCTCTGCTTAGTTTGGGACTAGATGACGTTGTGTGAAAGTTGTGTGATATTTATTTATTTTATACATAACATAGTATAGCATCACGCCTGTATTAACCAGAATGCTGTGGCATTTGACCTGTTATCTTTACTATTGCTATTGAATATTTCCTGATGGAAAATTCCCAAATAACCTATTTCACGACCCAGACATCGAATCTGACCTCGCGATGAGATTCTTGGCTTCGATTCGCGGTTTATTATATTTAAGGTATTTCTGCCAGCATTTCTAAAACTTTTGATTTAAAAAAATGTTTACCCGACCTGAATATAAAATGTTGTTACTGCGCTTGCGCCCATTAGACCACCAAAGCAGACATTTCAAAACCAATGCATAATAATATATCTTATCTAACACATCAAACAAAAGCCATAGATTCACATTACCATGGAAAGCCCATAATCAGCGCGTCGTAAGGCCATGTACACCATAAGGCAGGTAATAAACCATAACACTCGATTGCGTAAGGCTTAAATCATACTCATTTAAATGCTATTGTAAATATTACAGTTTGTTTGTGTTGTCGCTTAGACTTACATTGATGAACAGATCGGGATGGAATCTTGATAAATAAGTAGATTAAAAAGTTGAAACGCCAGCTTATTTAAAAGTTGTGGATGACTTATTGATCTTGTGGGCTGTTTATGAATGTTTAGGTTATTATTTATATTTGTAAAACGTAATATTTAGAAAAAAATATTTGTTTTTCTCTTACCACGAGTGTTTAAAAACAATCACAAACATACATTCCGAATCCCCCAATTACGGAAAAAAACAACATGCCCTGTGGATAATTACTGTCCGAAATGGCACCGTAGTGGCTCTAGTGGTAACTGCCACTTCGATACTAGGCCGAGGGCGTGCCGCCCATCGCGCGGACTGCCCGCTCGTTACCCACAGCCTGACCCTTACTAAGGGTATATAAATTACTCCCTAGTTTATTCAAATACTCATTTATATTCCACCCGTGCTTTTTATAGGTTTAAAGTCGTGATTCTGTTTTTTATACTCGTTTATTTGAGACCTTTTTCATGTACACTACTGTCTTATTTGTTTAGTTGAATCATGATACAAATATATACAGAGTTCTTTCTAAAACAAAGCTTGTTACATTTTGTTGGAAATTTCAACAAAAATTCCAACAAAATATCGTAGCATTTCAGTTTGTATATATTTTTAACCGACTTTCCAAAAAGGGGGAGGTTCTCAATTCGGCCGGTATGTTTTTTTTCTATGTATGTACATCGATTAAGTCGCGGTTAATGGACCGATTCACGTGATTCTTTTTTTGTTTGACGCAAAATAGCTACCAGGTGGTCCCATAAAAATTTCTTTCAGTTTGGTTTAGTAGTTTTTATTTTATAAGCATTATTAGTAATTGAAGTCGGTTTTTTTATTGGAAAATTATATAATTTCTAAAACGTGAATTTTTAGTCTTTTTAAAATATATCTAGCCAAGACAAAAAATTCCAACTTGAATTTTAGTAACATTTGATAGCATGATGTAGGTAGGTTTGAGGTTCGTTGTAGCATACTGTTTTTTTCGCATAAAACTTATTAGGCATAATAGTATTTCGCCTAATTAAGATCAAAGTAATTTGAAGTGGGTATCATAGTGTAAAAATAGGTGAAGGTGCTGCAGGGGTGGCCTCATAGGGCCAGCCCTAAGCCACCGTTTAATTTTGTTAATTTTACATCCGAAAAGTATTTTGTTGAATAAGAATATTATTAAAATAGCATGTGAAAAGAAAATTATGCAAAATGGTTATTATACCAAATAAACACTAAATATGCGAAACAAATTATACCAATTTAATATTATGCGTACCTATCATTATGTCAAATGAAGGTATGCGAAGCTAAATTATGCCAAATAAAATTATGTGAAAGAATTAGAGAACCTGCATTTACAGATACAATGAAAGATATATTTTTATGAAGAAAGCCCATATTATTTCCAAAAATGCCAAAAAGAATATTGGTCACACTTGTGTCAACGCCATAGCACCATGACACCATAGCATGGGGACGAGTGCTTACGTCACCGTGACGTAACTATTGTCTGTCGATGACATATTATGTGCTGGTCATTTCTCAACTGTTTATTTACATAATACATAATATACTAACACTCCATGTCTAGGCCGAAAATGACATAAACTGGTCAAATGGTCAGTAATCCATTTCACCATTAGAATAACTGACCAATAACAGTTCGTCACACGTTGACATGTAGTCCAACTGACAGTTAGTAATAACTATAACGAACCAACATTAAAACATTATTTAAATTTTTGATGCCAAGTAATTTCTTCAACAATTTCAGGTGTAAACATGAAATTTTACAATGCATTCAATTATGTAATTCAACTATTTTTGTAATGAAAAATAAGGCTTTACAATGATAATGCATCAATATATAAAAAAAAATCGATTCTTCGAAATGTCGCTGGTATAAAAAGTTTCAAAATCTAAATAAATAAATAAATATAAAACAACATTCACACAACGTCATCTAATCCCAAACTAAGCAAATCATGTATTATGGGTACTAAATTAACTGATAGTAATACGTATATACTTTTCTTTTGTTAATATTACATACAAACGCCTAGACCAAGACAAACCTCCATGTTCATGCACACAAAGATTTGATTTGAGCGGGCATCGAACCCACGACCTCTGAGTAGCAGGCAGATGCACTACGGGCTACGCTATTTATTCTTGCCATTTTACCGGAACATAAAAAGCACTAACAATTTTCTGCCATTTGATATCCGGACACATTAATCTTGTCAATTAAGCGTACTCGAGATTTTTACTTCTTAAAAAAATATTACTTTATTATTAAATATTCAAAAATTCATATTCTTACGCAACAAAAGCTAAATCTAACCATCCAAAAATTAAATAAATGTAAATGACGTAAATTTCCATTCGCATATGATTTATGTATGAATAATGTATGGGTGATGGTTTTTAATGGCGTCGTATCGATCCTCTAATAGGTAAATAAAGGGTGCACCAATGGATGGATTATGGAAATTTGGGGGGATATCGTTCATGATTCAATTAGTGTCTCATCTGAATATGGAGTATTTGATATGCATTACTGGCGCTATATTTAATGTAAGGTATAAATCATAAGTACCACTAGTTATCCTACACATGATACTTTAGAAAAAAAATCATTCTTAAGTGCACGGTTAGCGTAGTGGCTAAAACGCTGCGCTGGTGTTGTGGGTTCGATCCCACCAGGAACGAATATTTCTGTGATCTGCAAAGATTTTTCTGACTCTGGGAGTGCTTTATGTGTGTGTTTGTGAACACCCCGCGCCACAGGTGTTATTCCTAGTGCGGGCGTTGTTTTTATAAAAGAAAAAAATCCTTTTTAGAAACTTTGTAATTTTTTTGTGAGTTCCAGCATTATTTACCACGTTTATGTTAATAACACGAACATTACGATACCTAAATTCTTAAATACACATGTTTCTTTTTAGATACTATACTCACGTAAATGAAAATATCTAAAGAATTAATAAGGTTTTCAGTGCAAACCACGAGTAGTATTTCAACCTCTCATCACAGCTACAAACATGTGAATACGTCTAATCCCTTCCGCGAATTCATCCGAATCATTCCACACCCTCTCCCTATCGCCGGTAGTACATAGGCAGTACTCGCAGCCCTACAGCTTTCGCCTAATTGCGTCTCTTGACGACCATGCCACCTGCCATCACTCTATGGTATAAAACTGTACGTAGATGTACTAAGAGTAATTAGTAAGGGGGTATACAGAAAAGGTATTAACGTGCATTGCAGGGGTGCACTTTTTACGCTTAATTTAATCCAGAGAGGGATTGAATTAAGCTTAAAGTGAGTACTTGTAATAACTACTCCCTTTTGTACCTCATCGCTAAAGCTGGAATTAATTACGGAATAAAATATGTTTGGAGTTGGTTTTAAATCTGCCTTATAATACTTGTGGAATAGTAGTGCTACTTAAAGAAATGCATTGTTGGATCTGAATAAGGTACGAATATAATATTTTCACAACGAGGTAATCATTAGTGTTTATCTACTAACGTGCGTAATATACCAAAAGCTCTTCTGAAGCAAGCTATTTCACAGCTTCATCTCAAGCAACACTACAATTCCTAAAAACTGCCTCGATGGTCTAGTGGTTAGCACCTCTCGACACAAGGTCTGAGGTTCCATTCCCGGTCGGGCAAAGTGTTATTTTAAACTTTCCGTCAAGAAATTTACAATAGTAGTACGGACTTGGAATTGTGCCCGGTGCATAGCGATTGTTTCAACCCTTATCTTATGTGACCTAAACGTAACAGGTGAAATGTGGGTGTTGTACTCCTCTGCCACTCCCTTCTGGGTTATATAGGCGATATCTTCACTGCGACAGTGTCACCAGCTATTAGAAGGTATTTTAATTAATAAAAACCTCACATATTAAGTCAATAGTAGTAGTACTGAACTACTACTACTAGTATATAAATAGTAGGGGCCACAGAACGATGCGTGGTGCGTAACAAGCAGTTGGCCAATATTCTACAATGGACCGTTGTATGCCTCTTGACTGCGCGTGGTGTAAGACATAAGATCAGCGAGTCATTAAAATAATCTAGGACACAAAGTTTCTACGCTGAGTTTGAGAGGACCCTATATAGAAGAAGAAAAATCTGATATAGTTTGCCTTTTACAATTGCAGGCTCATCATCTGCCGAGCCTTTTTTCCAATTAGATACCATCGGACTACCAGACAAACGGCACTCAGGCATCGCTTCACGGTAGATATTCCACCATTACGCACTAAGCGTTTTGCTTCTACATTTCTTATGCGTACTGCCAAAGAGTGGAACGCCTTGCCCGAGTCTGTGTTTCCGCATGAGTACAATCTAGATCTCTTCAAAGCAAGAGTCAATAGGTATCTCATAGGTAAGCGTGCTCCACCGTAGACTGCATCATCACTTACCATCAGGTGAGATCGAGCCTATCCAACATAAAAAAAAAATTCATTGGATTCGGCTTCTAGTCTAACGGATTTAGCTTAATATCAGTATTGCGACTGCCATCAGACCTCCACAACCCAGTACGAGGTAATACGATACTCTTTGTTTGACTAGTATTCAGACTTTCTGACCTCTGACCACCCGTAACGACTGCCATAGACGTTCAAATGGCAACCAGCACCGACGGTTTAACGTGCTCTCTAAGGCACGGAGGAAAACTCGTTATGATAAGATGGTCACCCATCTACGGCCGACCGCGATTAGCATTGCTTAACCTGCAAGATCGATCGATCCCCGCAGTTTTAACGTAGCCATGAGCTCGAAATTGCAGACTGCATGCATAATAGCATGCACAAATGCATAATAGTCACAGGACTGTTATAATTCATTTGACCATAATCTATTATTTCCTATAAACTTGCCTGTTAAGTATGAGGTAGGCAAATCAAGATAATATTCTGGCACTTTCATCGCCGAGCAGGAGATAAATAAGAAAGTGAAAATATACATCTGTGTGTATTTTATTCTCTGACATGAAATCGCTCTCGCTGGCTCTTACACCTCAATGTCAATACAAAGTAGGTATTGCCTAATCCGCTGTTGCCACGCGCCCGCTCCTCGCGTCGTACACAACGTCTTTGTGTCTTATCGCAGCGTCTATGGGAATCTGTTCTATAGTTCTATACAATACTACATTCTATGTACTTGATGTATAGCTGCGCTGTCAAGGAGAGAAAGATAACGCTGTTTGTTTGTGCTATGGCTAAAGTAATAATATAAAATATTAATAGATATATTTATTCTCAAAAATTTTACAAAGTTGTCCTATTAAAATTATACGTAGTTATAAAGAAACCACACGGTGGTCTAGTGGTTAGCGTATGCGCCTCGGTGAGGTCTCGGGTTCGATTCCCGGGTGTTTTTTATGAACTTTCTGTCAGGAAATTCACAATAACAGCATGGGATTGGAATTGTGCCCGGTGGATGGTGATAGGCTCATCTCCTATCCCATTTAATCTAAATATAACAGGTGAAGTGTGGGTGTTGTACACCTCTGCCATAACCTTCCGGGTAATTTAGGCGTGAATACATAACGTATGCATGTATGTAAAGAAACCAGTACAGCAATAATATGTATAAGCGGTCATAGGATTCCCTTTCCTAAACTAGAAAAAAAACTACTGAGGTGTCAAGGGACACCCGGATGGAACGAAGTTCGGTAATTCCAAATAACAACAAATCAGGATTCGCATCCGAGATTGCAGTAAAAGGTATGCGACCTTAACCACTAAACAAATATAACAGTCTATTTATAAACTAAATTCGGTAACAAAAATTTAAACCAAATTAAAATAAAAACAAACATTAACACAATTAAATTATCAAGCGTAGCAAGCGTACACAAGATCATTCAGAATCACTTTAATCATTCTCTTAAAATAATCGAATGATACTTTTAAAATCATTGTGGACATATTTATCACTATACTCCTATAGGCTGAATGGCTACATAACAATATTTCCTGTGCCTTACACACTTAATTTTAAAATAATTCTTATCTTCAAACTTTCGCGCTATTCGAATTTCAAAATATCAAAAGCGAGGTTCATTCAAACACACGCATAGACTTATAATGCCTAGATAAATAAACTGCTTGTATGAATTTAAGTATAAAGTAAGGCTAAAAACAGATTGATTGAAAATTATAATGCACCGCTTGGCGGACAGACAAACTAAACGAAAATCTGATAAATACCAGAGAGTTACACTGAACTGAAACGGCACAATTAAAGTGGCTTTACATTTCATGCGTGTACTCGGTTTCTAGGAGTAATAGTTCTATGACCACACATAACAAACCTTATCTTTAACATTATTTTTCTGCGATTATCTTGCTTTCTTTTAAATTGTATTCGCAAGTTTACTCGCGATATAATAATATCAGATCTCATTATCAATAATCTCATCACCAATCCCAATGACATGATTAGATGTGTTCTAATCGTATATTCCATGAAATGTACATAACAAAATTAGTAAACATTCTGTGGTAATATTAAAAAATAATTTGCTTTTGAATTTAATATAATTAATGACGCGTACACTTGCTAAACACACAATAATGAAGAGATTATAACGCGTATGACTTGGTTAGCACAATAGTAAAGAAAGGTTATAATGTGTACTTGCTAAAATACAAAAGCATTTATTATCGTGTGTATAAAATCTCTACTTACCTAAATCCATCAGCAATATCCAGAACTTGTGCAGAAACACTGTCAGGATTCATTATTGTAACTATTTTTAATAATTTATTATGTACAAAACACCTGTATACACTCAGCAAAAGGCGGGAATTGTATTTTTTTTAAGTTATGATAATATTTTTTTTTAGTTACTTTATTATTCATAGAGAGACAAAATGAAAATATTTCGCTTGCTTTCTCTATGCGCAGCATATTTCTGTAGCACCAATTAGTTCCGAAGTCGCGCGATAGATGGCGTTGGGATCGAATTAGATCGCGCTATGGTTTCGTTACAAGGTCCTGTATATAAGGTCCACCGATTTAGAGTTTAAGTATGTTCTGCAGTTCCAAGTGAGGAGTAGTGAACATTCACGACATCGAGCTATTTATTCCCTGGTATCTGACTAGAACAGCGATCATGTACGCCTTCGCAGACCTTTCTGAGCGCGCCAGCGCTCCTATTTTTGCAGAAACTCAACTCGAGTAATTTTTTTTCTTATTATTTTTATAATTTTTTTTTTCTATAAGCGAGATGGAGCGACGGACAGAAAAACGCGCATTTTTTTTTTTTAGTAACTCAATTCTAGTAATTTTTTTCTTTACAGTTTTTTTTTTTAATTTAATTTATCTCTTTTTTTCTATAAGCGAGAAAGAGAGACGGACACAGAAAAATGCGCACGCCGTGCGGCGTGCGCATTTTTCTGTTTTGTCTGATGATGTAGCACCGTAGCTGTAACGTAGCATGTAATTACTACGCTGCTACGAGAATTGCTACGAAAAGTGTCGTTACAACTTTTCGTTCCTTTTTTTTCCGCCTAGCCCCCTTTCGCAACGCGCAATAAGGAACTTCGTTCCAAAAATAGGCAGAAAACCTGTCTTTGTCTTAGGAAAGGGTATCCATTTTAAATATGTTTTAATACGGTTACAAACAATATTGGATTAAGTGTTTTGGCCTCTAGTGCCTCATCTTCTGATTTAAAATCCATGCTTAAACATTTATAACACTCCTCAGGTTTTACTTTTGTAATTAAAGGAGATTTCCAATAACACTGTACAGGAAGACAAAAGTACCCGTATGCTCATCCCATTATAAACACGTCCATGCAACATTGTATCAAACTTGGGTGGCCGGTGACATAGTCATCGTCACCAGCTGCATCGTTTGAGTGTCATTTTTCACCTCACAATGTAGTAACATAAGGGTTTATTGACTTGAGCTTCTCATTTGGGACGTCATTTTTGAGTGTCTAGAACTCTAAAGTAGTCACCTCATATCTTAGTATCCCCTCGATAACGAAAAGGCATCCTTCTGGAGATAACAGAAGAAGGATATAATATAAAATCATGTATGATACCGAGCCTGCACCCACTCTGTTTTGTGGAGGTAGAAGCCCAGAATTCTTTGTAGTGGAAGATTTTCATGTTCACTCAAATGTTATGTTAGATAGAAGTAAAACCATCGCCGGAGCTTATAATATCGTCTTATTCCGCACATAAACATTATTGTTTTGGTACAGAAATAGCTCCCCCACTTCCCGAATTCCGGCTAAACAGTACGATATTATTCAAAACATAAAATAAATCTATGAAATACTGTTTCCTACAAAAACAATTTACTATTTATGTTTTCATCAGCGCACCTTATCGGGCTGCTTGACGACATGGATTTTAGTGTTTTGTTTACGTCAAGAAAACCAAAGAACAATGGCGCTATTTAAATAGGAAATAAGAGGTATTTTCCTTTGTGTTGTATATAGTGCTTATGTATAAAAAACGTGATACGAAGCCATGACCAGCGCAACTATCGCGTTGCTAATTCTGACCATTGTCAGTGAAAATTGAACATTAGGTACTTATACAACATTTAGTTTGATTTGTCAGCGAGTCGGGTTCCAGGCGTTCGATTACGAATTAGGTGCTATCTTTGAATGAAGCTCGATTATTCAACACGACTTTGAAGAATACCGCATTGAATCAAATTGCATTGTCTTTATTGAGAAGTTCCCACCCTTTTTATTTACAGCAATCAATATCAACTCACTCATCGCAGACGACAAAATATTGAATCATTCAAATATAAAATAAATATTATCAGGACGTAAATAACATTTCCAAACAGACAATTAGTAAATAAAATATTCACTACCGCGTTGAGGCATGTACGCAAGCAGAACTTTGGTTTTTTAGTGAAAGTTTAGTTTATTTAATAACGTGATTATTTTACACTAAAAGATGGTAAATCGTTGTTACGTTTGCTATCATAAACTCTAGTTAGCACACAATAGTTCTTGTCTGTAACGTATGTACTCGTATTTCGGTAGATGTTACTCTATCTTAGATTATAATCAAGAGCGATTTCGTCAAATTAATATCTATTCATCTAGTAAAGTTGTAAATTTGCCATGTATGTACATTGAAGATACTTGAGAAAAAATAATACGAGAGGTCTTTATAACAGCAGTAGAAGGCAATACATATTTTCTAATATTTTTTGTCTGTCTGTCTGTACGTTCGTACGCGCTTCACGCAGAAGCTACTGCATAGAATTGGATGCGGTTTTCACAGTTGTGTAGCTGGAGGTGTCACGTATAAACTGGTTTATGTTTTATCTTTGTATTTTATGCCAAAGGGAGTTAATTAGGGGTTACAAGTTTATATGGCAGGTTTCTCAATTTTAAAGGAAAATGTATGCAATTCTGCATTTAGCTTACATGACGTAAATTTACAATACGATAGTTTTTTTTTTTTAATTTCTACTTCTTTTCATTTATTACTTCTTTAAATTGAAAAATCGAAGTCTATCTATCTATCTAAATTTGGGATTAAAACTGCAAATGAGAAGTTGCTCAATTTTGTAGGAAAAGAATGGCCATATCGAATTACACGCGGACTAAGTCGCGGGGAATAGCTTGATGTTAAATAAAACAACATCCTTCTGTATCTATTGGCGGGTTCAGACAGGGATGTAAATTACGGCCACGTCTTGATGTAGCCACCTATCGAGTATTGTTCTAGACTTTATGCGGCGGTGTTAGGAAATTTAAAAAAATGTTTAGATACTTACGGAATATTCTTTGTGTATACAGTCAGCATCAGACAGATTTTAGCTTTCAAGGTCGTCAAAATTATCTGAAAAACACTTATTTTTTGTCAGCATACAGGGTATTCAAAATACTGTAAGCATCCAGAGTGGTCTGAGTATCTTAGTAATCTGTTGTCAATTTGATATGTAATCTAAAATAATAATAAAATATAATTGCGAGTGGAATAGGAATTGTCCAAATGCAAAAAAAAAATAGGAATTCCATAATAGTCCGAAGTATCTAAAATATCATTGGCACATAATAAATTTTCTTTGGAACAAGGGCTTCAAACAGTACCTTAATCATTTTGCTAGCCGGCACATTGACCTGTCGACATGACCTTTTCCTACACCCACGCAGCCACGCAATAAACCTTACTTGATCCCGTGGGTCCACAGGAAAACTTTACCGAAGCAACCAATAAGTAATACAGCTGGATCATTTAGGTAATAAAATAACTGACAAACACGATGGACCTGCACGTGCTACGCTGCTGACGTACCTCTTTTGCGTCCTCAACATTCATACATCTTACATTTAGGTTACGACAACTAGGTCCATACTCCGGCAGACCTCCTTACCCACCTTCCACCCCGTCACGTGTTCTTGAGCGTGACATTTGACGCAAACTGGTTGCTACCTCAGCCGTCGCAGCAATTTCGAAACTCTCAGTGTTCTGTAGTTCACTCGCCGCCGATTTAAGCAAAAATTCTGCAAGTTAAATAAATAAGAGCAAGCGAATTAAATCGATGCCAAAAACGATTAATTTTATTGATTGATTGGCATTTGTTTAGCACGTGAATAAGAAAATGTGCTTGCTTTTCTTTTTTATAATGAATCTGAATTTAATGTAGAGATCGCGGCACGTGTGATCAAAGCCACATAGGTCAAAAGCAAGAATCTTGCGTTGCAACAAAAAATGGGTTATCTCTATGACTATATTTTTGATGTATAAGCTATCTACATCAATTTATTTAAGTAGATATCCAAAGCAAATGGCAATTTGTTGGTGAAGATGATGATTGCTGAATCTCTCGAAATCATGCAGGAGAGCTGATGCCAAATGTGTAAAAATAATAATAACAAATAAATATATATAATAAGTTATCTATATATATAAAAATGAAACCCGTTTTCCGTTGTCACGACTTGGCCTGAAAACGGCTTGACCGATTTGGCTGATTTTTTTTTGTAGTTTTTTAATACTCTGTACAAGGTTCTTACGGAAAAAAAATATTAAGAAAATCTCTCGAAAGATTGTAAATAGGTAGCTATACAAAATAAAGTAGTGCATCAAATTTACGCTAAGGCGGTACGAAGTGCGCCGGGTCAGCTAGTAATTAATAAATGTAAAAAATATATTATGTAGATGTAAAAAGGGAGCTTTTTATGCCAACAAACTCCTATGCAGTTTGGCGGAATTATTGTTATTTAGTTAGGGCATGATTTTATGAATAAATTTATTTTCATTTTCATTTCATTTTTCATTTGAATCTAGATTTTCAAACGATCATGTGCCAAATTCAAAGAATGCCAGCATACCCATTTTATGAATTTGATCAATAGTTATTTGGGTGAAAATCATTAAAAATGACCATTGTGACAAAAATGAAACAAAAATGAAACCGTAACAAAAATGAAACCCGTAACAAAAAATAACAAAAATGAAATATTAGGGTCTTTTCACAAACAACACAAAAAAGGATTTTTATAGATCGAACACCATCCAGGAACAAAAATAAACATAATTTATTTTCATGATTCGTTAAATCAATCAAAAATTCACTTACATCAACAAAAATATTTGTACTCATTTCAACGCAATATATCCTTTTATTAAAAAAAATCAAACATATATAAAAACAAACTTCTTTCCTCGAAATAGAAATTATCTTTATTCTATATAATTATTACTATGTATTCAGTCATTTCAACGCAATACATCCTTTTATAAAAATAAATCTAACATTATATAAAAACAAAGTTCTTTCCTCGAAATAGAAATTATCTTTATTCTATATAATTATTACTATCTATTCAGTCATCTGTAAAAAAATAGGTTTTTTCAATGGCATCTATTAACGAAGGTATATAATTATTATTTAAAAATCAAGATAAAACTAGATAAAAATAATACTTTCATGAACACAGTTGGTACGCTACATTAATGGTAGCTCTTGGTACAAATTATTCAAAAATAGAAAAAAAAGCATATGCAACATAGCAACAATGGAATACAGCTACTCACTTTCACTTGAAGTATCAAAAAAAATATTTTTCTTTGAAGGTATAGTTGCTAATCGTTCAACTTCGTCGCAGTTGCGTAGGGAATAAAATTCATACTTGTGAATGCGGCCTTTGTTCATTTTTGTTATTCATTTTTTTCACGTGAGAAAAAAAACGTGACAAGGCATAACAAAAATGAACAATCTCCGTACTTGGAATATAACCTTAAATATTTTAAGTCAAATAAGAACATCAATGAGATAAAGCAACTTGCATTTAAATAAAGTTCTAATACAAACAGCTTATATGAATCAATTAAATGTATAAGTATTCTCTTACTTTTTAAGTTGGGTGGGCAACAAAAATGAGGATTTAAAATTGTAATTTTCGCTCACGACACTAAAACACGCATTTGCTTATTTTTGCATACGATGACAAAATGGCCGACACATAATCGCTTCTAGTATCTGGTTGTTTACCAAATGGCAATACTCAGAGTGAGTGTTGCCATTTGGTAAACAACAAATATTACTAAATTATGTGGTGACAAAAATGAATAACAAAAATGAACAAAATAATGGACGTTTATTTAGTGACAAATACTTATTTATAAAAGTAAGAAAATATTATAGATTTACCTGATAACAGTGGCAAATCTTATGTTTGTAACAAAATAAAAACATGTTTTTAAATACTGTTTCCAATATTTTTATTATGATATAATTTGTAACGCTAGTCATGAAGAGGACAAATAATTTTGTATGGAGAAAATTCGGGCTCGATGCAAAATAGGAATATATTTTACTAAATACTGTTAAGGTACATTGAACTATAAATTTATTTAGTTAGGTAATGTTCCCTTCAGTACAGTAAAGTACTTATAGCTTTAGTTAGAATAGTATTTTGTGAAATATCGGGCGTGGACAAATTTTGATGTCAAAATGGTCATTTTAAATGATTTTCACCCATTTATGAAGCTTTTAACGTATGCCTATTTTATCGATAAAGATAGCTATAATGTTGTTTTGGTTGCTACAACTTACACATAGATTATCGTCAAAAAAACAAACAAATATTGTATGAATTATTTGAAAAGATGGTGCACATGAGTTTCTCACCAGCTCTTCTCATGATGCAATACCCATCGGAGCTGGTTCTTGGATTGGTTTTAATTCATATCTCTAAGTTGAATTAAAGTCAATCTAAGCACCGGTGTCAAATCATTATTTTATTACAATAATGTATTATAATTTAATTAGCTAAGTTTTATTTTAATTTTATACTTTTTGTATTTTGATGTTTGTTTTGACGTGGTCAAGCGCCCCTTGGGGCCCATGGAAATAAATGATTTGATTTGATTTGATTTGATTAAGATTTACAATTAAATATATAATATTCTTTAAATACTAGATGCGCGTGGATGGCGATAAGCTCACCCTTATCGCATGGGTTTGTTTGATTTGTTTGCGGATGGATGGCCAAATGTGTTTAAGTTTTTTCGAAAGAGATGAATGAATTTTCATTTGTGTTTGTTATGTAGGTATATTATAATTATTACTTTTTTAATATTGTTTCCGAATGATATCTCTTGTATTCTCTGTATGGTTCATTTTACTGTGTGAATTAAGTATACATCTATCTTTAATTATAGTAATTGGACCCTGTTAAGCAAAAAAGATCCAACCAGCAATTTCTAGAAAAATGAGATATATATATAGTAAGAATCTACGAATCGAATTTTATATACGCAAAAAAGATCCAGGCAGTCTCACAACATTTACCGAACAAACCTCTATGCCACTAAAGTTACCAAAACACGTTTAGCGCTTTAAGAAAAAAACTAACAAAATCCATGATTCTTGGATCGATAAAAATTTAAAAATTTAAATTTTTTTATTTTTTTTAATCCAAACAGGTTGGATCCTTTCAGCAAAATATATATACATTTTTTATTTTTTTTTGTATTGGAAGATGATACCACAAGCTAAGTTGAACGACATCAGCAGCTTAATGTATTTGATCCCGAGCGTTGCTGAGTCGTTTTACAAAAATATGACTGTGACAATGGTATAGAAGATGATGTAGACGGGTTTTCGGGGGAACCTGATTTTGAGCTTGAAGAGGAAGAGTGAAACGCGATATATCTATAACCTATATCTTGATTAGCGAGCTGTACGTTATTATCTGTCAGAATCCGTAAGATTTAGTAATCTTGAAAAGGTTTCAAGATCTCAACAGTTTTTCTTTTAATAAATTTCATCATCATCATCATTTAGCCGCTCGTAGTTCACTGCTGGACATAGGCCTCTCCCAATTTGCGCCACAACACCCGGTCCTGCGCCTTCCGCATCCAGTCCCCTCCAGCGACCTTCTTCAGGTCGTTAGTCCACCTGGCAGGGGGGCGTCCTACCTTACGGTTGCCAAGTCGCGGTCTCCATTCTAGGATTCGTTTGCGCCAACGGCTGTCGGTCCTTCGGCAAACGTGACCAGCCCACTGCCACTTCAGCGAGCTTATTTTGCGAGCTATGTCGGTTACTTTGGTTCTTTGTCGGATGACCTCATTCCTTATTCTATCTTTCAAAGAAATGCCGAGCATAGCTCGCTCCATAGCCCGCTGCGCGACTTTAAATTTGTGGACTAGTGCAACCGTTAATGTCCATATCTCGGCACCGTAGGTCATAACAGGTAGGACGCACTGGTTGTAGACTTTCATCTTCAGGCATTGCGGTAAAGGCGAAGAGAAGACCTGACGAAGTTTTCTAAATGCTGCCCAACCCAACTGGATCCTTCTATATCGACTTCTCGCTCGAAGTTGTTTCTACCAAGCTTAATTACCTGCCCTCGGTAGATATATTTTTGAACAACCTCGAGCACCGATCCGTCGACAAATATTGGTCTCGGCATGACATGCTCATTGAGCATGATTTTGGTTTTATCCAAATTCATGCCGAGACGATCACGTCGTGAAGCTCCATCTAGGCTGTGCAGCATTTCGTTCAGCTGTTCCAGCGACTCCGCTACTATGACGATGTCATCGGCAAACCGAAGGTGCGAGATGTACTCACCGTTCATGTTTATACCCAGTCCAGTCCAGAGTCTTAAAGACATCCTCGAGAGCGTTGGTGAACAGCTTCGGGGATATGACATCTCCCTGCCTCACCCCCGACGCAGCTCTATCTGGTTTGTCTTTTGGTCCTGGATCTGGACGGTCATGGTGGCGGTCTCATACAGGAATCTCAACACCTCGATGTATCGCCAGTCGATACGACATCGTTGCAGAGCATCCAGAACCGCCCAAGTCTCGATGGAGTCGAAGGCTTTCTCGTAGTCCACAAAAGCCAGACACAGCGGCTGATTGTACTCTTCGGTTTTCTGTACAATCTGCCGTACAGAATGGATGTGGTCTACGGTAATAAAGCCTTTTCGAAACCCGGCTTGTTCTGGTGGCTGGAACTCTTCAAGTCTCCTGGCGAGGCGGTTCGTGACCACTCTCGAGAACAACTTGTAGATGTGGCTCAGGAGTGAGATGGGTCTGTAGTTCTTCAGTAAGGTTTTGTCACCTTTTTTGAAGAACAGTTTTAATAAATTTACTGAAATAAAAAATAAATACTCCACTTATTTTTAAATGGATCTCCCGTGAAAATGTTACCTAAAATTTTCTTTTTGCATAAAAGATCCACAGGTAGTTTTTTAACAAAATCTGGAAAACTGAGTGCCACTAGCCAGTGGTATTACATTTAAAACAATGCTATTTTATTGCATTGCTACCAGTAACTTTTCATTTTTGTATCCTTCCGCTCGTTTATAATATATTCACTTCTGAATTTCAAATCGTATTTACTCAAAAGTAACATTTTGTTGGTTGGATCTTTTTTGCTTAACAGGGTCCAATTGGTGTAATTACCATTGTAATTTAAGTTAATAAATAAATAAATGGGACCTAAACATAGCAGGTGAAGTGTGGGAGTACACCTCTGCTACACTTCTCCGAGTAATATAGGCGTAAAGTTATGTTCTTCACTAGAGATCGTTAAATCTCTCCACAGACAAATTTAATCAGATAGAGTTATAACATAACATTGCGCCTGTATTACTCAGAAGAGTGAATCACCCATATTTCACCTAAGTATCGCCAGTTACAGGGCACAATTCCAAACTCCCTGTTGCTCCACGCTGCAGACTTATATGATAAGATTTACAAGAACTGAATTTCAACGAAGGAAGGCGTAGCTATTTACGAGACTACTCAGATATTTACGAGCAATAATTACCACCTTATCATGACGTGCACTGTAAGCGCGCTTTTACTTTATCTATTTGCAAATGTCTAATCGCCTCTTTAATGACCGTGTGATTTTTAAATGACATGACAGATTGAAGCCATAATTATCTCTATTAGGACCTGATAAGCAGTAAAATAACCACTAAAAAGCTACGTCATAGGCAATAACTAGTTTTTGTATCGTAAACGAACCAAAAGTACAAATATTTTTAACCCAAATGGCCCGGCGAGTTTGTTTCGTAACTCGTAAAACTCTATAGATTGCACACCGCGGCGTATTCGCTAAACATTTAAGAAATCTCATCAAACCAGTCTAAAAATCAACAAATTACATATCCATGTGAAAATGCAAATTTTGCGTTCAAGAGAAACCTTAGGCGTTTGGTTTCGCAAGATATATTTTTTTGAGTCAAGAATGCATTTCTAGGCAGTTTTAGAAAACCTAGTCCCGTCTTACAAGGCGAATGCATCCGCCATTTAAAATATAAGCCCATGTGCCGACGTGTTTTTACTTTATACCTGCTGTATAACCTAGAAAATAGATCGCGGTTCATAGAACTGGTATTGCAAGCTTTAACAGCTGCGGTGTTTCACACAATTCTACATCTACATCACCACTTGATTATCTTTGTAAGATTTTCCACTCTTAATAAAACGAGCAATGGTTTCCACCGTGTTCCATTTGAAAAGTGTTGCATAGTGAATGGGTAGAGGGCGGTGTAGTAGATCTTTCTGCCTTCACTTCGGTTGCTAAGCGAGCGGTTTGCGTGTGTGTGTGAGTGCAGTGCCCGAGGCGTAGAGATGAACAGCGTACATATCGACTGTTTTTCTTGTCGATGTTTTAGCCTCAGGGCCGTTGAGGACATGCTTTTATAACCAAGGATTTTTAGCAATATTGCGTCGCTTTATTTACTTAAAAATGTTTTATTTGAACTAGATTTACATAAATTAATTATGTCTATGTAAAGAATGTTTGATGTTATATTTGAGAAAAACAAGGACGGCTATCTACATAGTTTATTTTATAAATCATTCGATCAAATCAATCAATTAAAACGAATGATAACTAGGGGAATCAATTGACGTGGTTTTATAATAGAGGTCATTGCTCCCAAAAGGTTAAACAACAACAGAGCAATCATCAACCAATTAAATCCCTTAAACAATTATAAAACAAACCAATTACAACTAGTTTCATAACGTACCTTTTACACGCGCAATCTAACCAATACCTATGTCTTATAATAAGTTTCGACAAAAAATTTCGCAATTCTTTCCCAACACTATTATTATCTTTCAAACGGCACGCACACTAGCGCAGACTGCATTTGATTATGACAAAGTACAAACTTGCAGATGCGGTTCTGAATATGAAAATTGTGCGAAACTGAACCTTGTTGTTAAGAGAAAATAGGTTGTAGGGTATTATAGGTATTGAGGTTAGGTTTGGTTGTATAAAAGTGACGTTTTGTAGCTGTGTGCAGTCATCGACCCGTATCTAGGCAAACCTACCCCAATGCGAAAAATATAAGTATATCCGAGTGGTAACAACTAGTGTTGTAACTATGAGTTTTTGCGCTACTTTCTAAAGTGACGTGGTGCTGACGTAATGTTTTCTTTTCGTCGGCTGCATGTAGATGATCGATCGAGATTATCCTGGGGTCAATCAAAGTGATTGGAGTTGTTTTCTTTACTTGTTTATCTGATATTTTGCAGTGATATATGTAATACTCAACAACACTTATTATGTCTTTCATAAATAAATAGTATCCGCAAAAGAGCTTGGGGCTACAAAACAGTAGCACATATCAGTCGATCTGTGAGTTAAGTCACGCTTGTTGCGGTCGGTTTGTAGATGGATAGGCATTAATTATCCACAGGTGTTTGATCTTCAATGGCACGTAAAGCCGTCGTTGCTCAGTCCCGGATAAGTCTAACAGCTGGAAGGAGCTCTCTACCGAGGTTTCTGCTAAGAGACCTACAACATCAAAAAAGATGTTTAAATAACATTGCTTCTCATGAATCAGCAAAAGATAGGGAGTCATATCCTAAGATTAACAATAATACATAAGCTACGATAATTATTTACCATCAGACAAGCTTTACGTTTCCACAAAACGAATACAAAAAAATGATCTAACTAATTGGTTATAACAATCACTCTACATACAATACTAATATTTCACCTTATCTAACTCAGAAGCTGACCCCAATTTATCTTCACAGCTACTGGAGCCACCAAAATAAATAACAGTGTATAGAGTCTCTGACGGCTTCAAATTGAGCACGGCGCAATGATACACGTCTATGGCAGTCATCATTTAATAATGAAGTGCCCATTATGCCGGTCAAAAGGTTAAACGATGGCTTTCACCTGAATAATATGGCTTCTTTTTTTGGATACTTTTATTTTGATTCGTTTCCATTAGGAGTTTGATAGATTTTGGATATTTCGTTCTTAAACAGAAGTTTTTTTTTATTATTTTATTAGAGTATTCAATCTTGTTAGTCTTTTCAAACTTACAATATTATCCACGCGCCATTTCAGATAAAGTGACCAACTTGTAACTACACAAACATACTGCTTTTAAAACGCATAATTTGCTACAATCGTCATTCAATTTCAACCCATTGAATTGATGACTGGAGATTCTCATCTTTGGCACATGACAGTAGCGCTGCTAGAGAGTAACTATACTACCATATTATAATCGCTATTACAATTTCGTTTCAGCCTGAATTGTTTTATTGTGATGAGGTGCTATATTATTATGTAGTTTAATTATGGTAAGAGTCCGAATAGAAGAATAGATACCATCAAGTTTAAAATAAATAGCCAAATAGTAGTACTTGTATTACCGTGTTACGGTTTGGTGGAGGGATAGGGCCCTAAAATTACTGACACATGAGGCATGACACCATAGTCCTCAGATGGAGCGACGCATCTATATTCTGCTTTTGTGGGTTGTTGATGGTCACGGGCTTACTATCAGTCGGACTATATGTCAGTTTGCTATATACAAAAAAAAAATACAGTTGTCAAAATCAGGGCTACAGCCTAATTATTGTCATTGGCAGACTATCTATAGTTTTAACCAATTAAGTATCTCTTGACCAGGAAATGTTGAAACCGATACTTTGTAATATAAACGGTATATTCCATAAACAAGGCCTGCCATAAGTCCATCTTGAACCACCATCGTATACGGAGTTGTTATTGCATTTCTATTCAAAACAGAACCAACTCGGGCATTGACCAAAAACATATACAAGTGGGCTATCTTATATATAGTTGGCGATTGGAACTGCATAATGTTTGAATTAAATATATCATTACCATTTTATAAATTGTAGGCTTATTTTGTATAGTTTGACAGGTTTTTATGTGGTAGAATATTTACAAACTACCTAGCAGACACGAAAAAAAAAGACTATTTCTGGAGAGACCTAAATCCCTTAAGAGCGCAGCCAACGCAGGCAGCATTGCCTTGTTAAGTCCATTGGGATTCAATGAGTTCTTTAAAGTATATTGTACAAATAAAATAGCATAATTTATATAATAAAAGCAGTATTATATACGTTATGCTATTTTATTTATGAGGACCGGATGGCGGAGTGGGTATGTACCTGCCTGCGACGCCGAGCTCGCGGGTTCGATTCCCGCTTAAGACAAATCTTTGTGTGCATGAACATGGGGGTTTGTCTTAGTCTGGGTGTGTCTATGTATAATAAGTATGTATTTATGAAAGAATAGTATATATGTTAATAGTATCAGTTATTCTAGTCCCCGTAGTACAAGCTCTGCTTAGTTTGGGACTAGATGGCGTTGTGTGTAAGTTGTGAGATATTTATTTATTTATTTGTAGTGGATCTAGTGAACTCTACCAATGGTGAGTGTATGCCGGCCTTTTACCGTGAGGTCTGCAGGCTCTCCTCTCCCTCTCACATAAGATCTAAACATAACAGTTAAAACGTGAATATTTATGTTACGTTCGTATCTACTCCAACGTGATTTTAAGGGTAAACAATTGGTTTGCTGTTTTCCATACGAAAGTTATATGTTTGTTGGCGCCCACTTTTCAATATTATTATTTTATGTTTTTAGTTTGTATGTACTCGTAACTCAATGAATTACCAAAACAATTTAGACAAAATCACCATGAACAAACATTCATTTTAATATTCAAGATATGATTTGTCTATGAAAATAGATAAAACTTACTAATATTAATTATTACGTTAGTATGAAAACACGGCGCTCGGGAGTCTATTCTTAACTCCTTAGAGTACGTCCTTAACATTTTAAGATGCTATCAGAGCACTGGAACAGCTTAGTTATTTATTTACCCCTCTCAATAGATCAATAGATTACATAATTTAGTACATCAATGGGATCGTGCACATAGAGTTACAAAGTAACACTAAATAGAAGCATTGCAGTAAAAGCTGCAACATTGTAACTTGTAAAGTAGGTATATATTGTAAGTAACTGTCCTGGAAACTCACACGTCAAGCTATATATATGTCCAGTATACGCTGGCCTGGCGTTGTCAAGTGCCCGTGCTTTGCGAGACCAGCCTATTCTGGCAATGTATAGCTTGATTCGCAGCTGTGCGTACCTCAGCTACTCGCCATACATTGTAATGTAAATACATTGTTATTTAAAGCCGAAGTGTCTCTGGCAATTTGAGTTGAAATTGCTTTAGGAGTTAGTAATGGTATTTGTTTTATGCGAAGTTTAATACTCGAAGGATAGCAGATGCATTGAATTACTACGACACGATCAGTCATTTTGGGATCTAACGAAATAGAGTATAGTAAATACGGCATCGCGAATACTAGTAGATACCTAGTTTTTGACAGCTGGTGGTAGGAGAAATAATTTTCCTTGAACTCGTATAAGCTCTCACACCTGGATAGCAACCAGAGCTTTAAGTAAATAAAGTACCATAACATAATTTTGACACGGTTCCTTTTAGATACCTTTACAATCAGTATATAATCATTATTATTCGTTTCTAGTTCACCTGATCTGTCTTGCTCACATAAATATAAACACAGATTGAATCTCATCAACATTAAGTGCGTAATTCAGTAACAGTCATATAATAATTTATAATCTTATATCTTTGAGTTATTTAAGGCCTTCAACCTGCTTAATCAATTTAAAGCAATAAACATCATGTTTACCCCTGAAGCCCGTACTATTGTTCGAATTTAAAATTAGAGGGCCTTAGAAGTCTAAAACAATTTACTAAAGAATGCCACTTTTTGGCTTCGCCAAAATGTAGGACTCTGAAGTGTTGGAAAAAATAGCAAAAATCTGATTAAAAAGACATATAAGATACTCTCTTTGGATGATCAAAGTAGGAAGTCTAGAGGATTTATCTAAGTATAATATTTTTGTAAATTTTACTCAAATTGTCAATTCTGTTTCAAAAGATTATATTTTTTTAATATTTAAATACTCTTGTCTTAATTTCATCGTTAAGACGTGGAGTGTGTATAATTCTGATAGCAATATCTACAAGTAACGATTATTTCACCTACCATTACTTCGGCTAATAAAGTGCTTTCTTCAATAAACATTAAACAGTCCGTGGATCGTTCCTGCCTGTTAGATGGATAGTGTAATGGCCTCTTTAGAAGAACAGCCACTTCAAAGACCAATGGTAAATTTACTGTAATTGCGGAAAATAAGGAAATGACTCTAAAGTAAAATGCTACTAAGTTCGTAGTTGGGGCACAACCTGTTTCTGAGTAAAGCCAAATAGATTGTTTACAGAGAGCTATGCAGGGCTATTTATAGACAGCTTCTGAATACCTTTTGTATTACAACTTTGAAATTAAACATTCAATTTTCCATAATGATATATTAAAAATAAGTTGCTCTATAAATCAATAATGTTTGTGAAAAAAATTAATATTATTATGAAAAGCGTAGGATGGACGAACAAAAGCAAAACAATACGAGAATCTACAGCACAACAAAGTAATATAATTTAAATGACTTAAAACTTTTGTGATTTGTACACATAAATATAATTATATTGTAGACACAATATTTTTAAAGGCGTAATAACCTTTTTTGCACGACAGTTTTGATCGAATCACACCGATCGTGGTCACGAGCCGACAGGTGAAGGCTCAGCAAAAAAGTATTTATGACTTTAAGCCCGTGTCTACAATATATAGTAATAATTTTGTCTATATTATTGATAATTTTAAACAGTAGTAGAATAAAATATGTTTTTATGTAGAGTATGTTATTTTTAAGAGAATATAAGTATTTAGAAAATGACCCTGTATACAAAGTAAGTGAAGTGCAACATTGTATAGAAGTGCCCTTGCCATGCTCTGCGCTGGAGGCCCTTTGCTCTCCTAGACGACTGTTTATTGGAAGCACTGCGCGGATGCACTCCACTTTTATGTTTCCTGCGCACCATTAGTTAGCATGAAACCAATATTTTGTTGGATTATGTGCACAATATATTCACAAGTTTCTATTACTCTTAGTGGATTAGTCGTTTATGTTTATGTCACAAACAAACAATATAATATACGGTTTAGCATAGTTTAAAGTTTCAGTTACCCTTTGCCATGTTCTCATATTGAAAATAATTCATAAAATCGTTTTCTTTTGAGCTATTTTTTGGGTTCAAAAACATTTTTTTTAATTAAAAATTAAATTACAACTTATACTTGTGTGTAACCTGACTATAGTGACTATCAATCACCTGACCTGCCCAAAGATACTTCTGTGCAAACTACATTTGACAAATTGTCTTGTTTTTTTTATACGTATATACCACCATGACAAAGTGCAACCTTGTCGAAACGTCATGCACCGAAAGGTAAATAAAATTAATCGCGTTAATTCTCGTAAAAATCTTATCAATAAGATATTTAATATTGGAATCCAAGACTCAAGACCAGGCACTTGGACCTACTTGTAGTTCAAAAATTAATTCAACAAAGTATTTCATCTTACTTCAATCGCATGATTACCAATACCTATCACTTATTAAGTCCGCGCCGGTAAAAGATGATGCAATAGCAGCCGTAGTTTCTGCAGGTCCTCATGCATATTCCATAGCCTGCCAGTACTGGCAGACAAGGACGCTGGGTCGATGGCTTCAGCCTGCCTGGCAACTGCCGACCGTGTTGTTAGGCAGACTATTACCTATTTCAATAGATAATGCTTCGGGACGACGTGAAAAACAGCTTGGATTTGATGGTTACTGTATAAATATGAGGTGCCAGGTTTAATTCAGGGAGGAGTTGAATTAATTTATAGGGAGATCGAACTGAGAAGGGTAGAATTATTAAATATCTTAAAGAAAATAACTCGTTTTTGCACTTTTGGTGGTCAGTCTCTGCCGAATCTAAAAAGTGGTGACACTTAAAAATACAATGGACCTAGCTTTATACTTTATATATTTTCATTTTCAGCGAAGACTAAGCATAAATTAAAACTTAAAAGCTCTAGAACTCAGTGTTCGATTGAAAAGCCTCCATGACATTTTCCTACGTTCAGCTGAGCGAACGGTACCGAGCGGAGCGGAGATGAGATGTGCGAGCGACCCAGCGACCCGCCGCTGGACAGGCTGCTGGCTCTTGTGCTACAAGCTGGTAATGGCAGCGACACAAGTGTTGATTGATTGATGATTTTGATTGATAAGTATCGAAGGTAATATTATCGACTGTGAAGAATTAAAAAAAAATAGTTTTTCGGTCATTCATACCACTCGCCGTACAATTTGCTCCTTTCTGCAGATTTCCCTAAAAAACATAACTAGAATCTAATGATGTATTAATTAAGTAGGTAGTTACAGGGAAGTGGAACACTCTAACTATGGTCTGAATGACTGCTTCTCTGACTCTGCTATTTAAAAATATATAATTAGTTAAAATAGAAATTATTTACATCTTTTTTATAAAAAGTATAAAATTAATGTATTAAACATGGAATGTCATAAAAAATATCAGTGCCTAAGGTGAGAAGCTTAAACTATTATGTCCCAATGCTGAGTAAAGGTCTCCCCCATACATGACAACAATTTTCTGTTTTGGGTTCGGTCTGTCCAATCCTTCTGAAATAAAAAATTTGGTATTATTATTATTATTGCTTAAACTATTAGTGAATAAAGAGTGTCAACTTATTGTACAAAGTCAGCAAGTATATAAATTAGATTGAGTTGAGTGCTTGAGTGTACTCATTCGATATTAGAAAGCGAGTTGTCGCTGGCGCCAGGCGGGTGCCGCCGCCCTGCCTTAATTACACGATATATGAAAGTTGTCTAACTCTCTACGTCACACAAAAGCTCTGGCAGTCGTTGCTACGCCGATTACGCCGATTACGCCGATCATTACACAAACAACTACTTATTAAAATTATATACCGAGTTTGATTTGTGGCATTACATAGAGTAATTGGTGGCCTTTATATTTAAATAAAATGTATATAAATGTAAAAGCTTTAATTAGATTATCTTGAAGTAAGTAATAATATACCTGAAAATAGTAATATTATTATTTTACTACCATATTCTAGAAATATTAAATTTTGAAATTGTGTAAATTAAAAAAGCTTTAATAAACAAATTCGGGCGACGAAGGAGACCCTCAATTAATTAACACATATTTTTATACGACGTATGTAGCGATAGTGCGTGTAGTCCACTTGATGGTTAAGGTAATTACAACACATGCTATATTATGAGGACTAACTATGATAGTGATACCTATATTTTCACGAGTTAGTAATTTCAACCTAATCTCGCCACCAAACTGGCAAACAGTAGATCACTCACAACTCTGTGTCGTCAGGTGAGACGAGACGGTGCAATGGTGCTTATTTGATCGAGCTTCTTCATGAAAGACTCGTCCCTCAGCTATAAACTGTGTGGGTAATTTAATGATATTTCTTTTTTTATAATTTTGTTCTTTAAAAATGGACTCGCCCATTAAACTTTGAATGATCATAAAATGAGCTAGATTTATAGTGTGTAACAAAAAATTATTGCATATGTTTACCTATATTCTGATAAGGTGTCCTATATTGTACTATCTATGGATCATTCACCATGCCTATTATAGAACATAAGAACAGATACAATGATAAGTCAATTACTCTTTAATTAAAGTACGCAAACAAATGATCCGTTTGATTTCTTGTACGAATTATGTTAGATTAATTAAAAGTTTCCTGAGTCCGATAATTATAATGGACGATCACTCGCCTTATTGCTTACAAATGACTGGCAGAATGTAAGGTCGTATACCTGCTATGCTTGTATGATATATGAGTTATTATTGAGTAAGATTATAATATTTCGGGATATTTTATATTGCATATCAAATAAATAATCGCCTATCAATACATACTCATCATTTATATTCTTTTTTACATCAAATAACTTACTTCACTACAGATAAACTAAACGTTATACAAAACTCAAACTGCAGATAATTCGAAATTACACATCAATATGACATTCCTTTTTTCCTCATAATGCAATACAGTTAAATTTATTTTTGTACTAAAATACTACATGCATAGCATAAATACTGACTGCACATCAAATTTACCATATTTCATAGCAAAATAACTATCCCAGTCGCATTATTAACCAGTAAGTAAACAAAATCTGTTCATCATATTTGTCTTAATTTTCAAGAAGCCATGCTCGGCAAATTTAATGATTATTATAACAAAAAAATCCTTTTACATTGCATTATTTCTAAAAGCAGAACAACTTAACTGAAAAACTTCGCGCGTTTTCTCGTCACTGGAGTAAATAATATAAAAATAAAAGCTATAGTTATGGCATAGGTCAATTATGGGTAAAGTAGTAGGTTAGGTTAGGTTAGAACTGCGACCATAACATAGCTAGAATCAATCTGTGTGATACTCCGACCCCTTTTTGAATCCACCCACTAAATAAAATAATATTATACTACCTACCAATTTCTTATTATCATAGATCGTAACAGACGACAGTAGGTGGCGCCACCTGCAGAAGCTAAAAATATGCCTATTGGGCAAAAAAGGAAGCGTGGACGCCCCGCGAAAGCAAGACCCGCTTTAATAATTCAATAAATTACAATTTTGTATCTAATTTTATATTTTTTTTGCTGATCTTATTATGTGATAATTAATAAATAATAAGATGACTGTGACTAATAAAATGTTGTTTGATTTAGAAAAACTGCTGTAAATATTATAAAAATAGAAGCTATATTTAAAAGAAAAAGAGTTAACATGTATAATGTGCATTAAGATTATTAGCTGTGCATTGATAAAAAAGCTTTTGCTTTAGGAAAAACTGCTGTGCGCAGTGAAAATAAATTGTAGTGTGTTTAGTGATATTTTGAGTTGACTATTTTGTTGTGCAATCAGTAATTTTGATGGGAATTCGGTAGGGCTATTCGCTAAAGATGACTGTGATTTCTTTTGCAATAGTTTCTGTCAAAAAGTAATTATTCCTGTCAAACAGATATAATTTCTGGTTTCTTAAGTAATAGTTACTGTCAAATAGTAATAGTTACTGTCAAAACACGCATTTTTGACATAACGCAATCAAATTACTCTCCTCAAATGTATGCTTCGTTCACACGTAATAAAATAAAACAAAAAACACTTTATTTGTCTATTATTTTATTGTCTATCTGGAATTGAGACAAACAATAATTTAAAAAAGTGTGCATGAGCAAAAAAAATGTAACGTCAAAACTGGCGGACAATTCTTTACATTTAGAGTACGTAGAAAATTGTTTTCCTTTTTGCTGCATTACCTAGTAAATTGAAAATAAAAATATTTATTTAGGTCCAAAAAACAAATGAAAAATCATTGTTAAATATTAATTACGGTGACTTAAGGTGTAATTAGCTAGTTCAGTTTTGTTGTTCGTGCAATTATTCATATTTTATTAGTAAGTACCAATTTCATTTCATTTTAGGGTTTTACCCTAGTGAAATTATATTATACTTATCCATTATTCTAGAATTTTATATCACGTAGTTGACCTTATCTTTCAGTGGCAAATATACTTATGATGTTAGTTTTATTTATTTTATTAGTATTATTTTGTATTGATAAAACCTTCTTGTTGACACCTACTAAAATGCATTTTTACTCTGTGGCATCTAATGTCTTTTACCAAAAAAAATTGGAGCGTTTCATTACAACAAAAAGCATATAAATAGCTTTGAACTGAATTAAGAAAGTAACAAATTCAAACAATAAAATTCAAATTATATAACTGATTATATCAAAAGAAAACTGTACACATTATAACAACAAACACAATATAAGTTATTATGGTAAGAGGTATTTTCGGAGAGATTTTCTTTTTAGTGTAAAAAGAGTGCTTAAAATTTAATTAAATAAGAATGGAACGCGATGTAATGGAAAAAAAGTTATCCTCAATACAAAACAAATATCAAAGATCAAGATAATATTATAAGACAACTATATAATATTTTAAGACAACTATAAAAACGATATATAAATGTGATTTTAACTCTTTGCTACTGCTATGTACTAGAAATAGTGAGTATGCGTTATAATTTCTACTTAGTCTTCCGTGACACGATGAAATCACATATAAATATGTCTCACTTGTGTTGTAATGTTTTTTGTCTTTCAGGTGCAATACACGAATATAGCACACCTATATTATAATAGTATTATGATAAGATGATAGCGGCGGTTGATTTCAGAGCTAAACATTTTTTAAGACTTAAGTTTCATCAGTGCAAGCCTAGCGAACATTAGAAGAAAATAAATGTTCCTAAAATTCTGTGAAATAATAAAATTTTTCAAAACTTCTGATTTTTCTTTAATATATTCTTATTTCTCTCACATAATTATCATAGACATAGACACTACGCTACGTACATAAGAAATTATAAATGTAAACTCCAAATAAATTAATAATCGTGAATACAGAATGTAAGTAGTTACATTATCTGGTGCATAACCTGTATTGTCCTATTGTTCGGCAAAGGTCTCCACCATCCATGAAATGGAATGAATAAGGTTTTTCATTTTTTATTAAAGTAAGTAACTAGATTTGAACTACGTCGATAAAAAGCACTTACCCGTGTGCCAGAATTCATTAAAATTGGTTTAGTTTGGCGAGAAAGAGGAAGCCTAGCTACATAATATTATTGTTTCAATATTTTGAAGATACATTATTTTCATTTAGTGCTTTTTATATCCCAGACTGCCATAATTCGTGCTACTAATTGTCATATTTATAAGTTTTCGTATGAAAAACCTCGAGATCTATGACTGAAAACAATATGACCTAAATTCTATTGCATTACGTATTTAATAAGTATTTTATGACCAACATAGTATTAAACAGTTATTAATTTGTTGTATAACGTTAATCTGAAGTGCAAAAACCTTTTAAATATCATTATTTTATCTCACCAAAGTACAAGAAATTACTAAGAAACTGCTCCATGACCAGTTTCCGATTTTGACATAAGAAATTGCGTTACTTGCCTGTAAAGCTGTCAAACCTGCAAGAGGATAGTAACTGGCAAGCTGTCAATTTTTTTGCCAAGCAGTTATCAACCGTATGTGTATGGAAATAAGGAAGCACTAAATCCGAGATGAACCGGTTTCAAACGAAATTATTAATTGCTTTCGAAATCGACTGGAAATTAGTCATCTTTACAGAATAGCCATACGGTATTAAATTGCATAGAAAAAGGATATTTTATGATTTGCGTTTAAATACTACCCTAATATTTCACGATATTGAATAATTAATAATACTTTTGTTTGCTCTCAGATGAAGCTTAGTATCTGCAAACTTTAGTGGATTTGTGTGTTGACATTAAATAATTAGCAAAATAAGCGTACAACTCTTAAGATAATACTCCCAAGTGCAGTGTTTTCATACCAACGTAAAATGTTATGTTTATAGACAAATCATATACTTAAATGCATGTTTTTACGTGGCCATTTTGTTAAAATTGTTTTGAATCATTAATTATACTAAAAAAATAAAATAGTAATTTTGTAAAATATGGGCGACAACAAACATGTGTTTTAGTTTTGGGTAATGATTTGACTATAATAATATAAAAACATTAAAACAAATGATAATATTATAGTTAAAGCCATATTACTTTTGTATCGAAAACAGTCTAGCAATTATGGCCCTTGATGGTAACACTTAAACCACAGACCGAACCTATGACTTCAGGCTTGTGCAGAGCCACGCTAAAACGAACTAAATCATGAAAGTACTTGAGACTTAGGGCCTTATCATACTAGCGGATTACGAGCGGATTCAAAGCGGAGCGGGCGCGCAACGGATTCGTTGCGGGCGCGCAACGAACACGCCGCGCATTCGCAGCGAATTCGTTGCGGACGCGCGGCGTGGACGCCATTTTGTACTGTCTCGTACAAACGCCAGCCAACCAACTTAATAAAATATTTTTTTCAAATGTCAAATCATTTTGCATCATAACGGATTCTTGTGGGATTTTATCTTGCTTAAATATTTTATGTTTGTTTTATGGTAGGTAGGAACGAGATTATTTAGGTTTATTTTTTAATCGTTTGCAAAACAACACAAATTAGTCGCTCTCTTCCATTCGATTAATTGATAATGGATCTTCCCAAATTCGTCGATGCTTTCGGTTTCGTCGCCGGCGTTTCCGAAGTAACAAAGCCAACAGCAGTGTTTCCTCGTCGGAATAAATTTTGTTACTGAGTGTATTGTACGTCGTAAATTCGCTACAAACACGCGACGAAAACGTAGCGTATTCGCCACGCGTCCGCGACGTCTCCGCTGCGCAGCCGCTGCGTGTTCGCGACGCATTCGCTGCGCGCCCGCTCCGCTTTGAATCCACTCGCAATCCGCTAGTATGATAAGGCACTTTTACTGTTATGCTCCGTTCCATACTGAGATACGGTTTCACTCGATAACATTACCTCAAGACGAGCAAATCTTATTATGTGAAAACAAATGAAAATTCTTGCTCACTGAGTGTTTGAACGATCTAGGTTTAGGTTTAAAGAAATTTATTCTCAATAAAAACATAAGTCACTTACTTGAGAACAATGAATTTATATAAAATTAAGTTTTAAATTCGTCGTTTAGACATTTTTTCGATGGTTTAACCCGATCAGGTAAAACTGTATGTGAGCTCGGATCTCAACGGGTTTCACACTTAATCGCTATTCATTAGCCACCCTGTACCTACATAAAATAAAAAGTAATGCCTGTTCGTTTGATAGACAGACAGATATAACACAATTAATAATAGTAATGTTCAAGTATGAAGGCCTATAGTAAACAATAAGATAGAAAGTTCGGCTCGTGGACATACTGCTTGTACAAACAGTCTGTCTGTCTATCAAACCATAACGCGATACACACTATTTCAACTGTATTTTTTTGTGACAAATAGAGTTCGCAAGATAGGAAGATGAATTCAATACAGGGTGTAAATTACGTACGTGATTCTGAGACACTGGGATTGTCAGTAAATATGTTCAAGTTATGAAAAGCTTAAAGCTTGTAAAAAATTTCAATAAGCCACTAAGACTGCAAGCATAATTCTCATTCCAGGATAAAATTATACAACTAGAATAAAATCAAGAATTTTCTAACTGTGAAATATTTCGCGTCGACTCCAAGGTACAGAAAAATCATTGCAATTTCTCCAGCAATATATTTTTAATTAAATGGTGTTGTTTTCATTTTTCAATTGCGTTTCTAACTGTACTCCGTTCTATTCCTTGTTGATTTGTTCTGACATTTAACAAAGAAAACAATTATTTGTTTGTTCGGAGCGTGTTGTACATTTGTGTTTTCTTACGCCACAGTCTATTTCGACTGTGTATTAGTGTGGCAATGTATCAAAATACGCATTTACCTACTTCAGTCCCATTAAGAAGAATTAATTTGTCAAACAAAGCTATCGTAAGCCATAAATTTGGGAAAAAAGGTTTAAAAATTGCATCGGCAAAGTTCGGGCGTTGTCGGCTATGCTCGGTCTCGCTCGGCACGGGTCATTGGTCTGACCCAGATCGGCGCGCGCGCGGAGAAGCGACGCTGTTGCTACCCGCCACTATTTACCTATGTATTCTAATAACTCCGTGGAGTTGCGTGTTCGCGTTTAGTTTGTTTTAAAATTACTCATAACTACTTGTTTGTAAGAGCCTGTTTTTATAACCATAACAAAGTAGAAAATGGCGGCGGACACGCGAAAATTAACATGTTTGTCATCTTGATTGGCAATTGTCGCCTCAATATCCTGATTAATAGTTATTATCTTAACAAGGAAAAACGTATGTAAACAATAAGGATTAAGGAAATAATAAATAACGAATACAAATGTTATTTAAGTACATAAAGTTAATTTGATGAATGAGTCGATCGCAGACCATTGTCAACTCTTTACAAAAACCTTAAGAAACGTAAATACAAATAAGTAAATATCGCACAACATACACACAACGCAATCTAGTCCCAAACTAAGCAGAGCTTGTAATATGGGTACTAAAATAACTGATACTAATACATAATACACAACAAAGGCGGACTTAATACTAAAAGTATTCTCTACCAGTCAACCTTTGGGTGATGCAGAGATGTAGATAGTAGGTGCGGTTTTAAACACGTGTGAGGCAGACATTTAGATAATAAGTTAATAGCTATATAAAAAAAACATTAATACATATTATACTAATACTTTCATAATTATTACTACAAAAAATATAATTATATAAACTCTCATACTTTTCTCTTGTAAATAAATACTTATTATACATAGAAACACCCAGACCAAGACGAATCTCCATGTTCATGTAACAAAAAGGAAACAGTTATATAGAGACCTTTCTTCAGTTCTATCAATTTTATTTCAGGCACAGAGTAAGTCCTTAGGTTACTCAGCAATCAACTAAAATAACACCCATTTTTGAGATAGGAAATAGAAAAACTCAACCAGCCGTTATTTAGTAATGTTTTTCACAACTCTACTCTGGTTTGGTGGTGAGACTAGGCCTTGAAATTACTGGCACATAAGGCGTAACATCGTAGCCCTCAGATGTACAACGCATGTACGCAATCAATCAGCCGACGCTGTTTTTTCAGTTCTCTTCGACCGTCTCGTAATGAACTTCAGGTGCCTGAAGGTCTCCATCAATCATTGACCACTTGGAGCAGAAGCAATTCAATATAATAGATATAGAAATAGAATATATTTTACTCCAAGGCTCCGTCTGTGTGGGCTTGATACAAATAGATCAATACTTCGCTGGGGCTTTCGATACAAAAATATAACGCGCTTTAGAAGATTCGTTATTATTTATATTGTTGTTTATCTGCCATTTGACATTTATGAGAGGCACCTCGGTACATAGAATCTCAGGTTAGTCTGTTATTTTCGGTTTGTGGATGGGTTACAATTCACTGATTGTCTACCGAAATGTCTTTATACTGCAATGCTATAGCGCCTGTTTATTTATTATTTATGCCATATTTATTTATTTATTTATTTATTATTTGGCTCTTCAACAATGAGTACACTGTTACATTAATAAGGGTTAACATTATAAACTTAATTCTAAGTGTCTCACTACTTATAGAGGAGCACAACATGCATATTGTGTTGCCAAAGTTATTACTATTTCTTTTTAAATTTAAAGATCAAATATAATTTTGAATTAATAACGGATATTTTCATGCCTGCTAGCTTCTCCTATATTTGTGTACGGCACAACCGGAGGCCTCTAATTGTAGTAGTAAAAAAAAATAATTATCAACCATATTTACCTAATTCTTCAGAGAAATAAAACATAGAATCGGAAAATTAAATTACACGTTTCTTATTCTCTCTAACCCAGATAATCGCGCCATGGTCTCGTCATTACTCCATCATAAGGTACATTACATTTAAAAGTACAATGTGTGTTGTATAACTGTCGTCATTAGGTGGCAGGTGGTAAGAATGGCAGAATGGCAACCCTTTCTAATGCGATGGCCATTAGCTGTTGCCAAGAAAGTATTGTACACATAATGTGCTGTATGCATGGCTAATCTGTGACATACAACATTTTTCGTAATGTCATGAAAATTGCAAAGGGACTTCTGTTTGTAAGGTGATTTTTTGTCAACAGCATGTGTATTAAGTTTACACAAAACCCGAAAATATATAGGATGGATGCGACATTGTGACATATGTATATTGAAACCACAGGCTCTTTAAGTGGTCAGTATTAACTACTAACTAGATAATATGATCTGAACAAAAAAAAGTCACTTTAGAACAAATCGGATGATCGCAATTTTTTAATTTGTTCGGAAAACGTGTTGTTTGTATTCGTTTTAAAAAAAATAAGCTGTGAAAATTTATACTGACCATGTATAGTATCTGTGGTTACAATAAATGTAGCAATGTCGCATCTACACTGTAGTCATACTAATTTAATGTTATGGCCCGTCTACATGCTCCATCTTGCTTGCGCAAACAGTTTGTACAAACATTTTGTTGATGAAAATATTTCGTTTTACTGACTACATCCATCTAATTCTGTTAACCGAAATTTGCGTAAATAAGACCTTTATTTTCGAACCATGTTAAAGTAAGAAACCTATGTTTAACTGCAAACTTTGGGTTCAATGAGATTCAAGAACTCCGAGTAATGAAAACATTATTTTAGGATATGCGTTTTAAACTGTATTTGCGGCATTACCTATTACTTACTTACTTTAGAATAACAACTACGCAGCTGACGGTGCTAAATATGGCGCAAATCCAGATATCCAGATATCCTAATATAGCAATAGCATAGCAAAATAAACGATATAAAACAAAAATATATAATTAAACCATTTAACATAATATTCCCAAAATATGATTGCTACTAAGTGAACTATCCCCATTAACGAGGCAGTTAATTTTCCATACACTCCCATTACGGAACGGGTCCTTTGACACACCTTGAAGCTTTCAAATTAATTAGGAAGGACTATTAAGTATAAATCATAAGGCGGTGATAAACAGCCACTTATGCTGTTATGGTAGCATGGAGTTTTCCATGGTGGTGTAGTTAATAGGGGGGGGGGGGGGGACGGTCAATATGGTTATTTTATTTTAATTATACAGACAGCAGCGATAACTGAGTGGGAGACCGTAGGACAGCGAAGTCAAGGGTCTCGAGTAAGAACACACACCTCTGTCAAGAAATCGTTAAGATTCGTGTTTTCGAAGATATTTGTGTATTTATCATATAAATTATCGCTCGCTAACGGTAAAGGGAATCATCTTGAGAAACCTGCATGCCTGAGAGTGCCTAAAAAGTATTCGAGGTCGTGTGAAGTCTGCCAATCCGCACTTGGCCAGCGTAGTGGACTATGGATTAACCCTTCTCATCATGAGAAGAGGCCCGAGCCCAGCAGTGGGACATGTATTTGATACAGGGCTGCTATTATTATACAGACATAGCATAAGCAAGTATATAAAGTAGTAGAAGAAGAAGAAAGCATATAATTTTTGAAATTATTTACTGCATGTAGATTAAAACACCATAATTATACAAATTGACAGAAAAATATGGAACAGTATATAAACACAAGTATGCTTGCCTGTCTTAGAAAATGTCTGATTTACCAAGGAAACTACATAATTCAGTTTTTCACTTCATACATAATAAACAGAATTTGTAACACAAAAGGTGTATGTTAGGTGTAAATGGGCATTAATCTTATAGTCCACCGTACGGTAAGATAAACTGCAAATTTAATTATACAAAATGATTTTTCTTGTGTCGTCATTCGTTATCAAATTAACTAGTTACATACTTACATTGTAATTTAACAGAATATAATAATTAATGAACTTGAATTATGTGGACTACATAATAATAATATATTATTGATGTGGTTTCGTGTTATATATATACTCAATGTTTATCACGTTTATGTCCTCACGTGATTTAATATAAACTAGTTATAGAAAATAGTTTTATCTACACCCATGCTATAAATCCTCTATAAACGTTCTTGAAACAGTTAGCTTATTGCCAACATTAAAACAGCCAGTGTCATAATAACCATTATAACACCCAAACGGGTGTACTAATGTTGTACTGAAATTCATTATGCAACTCCTTTTTTTACTCATCGAACAGCCACATTCTCATGGCATCTTTATGAATTTCAAAAAAAGAACATGTCATGCACGCGCGTTTCACTACCACAGCGCCGTAATTTAAATAAAAACTTATTCGAATTTTTGAATTGACGTCGTATCCCGCCATTTTTGTTCAATAAATAGTATTGAAAAAATAAATACTCCGAGTACATCAGGATCTGCCAACATTCAGCAAGGTGCAAATATTCAAATACATTTTAATAATTGTACGATCCAAAGTGTAAATAATTATTACAATAAATAATTATATTATTACCTATACATAGTTTGTTTGTATTAGATACTCACTAATTAAACTTTCCATGAATTTACATAGAGTTCTTACAACACTGTACAATACCCTATGGTTTCAGAACATTTATAGAGGATTCATATCATGGGTGTAGATAAAGTCTTGTATGCAACTGTTATAATTAGGTATTAAAACACTAATGTGATACTATTATCACACTCGGCTTCGCCTCGTGTGATAAACCCACACTCGTGTTTTAATACCCCTCATTATAGAACAGTTGCATAAATAACTAATAGCACAACTAGTTTTATTACTCTATATTTTATTTCATACGAAATTGTAACTTTGTGGCAATATTAAGCTGTGTTTAACATAAACGTATTTTCATCTCTAAAATTAAAATTAGAATTGACTGGTATGCTGAATACATAATTCATTATCATCTATAGATTCAATTTACGGATTACATGCGAGTATGTTGGTATGAAACGCGATGAATCTACTCTAGAGATCTGATTCAATTCGAAATCGAATCAGTAGAGAAACTTAGGGCCCGAACGAATTGGCTGTAAGTAGTGAAAAATAGCAGCTTTTACTACTGGTACGTAGTATTTTTAGTTGGGTAGCGTCGGAGCTCCGGTGGGAGGTACGTGAGGAGGCAATAAGGGACCCGGGGCGATTCCATGACTTGCTTTGTGCACAATACAGGGAAAACAGAAAGTCTACTAGTTTATTGAAGTGCTAGCTGCCACACGCAGCTACAACTGCAACTTTCATTCACGTGGTACTCATTGTATATCGTTATAAAGCGCCACTCCTACTAAATTTCGATACCTATTAAAATCGATTACAGACGACGAACAGATAGTATCGATATTAACAAGATGTTTTGAAAAGACTAATTTTGGGCTCGAACGCACACATTTGGATTCTTCGTACCTAGTTATATTATTGCACTCATGTTTTGTATTTTCAACTTCAATACTAAGCTTCAATGGTATGACAAATCTTTACATTATCATCACGAGTCCCGCAGTGACGTAAAGTGTTTTAAATGACCAACATAAGTTGCGATCGGTGACAGTTTCACTTATTCAACCATATTTTGAGCAAATAAAATAAATTTATTGATTGATTGAACTAACGTGAGAGCTGAGTCAATCGAAATATTTAATTTTTCGTGTAAATTACAGACATTATTATAAATAGAACTGAAAACGATTACTTTTCATAATTTCAAGTACGTCTCTCACTTGTATTTCTGTTTCTCTTGCAGAATGACACGACATCAATACTAGAACTGAAAGATTCATCTGGCAGTATCGTAAATAGCCGCGATACAAAAACCATGTGTATCAAACTACACGGTGTATCGAACGGTTAAGAGATTGCTTTTAGAAAAAACACTTATAGAAACCATTATAGGAGCTTATCTGCACGCGTAGGACACAAGGGAAGATCGTCAAATTGGTTAATCACACATAATTCTTTTAATGAAAGAAAAAGTTTGAACATACCAACAACGGTTTTAGTAAGTGTTAAAAAACATAAAACATGAAATCATATTATTTTGGTACCTACAATGACCGATCGATCTAGAAGCTGACCCTAATTTGATTGGGAAAAAAGTTTCAGAAAAAGGAATAGCTTTACCTACAGCGTTATTTATATATAAGACTCTTTTTAATTAAATCAGGAATTGCAAGTGGAAATAAACAAGCATTGCTCTGAAAACAAAGTTTTTATTCTTTAGTATCATACACGAGAGTGAAATACAATGTGACAAGTTAATATTACACATTAAACTTATATTAGGTATCTTACCTGAAAACAAAGAAACGACATTTAAAGACAATAACAACATTAACATTTTAACGACATTTCTCTCAATTCCTTTTTATATCACTTTTAGCTTATTTAGTTTTTAACAATAGTTATGCACAAACATGGCGGCAGTCATCTGTGTCAACACACAGTGTGACACACAGCACCATCTATAAGTTCACTTAAGAAATACAGTTTCTTTACATATATTTAGATTTGGGGTACTGCGGAGACTTCTGGTTGCCACTATGATAATACATCAGTGAATCACCATAGCTGACGAAAAAAACGCTCCAAATTAGGCACGCCCAAATTGCTAAATAAGTACATTGGTTACTCTATAAACTCAGAAGTCGCCTTGCCTCATCTCGGGAGGTCATAATGCATTAGTCTCCTAAAGTCTGTGGTTGGTTTTAGGTCGGCGGAGGTTTCGCACTGAACCTTCAGAGGACCTCTTAGAATTCCATTTACCTTGAGATACAGTTTGCCCTCTGGGACACCACTGAAAGCTTCAATCTAGTGCTATTGTCAAAAACTATGCAATCGATAAAGTTTTCCAACGTTTTTCACGTAGGAACTATAGTTATTATACGGGGTGGATGCGACATAGCGAGATTTATTGAAACCACAGCTTCTACACATGGCTTCTATAGATACTTAGCTGGCAACCCCGGCCGTGTCAACAAGTGCTCTGTGTATTTATTTGAATAAAATATCTAAAAATTATTAAAAGTGCTTATACCGGTACTCAAAATAAAGTACTAGTCCTAATTCCATCGAGTTATCGTTATCTCAGTGTTTCATCCATGCCAAGTGATAAAAAATAACAAACATTATAAGTGATCTAACTTACTATGAAACTAATCAATTATAAACTAAACAAACATTATTTTGCGTAATTCGTAATAACAAGTGTATAAAAACAGTGTAACATACTAGAAACATACATTAAACTCAGTATTAACAATCACAGTGAACTTTAAAGTTATCAAAACAAAACAGTGTCGGTTGCGAAATTTCAAATCAAAAGTGCATCGTAATTTGTGCCCAATGACATTTGTGCCTAACTAATGTTTTGTTTAGTCTCATTAAGTTGGTAGCATTGACTTTCTGCCACAATTACGCACAGATTTATAATATTGGCTAATTTCAACGCTTAGTGATAACTAGCTCGTGACTTAGCGGCGTATGAACAGCGGTCACGCTACGCTATCAGATTACTTAGCAAATAGCTTACCGGACTTGTCAACAGTAGCGGAACACAATACAGACGAATTACATGTTGTAATAAATGATTTAAAATGTCAATTAGAAAACGCCCATAGAGAAGTTGAAAAATTGTCTAAAGAAAACCATGAGTTAAAAAACATTATCACCCAACAAACAGTCAACCACTCCAGTCTGAAATCTATAAGTACCGATCCAAGCAAGTGTAACGACCAAATCAGAACGCCAACAAAAAATACAAAAATTATAAAAAGTTTGTTATTCTCCAAAAATAATAGTACCCCACTTTCTGCGTCGGAGATTGTAAATACACCAAATGAAATAAACATTAGTACCTCAGGCTTAAAATTGTATGAAGATAGTTCTACAAAAGCTACAATAGATGGCGCCACAGATCTGCAAATAGATAACAGGAATAAAATATACATCTTTGGAGGTCAACAATGCACTGGATTGGCTAAGAAACTGATTAGTACTAGAATGAATACCCAATACAAGGAATATCAAGTATCTGCTGTGATAAAGCCTTTTGCAAGCACGCTAGAAATATTAAAGTCCTGTAACAACATAGAAGACTCTGAGAACAATTATTTGATCCTAGGCATTGGAGAGCATGACGCTAATCCTACAAAATTATCTATGGACATTTTTATCGCGTTATCTAAGTTTCATAAAATTAATATTTTGATATTAAGTGTTTTACATAATGAGTACCTTAACGAATGGAAACTAAATAACCACCTTCAAAACATATGTTTAAATTCTAAGCAATTTCAATTTATAATGTTGGGTAATATAAGTGTTAACAGAGCAACATATCTATATAATACTTGTTATAAAATCAACCTCAGGATTGACTTTTTTCATTATGCTAGTTCGTTCTGTAGAAAAAAAGAAAAACGCGGTGGTGTATGTATCCTAATAAACAAATCATTTGACTTCAAAAATATTGATTTCATCAAAGAATTGTGTGTTGAAAAAATTTTTGAATGTTGTGGTACTGAAATTCCCTCATTAAATTGCATCGTCATATGCTTATATAGAATACCAAATTCAAGTACATTTTTATTTTTTCAAAAACTTGACTTTCTACTACACAAACTACTTATTCGTAAAAAGCGTATCATATTAGTTGGTGACTTAAACATAGATACTTTAAAAGACACCATTGACACCATAAAACTTAGAGACATTATAAGTAACTATGGGTTATCATTTCATAATAACTACCCTACTCGTAAAAATGCATGTATTGATCACTTATTAAGTAACATAGAAAACTCAGAAGGATCGACTCGTGAACTATTCTTATCAGACCATAACACATGTCAATTGCTAAAATTCCCAGTTAAAGAGAGAAAACCTGCACTCAAATTTTGGTACAACATTAGTAGAGACTATTCCAATGACAATATTAACAAGTTTATTGAAGCCATAGGAAATTTATCATGGAACAGCGTTTATAATGAAACAAATGCTAATAAAAGTTTTAGTGAGTTTCATGAAGAGTTTTTGCTTTTTTATCAATTATGTTTTCCTACTAGGAAAACCAAAATATACACAAATAGCACCTCTCCGAAATGGATTACCAAGGGCATTCGGGCTTCTAGTTTATATAAACGAAAACTTAAACGATAAATTTTCTTAAAAAACAATGACGATATAAAAACTAAATACATAAATTATACTAGGATTTTAAAAACATGTGTTAACTATTCCAAAAGGTTTACAAATCATTATTATTTATTAAAGTCAAAAAATAAAAGTAAAGCCACATGGGACATTATAAAAGATAGAACAGACGCACGTAAAACATATAATCAGGTTAACGAAATCAAATATAAGGACCTAAATATGTCTGATCCAGGTAATATTGCAAACGCATTTAATGGTTTCTTTACTAATGTTTCAACTGATCAAAAAACAGCTAAAAAAACTAACCATTACATTCTACCAGAGAGACATGAATGCAGTATATTTTTAACACCGTGCACTCCCATAGAAGTGTTCCGTACAATAAAATCCCTAAATAACAAAAGGTCAGTCGGGTATGATGAGGTCTCCACTCACATCTTAAAGTCTTGCGCTGAAATTATAGCACCAGTCCTAGCACATTGTATAAATTTGTCCATGCTTGATGGAGTGTTTCCAGATAAATTAAAATTATCAGTAGTTAAACCGCTCTTTAAGAATAAAAGTTCACTGGAAGTAACTAACTATAGACCAATCACACTAATTCCAATTTTTGCGAAAGTCTATGAAAAAATCATGCATTGTCGTTTATCACAATTTATAAGTAAATACAATATAATTAATAATGAACAGAATGGCTTTCAAAAGGGCAAGTCTACCACGTTAGCTGCATATTCTCTCTTTAGGTCTATAACCGAAAACATTGATAAAAAAACGTCCTGTAACAGCCATTTTTCTAGATATGAGCAAAGCTTTCGATCTAGTTGATCATAAAATCCTTGTGAATAAATGTGAAAGATATGGCATTCGAGGTCCTGGATTAAAGTGGCTTGAGAGCTATCTTGACAATAGAGAACAATACGTCGAAATTTTTCGCATAAACGAAAGCTTGACATCAATACCACATAGATCGTTGACTCTGCCTAACACATCAGGCGTCCCACAAGGCAGTATTCTCGGTCCTCTTTTGTTCCTCATATACATCAATGATTTACCTAGTATAACAGATCACAAGTGTATACTTTTTGCTGACGACGTTTCCATTCTTGTACCAGAAACTGATAAAAATAAACACAATGAGGAAGTCAGCAAAACTATAAATAATGTTATTAATTGGTTAACCGAAAATCAGCTTAAAATTAATATATCTAAAACTAAATATGTACAATTTGCAAACTATAAACAAAAACCTCAACATATTGAACTTAAGTATGATGGCGAAAAATTGGTAAAGAAAATAATATCAAATTCCTAGGACTTACATTAGACAACAATGGGCATTGTTCACAAAATCTAACCCGGTTGTTTTATATTTTTGTTCGTCAAAATAGAGCATTTTAAGAAACTAATTTGAATGTTTTGGTAATTTAATGGCTAGTTTATTTTATATTTGGTTTTAAAGATTTTCGTCTGATGACGTCATCATCGGAATACACTACTCGCCGCACTATGGTCGAAGATGTTGAAAAAAAAAAACGTCACTAATGTCAGTTTGTTTGACATTTAATGAATGCATATCTATCTATTATTTTAATTTCTAACCTCTCAACGTAACCAAAAACCAAACTTTAGTGGACTGTTTAGACAAAACTTAAGTTTGTTTCTAATCATAATTATAAAACAAAATAGTATTATTAACAACGATGGCCGGTTCATCATTTAGGAGTACTGACAACTTTGTTAAAGCGGATTCGAGAAACTTGCCTACAGTTTAAAACATTATGTTGATTGAATATATTATAGCTGCAAACAATATGCATAATTTGGCTGAAATAAGAGGAGCAAAGATGTTAATTTAAGTACCGAACTTATTCATAATAAATTTACTACATTACATAATGTAAATAAAATATTGATTTAAAATTTACGCAATAACCTTTTACAAAGTAACAAAAGCCATTGAGATCTACAGAAGGAGAAAAGTAATAATAGATTTAGGTTTAGAGATTAGGTTCTCTTGAATTTCTAACTTCAAAATTAATGTATGATTTCAGGTCATCTCGTGATTCATATTTGAATACATTGGTGGGCTTCAGGTCAGCAGGACTGCAACTTATTGCACTGTCAAAGCAAAAGTTGTGCCTGAGCATAGAGTGGGCGATAAAATGTACACAGTTGTTTGTCGAATCGATGAACAGCATGATGTCATAATAGAATCATTGTGTCAAGATTGTCCAGCTTCTGCAGGTAAATTATATTTTGAATACATTCATTCACTCTTATAATATCCCTTATGAAATGAAATATATTAATGATGTATATTTAACATTTGAACTACTTATTGTTAAAGGTGTCTGCAAACATTCTCTACTAATCCTATTTTGGCTTGAAAAAAATCCTCAGAACCATCACCCACAGAAGTTCAATGTTACTGGAATAAGCCATCTTTATCAAGTGCTAGAACACAACATGTGTCTAGTAAAGTCATATTTCCAAAAGAAAAGAAACCGAGGCTGGCTGCCAAAAATCCTTCAATATTGAAGGAGTTTCAAGATGAGTGTGCAAGAAGATTATATAAAAAATTCCTTGATAGTGCTGTTTAGTGACACACATGCCACTAATTCAAAGAATATATTTGATATGGTGGTAGCCTTTATAGAAGAAAATACTGCAAGTGATTACTATCAATTCAAACTTTATTTAGAACAAAATTAAACACAGGAAGATATAAATGAAATTAATAAGAAGATTGAAAATCAAGCGGATAGTAAATACTGGCATAACATAAGACAAGGAAGATTAACAGCTTCCAAATTGTATGAAGCTGCACATTGTCGGACAGATGGGTCTTTGGTTGAACAAATATTGGGAGGATACAAAGTACCAGAAACCAAAGCTATTCAGCGGGGTAATGCTATTCTGCCATCATCAACGATGCAGAACATTTTTTGAAAGATTTTATATTTCCTTAGTTATTAGAAAGTACAAAATAAAAATATACCTTTTAATACTACAAACTCTTTATTATTTCATCTTGCAAATTAATAAGTCCAACATGCTATTATAACAATTTCATCTAAATAGGGTACATGTTTGTAATGAACTATGGAGTGTGGTTTGAGTGTGGCAAATTCTCTTACACGTCTGATTACCCTCTCTATCTGAACCCTCAAACTTGCAATAACTTTGCTCTGAATGGCTTCAGTTACCGATTGCTTAACCCCAGAATATTCACTTGGAGGCCTAAGTAGCTTTATACCGAGAGGACTTAAAAATGAATAATCAACATGTGCTTCAGAGCACCACTGTTTCCTCAAATCTTCTCTAATTTTAACAAAAATCATGCCCGAGCTGTTTGCAGAGTCATTACTACAGTTAGGTACAAAACATTTTCTATATTCCATGATTAATTTATCAAAAACTTTAAATTTGTAACGAGCGTGAACGAAAACAATCTTGTTTATGTTTACAATTAGCACAAGTGACATTAATGACAGACTGGACAGACAGCTAAAATGACAGTTTTGTTTTTTAAAAGGAAGGCCAAGGCGTATTGCGCGATATTCCTCCGATGATGACGTCATGGAAGGTCGAATAAAGGTCAATCATATTTCTTCAAAAATATATGCACTTATGGGGTCTTTTTTCATTTTAACTACAGGAGCTCGATTGGGGACCTTATATCTCGAAATGGTTTTCGAATTAGCACGATTAAAAAAAAATGAACAATCCCCATTGCAACTGGGGCTCACACATAAACACAATATGTAATAAATTAAACAGGTTTGTATATGTAATATTTAAAGCAAATTTTAGCTTTGCTATGCATTTATTTTTATGTAATATTAAAGTTGAAAAATTAAGAATCCAGCAGGACTCGAACCTGCACCTCTTGGGTATACGCCCCAAGTGCTTTGCCAATTCAGCTATGGATTCGCATGCTGCCGGACTCGAAATTTCTCAACTCTTTTGTGCCAGCCGAAGCTAGACGAACCATTACTTGGTTTTAGCGCCATCTATGCGTTACTTATTCACATAATCGCATACAGTATATGCCTTAAAACAGTTAAGTAAATCAGCTACGCAAGAAACAGCTCTCGGCGCGTATCACGGTTACGTAGGTTCGGTTTTAAGATACGGTATCATTTTATGGGGTAATTCTACACACATGAACAGGGCTTTCATTGTACAAAAAAAATGTCTTAGGGCAATAGCTGGTGTATCCCCACTAACTAGCTGTAGACCCATATTTAAAAAATTAAGAATATTGACTTTGGTATCTCTATATATTCTTGAAATTGGCATATTTGTAAAAAGTAATTCACAATTCTTTACGAAGGTTAGTGAGGATAGCAGATTCCAAAAAAGGGATCCTAGTAAATTAAGAAATGAAATATGTAAAAGCACTCTTCACTACAAAAACAGTTACAGCATGTCAATAAAATTTTTTAACCACATTCCACAAACTTTAAGAGAATTACCTTTACATATTTTTAAAAGAAAACTTAAGTCTTGGTTACTTGAAAAGTGCTTTTATACGCTTAATGAATTCTATTCCTGTAAAAAATAAGTTATCCTGTTTGTTAGTGCTACTTTATTGTCCATGTTTACTTCTTTAAACAAAAATTCGCATGCCTATTAAAGGTGAATATGTCGGGCTGCTAAAACATGTATACCATCTACTGTACCATATTCCTGCGAATAAATGAATCTTTAATCTTTAATCTTTAATCTTTAAGTATCAATTACCACCGGATAAAAATTCTCTGGCGAAAAAAAAAAAATCACGTTCTCCGAACAATTTGAACATTGCGATCGTGCACACATATATATATATATATATATATATATATATATATATATATATATATATATATGTGTGTGTAGCCAGGTCATTAACCTTTAAAAACAATAAAAGCCGAACCGCTATCAAAATCTAGTTAATATTACACATTATTGAAGCACATTACTACTTTCACTCTCATAACATAGCAGCCGCTTCCCATCACGCCATGGTGTCGTTATACACGTATCGCCATAACGACAATACCTTGCAGTATTATGTTGTTTTGCTAACCAACAGCAATTATTAGTTTTTTTTCCCTTTAATTACGATGGCTGTGTGCGTAGGACGATCTATTTAGATTAAATAAATTGAGTTTGTTCGTTTTAATTTGAACACAGTCGGGAATCAGTCGTAGAGAAACGAAATGATTGAAGCATAAACATTTTAAAAGGTTTATTGGAGTTGCGATTGCGTGTGCTATTTCTGTTGTTTTTGATTGTTTATGTTTAAATGCATTTATTTCTGACATCATTACTGATTACAATCTGTTCCAAATCAATTTGACCCGTATATTTCATTGTCCATATTATCATATACCAAAAACAAAGCCAGGATCAAAATAGGACCATGTTCAAGTGGAAATTATTTTGTATCGCTTTTAAAACACAAAAAAACACTACAAAATATGCCGTGTTCCTCACCCCCTCAGGGAACATACAATATTTACTGATGGAGGACCTGAGGTGCATATTACATTTCCTCCAGCGGGAATAGACTGAAGGATTACAGACGTGGCGGATGTGACACACTCCTGGCAGATTCCACCGAACATCATAAGTCCTGACGTTTGATACTTTAACTCTCTGAAGAGATGTTTCAGTGTGTTTTGTTAGTACAGTTCCATAGAATATGCCACACTTAAGTACAGTGGGCCAAGCAATTAGGTGTGCAGGGCAAAAACTTCTACGCCGTAGCTAAGACTGACTGCAATAGATATGCATGTGTGAATTACATATTCAATAAGTGTAATATACCTACTATTTAGATAAGTAACTCACTGATCCATAACTGGTGTAGTAAGTTTTTACTATGACTTAGGAGTTTTTGGCCTGCATACCTATCTCGTTGGCCCACATCTTGTGTAGGTACACAAGATGTCTTCGGTGGTAGTGAGCTCATAAAGTTATTGTAAAATAGTCTAGTGGGTAGTGTACGCGCCTCTTACCGCGAGGTCTCGGGCTCGATTTCCGGGTCGGGCAAGTGTCATTTGTAAACCTTCCGACCGGAAATTCACAATAGCAGCACGGAATTTCAATTTTGCCCATAGGACCTAAACATAACAGGTGAAATGTGAGTGTTGTACACCTCTGCCGCACCCTTCTAGGTTATATAAGCGCGATGTCATGTTATGTTAATTATAACATCTTGAGGTTCACAAAATAAACTTGAAAATCTAATCTCACCTTCGGACTCCAGTTATTTTCTGGTGTTTTTGTTCATTATTAAACTAAAAGATACGTATATTATAATACGTTAAATTTTATCATTACAACAGTACGTTAAAAAGTCATCTCTAGCCATGGGTCTCAAAACTTAAACTTTGCAGCCAACCTCAAATAATAAATGTAAAACTAAAATATTATGCGAATAGTAAGAATTGCAAACAACACAAATATTTAGATAAAAAAACAATAAAACGCTAATAGGTGCACTCACCTCAATTAGCACGGGTGCTGAATTTCAGCAGCATTTTACGTCAGAAAGCGGAATTGTTAAAATTTCCTCAAACGAATATAGTTGAATAGTGAAGGTATATTATGTACGTCATTTTATGAAGCGAGTAGTTGAGCCCAGAATAACCTCACCTTGAGGGAAATAGCCGCATATCTGCATCCCGTGGGTGAACAATGTGCCGAAATACACCAACACGATACAATGTACACATAAAATGCTATTTCTCACAATTACCACCTCTACGATTACTAATAACCTGCCGCTAAATGGTGGTATTTGCTAACATTCTATTTTTCAGGAAACCTGTTAAAAACTTGACATATTGAGCACATAATAAATTAAAGTAAAAGTAAGTTAAAACAAACAAAAATATTTTAACTGATATCTTAAATCTAAACACTAATACAACTACACAGATGAAACCCAATATACCTTAAAATTAAACATTGTCTCTTGTCTCAGCTTGCCTCTTGGCAAAGAACGTCTCTTACTCTCTGCAGTGAACTCTATCACTTGTGACTCTTCTCCAATACAGCCCCGCCATCTTTATTTCATCTGCCCATCTCCTGCGTTGTCTAGTAGACATCATAAATTATTATTAGTCAATTCCTCATCATCATGAGAAGAGGCCCGTGCTCAGCCGTGGGCATGATTAGATACAGGCTGCTTTGATTATTATTATAGCTTAAAGATTCTTAGATAACATCCCTATACATGTAAGAAAAATCTTTTGACTACTATAAATGGGCCATTCTGTTTATAGGTATGACATAATAGCGTTGTTCTTTTTGTTGTTCTTGTTGTTGTCCCAAAACCAACGATGATCAGAGATCGCTGAATGTCGGCAAGCCAAACTTGCAATACCGCAAGCCAATCATCGACTCACAAAAAACCTCCTAAGACTAAACAGAACAAATCTAAAAATAATGATAGGGTCAATAACGGGTCATTGTCCCTTAAACAAACACCTATACACAATAAAGATCACTGACAGTCCTCTCTGTCGAGGATTTGACGCCAAAGAAACGGTCTCCCACGTAGTTCTGGAATGTAGGGCCGTGCGTTGCCTCTCAACGGGAACAAATCCTCGGAACAGTGAGGTCACTCCGCGAAGCCTGTGAAGTCCCCAGGAAACTTCTGAGCTTCTGGGCGGAGTTAGGCTGGCTATGTTAGCCAGGACTCTCCACGCACAATGGACCAAATGAGAGTCTAAGTGCGGAAAAATGAGTCCACTTTCCATTCCATTCCATTCCATTAGCGTTGTTCTTCGATCGATATATTCGATCTTTTGCATGAATGGTTCATAGGCGCTAGTTACCGCTTATCATCATGTGGCATACATGCTCCTTTACAGAAAGCGTTGTAAAAAATTATACGCTTGTTTATTTAAATAGAATCATCGTTATATTATCTCCCCTACTAAAAGAGTGAAGAGGGACATTTGTAGCGACGAAGTTAGTCACCAAAAATTTATCGACCAAATTAAAAGTATATTGAGTGAGCGAATTGTGAGATATTAACAAAACAATGAGCGAAAGGGGTTCGCGCTGACGTCAGCAAATATCCACGATGTCATTGACCTCCTTTTTATTGAGCGCTGTAATGCAGAGCGCACATCGTGCTGAAAATACAAGAGATTTTCATTCATTTGTAAAGGGAATGCTCTAGCATGAGATCACACAGATCACGTACGTATGTAGTATTTGTATCTGGCATTCAGTGGAATGTTATTATACCTCCTTGCACTGTAATCTGAGCTTGGTTGTTTATATTCCTTAGGGGAAATGTTTTTATTTAATAGTAAACGACGTCTTTAGATTGAATAAGATCTGAGTAAACTTAATGTAGGTACCAATTCGATTCAGGGTCTGATGAGACCCTGAATCGACTTGGTACATGAAGTTGAATACCGTACCATTATATTTTTGAACTCAATCAATCTGCCGAGTTTTTTCGCAATAACATGACCCCTATGTTATTGCGAAAAGGCTCGGCAGATTGATTTAGCTGAATATAAGTATTTTACGTGGAGTGACTGACATCAGACCTCCACAACCCAGTACGAGGTGAAACGATATTTAACCTGCAAATTATAAAAGTCAGTGTCATTTAAATATTTCCGTGTATTGAGGAGGTCAGCATGGAGTATAACCAAAAGATTTACCCAGACACAGACCACATTCGGCAGACTTCATGTGTCCAGCCCCTTACCCAAATACCACGTGTATTGAGGACAAATATGCGAATGTAGCAAATAATGTAAACATGACTTCATGTATATTAATGTAGGCGAGAAGTCGCCAAATGTGTGCCGTCGCTAGACTGACAGGCGAAAATGTGGTTCCGATGAGACCTATGTACTCTTTGAAGAATTGAGTGGAATTAATAAGTTAGTATTTAAAGGGAATTAGTATGTATAAGTTATTAAATTAAATTATTAATTGAAAATTAATAATTGAAAATTAAATCTTCAGGTACTTCTAATTGATTATTTTTATAGCATTTTGCTATGCTTAGCAAATTATACTAAGAAACAGTTGAAAGAATTATGGGACCGGCAGGATTCGAACCTGCACACCGGGCAGTCCTCACTTACTTCAGGTTGCAACACAGACCAAGGTCTGTGTTGCAAGAAAAGGAAAGTCAAGAATTTATAGTAAAATAGGACATTTCTTGAGAACTCAGGGCACTTCTAGACGTAGCCGCGTGGTCAGTGGTCATTGCCACTGGTTCCAAAAAATAATAAAAAAAGTAATTACGTTTTTCTGAACCAATTTAACAATGAGTTCCATCATACGGCTACAACTTGTTCGGAAAACGAGGTTTATTTTCGTTATTTTTTTTAACGGTTAAAATGCACACTGGTCCCATCTAAAGTTTGTGTTTTCAATAAATACTCCGATGTCGCATCCACCCAGTATATGTAACTAGTAAATAGTAAACAAAAGTCAATATCGGTGATAATATCCGGTGATTGAGGCGTTAAGATGAAGTGCTATCAAATATACAGTACGATGATCACATTTTAAGAAGTGACGTTCGTTGACATACTCTTTGAACGCTTTTCTGAATACAATGTGAAAAAGAAAAGCAATAATTTTTCAGTTATCACTTCAGCGAAAAGATAACTACGACATTACGAGCCAACAAATAGTATCTCACTATTCTTACATTATTGCTCGATTGACACCAAAATCTTGTAAACCTCATTCACTACAGCTATTGTTAATAAATAGACTACAATACTACGCCGCAAAATGTACTCAAAAATGTTTCTAAGATGTCGATTATGAGAACACTAGCACGTGTCAGTATTTGTGTACAGATCCACGTGGATCTAAACACAAATACTATCCTACTTATGCTATAAATGAGAATGAAGTGCGATTGGGAGAGTCTTTATTTACAGAAAAATATACATATTGGATCTTAAATTAAACTAGTATAATAACTTAATCTAAACTTAATAAGTCACCGTTAGAAGCTGGCAGCATTACCGCGTTGTGTTGCGATACTAATGTCACTGGCCGAAATAGAAGCCAGCATTTCTAGAACGAGTTGCCTAAGTTGTGCCTAAGCCACTAAAAGAGTGGGAGAGTGTATGTATGATGTATTAAGTTACGGTTAACTCAAAAATCAATAATCGTATTTTGAAAAAAATGCCACACGATATCTAAGAGCTTATAATTACATACTCGTATTATTGACACGGGTCTTAATAGCGGTATTTTTAGGGTATAAATACCTCATTGCTCTACTGCTTCGATCGAATGGCACCGATTGTGGTCACGAGCTGACTGGTAGATGTTCGGCATCGTCTGCGTGAAGCGAGGGTTTTGGCAACTACCCCAACTTGATCTTAATTTTTCTGATTTTCTTCTGTATTGCCGGTATTTCTGCACACAACACTACCAATATCGTGCGACCGGTGCTTATCATTGCGGCGTTGAATATCTTTGTCTCAGTATCAGTAATAAGTAATTATAACATCACTTAACATAATATCACGCCCATATTACCCAGACGGATGAAGCAAAGGTCGCAAAACACTCACATTTCACCAGTTATGTTTAGGTCCCATGGGATAGGGGATGAGCCTATCGCCATTCACCGGGCGCAATTACAACTCCGTACTGCAATTGAAATAATACTTTGCCCAACCCGGAAATATAACCTGAGACCTCGGGGTGAGAGGCGCATACGCTAACCACTAGACCATAAGTGTTAAAATCGCGAGAGTTAAAATCATTTACGAAATTAATATTTAATTTTTCAGCTGGTACCTATGTAACTCAATTACGAATTAAACAATTTTGACAAAATGGGCACGAACAAACATGCATTTTAGTGTTTAAGAGGTGTGCATGAAATAGTGGGGTGCATGAAAGGAGCCTCCCCGAGTGACGTATACTACAATTCCCTACGTCCGGCGCACCCTGGGCAATTCGCGAGTTCTTAAAAGCGAATTGGCTAATCCTTTTACCACGATGGCAAGTCAAAACCTTGACCACCTTACTGACTGTCCAAAATGCCCTGCCACCTGCACAAGAGAGGCGCTCATGAAAGCCGACAAGAGCGCAATAACAGTGGCCACATATTGGACCAATAAAATTTGACTCAGCCATCGACACGACGAAGAAGAAGAAGTGTTTAAGATATGATTTGTCTATAAAAATAAATAAAAATATATTTAAAAAAAATAATATTAAACTTAACCTTATATTAGGTTAGTATGAAAACAGGCGCTCGGGAGTCTAGCAGGAAAACTCGTTCTTACAGTTTCTTATGCCTACTTTGTGCGTCTCAGCCCAAAAGTAGAGCAGCTCGTTAGTATAGTTCCCGGCCGTTCTCATGACTATTTTTAAATTGTACAAATAAATTAAAAGCGTAGGCTGATTTTCAGTTTTATTATGAAGGTGTGTGTCATTTGGATTATATTTCTTTCCGGATTAAAATCGTGGGTTTAACGGGTCATTGAATCGGTTGAAACTGTTTTCGTATACTCACTAAATGACTTCCTGCGAATTAAATTGATTTTCTAAACATCCCATGTAGATTATGCTGACGTCAAGAATAATATAAAAAGCCCTCTTCTTAAAGCTATCTTGACAACCTGGTTGTTCATTCATATTTTTTGTAATTCTTTGATTCAATACATAAAATAAAACTAGTACTACATGTTGAGACAGAATATTTGAAAAAAATAAAAGCTAAAGCACAATTATAAGAATAAGTTAAATTAATTGAATTTTCTAGGAGCTGAAGCCCAAACCTATCTCTATAAATACTGCAGTGGCAAGATGGCGTCCGCATAACGACAACATTCCTCTATTTATAAATACTGCACGTACATAATGATAATAAATTAATACAAGAATATAATAGTAAACTAAAGACCTACGAGATAGGACTCAATAGATTTTATTGTTGTTTCTTCTGTCCCACTAACTCAAGAGAACCAGCATAATTTATATTTAAAAATATGTTTTACCCGTGTCATACGTCGGTAAAATTAGCCTTACTGCCCTTTTCAGTTTTTCAACGAATGTAATAGTTTTCATGTCGAGATGTACGCTAATAAAACTCCAACTGCCAATACTGTTGATGACAGTGAACATGTGCTATATTATAAGGTGAACCTGTGTACCTATAGGGTGTAATCTATATACAAGTCAAATCCATTTTTACAAGAATAGAATAGAATAGCAGCCCTGTATCTAATACATGTCCCACTGCTGTGCTTGGGCCTCTTCTCATGATGAGAATGATGAGAGAAGGGTTAGGCCAGTCCATCACGCTAGCCAAGTGCGGATTGGTGGACTTCACTCGATCTCGAGTACTTTTTGGGCTCTCATAGGCATGCAGGGTTCCTCACGATGTATTCCTTTACCTTTAGCGAACGATAATTTATATGATAAATACACACATATCTCCGAAAAGACAAATCTTAACAATATATTGACAGAGGTGTGTGCCGTGGGTTCGAACCCTAGACCTTTGACTTCGCAGTCCTGCAGTCTCCCACACGGCTATCGCTGCCTTTTTTACACACTTCACTTTAATTCCCTGCAATTTTAAATAACTTGCCAATAATATAATATGAAATCAATTAAAATTCTAATGAGAAAACATGAACACAAACCGCACTGCAAACTTCTACAGCTATTTACATCTAACGATCTAACGTGAAGTATATAGTAATCATGAGATTTTTTTCGTGATTTCGATGTATTTTTCACTCGTAAATATCTTCAGGGTCAGTTCCTGGTATGTCACCGGCAGAGACCAAGGTTGATCACATATCTACGTCATCGCCTTGTCTCTGATATCGCTATTTTGTCAATTTACGTAGTTATTACGTATGCAAAGGAATGCTGAGAAATAGATAAAACGGATCAACATGTTTTTTTATCATCTACATTAATGTAAATTTAGAAAACAATAAACTGTTTTTTTTATGTTTATTTAATAAACTAGAAAGTGGCATGAGGTGTTAACCCCCTTTTGTGTTGAGAAGGAGTTGGAAAAACATGGCAAAACCACACGATTGCCATTAAGCACAGTATGGTTGAATGATAAATCTTCATGGATTACCAAAAAGATCTACCATTCAATCAGTTCATGCTAATTATAGCATCTAATATAATGTTGCAGTGTTTTAATAATAATAATAATAAATAAACTTCACTGTACACCAGATAAAATATGTAAAACTTAAAAACTAAATACCTAAAACTATACGCTGTACAATCGGCGGTCTTATCGCTATCCGCGATCTCTTCCAGACAACCTGAATGGACAAGAAGTAAGTAGATGGAGACCAAAGTAGTGGCGGTAGTAGGTCTTTTGTGCTGAAGTTGATGAGATTTGAATTAATTAATAAAAATAAAAGACTACTTCAATCAAAATAATTCAACAATATTTCTATTGGACACAAACGATAGCTAAAATCAGTTGGCAATACGTATTAGTTAAATGGTAAAACGATAACTTAAAAAATACACTTTTCTTTCTTTCCGTCTTTCTTTCATATGTCAAAGAGCGCTGAATCGCGATAACGAAGTGTTCACTGAGAGTGTACATATACCACTTCTAATACGCTACCGTTGGACAGCTGTCCGCCAGGCAATACAGTCCTTCCGTTGGAGGATCCTTCCTTTGTGGTGGGGGAACATCACATCCTGTTCCTCTACCACACTCTACAGTCTTGTATTATTCATCACAAATCATTATAATTTATGTTTCTTCAACACAAATTAATATTACAAGAGCAATGTAACAAATCATTCTCACGCTATTTAATTCAATTATATCAGTTAATTCAGCACCTTGTATTCATCACATATCATCAACATGTATTTCTATCTGCTATCAACCAAATGATGATCGTATGCATAGAGAAACCGCCTTAATTTAAAAAATTCAAATGCCACATCGGAAACGCCAGCCATTTATTTCTCTGTAAATAACCAGTTGTGCTGTAACTCTGTAAAAATTTCATTATAATGTAGTTTGTGAATTTCCCCTTTATCTGGTAAACAAAACACCAAGTAATGCTGTATAGATTATACGAGACGAGAACAATGGCAGGTCAGAAAATTTTGTAAACATGACGACAAGTATTTTCATATTACTCCAGTAGTATTATTTAATTATGATGAATTATACTAGTGGCATCAATAACTGCTTACAAATCAAAAAATGAGGAAGAAATGAAAGTTTTCTCGAACTGCCTATTGAAATGAAGGTATTTATTTATTAAGAAAGAATTTTAATTAAAATTTAATTAATTAAATTTTAAAATTGTGACTTTATTAATAGCTGCTACTTCTAAGTGTTTCATTATTTTTCACGTGTTACGTTTCTAGAATCTACTGATTTAAAAGCATAGTGAGCAAAATAAACTTTTCCTTCGGTATCTTGGGAATCCTCTAATTAAAAACCACTTTTTACATCATCCAAACTTTCGTGAGATTAACTTTGACATCCCTTTCATGTAAAGCGACGGCGAACACTTGTAGAACAGATGACCCAATCACACCTAATGAATTGCCCTTATTTCTTCACTGGCATTTCAAAAATCTCACATTTAAAACTTTTCTAGCCAGCCCATTAATTATTGTGAAAAAAAAACGTTCTTTTCGTCGGTAAGTGGAACAGTCGTAAGTGATCATGCGCGCGCGCAGCGTGACCTATATCCAATCGTGATCTGGATTAAATCAAACCAAAGAATATTTACATGCAGAGTATCCTTTCCTTTATTATTTCGTACTTTTTATACCTAATTCATATGAAGAAGAAATAAAGCTGACCATATTATCAGACAAACTCAAGGTATTTTAAAAGCTCATAAAGCTATGCATAAAGCAATGACTAAATATTGTTGCAAACAGAAACTGTCTCCTTAAGAACAAGTTAAGTAATCATGATATTAGCACAATGTAACATTGATGAAACGTAAAATCGTTATCCCCTAACGATAAAATATTCCTACCTATTATTGTAACTGTAATCCCTTTTTCAGAACTTCATCAATTAAACCTACCTCTCTAAATAAATACCTTTTATAAAGCACATTTTTCTCATAAAAAAGTTACAGCCTCTAATTAGCTATTCCAAGCGATTACAGCGTCACGGCTTAGCGTTGGATAGTATACTAATAGTAGTAATGTATGTATACAAGTATTGTTGGTTTGTTAAAACAAAACGTGCCCGCTTGATTTATCAAGCCATGCTGAGACAATCTTAATGGGGTTTTCGCCATTAGAAAGCCAAGACTATGCTATAAAACTTTATGATGTACTTACCCGAGTAGGTACTCTTAAACTTTTTATCTACCCGGCAAATAGTGGTGGTCATAAAAATTTAGGTAATTATTTAAAATGAGCCATTTTCTTATATTTGCTTTGTCAAAATCTGTTGCTGAAGCTTGTACAATCATAATAGGATAAAGTTCATCTAAAAAAAATAAAAAAACATTATATTTAGAAACAGTTTTCGGTCCATAACTTCGTAATGATGTCGATTCGTAATTCGCAATTGACGATGATAAAGATACGATTTCGGTGCGGTAAGCTGAAGTACATCTATGTTTGAAGACACAAGTTTTGTATTCAAACAAAGTGAACATAAACCTTTCATTGACGGAAATAAACGTGTCGAAGTTATAAATCCATCCAAACGATAATTATTTCAAAAGTATCAAGTTTACACATTTACAAGCACGGGTTCACAAGATACTAAAATAGGTTAAAACAGAAATATACTACTCAAAATGATACTTAATCCAGTTATACGAGCGACCGGTGCTGGCGCCGAAACGATTGCTTTTTGAACAAGTTTATCTAAAATTAAACCAAATCTCAATTCGTGTTCTCAAAATAAGGTGTAGGAAACAATTATCAGCGAAACCACCGGTTCTAGCCTGTTTATCAACGGTTGCACAAATCATTAACATACACTATAAATATTGTCGTCTTATGTCTATCATTAACATAGTTATTAAATATTGATTATGATTCAGATATGTTGACTTGTTTCGGCAACTCAGCAAACACATTTCGAGTTTATATTTTATTTATTGCTCGAAGTTCATTAGTTTTAATGTTGGGCGCCTGGCTCTCAGTTCGTAAGAAAGATTTATGAATGATTGAGAAATAACGTGTGCTTCGAAAGCTTAGGGCCTCTGACGACATTTCCTTTTGAACATGAATTTCGAGTTGGTTATACTTATGTCGTTTTAAATGTCTGCTATTGGACGTGTTTCTCTGTAACAACGCAAGACCTTTCAATTACATCTTTATGGCCCTTTACGATAAGTTCAAAATACAGCTATTGCATTACCATTAAACTGAGTTCTTTACGACAAAGAACTTCACAATAAAAATCCTTGTACCAAAGCAACTCATAGAAGCCCTCGCAATTTAGGCACAAAACAGTTAAACAAAGTAGCCATTCTGCAAATGAGTTAATAAATCGCACGTGGTTACTCTTGTAATAACACTAACTAACAATAAGAAGTGAACATTATTTATATTCATGCGATACCTGACCTACATACGCGGACGATAATAATTGTTATATTTATTTAGCTAACTACGTTCCTGCAATAACCTACTCACTACTCATACATTTTAATTTTAAGCTCTACCTTGATTGTTTAATAAGCACTAGAGTGAGTGTCCTACAACAGTCTTGTAATTTAGCAGCTGGCAGGTAGTACACACTGTAATTGTAGTATAGGAATTGACATAGAGGGCATACATCACACTTAACAGTATCCTAGGTGAGTTTATAGATCGATGAGAATCGCCATTGCATTAGATGCGTATTCACACGAGTGTTTCAGAAACTACTTAGGTTAATAAAACCTACTAAAAGAGTTTTAAAATAAATTGTTACATTATAATATGGATGTAAAATCTGAAATAAAGTATTTTAATTTATTTTATTACAGTATTAAATTAGGTTCACCATTATTGACCCATTAGTAGTTTATAAGTTTCTCTACTAGATTGTGCCAAACCCTAAAGGATCTTATAATGCTGATAGGAGTAAGTAAAATAAATATTGTGAAAAAATTACGATTCCTTAATTATTCACATCTCGCATTGGCACATGTTCAGCTTCACGCATTATCGTAGGCAATCAAGACTTTCTAGATCTCAATGAAACATTTGACAAAATCTAGTTCAGGCAATATCAGCTGTCATTTTGGCCATAATTTAGTCTGAATTGTGTCAAAGCTCTTAAACATCTGTCTGCCGGAGTGCCGGTACGTCTGCTTACCACGTCACGAAAAATTGTCGCTATTTTTATTAGTTCATTAGAATTTTTGGAGTAAAGCAACTTTTAACACGGTTCTTGTGTACATTGTGGGTGTGGCCTTCCGCTGGCGTTGTCGTTTATTATATTATCCTACGTCTCGTTGCAATCTCTTTGCTCGTCCAAATCTTATTGAGGGTCGGTTTTTAGTAACTAGATGTAGAAGAACATCAGTATGATATACAGTGTTACTTTTTCTGCCGAACGTAGCACTGTGATACGATATTCTCTATTATACACGCTTCTGGCTACGCATAGTAAAATTGCAATTAAACCATCGTCTTTCAATCACAACTGAACAGTCATCCACGAAGCCTACTTCTCCATGTTTAATTTATTACTTAGCTATAAGTTTTCTCGTAGCCATATAGATGATATCATAACATAACATATCATAAGCCTATATTACCCAGAAGGGTGTGGCAGAGGTGTACAACACCTACACTTCACCTGTTATGTTTTGATCTCATGATATACGGGGTGAGCTTATCGCCATCCACCGGACGCAATTCCAACTCAGTGAGAATTTCCCGACGGAAAGTTCACAAAAAAACACTTTGCTCGACCCGGGAATCGTACCCGAGACCTCGCGTAAAGAGAGGCGCATACGCCAACCACTAGACTAATGAGGCAGTAGATAGATGATATCATCTGTTATAATAAGTTATTAGTTATAATATTGCCGGCACATATAGAAGAAGGGTTTGATTGACTCAACGCTACTACGTTTCTTATGCACTGTGGAGGCAATTAACTGCAAGTAAATGATAACTAACTACAGACTTTCAGAGAAGTACGCCATTATGCCTCCTGTGTTAGATTTATGGGTCAATCTTCCCATCAAACCGGTACACGCCGGTGTAACGGTGCACGCCGCCGTGACTTCGGTCCCCTGTACTGCTCTATAGGACGAACCTATGTGTGCCACTAACATTTGTTCTGGATATAGCTGTATTTTATGTTTCGAGAAACGGTTAAATAGAAGTTGGACTCGTCTACATCATAGGCCTCTATTAAATAAAGAAAATACTAATTATAAACCTTTAAATGTAAGTGTGAAATACTGACATAACTAAGTAATGAAATCGATAAAATGGATTATCTCACATACAGTTAGTACGTGTAACATAAATTGTATCCCACAGGGGTTGAGATGTTAGTGGAGACAACTTCAGTTCATAGTTTTATAAATAAAATATGAAAAGATAAACGTGCAAAATGCCAACCCCATTTTATGCCACACACATAATCTCTTTGAACTTCCTCAATAAAAAGAGGGCTTTTATTAAAAACAGGAACAAAAATTCAATTCAATGCACACTCCACATTTACAAGCTATAAAAAACAAATTGTAAAAATCATTAAAAAGCTAAGACGTGCGAGTTTATTTAGATTCTCGTTAAAGAGAGCGAGGGGGTCTATTTGAGATCCCAGAGGGGGTCTAATGGGCCTCGGGAGGGGTCATCTAGTCCCTGTTTAGCATATTTCTCTAATTAAAGTCTCGGAAAGACGTGACGGGCGGATTTCCTCGGGGTGATTTGAAGAAGATATTTTGAAAGACGTTTAAAACTTTTATTTGTTGAATAAGGGCTGCAAAAAGCTGCCAAGGGCCTTGTAAGAAAGAAAGTTAAAATGTTACCGAAATAAGGGTTTTTGTTGTCGGCTGAAAATAGTCCCGCCATATATTTTCCTTGAGTTTTGCGAATGGGAGAGGCTTTTGCGAAGTACTATTAACTCGTACGGTAAATAGGGAAGTAGCCGGGTATTTTCGGAGTGAGAAAAGCGGAATTTTCTACGATTATTTGAACGAAAGTTTCTACCTAACAACCTAACCAATCTGAGCAAACAAAGGAAAAATCCCTGAATCAGATAAAACGAGTAGTCTTTTACTTTGGTAGACTGAAAGAAATGCTAATTGGTTCATTTCGAAATAACTACTTTATAAGAAGTTCAGTGAGAAGAGTTGTGATGTAACTGCTGACATAAAAATCTGAGTCATGATAGGTCTTGACTGTACATCTAATTGTATAAGTTACTGATAATACAGGCGTCTTGTACCTTTGGTGCCTGACTTGGCAACAAAGTATGTATGAGTGATAAAAAAGAGTTACTTAACAAATTGACATCCATCCACAAGCAATTATTCCATTGATCGACTAGGCAATTATTTGTATCCATTGAGCGTGCACACTGTGTACTGAACACTCATTGCTCATTAAAAATTGAGCAATCGTACAATTTTGCCTTTATTCTTTGTTACAAATTTCAAAGTTCGTTTCATTAAGCTCGAATGAAAAACATTCAAATTGTTGACGACCCACGGCTATACAGTGTGAGATCAACTCTCGTAGAATCAGGATTGTGTATAGATTTTTGAATAAACGGTAAAGTAAGGTAAATAGCTAGTAAATCTAGAAACTGTCATCAATGGACATCGCAGTGATAGTCCATTTCGTCAGTCACACGATTTATAAGATTTTTAAAAAATACATAGGTATATTAGTACACGGTATAGGTATAGTAAATGATAGTTTTCTAAAGTAGCTATGACTCAAAATACTTTATATTTTATGGGTCGCACGACTTACCACTACCGTCTTGGTTTAGACAAGCACATTTTTTATACAGACAAAATTTTAAATTCAGCCTGTATAAGAGCGTATCGAATTAGCATAAGTGGCCGAAGAGGAATAAAATGGCGTCCCTGCCTCGAGAGCCAATCTAAAGAAATAATTACATAAATCCGGTGTAAGTGGAGTCCAATTAAATGCCTTATCTCTTTAATATCATTTCCAGATATTTTCGACAATATTAGCAGCATTGCTAGGCTTGTTTTTAATGAAATTGGGGAAAATTTGGCAGAGATGGTGCCTATTTATATTTCCCTTGGATTCGCTTTATTTTTGTTGTGTTTAGGCTGTTTTTGAGGAGCTATCGTTTAGTATAAGATGTGCCTTTAAAGGAGCAAGCCAATTAATTCTGATTGAATATTATTGCACATCGTAACGTTCGTAGAATTGCTTTAATTTAAACAAGTGAAGCATAATTTCATTGGGTTTCTTTGCCAGAAGGTGTGTTTATGAGCTTAAATCGTACGAAGAGTAGAAGTGACCTAATTCTTAGGTAAAAATGCTCGGAAAATGTAGGAATTACGACCTACTGAGTCACTGAGAAACCACTTCCCCTTCGTCTCATTTACACCATGTATACTCTTGAGATCTCCAGCCTTCACAACATAAATAAAAATCCAAGCCCAAAAAACAACCACAAAAGTTTGATATAATAATTGTTTACATTTCACATTTCATAGAGTAGGCAGTGTACACATGCGAGCCCATAAACAAGTGCGTTACTGCTCCGAGGCACGGAAGGGACTCCTAAACTACGCGAGTCAATATTAAAACAATAATTAGTCAAATAACAACATAACAGGAAAAGGAAGACATTTGGCCCTTCGTAAACATTATAAAGCTGAATGCACACGATCACGAAACTGTTCGCACCTTGGTGTGTACAAGGACTTATGACTTATGACTTTTAGTTATTTTTGATCCACTAAGTTACCCACTGAATATAGTATAAGTATACGTATTAGCATCACTACGTTTTGCAATCTTAAACCGACATTGTTAATGATTTTAATATAGGATCAGTTATAATAACTTTTATTGATTTTTACGGAAATTAACGCGATTAATTTTTGTTTACCTTTCGGTGAGACGTTCCAACAATGTTGCACTTTGTCATGGTCGCAGACAGACTGATTCAGCAGCGTCCCGGTTCCGTTCGTGAGGTTGATGATTTTTTGAGAACCACCCTCACTTTAGTTGGTTTTTAATTTTTCAATTCCGCCACACTACACTATTCGAGTCCAGTTTATGAGAGTTCACTTGTTTGGTGAACAAGAAAGGAAGATACAAATAGTACAAATTAATACAATGGATTTGTCTAAATGATTGGTCCCCATTACTGCATTATATTCATGCCATGTAGCTTTATTGACGGAATAACATCGCATGTTTACGATAATACAACTATTGGATACGATCCTGTATTTGCTAATAAAATCTGAATAAAAACGATAAAGTGCGATCAATGTTGATTATGCTCTGTACTTTATGGCAATCTTCACCATAATACAATCATAGCCGTCAATCAAGGATTAAAAAATAAAAAAGATAGTGCATTGTTCTACACTGTTTATTAAGTTGTTTGTACGGTTTTTTTAATTTCCATAACATGGAACGCTTGAAGCAATATCCCAGCAAGTACCCATATTCACTCACATAAGCACAGTCAGTCTCAGAACAAATCTTTGTGAAAATTTCAGTTAAAATGTTTAATTATAAACTTTATTATTACTTATATTATGATAATATAATCAGTAGTTTGTGTAGCAGTCGCTCCATTTAACCTTAAAAATAATGATTGAAAAAATTAATGATTCTCGTTCACTTAACTTTTGCAAATTATTGTCTACTAATAAAAGATAGTTATGCTTAGCACGTAGACAATATTGACGGAATCGCATCCCATTTTTACGATCCCATTACTATTATTCAGGATCAGAATTAAACTATAAAACTTGAATAAACGATATAGCCATTTTTTTTTTTAGTTTTGCGTAAAAATCAATTACTGCTTGGCATTATTGAAAATGTTTATGTTTAACATGGAGACAATTTTGAGGGAATAAAGCTTTGTTTATGACCCAATTAACGTTTGTCAAGCTTGGCGCTAGAGCTAAATCGCGTAAAACGCTTTAATATTTAATTTTCTTTGTGATAATTTACATTCGTTATGTAAAGTTTTTAATTTATATTATTTTATCATCAATAACATTGGGGTCAGATTCCAGTCTAACTGATTTTACTGAATATCTACAGATCCTGTTATTTCAGGATCGCTAACGTTAAATAAAACATCATCGTTAAATATGGTACTTATGTTAATATCAACCTCAAATATTCTTTTATTCATAAAATCTAACGATAGTTTAAGTATTTCACGGGTGGTAGGTTAAAGAAACCGAATAAAGTTAATAACCAAATTATAAAATATGGGTGAATAGATTTCATAGACTTGCGTCTTCTGAAAAAAACAGTTTCAACGTACATACCAATTCATGGTATTCACTGATAGTGGAATAACCCAGTAACCTGTAGTGGAGTCTGCGTAGTAGCAGATGTTAAACAACACATCTATTTAACTTGTTGTTCATGATTTATAGCGCTGTAAAACTAACTGTTTTAGCACACTATTTGTAGAGATACAGGTGCTTCTAAACCGCGAGCACTCGCTTGTATGTAACGTTAGAGATTCGAATATTACAGCAGTGCGGGCGAAAAACAGAGTATTAACAGAGCGCTATCTGTAACGAAGCAATTCAATTATTTTATGGAAATAATGTTATATTGCAAACGAACGTGGAAGTTAGGTACACTAACCTGTTGCTAATTTTTTTGACTAACGTTTCTGCACAAAATAGGATTCAGTTCTTGGTTATTCCCTCTTATACAGCTTTCAAGTACCTATCAAATAAATAGAATTTCACATAAAAATTATCAGCGAAGCTTTAATAATACACACGTATTCGAAAACTGCACACTATATCCCGTAGCCTATTCTTTCGTTTCCGCAAGTACCTGTATTTGTACTGAGTTTACCAATCTTTACTTATAATTCTTCATGTGTACATAAGTATACTGGTCTCCTGCATTCTTCAGTAACAACAAACATTGGATTTGTCCGCATTCTGGGCCCACATCAAACACTACCGAACGGTGAATCGCCGCGTATCAGTTGATCCTATCAAACAGATGATAAGCGAGCATGGCTAGCCATAAACATTAAACATTGCTACATTATTCTTTGGTAGTGCCGAAACTCATGTTTGAGTAACATTACATGGATAGCCGCTACGTACTTCAAAAAAGTTACGGTGTATCGACTGGATCTATTTCTTGTATATCATTGTTACATATTATAATAATATATATATATATATATTAAAAATAAAAATAGAATAATAGTTTATTTCTAAGAGATACATTAGTACATAATTTTTAGACAGCGGCTCCTAAACTAGGTTTTCCTGTTTCTTGGTTAGCCAGAGTTGCTATTTTACATTGTTTTGTATCTTTTTGCAGTGTACAATTAATCAACATTGTTACCGATAACTACATATAGAATCATTTACAAGTTTTCGGACTCGATTGCCTGACCGTCCGTTTATGTGTGAATACTGTAATGACGACCTAAAGGTTACATTATTGAAAGTACTATATTACACATAAACACATTAACGAACATAATTTAGATACTAAAACACAAAAACAATCTAATAAAATCTCTCGTTCAAATATGTACACTTATACAAATATTAATAATAATATGACTAAAGGAATAGGCACAATAATTATTTTCTTTGAAAGGTAATTAAAGATTCCTGTTTTCGATAGTTATATAGAAACAGTATTATGTGCCACATTCAGATATGAGAATTTCATTATGTAAAAGTCTATATAGTCCTTGAAAGCCGTGAATGTTACATATAGACCTGCAATACAATTCCACCTACAAATACAATATTAATTACCTACAGCATTTGTGAAAAACACCAAAAAACTACTGATGTAATCCATAATTAAACAGTAATAAAACGATGGAACTTTTTGCAAAACGGAAGCCTTCTAAAAACGCTGGAAAAAATAAACGTTGAGATAATAAAACCATTATTATAATAATACCTCTTTTATTTACGCCGTCATCGCGTACAATGCATATTAAGTGCTTAATTAACAATTGTGAGCAATTAGTAGAGTATGTATTCTAGTTTTTATTTATAACCATGGATGGATAATATCTTAAATATACACCATTACATTACAATTGTGTTTGTACTTCATGTTAAATAACGTCTATTCTTATGCCATGGACTATTTATTTTGTATTAAAATGTAAAAAATATATTTCGTTATAATATTACAAAGGCATTTTAAAGACAAAGTATTTCTTTTGTAAACATATTTTAAAAGTTGTAACAAAAAATACATAAAGGTCAGCTATATTTTGCCTAAGGCATACAAATACAGATATTTAGATTTTTAATAATATTAATAAAACATAAATATGAAAATTTCAAAATTTAAAGTTCTATCTCATGCATTATGAAAGTCACCCAGTAAATTAACTATGACTTAATATTTTTATAATTTAGGTATTCAGTTATACAATTCGATTAAGAACGCTCTTAACGATTTATTTTGATTAATTGTTTTAGTACTCAATTTACAGTTCGATTTTGTGTGCCGTAACTTCAGGTACAAAAATTTGATATCACGGTCAACTTATGCCATAACTACTTACTTGATATATCATCAACTTTTTAAAATGAAACCCATAATCATAAAGCTGTATGCCTTTTTCATCTTTATGGCTGATCTATGGTGGTTTCGTAAGACACCATAAACGTCATAATCGTTATAAACATTATAGAAATATGTTCAAATTATACCATAGCCGAGTATGGGCATGGCGTGGACCAATACTGCGACCATAACGAGCAATATTGCATAAGGTGATATCGTTCTTATTGCAATATTGTGGAAACTTTTCCTTTAGACTCAATAATATAAAGATCATAATATATAATGATAGTGATAGATAGATAATAATATGATGATCTAAACAAAACAGATGGAATGTGGGTGTTGTACACCTCTGCAACACCTTTCTGGGTAATATAGGCGTGATGTTATGTGAAGAAACTACTACAATCTAATATAAAAGTAATTTCTAGTTATGCATATCATCAAGTGGACTTCGGAAGTTGAAGAGTCCTGAATTCATAATACTTGAAAACAACCAAAGAAACTACATATTAACTTTTAAACTATCGCGTTGCATGATTATTATTATAATTTTGACGGGAATTAACGGTAAATAATATGCATGTTTCGCGTTAATTCCCGTCAAAATTATAATAAACTACATATTAGCATCATTTACCATTAAGAATTTTAAAGTCAATATTCATTGTGTTATTTGTTACCTTGACTATTTCTATTTTTGGTATGAGTAGTCAAATAAAGATGTGGCAACGTTCTACATAATCTGAGTTCAAACTTAATCCATGGCAGCCGCAACATTACAATATGTGTTTGTTCGTTTGTATGGCAAACATGGCCAGCCTTGCGTTCGAGAGGTCAGGCCGGTTTCGAACCATCTCAAACATGAGATGGACTCAAATGATTTACGCCAATATTATGAAGATAACCTACATCTATATTGTTTAACTTGCGGGGTAAATAATTACCATATTCTCCGTCAAAGGTTTATTAATGAGCCTATGAACAAGTTCATATAATAGCCTGCTACACTTTTCGAGTGCTTCATTTTGTTAACAGTCTGAACAAAAGGGTTTTGTGTATATTATATCATCTTACACTGTTGACAATGACACAGTTTAGAAAAATGGAAGTTCTAAAACAACCCGTGAGTGAAAAGGAATAATTATATTGTTATCTACAATTCTACATAATCTACTACGCGATATTCTTATGAAAAAACTCGCATCGCTTGCATCATCTTCGATAACCCAACAACATCCAAATTACCCTTTGCCACGAATTTTAAATGCGCGTAAATCAAAACTGAGCTTGCTTACTACACCGTTATAAATTTACTCCATCTCTATCCTAAGAATTACAATAACCACATGTATTTAAGTGTGGATATTTTTTAATTCGCCCACTCAACACTAAAATACACATTATAATCATAACAATTCAAATCCCATACACAAATTATGATAATAACAACGAGATCATCCCAACCGCGAGAATTAAATGACTTTAAAGTAATTTATCATTATAATAGAAATTTTACTAGAGTATCTTTATTTCGTAACGAATGCCAGCAAGTGCTTGTTTGTCGCTCTTTTACGTACAATGGCGCTTTAAATTAAAGTTAATATTTGGAATAGGGATTTTGGAAGGCCAGCAAATGAATATGAACTTCATCTTAATTTTACAGGCGTGTAAATTAGTTTTAAAGCTTATCATAGTACTGATACATATTTATAAATGTAGCTAACGAACCGACACTGCTCTAGATGCGGTAACGACAATCATGAAAATGTACGATAGATGTAAATGATAGAAGGTTTCATAAAGTCATCCTTCTGCTTCAAAATGTCTGTTGTTTTGTTTTTTCTTAGAATATAATCATTATTTATTTCTCTTTATGTATAGTTTTATAATTTCGTAATAAAACGTTAATATATCAGTTAGTTAAATTGACATAGACAGAGTCATCCGGCGATAGTAGAGAGTGAATAAAAATTGCAGTATTTGGCAGTTGTTCAAAACTAAACTAACCTCGGCCCAATTTTGCTGCCACATTATTAATAAACGCATTTGATACAAGGAAGTATCTAAACAGACCAGCATCACTAAACCTATGTACGAGTAGTCGAATACTCGCTACTGCTCGCAATTTTATCTGTTTGCTTTACTGTTCCGCTCTCGTTAAGTGTAGCGTAATAATAAGTAACTTATGACCTTTCTTGAGAGTTTAACTATAAATTGCTTAAAAAAAATATTCAAGTAAAGTAATTCATTTTAAAGATTAGCGTGTACAAACAAACAAACCCCTAAGCTTTATCATAGTAGTAAGATACATATTGTCATTTTGTCGGAGGTCTTGTTATGGTGGTCTAATTCCCGTGATGGGCGATCGTAAATTTCCCTCGAAGACTTTATTTTGTGCGAACGTGTGTAAGTCAGGCTCAGGCAGGATACACGAATACTACGAGTAATAATATTTGGGTGACAGTGTGTTTGTTTTTCGCTATACTCTCACTAGTCACGTATATGTTAAACATTTTATTTGAATAATATCGGAGAAAAGCTTCTAAGATGGAATTTGTAAATGGAAACACCACTAAACCTATTTTATGTTATTTACTGGGGAAAATAACTTGACTGCTCATCAATTACATTATAAGACTGAAAGAAGTATATTTCATTGCTCTACTCTACCTTGATTCTGCGAAGGATCGTGTAGTCTGTTTTATAATAAGTGGAATATTGTAATTATACATAACTAAAAACTTATAATCTAACCAGAATAGACTAATACAAAGCTAAGGCCCAGTTTAACAGGTGCCTGATAAGTCCTTATGAATACTACTCAGCATTTTTCGGCACATAAAAAGTCAAATTTTATTATCAGTTGGATAAGTATCTACAACTTTATCACGAAATAGTATAATCGGCCGTTAGTCTACAATCTATCCGTCTAGTTCTACACCACTAAGAAAATAAACCACGAGGAAAGATCTCCACAAACGAAGTCCTATATGAAAAATACTATACATTAAGTGGCGTTACGGCAAATAAATGAATATAATATAATACTCTTTGAAGTCGGTGCCAAGACAAACAGAGTGATATTTTACTAAAACTAATTAATTACCGCGTTATTGCGTGTATTAATCAAGTAAATACGTGATTCTATTTAATTATATGGATGCAGTAGTTTATAATACAACGAGATACATATACGAAATGACTTTTTTCATAACATTGTATACTTACTGTATACAATATCATGAAAAATGCAACTAAGAAACTTAATTTCGACATTATTGTAGTTACGGAGCTTAAACCAAATGATTACGCTACTTTGTCATTTACTATCAGTAATTTTACATATCTAGGCGGTTAAATAGAACAAGTATAGGTTATGGGTAGTACGACTTGATGAAACCCTATATACAGGATGTATGCGACATTGCGACGTTTATTGACACCACAGTTTCAAGAAGAGACAGTATTCATTTCAACCGGTAATAAAAACTGTTACAAAACATGTTGTCGAACTAATTGATCATAGAGATTTCTTAAAGCCAGGTTGACAGACAGGCTTTGACAACTGCTATGAATATGGATTTCAACTTTTAATTCTCATTAGTGTCGTAGTTAGCTCATTGTTTATTTCTTTTTATCCCAAGATTAGCCATAGATAAGGGAAGCTTATGATCATTGCTCTTCAGCCTTCATTGGACTATGAACAATATATAAACATATACAAATAATATTGCATGGAACACAAAAGTATCTATAACTCTGTTCTTAAATCAGAGAGACAAAAATGGAGCATCCAAATGTAAAATTCGCAAATAATGATACCAGATAGGAGATACTGAAAGAAGACTTTATTTTATTTAAAAAAAACAATTTAAACTATAATTTTCCAAAATATTCTAGACGCGCCAAACTTTTTTTAGAGTATAGTCATGTGATGATTAACATTTCTACCATTGTTGTCAAATAAAACTTTTGGTACTTCAGTAATTGCCTCCTGCTGCTCTGAACCCCAGGTTTTCCTAAATCAGACACCAGTCTCTGTTTGTACAACATTCTTATGTATTTTTTGACCAATTTGTGAAAGAGAAAATAAATATTTTTGTTATTATTATTTATTATATATCAATACTATCACTCCTTATATGTAAACTTTATTTATTAAAAATATCTTGAATGTAAATATGTCGGTTTGAATAAATTATTTTTATCTTAGGTCGCAGAGGTCGGATATAACCATAATATTTACTCACTATACTGGTTTCAGTATTGTCTGAATATAATATTACTGTATATTTACAACCTTGAGTTTATTTATATTTAAAAAATTATAAATATTTTTCTAGAATAGGTGACTATTTTAAATATTGTTGGTAATTATCCTAAATCATAATTGTATAGGTGAATAAATTACTTTTTATTATAAACATGGTAATTATTTTAGTACATTATGATTGGTTATGATAGAAATTACATTATAGGTCATCAGAAAAAAAAAATTGATTTGATTTTGCGGAGTTTTTGTACGGAGGGAAAACGGCACTTATTATCTGGCTTTTTATCCACAGACAGTTAAACCAGTCAGGATTGCCAAAAAAACAATTCCTTCAATTGCCAAAAAGTCTTCTTACTAAAAAGAATTATCTTTTGCTTTAATAAGCTCAAAACTAATAAAACTGTTAGTAAATGCCACTACATTACCTCAAGCGTTAAAACCGTTCAGTTTGTTCCACAATTGTTGGACCAGCTCCATTTGCCATTTGTTACAATTTTTCCACCACTGGCGCCACCTAGCGTCATTAATCAAAACAATTTATGAAATGAAGTCTAGAGACTGGCATGTTTCATGAAATACACGTAAAACACGTGTTATTTTATAAAATCTCTCAATGTTAAATTACGACCTTTAGGTTGATGAATTTAAACTCTGGAAAATACTCGTACGAACATACTCGTTTATTATAAATACAAAAAGTTTCATTCTGATATTTTATTTTTATTCTAAAAGCTTCAAGACAGGTGACGAAAAATAGGTGCTCGGCTTACGCTTTTCAGAACAAGGATACCTACGAGTATATAAAAATATTCAACTAAGTATTTACTGAGTTACATTTTTTATAGCTCGTCCGTCAGCGTCATGATAAATAACGATAATAATATTATTTTTCAGATGAAGACTTTTACTATTATAACTACTATGTATTGTATTGTAGTCTTTCCCACAATTTTGATCATCGCAAATCCAAATCCGTAAAAGAAAACATTTTCATAACTCTTACTTTCTGTAGCTCCTCATTTTATGGATTAAAGAAATCTACTAACTGTAATCAACGCAAATAAACTTAACAAAACAATCGCCTTGACAAACTACACTGATGAGAATTATGTTAATAGGTTATGTACATTTCACAACAACTGTGTATATTTAATTGCCACAATATGAACGGTAAACTGTCGATACGAATCACAAATAACCGTCGCAAACCATTGCTTTACACTCCTAAATTAAACCCATGAATATTCATGGCATGAGTCAGTTACTAAAACCGGCTGAATAATAAAATACAAAAAAACCAATCATGAAGCCTAAAGGAGCCTACACAATAATAATTCTTTATTTTTTTCGACCGCTTGAGACCAAAATTTTGCGCCAAAATGTAATAAACAAATAATTATTTATGAATTTGACATTTTGGTGTTCGATCCTACACGTTAACATCCGTTCAAAAAAAAAGATTAGTCTGTACAGTCCCACTGCAGAACAAAAGCCAAACAAAGCCTCTTTTCATCTCATGTAGGGGGTGCGGAGGTTGCTTAAAGCGATGAGTACCTTTTTTAGGGTTAAATAGTTTCCTCAAAAATGAGATAAAATAAAGAAGTTGCAAAACGCACAGAAAATGCTTGGAGACGGATTGGACCATGAAGGATCTATTTAAACGTGATTTATTTTAAACATTAGTAGATTACGAATAATTTAAAATATATCAAGTTAAATAAGAAGCTCGATTAGAAATAAAGCGATAAAGAGTTATGGAAGCTTTTAAAAAAAAATACATTTTTTTTTAGAGACTTTTATAATAGTAAAAACCAAAGCAGATGTAAATTCCCCTTAACGTTACGTTATCAGCAGTAGTGTAGCTGACACTTATCGCACAATCTCCTCCCCTCCCCCTGCGCGCCGCACTATCACCCCTCTTGAACTTTCACGTGTATCTGACAACACTATCTTTTTTATGTAACGTATCAACATGGTATCAACGCACTTCCCTACGGCAGAAACACGGGGCATTAAGAATAGCCGGTCGAGTTTATGAAATAAGTAACAAAATATTTCTTCTAGAATTATAATGAGGTAACTAGAGACCATGAACTCACCATCCTCACAGCATTACAGATGTTACCCTTGGTTATTATCAACCATTCTTGCTTTCTGTGAAGAACTGTACAGCTATTAAACCTTACAACCAAATCTGTAACACAGTAAATGCAAGCTTTTAACTGTAACTGTCAACTGCGCTTCCACCCAAGATTTACACTTTTCCCTTCCCTTATTTCAAACGATTTAACACCTCTCATATAATTTTATTAATAATTGAAACAAATCAAAAATGCCTAGATAGTCTAGTATTTAGGTTAGGTTATTCCCGGGCCGGGCAATGTGTTAATTGTGAACTTTCCGTCAGGAAGTTCACAATACCAGCACGGAGTTGGAATTGTGCCCGGTGGATGGCGATAGGTTCAGTTATGTCTATGTTATTGTAACAGTGAAATTTGGGTGATGTATACCTCTGCCATATCCTTCTGGGTAATATAGGCGTGATGAGATTATGTTATGTTTAAATCAAAAATCTCCTGTCTCCTAAATAAAAATCATTCATCAACATCTCATTTTCAATTTTAAATAGTGTAAAGGTATATATTTTCAATCGTAAATATTGACAAAACCTTAACTATTTGTTATGGTTTACATGGGAGTCGCGTTCCTGTAATTTAATTGATGATCGGAGCCCATAGAGTGTATTGCACATGTTGTCTATGGTGTGCACGTTCCTCCTATTCACACGTCCTCAGGAAGGGGGATTGCGTTACTGCTTACTGACACTGTTTACTAACACATTGTTGAGGAATATTACCTTTTTTATTAAGTTGCCAACGAGTTTCTTCTTTTACAAGATTTAGTTAACAACCCTATTGCATTATTAGGAACAAAAAAAAAGTGTATAAATAATATTTGCACGCCATATTATGGCAAAATATGATAATGAACACGTTTTATGTGATAACACCTTTTTGTACCATATTTAATGCAAATAAAGAATTGGATTGAATTACTAATGATTAGATATAACGGGATAATTACCATGTATATTTATTGTAGCGAGTTATTTCGATATTTCTGAGATGTACCTATCTCTTTGTTCACGATAAAACTGGTAAATATCCCGTTATATCTAACAGTTAGTAAGAAAATAACCATGTTTGGTCTCAAAACTTATATTACAGCATAGCACGCATGACTGATTGTCGGAAAAAAAAGTAGAAATCAATAAACATATATTTTGTTTCAGAGACCTGGTGCTTCTCTTATCTTCTAAAAATTGCATATTTTATATCTTTTCTCTACATATTTATTGACATCAAATTGAAAATAATAAGTTATCTGCACATTAATATTGCCTTGACACCAGCTTTCATTCTAGTCACGTAGCCTTTACTTCTCTAACCCTTGTTTATCAATATCTAAAGATAAACTAAAATATACTTTACTGCTATCAAATTAAGATACAATGTTGTCCCAAGAACACACTTAAGTATAAATTACTATTCAGTAGCCTGTGCACTTTGAATGTCTAGTTGTTTTGATTGAACTACAAACTATTGCAGTAGGTTTTGGTTTATACAAGTTCTGATCTAGAACTGAATACTAATATAATAATAATTCTCCTTCACGAAAAACTTTTGTGCAAAAAAGTAACTTATTTTGTAAAAAAAAGTTTGAATGCTTTTATTTACTTTTCATAATTCTTGTAATTTTGCAGTGTATAAAGAAATAATTATAAGCAATGGTATAACTTTATATAAAAAAAAGTTTTTAGCTTTGGAAAACTTATCAAACCTAGTAAAATAGATTATTTTTTTAGTAAAGGTCATCTAGAATCCACAATGTGGCAAGCAATACCCCTTATATTTTATTAAATTAACTGATATATTTTTCCTTTCTAAACAATTAGACACTTCATAAAAATTACAATGTAGTCTAGATATAAAATTAGAGTCTATTGAGTAATTTTATTTTGACTTTAGCACCTAATCAAAAGTTATTTTATACTATAGGTATATAAAAGCTGTCTAACCTCATTTTACCAAGAGCCAATTTGTACGAAAAGCCTACACCAGCTTACATTTCGGGTATAAATAACGTGAATACGCATTAATTAGGGCGAAAAAGGACATCGTACGTCAACAACAACCTTTTGTCTTCAAAACAAAATAATAATATTACAAATAGACCTTAATTCTATTTTACCCGGTTTCTAACTAAATATAGTATAATAATATATCGGACCTTCAGGTGATATTTACCGAAGACCGTTCGATTGGACGTGTTTACTAGGTTATAAATAGTCGGTCCATCTAATAATGTTCATGTTTACGTCAATGGGTATATTGTTCATTGATAAATAAGGGTGATATTAATAAATTAGTCGCTAAGGACCTTGAATGTCTGCCGCTACGTAGAGCTATCAACATCGCCTTAAAAACAAACGGTTTTAACGAGATCAGAAAAAGAGCAAAGCCATGACCCCACAGGGTCATAAAAATCATAGACAGCAAATATTTATATATTATCTCAATTGTGCCTTCATGTGTCCGCAGCGTTCACGTGTATTTACCGCAAGAATTGGGCACATTAGTCATTCGAGAGCAGAACATCCATGCTTGTAAAATAAATATTTTCCTGAAAATTAATAATAAGAAACATAACATAGCAAAGGAAAGGATATTGACTTTATTTTGACAAACAGATAGCTAAAAAGATAATGCGTAAAATGCGTCCCTTTTAATAAATTAATGAGTTTGATATTATAAGGTAAGTATAGCATTTCTAAACGGCGCGTGTAACATTCACCGCACTATTACCTTTAAGTCATTTCGGCCACCATCGGAGGTAATATCAATACGGCTAATGGCCAATAACGGCCGTAAAGCTCCCTTTTATGGCCCAATGATGGCAGGTTGCCGATGGTTGCCGCTGGTTGCCAATGGTTGCCGGTACAACCACTAACGTTGCGGTTATTCGCCGACAGTTATTAAATATTGATGTTAGCATATAAGGATATGGTTCTAAGATTTTGCGAGAGTTTTCTTTAACAAGATTTTTGTTGTTTGTTTTTCACATTTTTGATCGATCAATTTACAATTCATCAGATTGGTAAAGAATAGGTGTTGAAAAGGCGTACTACCTATAAAGTCGTCTGAAAAATCTACTTAGACGGATTTTAAATGTCCGTGCGTGCCTTCTGGCTCACGATTGTCATTGTTCATTCTCGTTTCTTACATCTTGGCGGTATAAATAAAATGTTACGTACATTTCAACGCATGTAATTAGTGCAGAAGTTATCGCATACACGATATTTATATTATTTTAATAGGTCCGTGGGCAGTCGCGGGTCACGGGCATATCGCCACAACCCGCGGCTTTTCACCCCGCCGCGCGATACGGCGATTATTGGTGATATAAGTGTTCAATGTTAATAAGGTGTTATTTTTAATTGTTTCCTGTATGCAGCTGTGGGTCAATATTACTGTGCTACTGGGAGATACTGTTACTGGGTTATTCATTGCTGGTAGTACCTACAGTATTATTATTACTGAGACGCAAATAACATGAGTCTTGTGATGGAAACCCTCTCAGCCTCTCTTAGTATCAAAGAGCTCAATAACCAAACACTACACAACCAATAACCAAAATAGAAGTACGAATTATCACAAACCTAAAAGTCAAGTCAGGAAGAATTTATTTCACGAAGCTCTTGATATATAATTTACTTATATAGTTCACTCTTTTGGCAAATCAAAATGTCCGATATTTTTATTTGATGACGTAACAATGGTGGTTTACGAAGAATGTCGTGACGATCGCGTTCCCGTGGCCGCTGCCCATCGCTCATGGCTAACGTTTTAATTCACCGTCATTTGTGCTACTACCCGCACGAAAGGTTGTCAGACCATAGATTCTTTAAACAATCTTATTTGAAAATGATGTGTATAAAGTAAGGGCTATTAAGGTTCTAGAAATAGAAGCACCGAGTGAATTGTAATTTAATTTGCTACACTCGGGTTCGATTCCCGGGTCGGGGAAAGTGTTATTTGTGAACTTTCCATCAGGAAATTCTCAATCACAGCACTTATCACATGGTAACAAAACATAACAGATGAAGTGTGGGTGTTATACCTGTGGCGGTATCCGCACATAATAAATGTCACGTGATCGCTAGTGCTGAATCGCGATATCGAAATGTTCACAGCAAGTGACTATATATACCACTTCCAATACGATACCGTCGGACAGCTGTCCGCCAGGCAATACCACTGAGCCTGGTCGGAGGATCCTCCCTTTGTGGTGGAGGAACATCACACCCTGTTCCTCTACATTGGTGACCCCGACGTGATCGTAGAACCGGTCCGTGGTGCGACACGGCGACGCGGCGCGGGCGCGGCGGCGTAACGAAAGTTCTCGAACGTTCGAGAAGGATACGTCAAGGGCGATTGACGGTCAGCGGGTGCCGCGTGTCGATTTTTTTTGTCGAGTTTTACGATTTCGTTTACGATGATGGGCAATCCGAAATCGTCAGAAGCGGCGACACCATCCTCTGAAGACCTGACAGGATTCTGTTTCCATTCACTTCTTGCTATCGCTTCGCATACCTTTCGCCTATCGCCTATTATTGTATATACTTGTAAGGGTTGAAGAGCAAACAATATAAACAATTATCGTAATTCGCCGAGTTTAATTGATGCACCCGATAACGCCCATAAGTGGTGACCCCGACGTGATCAAAACACGCAGCATCACCCCCATCCCACTGGAGAATCTCACCGCTCCACCGCGCACCTCGACTCACTGAGGAATTAGCGGCACACAGTCTCGACTCACTGTAGACTCAGCGGAATTCAGTTCCGACTCACTGGAACTCTCATCGACCTCCGGTCTTGGAGGGGAGTGATGTGGCGGTATCCGCACATAATAAATGTCACGTGATCGCTAGTGCTGAATCGCGATATCGAAATGTTCACAGCAAGTGACTATATATACCACTTCCAATACGATACCGTCGGACAGCTGTCCGCCAGGCAATACCACTGGTGGAGGAACATCACACCCTGTTCCTCTACATACCCATCTGCCACACCCTTCTGCGTAATATAGGCGTGATGAAGTTCAATTACTCATTAAATTTATGTTTATAATTTAATTGTACGGTTGTATGTATTTATACCTTCTTATACATCTACTGCAATTTAAAAAAATCCTTTTGTCAGAGCCTTTTAAGTAAGTTTTTGACTACAATACAATGCTTTTTCCAATTAATGTACTACATGTTTTAATGTTAAGCTGTAGTACAGTCCAATGTGTGTGTGTCTCAGTAAGTCAAACAAATAACGCAATATCAAAGTCGAGATATGAAGTTAATATGATTCGGTGCCGTGGAAGTAGTAAACGTTGATTGAGGAAACGGATTAATTAAAAAAATGTCTTCTTTTATATTTATTATCGACTTTATAACACACATACACATAACGGTTCCAATTTATCAACTTTCAAAACTGGAATTATTAATTGATTAACATTATTGCAGTATGTGTTTATAATAATGCTAGCAGGCTTTACGCTATATAAGTTTTGATAACAAATGTACCATTCCCAGAAACTTTTCCCAATTACTTTCTTTGTCAGTTCAATTAGATCTGACCCTCCACAACCCAATAAAGGACAATTTAATACTTTTTTTTAACTTCGCATTGAGCAAACGAATCTGCAGTCCACCTGGTGGTAAGTGGAGTATGGACATCAACAATCCATCAAAGCAGTGTGACGTCGCAACCGCACGGCCACCGCAACCTCAAGATGCGCCCCCCACTGCAGACCCCTGTGGGGTATATAAAGGACCTGCGTGCGCGTCGCGCCCTTCTTGCCCGCGGTCACCAGCGCCGAGTTAAGTGTTCCTCACTTCGCTGCCCAGGACTTACCAAACCACTTACCTACCTACCAACCTACGCCTTGAGACTACCTTGTATTTAATAGATATAAATATATAGAATAATAATACCTTTGTTAATCTATCGATTGTTTCTATTTATTCTGCCTACCTAACTAGTCATTTGTAGACCACGTTACAGTGGCGCCCAACGTGGGGCCACTGAATTTACCGCTTTTACAACATCGGAATACATTCCAGGCCAATAATAATTGAGGGCTAAACGTTTGAAAGTTTTGAAAATACCCATATGACCCGCCGTAGGGGAGGAATGGCTCTGAAGTATTACTTCGTTTCTCCGTTCAGATGGAACTACTTCCTTCCACTGAAATTCTCTGGTAAGAGGATTAAGACTCTTTTTGAAACGATATAATTTATTACTGATCACTTGATAGTCAACAAAGGATGTAGGAGACTGCGAACAACCATTAAAAATATTCAAATACTAAGTGTCATTAGTAGATAAGGAACTACCATCTGGGAGGAGATTACTATCGATATCCATAATATTAGGTGATCGAGAAAGAAAATCTGGTACAATATTATCTGAACCACGACGGTGTCTTATTTCAAAGTTATAAGAGGAAAGACGAACTCCCCACCTGGCTAATCGCCCTGTAGGGTTGTTCAGTTTTAAAAACCATTTCAAAGCAGCATGATCGGTGTACACAAGCGTAATTGTCATTCTTATAATCTTCGCCGTAAAACGGCAGAATTCAATGTTGGTGATATTGTTTGGAAACGTACCTTTTACTTGAGCGATAAGGATAAATATTTTTGTAAAAAACTCGCTCCTAAATTTATTAAATGTAAAATCGTAGCAAAAAAGTCTCCATTAGTGTACAAACTAGCAGATATGTCTGATAAGCCACTTGGCGAATGGCATATAAAGGATATTAAACAAATAAACTATAAACAATAATGGTATAAAAAAAAAAAAAAAAATTTTTACCCTATGGTTCAGTGGTTAAAATTCTCATTGTCGAATCGGGTATACCATTTTGTTCGCTAATATTCTTCACGCTCATAATTCCTTTAGAATCACATCTACTAATGATGTCGAATTCTATTATTTTCAACTATACGATGTTGTTCATTCATTCATCTTGAAATGTGTCATGCCTTCTGTGTAGACGCGCACACCCAATACTACTTCGCTAACGCGCTACTTGGTAAACAAGTTGTTATACTTACATTTTTAGTTATATTTAGTTCCGTTAGATAAGAATGAGTTTCAATAATCTTCTTTAATTAGTAAAAATTCAATCTTAATAGGTTGCACGTAGTGTTATTTTTGAATGACATCATGACATTGTTATTGTATTGAATGCGTTTGGCTCGATCACTCCGGTTCTTTTCAATTTTATTTAGGTATCGTAACTTCATATTTTTTCTAGTTATTTTTTTTATATACACTTATTGTTCTGATTTCAGTAAAGCCGGATCGAGCTGCCGGTGCTGCTTAAGAACTGCTTCCTGAGGTCTTCCATGTCAGCCAGGAGCCGAATTTTTTAAGAAAAATTCTGCCCTAACGGAGGGGGTGTGTGACGTCGCAACCGCACGGCCACCGCAACCTCAAGATGCGCCCCCCACTGCAGACCCCTGTGGGGTATATAAAGGACCTGCGTGCGCGTCGCGCCCTTCTTGCCCGCGGTCACCAGCGCCGAGTTAAGTGTTCCTCACTTCGCTGCCCAGGACTTACCAAACCACTTACCTACCTACCAACCTACGCCTTGAGACTACCTTGTATTTAATAGATATAAATATATAGAATAATAATACCTTTGTTAATCTATCGATTGTTTCTATTTATTCTGCCTACCTAACTAGTCATTTGTAGACCACGTTACAGCAGATTGTAATGTGTCGCTGCAGCTAAGGACTACGGTGTTATGCCTCATATATATATATAGTAATTTCAGAGCCTGATCTCACCACCAAACTGAAATACAGTAATGCAAGCACTACTATTTCCTAGCAGTATAAAGGTGAGACGGTGGTGCTGCCGCTCTCGAACTCATTCACAAGAGCTCTACCGCCAGTGAAACACTAGATGAGACCAGCCTCCTCATTACGATTGATTTTATTGTGATTATAATAATCAGATTCATGTGTCAAAATTTGTACGTAAATTGACATTCATATCTGATATACGAAGGAAATCTCAAGCGAAAATGAAAAGTTACCTCAATCACAATCGTTCGTCACCAGGCACACGTACCCAACACGCCTACACAAAACAAAAGTAATTCGATACAATTTAGTATTTGATTGTGCGCCATTTGTTCGGTAAATTGGAAACGCCTATGAAATGAGCCAATCACTCACAATAGAGCCTCCCTTGCCCCCTGGCTCCCTCCCCTGCTGCCCGACAAATGACTTTGAATTAATTGCACTTACTTCCTTCCATATTATAACAAAGCTTTGGGTAGCAGAACTTTGAACACACAAAAAATTGTATGTGAAGAAAAAGCTCACAAAAGTGATTTGGCAACTTGGACTTTCTTGAAGAAAATCACTATTCGTATACGACGTGGTAGCTTTTTATCTATTGTGGTAACAAATACATGAAGACTATATACCACACATCCATTGTACTAAAGTTATGCGTACGAAGTAGCACTACCCTCTCAAACTAATCCTAACATAACATATTATCACGCCGATATTACCCAGAAGGGTGTGGCAGAGGTGTACATCACCCACATTTCCCCTGGTATATGTTCAGGTCCCATAGGATAGGGGGTGAGCCTATCGCCACCGGGCACAATTGCTACTCCGCGCTGCTATTGTAAATTTCTTGACAGAAAGTTCTTGACAAATAACTCTTTGCCCGACCCGGGCGTCGAATTCGAGACCTCGCAGTGACAGGCACATACGCTAACCACTAGACCATCGTGGCAACTATTCCTACTATTATGACAAATAGGTACACAATTTGTGTGGATGTTTGTCTTGCGCATAAAAAATAAAATGTATCGGAAAACTAGGTGAGACTAAGTATTAATTATATAAACAACATAAATGATCCTTCGACGGATAAAGTATATGCTCAAAAATTGGTCTATTGTCTTAACCTGGCAACATATCGGAAATCGGTAAGTATATTTTTTTTCTACATTTCAACTATAAACTATAATTACTACTGATTATAAGATATTCACAACTATACCTAATCATATGCAAATAAAAATATATATATACAATATACCTACACAATTTTTATTTTTTTATTTTAGTAACTTATATATAAATAATTAATTTAATATTAATTAGAAAATTAATGTATTAGTTTAATTTAAGATCCAACATGAATATTTTTCGGTAAATAAAGATGTGCACATACACAAATATATTTACAAAACTATACAGCATCTAAGAATTCCTCCGCATCGATGTCAAAAGGCGACATCGTGCCCAGAAGGCTGGCAGCATTGCCACGTTGTATGGCAATGCTTATTCTTTATGAGTTTAATTAATTTTGAAGCAATTCAAATCAATTTGGTAAAAAATCTATTATATTGCAATTAACGTTATCGTAACTTCTTTTATATTATACAGTTAGGCCAAATCTAATCTGATGATTTGAAGGTATACATTTCGAATAGGTAAGAGATCCGAGGTTCATGGTTTCCTCTCCGTTTAGAATTCACATGAATAATTAATAAACGAATATTATTAACATAACAGGTGAATTGTGGGTGTAGAACACCGCTAGTGGCCCTTCTAAATATAATGTATTATATTGTTTTAATTATCATATATTTTGTATACATAACATTTATTAAACAAAAACAATACAAGCTTACAGTTTTACAACCAAATCGCTTATATGGTAGGTACAATACAATGTCAAACAAAACATAAAAGTATATTAAATTATCATACAACTAATACATATATTCAACAAGTAATACAAAATTAAACATTAACATTATTTGACATTACACAGAAACAATTCAAATAATCAGTATGCAATCATTCTTATAATATTAAGATGTATTTAGGTACAACCTTATATCATGACATACGTTCCCGACTCTGCCACAATATAAATCAGTATCGGGGCTATACTTTATGAGTTTATTTAATGAGTTGATAGCCTTGGCAGTAGGACTATTATTAACCCGAGAGATGGACCATGATGGCGGGTAAGCTAGCAGTTGGTGTCGCCTTCTACCACAGCCTCTCAAATATTGATCAGGTACATACAAATAAATGGATTCTCGCACCGATGGATTATCTACTTTGTTAGTCATCAACAAATAATAATGCATTAAAAGCATAAATTCTCGCCTGAATTGCAGAGTGTCAAGTCCGGCCATCCCGATCACAAATAATGAGGGATACATATAGGGGTAGTATCCATACTCCTTTTTATAAATGTACCGCGCGAATTTACGCTGGATCTTTTCCACCATAAGGGTGTATAGTTTTTCGTGCGGCTTCCATACAATTGCGTTATATTCTAATTTGCTGCGTACGTAAGCATTGTAAAGTAGTTTTATGACATGGACATTTGTAAAGGGATATGAAGTTCTGATAATAAAACCAAGAGATCTATTGGCATCCTTGCATATTTGAATAATATGTTCATGAAAATTTAATTTACTGTCAAAAATCAACCCAAGATCACGTATGGTGGTGACACGTTCAAGTGGTGCACCTGCAAGCGAATATGTTGTAGTTATTGGGGATCGGGATCGAGAAAATGTAATTGTCTTACATTTGGACACATTAAAAGACAGTTTATTCCTATCACTCCAGGCAACTATCGCATTTATGTCATTTTGCAGTGCCTCACAATCTCCAACATTAGTGACAGGAAGGAACAGCTTCAGGTCGTCAGCGAACATAAGACATTCAGACCTAGAGAGCACTCCTGGTAAATCGTTTATCATAATTAGGAATAGAGTTGGCCCAAGAGTACTTCCCTGGCTTACTCCAGATCTTGTGTAATACTCTTGTGATCGATGGTTACCCAGTTTTACGTACTGCCTACGATCCCTCAGATAGTCGGCCATAAACATAAGTAAAGTTAAACTAAAACCAAATGCAGCGAACTTTTGCAAGAGAATATCATTGTCCACAAGATCGAACGCCTTGGTAAAGTCGAAATAGGTAGCGTCAATCTCCCCACCAACGGGTCCCGCGTTGTCGTCGCGGTGGGGCTTAGTACCCGTGGCGCCCCCGAGCCACGGCGAAGCCAAGTGGACCCCAGAGGGGGGCTGCTCTTCGGGCTTTGGTTGGAAGTCCATGTGGGAGCAGCCCATGTTGCAGGGCTCTTATGGGGGGGCTCTGCAACAGGAGGGCCTGCGGTGTCGACGTGAGTCGGCACTGCGGCCGAGGAGTTGCGGGGCCGCGGCGGGAGAGGACTGTCGGTGTTCCGTTGCCGCTTTCCCTGCCTTCCGCGGTCCCGGCGGGGCCGCAGCCGTCAGTACTGCGGCGTGGTGGGCGGTGGGACGAACATCTGTCTCACCGCGGAGGGCCAGGCCGTCAGATACGAAAGTGTCTGACGGCTTTGCACGCGGCCCTCGGTGCCGGTCCCCCCACATTTTGGGGGCCATGAGGGGCCTGCCTCGGCGGGCAAGGCCGGGCTGCGGTGTTGGCGCAAGCTGGCACTGTGGCCCGGTGGTTTACGGGGCCGCGGCGGGTAGGAGTGTCGGTGCGCGCGTCGTTTTTCGATGCCCCGCATTCCCTGCCTTCCGCGGTCCCGGCGGAGCCGCAGCCGTTGAACTGCGGCGTGGTGGGCGGCGGGACCGACCACCTGTCTCGCCGCGAGAGGACCAGGCCGTCGGACATGGGGAATGTCCGATGGCTTTGCACGCGGTCCTCGCGCTGGTCGGTGGCTTGCGCCAGCCCCCTCTTTGGGGGCCATGAGGGGCCCGCTTCGGCGGGCATCGCCGGGAGGGTCGTGGACGTAAAGGCTGCGCCAGATTCCCATGACCCTCCCATCAAGGCGAGTGCGGGAGCACCGTGGGGTTTTAGTGGGTATTCCCGTGCCGTTTACCATCTTTGGCACGGGCGAGTCCCACATAACCACTCTGCCCTTCCCCGGGGTGGGGTGGTATGCGTAAATGCATTTCCCCACGTAAAAAAAAAAAAAAAAAAAAAAAAAGGTAGCGTCAATCTGACAACCTGCTGCCATGGTTGTGCCTATGTAGTCGACAAAATTTATATGATTTGTTAAGGTAGAGCGGGCAGGGCGAAAACCATGTTGAGAGTTATCAAAGTAACCTCCGATTTGTGCAAATATGTTGTTATATAAGATCGATTCAAAAATTTTACCAAATACAGACAATACAGCTATGGGCCTAAAGTTATTAACATCAGTAGATGATCCATTTTTTGGTACAGGTGTAACTCTAAAGACTTTCCAAGTGCTAGGATAAATATTATGACAAAGGCAGAGATTAAATATACATAAAAGTGGCTCTTCTAAAACAGAAATACAGTCTTTGATTAAATAAGCTGGTATGTTATCAGGACCATTTGCCGAGGATATTTTAAGTTGAGAAACTGCTTTCCTTAGTTCCTTTAGATTTATATTGTCAATGTTTACACCCGGAGCGACATCAATACCAATTGCATTTCGAGCTGCAATTTTTGGATCTAACAGAGGAGTATTTTTTTGGAAAACGGAGCTAAAGTGGTTTGCAAAAATATTAACAGCCTCTGCACCCTCAACCGTCCTACCGTTATAGATATATTGTCTAGTTTGTCCTCTATTCTGTCGTTTATCCTGTCCATAAATGCCTATGCCTCGTATGCGCCTGTCACCGCGGTCTCGAGTTTGAGTTCTGGGTTCGCAAAGTGTTATTTGTGAACTTCCCATCAGGAAATTCCCAATAGCAGCACGGAGTTGGAATTGTGCCCGGTGGATGGCGATAGGCTCACATGGGACCTAAACATAACAGGTGAAATGTGGGTATTATACACTTCTGCCATACCCTTCTTGGTAATAGAGGCGTGATGTTATGTTATGTATGTTATATGAAAATATATTGTATTGCTATACTCGACAACATTTTTTGTTAGAGATTTAATATAAACAGAATAAGAATCAAGTATGAACACTTTAGGTCTATCTTTTTTTAGTCCCTGTTATTAATTCAGCTACCAAGTTCTAGGTACCTAACAAACCTGAGAAACAAACGGTACCTCTAACTGAACCATCGCGCCGGTGCGTTAGGAGGTGGGCAGAGACAGAAAGGCAAGCCATAAACAATGCGTTGTTTACGTTCAAACGGGCCTTGAGCGGAATCGAACCCACTTGCGCAACTATCGACGCTAGCTAATGCTGTTGCTACGGACCATAGACTACGAAATTCTGTAGATGGGATTAACAATGGATGGTGCCTATGGGTAGATATTATATATTCGCAAAAATTTGTTCTGACTCTGGGTGTGCTTTGTGTGTGTGAAATGTATGTTTGTGAACATCCCTGCGGCCTAGGAGTTATTCCTAGTGCAAGCGTCGGTTTTAAAAAGAACTAACGGAATACAACTTTTCAAGTATACCTACAATACCTCTTATGCTGCCATTGTAGAAAATTCTCGATAATATGAATCATAAATTTATAAAGTACTATTACATTAACGCATAGCGTGTGGAATCATAATGCTCTATGGTTTTGTTGTACCAACTATATTAAATGTATCTCGCATATTTTCTAATATGTATCTCAAATTTCTTCTTCTTGAAAATAAAGCTGTAAAAATGTGATATCTATTTACAGTGATTTTGCTGATTTATGATCTAGATATGTTGTCGCATTTTTACTGTACTTACAGACATAAGGTCTTTTTTCATACATTTAAAGGTAAAGTAAATTATTAGTATTAGCGTTGTTTCCAGGCAAGTTCTAGCCACGTATTTGCGTATTAAAGCAATAGAACCTTTCTCGTACCAGCTAGTAGCTTGAAGTACGAAGTATGCTACGCTATTTCTTATAATCATCAAGCTTTTCAGCATTATAGATCCAGCACATCTATTTCAGGTATAAAACTGCAACTCAAGCATTCACATCATATCTGCTACCACACTCTATGGCCGGTTCGTCGACCCCCGCTCGAGGCCTACCGATTCAACAACAACAGCTGAGCGTTGCATTGACACACACATCCCCACTTACTCACACACACAAACCTCGCACGGTTTGTTTAGATCTAGTGCGTACAATGCGTGTCACGCACACACCTACAATATAGGACATGCGTACGCTCACACACATTAGAACGTAGTGATGTGTGCGCAACGTGTATGTCGAAATACTCTTGTACAAAGTTGTTTTTTAAATTAGAATATGTAATTGAATTTTGATGTCTAAGTACTTCATTAAGTAAGAACAGATCACAGATAAGAGTTGTTAGAAAAAACATGAATATACAGAAAGTCGGTTTGTTTGGTTGAAACGAGGCGGGTCAATTGGGGCTTCGGTACACTTTTGTTCTTTGTGTGTTGAAGGTTTACTAAATAGAAAGTCAGAGTACACGGGCTTTCTATGGGATCGTCCGATTTCGACAAAACATCGCGAATAAGCAGTATCATAATAAGACTTGCGCAATAGATGTATTTGATTTTTTTCACCTTCAAATTACTTCGAAGTTTGAATGTCATTGATGTCATTTCAGCGTGCTTGGGTCTAACACGAGCTTAGCAAATCTTTTAAATATTTTGGTTCTATTATTCTCTGTCTCCTTTTCTTCGGTAAGAAAAATGAAGAGATTGAAAATTATTCAATCATTACATTCGGGATACGTTGTAGATTCTATTCTTTTTGGTAGACCATATGGAGGAACGATCTTTTGTCTATGGCAGGCCTCAACACAGGAACAATCAACGTTCAGAAACATGAGTTTCTGAACGTTGATTGTTATAAATTATGTATCATAATGTATTATTTGCTCAAAAATATGAATTAACTTTTTAATATCCATACAAATACTTAATGAAATATCTGATGTATTTAACTATAAATAAAAAAATATCTACATTAAACAATTTTTTTTAAATTCTTTATTGTGTACAAACAATACAATATAAATAATAAACAAAAATAAAAGTATACAAAATGCGAGCTCAGCTTTATCGTTGTTTTTGAATACCTATAGTATCCGAACGGACTTAAAAATTAAGTTTGTAACTTTGTGTTTGTGTTTTGTAACTTTGTTTTATTCGTAAATGTGAACTTTTTATTTATTCCTTAAAATTCCTAATTAGTAAAAAAATAAGTGACAACAAAATTGTACTGACCCCGGAGGAGTAAAAAATACAGTAGGATACAGTGTTAAGTTTTCTTTCCTTGTTATCTTTTATTTCAAAGCGTTATCTTCTCATGTTGGTGAAAAGTTGTGTGTGCGACACGTGATCAAAGTTATTTACATGTTGTGCTTTTGAGTGTTATATAAGTATATCGGAATTAGTACTTAGCTCTCTTGTTGCACAAATAACTATTGGTGTTGTGTTAAAACTAAAATGGACGCAATATTATGATAGATATAGCTGGTATATTATATATAAGTAGTAACAATTTTACAGGATGCCCTTTAACATCTAAAAGTTATTTATTTGTCCAAGCGATTTTCTATTTGTACGTCCTTTTCTATCCATAAAAGATTAATTTCTGTAGATACAATTATTCGTGCCTTTGAATTAAATTAATTTGCCTCAGACCTCTTTTGTCTTATTTATGAGTGTTTTTTCAATAGACGAAAGTAATCAACTACAAAAAAATATATATTTATATGAATGGTAATTATTTAATGATTGGATTATTAAAAATTGGAGTAATCGATTATATGCGCTAATGTGCATATAATCAATAACTGATTACATGACATTAGATAAAAAAAGATATTCCTAACGCGAAAAATATGTGTTGTAGGTATAGAAGTTTGAAAGTTTTAAAGTGTTCAGCTACTTATGTTGTTGACTGTACAAACCAACCCACATATAATATAATATTCGTTCGCTGTACTCGCGAGCAGCACTCAGCATTAGCTTCCACCTCACGTACTAGTCCCAATTACCCAGCATGAGCAATTAAAGAACATGTCACAACAGCAACCAGTTAAATGTACAAAAACACCACTGTTTATACACTCGACACCAACAGGCTGCGAACGTATTAGGCTAATGGTTCCACGCTACCGGTTGGCTGGCGAAATATTTGCGACGATAAATTTTGTCTCAAATATACTAAAATGCTGTTTAGAATGAGTGATCTATAGTTGCTAGAAGAAGAAGAAGAAGTTGCTAGTAAAATCTATATCACCTATAAATCATCTATAATCTATATTATCATCTATACCAAGAAAGGTTTTAATTTAAAAAACTAACGTCATTTATTAGTAGACCATTTAAGGATAGACTCCCGAGCGCCGTGCTTTCATACTAACGTAATATGGGTTTAACTTTAATATTATTAAGTTTTATCTATTTTTATAGATAATTCATATCTCAAACACTAAAATGTTTGTTCGTGGCCATTTTGTCAATATTGCTTTAATCATTTATTGAGTGACGAAAAAATGGGCGCCAACAAACATGCATTTTAATGTTTTAGATATGCTTTGTCTATAACTATGGATTAAATCTAAATATTATTGAAGTTAGACCCATATCACTTTTGTATGGAAAACGGCCAAGTAATTATTTCCCCTTAATTTCGTCGTAGAGCTTAGAAATGGAGAAGCTGCGGTTTGGTTAGTTTAACTCCTTCTTCTTCTACCTATTACTATTATTCGAGTTATGATATATTATATATGCTTCCTTTACCTTGCGCTATTCACTCATGCTTCAATCACGAAAATTAGAACAAATTAAAAGCAGCCAAGTTAGAATCGTGCTTACTTTTAACCCAAGGTCGATAAGTTGATTTGCATAGCCTGTCATAATTGTCTATGACACGCGACAATCCCTCCTTCATTATGCCGTGCTAATGCCTTATAACTATAACATTATAGCCATTGATACAATTTGTTATAATTTGCCTTTGTTGCGCAGCATTGTTTGCGCTCAATTGTTTCTATAATTACTTAGAATATCGATGTAATGATGATTAGCATTCCACTTTGTGTGCGAAATAATGATTTATTGTTTAAAATAATTTGTATTTATATATTAAGAATATTTGTTATATATGATTGATGTATTTAAAGTATTATGTTTGTGTAATTTTTAAAGGAGATGTTAAAGAACCCTAAACGCGAAAAAAGCTTTGGGGAGGAAGGTCCTTTGTCTTACCAGTGCAGCAGTGCCCTGTCGTCAAATTGCGTGACCATTATACTATAGAACCTCTATTTGTTAGTAAGATCATACATTTGAATTCATAGCTGCCTCGATAGTCTTGTGGTTAGCGTATGCGCCTCTCACTGCGAGGTCTCGAGTTTGATCCCGTACTTTCCGTGAAGAAATTCTCAATAGTAGCACGGAGTTGGAATTTGGTGGATGGCATCACCCGCTATCCCATGGGACCTTAACATAACAAGTGAAATGTGGGTGTTGTACACCTCTGCCATCCCCTTCTGGGTAATATAGGCATAATGTTATGTTATCATACATTTTAAGAAGCAAGATATCGTAGTCTCAGTCGTATTTTTAGGGTTCCGTAGTACCTACAAGGAACCCTTATAGTTTCGCCATGTCCGTCTGTCTGTCCACGGCATAGCGACGAAACCGTTGGTGCTAGAAAACTGAAATTTTGCATAAACATGTATGTTAACTAAACAAAGAAAGTCGTAGAGTAAAATTTGGAAAAATATTTTTTTTTTCAGGTAGCTCCCCTACATGTAAAGTAGGGATGTTTTTTTTTTATGTCGCCTACCCCATAGTGTGGGGTATTGTTAGATAGGACTTTTAAAAACGTTTAGGGGTTGCTAAGACAGTTTTTTGATTTAGGGATCCGTTTGCGAGATAATTAACTTTAAAGAGCAAATTTTTGTTCGAGTAGGGCGTCCCCCCCCTTCTAAAAGCTAAACTACTGGATCCTAAAATCTGAAAAAAATTGTGTCGGTAGTACATGTAATGAACTTTAAAGGAAAACTATAGCGGATAAGTTCACTTCATTAGTTCAAGAGGAATAGGGGTCCGAAATGTCAGATGCAGTTACTCAGAATATTTCGTTCAAAATTCTTGAAACATAAATAAACATACATAATACATATATAAAATCACGCCTTTATCCCACGGGGGTAGGCAGAGACGATGGAACGCCATGTGCTTCGCTCCTTACATACTTCTTTCGCTTCCTTAACATTCATACATCTCGTCATACGTGCTAGCTAGTTTCGTGTACTACAAACATTTCCTATCTGAAGGACGCTATTTATCTGGTTACTTTAACTTAATTAGTTCTAGAGTAATTGGGGTCCAAAGTGTAAAATGCAGTTACTTAGAATAATTCGTGCAAATTACAAAAACCTTTAAAAGTAATGACTTGTATGAAGATGTTACTTGTTTAATACAGATAGTAAATCCCTTTTAAGTCGAAATATGTTGTTACGACTAGCTACGGAAGCCTACTGCGCGTGGCCCGACACGCACTTGGCCGGTTTTTTCACAGTATATTCGCGGGCTGTAGGTACTTACCTATATAATAACCACTTATGTGAACAATCCCGTTCACAACGTGACGTCACGTAAAAAATAAAGGCCTATAATAGAAAAGTCAATTGGATAACTGTATCAGTAATTGTTTTGATTATCTCACCGAGATACAACCCATTTGTATTAAAGTGTGTTTGTAATTTATATCAAAGAATATAATTAGAAATCAATACTGTAATCACAAATAAAATTGCATCAGCATAGAGTTGTTTATAAAAACGATGAATACCATGAGCCATAAATAATTTAAATAAATAGCCAAGTCGTTACGTGGGAGCATAACAATTATTATTGTAAGGAATATCTAATTGATTTTATTACTCATTTGATAGATGTTTAAATGAACATATATAATAACACGCGCTAGATTTAACTCTAACTACCGGGTTTTTCTTTAAAAAACTACTAGGACCTAGTAAAACGAAACCATACTTCTACAGTTATGTTATAAAGCTAAAAAGAAGTATTCATCTGATTGCTGGATAACCTAGAAAGATGGTATGCCGATGCGGTGCCAGCCCCAAACAATGGCTCACCTTCTTTCATGCCCCCTATGTCCTATCACCAGCACCATAAACGATCTGTGGAACGCCACTGATAACGCAGACAAAATTTAAACTACTTGTTTTTCCTTTGACACGCAAAGAAGAAGATTGCTGGATAGCCCTTTAATGAAGGTAGGCTGATAACTTCACGCAACAGTCTATAGGGGCGGAGTAACTAACCATTGACGCAGGTAAAACCGTAGGTAGCAACTAGTAGAAATATATTTTAGGATTGTTATTTAAACGCCTATAAAACTGACGACTAATCAACGACGAAAAATCAAAGCTATCATCGTCACCCCATAACACGGTGACCTCCAGATTTAGTTGGTTCCAGGAGCAGTAAATTACCTCGTAATGTCGCCATTTAAATCATCGCACATTACCCAGAACCGTAGATAAAAAGCGAGCTTTCAAAGGAATCGAGAAGTCGATAAAATGGCGGTACATAGATAAATACAAATAAATCAAACAATTAATGTCAACAGCTGAAAATACTAGTGTCCCGTTAACTGGACGCCTGTCACACCGAAGCGAATCAGAAGACAAAAACACTTCGTGTTCGTACAACGAATCTTCAGGCAGTTGATTTGACATTAAGTGCCGATAACTACTTCTTTAAATGATCTTACCTTGAAATGACTATAAATAATATTGCCGAACATATTGACTATCATTATGTTTATTATGCAAGCTTTTGTCGGATACAAAAGATGACAAAAATGGAAATCATTAAATAAATCAACGTGCCTCTATATGGAACCTTTGATTTATAGATATATTGCAGTGCCATCTTGTTCTTTGTTCTACTAATTGAAAAGCTTTTCAAATAAGGATTAAGCAAATGAGACTGACGAGACGATGTTTTCAACTTAATCCATATTTCTTTGATAACACATAATAAAGATATATTTTTAGATGTCTTAGATGATAATTACTTGTCTTGTAAACATGTCTGACATATAATCAGAATAAAATGCATCGTGAATTATAAATATAAATTATGATTGACGTTCACATGCTTAACTTCTTATTGATTATTTTTAAAGCATTTAGCTTCACTTGCATGCTCAGATTGAAAAACCAAAATGGACATGAAATATCTATGCAAAAATGTCTGCGAGACCTCGCAGGGGAGCGGGGGGCGGTCGATTGTATCCGTGCTAGTGTCAAATCATAAGTTTAGTTGTCCTATGAATAACTAGTAGTAGTTATTCATAGGATTTTACATAAGTGCAAGAGTGGCACTCTTCCACATTTAGCAGCGGGGGACGCGACGCCTGACAATGACGCCTCCGGTTGGCTTATATCTCCGAGTTTACGTGTGTTTTTACGAACATTTATTTTACTTTAGTTATTTTTACTTGAATTAATGTTTTTGTTAATAAATATAATTATGTTTTTGTGTCCATGTATGAGTAATAACTTGATTATGATGAATAATGAGACAAAAACAAAAACCGTTCTCTCAATTTTAAACTATAACATATGTATTAAACTATTACCAAATTAAGTTCGAAAATATATCAATTTTTTTTATGGATATTATAAAAGTAAATGAATAGTTAATTAGTGATTGCAATATGTTTGAATTTAACTTGTCTGTTATGTGTACTGCAACTGTTCTTAACAGAAAATCTAGCTTTTTAAATTTAGTCTTAATGTAAGAATTATTACAATCATAAACTTCTGGTAAAAACATATAACAACTCACCCAAAATGGTGTGACTGAGATGTTTTTACAACCATATATTAATTAGGTCCCATGTGTTAGAAGATATAACTGGTAAAATAGTTACAGTTCTTAGATTTAAAAACCCAATCGCAATATTATGTCGATATTACAGGAACCAAATATCCGTTTAAAAATTGTAATCGGTGTAAGAGCACCCCAATTTGTAGCACAAAAATAAACAAGCTACATCGTGTGGTTTTAGGAAAGTGGTTCAAACAGTTGTGCTCGGCGACCGCAGCGCTTTGAACAGCACTTCTTGGAAGAGCTTATGGGCTCGCTGCGAGAATACAACATTGTAATGAAAGTGTTTTATTGGAACTACTAACAGATGCAATTTGTATCAGTTTGCTGTTTTACGGCATCGTTATTGGGCCAGCTTTACTATATTTTTTGAGGAATGAGGGAATTTTAACAAATCTCAACCATAAGTAAATGAAAACCTATATGCAGCCATAGACCATTGCTTGCACAAAAGTACCGATTAGATGATGAAATACAACCAGATGGTGGGTAGTGTACCTGCCTGCGACGCCGAAGTCGCGGGTTCGATTCCCGCTTAAAACAAATCTTTGTGTGCATGAACATGGGGATTAGTCTTAGTCTGGGTGTTTCTATGTACTTACAAAAAAAAAATATAAGTATCAGTTATTCTAGTACCCATAATACAAGCTCTGCTTAGTTTGGGACGAGATGGCGTTGTGTGTAAGTTGTGAGCTATTTATATTTATATATTTATTAATAAGCTGTGATCGATCCACAAAAGAAATTTGTAGATGTGTCGTTTCATCTGAGAACTACGGTGTTATGCCTCAAGTGCCAATTCAGGGCCTGATCTCACCATCAAAACAGAACACAGTGATGCAAGCTATTTGGTGGCAGGTTATAGGTGACACAAGAGCGCTATCACACTACACATGACTTCGTTTGTATTCTTTATCAGTTTCACATAAAACTACTCATTTTATTATCATCCAGTAGGTTAATTCTCTATAAATAGCAGTATTTTTATTATCTCTTTTTATTTGCGTTTTATGTAAACAGACACAGAGCTAATATTGTTTTGTGAACGCACATGATTGTTTTAAATTTTTTTTATCAGATAGGTACTTATTTATTTTATCTGTTATGTTTATTTGGCTTGTTATCTTTATCGTAATTGACCTTAGTTAATCAAATATGTACTTGGTTTTAATTTGAAGCAGTTTTGTAATTATTTTTCTAGAAATAAACTTTGAGGGCATAAGTTCGTGCTATACTTGTCGTATTTTTCAGACAAATAGATACATAGCAAAGATGCACCTTGATGGTAACTACAACATATAAATTACCATACGACTAAAAAGGTCCAATTTCACCTGTTCCTCATAAAGTTTCAGATAAATTAGTGCCACTTTATTTGGATATTTCGTATGTCAGTAAAAAGTTCCGTATAGGAACTGGGCCTAAGTATAGATTTATAGTAAGTAAAAGAGAGAGAAGTAGGAGTGTAGCAGTTGTGTATAACACCCACATTTCACCAGTAAAACAATATTTTCTTTGTTTTTTAATTAGTCCTTCATCATATAAGTAATACAAGCACAACTCATTTAGAAGCCTAGTACGTCCTTTAACCTATAAAGCAATCGTTGTAATTCAAGTTGCACTACACACATATAAAAGGCACCAATAATATAAAATCAATTATGAAACGCAGAAGGTTCACTTAAAATCATCCCAATTAGTAATGAAAGGCGAATAATTAATATCAACATAGCAATATAATACTACAAGTCCATAATAATATTATGCTCCTACATAACCTATAATTATACCCTCAAAAACATCAACGCCTTCATGTTTTGAATTGTGAATTGCAATTAATGTATTAATTTGTTTTCTTTACGTTTATGTACTTTAAAGATTAGACAGCTGTATGCTCATTTCAAACCTTATAATACTAAAATTAATTTGAACTTTAAACTTCGACAAACTTTAAGTACACAACGCGGTATTGCTGCCAGCATTTTGGGTAGGAGGTCTTTTGACAGTGACTTATTAAGTTTAGATTAAGTTATTATACTAGTTTAATTTAAGATCCAAGAAGTATATTTTTCTTTAAATAGAGGTGTCCTTAACTTTATAAATAATAATCCAAATATTTACTTATGTGTGCATCATTTCTGTCATAGTCATGTGGGTCTTCTGTACCACCAGTAACCAAGTATTTACTACTTGGTGTGCCAGAGATAATAGGAGTATACGTCATCGCCACAAACAAGTCGGTAAGCATTTTTAATGGCTCTTCATTTGTATTTTTAGCGCGGACCAGTTGAAACGTGTTCGTTGATAAATATCATCGCTTTGTAAGGGATACATGGGCTTATGACAATTATATTTTATAGGATACAATGCAAGTTTAAAATTACCTAAAGATTCACAAATGTTCACTAAAATAGTCAGGAACTTTGGCACGTAAAAAAATACGAACTTGATTTAGTATAAGGTATTCCGCAGGCTTGCTTAACCTTTCTTAATCTACACCTACGTTTTATTTGTTTATGTTTATTTTATATTTCTGTCACTCAAGTCACAAACGAGCATAGAACTTGATTGATGATTATGGTAGCAGAGGCTCCTTAAAAGCGAAAAATATAAGAGAAAGAAAGAAGAAATAAAGAAAATATTTTTTTTAATTTCGCACTCAGATAAATATATACAAAGTACAAGCATAACCAAAATGGAAAAAAACTCTACTATTAGTGTGGAAATAATGGTGACCACTCGGCTACAATGCTGTGGTACCAACATTGCTGATGTAATACACAGTAAAAGCTTGATAAACCATCACTCGTAGGAATCAAGCTAAAATCGTAGCATATGTTTACAATCCATCAACTTTCGTATCCCACACATTTCCTTTCCAAATCCCTTTTAAACCATCAATGGCTTTTATAAATAAGACTAACATTCCATAAGGTGTGCTAACACCATGTGATAACTCATTGAGAGCGAGACATGATGGCCGTCGTGGTGAGATGGTGTTTGCTCGCGTAATGCTGCAATTATCGCCTGCAATGATGGATGGATGCAGCTGTATGCACTCTAATCTGTAAATTGATATAAATATACACATTACATTACAGTGGCGTATAGTTATGCCGACAATACACACACATGCAGAGGATAAGGCTCTTTTAATAACCTGTTTTTTATACTTTTTGTAATGTAAATGTATTAATCTAAACTACCAACTGAGATTGGGTTTCGTAACAGTCAAAGTATTGGTATTTGGAACCTCTCAATTCCACTAAGAAAAAGTTGAAAAATATGGGCACGGCAGGATTTGAACCTGCGACCCTCAAATCCTGCCGGCCTGCACATCGGAAGCTGCTTAAGACAGAAACAAATGGATGAACGTGACGTCACGAAATGACGTAACATACAGTTGAGAAATTTAGTGTCCTGGCAAGAAGAAACCTGGTTGATTTAAGCGGCTGCCCGGTGTGCAGAAGGTCGCAGCTTCAAATCCTGCAGGTACCATAATTTTTCAACAGTTTCTTAGTATAATTTGCTAAGCATAGCCAAATGCGATAAAAATAATCAACACAAATCTCTCAATTCCAATTAGTTTAAACTATAATTATAGCTTTGTGTACAGATTATGATGATCAGTACATATCATAATAATTATGATGTAGGGATGACCATTTGATATTCACTTTGAAGCTGCTTCTACAAGCATATATTATATGGCCTCATTGCTATATATATATATGTATATAATAAAACATTGTGTTTCATCTTCCAGGATGATTGCCATATTGTCATCATATCTTAAATGTATCTCAATCTATATATCCCCTTTTAATAGCAACAAAGAAGTAACAGCACGAACAGACGAATATACAGCCTATATATTATCAGCATCACAATAAAAGAAAGTTACATCTCAGATTACAACACAAGTAATGATTGATATAAATTTGAATGCTTAATAAAATGAAAAGCCCATAATGAGCATAATGATATCCATTGTGGTTCAGCTCGATACAAAGGCTGGCCCTGTTCAATCGCTGCGGCTTTCACTGCCCGGAGTCGAACCCGCGACCTTTCCTATTTACTACGATCGGAGCACGATCGGATACAAACAAATTATAACTAGTATTCGGTGTGTTTTCAATGTTTGCGGCGATACGATTTCTAGTGTTGAGTAATTTAACCTATGTTTTTAAGGAGGAGAATTTATTATAATAATCATCATATATAACGTCTTTATTGCAACAGTTATATAGAACCTCCTTTTTTGAAGCCGGTAAAAAATCGTCAATATTGAGAATCAAATCAAAAATATCGCTGAGTTTTAGAGGATGATACAGAATAATAACGTAAATACAGAATAAGTAGCAATTGCCCTTATTATATTGTCCTGGATTTTGTATTTGAAGTTATGGTTGAAATAAGTCTAGATTATCAACTAAAACATCTAGACTTGTAGATAGCCTATTTTGAGCAATATGGCCGGCAGTCTTGATCCTATATCTTTAGACACTATTTATTCTAGAAACTTGCTGGACGCAGTAAAACTGTACGATAACAAAGATCGTGATTTTGATATTAAATACAAAGATAGATTATAACTTCTACTTATAATCTAAAATAAAATTTGCGGCGTGGCTCAGGTTTGTCACCAAAAAATATATTAGATATAAATTCGTATTAACAAAGTAACGTTTGTAATAATAATAATAAAATAATAAATAATAATATAAGACATGAAGGTCCTAGTAATTACAGGTCTAATACATTATTTCGTTATTACCTACAAAGTTGACGACAAAAACATTAATAACTAAGTAAAGATCTTTTTCTTAAAATATAAAAATGGCAAAAAAATAAGACCATGCATAAAGGTGAACTAGGAGGTGCTTATATTAAATTCTCTGACCATCTTTTAATTTAAAACTAAACATTAAATATTTAACCGATTTATATTTTATCTTTCCGAAACGAAAGTTAAACTTCAAGGGACATAACAAAACAACAGTAATCTTGCTTTTTATACTTCCTTCCACCAAAACAGGTCTTACGAGAAGTCCTAATGGAGCCAAGCCTCGCGTTAAACGCGTTATGATAATTACAGTGCGGTGGGCGTGCCTCGCCGATCGACGCACGCGCAGGCTAATTGTGCTGCCTCTTTGTTCCGACAGCCTCGGAGAACTTCGGGCACGCTCGGCGATCATCGAAAATTATAGTCTCAATGCATATTGGCGTAAGATGAAAATGTGTGCACACATTTTATAACCCAGCTGCCCAATAAATGGTTTTGTTTAGTGTGGTGGCGCAAACCACAGGCTATGACCAGCATGGCTATTCTGTAAAGATGACTAATTTCCAGTCGATTTCGAAAGCAATTAATAATTTCGTTTGAAACCGGTTCATCTCGGATTTAGTGCATCCTTATTTCCATACATATACGGTTGATAACTGCTTGGCAAAAAAATTGACAGCTTGCCAGTTACTATCCTCTTGCAGGTTTGACAGCTTTACAGGCAAGTAACGCAATTTCTTATGTCAAAATCGGAAACTGGTCATGGAGCAGTTTCTTAGTAATTTCTTGTACTTTGGCGAGATAAAATAATGATATTTAAAAGGTTTTTTTACTTCAGATTAACGTTATACATCAAATCAATAACTGTTTAATACTATGTATGTCATAAAATACTAATTAAATACGTAATGCAATAGAATTTAGGTCATATTATTTTTAGTCATATATCTCGAGATTTTTCATACGAAAACTTATAAATACGACAAGTAGTAGCACGAATTATGGCAGTCTGGGATATAAAAAGCACTTAATGAAAATAATGTATCTTCAAAATATTGAAACAATAATATTATGTAGCTAAGTTGTAGGCTTCCTCTTTCTCGCCAAACTAAACAAATTTTAATGAATTCTGGCACACGGGTAAGTGCTTTTTATCGACGTAGTTCAAATCTAGTTACATACTTTAATAAAAAACGAAAAACCTGATTCATTCCATTTCATGGATGGTGGAGACCTTTGCCCAACAATGGGACAATACAGGTTATGCACCAGATAATGTAACTACTTACATTCTGTATTCACGATTATTATTATTTATTTGGAGTTTACATTTATAATTTCTTATGTACGTAACGTAGTGTCTATGTCTATGATAATTATGTGAGAGAAATAAGAATATATTAAAGAAAAATCAGAAGTTTTGAAAAATTTTATTATTTCACAGAATTTCAGGAACATTTATTTTCTTCTAATGTTCGCTAGGCTTGCACTGATGAAACTTAAGTCTAAAAAATGTTTAGATCTGAAATCAACCGCCGCTATCATCTTATCATAATACTATTATAATATAGGTGTGCTATATTCGTGTATTGAACCTGAAAGACAAAAAACATTACAACACAAGTGAGAGATATGTGATTTCATCGTGTCACGGAGGACTAAGTAGAAATTATAACGCATACTCACTGTTTCTAGTACATAGCAGTAGCAAAGAGTTAAAATCACATTTATATATCGTTTTTATAGTTGTCTTAAAATATTATCTCGATCTTTGATATTTGTTTTGTATTGAGGATAACTTTTTTTTCCATTACATCGCGTTCCATTCTTATTTTATTTAATTTTAAGCACTCCTTTTACACTAAAGAGAAAATCTCTCCGAAAATACCTCTTACCATAATGACTTATATTGTGTTTGTTGTTATAATGTGTTCAGTTTTCTTTTGATATAATCAGTTATATAATTTGAATTTTATTGTTTGAATTTGTTACTTTCTTAATTCAGTTCAAAGCTATTTATATGCTTTTTGTTGTAATGAAACGCTCCAATTTTTTTTGGTAAAATATCCTTCATCCAAGGGTAAAAGACATTAGATGCCACAGAGTAAAAATACATTTTAGTAGGTGTCAACAAGAAGGTTTTATCAATACAAATAATACTAATAAAAATAAATAAAACTAACATCATAAGTATATTTGCCACTGAAAGATAAGGTCAACTACGTGATATAAAATTCTAGAATAATGGATAAGTATAATATAATTTCACTAGGGTAAAACATTAAAATGAAATAAAATTGGTACTTACTAATTAAATATGAATAATTGCACAAACAACAAACTGAACTAGCTAATTACACCTAAAGGCACTTTAATTAATATTTAACAATGATTTTTTATTTGTTTTTTGGACCTAAATAAATATTTTTATTTTCAATTTACTAGGTAATGCAGCAAAAAGGAAAACAATTTTCTACGTACTCTAAATGTAAAGAATTGTCCGCCAGTTTTGACGTTCAATTTTTCTTTTGCTCATGCACGCTTTTTTAATATTTTTTTTGTCTCAATTCCAGATAGACAATAAAATAATAGACAAATTTAGTGTTTTTTGTTTTATTTTATTACGTGTGAACGAAGCATACATTTGAGGAGAGTAATTTGATTGCGTTATGTCAAAAATGCGTGTTTTGACAGTAACTATTACTATTTGACAGTAACTATTACTTAAGAAACCAGAAATTATATCTGTTTGACAGGAATAATTACTTTTTGACAGAAACTATTGCAAAAGAAATCACAGTCATCTTTAGGGAATAAGTCTACAGATTTCAGGACGAATTTACTTTAGTTTTACTTTAAAGCACTACAGTTTTTATCTATAAAGATATAAACGGTAGTGATTTAAAGTAATATACAGGGTGGATGCGACATAGCGACATTTCTTTAAACCAGATAATCTGTACATGCCCAGTATTAATTTCCAGTGGTCCAAAATTAGCTGACACAAAAACTACGAAAAAATTTTTCGAACAAACTAAATGGATTATTTTATGTAAACACATCTTTACTCACCGGCAAAGCGGAACGGCAACGTCGCACACAGCTCACAGCTTATGTCAAAATCATGTGATTGCTCCCAATTACAGGCCGTATTCAAAAATCACAAATCACATAATTTAGCACAAAATCACTTCAATCAATTCACGATGTATAATTTCAATTAATAATTTTCAATTAAATGTTTAAATTTTCGATGTGTGCACCGTTTTGTTCAATACATAAATTGTAGCGACGCACAATATTGTTTTTTAACTTCGTCATAAATAAATAAATAAATAAATAATTTGAATTTTTTACATTAGACAGAACGCCAGAAGCAATTACACTATCCAATGACAAGGCCCAAATACACACATTCACTCACTCAAGCACACCCAGTCTCAGAACAAATCTTTGCGAATCACTCAAAGATTTGTCCCATGTGGGGATCGAACCCACAACACCAGCGCAGTGGAGAGCGGCGAGGCGACCGCTTAAACCACTACACCACACGTGCAGACATAAGATCACTATTCGCCGCTAATCTTTTTACTTTATCAAAGGCCGAAATAACACGTATTCGCAATTCTTCCATTGTGTTAACGTCTGTATTCGCTACAGACATTAGCACAATAAAAGAATTCTTCACTTCGTTTTTCACAAATCCCCACAAAAAAAAAGTCCAGAGGAGTTAAGTCCGGGGATCGTGGTGGCCACCCGACGGGCCCGAATCGACCATTTTCAAAAAACTCACAAAACAAATATCCAATAAAAATCTGTGTCCTGTCACAATAATAAACTTAGCACTAATTACAAATTAAGTTTGAGTCCGTTCACATCACAAAATTTAATACAAAAACATGGCACCGCGCCGGCGTCTTTGAGATTAAAATATTTCCGAGAATGCGCAATCTATTTCCCGTAAGATTGCCGATTTTGCACTAAACAAATTTAATTATCTTTCGTTGGTGACGCGGTTTGAATGCATTTGAATTTGCGTCTCTTTTACTCATATTGAATTGGAGACATTAAAGAGAGATGAACTCTTTTATTTACTTCTCTAGTAATAATTAGTCAAGTAAGTAACTAACTCAATACTTTAAATAAAGTTATTTAAACTGCCCGGAAGTTACGTACTTGAGTGTTACCAGTTTAGGCTGTTGGTAGGTTGGTAGGATTGAATTTTCATAGAATTTTTACAAACAAAGCGTACATTCGAACCGCAAAGTTACATCGATTTAAGATAGCATGAAAATTAAGCTCTGCAAAAAAAAACTTTTTGTAAATACCACAGAATGCTGTAGTAAAGATATAAAGTATTAAGTGGTAGAGCCATTGTGAACGAACATGAAAAAAAGCTTTTCCGTTTCACATAAAGGGCCATCAAATAGTAGTAATCCCGTTATCTGGTTGATGATAAGATTATAACTACCAATTTGTTTGTTTCTTATTTTGTAACATAGTGACAAAGCCGTGAAATAATTCTTTCATAAATGTCAGTGGCGAGACCTACCTACAGCATACAGCCCCAATCGTCCGGCTAACGTTACTAACATGTAGACTCAGCGCCGTCACTCATTGCTTGTGGCCAGAGTTGGAACTAAACATAAATCAGAGGGATTTTTTTGTCTATTAGTATCATGTTGGTCCCATCACTTAAAAGAAGATTATTATTCAGCAGTTTTGTCAATGCAAAGTTGCGTACCCTTTTACCTCAGAGCTGGCTTTTGTGTCTGAAACTTCAGGGTTTAAATTTACCATCAACGAGATAACAGTAATCCAAGCACTAAAATTAATTGATAACATTCGACCTGAGACAGTGAAAATCTTCTCCGTCGAGTCGTTCCCAAAAGCTCTACCATTTACTACCTTTATTTTCTATCCTTATTATAGCGTTCTGTACACACCAATGAGTAAGGATTACTCACTGCTGCCAAGTCCATAATTTGCATGTCGTTAGATTCGATATCTTTAGTCGCTAAACACCTTATCCTCGCCGGCGACAACGAGCTTTTCTTATTTTGCTTAGTTTTAATTGGCCTTTTTTTATAATAATTAAGTAAATGTAATAAAATAATAAATAAATGACTGAATAGAATAAACCTAGAAAAAGTCGCTAAAACTTTTTTTGTAGGCAAGGTAAAAGTTCCACACAACGCAGGTGACAAAGACGCTAAATTGGCAACACTGGCTGTTCTCCCATCCTTGTCCGTAAATGAAAGCGCAAGCGCCGTTGTTGTTTATTTTCTATTTTAAGTGTTTTATTTGTGATGTGACACGACGCAAAGAGAAAAAATTGAGATGTAGTATTATAATATTGTTCTGTGTGTTCGTGGCGTTCGAATAAATTAAAACGTTTGACCGCAAATAGAGACCTCATGACCAAAGTAAGTAGTTCGCGCCGATGGGCACTCTGTGAATTTAGGGATGCAATTGAATTTTATTCAAAGTGATGTTTGTGATAATAACGTGTGACTTTCCGTGGTTGTGTATGTGAAATTCAAATGTGAATACGCGATGCGATATGAGTGCGTGCGCGCTCTTAGTGATGCCGGTTGCATGCGACGTTGCCATCCATGGCCTATTTTGGTAAGTAAGGGGTCTTTACACTGTACGAGCCATGTAACTTGTTTAACGTTGTATTTCTCGTATTTTTCTCGTCATGTGATTTTGGACCACTGGAAATCAATATTGAGTGTGCACAGAATATGTGGTTTAAAGAAATGTCGCTATGTCGCATCCACCCTGTATATAATATATTATTATATTATATAGATATAAATCTCTCCTAGCAAAGAAAATGTACCTAATATTTTAAATTATCTTATCGTAAACTCGAAGGGGCCTTGCGACCTGTAACAGGGTATCTTCAGGCACCAGTCTCTCGCAAATTGACCATTTACATTCTTATAGATGTAGTTAGACACAATGTGTTAAGAGAAAATTAATGATATTATTGATAAAAAAACTGTGTAGCATTCGATCTTATTTAATTAAGTAATAACAATACATGTGGCCCAAAATTAAAAAGGTCAGTAGCTACTATACTGCCGCTATCCGGATGATTTTTAGAATAGGCCCTGACAGCGAAACATATTATGCTGTATCTGTTGTACAAATGTGAAAAACACTTGTAAAATAAGTATTCTTTGATGATCAAGGTCTATAAAAAATATCCATAAAATTTAAACAGCTTGCATAATTATAAAACTGAACTTTATCATTTGCATCACTATACATAGGAGCCGTCGAAAAGCTGACGTCAAGCTCCCTGGAATCGTGCACAGATTTCTCAGAACTGTTTATCTGTATCATAAAATCGGCGAGTTGTTACCTAACAACAGAACTCGCTAATTATAGAAAAGAAAACCAGTTTTAAGAGGTTTTCGCTTGCACCTTGTCTCGTGCCTTTTGTGTTTTTTTTATTTGGTGTGATGTCATCTTTGAAAACATTGCAATAAGGAATCAAATATACCTTTAAGGTCACGTTGCTAAATGATGTGATATTGCTGGGTAGGGTACTTTATTATATTACTGCAGTATCGTTATCTTTGTTTTTGTAAAGCTCCCAGAAAACTTCTTTGTGGAGGGAAACCGGATAAATTTGCCTTAGCCCGTTCAATGTTTTAGATGTTGAGGGTAAGAACATGCTGCAAAAGCCGGTGCATAGAAAAGCCTCGTAAAGCAGTCAAAACAAAAGTATATCTTGAAGGCATTAACGAGCATTGGTCCCGCAAATCACCGCAGTTGCTAAGGACCTTTCTCCTGAGATCTACTTTCCGATTTTATGCGCTCCATACACGGCGCGGATAAGCGCGTATGTACAAGCGCATGCGAGCCTTGCTATCAGCATACTAATGCTCGAGAAAGTGCTCGATAGGTGGCCAAACACATTCAATTGTGGACTTTGGAAAAGAGATAAGATCACAAATGATATCTTATCATTTATGTTTCTTTTGACCCTTCAAGGTGGTAAAAAAATCTGTCAGATTATCAATGTTACGATCTTGTAACATTAAAAATATGTAATATAAAATCAATCATTGATAAATATAATATAACAAAATTGATGTCCTTTGAAATATCAAAAGACAACAATGAATCAGGTTCCAAAAATAGTAAAGCCTCTTCGTATTCATAAAATACATGTGTATAGTAACGAGTACTACCTCTCTTCGTCGTCTTATTAAGGAATTCAACACTAAAAATTTTTCATTTCTAGATTTCAGCCCAATGGGATAAAGTTTGAATATTATAATTTTTAATTGACTTATTACTAAATAGAACTTTGTTACTTTTTGTGATTCTGTTTGGTTTTAGTTAATTCTAATATGAAGACCATAATTGTTTTTTTTTGTACAGCTAATTAATTTAAGTTTATTACAAATATTCTTGAAAATAATAGTAATTAAAAATAGTGTTCTAGTAATTAAAACTTTGATAATCGATGATGTGCGAGTACACACATCATCAAGTATCAAAGTTTGCATTTATTTATTAAAAAGGAATTTAATTTAACACATTACTTAAATTTACCTAAAGTCATTGTACTTTGTTTACATTTTAAATATTCTATTTGTGTGATTTGTTTGCGTTGCATACAGGGTTATTGGGTAAGTCGACCTAGATCCGTTAAGAGGTGGTAGTTCCCATCATTTCTGACTGATCTGACTATGAAACACCCCACCCTAAACCTAACCGTTTTCGAGATATTGGACTTAGAAGGTTTTTTTAAAAAATATCCCGATTTCTTAACTATAGCCTATTTTTTTTGTATCCTATGCCTTTTATTTTTTTTTAATTCTGATTTTTGTGTGCCAGATAAGTTTGTTTATAATTCTCAACCCAAAAAGTGCAAGTATCTGAACCAATGGGATCGTAGTAGACGATTGATACCGTAAAAAAGTAATTAATTTGAAAAAAAAAAATTGTTTCTTTTAGTAATATTTAAAAAAAAATCTATGGCGTTAGTTCTGCAGATGTTTTAAATAATATCTACGTTCCATTAGCTATCCAACAAGGTATCACAAGCTAGGGTCTTATCACAATTCATAGAAAAAAAATCGATAAAAGGCTCTCAGGTAGCAGTACAAATTTGGGTTCTTTGGTCCTATTGTTCTTCCACGGAGCTGTGGTGCGTGCGAGCGGGACAAACTGACCAGGTGCAAGCGAGATAAAATAATCCCGGCCAATTTGTTGTTATTGTTTCGTTTTAGTCTGCTTCCGTGATTCGTCCGTAGTAGATGCGATATTTAGTGCTCTTCATTTCTTACCCGACTTGGCTTGTATTTCTGAACTGTTTCCTACAAATTGTGACTGTGCTTGTTAACTGGACTTTGAATTGTGCTTCTGAATTGGAACTGTTGAAGATGGCAAAATTCACGAACGAGGAATACGCGGATATTCTACTTTGTTATGGGTACTGCAATGGTGTTTCTGCACGACCTCGTGACGAATACATTGCACGTTATCCCGGCCGCCGAATACCGGATGTCACTGTCTTTGACGGCGCTTACCGGCGACTCAGAGAGACTGGCTCTGTTTTAAGGCGTCGAGCAGACCTAGGCCGACCACGGATCATTGTTGATGATGAAGATGAAGATAATCAAATAGTTCAACGGTTTAGAGCGGATCCAACTACTTCAACTAATGCTGTTGCCCGAGAACTTGGACTCTCGCAGTGGAAAGTGTGGTTTACGGTGAATACTGCAGGCCTCTACCCCTATCACTACACGCCAGTACATGTTATCGAAGAGGGAGATCCAGTGAGGAGGTTAGACTTTTGTAGATTTATGCTTCATGGAGATTTAGAAGACCCAGCATTTTTAAAACAAATCTTGTGGACAGATGAATCAAAATTTGATAAAGATGGAATTACAAATTACCACAACGCTCATTATTGGGCCCCAAAAGCGCAAAAAAATCCTAACCAGAAGAGGACAAAAGCCGCACAAAGAAGATTTAGTTTAAATGTCTGGATGGGAATCATAGCAAACAAATTAATTGGGCCCTTCTTTCTACCTGATAATTTAAACGGAGAATTTTACGAACATTTTCTAAGAGAAGAGTTACCAAATTTATTAGAGGATTTACCCCTAAATCTGATTAGAAACATGAAGTTCCAACACGACGGTTGCCCTGCACATTACAGAAGAGGGGTCAGGGAATGGCTAGACAACGAGTATCCTAATAGGTGGATCGGAAGAGGTGGACCCATACCGTGGCCAGCAAGAAGTCCTGTGGGGACACATGAAGACATTAGTCTACAATGAGAATAATCCAATTGAAACTATTGACATATTAAGACAGAAGATTATTGAGGCTGCTGACGAAATTCGAAGAGACTTAACGACTGTAGTAGTTAAAAGCGGACTAAGACACCGAATGAGAGTGTGTGTGCGAAACAGAGGCGGCCATGTAGAACAAGATTTATAAATTTAAATAAATGTTGTTTAATAATTATTTGTATTGTTTTATTTCGTTTCCTGGCCCAAAAGAGAAGTTTAATCTTAAGTACCATTGTTTTTTTTTACTACCTGGGAGCCTTTTATCGATTTTTTTTCTATGAATTGTGATAAGACCCTAGCTTGTGATACCTTGTTGGATAGCTAATGGAACGTAGATATTATTTAAAATATCTGCAGAACTAACGCCATAGATTTTTTTTTAAATATTACTAAAAGAAACAATTTTTTTTTTTCAAATTAATTACTTTTTTACGGTATCAATCGTCTACTACGATCCCATTGGTTCAGATACTTGCACTTTTTGGGTTGAGAATTATAAACAAACTTATCTGGCACACAAAAATCAGAATTAAGAAAAAATAAAAGGCACAGGATACAAAAAAAATAGGCTATAGTTAAGAAATCGGGATATTTTTTAAAAAAACCTTCTAAGTCCAATATCTCGAAAACGGTTAGGTTTAGGGTGGGGTGTTTCATAGTCAGATCAGTCAGAAATGATGGGAACTACCACCTCTTAACGGATCTAGGTCGACTTACCCAATAACCCTGTATATTTATTCGTTCTATACATACAAGTACATATTTATATTGCTTACTTGGAGAAACGTGAGCTGAATATTAACTTATGAACTTAACCTAATTGAAACTTGTTGTTTTTGACAGCGTAGGTGGTTCACAGAAAAATAAATATGAGAAAATCTTTTCTATTCCAGAGCTGTAAATTGATTCTGTTTGTATTAACTGAAAGGTTAAAAACTAATTGTCATCAAGTCAAACAAAACATATCATGTTACAAAACACAGACTGACTTATATTTCTGTGAGGGAAAGATTCGGAGAAGAGGCACCAAAAATAAAGGAATACAGTTTATAGTTTCATGAATATTATTTTCAAAATGTATGCAAGAAGAAGAGATGTACGGGACATGTAAATGCCAGGGTGTAGCTAAAACCAAAGACGTAAAGTTGCCCAACTTTTGAACAAACTTTAACATAAATCTTTGTAAAAGTTAATTTGCTTGAGTTGGAGTTGGATGCAAATCGTACATCGTATGTCAAATACGTTCAAACACTCTGCATCCTTGTTTTTAACGTTTGAGGAGCTAACTGGCTAAAAATTAAGTTGATAATCAACACATAAAATCAGAAACATAGGTAGGTAGCAACAGCTTGGGTTGCATAAACCGATCAGGTGCTGCGGCACGGCATACTGATGGCCTATTGTTTACACGGCCGACTGTACGCCGACTGGGTTTGGAGCAGTTGTACGCGGACTGGGTTCTTAGAGGCTCGGCAAACGTAGGACGAGAGCTAGCATCGAAGAGAATACGTAATTTGCTCCTATGTATCCCTGACAAGCAAGGCTTACTGCATTGCACATACAAATGATACAATTTGGTGCAGCTTTAAAACTGTGTGCCCTGCTGTGACCCTGTATTTAGGAATCTAAAGAAGTTTTAAAAACATTCAAAAATAATAATAAATATCCCACAACATACACACAACGCTATCTAGTCGCAAACTAAGCAGAACTTGTACTATGTGTATACATATTATATACTTTTCTTTTGTAAATACATACTTATTATACATAGAAACACCCAGATCAAGACAAAGCTCCATGTTCATGCACACAAAGATTTGTCTTGAGTGGGAAGCGAACACGCAACCTCAACGTCGTAGGCACGTGCACCACCAACTCCGCCATTTACCATGTGTGTTGAATCGTTCTATTTTTCAAGTTGTACAAATGTTTATTTCGTTTTTATTTTAACTAAAACTTTATACAAAAAGCTTTCAGCTCCTGCACTACGTCAATATTTATACACAATATGACGTGCGTACACGCATCGAATACGAAAGCGGCCGGCGAGTGTTACCGAAGATGGCCGAAGATTGCCGAGTGAATAACTAATATAATATACAGACCGCACTGTAAGGTCAACCAACGAACAAAAACAATGGATTACTAATAAAACAGTTAGTACACTGATTACCAAACAATCGGTATATTAATTGACATTATTATATAAGTAGTCTCCAAAAACAGAAACAGCCATAGCAATTTTGATGGCCATATTTGCGAATATTGGACCGAAAGTACGGAGCGTGCTGTGATTCGCATACTAAATAGGTTGTTATTATTCCGTATTGGATTATGGCGAGCGTTGTTTTGAATCAGTAACTATCCTTTCTAAAATCCTATATAACCCAGTGGTATTAAAGCAGCTGACCGAACCAACAATAAATGGTTCAGTAAAGCACCTCCGCAGCTTTCCAAAGCTATTAGTTATAATAACAAATACTGATCACAATATGGCCGGATGATATAACATTGCTCTTCTTTGATTTCTAAAGTTTTATGTAACAAAAGGCCTACTGCCTTTTACGGATTTGCTTTTGTCTCGGTCGAAAGCTGTTACAAAACTATTGCCGAATGTTTATATCCGAATAACATGTATCGCAAAGTCAACAAAGCGAGCAAAAATAAATATGAACTTAGGAATGGATTTTTTTCTTTAGAAAATCCGCACGTCTTTCCCTTATATATTTTTAGAAATAATAACCGCCTTCGATTACAAAAATAAGAAATACTAAAAAATGCACAAGTAAATAAGAAATACTTAAGTACTATTCAACGTCTCGCCTTATCTGTGTATAACTTGACAGAATACAGTAAACGGCCTAAAGGTGCCTACATTTAAAGAATTATCAACAAGTTTCTAACCGTTGAGGAGTTGTACCTTCCAGCGTCAGCTCAGCAACATTAAATACTGACTGCTAGATGCAAATATCCGAGTAGTTTTACTTAATATACGAAAAACAATATAGAAGCCTTTAAAATTTGATGATTGCCCTCGATTTCTCTAGGATCCCATCATCAGATCGTGATTTGATGAGAATAAGACTACATGAGAAGTATATTCTTTTAATCAAAAAACGTTTTTTTTTAATCGGCTCATGCGTCTTCGAGTAATCGCCGAACAAACATTAAAAAAATAGAATCGAATTGAGAACCACCTCCTTTTTTTATGAAGTCGGTTAAAATATATTATAAAACAATGGCAATCACTAGTGCTTGATAATTGCATTATTGAAGTAAATCAAACCTAATATATTAACCTTGCGTAGTTAACGATGATTTTTTGAACTAACCAGCCTACTTTTGTTTTTTAAAGCTTACTTATCGTTTTCAAATTACTAGTATTCTTGTTAAACCCCTCCAGCTGAGCTTAATTCGCTGGTGTTAGGAGGAAATTCACGTCCGTGGTGTAATAGCCAGAATTTGAACCCACAACCTTTCGATCGTAAGACCGATGCCTTATCCATTGCACCACGGCCGCCTCAAGACTACAACTTTTATAATGCGTGATACTAACCAAAGTAAAGTATATTCTACTTCTAAAACTAAAAAAGAATGACCGGCCATCGCGCCCACACAATCTAATAACCATTTTACGACTCAACTAATTAACCTTTCAAAATGGGTCGCCCTTTAAATCCCTAAGCACTTTTTAATATCATAATTTAATTATAAAGCCTGATTTAAGTGTATAAAGGCACTCGATCTCGTTCCTCCTCGCCATAAAGCACGAGGAGTTAGAAAACTGAGTGAAAAACCATAAAGAAGGCATAAACCATGGAAGATTTACGGGCGTTCATTAAATAATGCATTTTACGTCGGCTCGGGGGAAATCTCGCCTCGTCGCAGCTACTGCCACAGCTTTAATTACAACCTTACATTAAGGGATTGTATACATTATGTTATACGTCTACAGTTTGTTAGTAGGGCTGTATTGCGACATTGCTGTCATGTTAGTTGTCACTCAAAGAAAGCTCGGCACTAGCTGAAAACATTTTCTTACAGCCCGCCTTTTCCGACTTTCTATTATTCAATTTCCGTCGCCCGATTCTGAAATTGTTTCAGGGACTTTTATTAAACGTTTTTCTGTTAAAATGTAGATTTTCACCGTAGATTTAAAAAGAGTTTGTTTGTGAAAATTACTGATGGCGCCGAATTACAGTTTTTATTTAATAACAAAGTAATATGCTTTTTATTTGTTTTTATATTAATCCATTTTATTTTTTAAGGGTATAAGCTCAATAAATGGTCAGCAAAATTCAGAAATAGAAAGGTTGCAAATTTATTACATTGCCAGCAAACTAGATTTAGCATATACATACAAAATAGCAATCATAACAAAGAAATCAAACTTCAAAGAGTTATATTTTATTTTAGTCTCTCTCATATTTCCTACCCGTTCCATTATACGGTCCGTGTTGTTTGTTTCTGTCCAAAACTTTAGCTATTTATACAAGGCGTAAGAACGGAATATTACTCAATGTAATATTCATGATTTATACGCTTAATATAAACGCAAGAATAATGGTTTTGAAAGACAAAAAGCTCATATGTACTCTGTTTGTTTATTTTCAGACCTCGGTGGTCTGTATCTGTAGTATTCTAGGCAATTAATCCTATATAGGCGAAAGTTTGTAAGGATGTGTATATAACTATATTTGTAACTACTAGATCGTTTTTAAAGAAATTAGTCTGGCTTAAAATATGGGCTTTTTTATCAACGTGCTACTGAAGCTAGTTATTATATATTATAAGCCAGAGAAGATTATGTTACGTATTATGTGTTCATTAAATTGATGAACTTTTGTTAATCAGCTCGAGAGAGATGACACCACTGTCGGCGATCTCATGTCTTGTCAGAAGTTTGTAACAAAGAGCAAATTAGAATTAACTAATTAATATTTCTTGTACACCCACCAAATGCCCGAATCAGTCGCGGATAAAAACATGAATATAAACAGATACAAATAAATATAAACAGAACAAAAAAGGAAGAATGCTTGATTACTCGATTTCAGTCATAAACTACTCATAAATAAAACATGTCAAGATCGACCAACTAACATAAAACTAAAACATATACCTACATAAAGCTGTGGTCAACCTGTGTCTTGTAGTTCTATCATTATTAGAAGAACTTAAGCATGTTATAAGTACTTTTGCAACCTGCCTATGGTAACAAACAGGCTTGTAGTCCACCTGGATAAAGGATTATAGTCCAGCCTAATCTAAACACGTCACACCATACGATGACCATCGTAACTTACACAAACAATTACTATTTAATTTTGGCAACAGAATAAGTGACATGGTTGTACTTTTTTTCTCGAACGCCATCACCAAAGCTCTAGCCTCATAAAACAGTAATAGAAATCGTATACAAACCACAAGAACGCATTCTTTATTCCAGTAAAAATATCATTAGTCCGTATTTTAATGTTGATACTAAAAAACACACTCGCGCTGCCGTGACCAACGCCTAATAAAACATGGCGCCTCAACGACAACAATATAATTATATTAATATGCTAATGTTTTTAAAAAAAACCAAGGCCAACTTCTTCTCCTTGTAATGCCAATTTTAGAAATAATAATATGTTCTATAATATAATGTAGTATATCGTCAAAGCCACACGTGACGAAAACATCAATTTTTTGCGAAAATTATAGCAAAAGGGTTCGTGCTGCCATCTTCCAAATTGCCTTAAAGCTGATTTAAGTACTATTTAAACGTTCAATATAATCTACGAGCCAGCGAAGCGAAGAGAGCACTTAGAATTTGGGGTTGGATTAAACCAGATAAACTAAATTCTACGGATATGATACTGGTACCATATTTATTAATTACACAAAGTTTTATTTGAATTTCTCGAAGACTTTGGATTTTATTCATATCTTAAATCCCCCAATTTCCCCACTGACTCATCTGAGCTAATCATCCAAACTCACATGGTACTTTCTGAAGCTGAAATTTGGTATGTAAGCTAGTATTAGTTTAAAAACATCAGAAAATACGAAACTTGGAATCTTTATTACCCTTAACTTCGTTAAGTTCCTGATGGCCTAGAACCCTGAGATTCGGTTTATATGCTAGTAAACAAATAACAAAATAATTTTGAACGTTAGCACAACCCCCTTATAATCATCAAAATTCTTTGGGTAAATTTTGTAAGATCTTACGCTAATTTTGATGCTAAAGGTCTAGAATAGAATAGAATAGAATAGAATAGAATATCTTTATTTTGCATAGAATGTAGGTACATAAAATTAGGTGTTAACATAATTTGGAAGCCAAGTACATTCTGCCTTAAATAAGCATGCAAAAAAAATAATAGTAGCAAATAACAGATGTCAAAATACACAGAAAGATTAAATTGATTTGATTACATAGGATTACATTATAAAATTGTCATTATTAAATATCATTATTAAAATGTCAGTTTCATACACATATAATTATTATAAGACCGTGAATAACAATTAAAACAAATTACAGTACAAATAAAAAAATAATTAAGACATTAGATTCACACACTGAGATTCTTATCATTTAAAAAATCATTAATTGAATAGTAGCACTTTTCTATAAGTATGGCTGTCAGTTTCTTCTTAAATTTATATAACTTTTCGTTTTTTATAACGTCTGGTACTTTATTGTAAATGATAGTAGCCATACCCAATACATTTTTCTCATAAAGCGCAGTATTGTGTGCGTTTATATATAATTGGTTTTGGTATTGTTTCCTAATGGGGCCTTTTCTCATTGCACTTACAAAGGTAAATAAATTTAAATTGCTTTTAACAAAGACGGCCAATTCAAAAATGTAAAGAGAAGGAAATGTAAGAACCTTAAGTGATACAAACTTAGGTACACAGCTGTCTGTATTTTTAATCCTACACATTGCTCTAATACAGCGCTTTTGAGCCCTGAACACCTGTTCTCTTAGACATGAATTTCCCCAGAAAATTATACCGTAACGCAACACAGATTCAACCAATCCATGATACGCAACTAATGTCGTCCTGATATTAACTTTTTGAGAAAGTGAGTAGAGTACATATGCTGATGTACTTAGTTTTTTGCACACTTCCTCTGATTGCGGTTTCCAGGTTAGCTGATCATCAATTAATATTCCCAAAAATTTAGCAACCTTTACTGGCTCTATTTTGACGTCGTCATATACAATACTTAGTTGTGGAGGGGTCAATCGTTGGTGAAAATGCATTACATTTGTTTTATTTAAATTTATTACAAGATTATTTTTATCTAGCCATTGTATTAGATCCCTTAGTGTATTATTAATATCATTTTCATAATTTAAAATATTGGAGCATTTTATTAAGGCAGTGCTGTCATCAGCAAATAGGACCATAGGATGCTGAATTTTCTTAGGTAGGTCGTTAATATAGATCAAAAATAAGAGGGGGCCAAGAACGCTTCCTTGTGGCACACCGTATTTTATGATTCTACCCTCCGACAAGTATTTTACCTCGCGTTTAGTTTGTTCGCATATTCTTGTGATTTCTGTATACTGTATCCGGTCACTGAGGTAAGATTTTATTAGATTCAACATGTTTCCTCTGATACCGTATTCATCTAATTTCTTTAAAAGAATGTCGTGTTTAACACAGTCAAACGCCCTTGTCATGTCTGTGTATAATGCGCATATTGGTATCCTACTATCAACATTTTTTAGGATTGTACTTAAAAAATCATAAATAGCCAAATTTGTCCCTTTATGCTTCCTAAACCCTTTTTGCTCATCACATAAAATATTTTGTTTCGATAAAAATGTATTTAAGGATCCATAGAGTATTTTTTCCATAATCTTGGAAAAATAGGGAGTAAAGCAATTGGTCTGTAATTAGCTGCAACTTCTTTAGAGTTTTTTTTGAATAAGGGTTTAATTATAACAGTTTTTAGACTGGTAGGAAAGACACCGGCACTGATACATAAATTCATAATGTGTGAGAGAGGTTCGGCAATAATTTTCGCTACAAACTTGACAACTTTTGTGGAAATACCATCATAACCGCAACTGTTTGTATTCTTTAGAGATCGTATCACCCTAATAACGTCCTCAGGAAGAACCGGTAGTACAAACATAGAATTAGGTTTGGACTTAAATTCAGTGGATATATTTGCTACTTTGCTATGCACAGATTCTAGTGTTTGGTCCACAAAATGGTTATTAAAAATGTTTGCAATGTCCTCAGGATTTACAAAAGACGCGTTTGCTGTAGTAATACGAGCAATCGACTCAAATGTATTTGTTTTTTTGTTAATTATATCCCATGACGCTTTAGATTTGTTGAGGGATGTATTTATAAAATGGTTATTTTGTGCCCGTTGTGTAAGTTTAATAATTTTACGGAATCTCTTGGAATAGTTTGTAAATCTGTCTTTGTTCTCGCTAGAGGGCGTTTTCCTATACTTCCATAACAAATGACGTTGGTTTTTACTACATACTCGAATACCACGTGAAATCCATCGAGCAGTTTTATTTGTTTTTATTTTAATTGTTCTGTATGGAAAACAGAGGTCATGTAATAAACGAAAGTTCTCTAAGAAGTAGTCATATGCTTCGTTAGCGTCATCTGTACCGTAAATATCTCTAAAGGGAAAACACTTGACATATTCCTTAAATTTCGATAAGTTTTCGAGTGATAGATCACGCCTTTCTATGCGCCAAAATTTCAAACTAACCGTCTTTTTGGCGTTAACTTCCAATATCTGGGCGGTGTGATCTGATAACGCTAGATCTGTCACTTCACATTGACACTTAAGCTGAGAACTGCATGCAAAGTTATCAAGACAGCTATTACTGCATAGCCTGGTTGGCTGTCTCAATTTCAATTTAAGATTGTAACATAAGAGAAAGTGTTCAAAGTCCAAAGCAATATTGCTTCCCTTCAAGATATCAATATTAAAGTCCCCACAAAGTATAATTCGTTTACCTTTTTTTTTACATAAGTTCTTTAGTATAATTGTAAGTTTTTCATAAAATATACTCAGGTTAGTTACCAATGGTGGTCTATAAACACATACAACCAATAATGCTTGGTTGACTATCTCTACACCACAACACTCAAAAACAGCGGTCACAGAGTGTCGTTTGATTTCCGTTAATTCCTTGCATACCAGATTTCGTTTTATTAAGATACAAGCACCACCTCGTTTTTTACTAGGTCTTGAAGAGCACGCGGCTAATCGATAATTAGGAACATTAATTAAGTTTTCTTGTCCAAGCATAATAAAGTGTTCCGTAATACACAACATATCTATATCTTTATGGTACTTATCGGCAAGTTCACTGAGATGTACGGTTAATAGATCAGATTTATTTAAGAGACCTGCTATGTTTTGGTGTAGTATATAAATATTACTGTTCAAGAAAAAACTCTTTTGTACATTTCTTCGGCATAATGATATTTTTTTTATTTGTTGTATTGCGTTGATTTTCTACTGAGAAATAATAAGGAATGGTACCTTTGACGGGAATGTCATGTTTGACCTTTTCCCCAGTAATTTTCTGCGATTTTGCAAGTGAAAAATAATAAGGTATGGTACCCTTAGAGGGAATATTACGTTTGCCCTTAACCCCAGCATTTAGATTTTTGTATCGCAAGCTGTTACGCACAACACTATTAAATAACAAATATTTACAATTATAATCATGGCTATCAATCATGTTATTGATTTTATTACAAATGTCATACTTAGAGAAATTATTATTTATATCAATAAAAGTACAGTTCGAAAAATAGTCACATATTCTTTTTAGCATGTTATTCAATAATTTTTCATTTAAATGTTTATTTTTTATCACACTTAATATAAATATTTTTTTATTTTTATTATTTCTCAAAAAGGCACCCATTTCAATCATCATATGCAAAGGGTTCTCGTCATGTTCTCCAATTGAAAGAATGATTTTATCGTTATCGTCTATAAGGGCAAGATTTGCCGCTTCCAGTATATTTTTTGAGCGTGCTTCAGGTTGTGCAAACGTGAAAACCTGATATTGCTCATACTTAGTGTCTCTTTTTTGCCTAGATGACATTAGTGTTGATGACAACCCTACACATTGACTACCACCGAAAATATGTATCTGATTTCGATTATTTGTTACATTTGCCATGTTATAAGTTTTTTGCGAGTAAGTTTGCATTTTATCAACATTATCGAGAGTATTTTGTTTTTCTGATGTAGACTGAAAATCCGTTTGTGTTGCCTGATGCTGCATGTTAATGTCCATTGTTTTATTGTCTTCCAGGTCGCTTCGGATTATGTCATTAATGTTAACAGTGGTACTAATTTGACCCAATGTTTTATTAATTTGTTTGTTTGGTGTTCGGGATTTTCTATCAGGGGTCAAACAAATTTTTTTGTATGTATCTTTTGTTTTTAGTGCATTTTGCAGGTCAGACTTTAAACGAAAATTTTCAATATTTAAATTTTCAATTTCCTGGTGGGCACTCATCAGTTGCATTGTGAGACTTTGCACTTTTTCTTGGAGATCGTTTAAAATTTCGTTATGATCTTGTAAACTGTCAGGTATACTCATCATTGTGGAGTCTAACATTGTTCTGTTATGATTATCCTTTAAATCTGCAAGGTCTTCTAATGAGTGAGTCCTATAGGGTTTTCTAAAAGTGATATTTTCCTCCATATCGTTATTAAAAGCGCTGCTTCCTTCCATTATATTATGATAGAATAGAATCAGATATTTCTTCTAAAATTGAATTTGGTTTTCTTCTTTATTTTATAATCGATTACAATTGTTAAATAATAATATAGTCTTAAAATAATAATTATTTATATATCAATCACCCAGTCCAGATTGATCGTGTTTTGTAGACCACAATGTTTTTCTTCTGTTGGTACCCTTGATATTACTTAGTGGACGGACAGTCAGTTCAGTTGTCAAACTAAGTTTTGTTTACGTTTGGTTCGTTTTTTCTGCGTGTGAGTATTTCGTCATATAATTGGAAACAGCTGATGAACAGCTGGTTATACAGGGTTATTGGGTAAGTCGACCTAGATCCGTTAAGAGGTGGTAGTTCCCATCATTTCTGACTGATCTGACTATGAAACACCCCACCCTAAACCTAACCGTTTTCGAGGTATTGGACTTAGAAGGTTTTTTTAAAAAATATCCCGATTTCTTAACTATAGCCTATTTTTTTTGTATCCTATGCCTTTTATTTTTTTTTAATTCTGATTTTTGTGTGCCAGATAAGTTTGTTTATAATTCTCAACCCAAAAAGTGCAAGTATCTGAACCAATGGGATCGTAGTAGACGATTGATACCGTAAAAAAGTAATTAATTTGAAAAAAAAAATTGTTTCTTTTAGTAATATTTAAAAAAAAATCTATGGCGTTAGTTCTGCAGATGTTTTAAATAATATCTACGTTCCATTAGCTATCCAACAAGGTATCACAAGCTAGGGTCTTATCACAATTCATAGAAAAAAAATCGATAAAAGGCTCTCAGGTAGCAGTACAAATTTGGGTTCTTTGGTCCTATTGTTCTTCCACGGAGCTGTGGTGCGTGCGAGCGGGACAAACTGACCAGGTGCAAGCGAGATAAAATAATCCCGGCCAATTTGTTGTTATTGTTTCGTTTTAGTCTGCTTCCGTGATTCGTCCGTAGTAGATGCGATATTTAGTGCTCTTCATTTCTTACCCGACTTGGCTTGTATTTCTGGACTGTTTCCTACAAATTGTGACTGTGCTTGTTAACTGGACTTTGAATTGTGCTTCTGAATTGGAACTGTTGAAGATGGCAACCTTCACGAACGAGGAATACGCGGATATTCTACTTTGTTATGGGTACTGCAATGGTGTTTCTGCACGAGCTCGTGACGAATACATTGCACGTTATCCCGGCCGCCGAATACCGGATGTCACTGTCTTTGACGGCGCTTACCGGCGACTCAGAGAGACTGGCTCTGTTTTAAGGCGTCGAGCAGACCTAGGCCGACCACGGATCATTGTTGATAATGAAGATGAAGATAATCAAATAGTTCAACGGTTTAGAGCGGATCCAACTACTTCAACTAATGCTGTTGCCCGAGAACTTGGACTCTCGCAGTGGAAAGTGTGGTTTACGGTGAATACTGCAGGCCTCTACCCCTATCACTACACGCCAGTACATGTTATCGAAGAGGGAGATCCAGTGAGGAGGTTAGACTTTTGTAGATTTATGCTTCATGGAGATTTAGAAGACCCAGCATTTTTAAAACAAATCTTGTGGACAGATGAATCAAAATTTGATAAAGATGGAATTACAAATTACCACAACGCTCATTATTGGGCCCCAAAAGCGCAAAAAAATCCTAACCAGAAGAGGACAAAAGCCGCACAAAGAAGATTTAGTTTAAATGTCTGGATGGGAATCATAGCAAACAAATTAATTGGGCCCTTCTTTCTACCTGATAATTTAAACGGAGAATTTTACGAACATTTTCTAAGAGAAGAGTTACCAAATTTATTAGAGGATTTACCCCTAAATCTGATTAGAAACATGAAGTTCCAACACGACGGTTGCCCTGCACATTACAGAAGAGGGGTCAGGGAATGGCTAGACAACGAGTATCCTAATAGGTGGATCGGAAGAGGTGGACCCATACCGTGGCCAGCAAGAAGTCCTGACCTGACTCCCATGGATTTTTATGTGTGGGGACACATGAAGACATTAGTCTACAATGAGAATAATCCAATTGAAACTATTGACATATTAAGACAGAAGATTATTGAGGCTGCTGACGAAATTCGAAGAGACTTAACGACTGTAGTAGTTAAAAGCGGACTAAGACACCGAATGAGAGTGTGTGTGCGAAACAGAGGCGGCCATGTAGAACAAGATTTATAAATTTAAATAAATGTTGTTTAATAATTATTTGTATTGTTTTATTTCGTTTCCTGGCCCAAAAGAGAAGTTTAATCTTAAGTACCATTGTTTTTTTTTACTACCTGGGAGCCTTTTATCGATTTTTTTTCTATGAATTGTGATAAGACCCTAGCTTGTGATACCTTGTTGGATAGCTAATGGAACGTAGATATTATTTAAAACATCTGCAGAACTAACGCCATAGATTTTTTTTTAAATATTACTAAAAGAAACAATTTTTTTTTTCAAATTAATTACTTTTTTACGGTATCAATCGTCTACTACGATCCCATTGGTTCAGATACTTGCACTTTTTGGGTTGAGAATTATAAACAAACTTATCTGGCACACAAAAATCAGAATTAAAAAAAAATAAAAGGCATAGGATACAAAAAAAATAGGCTATAGTTAAGAAATCGGGATATTTTTTAAAAAAACTTTCTAAGTCCAATATCTCGAAAACGGTTAGGTTTAGGGTGGGGTGTTTCATAGTCAGATCAGTCAGAAATGATGGGAACTACCACCTCTTAACGGATCTAGGTCGACTTACCCAATAACCCTGTATATGTGTGTGTGCAGTGTTCAAATGGAGTAACGTTTTTGTGTTAATGTTTTTCTTGTTTTACTCACAAATATGACCAGGTAAGGTCATATTTGTGAGTAAAACACTGATCTGACTGTCTAAACATTGATATAGGTAATGGGGAGCATTATAGAGCAACAATTCACAAAAAGCAGTAAATTAGTACAAGTAGTAGTTCAAATGTAAACATTTTCAACAAATACTGTCTCGATTTTGATTTAAAACGAAAATATCACCTAATGAATTATACAGCTAGGTATTTTGATATAGAGTTCTTGAATTTGAATTAAGTGGACGACCTTGTCCGATGAAAATTGTAGACGATAAACTAGAAATAAAATAACATTTTTAACGAACAAACACGTCAATTAAAAAAAACTGTTTTGCAAATCATCAGCTCAATTCAAAATTGTAATAAAATGAACCTGTTTAATTACTTATCCTAGCTGACTTAATATTCAGTCAGTTTGTACTGGTAGCATGAGGAGAAAAAAATTGACGATAATTTAGACCCATGAATCTTTTCGAACTGTCTGTTTCGTCCAAACATTAAATGACATCAATATCGAACCTAGATAAAGCGTAAACCGCGGTGTCAAAAGTTTGATGAAATTGGGTCTTAGCATTAGGTTTAATGTTTAAATTTGTTGATTTAAAAGATAAGATAATTATAATCATATGTTAGTACAATAGATTTACATTTTTATAAGTCCTACGATAACTCATTTTAGGTATAAATTAAATGTTATTTAATTTACTCACCATTTACCTTTGTTGCTTCAGAAAAACATAAATGAACGTGTAAGTTGGCATTTTCCTTTCCCAATCTCATTTCGAAACCAAAACCTGCCTGTCATATATAGTAAATTAAAACCATAAACACACAAGATTATCCGGCACATGTTTTCGTGCAAAAGCCTATAAGAGAAAATTGCCACATCCTCCGAATGAAAAACTCCACAGCCCTGGTGGAAAAATAAAACGATTATAGCGTATTACCATATAAATAACATAATACCAGGGGAATTACTCGTGGCATTAATGCAAGAGATTCCTGCCCAGCCCCATTCGTACTCGCCGAAATTATACAAATTACAAAATAGAATTTTACGAGCACCGTAATGACTGTATGGGTTATTCAACATGGGATATATTGGTGAATATTTGAGTGGATGCTGATGGTATTTTCAGGCTAAAAGCTTTCTAATTTCAGCAGCATAACTCTATTTGCCGTAAAGACGCATTAAAAATATATTATTTTCATTATTTCACGCCGAAAACAAAAAACAGACAAAAGCTTACTATTAGTTTATAAAGTAATTTTTTACAAGTAGCTATTATTAGGCATAACATCAAATTATCAAATTATCAAATTATTTATTGATTGTTTGTTACAGGTGTTAAGTATACAGTTCTTATGTACTAGAAATTAAGTCTCCATGTGTAACATGCCATATTTGGCGTACTATATAATCATGCATATTTATTTATAATAATTATAATTATACATTTCTCATTAGTCATATAAATTATAAAAATATCGAATTCATCACATAAAATTAATTAACATTAAAAATATCTTTACAGAATAAATGCATTATACGAAATGAAGAACCGTCTTATAACACTACATTAATTACATTAATTATACATTAGATTAATTATTAACTTAAAATTGGTCATTTAAAAAATCATTTATTGAGTAATAAGCTTTATTACTTAAAAAATCTCTGAGCTTATTCCTAAATTCATTTAAAAATTAAAAATTAAAACATATTATATCAAACATGAATTATTTTAATTATGAATAATCTTTAGTAAGTAACTGTACGAATTTATCAGTTACAACTAACCTTTACTAACAAGATCTTATACACCTGTGTTTTACAATGTAAACTCATATTTTACTCTACCCGGGATACAAAATCATTACCTCTCTTTTTTAACGCAGCAACAAACAGGCTCTCATAACTCATTTAAAGTACAAAAAAACTCATTTTATCTGGAAATCGCAATCATTCCGGCACAATTCGATATTTCCCCCTTTGTATCTGGCAATACCATTAGAATCTATGGGTGTTATGGGACTGTGATATTATCTGGTTGGTTGGCCGTACCAGCGGCCATGGCACCATGAAAAATGTTATGATGTGGCGATTCCATTAATTGATAACCCTGTTATGGAGGAAAACGATGCGAATCTATAGGGCTCGTAAATTTCTGCAGGAATGTGTATCAATACGAAATGGTAGCTTTTTATTTCATTCTGTAATTAGGAATTGGTAAGGTTTTGTAAACAAGCTCGTATGAAGAACGACCACTCTAGAATCTTTCACATTATTGGTGGCACTACTGTGTGTCGTTTTGTTAGTTAGACCCTGTATGTGCTACCCTTAATTGGGTGTAATACAAATTAAAGCTGCTTTCTGATGTTTAATAGAAAGTGGTTACAAACATACTGAAGTCATTATCGAAGAACTATTGATATTTTTCTAATGGGCTTTATACTAGCACTGGCTTCCGTTCGGCTCCACCCCAACTATCCCCACACCAATTTTTAATAGGAACGGTCCAGTAGATTCGAAATTTTTAGGAACAATCAAACAAAAAACCTTTGCTCTTAATAGTTAGTAGCGATAATATTAAAAAAAAACAAGTGCTACTACTAGCTTTAAAAGAGACAAAAAGAAAAATATAATCACAAGATATTTTTGTTAAGGTTGAATCACGGTTTCAAGTGTTGTTTGCATATTTTATTACTAAGACTATTGACTAAGCTCCTGGAGTGTTTTAAACATACAATAAATCTTGAATATGAATACCATACACAACATCACACGAAAACTTCGTGAGCACACATCGAAAATGGGCCGGTGCCTACTTTGGGCTCTCCAAGGCCATCCATAAAAACAACCAAAAAAAAGTACACTAACCCAATTAACTCTTAGCGATTGAACGTGACTTCACTACACTTCGGGAAGTCGAAATTAAGCTCATACACATAATTTATGACAAAAAACTGGTTACAAGCGCCCTTGGCATAAATACATGCTCATTGTTGAGATACGAAAATTTGTTTGTCTGTATTCTCATCACGATTGTATTATGAAATCGATGTTATTTAATATCAATACTTGAAAAAAAACGTACTCTACTAACTATAAGAAATATAGAAAAAAATATATATAATAAATTGAAAAATGATTTTTATCGTAATTTTATACGACGTTGTGCGACATTTTTGTAATTTAAGAGAGAAAAATTGCTTGGCTGTTTCCCATACAAAAGTAATATGAGTTTAACTTTATTTTATTCAGGTTTTATTTAATTTTATAGACAAAACACACCTTAATTTGCACACATGAATGCATATTTGCTGGCGCCATTTTTTCAAAATTATTATTTTTATTTTTCCTTTTGACAAAATAGCCAAACTGTATAGGACAAACGTGCATTTCAATAGACTGTAGATATGATTTGTCTATAAAAATAGATAAAACTTAATAATATTAAAGTAAAACCCATACGTTAATATGAAATCGCTGCCTCGAGAGTCTACCATTTTCATACCAACCAAGTCAACCATTACCATACCAACTAAAACAAGTATCACATAAGTATTCATGACATAACGTGTCGAAATAAGTGTATTTGGCATATATTAGCGCGGTAACACATCTGTACAAACACTGTTTTTGTGTGTATTTTTGAGCCGGCACTGTGTCACGCACGATGTTGTGGTGCGATCAAGGTTGCTGCGTTGCTATGCCTTGCTGTTCCGAAACTACGTATGTAAATGTTATCAAGTAATCGTTGAGGAATTAAAATACGTTATTTTTGCAAATATTTTGTGGAATAGATTAGACGCCCGAGCACCATGGTTGCATACTAACGTAATACGGGTTTAACTTTAATATTTTTAAGTTTTTATCGATTTTCATAGACGAATCATATTTTAAACATAACTTTAAGTCAAAATTTGATTTAATCATTAATATTTCGGAACGGAAAAATAAAAAAATAATATTTAAAAACGGTCGCCACCTTCATGCATTTGTTTTTTATTTATGATTTGTCTTTAAAAAAAGATAAAAAGTTAATAATATTCAAGCTAAACCCATATTTCTTTTGTATGGAAATAGCCAACCAATTGCGTCCCCTTTGGGCGATTTTGCGATAATTTTCATACCAGAACGGCTTTTTTTTATTGTGACATGCAATGAGATTTGTTTGGTTGGTAAGGCTCAAAGAAATTGCAGATAGGTTAGACCTTAAAATTACTAACAAAATCTTTATTTTTGAATGTACCTATGTACATACGAATTCGCCATTTAATATTGATGTTCAGGGCCTGAAGTGACAAGTATATTTTTGTAAAAATATAAGGTACGATAAAAGTCCTTTTATAACCTGTATGTCAAATTTTTATTATTATTTTGTATACCATTTTTTACCTTGTTTGTTATTTTGATAAATAAATAACGAAGTGTATCCAGTAATTAAAACTTAATTCCAAGACACGATCCTTTTCCCCGGCGTTTTTACCCTTACAACTTTTAATTAGTGTCTCGAGGAATGTCTTCGTTCCTGTCCTCGTCTCCTACAAAATTTAATTTCCTGTAAGCTGTAGTGAGAAAAAGAAAAAGGCGAGTGTATTTATAAAATAGGATTTCTTGACGATGTTTTTCTTTACAAATTTTTTGTATACAGTTAATTACAAAAAAGTGAAAGATTTATCGAAAGATAATCATCATCAATATGTACTCAATACAAATAATTAAAATTGAAGTGTCTGTTTTTAATGTCAAAATAACAATGTTCTTTTCAGTTAATTTAGTAAATCACACGACGCCTATTCCTAAAATCGTGTTTCTCAATTTATTGTCTGTCTGTCTGTCTGTTTGTTTGTTTGTATCAGCTAATCTTCTTATCGGCAGGACCGACTTTGATGAAATTCTAGAAGTTGACTTTATATCGTTTAACTTACCAAACAGAGGAAACCGCGGGCGAAAGTAAGCTTGTTTATTTAGAAAAAATAATTAATTCATAGGTATAATCTTATAAAACTTATCATCTCATTTATAATTACGATCAAACTAATTGAATTCCTATTAATTTGTCGTTTAAATTTAAAAATAACAAATATCGCAATGTAATATCGGCCAAATCGAAGGCGCCAACCTTTCTCTGACAGTTCTCCTCTTATGTTTTTTTACTGTCCTTCTAGTCTATGGTCTCGATGCAACCGAATAAGGTTTTATGCCTATTTTTTAAAGAGGTTGCAATCAATACACATATATGTATCGAATTCGACCCGGATGAAGTCTACGGTAAAATCTGGTAATTAATAACTTAGGAGGTAGAGCAACTGATTAAGCTTTCTTATCTACGGTAAACACTATTACTTCCTTGGAGGTTGAGGCGCTAAAATTCAATAACAGGTTTTAAAAACTTATATTTAATAGATCTCGCTGCAAGCTGCATTTAAGACCCAATTAAAATTCAGGTTTGCAATTCCTTACAAATTATATCATCGTAACATGCCATAGCTCGAACCCGAGACCTTTCTGCCATACTATAAAATAATCTGCTACTTTAATATTCTCGTTATCTTCACGCAAACCCAATTAGGATAGGAAATGTAATAAACGCCGAACCATTTATTCAGTAATTGCTTACTATCTATAACCAGTAATTTCCTGCCAGCTTTCTACGAACGAGCTCTTTATAATATTGTTTACTAATTTCATTTCTTCAGTTGAGAGCTAAGGCTATTTATATTAAGGCATTAAATAGTATCTAGAAGCCTGAGCTTATTACGAGTTGCTGCAGTAGCTTCACTGTCATTGTTTACGCACTGTTACAATAGGGTATCATTTCTTGAATTTAACATGAACACAAAAAAATGGTAGTGAAACATATTATAGATCACTCACTGCCGGTTCTCAAATCTCGACAGAAAGCCTAAATTTTACCAAAATTCTTAAACCGCAGTTTTCTTCAACCCGTATTACGATCCCTCTCTCTCTCTTATGAACTTGACTGAGAGAAAGAAAATCGTTGCTCAGTGTTATCGCGGGTTTAAAAAGTTTGATGAAATTAATGTTAAACACTAAGCCCAAATTTAACAGGTGTTAGATAAACATTATAGGCAGGGTAAGCGTATAACACACATAAATGTGACAGCTGTGTTCGTTTTCCAAGTGTCACGTGTGTCACTTTTAAATTCGCTTAGGTTATATTTTATGGGTCGGATAAGAACTATCCGGAACCTCAGAAACTGGCCCACGAACTTATATAGCCAGTTACCCTTTCTAGATGTCATTACCTCCCCAACTTCAACACCAATCCTCACCAAGAATATGCCCATTCCCATCATGATCTCTGAATTCCAAGTACAGAAATAACAGAGCTTCTGAATAGTTGATGTAATTGTCAATTCAAAACGCATCCCAAGTTATACAGAGTGTAGTCGAAAGTTATACAGGGTGTAGTCGAAAGGAAGAAAGCTGTGTTTAGAGCAATGTCGCGCGTTTAATACAAATTATGATTCGTAGAAAGTTTTACTGAGCGTGTTACGAGGCGGCTCGAGGTAAAGGATAAAGCGGTTTAAACAGTTAGCGTGGAAATTGGGCTTTTTTAAACTCTTGCAAGATATATTTTAGGAGGACCACAATCTCACCTATAATTAACTGTCACTTATGGGTGATTATTATATGACGTTGTAGTAAAAGCTAAATCTTGAAATATATCCTCCTCTTATGCTTCTACTAAAAATTGCATTTATATATATATATTGTTGCACCAGGGGGTGCACGTTTTACGCTAATAGTATTAATTTTACTTCCACAGGACACTGAAATAATTTTATTGCATCAATTTGCAATTTATCACAACGCTAAAAAACCATTTATAATCATCAACAATTTTAGATAAAAAGATCAATAAATGACACCATAATAAGTTTGTCAATGTGTGATTGTATTTAATTAATTTTTACTTCGCGTCCCCATTCATTTTCATTGTATCACTCCAACATTGATTAATTGCCAGAACCCGGCATTGAAATGAAATTAATCTGTGTTGGAATTTATAAACACAATATTATATCAATATGTGTCAAATAAATGTTTGGCAAATGATTGATTTACAGATAATATATGTATCCTAACGACTACAGGTAGGCGTTGTGTTAAAATGTTGTTTTCACCTCAGCAGCTCGAAAAGCCGTTCTGTGTTGTGTGAAAACAGTGAGCAAATCTCGATTTATACTTCGAATAATTTTTCCTCACGTTTGAAGAAAAATCGAATTTTGCTCACTATTTCCACTATTTCCAGCTAGTCCCATCTCACTACGCTCGCGATTTTACTGTAAAATTGTTCGCTTATTTGGGACTTAAAATAAGTATTTTAAGAAAATAGAAACTTTGTTCTCTTGTTACACAAATAACTTTTTCTGCTTAGCTACTAAATGAAAACGAACAATATAGTCAATGAAGCTAGCTTCAAAAGTAGTTCAAAGAACAGCCATTTTGATATTACTATGATTAAGGCAGCTATTTTTTAAAACGTACTTTTAAAATTGTTAAATTAGTATACCATACTAATTTAACAATTTTAAAAGTACGTTTACAAGTTGCCAGAGACATTCAATTTCCTCCCGGGATGGCCAATGTTTGTGCTCCGTGTATTTGTTCCGGTAATATCAAGACTGTGCCTGTGTGCATAGCGGCACTTACAGGAAATCCTATTAGCTGTGCCATCAAACAATGCCACGGACAACTAATAAATTGACCAGCTATGGAAATATTTATTGATCTTATAAAATGTTTGAGACCTGGTAAAGAAAATGGATAGTGATTGAAATAAATACAATTCAATACACAGTGCCATTGAGGTGAAACAATAGAGATCGAGTCTCGAACAAAATTCAAGAAAATAATGTCACATGTCAACCAACATAATCGTAGATTTCATGTTTAGAAGTATAAATAACTGTCACTAACAAATTGTATATAAATACTACCTCGTGGGTCTAGTGGTTAGAGTAATCGCCTCACGCAACGAGGTCTTGGGTTCGATTTCCGGTCGGGCTTGTGTAAATTGGGGTGTTTCGCAAGGAATTTTTTTTTACTAAAAAAACACTATGTGTGTATGTAATACAAAAACCTTTCTGGGTAATATAGGCGTGATGCTATGTTATATCAATACTTCAAAGTTAAAGTTTTGCAAAAAATTCTATGACATTTAGCGTTTTGGATCACTTTCAGGTCGGACGTCAGGACGGAGCGCAGAACCAAAGCCTAATTGTTTTTTGATCTTGAACGACATTTACAGCACATTCATATTCATAATGATCAAGAAGTAGTCAAGCGGCTTCAATTGTATGCATTATAATAATATGTCAGTTTTCCTCGGTAGCAAGCAAGACAGTAAAATCTTGGCGAATGGATTCTATCTCAATTTTCTTGTTAACCTTTACGTGTGGTGTCTTGGTTTTTATGAGGACGTAAAAAGTAAATACCTATTTGTTATCAGACAACAATCGTTTAACCAAACCCTGATACTAGGAAGGAATAACAAAGTAGTCAAAGTAAATTAAACTCTTTATTGGCTAAGCATTGTCGTTGTATAAAAAACATCGGAGCGATAAAACGTGATATAACAGCTATGTTACAACTAGTTTTTGCACAAACCTCAGGTTTTTTCGTGCAGTAAAAAGTTTATTAATATGCCTATCTCATTATCACAATTCAAATACGAACCCGCAAAAACAGTTGAAACCGCTGTCGGCCGTCGCTCACACCGCAGCGCAACGCAAAGTCGTCGCGGCCCATTTGGCACCGCATGATACGCGAACACGCGCAACTTAGCGCGTAAATGGGGCCTCCCTATCTCTCTCTCGCTCGCTCCAACGTTGGATACTAAACTTTTAATCTGTCGGATAAGACGCTGTTTTAGTTGCGAACTAATTATAAGATGTTTGTATTCTGATGGAAGGTTTGAGTTATTAAGATGTTTTAAGGACGTATCATTAAGGATTATGACTATTATTTCTCGGGACTCAAGTAATAATGGCATTACTAAACTCATTAATTGATACATATTATTGTTTAGTGTTTTAATGATTAAATGTGATGTCTTTTTACACTTTTTCCGTCGTTTTAACCATATAAAAAAAAACGAGCCGTTTTGGTAGTTATTATAGCTTGACATTATAGAAACGAAAACTATTTTTTATCTGCTGGCAACGTTGTTAAAGTAATGACATTTTGTAAAAGTAATGTTCACGGTTGTTTGATCATTTAGCGCTATTTAAAATTGGGTTGTGCTCATTGGTTCATGTAAAATTGGGTTACCATTCCTAGACCAAAAATCTAAAACACACAGTGACCGTGGTCCTATTCATTTCTCCTTTTTTATTGACAAACTATACTTCAAGCTTTAAGCAAGTACCTATACTAGCAGATCGTCGTGTCGTGCCAGCTGGTGGTGTGAGATAGGACATAGTACTAACAGTGGATTTTCTGGTGGAGATTTGAATAATGATGAAATATTTGTATCTCAAGTAGTTAGTTATGAAGTGTTATGAAGAGAACTTTGAGTGATGTTTAGATTTGAAACATTGCATTATGTCATAATATATTAACATTATAAAAAAACATTATCTTGATAACACTCTGTAGTATTCACGATAGTAATCTAGATCAAACGTGTCATTTAGGAAGTCAAAGTTCAGATCCAAATAATAATGTTTCATAACATAACCGCTGGCGTAACGTTACACGTGTCATTTTCTTTGCCACGAGACTTGGTGTGACAGTCATCCATTTTATTTATACAAGCTTTACTCCCTGTTACGCTTATCTAATGTTATAATGTGCGTTATAACGTAACACTAGCAAAATACTGAATTTCATCAATAAAATGGGACAAAATTAAATAAAGAACGTTGAGTTTTATAGTTGTGTTACCACTCAACAGGAGGCCTATGTCATGGGACAACCTGGCTTACGTATGTCTGAATAAAAAAAAACAAAACTTAATGTAAAAAAAAATGTTAAAGTTAGAGTAGTAGAGATTATTTTTTATTTTATTTGTGTGTTGTGTGAAAACATTTATTTGAAAGTAATAAATACAAAGTTGAAAAAAAATACCGGACAGACAAACAAGTGCAAAATTGTTATTATTTCGATATCACTTATATATGAATGTGATCCTCGCTATATTATGATGATAATTGTACCAATCGCATGTGGTCACGTGCTCGCGCTAGCAAAACCAGACAAGCCAGTTTTATATAAATACTAATGCCTACAAAAACTTGTCTTAATTATAATCTGACAATTATTTAGAGAGCTTTTAAGGCGTTTAAGAGGGCACAATTGCTTGGTTGTTTTGCATACAAAAGTAATATGGGTTTAAATTTAATACTATTAAGTTTTTATCTATTTTATAAAAAAATCATATCTAAAACGCTTAAATGCATGTTTATTGTCCATTTTTCAAAATTATTTATTTGGCATGTAACTCAATTAATGATTGAAGAAACATGCATATTAGTGTTTAAGATAAATTTAAGAAAAATAGATAAAAGCTTATTAAAGTTAACCCCATATTAAGTTAGTATGAAAACGCGGCGCTCGGAAGTCTACTCTTAATTACTTGTTTTAATTATAGCTTCTGGCTCTTTTTAGTGGAATTACGACTGTAGTACAGAGACAACACAGATATCTACACAGAATTCAAGATTCGCGATCACGATTTCACCTCTGACAATGCATGAAAGTAAATTTAAATGGTCCCTACCTTCTTTAAAACTTATGTAAATCCAGAACCTATACAATTTTACATGTTATAAAACATTTTTAAACTCCTTCATCAAGACTTAAGTACACTTATGGCACAAGCAATCACCGTAAGATTGATAACTTCCCATAAAAACACTCCTGATTACCAAACATTCCTTACCTCCTCATCACAGATTTTCAGGGTTCATCCCTCAGTTTAAATTCCTCGCTGCTATTTCCGGACGGGGTTGATACAAGGGGAGGGAGACAATTACTGATGCAACAAATACTTTGTACGAATATTCGTATTAGGTGAATACTAAAATGCAGTTTTAATAATAGCAGTCCTGTATCTCATACATGTTCCACTGCTGAGCTCGGGCTTTTTCTCATGAAGACAAATCATAGGTTCGAACCCGAGACCTTTGATTTCGCAGTCCTACGGTCTCCCATTCGGCTATTGCTGCTACTTGCAATGCAGTTTTAGTACAATAATATAAGTATGTAGTGTGTTATACTTCATCGAGATTGTTGATCTTAAATAATCATTTCGCATTGAGATTCCTGCTTATCGCAACTTGGTCACCGTTTGACAACTGATATTTGAGAAAATTTGTCAAGTAAACTTTTTTACATCCACAACATTAACAAAGTGTCAGTTTCGATAATAGAGACAATAAGATAGGTGTTAATGGACACATTCTTAGCATAAAATAATTTAGTAACTTAGGTCAAAATTAAATTACTCATTAGTCTCTAATTTTATATCTAGACTAGATTGTAATCTTTATGAAGTATCTAATTGTTTAGACACGTCATAAAAAAATTAAAATAATAACGGTTTTTAGGTAAAAACAAATAATTTGCTCGAAAAACTGATTGATATCATCCATCTAAAAAATATGTGTTTAACTACTTGTAGGTATTTGTATTTGTGAGAATGGTATTCGTAGCATCACTAAAGGTTCGACACTTTTAGTTTTTACTGCTCTGAAGACGTTTGCAGCCACTAAATATGAATGTTTATTTGTAACAAATGTGCCATTGATGCCACTATTACTGCCACCGGCACTTCGACTGACATCTAAGGAGTGACGAACATACAAACACCTGATTTATGTGTAAATACGAGCTTTTACGAGCGCTTTTATTTCTATGTTTTTATTTAGAGAATTGGTAACGCTACGTAGAAAAATGTTTGGTGGTATGTCTGATAACTAGGAAATAATAATATATTTTTGTATTTAAATAGGTAATTGTTTGTAAATTTCGTGAATTTTTAAGACCATGAATGCATTAATTTATGAAGGATATTTTAAAATCTATGTTTGTTATAAAAAACTTGTTAGAAACTCTGATAGTTCAGCAAAGGAGTTGTTAGAAAATGATATTCCACATTTTTGTTTTAATATCCGTTTTCTAATGTGTTGTTGCAAATATTATGTGCTTTCATCTAATTACAAAGCGTAGTTGACAATCTATACAAAGTTTGGTACTGCTATCACCTGCTTCGCTATCAAAAGCAAATCTTCTAAAGTCCGCAATCGGGATGAAATCGGAGTTTTCTCATTAAAACTCAGCGGATGTCCACGCGATACGTGGTAGGGACCAAGGGTCTCCGAAGGTCCTGTCCCTTCGCAAACCCTTAGGCGCTGCCCCGGCCCGCCCTGATAACATTACACACGGATACAGAAAACATTTTGTACGTTTGGACAAAATACACTGAAGTAAAATAGCCGTTATTGCGGCTAACATTATATTTATCGTTAAAAATCTAAATTAATAACGCAAAAACACGTATTTTATTTATTATCCACAATATGTAACTCAAAAATTTCTTATTATTCATATCTCAAGTTACTTATTCTGTTTTAGAGTTAGAAAACTCTTTTATATTTTACCTGAAAATAAAAAGAACTATCACAATACCTAAAACCTAACATAATATTATAAAAATCTACCACCACATAACATATGCTTTCGTAGATGCGTTGCTACACCGTAGCTCTACGAATAATATTTTTAGTACCGATAATTTCCAGATTTAACTTCACCATTGTAATGAAACACAGAAGTAAAAAGATTATATTTTCGTTGATCTAGGTTATAAGTGAAGATCTGGTAATGGTGCTCACTTCAGCTGTAGTTATACCAAGTAGTCACTAGACGCTGCCGCACACGGAATAGCTCCTGTGTCGCAGAGGTGTTCACAAACACACATTTCACACACATATTTCACACACACAAAGCACACCCAGAGTCGGAACAAATCTTTGCGAAAAACACAAAGATTTTTCAAGTGTGGGGATCGAACCCATAACACCAGTGCAGTTGAAAGCAGTGAGACGTCCACTATAACCACTACGCCAACCGTGCAATATTGAAAACCCCTTTGAAATAAGTCTTTTATTTTCATTTTCCTAGCAACACAAACCCTGGGGCTTGGGCTAGTGTAATCCCTATCGATTCCACACACATCTCGGAAATAGCAGGCACGGGTGTCCCATGCTCGTTTTATGAGTGATAAAAGTAGAGACAAACTCACAAACATTACGATATTTCGGGATTAAAGAGTTCTTGGCGATTTATGACAAATTCAGCCTAATATTTGTAGATTTTATGATGAATACATAATATAAAAGTATATAAAGATTTCATTTGATGTTTAACTCAACACTTTAGATAATAATCGAAGAGATTCATGTTAAGTGAATGGAATATACTAAAATAAACAGTCCTAATCGGGTAAAAAGGTTAAAATTTTATGAATATTGTATGGAAACGAAAACAGTGACGTCATACCCTATTAGTGATCAAGTTACGTATTCGTTATGATAAAATTGACACTTTAAAATTTCAAAAGCTATTCAAAAAGTCATATTCATTGTAAAGCATATATATTTTGGAGCAGTACCACATTGGCGAGCACCAAACGTGCTAACTAAATTGATCCTTTACCTGCCTGACCTTTAGCTTTACGAAATGAATATTCACTTAAATCAAAGTTACGAATCGCGAATCATTAGTAACCGTCACATCATTTATTAAACCTCACCAAGCGAGTGGGCTTAGCGTACAATTACTTATTCTAATAAATTATAGCATATTTAATGATTTATCACGATTATATAGGATTTGTGTATATTATTATAAACAATTCGATTGCCATTACCATCGAAAGATATAAATATTTACAGGTATAATGGCAAATAATTTCTGTAACTCCAGGATAAAAATGAACTATGCTTGTGAGACTCCAGGGACTTTCAGTATACCTATAACAATATTATAAAAAATATTTTTTTTTGTTAGTTTGCACTCAATAAGCTCTAATACTATAGGACCGAACTTGATGATAATTAGTGTAGAGATAGCTCAAGGCTGAAGGAAGAATAAAGGACTTTTAAATACGTAATTTCTAATATCATAGTCGATTGTGATATAGCCCTGATTCATCGCAAATTAATTCTGCCAATAATGTGTTTTTACTGTGAATGTTTGTTGAACTATATTTAACAATTCGTAATGAAGGTTAGTTATATAATTATAATTCCTCCAATTGTTCTGACACACATTAGCAAATAGAACAAGGTATATTAAATAACCACACTTGTATTAATTTGCATATACACAGCAATCATATAATTTGCGGTTTAAACACAACAATAAATATATACTAATCACCTGTGTATTAGTTTTGATATCACTCTATAGGTTTCAAATATGTTCCTTAATTATTGTATTCGTAAAGACTTTGCTTCAATTCATAACAAATTCTATGTTCGTAATTAATTTGTCTCTTTGAATAGTTCGAGTGATATTTAAATATAATTGGTAACATTAATTAATTATGATGGTAACACTCATGGTGTGATGGTTTTGTGGCAACACCCACAAAAAAATATTGAAACTAGTGAATGCAAACATGAAGTCCATATTGATGCATTTCTTAATTCGGATTTCGAATGTGTAAAGTAGTATCTTGAGACGTGTTACGAGATATCATTTGGGAATTGTACTGGTTGGATACGACGTGAGATCATTCAACTTGTTCATTAATAAACACTAACCAGGTCTGGAATATTCGCTTTTTATTGCCGCGGTTTTAACGAAACTACCAATCAGATTCTGATGAAATTCTGATGAATTCTGATGAAACTACCAATAAAAATCTGATGAAGATCTTCGGAGACAGGCAACAGAACTCTTCAAAAAAGGAACAGCTAAAAACCGTGTTTTGTGCAATCGTTTGTCTGCATCAGTATTATGTAGTCTGTAGTGGTACTAATCGGTATTTATTATAAATTTATTATCGATATATTATTTAAATAAAAATGAACCGACTTCCAAAACTCAAAAGCATCAAAATATAGCAATATAGCAAAATATAGTTAATATAGCTAATCCATTTTCCGCAATTTGCAATCTAGGAGGCAATTATTTTAAAACAATTTGTACTGAGGCGGATTTATTGCTAAAGGCATCTTTAGATGTAGGCTTTTGATATAATGGAAATTACCAGTCATATTTACTAATATTTGGCTAAAAACCAGACCTAATATAGCCCTTTGTGCATATATTGTAATTGAAACTTTCGTACAAAATGTATTTCCTATGTCTTATGCACAAATAAAGTTTTTATCTATCTATCTATCTATCTATCTATCTTATGGAGATAGATGCGTGAGGCAGATTATACAGCGCGTTCTAAAAAAATCAAATACCATATTTTACATCCGAATCTACTCATGTTTGTAGTTTATCACCAAAACGCGGAGTAGTTGAAAACAACATCCACGTTATGTCATGTGTATACATGGGTATCATGGTGTCGGGTTCGATGCCAGTCACGTAATTATGCATTAAATAACACAGGACCGTACTGTTAGACATGCCTAGGGTTGTCCAACATTTCTCAACTTATATATATTTATATATTATTTTTTAAAGTATGCACGCAGTCTAGATTAAAAGAACATCAATAAATCTTAAAAGGAATACAATAATTTTATCTATTCTATATGAATGATTATCTTTAGTATACTATAAAAGTAAAAAACTACAGTCTTCAAATAAAATTAGAGGCCAATTAAGTCTAAAATCGATCAATTTCAATTAAATTTGAGAGCTCGAATAAATACTTTTTTTGTGCATTCGTGCTGATGATTCGTAAATCTTTGTATTCACGAAATTAAATCTTTAGTTTTTTAATTAAGTTGTCCCTTTTTGTACCTTTGGAACATATTTCTTTGTTGATTTGATTGCTAACAAAAAATAATAATATAAAATTGTATTTTTTTAAATGTTGGTAGTGTCAACCCTAGAGATAACTCAATTGACATAGCACCACATGTGGCTCGCTCCTATATCAGCTGACCTTGGCTACACTGAATAACACCCAATACAACTTAAACGTACCAAAACAACAACACTTAACACATCTACATAAGGTTCAATTTACAAAAACCGAATGACATGGTCATTGGTACTGGTCAACACGTGTTAGCCATTGTAAAAATTTAAAAATTGAATTTTATTCTTTAACACAATGCTTTAACGATCATTTTCCCGTAGCTGGTTGCATACATATAATACTCGTGGCAATGAATACCTAATATCCTGTAAAATAAAGGTCAATTTGTATTGAATAGAGTAAGTAAATAAGATTTTCGCAAATAAACCAAGGCCGCGCTTCCTGGTTCCACAACAAATAATGATATTATGCCATCTAAGTACATACACATCGCTAAATTAATTGCTTTTGATAAAAATTATGACATTTATTACTACAGTTGTTTTATTTTATAATATTAAAGAATACATTACTCATACATATTTATAGTCACTGTAGATATTTTGACAAAATAGTACAATAAAATAAGTCTGTTTGATGGTAAGTTGTCCTTCCACTGCAGTAGCGCAGGACCTTTGAGAAATTGCTCGACACCGTACTGCAAGAAAATACTTCACTGCTACAAAATATAATAAAGACACGTGCCCGCGTGTCAAGCCAGGTAAAAAAAAAGCTGGTGAGACGCAGGAGTATGTCATGTATATTTAAAAGAACAATTTCATGGTATTTTTGACCCGATTCGCAACTCAAAACCTATGTATCCCAAATACTATAAATTACTACCCAATGAAAAGAAGTTTCTTTCCAAAATTTAATTTGTTGATAGAACCTAGTCAAGTCAAATGTTCAGCTTGGATTTATTTATACAGAACTTGGCTTCCAGATATCAATTCTTTTGTAGGCGTAATATTTAATTTGGCTCTTAATTTATATAATAAGTCCAAGCACGACTATCGCGCTACTATCACACAGTTAAACTTGAGACTCTCTCTCTCTGACATAACTATTGCCCGAAAACCCCTTTTTGGGCTATTTTTAAACATGATTCATCATTACTTAACATGCCCTTTACTTACGGCTGTAATTATTTAAAGAGAGATTTATTTTTGTTTTTGTTGAACCATTGGATTGGGTAACTAAACGAGTTTTTGATTTATTTTCAGACCGATCAGGTTTTCGCGTTTTATTAATGGCTTGTTAAATCCATTATAAGTATGATTATAAACATGGTCCTATTTCCGAAAAGAATGGTGCCAAATTGAAACAGGTTATACCACAATACGTTGATACTGAGATGATGAACTTTTTTTTTTTTAATGATTTTTCTAAATAATTAGATACTTTATAAAGATTACAATCTAGTCTAGATATAACATAAAAGACTAATGAGTAATTTAATTTTAAACTTAAGCTACTAAATTAATTTATGATAAGAATGTGTCCATTAACACCTATCTTATTGTCTCTATTATCGAAAATGACACTTTGTTCTTGTGTTCCTTTAAAGTAGCACTAAACCACTTGAAGCACTCACTGCACTAAACTAGCTCTAAAGGTTTCGTCCTTTTAAGTCTTCTAACTATGTCTGTGGTGTCAAGGAGCTGGATGGCCTCGACATTCACGTGTTGAAGAAGTCGTCGTTCATGAGCTTCAGCATACTGTTGTATTACACTGGCGACAAGGTTCACCTTCAGGTCAAGACTAAAATAACTCATTAATTGTAACAAATTCATATTCTGCCCCAACCAAAATAAGTGTTTGAAGAAAACTACTAACAACCACATGTAGTTTTGGTCCCAAATAAACAAAAGCTTTCGCTTATTAACATGATAATTCACACACTACTCCAACAAAAGCAAACACGGTTAGAACACCCTGTATCCTCCACCCTGTATCACGGGGCGAAGGGCGATTCCCCATTAATACTCACTTATAACTTGTGGATGACCCTTCATTTAATTAGATATGCCTACGTTATTTTAGACCTTCTCTAACTTTATCTTATTCAAGAGAGAAACTGTAAGGTTTGTCTTACAGGTATATTTTCCTAGTAAATTAGCACTTAAAAGGGTTGAGTAATTTCGAATCTAGGAGCATAAGAATCCATGGCTTAATCGGCATAGCACCTGGAGCGTTAACCCGGGGTGTGCAGGTCGAATCCTGCTGGATTCTTAATTTTTAACATTAATAATGTATAAAATACTTGTACTAGTTTCAAACGAATATTTTTAATTGAAACTCTTTTCTAAAAATCCTACATAGATAAACTTGTATTTAAACAGGAAAGTATGGAAAACTCACTCCTGACATCGGGCCTGTAATACATTTTGTACCACTTACGATAAGGTGACAGGAAGGCTGGTTTTCAATTCCAACAAGAGAAAATGTAACATTTCAATTTATGGCTTAGATATTGGAAACAAACTTGATATTCATTTGTTTTAAAGTTCATGTGACATTTTTTGCTGCAGATTTAAAGTTGAAAAACAAACTATTAATTAAGTTTGTAGCCCTGGACTAAATCTACCAGCCATATTTGTTTAAATTCGTAATATTAATTATTGCTTAGTTACGACTTTGTTTCAAGGTGGATAAAACTCCAAATAACAAAAGTTATTATAGCTATCTGCGTTTACCCAAATAGGCAGGTGTTTTCCGTCAAGGAAATGAGATTTCACCCACTAAATGCAAATGGCTACCTTATTTATGCTACTAATCCTCGCCCGAAACGAAAATTACGTAACTAAAATCTTAGTTAGATTATCTTGTGAATTAATTAATTATTTTGTGCACCCGCAGCTCCTATCGCCATCTATCGGGCAATGAAAAGATCATTAGCAGAACTGCGACCGCCGATAGCGGGAAGCTCTGACCACAACGTAACAGATGTGCAAAAGGTCCAGTCCGTACTAAATATCCAAATTCGTACTTTGCAATACACGCGTGTAGAAATCGTAATATGATGGTATAACATAGCTTTGCCGCAAGTATATCATAATATAATAATCTATACAGATTGTCCCACGGACATGCTACATGGAGGGCAAGTATGTATGGTACATAGAAGATTTTACTGCATTCAAATATTTTTGATTTTTTGCTTGTATCACCGGCGAATCAAATCATCTCAAATTAAAAAAAAATCGGTCAAGTGCGTGTCGGCACCCACATAATCTCAGGGTTCCGTACCAAATGTACCAATTCGAAAGCTTACCGACCCCAAAAAGATAGTTTTGTTAACATAAAATAAAAATACAAAAAAAATAAAACAGTTCTGAAACTTCGTTATTCATCATCCACAGCCTTCTATATCCCAATGCTGTGTATAGACCTCTCTCTTTCTATGCTATTGGTGGCTATCTTTAAAAAAACTCAATTACCGTAGGAGATATGTTTAAGAGAGCTTAGTATGCCTAGCAGAATATCAAAATCTACAGAGTTAGAAGCATTGCTGAAATCAAGTAAACATAGAACAGTAAGTTGACCATTTTCCATGCCCAGCCTGATATCATCCGTAATATTTATAATTGAAAAGGATTCAGGAGATTGTTTTTGATATGAATGAATTTAGTTGGTCATGGGAGAGGCGTTCCAGGACTTTAGAGAGGAATAGTAGGATTGAAATGGGACGGTATTCGGAAAAAGACGTAGGATTAGCCTTTTTTTTTTTGCAAAGGAATAATTTGAGCATCTTTCTATGCCATAAGAAAGCCGCGACTGGATATAGAAAAGTTTAAGATATTGAATTGTTTACAACTAGCCATGAGTAGCCATTTATCTTATTTTCTTTTAATCCGTAGAGCGGTTTCCCATTATATACTTAATGCACAATATTTGGGTAATGTATGCGTGTCCTTTTCCTTGCATTGATATACTAAACAACCACTCTTTTATAATAATTAAATTACTTTTCTTTCAATTTAATAATGAACTTTGTTTACCAAATACCAACTGAGTGACGTTTAGCACAGCACCCTCTACACCATGACATATTGTCTTAACTCAAGAAAGAATGTTCTACCTTTGAAATGAAACCAAGTAAACAGGTCTTCTTCATACTAACTTTGGTCCCTCATTTGACCAAGTTGCCGATGTAAATTTAGGATTTTCAGATTTTTTCCTATAGTTGTGCTACTCATGCAAAATTTCAAGATTCTAGATAGACGGGAAATACCCTATAGGTTTTTGGATTTTTGCTCATTCATACATTTGTCAGGGTTTATTGCAATTATCTTTTGAATATGTAAACTTTGAACCTTATGTTCTTTACAGCATAAAGGAACCGTTGATCAACGTATATGATATTAATTTCAGCACTGTAGCTTTACGTGTTTCGGAGTTAAAGGGTTGTGACAGACGGACAAACGAGTGATCCTATAAGAGTTCCGATTTTTCCTCTTGAGGTACGGAACCCTAAAAATAACATTATGTACCTTAATAGTATTAATCCATAGCGTCAATCATAAGAATTAAATGTCTCTAACAAACATGGAAATTTAAAATCTTCAATCTTCTATTTACAATATTTAATCCCCTCTATAGATGTGGCATGTAATTTTTTTTCAATTTAATTTCTTAAAAAGTTGCAAATAAAAAGAAAGAACTTATCAGGAAATCTAATTACTTACGGTAAAGATTGAGACTTCTATATGTATACTTGTATTGTGTAACTGATATACTAAAACTTTACCAAAAATATTCATGGACGGATATTTTGTATAAGTTAATTTCGAGGGAGAGCAAGTTTGCCTGTGCAAAGAGTTCGAAGGACTTAAGATAAAGGAAATATATTATGTAGATGGTTTATTAACTGAAAGCATTAGTCTTTAAATCAGTGAGTCTATTTTCTTTTAAAATTGTAAAGAGATTACCAATTCAACAGTTTCTGAAACCTTTTTTAGTTTAGTTTAAAAAAAACTCCTGACTCTAGGAAAAACGGCTGTTTTGTGAGGGTGTTCGCAAAAATACATTTCACACCCACAACGTACACCGAACAATATATAACAAAAACTACCCAAATATATAATTTGAACAGTTTTTAGTGGTATCTAATAACTATTATCTCTAATATAATTTTAGTTGTGAACTGTGAAATACAGTCAAAAAGACACCGTGACGCCTCATAAGGATCCATTTAAAGGTACGACATGAAAGTTTTTAGACGAAGTTTTAAAGCTTCCTTTAAAACGTTGAAAGTTTAAGCTACTAAGTCGCAAAGCGCCTTAATAATGTGCATATTGTTTGTTTATGTGTATTGTATTCCCAGCGACTGCAGTGTGCACATGCAAGCTAACTGAATATAATATTTATCAAATAAATCACTCGCTACCTAATTTGGACATGAGTCTGATAAACACAAACAAATAAACATGAGTAATGTTACATTGAATTTGTTGTTATAATTAATTGAGACATCTGGATGATGGTGTTTAGAGTTGAGTGTTGAACAATGGACAAGTATGGAAATATGGAGGTCTAAACATAGTGTTATGTTGTCGGCAATCAACTAAGTAATTCTATGTGAAATCATTAGCCCAATATATATGTGTGTGTGTGTAGTCAGCCACATCTAAGCACTGCGATGCTCAAACCGAGGAAAGATTTGTTTGTTTGTTTATTTGTACCAAAAAGGAGCCGACACTCCGGGACCGATGTTGATTGAAATAAGGATAAAGAAAACTCGAAATACGTATCGATGAACCACGAGGTTGGAGCCGCAGACGGAAGCTGGTATAGTATAGGTATGTTATCTGGAATATCTATCTGAAAGCAGAGATGCAACTTTATTTAGTGGCACTTGAAGCGGTGGCGGTCCATCCCTCAAAATTGTTCAGAAGACGTTAACTATCACACAACCCATCACACCATTTACCACAAATATAGGTAACTATAAAAATATATTGAGCAATCTATCTCCAGCAGGCCTGTCACACCAGTTGCTTAGCCGGCACCGATCCCAGGATGCTGCGGTCGGCGGCCGCGGCTTCCTGCCTTAAACTTACTTTCTACAAACATTGCACACTACACATTACACCACACCACAGTGCAGTAAACACGTTTTAATTGAGATGTTTGCTATTCATGGTAACATTTAAAATTATTTATAGTGCTTTATGCATTTGGTAGAATCTAGTCAGAAAGAAAGTCAAAGAAAACATTTTTATTTGTTCAGTACCAACAATATATTTGACCACTGTTTCCCAATCCATTGGCCAGAACGGGTCTACAGTTGCAGCAGGATTTGCTCTCCCGTGGCGCTATTCTGTGAGGGAAACTGTCGGCTGCGCCAATTTAGTGCATCCTTACCCTTATATAAATACGGTCGATATTTGATTGACAGAAATTCAATTTTCGTGCGATTCCATTTTTGGAATACCCTGGCATCTTTTTTTCGGTTTTTTGCGTATATGTCGATACAATATACGATTCAATAAGTCAGTAAGTAATCTAGCCGGGCTAAACGTACTTAAAATCAATGGATTTTAAGTACGTTTAGCCCGGCTCGGCAACAAAATTTTACCGATTGCATCACTAAAAAAATCAAACGGTAGCATAACAACCTCAGTTGACTTTACTTATTTATGATTATGTAGCTTTGGCGCCAGACCCACCAAAAATCAATATCAATATAAATGCCGTCCTCCAAACTTGAAGTAGGTAATCATTTATCATCTTTATCAGTCAATATTTACACTAAAATAGGTAGGTAATAGTAGGTATGCCAGTACGAAATTGTTTTTACAATCTGCTGCTATACATAAGTAACCATAATACTAATAATCTATTTGTTATTTTAAAGAAAAAAACAGTAATAGCTCTCTAATCAATTAATCATTCAAATACGAATATTCGAAACAATGTTGGACTATACCTTTATTTAGCATTAATTTAAATAAGATGAGGTAACTACTTGTCTGACAAAAATTATTATCCGCTCAAAAACCAAAATGCATGATTTTATTACAAAATAAATATTGTATGTAAAGTTATGTTAATAGACCTTGTATTATGTAGGTAGGTTGAGATATCTCAAATATCCTGTTAATATACTAGATGACCCCCGCGGTTTCACCCGCTTTAAACGTCACTCTGCTCTGTTCCCGTTTTGTTGCGTGAGTTAGAGAATATGCACTTCGCCATTTATTGATTTTTTTGCCTTAACTTACTACTTACTTAAACTCCTGAATTTAACCTCTTGGTAATAAAATTTTACGTTTACCGTTCAACCCTTATTTTACAAAGTTTAATTTTTCATGTTTCTATTCCTAGCGGTTTCGGCTCTGCGTTGATGAATCAGTCAGTCGAGCGAACAATTTTATATATTTATAGATGTACTATAAAGGTATTAAAATAAAAATAAATACTTGTCTACTTACTAATAATAGACAAAGAATTTAGGAAATATAAGCACAATTTAAATATTGACGATTCGCCGTAGGTATACACAACGACACTCTTTTCTTTATATTTAATTTATAGTGGTGTGACTGTGTGTGTATTTGCGTCAAATAGATTTGATATAGAATTATGCATGTGTTTGTATGGTAGTATAAATATGTACGTCTATATGCACAACAGACAAAAATAAAAAGCCATGGGCACTCCCTTGTGATCAAAGAAAACAACCCATGATTCATGTGGATGGGCGATTAATTGCCAATACAAATAACCGCACAGCCATTAGGATGAAATACTTACGCCGCAATATCTCGATTATACATTCGAAGAGGAAGTGAGTTATTCTTCGACCAACCAAATGAAATAATTTATATAGCTGTACTTATGATTTCGTGCTTTAGCTTTATGAAAAGGTTACCATTAGCCACACTGATGCTTTGCTATCTTGCAGGCACTTCCCATAGTTCAGTAATATTAAATTTGATATAAAATTTCCAACCTAGTTAGATTAACAATCAGAACGAAGTGATTTAATATAGAAATTCTAGAAGTACACTCACAAAACTATTACGTAATTGATAATTGTTTTTAGGGTTCCGTAGCCAAATGGCAAAAAACGGAACCCTTATAGATTCGTCATGTTAAATAAGGGAATGATAAATTTAAAAATAAAATATGATGTACCATGCAAACTCTCACCGAAAATTGGTTTGAACGACATCTAATAATTAGTTTTTTTTAATACGTTATAAATCGTAAAGCGCATTTCATCTTTCATTCAATCAACTCCAATATAATAAAGAATAAAGAAAATCATTTATTTAGATGTATAGTGGTACGGAACCCTACGTGCGCGAGTCCTACTCGCATTTGGCCGGTTTTTTTATATATCTATTATATAACTTTCCGTCAGGAAATTCACAATAGCAGCACGGATTTGAAACTATGCCCGGTGGATGTCGATAGGCTCACCCCCAATCCCATGGGACCTAAACATAACAGGTAAAATGTAGGTGTTGTACGTTATTTTTTAGATTTATTGTAATGTAAAACTTAATATTAATGTAACCATAATAAAACCCACTAGGTATTACCTAGTGAGTCCTATTGCTGAAAGTGGTAAAAATTATGTAAACCACAAGTTTGGAAAAAAAAATTGTATTTGTAATTTGAATTAAAATTAAAAAAAACAATAAAAATTCCAGTAATATGATTTGCCAGCTATATCGATATGGAAGGTAATAGCGTTAATAAATCTTCAGTTATATTTATCCCCATAGAATTGTGGTGGATTGAATGAAACAATGCGGAGAGACTCCTGCAAGTCTGCCAATCCCCCATTGTATAGATAACACAAACCAAACATAACAGACACAGACTTGTTAACAAACGGACATTACAAATAGTATACAGGATGGTTTTTAAAGTCTGAAACTTGTAGTCTCCTACAAAATTAGACCATACCTAAATAGATAGATGATAAGGATATTTTATTATATATTATGCTAGCTTTTACCCCCGACTTCGTCGGCGTGGAGTTCGTTATATTAAGTTGTAGCTGCTTCCGCGCTTTGAGCCGCGTTAAACAATACTGCCCTGCTTTCATGAAGTGCAGCGTATTGATAAATATTAAAGAACTTTAATGGATAGTTAAACTATCAAACACAAAAAGAATTAATAAAATCCGATCATTTTTTTTTGAGATTAGCGCTAACAAACAAACAAACTAACTTTCTCTGGCGGTTTTTGTCTGCGTGGTAGGTACATCAATAAAAAGTAACTTATATTACGCGCCTTGTAGTCAATTACCTGCATATAAAAAAATATTAAAATTGGTTTAGCCGTTTAGAAGATTAGCCTAACAACAGACTATTTTAGGCATAGGTATCGTGCAAATAACTATATCAACTGAAAAAGACATTGTTATATTGACATTAAAAACAGACACTTCAATTTTATTTATTTGTATTGATGATAAAATGTATTCGTTCAGACAAGAAATACGAAAGCCCAATAATTTATGATTAAATAGTTTTCTTCAAAACAATACTGATCAGGTGTCTCTGCGGGGCGCGTGCTCCACCGTAGACCGCATCATCACTTACCATCAGGTGAGATCGTGGTTACAAGAATGTCTATCCAGTCTATATACCAGCTTGTAAATGAATCAACTATTTTTATCAGTATAAGTATATATTTAATTTTTGCTTTTTGGAGGCTTTTCAAAAGCAATCTTTCTTAATTTTATGAACTGTAAAATTTATATTTTGTTATTAGACTGTAACTAAAAACAATAAAAAAAAAAATATATATATATATAATAAGCCATTATGTTACCTATTCTTCTTTGTCACAGATTAAATTGAAAGTAGAGCTTACGATTTCATTCACAATCTGGTCTGAAAAGAGAGATTAGCTAGGTTTAATAAATAAGAATATTATTCTGTAAAATACACCACAGTAAATATTATTTATTAAGTTTTAGAGATATCTTCTATACATAAATATAGGAAACTAAATAGAGCTTGAGGAAAAAAACACCAAATAATCTCCATACTGTAAATAAGCATAACTAAGAATATACATTTATACACGCTATGGTATATAAAGTCTGTATACAAACATTGCATAATGCTGACCACGTGTGACCTTGAACGATATAATATCACTTGTACTCACACAAAGATACATCCTCACAAACACATACACACTTATATGTACAGTGTATACATTATACATAGCATGTTTTATGCTGCATTATATGCAAAAATACTAGACAACATTTAAATATATTCAGTAGCAAGTGATGTGATGAAGTTTAAATTAAAATATAGATTTTGATTATACATTGCTAATAATATTGCAATGATTAAAGTTAATAACAATTAATTACTCGGATCAGATAATTTTAAATAGCTATTGCATTTGCAGCCTAACTGATGGTAATTGGCAACAAACCGACTGTTCATTAAAGATTATTGAATTAGAAACAGACAAACCCAGGTGCATTAGCCGTGGCATTAGTCAGCATTACACATACAGTAACGCGATAGTCTGACAGTCGCTGCGTGTCAATTAGACACCACGTGCCCGACTAATAACAATAACAATTGTGTATTGTTATTATGTTAGTGTAACACTGCTAATTATGCCATTATCCTATGTTGTGCGGCGCCGGCTACGCCTAAGGGAGTAATTGAGTATAATAGTTAGACGCTGGATAAACGTACGGAATTAAAACCACATGCTGAATCTACTTATATTCTTTTGTTTTATACTTATAGTAAACGGTTTATTCATTAAATACTAAATGGCCAAAGAGCTCGAGCAGAGAAAATACTGTCGTTTTATCTGTCAATTTTTTAGATTCAACGATGCATTTACAAAATTGGAAATTTTCACATAGTACTCGCGCCCCTGCCAGGTGGACTGACGACCTGAAGAAGGTCGCTGGAGGGTACTTGAAGGCGCAGGACCGGGTATTGTGGCGCAAATCGGGAGAGGCCTATGTCCAGCAGTGCTATCTAAGCAATATCTTCTTCGACAGTAGAGAAGAATATGAGAAAAGATACACCGACAATTTGTATCTACTAGTGCAAAGGTACTGAACATTCAGTTTTAGCCTTAAGCGTGGAGGCTCGGCTCTTATCAGTGGCTGATAACCCTAATTGATGCTAGCCTTGAGACGCAGACCGCAAATTAGTGCCATTTCGATGACTAACTACTATACTGAGGAAAACGAAATTAACTATACATTATAGAAACTATATGAACTGCGCAATTTTGATGTACGAATGTTAATGGTATTTTTGTAATTTTATTGTTAATCTACTTGATGATAAATAAATATGAACAACAATGATATCGACATTTATGTAATTCAAACCAAGTTTAAGCATTTTTTTAAAGATATTTGCTTATTTTGTTTATTATTAGTTAAATAATGTGTTATTTTGTGTTATGTTTAATAGCTATTATTTTATTGTATTTCTAAGATATAACTGACTGTTATAAATAAGATTACAGTTTGTACATTTTCTTAATTTAACAATTTATTTGCATGCTGTTAAATAGCTGAATGTACTAGAATTATAATACCATTGTACCAACTCAATGTACCATATCCTTGGCAAATATATTTCATTTTCATATTTTATTTCATTTCATTAATATTTTTTTCAATTCAGGTCATCATTTCATTCAATTTATTCATGGTCAGGTTCTCTTTTTGTAACTCTAGGACCGCCACTGGGCACCATCTCTTATCATGACATTACATCCATAGCAAGCTGCGTAAAAACCATTTACATCTTTTGCCTTTAAACAATGATAGAGATATAAAGAGATTCAAATTTCACGCTCCTTTAAAGGAGTCGCACTATAATCTAAAACGTGGGTGCTTCATACAATGAGGTATGCAAATCACCAGTTATTATACTCATAACGTTACATAATCGGATGCGCAGCCATTGTGTATTATTATGATAATGAACACGCTAATGCCAACTGCAATGCTATACATGCACTCGTGGCTTGAGTTGGTACTTAGGTATATAAATGATACTTGAAAAGAAATTGAAAATATAAGTAATATTTTTTAGCACAAGACAGTACTTTTATTATCATCTGATAATTGGGATAAGAAGATAGTTTCACCCGTGACAGAAAAGTTGAAAGGGAATCATTAATATCGGTATCGATATGTGATGTGAACAGATGAAACCCATATGACTCAAAGAGTGATCGGTTTGATTGTCGATAGATGGACAGAAAGAGCTAGGCCAAAAAAATTTGAATGAAATTTAAAAAATATAATAAATGTTTATTAAAGCTAATATTTGCTACAATATTACAATTGGAATAATAATAAAAATAGCAGATCGAACATATGATTGTTTAACACATAGTTTACCATTACCGACCTTCGTACCTAATGACGAGTGTGGAGCGAATCATGGCGCTTCCTAATTGGTTATATTTACCAGCGACCACCCCGCGTGTCTGTCTGTCTGTCTGTGTGTGTGCCATGTGGAACCAGCGTGCCGTGGGCGGGCGTGTCAACTGAAAGTTATAGCCACGCGTGCTGCCGGAATGTCGAGCACAACGCATTTAAGATTGTTTAGATTTTTACAGAGAAAAAAAATTGTTCATAAAACTTAATACAACTAAATACCTTTTGAATCAAGAAAATTTTCTTTTTGAAACTCTGAGTGGAATTTCAAAACAGCATTACTTTAATAAGTTGTGTTTGTTTATATATAGTCAAAGGCAAAATATCCAGATATATAGGATCACTTAAACTGATCAATGATATCAGTACATAGTTAGATAATATGTCTGTGACTATATATAAGGAGCCGACCTTAAATCTACCTTATACCAGATGTAAGAATCGAACCCAAATGTTACTATCACACTGAATTACTGAGACATTCCTAGACTTCGAGAAATAAAGTAATCATCTCCACCACTTCTGTGCACAACTGTACCTCACCTCGTTTGATGCAACTATGGAAATCTTTTTTATGGTGTCGGAAAATAAATATAGCATACACATACACGTACACAGATACACGTACGTGCGACGGGATTACCAAACCGTGTGATAGCTTTATATCCTCGGATGCGGCTCACTAACAGAGCTGGATATAGCGTCGTAAATACATCGCGCATACACATTAGCGTTCCAGAGATCCAAATAATCATAGTGTAAATCTATTTTTTTATGATAAGGTAGTAAAACTATTGAAAATTAGAGAAAAAAGGTCCGACCTCACCTTAACTAGGTCTTGCTGGCAAATTATTAAAAAAAAAATTGTTTGGCACACAATATAAAACTAATATATAATGTTTTTTTTTTTTTAAAAAAAACGACGCCCGCACTAGGAATAACTCCTGTGTCGCGGGGGTGTTCACAAACATACATTTCACATACACAGAGCACACCCAGAGTCAGAACAAATCTTTGCGAATCACACAAAGATTTGTCCCATGTGGGGATCGAACCCACAACACCAGCGCAGTTGAAAGCGGCGAGACGACCGCTTTAACCACCACGCCAACCGTGCACTCTGCAAATAATCCAATGTGCAAAATAATCATAATGTAATGTTCTGCTGGTGCTTAAAATAGGAAATCCTGTGCAAGCACCAGCACCTTCGAGTTTCACAATTAAGCTAGGTACGAATAGGAATGTAAACCTAATCAATTTACAATTTTTAAATTTTCAAATTAAAGTCATATTTGGGAAACCTTTTAATATGACTATCTAATTATAGTTTGTCTTTAGTTGTATGTAAGGTTAGGCCTTCAAAATATAGGTATAGAAATCCGTTATCATTATTCTGTGTAGCGAGAAGCCTTTTAGTCAATATATTTCGGACAAATTTCCATCACGCATAAAACAAGTTGGCATTATGTTGTTACCTCTACGACTTCACGTTAGTAACAAAACACAATATTGTGCTCTGCAGGAGGTTATAATTCTCCGCCAAATATAAAGAGGAGCGGCGCAAGGAGTGAGATGCCGTAAGTTATCCCATAGGGATGCTTACTCTCTTCCCTTAAGTAATGAACTTCTAGGGCTGCCACTTAACACATTTGTATCGAGGAAGTTCTTCGATTTCACAATCTACATAATGGTAAACAGTCAGTGCCCTTGAACTTCTGTAATTAAGAGTAACCCTCAAACTAATACATACTCGTAATATATCCAACAATAATATTTTCTAGCTTAATATTTAACCGATTTAAAAATAAGGAGGCAGTTCTCAATTCGATTGCAATTATTTTTGTTCCTTGATTACCTTTTATGTCTGAAAGGGTATACTTGTCATTTGTTCCAATTTTTATCAGGTCACGATCTCAAATTTTAAAAGCTTCTATACTGTTTTTCGTATAATACATTTTGCTGAGCTTATGCTGGAAGGTACGACTCCTCAACGTTTAGGAGTGCGGGGATAATTTTAATATAGGTAATTAGGTAGGTACCTTATGGCGTTCTTGTTTGATTAACGAAAATAATATAATGATATTTGATATGTGATATGGAATGGTTTAATTATTTATTGTCCATTGCATTTTTAACAATGAATGTATGCATCAAATTTGCTATTTTTCTTACGATGCAAATATTTTACTTAAACAATACATTTATAGACAATGCACACGTGACAGCCCTATCCAAAAAATATCACAAGTACACGGGACATCGCACAAGTTTTTATGTGTTCGTAAGAAACACACGATTTTTTGTACAGTCGGTAATTTATACGCTTAGTTGTTTATTTTTATTATTGTTCGTAATTTCGGTAGCCACCAAAGGGCGCCATCGACTTTTCTAACAAACTTCCTGGCGTATTTTCAAGAAGATTGTTTTGAAAGTTTTTCGCGAAATATGGAGTTTTCCACCTGCAAATTGTGATGTATATCCGAGACTTCCATCTCGGTGATTTTTATTTATTTGTATTCATTCATACAAAGTAATCTTCGTAAGACTGCAATAAACATTTGTTTTCCTTTTCACGTTTTGTACTATATCGGCTTTTAAAACTATTAAAATAACTTGTCATGCTAAAGTTAAAAAAGTATTTTGATATTACGATGTCATGTCGCCCATCTCAAACACGTTCACAAAAGCTGTTCCGCCTCACATCGCAGTGCTTACAATCAATCAATATCCATCATTGGGCCGCTTGCCTCAAAGCCATAGAAACCTGAACGTTGTGCGGACAACAAAGGGCCGCCCGAGGCGCTGCCGTGCTCGGATAACTGTACTTCAAAGGTCATAGAGTATTGAATGTTTAATGAATCGAATTGTTGTTTATTTTACTAGTTAGCTTGATTGGCACTTTTGCCAGAGTATTGTGAAGTTGCGCCCTTCCGTATCCGTGTGAGTTATGATTTAACAAGCGCCACTAAAGGAGCGTATTCTTTGATGAAGTCATCAAAAAATACGTCTTTATATTAAACTAGCTGCCCCGCGCGGCTTCGCCCTCGATAAAATTTTGCCCTCAAAAATATTTTAGAGGTATCCTATGTCCTTCTCCCGGTTCTAAGCTACCTAATTTTCAGCCAAATCGGTTCAGCCGTTCTTGAGTTATAAATGGTGTAACTAACACGAATTTCTTTTATATATATATATATATAATTTTAAAAGTATCCTATGTCCTTCTCCCGGTTTTAAGCTACCTACCCACCAATTTTCAGCCAAATCGGTTCAGCCGTTCTTGAGTTATAAATGGTGTAACTAACACGACTTTCTTTTATATATATAGATACAACATAACATACCATTAACCTTGTTACCTAAAAGTTGTGGTGGAGGTGTACAACACTCAAACTTCTGCTAATATGTTAGGTGCCATGCGATAAATGAAACTATTTATGCATTAAAATTGAATAGCAATACAAGAGATAACACCGAAAAACGCCACCAATATCTCAATTCAGGACCGACGGCTCTGCCCTTAAATGTTACGTCTAAAGTATTACTAAACTAGTAATAATTTTGTTTATAATGTAGCGACATATTACATACACACTCGATCTAGAGCAGCGTTACGTAAAATATACTTAAGTGAAAATAATTGCAAGCTACATGAAATACAATTATACTACAACATTATTTCAACTTAATAAGGCTATTAGGGTTTATAGGGTTGCCATCAACGAGAATAATAATTTGATAGCACTTTTTACTTTTACTTTTGTAGCTCGAGGCAATTGTCTTAGAGCTTTTGTAAAAGCCTGAGCCTGATACAAGTTCTTCACGTTACTTGCTGCTCTGGTAAAGTCCCTAGTTGAATTAGTCCCAGAGCATAGGCAATAACAGTGAAGGTGGCGTAGCGACTACGTACCGCAGACTACGCCGTAGTCTGTTGGTAGACAGATTTTACAGCAGTTAGCGTAGCTATTACCTACTGCAGACTACGAGTACTACGACGTAGTTTTTCGGTAGACATGATTAATTAGCACAATCTCTAGTAGCGTAGAGGCTCCGCTCCGCCGCCGAATACACTGTCCACTGAAATGTGTCGATAAGGCAGTATTCTTAAATTATTTTGGTACATAATGCCTGCCTCTGTTAACGTATGTGTCTCTCACCGCGAGGTCTTGGCTTCGATTCCCGGGTCGAGCGAAATGTTATTTGTGAACTTTCCATCAGGAAATTAAATTCAATTCGCTTGTGTTAGAAGGAAGTATATTATACATTGCGCCACGGCCGCTTTAGTTTAAGCCAAAGTGTAGTAGGTAATGAATATTATCGTATACATTTTAAGCCTAATGCGAATGAGGTTTTGCGACACCCCTAAGTCTGGTGCACGTGTCTGATGCCGGCACTTTCTTCGGCGCCGGCGCCGAACTTCATTAGAAAGGTGGCCGATAGTGATGTATTGACCAACGCCCCTTCCTTCCTCTCCCCTCGTCGCAAGGCCCCCAATAGTGCCAGTTATTGATAGTGTTATAAATGAGGTTATTAGTTAGTTATAAGTGCAGTTATTGATATGATAACGATAACCTTTGGAGTGCCGTACCTTTAGGTATATTTGAAAGAAAAACTTATCGATAGAAACAGGCTTCTGTTGGTCTGCCGATGGTTCCGGCTTTAGAGTCGGCATTGACCTGATAATATACATGGCGTGTCAAGCGGAACCGTCTTTTTCATCAAAAACACTAAATGCTGCAAATTATTCTACAAAGAAGGGTAGGATATTATGAGGTACATACAAATAATATAAATTAACCACTTCTTCCAACATGGTGGCGAAAGCTCGTAGGAAATTAAGGTAGAAAATTTCTGGGTATACTTTTGTAAACTTTCTCTACAACATATCCAAAAATCATTTTTCTAGGTTCATTTGAACCTATGATTGCTTTAAATGACTGTGCTAAATGTCTGTAATTACACTAAATAATAGTGTATATTTTTTTTGGGGACGGATCACACAGTGTGAACTTCACACATGACATGTCATGTCATGTCCTTAAGCGTGACTTTAATTATAACATAATGTATTCATAATAGTTAAGTAGCCCCCTCATTTAATAGTAAATTAATATTGAATTAAACTTTACTTTGTTAATTGTAGGGAAGTTTTTTACATTATTAATCATCGATTAAAATTCTACAACAAGGACAACTATTAAACACAATAGACACGCACCCAAAAAATTACAGTGTCCGCATTTTTGTAGCAGGGACCTGCCTACCTACACTAATAGGAGCATTTTTTCATGAAAAATACATGTATCCATCCCCTCCCAATCGGAATATTCACTAATAGTATTAGTTCCGGCGTGTCAAAGCGGCCAATTTCCGATGGATGTAGCCGTCGCGCCGTCATCGCGCCGGTGCAGCGTTGCCGTCGAATAAATGTTCGTCCGCCTGATCAATTCCTGTCGGCAAGTAGCAACGTGTTTTCGGCGGTGCGCGGTGGGATCGGCAAATTGAAAACCTTGTAAGTGAATTTTGCCTTCATTCAGCGGCAAATTTGACTGAAAGTTATTAACTGGTTTGAGTTGGATCAGCTTGCAATGGGTTCCAAAATAGGCGCGAGATTCACATGCTGGGAGCGTATTTGTGTATGAGATTGTTGATACAGAATTGTTGACAAAATAGAGGCGCACAACGAAAAAGCACAAACAGATATTATTAAGGTACATTTTGTACCCAATAATTCTTCATTACAATGTCTTGGACCTTCAAGCTGCTATTATGTCGTTTCTGCAGTTTTAAGACCTTAAAAACACGTTTATAAAAGCTATTGTTACCATACTTTATTTCATAACATTTTACAAGTCACATAATTTTTTTTTTTTTAGTATCTGATAGACACTACTCGAAGTGAATAACACAAATAAAATAAAACTAAACAGGGTGTAATGACATCGTGACAAAGCCGCTGAGCTACAGTACATGATCCTGGGACCCTGATAGATAGTCTAAGGTTCCAATACTCTTCCATAATCAGTCGAAAAGATAAAGAAAAACGAAAATTGACATCAAAAAAATCATAAATTTTCTTGTGTTTTTCTTTTCAACCGCGGACTGAGAATCATTACTGAATCACTAGCAAGCGGCATCGTCACGATATCATTGACACCCTGTTATACAAAACTTTGCGGTAGTTTCATAAAAAAATCCAGATCGGGTTATACCAATATAATTTATAACACGCCCGAGGCTATATTAACGACAATATTTGCTCGAACCGGGTAAGTTGATTGATTGGTTGTAAAAGTAATTATCACCACTGCCACTGGAAACTGGCTGCTCCGAGCAAAATGGTAAAATGAAATGACACGCTCTCCGTCTCTCCGTGTTATTAAGTGATTATGTACTAACAAACTAGCTACTTGACTGGAACAACTCTCTTTCCCAACTCTCTCTAACGAGATTAGCAACTTTTATGTAATTTAAGTGTCGTTTAACATAACTGCCTCGATGGTCCAGTGGTTAGCGTGTGCGCCTCTCACTGCAAGGGCTCGGGTTCGATGCCCGGGTCGGGCAAAGTGTTATTTGTGAACTTTCCGTCGGGAAATTCACAATAGCAGCACGGAGTTGGAATTGTGCCCGGTGGATGGCGATAGGCTCACCCCCTATTACCCATTACTTGGTTGTTGTACACCTCTGCCACACCCTTCATGTTATGTATGTAATGTTATAAGTAGTTATAATATAATATAATAAGATTATAGCACGTTTTAAATTATTTCAACGGGTATTTATTTACTAGGGTAAAGGCGGGATACATGCCCCAGTGGGATTGATGCCTCATTTTCAAAAAACCTAACTTCCCAAAGTCGCCACTAAAATAAATTATTATAACTAAGAGCCGCAGTCACCCCGCACCTCGGGTAGCCATTGGCCGTCGTGCTGTGAATACGTGTTTAGCTTGTGTGTGCATTCATCTCCGCGGCGAAGTTTACAAAGACGTCAAAGTTTTAAAGGTAAGTTTTAGCCGTTGTGTAACTTTTAAAGTAGTCATTATTTCCGTTATATTTTTAATTACGTCGATGTACTGATTCATCAATTATGCATCTTGATGCAAATAATTCGTCATTTGTTTTTAATTAGTTTAAAAAATACTTGGCGCATTTATCCCTATCGAAAAGGATAGTTGCCCTGATTTTTCGAAGGATAGGTGCCCCTAGGGGCATCTATCCCTCCATACAAAATGTTTTAAATTTCAGGTGATTTTTGTCGCTTTTGGTAGTTTATGGTACAATTCGTTGTTTTTTGGTATGTTGGTAGAAATTTGTAGTTTTTGATAATTGTTGGTAGTTTTAAGTAGAGTTTGGTAATTCCACTGGTAAATTTTAATAGAATTTGATAGGTTTTGGTGTATTTGGTAGCATTTAGTTGTTAATGTTGTTTTTTATTAGTTTTTGGTGTCTTTCGTTACAGTTTTGTTGTTTTTGGTAGAATATTTTTTGTGTTTGGTATATTTTGGTTGTAGTTTTTGTTGGTTTAGATGGATTTTGTTATATATGGTAGTTCTTGGTAGTTTTTTTCCACTGATGTACTATGAAGCACTTTGTTTAACTCGGGTGAATGTTCTATTTCATATCAGGTGTATTAATAGCCCTCAGCTATGATTCGAGTCTCAAAATACACCCGCTATGAAATCGACTACTTTCACCTTTTGGTATTTTATATATTGTACCTTCAATAATGTGTTTACGTGTATTTAGGTATATTTGGACTTTTTCTGATTGTAGTATAACCATGCCACAAAAATATAAAAGACATGTTCCTGGACTATAGAACAATTGCAGTCAGCTTTCGACGAAAAAAGACAGAAATACCATGGGGATAAACGAAATATCCCGACAGTATGGGATTCCATCAAGAACTTTGCGATGGCGTTATGCTGCTAAGAATACATTTTATTGTTTTATTTAGAATGTTTTTTATGATTATGCATGTTAAAACTTAATAATTAATATTTAATAATAAGAATTTAATATTCCTATTTATGTTGAAATTGCTTATAAAACTTTATTAATGTAATTTTATTTGATCTCATAATAGAATTATATTCTAAGACAATTAAAAGACTTTAAAAACTGCAAAATACTTTTCATTATTAGGGCCATGTTTCTTGGAAACAATTTCTGTTTTAGGGGTAGCTTTCTAATTCTAAAACACTAATTGTCCTCGAAACCTTATAAAAGTTTGGTTGAGTTTTTCGTTAGTACATTATAAAGTGCATCTATCCCGCACCGCAGGCATCTATCCCTCTTAGTATTTTCATGGTGGGGCATCTATCCATACGGGTAGGCATCTATCCCCAAAAAAGGAGTTCCACAAAAAGCTAAGTTCTGCAAAATCTGTAATTAATAGGTCTAAAAAACCAAATCACAGTTAAACATAAAGGACTAAACTAGCTGAATGCATACTCATTATTTATGAACAATGAATATTTTCAAAATTAGGAGGTTATTTCAAAAAGTGGGGCATCTATCCCGCCTTTACCCTAAATATATTGTACGTATTTCAGATATTTATAGATCTTTTTTAGAGTTTCGTACAGGAAAAAAAATGTCTAATCCATCATCTTTTTCAGATTGTTTTCACACGCGAGTAAATGTGTTCAAATTAATATACATTATATTAATTTGAACACATTTACTAAACATTTACAGTATAATTCTTTTAATCAAACATAGGTACTACACAGCCTTTTATAAATGTGAATACTTTATTACCGCCCATTATTATATTCAACCAAATCATTATAATAAAAATCTTAAACATATTAAAGTATCAACTTTTTTCTAATAAATCAATTATAATATGAATAATCTTTCTCCACTAACAGGGGGCGCTGTAGTCATACATTTATTTGAGGGTTCCCTCTGCCCCTGAACACCGTAATTGCATTCCTGAAGTAATAGATGAGAGCGATTCAATAACTTGCTACACATTGCTATTTGTACAATACAATGCACCAACCCAACTTATTACATTCTTTTTTTATTGGACTCATTATGGGGCGGGCTCTTTTATTAGATAAGGGTAGTAAAAACGTTAAAATTAGGGAGACAGTACCTCGAGAACACAAAGAGTACCAGTAGCTGTAGGAAGAGGTAAGCTCTGTGTTCTTATAGTAAAATGATATTAGTGCAAAATATATTACAATATTTGTAAGAAATATCTGAACGTACCTCATGTGTTTGTGTTTAAAATATTGATCTTAGTGAATCCAGCCAGTAAAACATTTTTATTATTTTTATATTAATAATACCAGCTCTGTATCTCATACATGTTCCACTGCTTGGCTTGGGCCTCTTCTCGTGATGAGAAGCGTTAGGCTATAGTCCATCACGCTGGCCAAGTGCGGATTGGTAGACTTCACACACCTTCCCGCACTGTTTAGGCACTCTTAGGCATGTTTCCTCACGAAGTTTTCCTTCACCGTTTTTATATTATTATATTCTTATTATAAACTTGAAAACCTATATGTAGCTATATTATTAGTCATTATGATTCTAGGCCACAAAAACGAATAATTTAATTTAGAGTACAAGTAAACAAACAAACTCAAAACAAATAGAGCTTAAAATAGAATAATATCAAGGAAGCAACCATTGTTTACCATACATAAACCTCAAAAGGATACCGCCGAAACCTCATACACCATAAACACGCAAATAGCTACCGAATAAAATTAAATGAAAACACAAAAACATCGTACAATAAACTGTTAAAAACTATAGCGAACCGATTTATTCTCAAGGCCGAAAAACATATAAAAATCCCAACTAATATTATAAATGCGAAAGTAACTCTGTCTGTCTGTCTGTCTGTTACGCTTTCACGCTTAAACCTCGCAACCGATTTTGATGAAATTTGGTACAGACAATCTTTAGACCCTGAGACAGAACATAGGCTACTTTTTTAAAAAAACAAAATGGATGAAGGGGTTGAAATAGAGGTTGAAAGTTTGTATGGGATTTCTTAATTTTATAATAGTTTAAAAAAACTAAAAAACACGCTTTTAAAGTACTTCTAACTAAAAAGTGAAAAATAATTCCTAATTTTTTTTTTTTTTTTTTTATATATTTTTAATTTTTTTTATCGAATTATTGCATTGTCATCGATCTTTGACAGGTGTGCAAAATTTGAATGAAATCTGTCCGTTTAAAGTGGGTCAAAATCGAGTCCAAAGGAGTCGGTTACATACAAACAAACAAACAAACAAACAAACATACAGGTGAAGCTAATATAAGCCTGTTAAAGATAAAACCATGAAACTTTATATTTAAGTACTTGATAAGAAATCATTCGCTTTTGAAGTTTAAATTTCTTTTAACGAATGCTCTGCATCGCCACCGCTGCCGTCGCGTCGGTCGTAGTCGCGTACATTCGCCGAAGTGTGGCGGCATCTGCGGCAGGCATCGTTGTCGGACGCATGCGAAATTTGCGCTATAGAGAATTACATTTTTCGATCCAGTAAAATTATTTTATTGTTTCGTATAACTTTTTAAGTGTTTTTTATTAATTAGGTCCTGTAAATTAATTTTGTTCATTTTGTTCATACTTGATATTTCTTTTAGTTTATAGTTAAAAGTAGGTTAGATAGTTTCCTTTACTTTAAAAAAATCCGATTTGCTTTTATTTCCTTTTTCCCTAATAGGGTATTTTTAATCTAATAGGTCGTAGTAGGTAATAATATACAATAAAATACAAACTTAACTTTGCGGTTTGCTCCCGAACCGTAAAGTTAAGTTTGTCGTAGGTTATAAATGACCTATGACAAACTTATATTTGCGGTTCGACTTATAAAGATAAACCGAAAGGTTTATTTTTATATAAGTCGTACTGTATATATTTTAATTTTAAAGTATTTGGTATAGGTAGTATATTTGATATTGTACGTAGTGACCGTAGGATTATTTTATAATACTGTTAGGTAGGATAAGACATTCGTATAGATATTAGTTCATAGGGATTTTGCTTATTTATTGAGTTTAGATTAGTTATACTTATCAGAAATAGGTTTATTTAGGTAGGTAGGTATTTTATTTTCTGTTATTGAGTTTTTTTATTGATGTACCTACCACACAGATGAAATCGCGGGAGATAGTTAGAAAGCGCTAAGTTTAAAAACAACTGGGTGAATTTTGATATTTAACATTACGCTAAACTCTACGGGCTGTCTCGGACGCACGTGTCGCGATTTCTATTATTTCAAAATTTGAAGTAGTTTCGAGGTAGGTACATGAGTTGTTCCTATTTGTCTGTTTTGATTTGTTTGAATATTATTTTCCGTTTTTGTCGTATATTTGTTTAGGTCGGTTTGGTAATAGATAGGTAAGTAAGTGCATGAGTTGTACCTACTATTGTTATATTGACATTGTTACCTTTAGGATTTTTTGTTCATAAAACGACATCCACGCGGACGAAGTCGCGGGTAACAGCTAGTATATAATATGCATGATAGTATATAATTATTACTTTTATTTATACTACTACACGTGGCACTATTGGTATGAATAAATCAATAATTATTGTGTTATATTGATGTGTCTGTTATTATAAAGTCTCATAAAATATGAATAGTTATTGTTAAAGTTGTTCTTCTCTACAAGCGTTGTGCCCAATCGGACGTTTTTGTATATTTTTGTACGATGTGCCCAATCGGACTTTTTTGTATATGTTGGTACATATTTAGTTTCTTTATAAGAATTTGCTTTTGTTTTTGACATATAAGTTTCATGTCAGTCTTTTGGTTATCTTCCTAGGTTCAGTGTTCTTTTTTAGTTTATTTCCTATTTTCGTAATATAATTTATTTCCTTTTCTCCTGGTTTCTTTGCCTTAACCCAATCCACAACAAGCGTTTCCTAATTAAACGATTACAATATCTGAATATCAGAATAGATACCACCGACAACATTCAAGATGTTATACAGGGTGTCCCAAAGCTCAATGATGATCGGGAAAGTGGAGAAACGCCCAGTCATGAGAAGCTCCAGTTATTTTTTCTGTATAGGGTATTAAAGTTAGATGACTGAATATTTGAAAGTTATTTTTCGTTCAAATTGCAATTTTTCTGCCAAAAAAAAATAGTATAGAAAGCCACAAAACACAAAAAAAGATAGTTACATTGCAATATAGAATTTATTCATGTTGGTGTATATTTCGATTCACACTTTTACAAAATTATTGTAAAAATATGGATGCATGCAGATTTTTTTAAATATTTTTCTAGAGTTTCTCATGACTGGGCCTTTCTTCAGTTTACCGATTATTGTTGAGTTTTGGGACACCCTGAATAACATCTTGAATGTTGTCGGTGGTATCTATTCTGATATTTAGATATTGTAATCGTTTAATTAGAAAACGCTTGTAGAGAAATACAACTTTATTCAACAATTAGTTTTTTAATCAAACGTGTCCAAGTACCGAAACTTTGAAGTTGCATTTCTCACCTCCGTAATCCGTGTTGAATTATTATAGCAGTAGTAGTTCCACGATAGCCCATAACTTCAGCTGAATACATCACAATTATCCCTTACTAATCTCCAGTAATAATAAAACAAACGAGAGCCCGGCGTTTAATTAAGTAGGAACGGCCCGATTGGACCGAATGCTTGCAAACGTCCGCAGTATGGCCGCGGCTAAATTATGGCGGCTATTAATTACAGCCCTGACCAGAAACTAGCCAATAACACGAATCTTCTGCTGGAAATATACAGGGTTAAAATTGGAACGTGCCCTCGTTTATTTATTTATTTATTTATAATTTTATTGCAGATTCACATCCATAGCTTGTTAGTAAAAATTGTCATAAGTTAGTAAAAATTATTATAATACACGTTTTGTGGTATTTGGCACTTAAAATTTCCTTCATTTATTGTGATAAAGTAAAAATGTCAGCCTAAGATATTTCCGTAATTTTTGTGTAAAAAGAAAAATAATTTTGCAAAACCTTTCTGGAAAACGATGAGGCCGTAACTTTAAGATAACATTTACATTCAGATACAGGATGTTAATGACATCGTGACGAAGCCGCTTACCAGTGACTCGGTACATGATTCTTTGTTAAAAATGTTTCACCATGTACCATAATTGTTATCAACTAACTGCGCATTAATGTCAACTTTCCTTCCATATATTTTCAGGAAGGCGATCAACCTTTTCATCCCCATTACCTCCTGCTGTTGGCAATAACTACTGACTTCCCTATTCGACGTCCATGGAAGCTTTTATGCACAACATTACCTTCGTAGCAACCAACATCCAGTAATGTAAAACGCACAATACAATACCGCAGCCACCAAAACACTTCACGAATAATATAAATTACGACTCATTTTGACAAATGGCGGCTTAATAATAGATATTTCGTTTCAAGGCCGGGAGTTGATTGCTAGAATTTATAAACAATTAGCGAATAATTTGCGATGTATTTCATTCGAATTTCCCTCCTCTGGGTTCGTTAGTTTAATTGTCTTTCTTTATGCGTACCCTTTCATCTTTCAGGCTTTTAAGGGAAGCATTATTTCCTAATGCGGTGCGGCGAGGGTTCCACAGTGAAGAGATCGGGGAAATTAAAGAGTTTTGGCATTTAAATAATTATATTCAAGGAAATCTTTCAAATATAGATGTTAACCCTTTTACACTTTGTTTGCTGCACATTTTCATTTCAAATACACATCAGATAAGCTGTAAGTACATACATATTAAAACATAATAATAGCAGCCCTGTATCTAATACATGTCCCACTGCTTGGCTGGGGCTTTTTCTCGTGATGAGAAGGGTTAGGCCATAGTCCAACACTATGCTGGCTATAGGCTGGCCTAGTGCGGATTGGTAGACTCAAGAGACTCGAGACACATATTAACAAATTTCATTAACGCACATAATATCTTCGAAAAGACGAATATTAAAACAAAGAAAGAAATCATATCGTATCATAGAATCTTAACGATTTATTGACAGAGGCGTGTGCCGTGGGTTTGATCCCGAGACCTTTGACTTCACAGCCCTACGGTCTCCCACTCGGCTATCGCTGTGATATTAAAACATAAAAGCTGCATAACATTCGTGGCAGTAAATTTTGTAACATTTTATTTCAGTACACTTCAAGCCACAGCATCTAAGTTACTTAGCACGCTATACCAACTCACTCACTCACGCCATACAAATAAGTTCCTAAAACAAAACAATATGCTAATGTTCATACTCACCATAACAACAAGCCATTATCACAAACGCTCACCTGCCAACTAATTAAAACTACAATAAATGAATAATTAGCGACAAAAGTCACAAGTGGATTCACGAAGCAATTTTAGGATATAACTTATTTACCAGAGTGGGACAAACATCATTACGTCAGGGCCCGGGGGCCCTGGGGCCTGTCGCACCCTTGCATGTCATCATGCATGGATGGAATTCCTCCGTTAATAACAACCAGGATGTTTCACCGCATTTTAATTACTTTCCACTGAAATTTCCTATAATACCCTGAAGGTTTGATGGTTTATGTTCGGTTGTGTTTTTTCTGCGCAATTTAAGTGCATTCGCTATGGAAGTTTTTAACGTAATGTACAACAATGCCACACCTTTGGCGTAGCCATAGACATAGGCAATATAATACCACTTGCTCTTACAATTTCTGGGTGTACAAATACTTAACGTAAGCAACATAAACAAACAAATGTGAAAAGTCTAAATAAATGCAAGTACACATAAAATACCCCACAATATTAGTTATATTCTTTCCCTTTGGTTATTTACCTCTCAGAGCTATAAAAAGCCGAGCAATATTTGTACCTTTACCTCAAGCACAAATGATTCGAGGGTCACTAAAGTACACTAAAGCCAGGGGTTCAAAGAAACAGCCTTCTTCAAAAGAACGCCTTACAAGAAACCTACACAAATACATGTAAGGGCTTTAGATATCTCGTATTCATATTTCTAAGAAATAACAAATAGTTCACTCAATTTTAACAAGAATTTGCTCTATAAATGTAAATTTATAAACTCAGATCCATAAAAAGAGATTTTTTTTATCCAAAATGGCGCATGACAGGGAAAGCTCATAAGAAATGTAGGTAAACAATCGGTTCAATTCATATTCATATTATTAGGCCTCTGGAGGCGCTTGAACACATCAAAACATTTTTTTTTTTCACTGAGGTGGCAAACAAGCATACGGCCCGCCTGCGTTGCCGACCCTTAAGAAACCTATTTGCACTCTTTTTAAAGAACCCCATGCTGTATTCTATTGGAAAACCTGACATTACAAACAATGATATAAAAATAAATTATAAGGAAAACTAAATTATGCTAATGACAATGATTTGAATAACCGGGGCTTAGATTAATTTTAATCCAACTGTTTAGGATCAGATTAAAATCAATCTATGTACCAGCTCCGATGGGTATTGCATTTCTAAACGTTTTTCTAAGTGAATTACAAAGTAAATTGCAAATCTAGCTTAATTTCAATTTTGATAGATACACATGGTCGTGAATTAATCAGCAACTCATTGTAATAATAAAGCAGTATGTTTAAGCTATCTGTATGTATAATCTGTCATTAAAAGCTGGTCAGTAAACAATGGCCGTAAGGATATAGAGAGACATATTTCCGCCTATTATGCTATATTTAAACAGAACAATAATCTCCAAACGCTCGTTTATTTAAAAATTTATTCATAAATAAGATGCAGGCTTCTCTCTGGGAAACCATCAAGTGTTTGTCGTTAAAATAAAAGAGAAAATCGTTTGCAAAATTGTCAAAGGGCGGTGTGAACGGTCGCCTTGCCTTGCCACGTTTGCCAACATTGCTCTAGGGACGTAAACCTTAACATTGTCGACTGCTTAAATATTATCTATGTTTTTGATACCAGCTGGCTTTGACAACTTTGGTGGTGATAAATCGTATAATCGTCTTCAATTACATTATCAAAATAAGCAGATTATAAGTTCCTTCAGGAAAAGATAAAGAAAGGGTAGGTAGTAGTCACTAGGAATTTTATTTCTCCCGGTGTTTTTAACGTTCAATGTTTACATAAATAATAATTCTGCTTTATCTGACAAGCTGCAGTAGCGGTTCTAGCTAGTTTTATTATTTTTCGATGTGGTAGATGCGCATGATGCAAGGAGCTTGACCTTTTTATTGCTATTCCTAGAAGCAACCACGTCTTCTATTTTGGCGCTCTCCCGGTGACGGTCTAGCTTAGGACCGGCATTGTTAACATCTTTGTATGGATATTTGCACAAAGCGTTTTGCTTCAACATTCGTTAGGCCACTTAGGAACTGCCAAAGAATGGAACGCCCTGACCGAGTCTGTGTTTCCGCATGAGTACAATCTGGGCGCCTTAAAAGCAAGAGTAAATAGGTATCTCATAGGTAAGTGTGCTACATCGTAGACTGCATCATCACTTTCCATCAGATGAGATCGTAGCCAAACGCATGCTAAAATACAAAAAATAATCATCGATATTTTTCACATCCCTATTCACTAATATTTCTTGGGTTCGGTTTTCTCGGGGATAAAAATCTATTTACGTCGTGAAGATTTTCCCTTTTGCTATCAACTTTTTGTTTGAGACGTTTGAACTGACGGACCCTTGCGTTATTAAACGTTTTTAAATATTTCGTTGCGTAAATAAATTAGGACTGTAAATTTTATATCAATTCATAATTTCGTCAAAGAAAAAGGGTTCAGAAAATAAGTTTTACTCAATATAACAATATCTGTTCAGTTAGTTTAAGTACAATTAGTAACTACAGTAACAAACAAACATTCTCAATCTCGTCCACATTTATCATTCAGTTAAAAAGTTCCTTAGGTTTAAAGATGTTATATGATTCATTATGTTTTATTCTCAATAAAACATAAGTCACTTACTTGAGAACAATGAATTTATATAAAATTAAGTTTCAAATTCGTTAAGACATTTATGATTTACCCACCTAATGCATGCATGCTTGAATTGCATTTAAAATATATTAAATACCTAATGATTAAATATCTTAAATGTGTTGCATTAGCTTATTTTTGAATGTATTAAATGAGTGTACATTTTTAACGTGTAGGGGCAATTTGTTGTACTGTTGAGGTCCTTCAAAGGTTAGCATAAATTTTCCATAGTTGGTTCTAATTTTAGGTAATACTATAAAACTGGCTCGGTGAGTGCTACGTTGGCATAACCCAACGTGGCACTCGCCGAGGTTTTTGTTTCGTTCCTTCTCATAGATATCCTTTGTCACACCTCACAACCTGTTCTAAAAGGCTAAAATCTGTTCCACTTCTAAAATAACATTTTAACAAATCATGAGTACTTTCAACAATTCCCAACAAAATGAAACCTTCACAAACGCGCAATAAAAAATAAACGCGTGTGACGTCATCGCCGTACAAAAATGGCGTCTTTTTCATAAACACACGAATATAGAACTCGGCCGTTTGAAGACGGTTGTAATGAATAAATACATGTTCTTTCATGTGTTCCCTTCGTTCGAATAAACTACTATTTATTATGGCGTGCCATCATCAAAGACGGGTCAGTTGAAAACAAATTGAACCATCTATACTCGGATAGAGGGTGGATTTCAAAATGGTGGTGGATAAGAAGGTTTGCTATAATGGACAGGAAAAAAAAACATTCAAACAGACTTCGAAAATTTTCACAATAATAACCAAATGCGATGTTAATTGATAGTAATTTCTAAAATTAAAGAAAGATCATGCTTAACGCACGTATATCTTTGATTTTACCCTCGCAGTACTCAAGCTTTGGTGTTCCACCACCAAACACGGAACTTAAATGATTTAGGTGAAAATATGGTATTAAGAGCCTTTTACCGCTATTTCCTGTTTCTTATTTCTAATTCGTAATGTGTTATGTAGATTAGGATTGCAAATTTATGAATTTTCGACATATCAGATCAATTTCAGTTTCATTACGGACTCGAGCACAAATATTACGCGATCCGTTATGCAATTATGAGATTTTCTAAGAACTATATTGTTAAAATATTACGTGAATCTAGAGATTACTAACGAACATCAGATTTTAACTCTTTATACCTAACACTAGAGTAGTTTTTTTTTTCAAAGCTTACTAGTAATTGGCAGATACAAATTAATAGTATTATTAACCCCTCCAGCTAAACTTAATTTGCTTGTGTTAAGAGGAAGTTCACGTCCGTGGTGTAATGGTCAGGATTTGAACCCACGACCTCTCGATCGCCGAAATACCAATGCCTTATCCATTGCGCCACGGCCGCATGAGTTCAGCATGGAATGGCGATAAGGTAGATAGATAGATAGATAGATAAAAACTTTATTTGTGCATAAGACATTGGAAATACATTTTGTACAAAAGTTTCAATAACAATATTATGCACAAAGGGCGGCCTTATCGCTTAGCGCGATTTCTTCCAGGCAACCTTTGGATGGACATTAGTGTAAAAGATTTACAGAAAGGTAGTTTAGACAGCAATGAAGAAGGATTTAGCGCTTAAAATGGCGCTAAATAATAGGTATAATACTAAAATAAGTTAATATGCTATTTTTATTATAATACATATAATATATAACAATATAATACAATATATATATATATATATATATAAATATCCGTTCTATGTAAAGGTTGATCCAGTACGAAATTAAAAGAAATGTTGATCCACCTTTTTGCAGTGTATAATTCACTCTTTACAAATATAACCGATATACTTTGATCTGAAGTTGAAATGGAGGGGTTGTTCGAGGATCTGCATCGGTCTCTTTTCAACATACTTGCCATCAAAAAATACATTAACAACATGTTTTCGTTGATCCGTAACGGTCGCAAAAATTATACCAATGAGTCAAATGTGGATCCTTTTATATTCATGCTCATGCGCAATCTTACTAACAAACGTTGATCCGAGGGCAGTGATAGTTTCTAATTATTGAATGGGTAGTAAGTATATTTGGTATGTGACAATTTTTTTACTACCTGTTAATAATTATAATCTGTGACTGACTGATTATAAATGTTATGAAGATTTTTTTTACGTTATGGTACCTACATAATACCAGAGAACATACGAGCGGAGCGAGTGATGCTTTGTCTATGCATAATACATTAATAAATATATTAAGTAAATATTTTTTTTTATTTTCTGGCTAAATAAAATGTTTTTTATATATGTTAGAATTGTCGATTAAGTACCTATAAACGAAACGTTACTTGACTTATGTTTTTTTGTTAAACATAATAATGTCTTTTTTATTTTCTAAATGTTAGTAATATCTAACGGATTAAAGATGTTACATAATTAAAACAATTATGATTGTTAAAGATTGATTTTTTCTACATGTCATCTAAACTTAATTTTAATAATATCCGGTCCTTTATGCCTTTCAATTATCACTTTAATTAATGTATGTATCACTACTGGGTGCGCCAAAGTTCACCTAAAGTTTCAATGCCGATAATTGGAAATCTGAAAATGTTCTTTCTTACATTCAACCTAGCAATTAGGTACAATTCCTAACAACTCTGCCACAAATTTTCATAATCGAAACATTTAACTTCCTAATGTCGGAAGCAATAAACATCTATTATACTTTTATTAGTATTCCTATATTTTTTCAACATAACCATCTTTTACACTATTATTCAATGTCATATCTTTTTTGTTTAGGTTTCTTTTAATTAATAATAATCAGTATTGTATACATTAATTTTACGTAACTTTTACACATAACATGTAGATATAACATATAAGACTAATAGTATCATGGTACAAGTACTTCTTCTTCTTCTTACGTGTCAATGGCATTTTTAACCGACTTCTAAAAAAGGAGGAGGTTCTCAATTCGATTCGTATATATGTTACTTTTTTTTTTTTTTTTTAATGTTTGTTCACGGATATCTCCGTCGTTTATGAACTGATTTTGATGATTCTTTTTTTGTTGGACAGGAGATGATTCCAAAGGGGTACCATAGTCAGCATGTCGTGATCTGATGATGGAATCTCAGAGAAATCGAGGGCAACCCTCGAATTTTATAGGCACATGTAATGTTTTTAGTGTGTTTTTCAAAGCTACACTAGTATTTACGTATTTTTATGTGGATGAGCTGATGATGGAAGGTCAACTCCTCAATGGTTAGGAGTTAAAGGATAATTCTTTCACTACTGTACACATATTCAGACTGCTAGTTATGATTTCAAGTGAGCTGTTGGAACGGAGATATTTCAAAGGTGGTCCCATTGTCAGCATGTCATGATCTGATGATGGGACCCCAGAGAAATCGGGGGCAACCCTCATATTTTATTAATCGAGGCCAAGATTTACGCTTGGTCGCAACAATTTTATGTGGTTGAGCTGATGATGGAAGGTCAACTCCTCAATAGTTAGGAGTTAAAGGATAATTCTTTCACTACTGTACGCATATTCCTGCTGCTAGTTATTGTGTAAAATGAGCTGATGATGGAAGGTCGTGACCCTCAATAGTCAGGAGAAAGGATTTAATTCTTGTTTATTATAAATAAGTTTTCCGTCTCAAGTAACCATCGTCTGCTCATTCGAGAAACATTCTTGCTCGGTGTACCCATCACTTAAAATCGTAAAATAAAATAATTTTTAACAAAAAAAAACCGACTTCAAAAAGTAGGTTAACTAAAAAGCAAAAAATAAATTTACTTCGCACAAAATAATACGTTTTTTCATATAATTAAATAGAAATTATTAAATAATTATTTTATAATTCTGAAGTCGGTGCCAAGTAAACAATTAATAACTCTGTATAGATAATATCAATCGTTCTAACAACATTTTTCTAACTGAATATTAGTTATATTTCTGTGGTAAGTACCAATACTGGGCGACCGCGCACTAGAACAACTACGCCTCCCTTTTTGTGTGAACTGTAATTTGATATTGTAGAAAGGTTGTTTTTACTTGGCACCGACTTCAGAATTATAAAATAATTATTTAATAATTTCTATTTAATTATATGAAAAAACGTATTATTTTGTGCGAAGTAAATTTATTTTTTGCTTTTTAGTTAACCTACTTTTTGAAGTCGGTTTTTTTTTGTTTTCTCATTTTTTATTTAATTTTTTTTTGCCCAGTAGGAAGCAACTTCTACGCCTTTGCTTGTGGCTTGCATTAGGTCTTCACGGGTACACGTAGAGGCCGACAGTGGGCACGAAAGCAGATGAGCCATGTTTTGAATGGGGAATCCACAATCGCACGAGGTAATATTGGAGTTTGTGATTCCCCATTTGTCCAGATTCTCCCTGCAGCGACCAACTTGTGTCCGAAGGCGGTTTAAAGACTTCCAGATCGGCCACTGTAGCCTACTTCCAAGTGGCAGGTGCTCAGCTAGCTCAGGAAAATCAGCGGGTGCTGGTAGCCTAGTCTTCCACATCTCGAGGCGTACGTGAACTGGACTTTGGTCTGAAGAGTTTGCATATCTCAAGAAGCTCCTGCGACTTTTCAAGCGAGCTGGTGGGAGATGGTGGTCATACAGAGGATGTCGTCTGTCACTAATTTGTTTTAGCTTCTCAGTATGACACGAAGCTTCACGGCGTGCAGAAGGTGGCGCAATGCCCGCCAACGGCTATATCATATTGATAGGCGTGGGTTAGAAGCAGCCGGTGATGGCCCTGCAGGTAACATTCAGTGCCACATCTACCTATTTGGCGTGAGCTGAACGATGCCACACCGGACATGCGAACTCCCCTGCCGAAAAACCACAACTACAAGTACCTACTTAGTTAAATATATGTTTTCATATACACATTTCAATTAAATTAGTTTAGTATTTATATCTTTATATTTTTTTATTTAAACTAGCGGCTATAGTTTTAAAATATTCACTTTTATTGGTGTATTCTGGTTTAGGTTAGGTTAGAACTGTGACCACAACGCATGAGTCGAGCGAGCGAAGCGAGCGTGCCGCGGCAATGACCGGTGAAGTGCCAGAACCGGTTAAAACTGCGGTATTAATTCCCAGGCCATGAACATAACCGTAAATGTGTCGTGTTTTATGAATTTTATTCATTTAAGACAAATTTAGTAAAACGACCTTTAATCATTCTAAAGAGTTGATTTTTTTGACATTATTATCTTACTTGAACTTAGCAATAGACACAACTTAGTATGTTATGCAAAGTTTACCCCCCAAATAATAATCATACCCTCAAATTAAATCTATTAAATATCTTCTACACCACATATATTTTTTATTACAGTTTGTAAATGTTTCTTTCTGAGTATGAGTGATAATATTATGGTAATCATGTTTAGGGATAAAAGCGTTATGATAAAAAAGTAGGCGTTTAATAGTTATTTATGGTACAAGTGAGAAAAAGTTTATATTTCTGTTGTGAGTGCCAATTTTAAACCCGAAGTAGTCTTGAATTGAATCACGAGCGTAGCGAGTGATTCTAATAAAGCCTTCTTTCTTTTTTTCCTGGTAAATAGCAAACTTCTGTGTTTAAAATTAGTTGTCTCAACTCTTTTGAAGTTCTACAAAGTTCTTCATCACTGGATTCACTATTTTTTTGTTAAAAAGTGCCAGTAAACAATTAAACATAAACTGAAAAGAATTTATAGTTGCCCGTGATGACTTTTTTTTTTAAATCGTGGTTCGGAAATTCATTCCGTAACATTTATTTATAGAGTCTAATATTAAGTACCTGATTTTAATTAATTTAATGGTCAATCACGAATATAAAATCATTAAAATACTAAATAAGCGCGTATTCATATAATTTAAAATAATGAAACAAACGTATCGTATGTAGTTATTTAATAAAATTGATGTCAATGTTTATTACTAACCTACATGGTGGGTGCTTTGTTTTTTTTTAGCACCTATTCATTGGAAGGATTTTGTGTTTAAAATTTGAATCCCTTTGCCTCACTAGTGAGTAAAAACGGGTTTTACTCACTGAATTCTGGCAAGCAAACGATCTTTTTCGTGCTGGTGTGGTGAAAATATATTTACATTAATGATATTAGTAATAACAATTTTCGGAAACATGAGTGTTATAAACAACGCCGATAGCACTACAAATGGTATGAATAAAAACTTTAGGATAAATTTTTTTTAGTAATAGTGATCATTAGGATTACAAATCGTTAGGAAGAACAATTTCGGGTAAAGTACTTTAGGTGAGCCAATATGGACTTATTACTACTACTTAAACATTATAATAACAATTGTAAATTGTCCTCATAAACGACTATATCTGGTAATAGTAGGACTCTTGCGGAGAGAATAGTAGGAGTCGGTTATTTAATGGCCATGTAGTAGCTCATCAACGCTACGGTATTTCGGGGCTTCGATATTCTAGATCTTATATCTCAGGTACTGAGTGCGATGCAATGTCACATACTCTGTATGATATTGAGCTGTTGGCATGCATGCAGCTGGGCACGAAGCTTAACATCGGGTAAGCGACAAGCTTGTGCCATCAACAAATTTTACGAATCCTTACCATACATAATTGTATCATACCCATAAACATAAAAACGAAATAAATAAATAAAAGTTAATGATTAGGTGGTCTTGCAATAAATTATAAGAATTAAACCATTCATATACATTAGGTAAGTCCAGTAGGAGGACCAATCAGAAGGCTACTGCCTTCTGATTGGTCCATTTGAATCGGATCAACAACTATCGGAGTGGATTTGTATATCGGATCAACATTTCGGTTGCGTTCCCTAAACTTCAACGGAGTAAAACGTTGATCCGGCCGGATCCACATTTGTATGGAAAAGATTATATTGGATCAACAAAAACCACTCGGATCAACATAGGTTTTCGGATCAACAAAGTGCTCGCCCTACAGCACGCATGATCAACAATTGACGGGTTGGTATAACTATATATATATATATATATATATTATTACGTGCTTATTGCAGAAGCACTTTTTGTATATGCCAAGCTCAGTTATCCAGGGGTGGGACGGTCGCCTCTATTGACAACAGTATCGGGTACATGTGTTGTGGTTATTATATATCTGTAATTTTGACAGAGTGTATGAATTATGAAATTTATATGGGCGCCACCAGGGGTCTGAAGGACTCCTGGAATTTACAAAATAAACAATAGTTAAGTTATAATACAATTTTAATTAAAGTTTAACCTAACTTCTCACATGGTTTTACAATAATATTAATTATTATTCTAGGGTTAGTTTAGAATATAGTTACTTAAATTAAATTACAAAGTTTACTTATAATTAATACCTAATTTACTGGAACCATCTTAACTTAACAGAAGCTCTACAACATTGGATCTTCCTGTCTTGGTCCTGGGCAGCACTAGCGGAGGATTCACACTCCGGTTCGTCTCGGTCAAACCGGGATGTGATGCCTTCCTTCAGATCTGTCGGTCTTGATGATGTTCGTTGATTCCAGTGTGAAATATTACTTGCATTTGCAAGAGGAAATTAAATGAGGTCAGAGACCTTAAAGATTATTGGTAAACATCTTAAGATGATTATGTTAAATTTGGATTAAAATCATAAACTCAAGATGAGTGAAATATAGTCACATGTGTACACACATGAGAACAAAACATTAACTACACAACATGTTGTCGTGAAAAATGGGCTGAATATTATCTAGATTCAGGGCATTAATTTGTGAGAATTGATATTGGAACTTTGGAAGCCTGAAACCAAAAGAAATTCACACATTGTAGGACCACGTGTTACATGGTGAGAGAAATATTCCTACTCAACAAACTAAACTATCACTTACCAGCATTGCAGTATTAGTACAATTTACAATATTGCTGGCCCCAAAAGATTATTATGGTGGATGCATCCGCGAACAAACGCAACGCCCACGCTCGAATACAATAATGCGTCGTGCCACGTCCATATTGAAGAGCAAAAAAAAACGATTGACAACTCACAAACGTCAAATCCATGAAGGATGTACCAGTATAAATCGATTAACGATCAATACAGGTAATTACGACAACATAAAACTTCCTAAGCAATCGTAAATCATTTACCAAAAATATCTAGAAGAACGTCACTAAACGTCAGCCAGCTGTCAAACGTCATTGTCAATTTAATTGTCACTACTTTATTGATTAGGTTATTGATTCGCAAACGCTATCAGTTTTATTGTTAAATAAATAAACAAAGAAATGGTATTAAGTCTAATACGATGTTTAGCTATGCTATAGTGTATGTTATGGTTACGTGGAAACATCCTTTTAACCGTAAGTTACGTTACATTGCACGGAAATCAAAAGGTAAGTTCTATGGAGTTGTATGTAAACAAACCATTTTGTTTCCATTGCATAAATTAGCTTTATTTAACATTCTACAGGGCAGAAATATAACAGTTGCAAGATTAACATGCAACAAAGCCCCTTTCAAGAAGCAAAATTGTGGACTATTCACAATTTGGCGCAACCAAACAACAACATTTGACAACTAACTTAAAATTGGCACGGAGTTTAACTGAGGTCAGCTACATACCATCAATGATCACAGCCAGTTGTAAAGTAATGAAAATTTTGACTAAATGCAAAACATTAAACCTAACTAACCTAAGTTTAACTAAACAATTGTGAAGGTGGGGTCCCAATGACCGGGGGATGTTATACCACATACATTCATCACTTTCTTGTCTTACATTCGACCTGACACTCACTTATATTACTTCGTCTTACTAACCGGAGTCATCGTGCAATTGTTCACAATGATCCTTACATTCATACATCCTATCCAATCTTTACTTCTTCATTCTTAACGATTCATACCATACAAACATACACACACACCTCAATCACTGATACTCCAAGTGCACAACTGTTTTCATACCACTAATTAATTACACTACTTAACCTGATTCTAAATTAACTATTTTACCTATTTACTACTATCCGAGTCCTCTACTCCCCCGCTATCATCTTCTTCACTTTCACCTAAATGAACTATGTCTTTAATATGTGTTAAACCTATTGTCTTACCACTAATAGCACGGAGTCTATACACTAATGGACTCACTCTTTCCTCAACCACACATTTAATATTTCTAGGGGGCTAACTTACTAGCAAATTTATAATCAGTGTTGGATAGGATAGAACATAAACCTTTTTCCAAACTACCTGACCTACTTTTAAACATAAGTTTCTATATTATGCTACCTTTATTATATATTATCAGCGTTGGATAGGATAGGACATAAACCTTTTTCCAAACTAACTGATCTACTTCTAAACATAAGTTTCTTTATTATACTACCTTTATTATAATATTATCAGCGTTGGATAGGATAGGACATAAACCTTTTTCCGAACTAACTGATCTACTTTTAAACATAAGTTTCTTGTAACTTTATTATAATATTTCTTGCCTCTTTCATGGGCATGAACTAACCTATTTCTAACTTTTAAAAAATATATCTTTTAATTCAGGTAATGACTGAACATATATTCTTTCCTCTCTGAGAAACTGAAATTAACTTCTTCAGGTTTTCTCATGGGTGTATCTAACTTACAAAAATATTTTTTCATTATATAAATGTAAACATAAGTTTATTATAACTTTATTATAATATTTCTTTCAAAGTTTTTCTGCTATAAGCAGTGGGTAAAAACTCGAACTTTAATTGTTCTATGAATTGAAACTAATCTACAGTCTTTACCATAAAATCTATACCATTCTAAAGCTTCTCCTTCTAGCAGCTCTAGCATACATCTCAATAATTAAGACACTGACACATTCTTTGTTATTCTAATATTCTATTTGGAAACGTTACGGCTGGGATCAATGACGATCTGCAGCTCACCTCTGTTGCAGCCTGGGGACGCAGACTCCGCAGGTTCCTCGGGAGCCACTCCGCAGGTACCTGCCGCATCTGCCTCCTCAGCGCAGCACACACCCGTTTCGTCTTTCAAATCAACAACACAATCTATACCCAAAATTCCTGTTCGCCAAACGTTGGGATCGCCAAATTTGTTACGTGCTTATTGCAGAAGCACTTTTTGTATATGCCAAGCTCAGTTATCCAGGGGTGGGACGGTCGCCTCTATTGACAACAGTATCGGGTACATGTGTTGTGGTTATTATATATCTGTAATTTTGACAGAGTGTATGAATTATGAAATTTATATGGGCGCCACCAGGGGTCTGAAGGACTCCTGGAATTTACAAAATAAACAATAGTTAAGTTATAATACAATTTTAATTAAAGTTTAACCTAACTTCTCACATGGTTTTACAATAATATTAATTATTATTCTAGGGTTAGTTTAGAATATAGTTACTTAAATTAAATTACAAAGTTTACTTATAATTAATACCTAATTTACTGGAACCATCTTAACTTAACAGAAGCTCTACAACATTGGATCTTCCTGTCTTGGTCCTGGGCAGCACTAGCGGAGGATTCACACTCCGGTTCGTCTCGGTCAAACCGGGATGTGATGCCTTCCTTCAGATCTGTCGGTCTTGATGATGTTCGTTGATTCCAGTGTGAAATATTACTTGCATTTGCAAGAGGAAATTAAATGAGGTCAGAGACCTTAAAGATTATTGGTAAACATCTTAAGATGATTATGTTAAATTTGGATTAAAATCATAAACTCAAGATGAGTGAAATATAGTCACATGTGTACACACATGAGAACAAAACATTAACTACACAACATGTTGTCGTGAAAAATGGGCTGAATATTATCTAGATTCAGGGCATTAATTTGTGAGAATTGATATTGGAACTTTGGAAGCCTGAAACCAAAAGAAATTCACACATTGTAGGACCACGTGTTACATGGTGAGAGAAATATTCCTACTCAACAAACTAAACTATCACTTACCAGCATTGCAGTATTAGTACAATTTACAATATTGCTGGCCCCAAAAGATTATTATGGTGGATGCATCCGCGAACAAACGCAACGCCCACGCTCGAATACAATAATGCGTCGTGCCACGTCCATATTGAAGAGCAAAAAAAAACGATTGACAACTCACAAACGTCAAATCCATGAAGGATGTACCAGTATAAATCGATTAACGATCAATACAGGTAATTACGACAACATAAAACTTCCTAAGCAATCGTAAATCATTTACCAAAAATATCTAGAAGAACGTCACTAAACGTCAGCCAGCTGTCAAACGTCATTGTCAATTTAATTGTCACTACTTTATTGATTAGGTTATTGATTCGCAAACGCTATCAGTTTTATTGTTAAATAAATAAACAAAGAAATGGTATTAAGTCTAATACGATGTTTAGCTATGCTATAGTGTATGTTATGGTTACGTGGAAACATCCTTTTAACCGTAAGTTACGTTACATTGCACGGAAATCAAAAGGTAAGTTCTATGGAGTTGTATGTAAACAAACCATTTTGTTTCCATTGCATAAATTAGCTTTATTTAACATTCTACAGGGCAGAAATATAACAGTTGCAAGATTAACATGCAACAATATATATATGTATATACATATACTAATATTAATACAATATAATACATACAATTTCAAGGTGTATTTTTTTGATAATGTTCGTACAGCATTTTCTTAAAACAGTACAAACTTTCCGCTTGTCTGATTGCAACAGGCAACGCATTCCACAAGCGAACGGATTCAACAGTGAAGGACTGGTCATAAAAATCTGTGGAATGCGTCGGCATATCCAGTCTTAGGTTTTCGGATGACCTTAGGAACTTTGAATGTGTGTCATGAATGAACTTGAAACGTTCTTTGAGATAAGTAGGGGCCGGGATTAAACAAAACGTTATAGAGAAACGTAAGGACATGAGTATTCCGTCGAGCACGAATTGGAAGCCACTTGAGCTTTTTTCGAAATTCAGAAATATGATCATATTTGCGTAGGCCAAATATGAACCTTATACAGAAATTTTGAAGTCGCTCAAGTTTATCAAGTTGGGCTTCAGTGAGATTAAGATAGCTGACATCAGCATAGTCGAGGATTGGTAGAAGGAGAGATTGTGCAAGCGCTGCTTTAGTGGCAGTAGGAAGGAAATTACGTAACCTTCGTAAGGACCCCGCTGAAGCGAAGAGTTTACGACTAACCTCTTGCAATTGAGGACCCCAGGATAATGTATGATCAATTTGGAGACCGAGATTTTTCACCTTTTTACTAATTGGCAAAATAGTACCATTAAATTCCACCTGCGGTAGTTGGGACCAATTAGTTTTAGAGATCATCCTGGAGCTGCCAACAACAATAACCTGAGTTTTATCGGGATTCACCTTAAGTCCATAATTAGCACTCCATTCAGATATCTGCGAGAAATCCGAGTTGATTACGGAGATAGCTTCCGATAACTTGTCATAGGGTGCCTGAGTATAAATCTGTAAATCATCTGCATATAAGTGGTAAGATGAAATTAATTCCTTAGAGATTGAATTTATAAAAATTGCGAAGAGTAAAGGAGATAAAACGCCACCCTGCGGTACACCAGCAGTAGTATTGCACCAAGAAGAATAAGATTCCTCAATGCGTATACGCTGTCGGCGTAGTAAAGGTAATACTTAATTTTACTAGGCTAAGCGTACATTTCTACAGGTAGATTTTGCCTGTAGAGCTTCCCACACAATTACCCTGTTACTTTATTAGGGTTCCGTAGCCGAATGGCAAAAAACGGAACCCTTAAAAATTCGTCATGTCTGCCGTCCGTACGTCACAGGCACTTTTTTCCGTAACTATAAGAGCTAAACTGTGGACACTTGGTAAGTAGATGTATTCGGTGAACTTCATTAAGATTTTCATCCAAAAAAAAAAACAATAAATTTTTGGGGTTTCCCATACTTAAAACTGAAACTCAATTTTTTTTTCAACATACCCATACATGTGGCATCTATGGATAGGTAAAACGAGATATTGAGGTTTCTCATATAATTTTTTTCTAAACTGAATAGTTTGCGCGAGGGACGCTTCCAAAGTGGAAAAATGTGTGTTCCCCCCCCTCTCCCCCCGTAACTTCTAACATAAGGGACTGATATATGTAAATATAATATATGATGTACATTACCATGCAAACTTCCAACGAAAATTGGTTTAAACGAGATCTAATAATTAGTTTTTTTTAGTACGTTATAAATCGTAAACCGCATTTTACCTGTCATTCAATCAACTGCAATATAATAAAGAATAAAGAAAAACATTTATTTAGATGTATAGTGGTACGGAACCCTATGTGCGCGAGTCCGACTCGCACTTAGCCGGTTTTTTTTTACTCTATCACCTACTTACCATCTCATTCCCTATCCAGCATGATGCAATCCGAGTAGATTTGATGCTGTTTGAAATGTTATTTATTTGTGTGGCCGATGCCGACGGCTCGTTATTTATACCTCTTCTGGTCCACATCCCTTATTCCCCGTATTCCAGTGCTGTCGGTGTGGAGTGCGGTGTGCCGTGTGCCGTGTGTCACACTTACTCAACTAATGCCGGTCTATTTAAGTGTAAAATGAGAACATAATCTTTGCTTTTCCTTTTTGAAGATTGGTCCGATAACAGATGAGAAGTTTGTTGGCAATTTTATGATATTTCCAAAATTAAGTACAAAGGTCACAAAGGAACGTAGCATCTTTTTACACATCATACCTAGGCTGTAGTTATCATTCAACACGGCCAATGCTTTAGAGATATAAATAACAGTTTTAAGTCAAGAAAATGAAGAGGAGGAAGAAGAAATAAATATATAAATAATCTTTGCACAAAAGAAAGTCTTGACAACATGAGCCCTTAACACCTTTACAGAAAAATGAAAGGACGCGTACAAGCGCTTTACATATAAATAAGTAAATTTAAAAATATACGACGAGACGAGAATAACCCTTTTTTGGGCTTCGTTTCATTTTGGACATGTCAATCGGAGGATTCTTTATTCATTGGTATTCTTGAAGGCGCTAGGCGGCGTATTTCCCTCGCGCCTCGTGCAAATCGCAAGGTTGTATTGAAATCGGGATGCTATCAGATTTCGTCAGGCTCCGTAATGCGCTTCCATTCACGGCCGGAGATTTCGCCAAATATCACGAATATTCGACGATTTCCAGACATTGACAAATGTGTAGGGTAACTACGTGAAGGTTACGGCATTTATTGGATAATATTTTGACTATTGCGTTTCGTAAGAACTATTTACTAGATCAGTCAGCAAATATGATATATCTCTGTTCACATTTTTTTGGAATGAGTATTAAAATATCTAGGTGGTAACTTTGGTAACTAAAGAGTTACCAAAGGGTCACCACACACCTAAATATTTAGGTAACTCTTTAGTTACCTACTTTTTAATAAAATTGCTGATAGTTTGCAAGCCTAACTTAACTGTCCACGCCACCCAACCTAATCTAAGTGTTCCACACTCATGTATAACTCTCCATCATGTGTAAATTGTCGTGAGCACCCTAGTCAGGTGTATGACATCACGTCCGACGGCCATCATGGCAGCGCGTGACATCACAAGCCATGATTTGTACGCGCGCCACAGATTCACGTTATGGAGGAAGGCTGGGATAATCGAGTGTCGGGGGCTTATTGAGAAAAATGACCAAAAAAAATTGCTGCTTTTGTATTTTAGCTTCTGGCATCTTGAAATACAAGGTGGGTAGACCAAAGTCTACCCACCTTGTATTTCAAGATGCCTTGTATTTGAAGATGAGATGGAAGACAAATGAAAGCCTCGCTGTCTTACCGTGCGTTTGTAACTGATTAAATATTGATAGTTCCTTGCAATTAAGTAACTTATTTAGCACCAATACTATTTGTTTGTCAAATTTTACGGGTGCAGTGGCAAAATTAAGAAAAAAATTGTGTTGCCATCGCGCTAAGTCTTAGTAGCCACAGCGATGCTGAAGACAACTGGTATCGAAAATTCTTGATGAAAAAATCTGAGGGTTACGTTATTTAATGAAGTGGAGTGGTAATAAATTGAAAAGTAGGTATTGAAGCCAAATGGTATTGGCAGAACTAGTATCAGTCGCTGTTTTAACTTGCAGTTTTTCTTGACAATCAACGTAACAGTAGCAGAAAATTGGAGTGTGTATTGCAAATCCTCGTTCTACGAGTCCTCTGCGGCAAATTTAATGGTATGCGTGTGACAAGTGACTCAAACCCATTGGATTCAAATCCCCATAATAAATACAGATTTTATGCTTTACCCTTTTTATAGGAGAATTAAAAGGATTACAAATGCCACAACAAAGATAATCTTGAGTTGTTGTAGGCAGGTATAGGTACGAGTTGCAGGTACCGGCCATTTTTTCCAGCGGGCCGTTACACGTCTCGGGCCGTTATTCCTGGAAGCCGGGAGAGTCGGGATCATTCATAATGGCCGATGCGATATTATCGCGGTCGCCTTACTGTTCTCTATCACGATGCCGAAACGTTTCCATTCGCACACAATTGTGGTAAAGCCTATTTGGGTGAATTGCACAAGCATAAAAAATACACGGCAAACGTGAGAATGGTAGTGCAATGTGCTGATTATTTATTAAATATATTTTTTCTCAAAAAAGTAAGTACTTCTCTACCTTGGCAAAAAAAATCATTGATTTCTACCCAATAACATACCAAAAAAAAAATTACAAAGTGTCATTTTATCATCACGGTGGCCTGTCCCGAACCCAATTCCGCTCATAAAATATCTTCCCCTGCAAATATATTCATAATATAGATTTAAATCGGTTGTTTTATCATTAAATTATAATATATTCGATCAAATAAAACCATTTTTGTTTCTTTATCTTCTTTCTCATGGATTTGACAGGCAGTCAACTTTTGTCCGGAAAAAAGTTATCATTTCAGAGGACAGTAAGTTTTAGTAGAATAGCCTCGTCAACATTGCGTTGTTATGCCTTTCTCACCTTTCCTCACTTCGGATCAGGCCAGCTCAAGCTCTAGGCGCGATCACACCAGTCCCAACGTCTTGCGGTTTCCCGCCACAAAAGTAAGTTTATCATTTTTCAGTGATGTGGGGACAAAAGTAGGATCATTTCGGTGGCTGTTAAAACTCGAGCTAGATTTCTTTAATTTGTTTCAAAATTGTGTATTTAATTTCGCCGTAAGTACTGATTTGCTTGAGTAGTGTTCATATTCTTTTAAATTTTTTATCACACAGTAAGAAACGGTGCACAGTTTATCATTTCACTGGTTATTTTTTTATCATTTCGGTAGACACTTTTCATTTCAGTGAACTCTAAAAAATTCATCCTTAAATATTTATGTAAGTTTTGATGATATTCGATGTCCACTCACACACAATGTTATAAAATAGGCTAAAATTTCATTTCTCACTTAAAATATATAGATAGCATTGAAATTAAAAAAGTCCACCGAAATGACAAAAAAAAATCGCTTGTTGAAATTGACCCATTTATAGTATTAAAAAAAGAATTTCTAATGATTGATACCTGATTTGGCTTCTGACCGCTCTGGGGACAGACCTCAAATCAGAGCACTTACAACAATACTTTGAAACTCTTTCCTTTGAAATGTTACATTAGTAAACCAGTAGACTGTTAAATAATAGTGAAAGTATTACTAGACTAAAGCGTTGTCCTAGTTGAGAGACAATACAAATAAGCTTCTATTTCCATAGCAACAGTCGTATGTCATCGCGTGCAAAGCACATTTTGGTAAGCTAGGATAACGGGCTTCTGAGCGGAAAATGTGCAATCGCAACTAAATAGTTACAATTAGCGGTTGGTGGCCAATCACTAATCCTTATTTGAAAAGTGGCGCTAAGGACCACTTGCATACAATGATCTAGATCTCAAAATGTTATACCAGCCACAGCAAATTATCTCGTAAGATAAATCCCTAATGTCGTGATACAACGAACCCTCGCACTACCCCGTGCCCGCCAGCGTTTCCTAGCCCGGCCTGCAATTATACAACATAAGCAATTACTTACAAACGTGGCTCCCGATTCGTGTCAGCCGCTACTAACTACAACCACTGCCTACTGCCGCAGACCGGGAGATATCGACCCGATACCGGAGCCCTATTACAAATACAAATTACTTTCGGTTTTAACTCAGATGAAATGGTTCGATCTGATCTCGTTCAATACACTAGGGTCCATTTATTCGACTAATTTAGTTTCTAATCACGATCGTGAAGTGATGGTCAAACAAGATGCAACTCATATCTGAATTAATTGGTCTCAACTCTCAAGATACACTGCGGCCTTAAATATGACAAAATATTGTTTTATTTAAATAAATCGTGTCGGATAGACATGCATTAAAGTTTGCTTCACAAAGCTGCATAAATAATGGAGATACAAATTTTAATTTATTCAATTAACCACACAGCTGTAATCTTCAAAAAGCAAACACTCACACCCCATAATCTAAACAAGTTTACCCATCCCACGGCTTTCGTAGCGATCAAACATCCACCCTTTCTGCCAGCCCTCGGGTGTAGCAGCGTGACGATAGCCCCAAGTGTCCGTGACAAGACGGATGGCGCGTCCGACGCTCGGACAGTCGGACAGAACGGACAGAATTCCGGACAGCTCTGGACAGCTAAACGGTGGGTCATCAATAACCGCCTGACAGTTTAACTGGCCAGTCTACTGTTTTCGAATTAAATTGTCTTAAGTTTATACGGGGTGGATGCGACATAGCGACATTTATTGAAACCACAGCTTCTATACATGGTAAGTATCAATTTCCACCGGATAAAAATTCTCTGGCGAAAAAAAAATCATCCATCCTGTATAATATTCAACTGTGGGTGAGGTGAACAAGACGAGTGATGAGTTGAAATCTCTTTGTATAGATGTTACTTTAAAAAAACAATATTACGGCAAAAAAAAGGTAAAACTAAGATCCTTTTCTGTTGCCCGAACACACATCAATCTATACATTTCCTGTCCATGTTGGTTGGTCTAGGTATAGGCTGCCTGTGCAAAGCGAGACCAGTTTATACTATAAACGTGTAGCTTTATGTGTATACATAAGACCACCCTACCCAATTCTCTTGTCCAGTGTTCACGCGTGGCGTGGCTGACCGTTTTACCAAGCGTTGAACCCTCGGCGAAATCCTTGAAAGATCTCCATTGCTAAATCATCGCATTTCCATATATCTATATTTTATGCTGTACAATACATGACTACATGCCATCGCTCACCACTCTGGTTTGCTATAAATATACAGGGTAGATTCAACGTAGGGAGGGGCATTCAATTTTAATACAGATTAAAAGACGTGTTCAGTGAGGAAGAAAACGTTTTCCTAACCAACTGACTGACCTTGTTTAAGTTGTTCGGAAATCGTGTTTTTTTTATAACATAGATAGATATAGAGATAAGATAATACAATACAATATGTAGGCTATATGATTAAAATGTATGAATTTTAGAAAACCTAATCAATTTACCGATGGTGGTAGAGCTTTTGTGAAGTAGCTCGATAGCACACTAATAAACTCGTTTGATTTTGTAGTCCCCATTTACAAAGATTTATTTGATACGCAGGTTACAAAAAGAAACAAACGGACTTTGCAATCGTTTGATCGTCCGCAGTCTAGACCATTTGTGCGGCTTCTACTTAAAAATATGTAAATTGAACGTTGACGGGGCTTTCAGTAAACACTTAACTTAACTAAAGACAAAACAAAATTGTACAAGAAATAAAGTAAACAATATATTTGATTACCTAGAACAAGAATTAAGTTAAAAATATAACCCGACTACGTAACAATATTGTACTTAATATTAGGTTGCTACACAGCGAGGACCGCGAGAACTGTACGACCGCATTAAAACTATAGATTTTAACTTAAACAATATAATAAGTATTTTATTTTTTTGATCGTACAATCTGTCGTTTAAATTTAATTATATAAAATTTTAATAAAATTTATTTATCCTATGTCATCCGGCCTATTCTAACGAATCTAATGACACCTCATTCATTAAAATCAGTGCAGTAGTTTAGGCTCTACAGTGGAACATACAAAACAAAATATCATACACACATATAAGCATACATTCGAGTACATAGACATCCAAAATCATTACCCTTCGTGTTGGCATCGCCGTATTCGGCATTGAAGTAAAAAGGGTCAACTGGATTTGTGTAAAACACGTGTATTTTCCTTTTACAAAAATGAATTCTAGACGAAAATACTTGGAACTTCTAATAGTTTATGTTTTGAATAAAGTCTTTCTTCCCTTAATGTAAAGGTGACTAGGTGTTCCTGCGAGTCAACGACCGCTAGATTCGAAGGTGATACGAATAATCTATACAGTATACATTTATACAAGCGATGAATTATTCCTCCGTATAATATCATAAGTATAACGCGTCCATTCCGAGCACAGGAAATCTGAAATTGAAAATACATTTGTAATTCAATAGTATCGTAAATAAGAGATATACTCACGACTTTAAATGATTCAAAGATGAGGTGAGTGACTGTTGACATTTGGTTCTTGTTAAGAAACTGCTCTGTCTTGGTCTATTAAATTACTTTACCTATATCATATTCTAGGAAACATTTCGTCCGCTGAAATAGACTGGCTATTTACAACTACTTTTAACCTTTTAAATGAATAATTTTCAAGATATTAACTAAGAGAGGAGGAATCGAGTTACTAGGAGGGTTCATAACTCTTCAACCAACAATAAGATCTCTCTGAGATTTTCGTAATTCGTGACATTTCGACTGTTTAAATAAAACATAAGAATTATATAATACAGATGTAATTTCTTAAGAGTTTGATGTCCAAAATTGACATTAAAAAAAATGCCTTTGATTAAGAATTGAGCTTTCCAAACAACAAAGAAAATACTTCACGTAAACTATCAAATTATTATCTTTCTACCTAATAATGGAATTTCCCCAAAACAATAGGCTTTTGCCAAGAACAACATGTTTTAATCCATTACAATTACGTATTAACGCCGGAGCTTGCCATAACGAAAGGTAAATTGTTATTTAACAAAACATAACGAGGGCCACGCAGTTGTTTATTACAAGTTAATGTAATAATGTTTGTGCAAAGGACTATCATGCGTATTGGCTGCCACTAATTGTAGAAGTGGTGACTCGATATCCTTACAAATATTATAAAGGCGAAAGTTTGTAAGTATGGATGTATGGATGTATGGATGTTTGTTACTCTTTCACGCCAAAACTACCGGGTCGATTTCGATGAAATTTTGCACACATGTAGCTTATAGTCTGGATTAACATATAGGCTACTTTTAATTGACATACCACGCGGGCGGAGCCGCGGGCGGAAGCTAGTGATAAAATAAATAATGTAATTACGTAGTGGGTTTTAGAATAAGATAAATTAAAATTGTCAAAGAATTAACTAAATCGATCATAACATAACATATTACCAAGAAAGGTTTGGCTGAGATTTATAACATCTACACTTTACCTGTGCGTAGGTCCTAATGGTCCTAATGGTAATATTATGTGTAGGTCCTAATGATCCTTATGGTAATATTATATGATAGGTTTTATTGTTCCATTCTATCGCTATCTACAAAGCACAAGTCCAGACCCCTGGGAAAAATGTGAAATAAATATTCCAAATATAATAATTTAGCTCAACCCAGAAATCGAACCTGATACCTCATGGCTACGTTACGCAAATTATACCGCTAGACCACGTGGCCGTCTAATATGGCTGTAAACTGGACTCAGGATTAACAATCCCTCCGTAGATACAGCTACACGACGACTGTAATTATTATTTAAAACTTCAGAGCCTAATGGCTAGATATTTCAATGAATTACATTGCAAAAAGTCGAACAGCTTGTCCGTATGTCACAGCTACTTTTTTCCGTAACTATAAGAGGTATACTGTGGAAACTTGGTAAGTAGATGTATTCGGTGAACCGCATTAAGATTTTTATACAAAAATAGAAAAAAACAATAAATTTTTGGGGTTCCCCATACTTAGAACTGAAACTCAATTTTTTTTTTCATCAAACCCATTTGTGTGGTATCTATGGATAGGTCTTCAAAAATGATATCAAGGTTTCTAACATATATTTTTTTCTAAGCTGAATAATTTGCGCGAGGGGCGCTTCCAAAGTGGAAAATGTTGTGTTCAATTATAGATGTATTGTGCATGCATTTTGTGCTGAGCATCAAATGAAACCGATGCAGATCGCACCGTTGAATCTAAAAGCCCCCTCACCTAAAACATCGCAATATTTATCTTAATTCCCTATTTCCTTTCAGTATTGTCTTTCTTCACACATAGAGCTTTAACATTCACTTCAAATTCACTCGAACCCCCTACAACATAAGAGTGATTTTTAAGTGTACACGTAACACATTAGGCGCTGTCTCCACGAGCGAGAGAATCGCGACGAGTCCGCCCTTATACCGTCGGAGAATCTCCACGAACAAGCGATAATTCCGCCGCGTATCGTCGCGAGTCGTAACGGAATCGCAGCGTTTCCGCGGCGACTCGTAACGGTATCGCCGCGTTTCCTTGACGACGCGTTGTAAAAGAAAGAATTCAGTTACGTTTGACAGCGCGCCCGCTGCGCGCTCGTCGCGAGAGCGCGGCGAGCCCGCTGCGAGTAGCGACGGGCTAGCGACGATGTAATGACGTTTCGCACGCTCGTTGCCACTCGTCGGATCGCGGCGATAATATCGCCGTGTGGACATGGCTCCATAGAGAGTGTATAGAAATACGTGGCACGACGATAATATCGCCGCGATTCACTCGCTCGTGGAGACAGCGCCTTAGGCGTAGGGTATATTTGTCAGAATTCATGTTAGGGTGGAGACAGTCTGTTTGTGCCTAGTGAGTTATGACGTCATCACTTATTGACTTTTATCGCGAATTGCTTCTAAAGCCGAGTACTCACCGGCGAGCCGTAATCGTTGCAGCTACAGTAACCAATTCAGCATAATATAGAGTACGTGGTGAGCCGCTCGCGAACCGCTCGCAAACCACGTACACATTACGTTTTTTTGGTTACATTAGATGCAACGGTTACGGTTACAACTTAAGTGAGTACCCGAATTTAAATGTGCTGGATAAATACCTAAGCAAGAGTAGCAGATTGGTTTTCTCTTTTTCTCCTTTACAATGGATTAAATAACTTCTAATACTAGAGTAGACGAGATTCACTGCGTGTCTTAGGTAGATTATTTTTCTGATCGCACCTTGGCAACTCCTAAGTCGGCAAAACTATCAAAATATTTTAGACATGTTGCTGCCGTGAATTGAGCAGCATCTATAATTAGATTATCCTCAAACAGAATACTGTCTCTAGATAGATATTCTTATTCCTGGTAGTGATCTCCATTTGCTTTCCATCTTACACGCCAACATTATTACATACATGAATATGACCCTAGGTCATCAGCCTCGCCCGGCCGCACCCTGGCAGCGTGATAGACAGACAGACAGCCAGAAATGCCCATTCCACATTCAATATACAACGACCACTCCAAAAATCACATGATCCAGTAAAATTCATGAAAAACAATCAAATATACATATTTTTGTGGTATAATTCCCCTCGGTTTATACGGGACTCGAACCTGGAGTTGTGAGGTGAGAGGCCGATCACCTATGGCATTGACTCCGTAGGATAATTTTTCTGAAATCATTTAAATCGATGCGGAAAATTAATATTTATAGGAAGTTGACGGTGACGTCTGAGTGACTTGCGGCTCCTCGAAGGTGAAATGACAATGGAGTTCTATAGGTACATACTCTAAAAAAATAGTAACCAAACCTAGTTTATTCACAGTTTATATTACAGGTAATATACATGTATACATGTGTTTTAATTACTTCAACTCAACACCAACTCGTTAAGCTTCATTTTATAAAAGATGGAAAATATTGCATTGAAAAAAAACACAAAATAATTACAAAGGTGCTTTGCCCTAAGTCCCAGGAACAAAGCACCGTCGCCTTTTTGTTAGGCACTAGTCAGATATATAGCGAACGGCCCTTTAGTTCACCTGATGGTAAGTGGTAACTACAACTCAAGAACAAGAAGACTGCAGATACATCAGTAATTTTAGGGCCTTATGTCACCACCAAACCAAATCCGGAACACAGCAGTGCACTTTTTTTTGGCGGCAGGTTAAAGGTGAGACGGTGGTGCTTCCGCCAACCCTTGAACTCGTTCACAAGTTCTGCCACCATCAAATTCTTCTTCTTTTAGTAATGCAAGTAAGTATAGAGGTATACTGACAATAATAGGATGCACTTTTTAATTTATCATCTTCAAATAAATTTGCTAAGAAAGTTTTAAATATTCATAACATAAACAGAGAACAACAAACATGATGTATAATATTATAATGAAAACTCTTTAACATAATGTTTTGGAAACATTCAAGACAGGAAAACATACAACTCTCTCAGAAGCATGAAAAAAATTATTTGGAAACGTCACATATAATATGAAAGAGAATGTACGGCCGTTTATAATTTACTATTTCAGACAACATTGGGATAAAGCTTCCCCTTTTTCATTATAATATAACGTCAGACTGTGTCTCAAAGTATTAAGCTGACTTTAGAAAAAAAAAAAATAACTGTCACGAACTCACGACCCAGGCATCGAACCGAGGGGAGGAGGAGCAGGTTTTGTGCTTGTTAGTTGAGGTGGTGATATTGTTTAATACGAGGATTTTCACATACATTATTTAATTACGACAGGGAAAGCGGTTTATAAAAACTCTTAAACCGGGACATCAACACAAAGACGCAATAAATGAACTTGTCCCATCTTTGGAGGTTCATATAAAACCTTATTACAAACTCTCTCCAATAGAAACTCAATAGCGCAATGTTCCGATCTACTTAAAAAACACGTTGTCGTATAAAGCCCAATACACACGACCGCTCAATGCATTCACGCAAGGAATCCTTTCAACTTGACAATCAAAATCCTATTTAGCTTCTGCGATCAACCACAAACGAAAGTACATACAATCAATTATCAATCGTGCACGTGTGGCATAACAATCTTACTTTTGCTGTCAACATAATCAAATTTCAACTTTAATGTCCAAGGAATATGATCCAAAATGAAATTTTCGATTACAGCTAGATGGCTGCCTGAAAATTAGGGCAGGGAGTGAATGGTCGTCATTGTCGCGACTTCCCCTTTTGATTAAAACGCGTCGTGAAGTGGGACTCGAGGGCGCATTGTGGGTATTCCAAACAGGGTTGCCGAACTTGACAACAGCATAATTGTAATGTGGTAATTAATAACTTAACATCTAGTAAAGTATTTATCGACTGACGCTCTATCTGCTCGAGGTACTACTATTCTTCTGTGGTGTCTATGATTTCCATTATAGGTATTATTTAATGATCGCAGCCTTTAGCTAATAATTTTAGGTGACAGAACTAAGTTTTTCCGCCGCTCCTTCTTTTTTAAACTTTTCTCTTGCTTCTCTTGATAGTATGTAATTAAGCCTGACTGAAAATTCCAAGTCAGATTACAGCCCTATGTCTCTGAAAAAACGTTGTGTTTTTTTTTTCAAGACATTGTCGACAGCCCTATTGCAAGTATCGCCAGCAATCATTTAATGGAGTTTCTGCGTGTCAGTGTGTTGCAAAACATCCCTTAGAGTTCTACTGTCTTTGTTTGTCACTAATTGGTGGATCGGAGAGGTATTCATTAATGGCCGGGACGACCAAACATTGACACGAAGCGGAATTACACAGCTTGTCAATTACAACTCGGCTTTGATTTAATACGACTCCGATTTTGTGGTACAGCTATTTGTGAACGAGCTCCAGGGAGCATAACATAAGATATTGTATTCAACATAACCAGTGTATCATGTTAAAGTAAGGATAAATACTTTCCAACTCCAACTATATACTTCTGATTAAATTCGTTGCGGGTTCCAAGACAATTTTAACTCTCCCTGGGATTGCCCGTGTGTCATGCACGGTGCCTTTCAGTTGGTTGCCGCTGTAGATCCTGGCGTCACAGTGGTCGGCGTGTGGGTGGTATTATATCCCGTATCATGTTAAAATAAACAATTTGGGAACAAAAACACGTTACATATTATACATATATACGAAGATAGCCGCTAAAGTTAGAAACTGTGGCGCAGCCATCATCGCCCATCTCCATAATTGTTTAGTCCTTACTTAGCTCCAATAAAATCTAATCAAAGTTAAATAAGTAGGTGACAATTTATTAGGACTTTAAATATAAGAAGTTTTTCAATTCAATGTTTAACAATTCGTTTAGAACGTGTTAGGGTGAGTATTAGTAGTGATACGCTGTTGTATATTATATGGTTGTCATATTAGGTAAAATACTTGATTATACACATCAATAGAACATTTTGCGTCTGATCTACTGAACCGCCTAAGCGAATCTATCTAACTATCATATTTAAAAAATAATCAAAATATTATTACAACCCAAACTCTAAACTAACAACTTTTCGAAAATACTCACAATATGTCATCATATTACTTAACATTCTCTCACAATACAAGTAATTAAAAACTCCTCTGACAAAGAGCCTGAATTTCCCACAAGTCGGAGCCCATTTATTCCAGCGCATTAGCGACCCCACACTCAATACTTTTATAAAACGCTACACAATGACACGAAATAAAAGTTACCCACTCAAAAATATAAAAGCGACAGAAAACAAAATACAAAGAGCTTTTATTCAATTCATACAATTTTAAAAATAAAAAGAATAAAAAACAATCCTGCATTTGTATACTCTTTAATCGTACTTCTGAAACAAATCACAATTGAAAGCTCGTACGAAGCAAAGGTTTGATAAAATTAATCATTTATTTATTTTTTTAAGCTACAAGGAACAATTAAAAGCTTAAAAACAATGTACTATTATTTATGGCTTTAAAATTCGATATGTTTAGTTTGTAATATTGTTAGAATTGCAGTTTTCGAATATGTTGATCTATATAAGCTTCTAAACATGTGCGCCAAATTTCATAAGTATATGTATGTCTGTATGTTTGTATGTTTGTTCACGAATATCTAACTTAGAAAGAAATGCCAGTTTCATCAAATCGATTTAGTAGTTTTTGAGATAGAGATATAAGTATGCATTTTAAAGAGGAAAACGCAAGTTTTGAGCTGAATTAGGTATAGTCTTTTATAAAAAAAAATAACCGACTTCCGAAACTCAAAAGCATTCAATTAACACCAAAACTAGTTTTTGAAGTCTGTATCCATTTTCCCCAATTTGCAATCATTGCACCTACATCATAAACAATATTTGGCTTTATTTAAATGCTATTGAGTTCGGCAGTTGGTTCTTTTTTTTTTTGTCAAGAGAAATATCCAAATCATCTGGGGCGCAGTTGTAAAAGTTCGGAAGAACAGCAGCACAGAAGACTATTTACGGCACTGCTATACTATAATGTAATCATTAGTAAAGCAGTAACTTCGCCTTGGGCATCAAAGTTGCAAAGAACTGAAAACCTACTCTACCTTTTTTCTTTTCTGCTAAAATCAAAGTCTTGTCCAAAACGAGACAGAGATACTAACAAAACAACCATTTCCCATTTCGCAATAAGTTAATTAGTAAAGCTCTTTCAGATCTGTAGTGCGTAGTCAACATCAAAGAGACGTCTATTGTGTACCGGAAATACCGACAATACCGGTAATACCTCCTCGTGATCGAGTTACCGAGATTACGGAATACAGGTCCCTGGCAGCCGTAATTCATTACGTACGATTAATTTATTATTATGGAACAGTTTGCGGACACATTTGGGCAGGCGTCGGTAGTTTGTGTTCTCTGTTATTGAATTAGAAGCGACCACGTACGGGTTAGGTTTTGGTTACGTGGCTGATTACGACCACTTTGTGATTAGGTAGAGCTTTCATAAACGAGCCGTGGAAAGTTCTTCCATGACAGATTTGTATTACTTCTACTTATTGGTTGTACCTTTCATGGTGTCAGTTTCATAGTGGTTGAGAAAAAAATCTAGTTTGTCGGTCCAACTAGCTGATTACAAATAGACATACTCGTACTCGTAACAATGTACTGTCTGTCTTGTTCTAATGTCCATGGACAGCGATTACTAGTCTATGAACAGAACATTGCACACGCACGTTGCTATATCTTATATAGTAGGCGCACGCTCAACTGCCTCGACAGTTGGTCAGGCGGCTCCTGTTCTGTCAGTGCCGGTTTCGATTTATGGTTTCGTCCGAATCGGTTATAGTCGATAAATATTCAAAAATCATTTGTTTAGAAAAAGATTGCAAACAAAAAAGTTTCTTAATATCAATGTATTTCTTACCATCTCCACATATTTATTGTAAGACTAGCTGACCCGGCGAACTTCGTACCGCCTTAGCGTAAATTTGATGCACTACTTTATTTTGTATAGCTGACCTATCGTATGTATGCGTACCTATTCAATTTGAACTGGAATCTATAATATCCTCCATATAAAAATGAATACCTATTTCCCTGGTCTCGTCATACCTGAGAAGGACTTTACTAATTTTATTAAATAAAAAACAAAATATATATTTTCACAGCTCGCGGTTATGTCTGTGGTGTCAAAGATCACCACAGAGTTTTTTGTTTTAAATTGAATGACGTTGACATTCGTTACGCGTTTTTTTAAAATATGCAAAATTAAATGTATATTTTTCAATCTTTCTTAGAGATTTTCTTAATATTTTTTTCCGTAAGAACCTTGTACAGAGTATTAGAAAACTACAAAAAAAAAATCAGCCAAATCGGTCAAGCCGTTTTCATGATATGTCGTGACAACGGAAAACGGGTTTCATTTTTACATATTTTTTTTCCGTAAGAACCTTGTACAGAGTATTAGAAAACTACAAAAAAAAATCAGCCAAATCGGTCAAGCCGTTTTCATGCTATGTCGTGACAACGGAAAACGGGTTTCATTTTTATATACAGGGTGGATGCGACATAGCGACATTTATTGAAACCACAGCTTCTATACATGGCCAGTATGCATTTCCACCGGATAAAAAATTCTCTGGCGAAAAAAAAATCCACGTCTTCCGAACAAATTGCACGATCGCAATGTTCAAATTGTTCGGAGAACGTGATTTTTTTTTTTTTCGCCAGAGAATTTTTATCCGGTAGAAATTGATACTTACCATGTATAGAAGCTGTGGTTTCAAAAAATGTCGCTATGTCGCATCCACCCCGTATATAGATAGAATATTATTATAACTGATGAACAGTTACCTTCTGAGATACAGTCTCAACTAGTTCAGAGGGTACGGAACAAAATAGTTATAACAACCTTAGTTTTAAGTAAATAACCCAAGTAGCAATCAAATGTCCTTAAAAGGTATTTTAGATATCTTGTAGGCAAGTAGACGAATTCCAGCTGTTGCCTTGGGTAAAACCAACATGTCCCTCAAGATATCTTGAAGATACACTCCAAAAATCAGTTAAGTAAAAGTGGGCACAGATTTTAACACAGAGTTAAGAAAGAGTTAATACTATTCTTTAGATAAACTTTAACCCTACTTAAGAATGTGGTTTTGCAGAACTCTAAACACTGATTTCAAGATATCTTGTAGGTTGATTTCAGATCATAAAATAGACCTAAAGATATCTACAATACTTAATTAAAACTATCAATATTGAATTGCAGATATTCGATCTTAACCTAGCAAAGTAAAATTTAAAACTTATTTTGCTTTAAAGTGCTTTATGTAACTTTATTTCAGAAAATATGGTGAACTTATAAATTATTACAAAAACTGTTTTAAGATTAATGAAAATGGCGATTACACAACTAATTTTTATGTCTAATAAAGGCTATCAAAAGGCGTTGAATCATCAATCCCCATTTATTTAGAGGATTCCCAAGCTCAGCAAAAAATATTAACACCTATATTTAATAACTTCTGTTCTGCATAGTTGATAATCTTGACGTGCCAATACCAAATAGCTTTTTAGTATCTCTTGATCTTATTTATTTACCTCTATTGTTCTTTACGCCATCAACTAGGTACTAAGTCTAACATCGGCTGTTTAATTTTTGTGTGTATAATTATTTATTATAGGTACCTAATAAGCGCTATAATTTAAAGTGAAACTAAATAAGAGCTAGTATTCTCCAACATTAAATTAGCTATGTCTGAAATAATAAAATACAATTGTTCATATTATTGATGAACCATAATATAATTATATACCTGTTATGTATGTATGTAATACATACATACATGTATGTATACTATGTATGTATGTATGTATGTATGTAACCGACTCCTTTGGACTCGATTTTGACCCACTTTAAACGGACAGATTTCATTCAAATTTTGCACACTTGTCAAAGATCGATGTCAATGCAATTATTCGAAAAAAAATAAATAAAAAAAACGCTCTTATAAATAAACCAAACTAAAAAGTAGAAAAAAAATAATAGTTTAAAAAAACTAAAAAACACGCTTTTAAAGTACTTCTAACTAAAAAGTGAAAAATAATTCCTAATATAAGCTGAAAATGGTAATGAACAAAAAATACTAAGTAGTATTAATGTGAAAAAGCGTGGATTGCTCGATAGACGAAAAATATGGCACAGAGCGCCCCACGCTTTTTCACAATAATACTAGTATGTTTTGTTCATTACCATTTTCAGCTTATATTAGGAATTATTTTTCACTTTTTAGTTAGAAGTACTTTAAAAGCGTGTTTTTTAGTTTTTTTAATTATAAAAGCTCTTGCTGGCGAATCACATAATATAAATGATCGCAATTTTATTCTTTTAACATAATTATTTATTTCAATGCCATTTTTCATAATTTCCTTCATTTCAGTTACGAAAGGTTTTAAAAATTCTTTAGACTAAGGTTTTTTTAATACCGCAGTAAATTCCAATGGTCATTACAGGCACTGTGTTCATCTCATGAATGTTACATAGAATTGGCCAAAATTCTACTTTCGAACTTTTGTAGGTAGGTGGTAAATATTTACATTAATACATAAATTTACATATTTATCCAAATTTTCAAAATACTGCACAATATTTTTGCGAAATCCATTATGCCAGTAGTATTCTCCACTGCCACAACTGTTACTGTTTTCAGAAGCGTTCTAGCGTCTTTTGGCACAACACCTGGATCATGCTTGTTGCATTAACTGGTCTCTAAAATCAAAATCACGAAAAACTGATGCGTGACTATCAGCTGTCGATTCATTAGAGTCGGAATCACTGTCTAATTGCGCTATTTCTAAATTTCGGTATCTTTTTCCTCGTAGTCCGTAAACGACACTGATGTCCGACTCAAAGATTTTTGTTTTTTTATATTTTAAAATACGCCGACGAAAGGCACCAGATCTTTTTAATTTTTCCACTTCATCCATGTTTCTACTTGGTTCTATTTGTAGAAAACGTCCCGTTAAATGTATTTTTACTCTAGACTTATTAATTTTAGTAAAAAAAAAAAAAAAATTATACTCTAGAAAAACAGTTTCTAGAACTTGGTATTATTACTATTATCTTAAATTTATCTACAAAATCATTTTAGTCTTTGTGAGTCCTAAAAGATACTTCAATTATTACAATTAAGTTTTAAGTTAGCTTTCAGATAATCTGGTATAGTAAAACAATATTTTAAGTTTTAACTATAGGCATACTTAATACAAACTAGTTTTGAGAATACTTAACCTGGTTTTTGGTATTCCTGACTTGCTTAAGTAGCGGTAGTTTAAAACGATTTAGTATTAAAGAAAGAAAATACTTAACGAAATCCTTTTTGATTTAGCAAAATCTAACTTTAGGTAAAGTACAGATGTGTAAGATTTACTTGCTATTCTTGTTTGCTACTTGGGAAGTATGTAGGTACATAAAAATTTCATGCACTCTGTATTTAATTTTAAAGTTACTTCGGTAAATAAAGAAATTTGAAATTTGAATAGCTGCCTGAAGTCAATAATTAAGCGTTTTCCACGTTCGTCAGAATACACATTATATGTAACTTCAGCTACCTCTTTGCATAATAAAAAACAAACATAACTATCTACCCTTTTCACACATAAAAATAGTGTAACACAAATAAAATGAAATATTGTTCGCAATAACCAGCACTTGTATAGAGCGCCGCATTGAAATGCATCCATACAAAGCCTTGTACAGTATTCAATACAATACAATACAATTTATACAATAATGCAGAGTTCTGTATCATTCATGTATAAAACAGTATCGGGCGATGACCCCGCGCACCTGGGCACGTTCCCTGCTGCTAGGGTTACCACTATAAACGTGGATAATAAAAGTGATGTTTGATTAATTTATTATGAATAAAGTGAACATGAAGAAAATTTACGTTTATTCTTTTCCAAAATTTGAACTGTAAAATTTCGAAAAAATAATTATAACCGAGCCGTTTCAAAGCTGTCAAAACCCATAAATTTCAAAACTTTGACGTGAAATTTATCTGGAACGCGCAGCTCTGCTCGCGCGCAGTGGGAATAATGTAATTTCAAGTATATCAAACTTAAAGTATAGCTCCCTCTAGTTAAATGCATGCACTCTGCTTGCAAATAAGTAGGTACAGTGAAACACTAAAGGGGCGGCTTTGTTAAAAATGCTCACTACAATCTTTATTTAAATGGTGTGTTCAAAAACTGCCTTTTTATGCAGTTGATACTACAAGTAGGTAATTGAAGTGATAGTCCCGATCTCTTGTGGTTGGGCTATTCTCAGTTTTCGAATATGTTAGCAAGAGCACCACAAACTTTCAGGCAAATATACGCGCACTCTGAACGCGAGCGCATAATATAATATAAGTATATTGTTTAATATGGTTCACACAATACAAATGTGTTTCGGTGCCGCATGAGTGTTCAAAAGTTGAAAAAATAATGATCGAAAAAATATTTTCTCGGCCGGAGTGTTTTATTTTCGGCAAGAAAATGTAGAATAAATAAATAAACTGTATGGTACGTCATTTCGTGACGTCACATTCATCCATTTGTATATATAGGATAAGTTTAGTTGGGTCAGTTGAGACATTTAGGGTCCTGGCAAGAGGTGACCGTAGCTGGTTGGTTAAAGCGACTTACCGGTGATTAGCATGTCTTGCTGTGGTTTACTATTTTACGAATAAATATTTCAATGCAACTGCTTTATGAAAACAATAACTTCTGCCCGCGGTTAACCTCGTGTGGTAGGTACGTCAAGTATACACGAAAAACTACGAAATATATTTTTTTAATAATTTTATTAATCGCTTTGTGCCAACCCTGTCGTTCACAAGTGTCCAAGTATGAACAAAGCCGTGTCCATAATAGCCAGCTATTATTGCATTGATGATCAGCGTCTACGAGCCCCTCGGATTAATTCATCGTATTCTATAAGCCAGTCAAATCGCCATGTTTTGTATCGCACAAAAGAGACGGAGAACGTAGTTCAATGACTTACTTCTTACCTCATTGCTTTACATTGAGAATAAGCCCTGGTGTAAGAGACAAGGAGTAATAGAATAAATTACCGCAACTTAAAAAGGCTTAGCCGTACCTATATTTTTAACAAGAAAAAAAGTATAAGCTACTTTTTTTCTTGTTAAAAATATAGGGTGGATGCGACATAGCGACATTTACTGGCTTAGTAAATGCTGTAAAAAGTGCTAAATATCACCATCAAAATGAACTTCTATGTAACCTATTTCGTGATTAAAATAACATAGACGATTTAACAATAGATAGCTTCTTAGTTATTTTAAAACAATAATCAAAGATTTTTTTTATAAATTACCCATACCAGTATCTTGCCCAGTATTCCAAAAACAAAATTAAATTGTACCAATAAATAAAGATTTTGCTCGTAAACTGAGGTTGTGAGCGAGAATTAAAGCCATTCAATAATCAGTAATATTAATGGCAGCATATAAACATTTTACGTAATGTTAGAATTCAATAAAGAATAAAATACGTGGAACCATGGACAAAGCATCACTCGCTCCGCTTGTTGACTGGAACTAATGATCAATGAACGCAGACAAATTCAGAACGTAAATAGTACTGTCAACTTGACAGTTGTATCGTTAATTGTCATTACTGTCAATTTACCAGCCGAATCTGCCGAATACTCACTCTAGGGTTGTTTGTTTGTTAATTATTATTAACAAATTATTAATATTTGCTTTACATTTTCGTTCACAACAATAAAAAAAAAACTACAAAAATGGTGGTTTGTAGGTTCTTCCAACAAGGGTACTGCCGCTATGGTCAAAACTGTAGATTTGATCACATTTATGGCTCAAAATATACCTATACTGGTGAGTTTCAATAATTTTTAGGATTTCTTAAGCTTTTTCGAAGAATTTTAGTGATTTTAAGTTTGTTTTACAGCAAACACTGCTTCGCAACCCGCTGCTCCGCCGGCACAGGATTCAGGTTATACAGAGGAGCAGTTAGTGCAGCAAGTGCAGGCAGATATGCAATCAGCTCTGCGTGGAGGACAGTGGATTCTGTCGTGTTACTCTCCTTTCAAAGAGAAGCCCATTTTCCCAGGAATTCATGACTTGTCTCCGGAAGAAGCGAGGTTATTCATTTATGAAGCTAAAGATAAAAATAATATGGAGGAAGCAGTTAGTAAATTTTACTTTCACTACTCTATTTTAATAATACATGTTTATTTAAAGTTCAGATTACAGAATAAAGGCAGATGGAGTGTACCAAATACGGAAAGTGAAGCCACAAAGCAAATGACACAAGCAATCCTGGCATGCTCATGGCAGGATCCAGCACCAAGCTTATGCATTCTTCTTTGTGTGTTGGTGTGCCAGATGTATTTGGTACACTCCATCTGCCTTTATTCTGTAATCTGAGATTCAAAGGATCAAAAACTAGGCAAATAAGAACTATTGCCGAAAACTGCATGTAGGTATATGCTCAACTACCATATGGTTTGCCAGACATAGTTTATCCTATGTATAAATTGTAAAATTTTTGTATTTCCATAGAATGTTTTTCTAGATAACTTCAGCTTTTGTCTAGAACTATTTTAGTTAAATGACTTACTTTATTTATTTAAATCCCTTCATTTCAGGTGGTGTATATGAACAATCTGTTTCAAGATATGAGACAAAAGTATGAGCAGCTTCTACAACCAAACATGGAAATCATCAAAGTTTTACGCAGCCTTAACAAGGGCGAAACTACTGCTTCACCATTCACTGGCACAGCACAATCTACAATGAGTGGTGCCAATAATGCTGCATCATCAATCTTTCGAAGTGCTCTACAGAATACTCAGCCCCAGTCAAGTATATTTGGGTCTCCACCAAACCAAGCATCCAGCCAAAGTATATTTGGGTCCACACCCAACCAGAACAGCTCACCATTTGGGCCTCCACACAATACATTGAATAATCCTAATAATGCTGCTTCATCAATCTTCCGCAGTGCTGTGCATAACACCTCACCTCCACCCCCTCAATCAAACCCATCTAGCTTGTTTTCTACTGCTAATCAAAGTATTTTTGGGGCTCCAGCTAATCAAAATACCTCACCATTTGGAGCCCCGCCTAGTCAGGCCAGTTCTCCATTTGGGCCTCCTCCAAATCAGAACAGTTCACCATTTGGGCCTCCTCCAACACAGAATAGCTCACCATTTGGGCCTCCTCCAACACAGAATAGCTCACCATTTGGGCCTCCTCCAACACAAAATAGCTCACCATTTGGGCCCCCTCCAACACAGAATAGCTCACCATTTGGGCCTTCTCCAACACAGAATAGTTCACCATTCAGTCAAGGCAGTATATTTGGACAGTCAAATAGCCAAGTTAGTACAAGCAATGATCCAAGCGTGTATAGCAAGATGGAAGATTTGTCAGAGATAGAATCAGAAGCATTTAACAGTGACCACTTTGAATTAGGTTTTATTCCTGAACTTCCACCACCACAACAATTGTGCACTCGGGCATCATAATGTAGGTGTATAACTTATTGTTACTGTATTCTGCCTTATTATTATTATGATTTTATGGACAAAGCTGCATTGAAATATAGCAATTTTATCTTTATAGGCAAACTTATTTATGAAGTAACAGCTAAATGAGTTTTGTTTACATGACCTAAACATAAAACCAGATCCATACCTCACATGTTATATTTAACACTTTTGCCCCATCTGGAAATGAAACCAAAGACCGTGCTGTTAGTGGCTGCATACAGCAACCTCTGGTCTAGAGGCAGTTCTATTAGACTTCTTAATAAATGTGTTCACCTACTAAATGTTAAATAATTTTCATAAATAAGATAACAAGTCATGTTTAATAAAATTTATAATATTGACTGATATTTGCAAATACTTATTACTTTCAATAAACCCACACAATAAAATTATGTAGCAATGAGTCTGTTTAATTTTATTTCAGTACTAAGTTTTGATGGTGGTCTTGTAAACAAGACCACCACTAACCTGGCACCCAATAGTAGTGCTTGCTACTGTGTTAGACGCAGACTACACTAGGGTAGTGTGGCGCGGACGGTACCGTCCCATGGCGTGCCTGCAGTACATCCGCGTTGCAGCCGTGGCGTGCCTGTTGAATGCAATATGTAATTGCCCAGTGCAACTGGCTTATTTGAAAAGAAGAAGTATTATTGGGTGCACCCAATAACAAATTATTCAAATAAATAAATACGACTTCTACAATACTATCCTGATCGCCTTTGATGTTTTCCAGGATGTTTACAAGGTGCACGCCATGTGGCGCGTCCGCGTCGCGTCGTGGCGCCCCATCTTAAGTCAGTTTAATAAGCGTTCAGAGGGCGCGCCACTGTTGCAACGCGGCCGTTCTACCACAGAGTAACGAACAGAGACTAAGCTGCATACAACCGCGCTCAGATAAGTTCACTCACACAAGCATAAGACGTCTGTGTGCGTGAGCACTTGCGGCCCTATCACGTACGAGGCGAAACCGGTTTCTACCGGCTCGTAAGTGCCTTAGCGAAGGGCTCTCGCACGCTCTCGGCGCGGCTCGCGGACACTACCGCAGCTCACATAAATGTACCCTGTGCAGTCTACAGCAGCCCAGCGCAGCCGCGGTGCGCGCACGCACGTAGGCTCACTCGCAAATCTCGTCCTAAAGGGCACGACGCGCGTAATAATTTAATAATACAAAATTTACTGTACTGTGTGTAAGAACAATAATCGTCGAAATAAGAACATATCTTTTTTTTTCTATCCCAAGGAATCTACTAGGTGAGTAGTAAATTGATAGTAAAAGAGTAGCTATTTTTATTATATACCTATTCAATTTATTTTAGTGGGGTAGATAGATACTTCAATCAATCAATATCAAAGCAAATTTAAATCATTATTAATATGTACTTTACTGTGTGTATAAAGAATAATGGTTATTTTTTCTATTCCAAGTTTTCCACTAGGTGAGAAGTTAACAATCCACTGCAGTTAATAAGTGTTATGTATTAGGTACCTAATGAGTTATGTATTAGGTACCAAATTTAAGTTGGTGTTTGACCATTTTGGACTTTTATTTTATCTTAATAAAATCTTAACTACCCGTTGTACTTACAATCATTTGGGGGCCACACAAATGGTTGACCCGTGTGAAGGTCAAACACAACACTTATTGACGCAGTACAGCGTACTGCACTGCATGCGAGACCGTCGTCGCCACGTGTCGCCGCGTCGTTTAAAACACCACTATGCCGCCAGTGTAGTAATTGTACTAGTCACATGGTTTGTCTTGTTGTGCCAACACTGCCAAGTGCCAACTCTAGCAAAATAGGTAAATATTTTAGACGTTCTTCAAAAGGTTAGCCTCTGTTCGTACTCTGTGGTTCTACACGCTCGTTCGCTACATAATAATAATAAACACTGAATCCTGAGACCCAAAGCTCCACCTTCCTCTTCACACGAGGAAATTAGTTTTTTTTATCATGAATCTTTTGTTTTTCACAACGGTACTGTTTACACTTACTCATCACGAATCGTGACATGTGGTCCCATTTTCATCAGGTCCAAATTTCCAGGGCAACCCTCAAATTTTTAAGACATATTACCTTTCGCATTTCATGTTGCTAAGCTGATGCTGGAAGGTACAATCCCTCAACGTTTAGAAGTACGAGGATTATTCATTAAAATATAGGCTGTTAAAGCTGTTTACTACTACTAGACAGTTACTAAGATGAGGCGAGAAGTTGAATATTACGGTATTTCTTTCTTTTGAGTGCAAATATGATGGTGGTAGCCGGTAGGGCAGGGCTACTGTGAACGAGACAAATAGTAATGGAGGCACTGCTGTATTCTTGTTTTGTGAGATTTAACCCATCCACATTATTTAGTGGGCTGCAGATTACCTGATGGTAAGTGGTACTACTTACCATCAGGTAATATTTAATGGAAAGTCAAATAAACAGACATCAAATCAAAAACATAGCTCCTTAAAATTAGTTTAATTAGTATTATTATATAAAGTTCACTCTCAATTGTCAATTTCTCCGAGGTAGAGCTGCTTGTCGCTGGAGGCAGACAGCACGATGGGCTCGGCGCGATGGAAGTCCACGTCGTTGACGGAGCCGTTGTGGCCGGGCAGCTTGTACAGCACGCGCCGCGACGTCGTGTCCCACACGTACAGGCAACGATCCGACGAGCCCGCTGCCACCTGCAATACTTATCATCATTATTTAACCATTTATTATAACAAAATGTATTATTTAAAAAACAAACTACTGAATATTGAATTGGCAATATCGCCATTATATTCTTATTAATAACTAGCTGCGATTTCGTCCACATGTCATGGAGTTTAGCGTAATGTTTAGCGTGTTTTTTTAGTTTTTTAAACTATTATTTATATTCTACTTTTTAGTTTGGTATATTTATAAGAGCGTTTTTTTTTTATTTCATTATTTTTTTTTTGTTTAATTTTTTTAATTTTTCTTTCGAATTATTGCATTGTCATCGATCTTTGACAGGTGTGCAAAATTTGAATGAAATCTGTCAATTTAAAGTGGGTCAAAATTGAGTCCAAAGGAGTCCGTTTACATACAAACATACATACATACATACAGGTGAAGCTAATATAAGCGTGTTAAAAATATAACTTTGTTTCGCGTTTTAGTCTGCGTGGTAGGTACATCGATAAAAAGTAGCCCATTTTACGCGCCTTGTAGTCATTTACGTGCATCTTAAATGTTATTAAAATCGGTCCAATCGTTTAGAGGATTAGCTGATACAAACAAACAGACAGACAAAAATCATTAAAACTATTTTAGTCAAAGGTATAGTGTAAACAACTATACCAGCTTGAAAAAACAATATTATTTTTACATTAAAAATAGACAAATGTATTGATTTTTAAAAAATTAGACAACGGGTCTAAATCGCGTAATTATTATAAAGGTAAATAAATACCTATGCTCGACGCTTCGAATGACTTGCATCATTCTTGGTCACGAGCCGACTGGTGTATGATGCAATTCATTCGAAACGTCGAGCATAGGTATTTATTTACCTTTATAATAATTACGCGATTTAGACCCGTTGTCTAATTTTTGAAAAATGTTCTCAAATCGCGAAAGTTTAAAAACATAACAAAAATTTAAATTCATGAAGCTCAGGTGGATTTTACGTTGTTTTTGCGTAAAATCTTGCCAGCATACCATGATGTATATATGTGATGTATAAGTAAATCCAGTTCGAACCTTGGATCCATCCTGTGACCAGGCGCATCGCAGTAGATTTTTCTCAAAGTTGTGTTGATGTCCCGACATAAGTTTGACACATCGCTCTGATGGCGCAAAAGGACGCACATCCCATATCCGCAGTGTGTTGTCCATTGAGTTGGACAACAAGTAGGACCCGTCGTAGGATAGTGACATGCCTGGAACACGCATAAACAACTTGCATAAGTTAAAGCAAATCTTAGACCTGTGATGGATAAGACTAACTACAAAATCCAAAAAATAAAATTCCTAAACAGTCAATCATTTTTTTATCTTTGCTATTCGCTTTTGGTTTTCTAGAACCACATTTTCAGTATAGTCAGGCTAAATTAGATAATAGTTTCATTTGCAAAGATTTTCCTATTTCTTAAAAATAATAACTTATTATTTACCTGTAATAGTATCTGTATGTCCTTTAACTTTATAAGCAATCTGATTATTCCTAATATCCCATACTTTGATGACATTGTCAATGCCACCTGATATAATCTTCTCAGCGGTATCATTGAAGAGGACTGATGTTACAGGAAACTGGCTATCAAAGGAAGCAATGGGGTTCCTCTTTCTAGCATCCCATAACTTTATGGTATTGTCGTCTGATGCCGATACTAGTAACTCTGGACCTCTTCTTGCTCCTACAAGTATATTTATAATAAAAATTAGACAAGTAATTCTTTATCACTATAGCATCCAAAGTAAGATGATTTGCAAAAGTGAAATTGTTGAGGAAAGATACAGGCAGCAATTTTATTTATTTTAACTGTAGATTTTATGTCTGTTTCTGCCACAATACTGAGTTCATACCCACATACTAAGTCATAATTAATTGTAATTATATTATCTTACCTGATACTGAATTTACAAAATTTGCATGTCCTTTCAGTTTCTTGATTCGTGTGCCGGTAGGTACATCCCACACAGCTACCGTGTTATCTGTGGCGCAGGTATACAGATGTGATCCATCAGGGGAGAAGCATAGTTCCATAATTGCACCTGTGTGGCCTTTCATCACCATCACATTTTCACATTGACCATAAACATTCCATAGATCTGAAAATTTATTAAGAAACTTGTGAAGATGGTAGATGCTCCAGTATTCGTATTTTATTTGGTAAGTGCGGATACAGTCTTGTTGGTAAGGAGAGGCTAAAACACAAGACTTACATATCTGTCTGTCGAATCCACCAGATGCCAAATGTTTACCCTCAGGATGAAACTTAGCAGCAAATATTTCTCCTTGATGTCCCTCTAAGAGCATTATTGGTGCATATAGGCTTGATGTACGAGGGACCTGTAAATAAATAGATAATCATTTTTCATAATGAAAATAATGTTTCTGTAAGAAATCAAAAGCTTAAGTAGGTAGAATGGAATAGTTAACAATAGATGTTAGTTATGAATAGATTCATAGAACGTTTAATAAAGTAATAAAACCAAATACTAAAGAACAACTCACAGAAGATGTAACCACAGCCTTCTCTCTGGTTCCCACCACAGAAATTTCATGGCGAGTACGCTTGGCCGCTACAAGCGAAAATTCTTCCGCCTTCCTTTTCTCAATTTCAGGCATTTTTGCTATTTTATTATGGAATTTATTATTTTAAGTAATGCATAAACAACAATTATAAGTACTCTGTGATAAACAACACAAATAATCTAATCTAACCTAAAAGAGTTGTATTCACAGACGTACTAGAGATGCTAACGGTTGTATTACATTATCTTTGAGTTTTGAGTAGAGATGGTCATTATTGCAACAGCTAATTACGCAATGAAATATAAAAACGTAATGGATAATTCATTGTCCAAGATATCATTATTTGACTGTTTCATTATTCATTATCGTTATATTATTCGTTTTTACCGCCGCGATTTAGTCGCGTAAGCGATTCTCGAGCTCGGTCTTCCCGGCACGGCGGCGGCGGCGCGACGCGATGCGTGTGAACAAGATAGCTTTATACCAACCAATAAGTATAAGAAAGAGATAGAGCGCTCCGCTCAGTGGTGTGGACGGCCAAGGTCAAGTACGTTAGTAATGTTGATTATACGATTATACGATTTTGGTCTTTAACGTGCATGAAATAATGTTAATTTTAGAGTGGAGTTTTATAACAACAGTACCGTTCGACAACAGTTTGTTTTGGTTCGAAATTTCGGTAACATTATTCATTATATTTTTATAATTTCATTGCAGTTTTTGGTTGTTTCCTAGCGGCACGGTTCATTATCGCGATCGGGAATGCAATTTTGCGGTGTTTATTTTTACGTGTAAATAATAGAGTAGGTAATAGAGTATTTTTGTGTTTTATCTTGTATAGTGTCCTTGTTGTAAAAAAACTGTAAATATTGTTGTAAATAGTAGTTTAGGTATTTTAACTTTTGGTGAGTTTGGTGACTAGGTGTAAATAAGTGTGATAATGTTAAGTGCATATTTGTGTAAAAAACTTTATAATGCCATGAACGGGTGCAACCACTTCAATAATTTGGAACTTTTATGATGCTGCCGGAGATGACAAGAAAGCAATATGTAAATATTGCAAAAACATTATATCGTACAAAAGTACGATTACAAATTTAATCTAAAGTTGCACCTAAAGAAAAAACATATTGGTGTCTATGAACAATACTGACGAATGGACCCCAAAACTAGAGGTAATACTAATCAAAATGTCGCTGTCGTCAAAACCAAATCTGGCTACATCATATCGGACAGACGAACGAGATTGACTTCATTAAAAGTAGAACAAATAATGTTCATAAACGCAAATGAGAAGTCTATATAAATAATGTAGATTATATATGTAAATATAAAAAAAAAAAAAAACAAAAAAAAACAACAATTTTTTTTTTTTATAATAATATTCATAAAACAACTCTTATTCTGACAGTCCTAAGCCTGTAACAAAGTACCTATGAAGGGAAGTTTATTGATTATTGCTACTTGTTTCCTTAAAAATGTTACACATTATTATAATATTTCTCATTTTTGTCTAGTTCTCGTTGTGACATTCATTACTAAAAACTGTTGTTTTGCAGTCTGCAGATTTCAATAACGGAAAACGAATAGCTGTTTTCCGTAATGAATATTCAGTAATAATATTACGCGGCATTGATTACTCGAATTGAGTCGTTATTGCCATCTCTAGTTTTGAGTTGTATTCACGATTGAAATTGAATGACGTTTGATACAATAGGGATGTGCCAACGATTATAACTCAGACTAAAAAAACAATATGGACATGCGAAGAACGCAGATATGTATGACAATAATGCTGCCAAAACTCACGAGGAATCGGAAGGGTAAATTTGACTGCGGTAGCGTCAAATTTAGGACTAAACATTTAAATTTATATGAAGTGTACATTTTGGCAGCGGGCAAAGCTTGTCAATGACGCCTCCGGTTGGCTAATTTTTCTGAGGTGTTATAATAAGTTTTTTCAATGTTTGGGAAAATAATGGTTATAAAAGCAAAGCTGGCAACTTAATAATGACAAAATTGACAAAATGGTTTTATGACAGCGAAGTTCACGATTGGTTCATAATTTTGTGTCAATTCGTAGACCATAGAGTGGCCATACGAGAAGAACAGGGACGGTTCCATTATGCTCTATACTTTATATTAAGCTTTAATCTATACGACGACTAACGTTATTTTAGCTGAAGATATGCCAATTAGTTTTGATTGCCCAGTTGATGAATCTACGTTATAGATTCGATGTGAATGGTATCTATACATCCTCTTCATTTTTCTCATATAATTTGTATGCATTTTTTATATAAATTATATAATTTTGCTTGTTTGCATTATTTATATAAATCTATACATCCTCTTCATTTTTCTCATATAATTTGTATGCATTTTTTATATAAATTATATAATTTTGCTTGTTTGCATTATTTATATAAAATGTATAAATTTCGCGCTTCCCTACTTGTCAAATTCATAGATTGTCAATTGAAAAACGTCAAAATTTTGTTATTGGTTATTATATTTTTACATTTTACAGCATGAAAATTTAAAAATACAGATTTATTGACTAAAGCTGCATGAATCCAAAAAAGCCATCATGCAGGGCATGCAGAAGCTGGAACTAACATTAGCAATTATTAAACCGCATGCAATTAAAAATCCAGTTGCTGTGTCTTACATCAGAAATGCATTGAAAGACAAATTTATTATTGTTAAAACAAAACGGGTTACTTTGGATAAAGAAACTGCTAGCAAATTTTATGAAGAACATGTGGGCAAGTTCTTTTATAACCGTCTGGTTACATTTATGGCCAGGTAAGTGCAGATTTTAATTAATCATTACCAACTTGAAATCTTGAGAATAACCTATGATTTTTAACTTGGTGTGAGAAACTATTTTTTTCTGGGAATAACATATGATTTTTAACAACATGGTCAGTCACCATGATTACATGGTAAATAGCCCATTAAATATAAGTAATATTTTGTAAGAAAATGACCATGATTAGTCTTAAATGTTATATTTCTTTTAAATAAATCGAAACTATGATCCTGTACAAAATAGCTTATTAGCAGAACATTTGTTAAGTTACCATGAAAAAACTTTGTTTCAGTGGTTCCATAGACCTTCATGTAATGGGCCACACAAACGCCATAGAACTGTGGAGACGAATGCTAGGACCTACAAGTGTGTACAAGGGGCAGTTTAAGGAACCAAACTGTTTGCGAGGGATGTTTGGGATATCTGATACCCGCAATGTGGCTCATGGCTCAGGTACTTACACCTCAATCTGAGTCTAAAATGTTTATATTGCAAAATATAAAAGAGATTTGTGAAGTTAATCTAGATTATGAAGCTAAGCATCTTCTTTACTATCTTATCTTATCTTTTTGGGGCCATCCGGGATAGAGGACAAACGGAGAGACCCTACTGGATTCTTTGAGCTAACCCCTATTTCCCTTTTCCCTTGTTCCAGGTACATATCAATCAGTACCTGCCCTAAGAGGATAGTCTTTCGGCTTTGGGTAAGCCATTCCTAGAAGACTTATTCTCCTGGCAGCCAAGGTGTTGCATCACATTTGCAGAGGTGTTGCATTGTCCTAATGTGCTCTCCGCAGGCACGGAAAATTGGCTATGCCCCAAAGACTCCTGCCCTTGAACCTGATTCCATTTTGAAACCATCAGCTCACCTATGCCTGTCTTTCTACCTTTCTAGGCTCCAGTCTGGCATTCCATTCTAGTGGGAATGTGTATTTTGAATTCCTTTCTGAAGTTGTTTACAACTTTTATTTTGTCATAGGCCATGTCTATAATGTCTTCCAGGTCTTCGTTTATCTCTACTAGCTTGTCTCACATTGGAGTGGTTTGTTACTGATCCACAGTTTGACTCTGTGAATAGCTTGCTTAGCCTCTAGTTCCACTTTGAAGCGCCCTCTACACTAATGTGCGGCTCTAACATGAGGTTATTTTTACTAAAGAAATTTAACTTATTAAATTTCAGATTCTCTGGAGTCAGCAGAAAGAGAGATAAAGTTTTTCTTCCCAGATTTCTCTTTCTATCAATGGCATAATGATGACGAGGAGTTGTTCCGGAAGGGGAGCATCATCTTTAACAAGCATTTGTTCCAGCATGTTAGGAGACTATGACTCTTGGGCTGTGAGACACAATTAAAGCAATAATACTAGCTGGGCCAGCATCAGCAGCGCGTGATGGTTTTGACGCGTTATTGTCACGTTTCCACATAAAAAACAAACCAAAACGCGAACGCGAAAAAAACCTATCTCACGCTCGTTATGCTGGCCTGGAGTATCAATTAGAATAGCATTTGACTAAATAAATTTAAAGTGCTTTGCAGATGAACCAACTATCAACTTTCAAAGTTTCCTTTTAAATGTATGTCGGGCCACGCGCAATGTAGGGTTTGGTGGTCATCAGTTGCAGAATACGGACTTAGAAGAGGTCTACTACTAGTATTGAATATGTAACAACATCATACAAGTCCTCATTTTCAATGGTCTTTGTATTTTGCATGAAATATTCTAATTAACTTCTAGCATTTTACATTTTTGACCCATAATACTCTTGAACTAATTAAGTTAACTTAGTCACTCTAGTTCAAGTTCAGTACATGAACTACTGACAAGACGACAGAAAATATATCATTGGCACTATACATGTAGAGTACCAGAAAAAATTATCTATTTCCAAGATTTAATTTTATCACTTTGTTAACATAGTTAATTTACATATTCATGCCCAATTTCAGCTTTTTAGCATTAACAGTTGTAGAGACAGACAGATGGACATGGCGATACTAAAAGGGTTCCTTGTAGGCACTATGGAATCTTTTAAAGTTGATAGTTGCTACAACCAAGTTGCTCTGTATGCAAAGCGCCTAAAATTTAATATGATGTTATTAACACTAGTCACAAGCACCAAAAATCATAATTCATGTATACACAGTATACATAGTGAAGAAATAAATTGCCTTACATGGATTCAGCCTTTCATGCACATGTGTATTATGTATAAAATGAGGCAGTAGGACTTAGTTCCTGGTCTTTAACAAACAGAGATATAAGGCTCGCCCCACATTAGGCATGCGCGATCAAAGGATGCGAGGGCGCGCTGGCTGCACACACGTCCGACGGCGTCGCGTTGCTGTCGTGTGGCGTGCTTGCAGCCAGCGCGCCCACACGCCCGACGATTACACTACACACGCCTAATATTGGGAACGCCTTAGCGTCAATTCAAGTTAGTGAAGTCACAAAAAAAGAATCACAAAAGTGGTAATGAAAGAGATACTTCAAATATAGTTATATTCGCAAACCTCTTGTGATTATTCATCTTTGTAATTTAGAATATTATGCTGTTATGTAAAGAAGCTAAAAGTTATAGAAATATAATTTCTATTATGTAACACCTATTTTATTTCTCAAACAAATCCACTAAAGACAATCATAGTAATGTATCAAATTAAATAAAATATGTTATAGAAACACTGTAAAGTATATAAATATATCCAATTATATTATTTAACAGAATAACATACAATTATATAATTAAAAAACTAACATAAAACAATGACATTATCTTACGTAAGCAACATCACAATTTCTTAAGACAACATACAATTTAATTTTTGGACAGATCAATTAGCTGCTACACAATTTGATAACACATGCATGAATCACTCATAAATAACTTCATACAGTATTAACAAATGATTCACAAAAAGGCACATTAAATCATACAATTATTTTGCCTGACCTGGCCTATTGAAATGAGTAATGGCAATTTTATGGCATAGTATTTTACATTTTTATTTACCTTATGAAAATGATATGGTCTTATTAGGAGGTCAGGTATTAAATAAATTAATTCTGGACTTGCAGTAATAATTATCTATTATTCAACAAATATGAATATAAAAATATATGCCTGCATAATTAGCAGGATGGAATTGGTGTCAGATGACACTTTACATTTTACAAAAATTTACAGCAAACAAACAACTTATTCAATTTAGTAGACTCTGGCTGCAGTTCATACCAAGAACCCACTTTAAAATTTAATAAAATTTCGGAATCCAACTAAATTGTAGTAATAGTAAATAGTTCTCATACTTTATTCTCCAATTTTAACAAATACTTTAGATCTAGAAAACACTTTAATACCTTCTTCAAGTTTCGCTAATTGTTTTTCTAATTCTACTTTTCTATTTCGCATCTTCAGAGTGTCTGTTTTGACTGGCAACTTGTTCAATTCACTAACTAATTCTGCGAAACCTGTAAATAATTAAAAAGTTTATAATTATACATTTAACAAATACTTAAGCTACAATAGTACAGAATAGCGCTAGCACATAACAAGAAGGTTCAAGCTTAACTCACTAAGCTTGAACCTTCTTGTTGATATTATAGCCAGTATAACATCTTGCACCTTGTATAAACATACTTCCAATAAGGCATACCTCTCAAAGGTCATCAAAATCCTAAAACAACTATTACTTAAATCAGGGTATTCCAAACTGTGCATCTTAGAAAGTAGAGAGGTAGGTACCATGATGTGTCTATTTTCCTTAACATGATTGTACCTTGGCCTTAGGCCATGACAAAAGATATAAGTATACTTACTATTCCTAAGCATCCTTAGTGTCTCCTTCCGTTCAACATCAGGTAAACTGACATGGCCTGGAGGACAGACTGTAGGATCATCATCTGTCTTCAGTCCATCTGCCTCAGCAGGCCCTAGTTCTTTCCGTTCACGCATATACTTTGGTACTACTCCCTTTTGGTAACCTGAAGTAGAAAAACGTTTACAATTTAAATATTTGTAATAAGAAATATTTAGTTCCTATTACTTACAAGAGTGATGATAACTTTGTAGAACAGCGGGGGACTCTGCATGAGAACAGCCAGAAACAGAGAAGAATGGAAGAAGTTAGAGGAAGCCTATGTGTCAGCAGGATACACTGCTCGACTGATGTGCAAAATATTTTTAGTGTGTATACTGTTAAATGTAGACTGTAAATCAGTTTTATAACTGATATATTACTATTATTATTGGATTGGATTATCTCAGAGCAGTTTGCTGGTATAAAAAACTTACTTCATATATTTAAGAGATATAAATGGTCTTAATTCAATGTTAAAATTAATATAAGGCAAAAAATTACCTGAAGGTAAGTAGGGATCCTTATGATCAGTTCTTTCCAAAATTGCATTTAACCGACTTCTATGTCTTTCCATATCTGCATGATCCTCATGAAAAGTCCGGCGAGGAGTTCGTACAGTTGGGCTTTTAGCATGGTGCCCTGTGTCACCACTGGCTTTCATTTTCCCCTCTGAGTCGTCACCTTCCTTATTAGGATACAACATCATCAATTTTGTACTCTCAGCCAATTTCTGAGATACACTTGACTCAATGGTTTGGCAGGCAATGTCACGGAGATGCCCTGAGGACTGGGTACTAGATATGGCTACACTATCAGGACTTTGGTCTTCTCTTAATTTCGATTGTCTTATCTCTTTTCGTTTTAGAAACTCAGACATATCACCTTTTTTAATACCTGGTAGCATTTTTCGTGTGTTTGGGGGAGAAATTGCTTCTTTAAGTTTTGGGGAGAGTTTAACTTTGACACTTTTGGACGATGATGAATTGACCTGGCCAAGGGAACTAGTAGCTCCTACTGCATTGCCCCACTGTGGTTGATGGACTTTTTTAGCAATAAACTTTGGTTCCTTAGTGAAGGATTTACTCTGTATATTTTTAAGTTGTTTCATGTTCTCCCTGATAAAGTTTTTCTTTTGTTCTTTCTCTAAAATATTCAAATTTAATATAAAAGGTATATTTAATAATGCGAGTTACCAAAAAACAATTATCTTATTATTATTCATGTTAACTTTTATTTATTATGTCTGTAAAATTTATAATTTATTGTGTGAATTATCTAATACTATACGACATAGAGATATAAATAATAATAAATAGTCGATGGTCATGACTGCACCGAAAATCAAACGTAACGAACTAACGACACTCACTTGGTTCAGGAAAGATACCCTTCAAAGTATACATCGTCGATATCTAAGTAAAATTTAATGTCAACAAACAAAATATACACTCATTATTGTGTGATATAATGTACACTTTCCTAAACGGTGTAAATGTTCATTCTTCTGCACTTTCAATACTTTCTAGATATAATTTGGTGTTTTTCACGGTAAGATTACGTTGGGTTTTTCACGTTCAAAAAAACAGTAAAAAGCTGTCATTTGTCATTATGACAATAGTTTATGGTAGTTAGTTTTGTTTCTGGCCACTTTTAATTTTTGGTTATAAACCTTATTTTTGAATTCATTCAGCTGAAAGTAAAAATTAAAAAATATGTTTGGATTACAATAATATAGGTACTTAATGTATATAATTTTAAAGTTTTCTTTCCTTTATTTACTTTCTACGATTTAATTTTCTAATTTCTTCCATTAATAAAAAACAGTATAGCAACAACTTGTTGATTCGCGTCATTTATTTATTACCTTGGTGAATAATCCTCTGATAAATGTCGCGGACGATAAAAAAACTTATTATTTAATCGAACCCTAAAAGGACAAAATTAACTAGAGGTTTAGCTAGTCTAGAGGAATTTGCTATGAATATTCTTGCTTTCGTTTAGCATAGCTTAGCGTTATTAGCTACATACATTGGGTATATTAATTATCCTTACTTCCTTTTTAATATAATGAGAAAGTTACTCTACCTGTCTATATATTTATGTATGTCTGTCTGTTACCCTTTTAAGGCTAAACTACTGAACCGATTGATCTCGATAAAAATTGGTATGAAGATAGTTCAAGTTCCAGTAAAGAAGCAGGCTACTTTTTATTGCTCTACCTAACATGTCGGTGAAGCAGCACACAGAACCTCCATATTGTAATACATTATATACCACGTTTCGACCGTGCGAATAATTCACAGTCGTATAAGCAATAATAAAAAACCAAGGTGAGGGTTCCTTATCTGTTTTCGATCGCGGCGTACTTTTGTTCTGTATCCCCTTGAGGTTCGAGGTTTCCATACATACGTTGTAAGTTGTACCCTTACCTTTAGCTTTACCTAAAACAAAAAGCCTTATTATAGTAAGGCGCGCCATATTATGGTTAAAAATCGATCCTAATGGGCGGCACACCGCTCTGTTTTCTACTGCACACAACACAAGTGCGCTACATCGTTTGGGAGCCTCGGTATTAGTCCATAAAGCCGTATCTGCTGCGACCCAAACACCTAACAAAACGAACCAATCGAAAGATATAATTTAATTTTTTTCTGTCTGATGCAATGTAAGTTAACAGAAATAAAGTAATTTGATTGGTTTTTGCCGTTTTGTGAAGCACTTGGACTTTTCGTACTTTGGCAATATTTATTGTTTAGCGCCGACATTCCCACATTATTAGATATAAAATGATAACGAATGATGAATTAGTTTAATAAAACTGTTCAAATGTGTACCGTGTCGGTCGCGTACACTCTTGTATTTTATAGAATAGAATAGAACACGTAGGTGTAACAGTAGGTGTATTGGAAGTATATAGAAGGTGGATCCAATGCATGATGGAGTATTTGATAGAGCTTTGGTTTAATAAGTAAAGCAGAGTCTACGACCAGGATTACGATAATGACAGAGACAATGACTACTATTCTATTTAATATAATAATAATAATAAATAAAACGTTTATTTTCTCTTCACAATAGGGAGGATTTATTATATTAAGAGTACGAAAACATCAAACAGCTGCGTGTGCAGCGGTGAAAAGATCGTCATCAGTTGACGCCGATAAGCTTGAAAATAGTAAAACACAGCAGACTCTGCTTAATTTCAAATCTGCAGCCGTTTGAGTCGAAAATATGATCTTCGTATTATCTAGCCTCTTTATCTAAAATTTGGGGTGAATGAAAGGAGCCTCCCCGAGTGACGTACAACTCCCTACGTCCAGCGCACCCTGGGCAATTCGCGAGTTCTCTTCTAATCCTTTCACCACGATGGCAAGTCAAAATAAAATTTGACTCAGCCATCGACACGACGAAGAAGAAGTTCTAAAATCGAGTTTTATAATTTACATAAATTATCGAGAAATTGTTGCCAACTTCTAGTAGACAGTGTCCTCGCGTACATAGTTTGTTTTAGCAAATTATGTAGGATCATTATACAGGCACTTTATAATACACCTTATGAAAAAATAAAGCAAACCTCAGAGGTGTGTTAATTATGATTTCTTAATAAAATATCAGGCGTTCCAAGGGCTGAAATATTTAAAAGTGATTTCACGAATACACGTAGAAATCAAGTTGGGAAATGTTGCAAATACAAGCATATTATAACTACTAGATGACCCGCGTGGATTACCCGCGTTAAACGTTATTCTGGCTAGTTGTGCCTGCAAGATGGAAAGTATTTACCACTTCATCTATTGATTTTTTGCGTAAACTTACTTCTAACTGAAAAACCCTAAATTCACCCTCTTGGGAATAACATGTCGAAAAACCGCGGTACATAAATTAATTTATTTTTATTTAAGTTTACCTATGCGAAATACTTTATGTTGGCCATGTTGGCCAGAACTTACAAAACATTTCTTGGAATAAAAAGTTTTTAATATCATTTATCTTTGAATTATCATTAAATGACGCACTTGTCATTGTTATCTTTGATTGTCATGCTTCAGAGACCTATTATTTTATTAATTTATCATTTTAATATTTTTGCAAAGGAAAATATTATAAATATTAAGTTATCATTATGGCGAACGGTTTGAGTAATAGCCTAAGTAAATTTATACTGAAGCGTAGGGGTCGTAAACTGACCCTCCCTGATGACCAAAGAACCATATCGGCCTTGCCGAAGGATGTGTCTGAGCGAACTTGGTAAAACATAAGTAATTATAATTATATTCAAAGTAAATAAGGGGACTTTTGGAAGAACCCTGTAAGGGCGCATCTAGGACTGAAAGGAGAAATAGATAGCATGGGATGGCGCCCCAGGGTGATTTCTCAGTATCCCACTATCCTCCTCCCCTCAGAAAAACACATCTGATTGATGACACCACCTTGTTTTTGTTCCCCAAACTTAATTAGCATCCAAGTAGTTACCTATAGATAGCTTTTCTGAACCGTCCAGAATATGACATGCTGGAAATATATACAATATTATAAACCATGCGAATTTAGGCATGGAAGTGAAGAAATAGATAAGGCAAAACGGATAACATGTAATAGTGTTGTAGGCACTAAAGCCGTCTATGTCTGTCTATCTTATAACCATAAAAAAATACCAATTCATTTTGGACATCAGGGGCCCCAAGTGTGGTCACCGATGGCATTGCGCTAGCACCACTCGCACCTCGTTGGCGGTGACATCACGCAGGCTCCTTGTAATCAATTTACTCGCTCCTCGCTAGCATCACAAATACCTACTATTTTTACTTAAAACTGCATTGAGACCTATAAAAAAACCATTTGATGCCTCACGCAGCCAAAGACCATATGAAATGCACTCCGGGCAGCCACCACAGCACGATGCCACCACTAGCAAGATGCGAATAATGTGCCTACGTAATGCCATTGGTGTATGTAAATATATTAAGAACATTCAAACACAATGTAATAATTGTTAATGAATAAATAAATTGAATTGAATTGAATTAACCAAGCACACTTGGGATCCTGATTTAATTAAATTTCCCTAATCGGTAATTCTCAGAGTAACCCGCAACGCGTCCGTAGGCTTAATATGAAACTTTTTTTTTTCATTTTTCATTCGTATCTAACCGGTACATATAAATCTGGGACTGGGACCACTAGTATTCTGTCTAAAATATTTTTAAACAACCTCTGTTCTCTAATTACCGTACCCAGTCCCGACGCCGATTTTGCAGGAAAATAAGCTTCACACTTTTACTTGAAATAAGTTATGCCTTAATTATTGAATAACTCATTTTGAAAAACGAGATGTTGTTATGTTATCGGAATAATTATTTATTTCTGTTTCTTTTTAAAAAAAATAGCAGATATTCAATTATCCCTCGTATAAACATAATTACCGTAGCACTTTCTTGAAATTAGTGTTTCTTTCTGTAACTCTACATTTAGCACATGACTACTGCACCTCTTCCAAGCTCTTAATTCTAATTTGATCCCTCTAGGGTGGAAATACTTCAGAAGGAGGAAATTGATTTGTTCATATTCGATCTCAGAGAAGAAATATTGGAGAGCGCAATCGAAATTTACTATAACAAATACATGGAGAAGCAAAATGCTGTCTTCACTGCACACTGCGCTGCTCAAGCCTGGATGAAACTAATTAACTGGTATGATAGAATGTACAATCAATTTTATTCTTAACAACGGAAGGACCTACCTACCTACCTGCTGTTAGCTTTTTCGAGCTATCTTTGCTTCTTGTAACCTTTATTCATTAGTCCCCCATAAGCGATGTAGCAAAGCGTAGTTCTTCTCAATTCTTCTTCTTCTGAAAAATAAAAAGCCATAGTATAAATATTGTATAATTCTCGAAGGCATTTTTATCGGCATGATCCTGGAGAAGATACATCTGCATACCCTCCCTGCTTCATACCAAAACGCCAGGAATCTTGGATACCTGATGAAATCCCCAAACCGTCACCCAAGGACACGTGGGTGCAACAGGAACTGAACATAGTGGAAGAAGTTAACGACGAGAGTTCGTCAAAAGTGACCAGTGCCACGTCTCTGGAGTACCCACTTGTGGAGGAGATACCTTCGGAGTTCTGGTGAGACGATCATTTTAATCCCTTATATTATCTTATTACGCTCACAATGACCATTATAATTGTTAAAATATAATCATATTTTTATTGCATGTCAAGGTTTCCCGGCAGAATAAATGTGCCAGAAGAATTGCGGCGCAGACCTAAAATTGACAAGGCATACAGCTATGTAAGTAATGAGTCATTTTATGTATTTTGGGGTGCTTAAGCTACTTTTCACCAAAATATTCCTTAGCGATGTATCGGGGTACATATGTGTATTAATTAATCGAAGCTATAATAAACTCGGTGGGAGTATTTTGTCACTTCTTTATTGTTATATATAGTTACATTAAATAAGATTAGGACAAGTAAGTAATGAAGTAACTGTTTAAGATAATTAATATTTTGTACAGGAATCAAGCAGCAGTGCAGAGTCGCCGTCGGATGAAAATGTTTGCGCCGAAAGCGAAGTGCTGCAGAAAGTCACAGAATATAGCACTGCAGAATTGTCCAAGGTTATAATTGTTTTCGTATAAATGGTGGTAAATATAAAAAAAAACAGAGGCCGTTTAAATGTAAGTATACAATTATTTTAGCTCTATTAGGGACAGGGCAGGATATACAAAGATGTGTAATGCACTCAGATACCCGCAGATGCACCCACCTAGTACTGCATCTGATGCTGCCTTTTTTGCGCTAAATAGACACAAAATCATAACAATCGCTCAAGGCGATTCGGCGGTGTTCGATATCTAACTATGACATGTGATTTTTTGATGATTAGATTAGAAAGAGAAGAAGATAATATAATAATTATTATTATACAGCAGAGCATAGAAAAACGTATTGGTTATTTAAAGTTAGTTTTCTATAAAACGATATTTTTTCGTAGTCGTCATCTATTAGCCCGTTGAAGAGCACGTCGCGGATAGAAGAGCACAGCTCCTTGAAGGGCGCCGGCGATTCTGTGACTGATGCAACGCGACGCGAGAGATCGATGATGGCTAAGAAAAAGATCAGCAAGACTGTCATAAAGTCCAAGTCCAGGTAATCTAAGTTATTTCAACAAATTATATGTACAGTAGCTTCCTCTATACATTTTATTGGTGACGGTTTCAATAATAAAACATTACCTCTGTGTTTTCCAGAAGGGTTAGGCGTTGCACAGAGGTATTACCGCATTGTAGGATAAGAACTGTGTATTTAGGCTGCGGTATTATTATACCACCACTCCACCTACAAACACAGATTTTTGTCATCTATTAAATTTAAAATCCGTGTTCCTTGCAGGAATTGCGATGCGACCTTAACATCAATCAAAACAGTTTAGACAGTCAATCAAAACACTCGAAATCTATTAACTTTCGTCAGAATTGAATTAAATCATTGATATATCTTCGTTACGTTACGGCCCATAAAAGAGAGGATGGTGAACACATAGCCGTCTGCCGGTCTCGTTTCAATATATATATATATTTTTTTTATACTACGCCCACAGCGAACGAACGTGTAGTCCACCTGATGGTAAGTGGAGTACAGCCCATGGACATCAACAATCCACAAAAGCAGATTATAGGTGCGTCGCTGCAGCTGAGGACTAAGGTGTTATGCCTCATATGCCAGTAATTTCAGGGCCTGATCTCACCACCAAACCGGAACACAGTAATGCAAGCACTACTATTTGGCGGCAGGTTAAAGGTGAGACGGTGGTGCTGCCGCCCTCGAGCTCGTTCACAAGAGTTCTACCACCAGTAACAACCGCCGCTACAACTACTACCTACACTTATTTGTTTGTAGTGTCCGCAGCAGAATGCTGCCTCCACTAGATGTCGGTGACTCCGGCTCTCGTATCAGCATCGTGTCGGACTGTCGTCTGAGGAACTTCAGGTTTGCCTTTTATCCTTAAAACCTTTCGTGTTTTCTTTTTTTCTGTTATCTATTTGCTTTATATCTAGTATGGTTAATTGGTGGTTACTAAGGATGAGGAGAGGTATTTACGGTGACATTTTGTCCAACTGTAAGAATTGTTGGACATTGTGCCATGGGCTTCCTTTAACCACTGTACTTCTCGCCATCGCCAGCGAGCTCATCCTCTCACTTTGAACCCAATACGGTGGCGTGCAGTACGGTTCCTAGGGAACTTTGTTCCACGCAAGATTAAGGATCAGGCGGAGTATGATTTTCTTATACAAACGGGATTCCGCCATCATTTATGATTCAAGCGTATTTACTGAATACTACGAACTATTTACTTTAAGATAGTATTCATCGTGATATTTGTTAAAAAAAATTAGAGAGTAGAGCGTCAGATTTTTATAATATTTGTGCTGTATTAAAAACATTTCTATCTGTAATGTTTTATGAATAGAAACATAGTTTATATTGTCTAGTTTGGGATTAACAAATAGAAATGGAAAAATATTAAAATATTAAGTATTTATTCATATACCTATTTTGAAAGGCAAGATACATTTATGTTAACATTTTGAACAAAAAATAGTGCTGTCTTGCGGGGATACATTTAAGCGCGCGTGTGCCAAACAGAGATACCTTACTTCGTCTGATTTTTACACTTGCTTCGGAATGGTAAAATCGCGGTCCTTCCGCTGGACTCTTTAGTTGTGAAATTAAATGAGCCCTGCTTTGGTATTCCCAAGGGATTACATCATGGGGTTCTTCAAAAAGAGTGCAAATAGGACTTTAAAGGGTCGGCGAAGCACGATCGATGCCTCTGGTGTTGCAAGTGTCCATAGCCTAATGGCAGCGATGGTGATCCATTGGTATGCGTGCCATAGATGGCACACAGTATAAAAAGTATGGTACGCAAAACCCAGAGGTGTGTCAAAATTGGGACGTCGAAGTATTATTTGTTTTTAAAATCAATAAAGGATCGCCATCCCTGTGTAACTGTTTACCATCAGGCGGGCCGTAGGCTTGTTTGCCACCTCAGTAGAATTAACCATAATTTAATGATATCGAGAAGGTCAATCAATTTGTTCGGAAAAAGTATTATTATTTTATATTTATATATAATATATATATTATTATATAATATATATTATATAATAAACCTATTATTACGCTAGTTGCTAGCTACTCACCAATAGAGAATTTATAGCAAAGTGCATGGTTAAGAAGTAATGTTTTTTACAGATTGGATACGCAATGCGAGGTATCATCCCAGAAGGTGAATACCCCGCCGGGTGAGATTGTAAAACGAAAGTGATTGTTGATTTATTATTGATCTTGAATAAATATTTTTGTCTTACTAGATTATACCTATTACCCGACCAATTAAGCTTTTCTTTTCACTAGTTCCTTTAAGCCCATGTGGAACGCCAGTGATCTTTCTTAAATAAGCGTTACCGCCGTAAATGCATAAATAAATATTGTAATTAATTATTAAACCAAAATAAGGAGACTTCAATTACTATAAATGCACTAATATGAAAGAAATACTTAAGTATAATGTTCAACGTCTCGCCTAATCTAGCGATTCGGACCAAATTTTAACGCGCTATTATCGCTCACATCGCTGAAATGAGCGATTCGGAACGGGATAACATTAGTGACAAGTCGCTTGTTTGGATGAACAGGGTATCAACTCAAAAATCACGATTTTAGACTTAAGTATAAGGTCCTACTTAAAAAAATGCGATCTTTCTAATGAACATGGGTCCATAACGATACGACGTCATATTGGCGAATGGCAGGGTAGTATCTGCGTCCTTTTTGCACTTTTATGTGAGTCTGTTTAAACAACACTATCGTATTCAGTCTTGTTTGCGGAGTTTGTGTGAAAGCACGTGGTTCGTTTGTGATATACAGTTTTAACCTCAAGAAACACTGTGTTCATTGAAAAGTAAGTTCTATTTGAATTATATTATTTGTAAAATACAGTAATAATTTCAAGTTAATACTTTCTTTACGATAAATGGTTGCATTTGGATTGTTATACATGTTTCTAGTGTAGAGAATTTATTCAAGATGCTACCATGTTTACAAAAGATTGTTTTTGCATAGTGCAATATTTTTGCGGGGAAAAAGTATTAATCGTAGATAATATTAAACATAATCATGATTGTCAGGGTTTGTTTAGTTTATGAGTCTTTATTGTTTAAAAATTAAATAAAAATAATGGTATTAAAACTAAAAAGTGTAATATTCTACATAGTTTGTGATGTTTTTTTGAATAAAATTATGTAGATACAGCTTTTTACCAAGTTAAGATTTTTACAGAATGATGTCGCAGAGACTTAAAATGATCAGAAATTTAGTAAAACCACCTGATCGAGAAGAGGAACAACCTGAAGAAGTTTCTAATGCTGATACATTAGTTGTATTATTATCTACTGAAGGTATTATTCGACGATAAACCTAGATTTTTATGTGTATTATTTATTTATTATTATTATTTATTTAATTTTACATTACTGTTTGGTTTTCAGAAGCAAATGAATTTACCGATGATCAAGGGGAAATTGTAAAACCCAGAAATCACTCTGATTCGTTATCATCGGACGACGAGGACCCGCCAAAAATAGTAAATAGACCCGAAAACCCTGGTAAAAGCTTCTAGATAAGTACTTAGGTACTAATCTTTATAATTTACTATGTAGATAAATACTTAAGCGTCCTTATGATTCTTGACTCTGACCGCAAATCTTCAACTACGACTCCTTTGCATCCAACTCCAGTATCATTAGTTGATATTATAATCACAGAATCTACAAAGAAACTAACTAGAAAAAGACAAAGACACCAGCATAACTGGTTACGCATTCAGGCAAAGTGATTGAGAAATTCTGGGCTGTGACTGTAATCCAAGTTGTTTGATACTATGTTTATCTACTAATACCATAGAAATCTTAATAACTAGTCAATAGAAATGCTATCGACTATCTTTTAACACTGGGACGCATGTCGCCGTTTTTCAAATACCACTTTTTGTATTCCTGCAAACAAAATTATTCTTTTTGGCGATGACATTAAGACGACAATTCCTCAACTGGCACTTGTGTTCGATTAGACTCATGCGCGTGTATTCCTGCAAACAAAATTATTCTTTTTGCGATGACAATAAGACGACAATTCCTCAACTCGCACTTGTGTTTGACTAGACAGATGCGCGGCGACAAGGTCACGCGTCTTTGACATTTCTATTGCCTTATTATTAAGATTTCTATGACTAATACCCATTTTTTAGAAGTATTTTTATTTAGTTATTTATTTTTTATTTTACAACTTTTCGCACTTAAAACAAACAAACTTAGTACAACGGCGGACTTAATGCCATAGGCATTTTCTACCAGTGAGATAAGGTGATGCAGAGAGAACAAAGGTAGGTGCATAAATAAATTAAAATAATGTGCTGAAAATGTGAATACATACATACAATAATGTTATATCAACAATTCAAATACATAAATATGGTAACAAATATACTAATACATACATTAAAATAATATATATTATAATATTTACACAGTAGATATTAAACTTTTAATGACTCTGCTGTCGTTTCACTTTGAAGAAGATGACGTGACGTACTTTAATTTTGAAAGTGTCCCGGGTGGTGCACATCCTGATCTCAAGGGAGAGTGCATTCCAAAGAAGAATGGATTGAATGGTTTTATGTTACAGCCTTAAATTTGTGATGATGAAATGCCTAAGATGACTATTTTTATTTAGGTTCCTAGTTGAACCGTTGTCGAATTAATATTATTGTTGACCAATTTTTTTATATTATTTAGAAGTATTCTTTATGTTTTTATAAGCCTGATTTGTTCTATTTTAATTATTTTGTGATGTTGGGAAGGTACCTTAAAAGATAATAGATTTTATTCATGTTGTTTAGATTCTAGGCGAATCAAACTAAGTCTGTGTAGTGAATAAGAGGTAAAACTTCTGTAATGATTCTAGCACTCATTAAAGTATAAAGTACGTTTAGTATAAGTTAAAATATTATGTAAACATATTTATTTATGTGATTACCAAATAAATAAAGAAGCTATTGATGATAATTATCCTTTTATTTGGTATTATTTCGAAAACTTATCTAATGTGTTTGTGGAACATGGTAGCATTATAAATATTCCTTGTTAATAACTAAATTATTGTAAAAAATATGAAAAAAATAGAATGGACTAACAAAGTAAACATTACATAAAAGAAATACTTTAAAAAACAATCATAAAGTAGCATATAAACCATAAAAATTGCATCTAAAAAAAACATAATTTTCAAGTTACAACTTAGTTTTATAAACATTTTTTGTGTAAAAAGGTATTATTTTGGTTAATGTTTCTTGAAATAACTGTTATTCTTAAGAATTGCAATCTTATTAAGGTTATAAAATGAATAAAACCCTACTCAATAAAGTTAGTTTTAAAAATATATAGGTGAGGTTATCCAATTATTTACAGAAATTGAAATATATAGATTTGAAAACTTCAAATCGCTCTACTGAAAAGTATACATTTTTGAGTTAATACCCTGTTCATCTAGACCAACGAAGTGTCAATGTCAATTTCGGCAAATCCAACAAAATGTTTTGGTTGGATATTGGATTCGCGCAGTGATGCCAGATTGGGGGGATTTCCCCCAAATTTGGGGGTTTTTTTAAATGATGGGGGGATAATTGGAGGGCAAATATTTTTGGGGGGACGCTTGGAGGGAAAAATTTGAGTTTGATGGGATTTGGGGATTTTTACTACCAAAATTACAGCTTGGCAAAAAAAGTTTAGAAATTAATTGGATCGCCCTACCCTACCAAATCAAATCAAATCAAATCATTTATTTCCATGGGCCCCAAGGGGCGCTTGAACACGTCAAAACAAACATCAAAACACAAAAATATAAAATTAAACTAAAACTTAGCTAACTTAATTATAATACTTATTGTAGTAAAATGATTTGACACCGGAGCTTAGATTGACTTTAATTCAACTTAGAGATTTGAATTAAAATCAATCCAAGTACCAGCTCCGATGGGTATTGCATCATGAGAAGAGCTGGTGAGAAACTCATGTGCACCATCTTTTCAAATAATTCATACAATATTTGTTTGTTTTTGACAATAATTCTATGTGTAAGTTATAGCAACCAAAACACGATGACGAAACGACATTACAACTAAATATGGTCATAAAGAGAAAATAAACTTAAATATAGAAATGCAATTAAATTAATACTTATAAATAAATCTATAGTATATAAGGTTGCAATATCTTACACTTCAAGCAGAAAATAGAGGAGTAAAAACAATGTGTGTATACAACTGTATAATATAGGGTTTCAGAACAAAAAAAAAATAATTATATACTAATAACAAAAACTATTTATACTCCAAAAATATAAAAATTAAAAAATGTACACACAGATTGCCTTTACTTAACAATATTTGAAATAACATGAAATGAGGTTATACAAATCAAATTTAATGAGTTCATAAAGAAACTATATAATTATGAATTAATTTCCATTAATCATCATATTAAATAATAAAAATAATGTATCAATTAATATTCATTTTTATGTCAAAAGTCGAAACTTCAATAATATGATGTCAAAAATAAATTATGTCAATCTCATTATAGAATATAATATGTCAAAATAACCATAATCAATCATAAATAAATAGGATAAAACAATGTCTAACTTGGCAATTCATTTGAAATATAATAACCATAATAATTGTAAATAGTAAATACATTACTGTAATAAATACATTAGATAAATTAAAAGTATTACTTATTATTTCCAAGGCGTAGTGTCGGTTAAGAAATCGTTTATTTTATAATAGCCCCTTTCCATGAGACGATTCTTAACTATACTCTTAAACTTGAGTAGGGGCAAGTTCAAGATTTCGACAGGAATTTTGTTATAAAAACGCACTCCAAGTCCCTCAAATGAGTTGTGGACTTTGTTTAAGCGATAATATTGGCCTACCAGTTTATGCTTATTCCTCGTGTTTAATGAATGAACATCGCTTTTCTTGGTATAATATGTTCCTATGTTTTTTCGTATAAACATAATATTAGTAAATATATATTGCGATGCTACTGTTAAAATATCTTCTTCGTATGGCTACCCTATGACAATTCAACCAATCAGCTGCACAATCCAATTTAACATCCGACATCTGGTGGCTGAGTTGCCACTAGTTTCCAATGCCAACTAACCACAGATTAAATGTCATTATTCTGAGCAACGAACTACCAACGAAGGCTAGGGATGTGATTAAGTTATTCGCACCACCTCCATCTAAATTACGTTTCATTCGATTTGGAATTTGTGCGTAGCTTAAGATTGAATGTGTATTGGATCAAATAAAGAATGAAGACTGACAGGACTCGCGACTTATCAACTCGAAATGGCATCAATAGTTAAAAATAAGTAATTGCCACTTGATTATTAGCTTATGTAAGTTACTAATAATTTTATTGTAGTTATAATAAGCGAATAAAGACTAATCGATATACGTGAAGCAAATAATTTTGTAACATAACAAAATAACACAATGTCTATTATTTTAATATAGTTACTCAAATCATAAAATATGTGTTCGGTAGCTATACATTATTTCGTCTTCCAATAAAATCCTATTGAATGTGTGCGCGAGCTGTTAGTCGGCGGTCATCTTGTCAAATGTTTACGCCAAGGTCATTTGACCTTGCGTGGAGAATTCGATTCCTTCAAATTTGTTTACGTTTTCCCTGTCTAAAATTTTAATATTTTATTGAGATTTCGGTGTATTTTTTTCATAAAGAGCATATCATGTAGTTTAAAGTATAGAATAATCAATTCCAGTAATTAGATAGATAGAGATAGATAACTCTTTATTGTACACAAATAAGAAAGTCAGTTTCAAAAAGCACATCATTTAGATAGTACCTACAATGGGCGGCCTTATCGCTATAAAAGCAATTTCTTACAGGCAACCTTTGGATGGACAAGAGAGCATAAGAAATTATTAATAGGTAGTTTGGTGCACTAGAAATAATTGTGTAACGGATTTAATGGGTATATTAATACTTAAATATAATACTAATATAGTTACATATAAATAATGTACTGTACATACGATTAGCATTATAATATAATATACATTATACACACACACACATATATATACATATATATATATATATATATATATATATATATATATATATATATATATACAATAAACATAAATAGTTATTGATGTAAAATAATACACTAGATTGATTTAAGGCAGCAGCAAAAATATAAAGAGCAATAAGAAGGAAGATATAGAATAGGAGACATAAAAGAGATGGAGAGTAGGAGATAAAGAGAAAGGAAGATCTATAAGGAAAGATAGTGAGCTTTTATAAGTTTTTTGAAAATATTCAGAGATTGAGCACGTCTGATAGGCTCAGGCAATGCATTCCACAACCGTGTAGCCTGTACTACAAAAGACTTATCGTAGAATTTGGTGGAATGCATTGGCATCTCCAGCCTCAGATTCACTGATGATCTTAAGGATAATGAATGATGTAATTTGCATAGTGTTTTGTATACCTCGAAGTAAAAACAAAATATTGTATTTTTTTTGCTTAAAAAAACTTTAACTTTGAGGTTTATTTTCTATATTTAGCATTAATTTAGGCAATCAAGTTAATATTAAATTAAATTTTGCATTCCTTCAGCTTTCCGAGAGTATTTTTTAATCGTGTGTTGCTACAGTAGTTTCTGATTATTTAATGTTTTTGTCGACAAGGAAAGGCGCCTAGACTCGTGGAGGGGGCGCGCGCGCGCGTGTTTGACGCAGCAAGTGATAAAATATTATTTTAAAATTTTTGGGGGATTTTTTCTTCAAAACCTGAATTTTGGGGGGATTTCGGCGAAGTTTTGGGGAGAACGCGAGACGACCATCTGGCAACACTGGATTCGCGCCATTCAGTGATGCCAGATTGGGGGGATTTCCCCCAAATTTGGGGGTTTTTTTAAATGATGGGGGGATAATTGGGGGGCAAATATTTTTGGGGGGACGCTTGGAGGGAAAAATTTGAGTTTGATGGGATTTGGGGATTTTTACTACCAAAATTACAGCTTGGCAAAAAAAGTTTAGAAATTAATTGGATCGCCCTACCCTATCTTCTTCGTATGGCTTCCCTATGACAATTCAACCAATCAGCTGCACAATCCAATTTAACATCCGACATCTGGTGGCTGAGTTGCCACTAGTTTCCAATGCCAACTAACCACAGATTAAATGTCATTATTCTGAGCAACGAACTACCAACGAAGGCTAGGGATGTGATTAAGTTATTCGCACCACCTCCATCTAAATTACGTTTCATTCGATTTGAATGGATAAAAAATGCTATGCAATAGCTTTACCGCGGCAGTCCCCGAGTGCCACACGTTTTTTTAAATTATTATAACGATTAAATAAAATATAAGCAGTGGGACATAACTGTATATGTATATATACAGGTCCCACTTGAATATTAATGTTGTGCCTTGAATATTAATATAAGATTTAAACCAACCGTACAGTGCATATTTTATTTCACACCTAGTCCTACTTTTGTGGATTGTTGATGTTAATGGTATCTAGTTACCACTCGTCATTCGGTGGACTACACGCCTGTTTGCTACATACGTCGTATAAAGTCAAAAAGTACCTACTTACATACTTTTATATCTTTGCATTATTACCTACTTACTAAATATATAAAATTAGGTAGGTGCGTATGTAAAATATAATAAAATAACACAATGTCTATTATTTTAATATAGTTACTCAAATCATAAAATATGTGTTCGGTAGCTATACATTATTTCGTCTTCCAATAAAATCCTATTGAATGTGTGCGCGAGCTGTTAGTCGGCGGTCATCTTGTCAAATGTTTACGCCAAGGTCATTTGACCTTGCGTGGAGAATTCGATTCCTTCAAATTTGTTTACGTTTTCCCTGTCTAAAATTTTAATATTTTATTGAGATTTCGATGTATTTTTTTCATAAAGAGCATATTATGTAGTTTAAAGTATAGAATAATCAATTCCAGTAATTTGCATAGTGTTTTGTATACCTCGAAGTAAAAACAAAATATTGTATTTTTTAACCGACTTCTAAAAAAGGAGGAGGTTCTTAATTCGATTCGTATATATGTTGCTTTTTTTTATGTTTGTTCACGGATATCTCAGTCGTTTATGAACTGATTTTGATGATTCTTTTTTTGTTGGACAGGAGATGATTTCAAAGGGGTACCATAGTCAGCATGTCGTGATCTGATGATGGAATCTCAGAGAAATCGAGGGCAACCCTCGAATTTTATAGGCACATGTAATGTTATTAGTGTGTTTTTCAAAGCTACACCAGTATTTACGTATTTTTATGTGGATGAGCTGATAATGGAAGGTCAACTCCTCAATGGTTAGGAGTTAAAGGATAATTCTTTCACTACTGTACACATATTCAGACTGCTAGTTATGATTTCAAGTGAGCTGTTGGAACGGAGATATTTCAAAGGTGGTCCCATTGTCAGCATGTCATGATCTGATGATGGGACCCCAGAGAAATCGGGGGCAACCCTCATATTTTATTAATCGAGGCCAGAATTTACGCTTGGTCACAATAATTTTATGTGGTTGAGCTGATGATGGAAGGTCAACTCCTCAATTGTTAGGAATTAAAGGATAATTCTTTCACTACTGTACGCATATTCCTACTGCTAGTTATTGTGTAAAATGAGCTGATGATGGAAGGTCGTGACCCTCAATAGTCAGGAGAAAGGATTTAATTCTTGTTTATTATAAATAAGTTTTCCGTCTCAAGTAACCATCGTCTCCTCATTCGAGAAACATTCTTTTTCGGTGTACCCATCACTTAAAATCGTAAAATAAAATAATGTTTAACAAAAAAAAAACCGACTTCAAAAAGTAGGTAAACTAAAAAGCAAAAAAAAAATTTACTTCGCACAAAATAATACGTTTTTTCATATTATTATAATTAAATAGAAATTATTAAATAATTATTTTATAATTCTGAAGTCGGTGCCAAGTAAACAATTAATAACTCTGTATAGATAATATCAATCGTTCTAACAACATTCTTTTAGCTGAATATTAGTTATATTTCTGTGGTAAGTACCAATACTGGGCGACCGCGCACTAGAACAACTACGCCTCCCTTTTTGTGTGAACTGTAATTTGATATTGTAGAAAGGTTGTTTTTACTTGGCACCGACTTCAGAATTATGAAATAATTATTTAATAATTTCTATTTAATTATATGAAAAAACGTATTATTTTGTGCGAAGTAAATTTATTTTTTGCTTTTTAGTTTACCTACTTTTTGAAGTCGGTTTTTTTTTTGTTAAAAATTATTTTGCTTAAAAAACTTTAACTTTGAGGTTTATTTTCTATAGTTAGCATTAATTTAGGCAATCGAGTTAATATTAAATTAAATTTTGCATTCCTTCAGCTTTCCGAGAGTGTTTTTTAATCGTGTGTTGCTACAGTAGTTTCTGATTATTTAATGTTTTTGTCGACAAGGAATGGCGCCTAGACTCGTGGAGGGGGCGCGCGCGCGCGTGTTTGACGCAACAAGTGATAAAATATTATTTTAAGTTTTTGGGGGATTTTTTCTTCAAAACCTGAATTTTGGGGGGATTTCGGCGAAGTTTTGGGGAGAACGCGAGACGACCATCTGGCAACACTGGCGCCATTCCCATTCGCGGCGTTGCGGCGTTTGCTCAGACACAAAAAACAAAGCTAAAGAATTTATTTCGGTAATGTGAAGTCATTATGAAGCAATTACTGAGATAATTAACATCTTTAGAATTTTTTATTGTTTTACACTAATAGTCGCAAAGTGTAACAGTTTCATAGGTTATGTATATTTTTTAAATCCTGCCTGCCGACATGGATGTTATAAGGTTAGTCACTTTTTTGTTGATTAAATTAAGGATCAGTATCCGTTCATTTTTCAATACCTACCAATGACATCTGAACTTAAGATTTCCATGCCCATGTATATTAGACTATACTTCATCATAATATTAATATTCTTAATGAAAGGGTGATCGCACTAGTTGTTATCAATATGACTATCGTGCATCAGCATTTTAAAAATAAGCCGAATTGGGTTTGTTTGATAAAAACATCATGTTGTAAATTTGATAAGAAACCAATATTTTGGCCCCTGGGACTCCACCCGCGTCGATAAAATTAGCTTACGACCTTTTTTCTGACCAACTAAATATACACTAATTTTTTTATAAAAATTGGTTAATCCATTTCGTATGAGTTTGGTGACTAATACTGTGACACAAGATTTCGAAATTCCTATAAGATTAGGTAAATTGGTTACACATTTGATGTATTCTTTTATTCACTTATTTAACATGGACTTGTTATTGCCAGCTTTGTGACCAGGTACCTATTGTGTCAAATAATGAGCCAGTGTAATTTCCTAGACCTGTAGTTAGTTTAATACCAGTTGTCCTCATGATCCGCTCAGTGTAACATTAAACAAAGCTCAGCACAGAAGGCAGCACTAGCTCATAATGTGTCTGCATAATTTATAGACTAGAAGCCAAACTCAATGTAGTAAGGATTGGCAAATGATGATTCAATGAGGAAGCTTGCATTACCTACTTTTAATTCTGTGTTACTATTCTTTTTCAATTTTGCACACTGAAAAGATGGGTAATCTCAATTCTTGTGGCAGCCACAAACTGTTGAACTTTGCACTAATAATCAGTGGACCTATTTTTAGGCACTGGCCCCAGAGCCAACAATCTGGTGGTCAGTGTTCACTTGGTGTACACAATGCAATCCATTGATGTCTTTCCACTGTTCTTTGTTTCCACTGTTCACTGTTCTAAATCAATTTTCAATCATCTGTTCACGTTTTTAATTTCATTTGTTCCATTGCACATTAGAATAAAGTGTATCTATTGCAGATAAGAGTAATAATGTAATGTAATAGTAATGAGTATTTTCATTAATAGTTCGTGAATGCAGGTATGTGTACAATGAATATTTGTAGAGGCTTCCCAAACAAGTTCAGTAATTGTCAAAAAAGTTCCATATACAAAAGTATCTATATGACAAACTAGTGTGGGTGCCACTAGAGGCAAATTGTTGCCAGGATACTATGAGCATACTATGTTGTCTTTTTAAAACTTTATTTGCATTGTGTTAAGTTTTTATTTAACAACATTTTCCTCTGGTTTATTTGGTGCAAATATTAAGTTTAATGCTGAATCAACACCATTTGGTGGCCAAAAACAGAAATACAATAATATAATTTAAAATTATCCTCAATAGCAAACAAGTTCTTAGTTTACCTAATTGTAATGGTAACTAATATCTATAGCCAATGAACTGCTACAACTAAATGCATTTACTTAGCATTGATTTTGGCAGCAAGATAAAGGACATGGTTGTGCTATGTTCCTCAATTTTTACAATAAAAGGTCAATATTTATGCAATCACAATATCAAGTGTTTTTTTTTTAATTTTAATGCATTGTATTGTTGAATTTACAGCAAACGAAAAATGGATCAGAGCCATATTTTTGGCATTCAAATTTTATTTGTAGTGGGCATCATATTTGGTGAGTATTAATATGCATACTATGATATGTACGGTAGAGCTGCGGTCGGAAGATAACATATTTAATATTATTATTATAATTTGGCGTGAATGCGGACGGTGACGCCATTTCAAAACTGCCTTATCCAAACTATCCGATCCAACCCTAGAAATGGGCCTCTTATCACGATGAAATTAAATATCTTATCTAAAGCACAGTATAAATATGTACAAACAGTACGGAAACTGCCTACAAACGTGCGAAACGGCACGCACACAAACATGCACACCGACGAGACCCCTAAGCGGTTGTCGCGGTGCTCTCAGTAGCGAGTGCCGCTTAGGGGTCTCGTCGGTGTGCATGTTTATGTGTGCGTGCCGTTTCGCACGTTTGTAGGCAGTTTCCGTACTGTTTGTACATATTTATACTGTGTCTAAAGTGTCGGCAGATTGGTTATGCATGAACTATTCGTTATTGCGTGAAGATCTGGTAGAATCTGGATCAGACCGGGTAGAAAAGCCGATTTTCTCCTGCCCTGTGCCCAAGGATCGCTGACAGGGAGCGGAGCATACCGGAGCGCAGCGTGAAGCATATGTTCATATAAAGAAGTTGCGCGCGCCATCGTTACGTCTGCGCGCGCATCTTTTATGTATGAAAATATGTTGACATACGACTGGCGTTGACGCTGACGCTTCCAACTGCAAGCTTAAAAGCCATAGAAATAAAGCACTAATTTGTGTGCCTACTGATGGTGTTTGAAATATTTGTGAATCCGATGTTTGGTAAGGTATGAAACATTTGGAAGTGGTGCCCAAGAAATCGTTCACAAAAAACCTACCATCTTTATTATTTTAGACTAACAGCATATTTATTTATACATCATGAAGTTTGTACTCGAAACGTATAAGGCCTGAAACTGAGTTAAGCGGGCGCCCGCCACGGGCAGCTGTCGCGTGTCAACGCGCGTGGACACGCGGGCGGGCTCCGTTGGAACGCGACGGTGCCCGTCGCGTGTTCCCTTCGCGGAGGCCGGATTATTTTATGGACGCAGTGTCGCTAGTTCAATTTTAACGGTGTGCATGGAGAGCTTATATATTATTACATAGCACAACGACAATGAGTAACAAACAAGAAACGACATCTAGTAAGCCCGTTTATTGAATCTAGGTTGCTGTGCGGGCCCCGCGCGTGCCCCCGCGACGGCTGCCTTCGTCCGGAGGCGGGCCCCGTTGCGCGGGTGCGGGGCGCGCTTACCCGCGACGGACGCCCGCGCAGTTCCCCGTGACGTATCACTTTTGTATGAAACCGCGCGGGCGTCCGCTTAACTCAGTTTCGGTTCGGTAACAATATACGTAATAGTTTCTCAGAAAACTTCTTAAACAGTTCATTGTTCAAGCTCAGCTTAAAATATAAATACGCCATAAAAGTTCAGTACAAAAAAATAAGTACCGTTAGCCACAAAATATATATGAATGCGAAATGATTTAGCTAAGGCATTTTTGTCTATAAATCAAATACCAAATAAATACTGTATTTATCTTCATTTTGAAGATATTTACTGACAACTTTGACATTAAACAAAAATTCTCTTCAATAATGTTTGTTAGTATAAAACAAATGTATGTTTATTGACATTATGAATTTCAATTATAAAGAAATTAATAAAAAAAAAATCGTAAATACAAATGTATGAATAAAAATTATTAGGAGTATCGAATATGCCTAATATTCGATACTGTTAATCATTTTTATGAAGAAAAAATGAAAATCAAAATCAGGATAAACAATGTGTACGAAAAACAATATTATGAATACCGATCATTTTGAATAAAAATAAATATGAAGAACGATCATTGTGAAGATCAAATTCGGATTTTATGATGAAAAAATGTATGAGAAACAAAGCTCACCTATAACTTATTTTTTTGGCAACCTTACTTTTAATATTATGAGCTTGGGCACATAGCGCAGTATTGTTTGAGTGCACGTTTGAAAGAATGTGGTGTAAGAGCCGGGTCGCCGCCATAACAACGATTCTATTGTTCATAGGTTCACAGAGCTTCGTGGGGCTCGAAAAACAACATTTATGGACCGTTGGTAAGTTTCAATCTTGATTAATACTAAGCAATATTATAAATTAGAAAGTAACTCTGTCTGTATGTCGGTCTGTTTGTTGGTCTATATGTTAAGCTTTCACGGATTGACCACTGAACCGAGCTTGATAAATATTGCTATGTAGATAATTCTAGACCTGAGAAAGGACATATTAAGCTACTTTTTATCGACATACTCGCAGGCGCTGAAGCTAATTTAAATATAATTATTATATTTATAGAAGCAAATTTACATACTTAGTCTAGTTATTCGGATTTACCAGGTTAGCCACTGAATCGTTTTTTGGTTAAAGGCCTGGAGAAGAACATAGGCTACTTTTTTCAAAAAATAGATAACGGGTCTAAATCGCGTAATTATTATAAAGGTAAATAAATACGTATGCCCGACATCTCGAAATTACTTGCATCATTCGTGGTCGGCTCGTGACTGGGTATTAATTTACCTTTATAATATAATAATTACGCGATTTAGACCCGTTGGCCGTTGTCTAATTTTTGAAAAATGTTCTCACTCGCGAAAGTTTAAAAAGCCGGCCAAGTGCGAGTCGGACTCGCGCACGTAGGGTTCCGTACCACTATACATCTAAATAAATGTTTTTCTTTATTCTTTATTATATTTGAGTTGATTGAATGATAGGTAAAATGCGGTTTACGATTTACGTATTAAAAAAAAACTAATTATCAGATCTCGTTCAAACCAATTTTCGGTGGAAGTTTGTATGGTAATGTACATAATATATTTCTTTTACATTTATCATTCCCTTATTTTAAAAGTTACACACATTTTTCCACTTTGCTCTCGCGCAAACTATTCAATTAACAAAAAAAATAACCTTAATATCATTTTTGAAGACCTATCCATAGATAGAGAAGACACGACATGATGAGGGATTGATGAAAAAAAAAAATGAGTTTCAGTTCTAGGTATGGGGAACCCCAAAAATTTATTGTTTTTTCTATTTTTGTATGAAAATCCTAATGCGGTTCAGTGAATACATCTACTTACCACAGTATAGCTCTTATAGTTACGGAAAAAAAGTGGCTGTGTGTGACATACAGACGGACAGACATGACGAATCCATAAGGGTGCCGTTTTTTGCCATTCGGCTACGGAACCCTAATAAAAAAATAGGCTACTGTACATAAATTTATACAATTATATTAATACATAACAGCCGTAAGTACGAGTATGTCTTATATACGGCTACTTTTCTCGTACGAAATGTCTACGAAATATCATAGTTTAATAAATGAAGTAATGGAATTGTAGTCTGTTATTGTATTTTTTTGTTTTATCTGAGACAAAGGTGTTGCTTGAGTTTATAAATAGTTCTGATATAAATTACATACAAAGTAACAAAGCGATAATGTATACATACATTATCTTTTGACCAGTCTTTAACTCAACCTTTAGACTGTTGACCTAATTATAATTTATTGCTTTAAACTGTAAATGATAATCTCACTACTTTGCACTAAGAACAACCATTATTTGATAGGTATATTTTAACTACTGCTGCTGGAAGACTTTTTGTGAACACCTATAAACACGGGCACAGTATAAATATATATCCAGTATTCTGACTAGACATTTCTTGAAATAACAAAAGACTATCACGCGGCACACGACACCCACCTACTGTATTTTAATTTCATGTACCTAAATTTGCGTTTTTATCATTATTTTTGATCTTTTTCGTCGCAGCAGCGCAAGCCCGTCATGTTTGCGTTCTTATTGTTCCCAGGCGTAGGCATGTCTCGTGATCCGACCGTTGCTATGAAGATAGAGTACTCGATATATCTTTACTCTGGTACGGGGAAAAGCATCACCATCACAATTTTATTAACCTGCCGCTATATAGTAGTTATAATTCTGTATTTTATGCTGGTTTGATAGTGATATTAGACACTGAGGTTACAGGCCGCAGGTTACATGGCCTATCATTCTTATTCTCGAATGTATCGACGCATCTGAAAAACCTTTCATATGGTTATGTAGTCCATCGGGTCGATAACGAGCCATGCGCTACATGCTTACGTCATATAATTTTTTTAAATATTTTTTTTCTTATTTACAATATTATCCATTTATATTTATTAGAATTTTTTACACTATTCTTAATTCAAAATTATTACAATTTATTTTCTATTCTTTAGTTTAGTTTTCTATATAAAGCGTGTATTTTAGTTTCTTTACTTAAACTATTATTTATTTTCTACTTTTTAGTTTGGTTTATTTATTTGAGCGTTTTTTCAATAAAAAAAAATCTAATTATTGCATTGTCATCGGTCTATGGCAGGTGTGCAAAATTTGAATGAAATCTAACGTTATAATGGGTCAAAATACAGTTACATACAAACAAAACATACAAGTTAAGCTAATATAAAGCGTGTAAAAAGCAAAACCTACTCGTATGTTACAGCCCGCTACGTGGTGTACCTCCTGACAGTGCAAGCGACCAAAGGCTTGAGCGTGATAGTATACGACGTGGTGAACAATCACAAGGCTTTGGATGCGAAAGCCTTCAGGAGAACGAACAGGGAGCACGTGGTCACATACGCGCTGTGTGTGGTGGTGCTCATTGTCAACAATCAACAGATCTATACCGCTGACTTCGCGTTCATCTTTGTGGCCTATCTTATCGTCAAGTATCCGGAAGTCGTAAGTGTTATTTTATTATTTGGATAGTGTTTTGCCGTATCTGGTAGGCATAAGCTGCCCTGTCATAAAAGTACGAGCAAGCAAGAAATATTATATGCCGTTTTAAAAGATATTAAGATTTAGATTAGAAGATAACCACGAAATAATTCACCTAAATCCTTTTGCCGCATACGATTTTGAAAGCGCCTACCAGATTTTTGTGTCCAGTATTTTTCATATTTATAACACAACATAATAGCACGCCTACATTACCCAGAAGAGTCCGACAGAAGTGTATGATATCCACATTTTACCAGTTATATTTAGGTCCCATGGAGCATATTGCCGACGGGCACAATTCCAACTCAGAATTTCCTCGTGGAATGTTTACAAATTACACTTTTGCCCCGACCCGAGAATCAAACTCGAGACCTCGCGGTGAGCGATACACAAAGTATACAGCTAGACCAACGAGGCAGTACTATTTATAATTATAATGTTGATTGATTACAGGAGAAAAAGCAGGGTTTCACTATCAACTACGGTTCGGGTATGGCCTTGAGTTTCATCGAAGGGTACCTGGTGCAGATCATTCCGTCGGACGGCGGCAAGTTCGTGGGCTTCCTGGAGAACATCCGCGCGTACGAGTCCCGCCAAGGCATCGTGTTCCCCGTCAAGAAGCTGTTCATCATCATCAACAAGTCCATGAGCTGTCCGCCTGACCTCAAGGGCTTCAACGATAACAGTGAAAGAGAGGTCGCCAGACTCGAGTCTTGTAAGGTTAGTATTGCTTGTTCAATTGAACCTGAATGGTACATTTATGCATATTATTGATTGACTAGTTGACCCGACAGACGTTGTAAACGGTTGGCGTAGTAACTGCGCTGGTGTTGTGGGTTCGATCCTCACACGCGACAAATCTTTTTGTGATCCGCAAAGATTTGTTCTGACTCTGGGTGTGCTTTGTGTGTGTTTGTGAACACCCATGCAACACAGGAGTTATTCTTCGTTGTTTTGTTTAAAGAAAAAGAAAAAACTATTTAATACGATATACGATCCTCTTTAACGATATTTGCAGCACGCATTCTGTCAATATCATATCAAACCCCATAAGGTTACATTAAGAAAGTTTATATTATGAAAAGCGCTAAGGTTACATTAGAAAATTTAATATAATGGTTAAGTATTCTTAATTTTTTATTTAATTATAAATGAAAACTTTCTCCAAGTAACAACACGAGACAAAAAAAAAATAGCGCAATCGGTGCGGCTGTTTACGCGTTGATGCCGTGACCAATTATTTTTTTATTTTAAGAGTTTTCTTATGGAAAAACAAAAGAAGTTGCACCCAGGCGCGGCTCGTCCTAAGGTGCGGTACCCAATCCTTTATGTACATACATTCCACTATGCCTATGATACATTTATAAAGCAGTTTATTTAAAAAATTAAAGCTATGCGTACAAGTTTTAAATGTTCTGTAGCATTATTCTGTGTGACGTATTCATGAGTTACGAGATATGGAAACAAAGTTCGTTAAATGCTAATACTGAATTCCATAAGTGCGAAAGAGACACATCGATGCGGTCCAATGTGCGATACAAAAAAAATGTACCGGAAATTAAGTAAATGTAGAGTCCGGTGGATGCAACGTTGCCAAAACAGTACGGCGCGGGCGCTGAGGATAATATTGTGTGGTGGTCGATCTTATGTAAACAAAACAAACGTCTGCGTCACCATGTCGGTCGCCACTTAATTATTCTTTTAAATAAGTTATTAGTATTCAAATAGTTTGTGCGAGATATTTCATGTTAAGAATGAAAATATAGAGAAATTTTCTTTAAAAACAAAAAAATGGAACCGCTTTAGTTACTCGTGTAGATTATTATATTTTTTGCTTAAAAGACGTAAAGAGTCGGTTAAATTAAAATCATCAATCATCATTATCTTTAAAATCTAGGCTTCTACAAATGAATGTGTCTATCATCAGTATTACTGTAATGGAATTGACGTTCCAGAAATCTGATATGTTCCAGTCTCTGGAGGACATCGAGAAGGACGTGGCGGGCGTGAAGCGGCGCATCTACAAGAACTCGGCGTACAAGATCACGCGGCCGGGCAAGCGCCCCGTGTACATCACCGCCGAGTGCGCCACGCCGCTGCACACGCTCTACCGGGTCGTCAGCAACAGGAACCTGTATGAAGGTATGGAATCTAATCAAATAATAAGTCATCCCTTTCTTTGTTTTTCTCCTTCCTCCCATCATTTGAGTATAAACAATTTAAAACCTAATCGATTCCAGGGCCTCATGATCAATAGCAGCATATAATATGATGTAGGTAACTAAATTATACTATCTATCTTCTACTTCACTATCATTATACTTCACATTTTGGAGGCAGAGAAGAGTTTTGTAGGTCCAGGGTTTTTTACGAGTGGGGTAAAAATGTCTACTCTCCAAAAAAATATATTTTTCTACAAGAGGTTCTCGTTTTCCTTGACCTTCAAATCAAATCAAATCAAATGCTTTGCCAAAAATGGATTACATAGGTCATATACATAGATTATTAGGTACCTCCATTTCCCATCAGGGTGTACAAATATTTGTATTTATTAATGTATTATTTTAAAACTAGTATTATATTAAAATAAATTTCATAAAATTACTTAATTATGGTATAAATTTAATTGTATTATTAATAGATTTAAATAAAATTAATTATATGACTGAATGTATGAAAATAATAAATAAATAAAATGTTACATAATTATTGAATAAATTAGATGTTTTGATCATAAAATTACAATTTATCATTTAAAAATTCAGTGACGCTATAGTAACATTTAATTGTTAACATATTTTTTAGTTTTGTTTTAAAAAGAGGATTATTTAATTCTTTTATATCCTTGGGAATTTGGTTATAATATATATTATGCATTTGTGCATCATTGCAGACTTAGACGATTGTAGACAGAGTTTGTTGTCGCGTCGTCTGCGATCGCATTTGTTTGATAACCGCGGAAATAAGTGCTGAGCCTTAAAGAGCTACTGAACACAAAAATAATAATAACAAGATGGTTGTTTATTTATTGTATTGAATTTTAAATCATTATCGTATTGTTACAGAGCTAGCGGACGTGAACGTGGAAGAAATCACGGCTGACTTCATCAACATGCTGAACACTGCGCTGCCCAAGAACCCGGACCTCAGGGGCAAATATGAAATTATAATATTTGATGGTACGTATCTAATCTACTGCTCTATGCTGCTCTCCATACTCTTCTTAGTGTCTGTATTCTTATTTCACTATATTTTCAAGCCGCCGCAACAAATTTTTATGTGTTGATGTAAAAAAATATAAATATATCACAACTTACACTCAACGTCATCTAGTCCCTAACTAACCAGAGCTTGTATTATAAATAACTATAATGTCGTCTAAAACATTTACATTTTTCTAAATTTAATATGTTTGTCTAATAAAATGTATATTTGAATACAGATACGAATCCGAATTTAAACCTAGCTGATGTTCTTCTCGACAAAATCAGAGAATTGGAGCCCAACTTTGAAGAAATCATCAATCGAAAAATCTAAACCCTGACCCAAATGTCTACTAACAACATGACTATAGGACTTACCTCTGAGGCAGGGATGGCGAACCTTTATTGATGCACGAGCTATAACATAAGTTATAAAACAAAGAATATTGAGTTCACGACATCCCCAATTCAACGAATTCGTGGCTTTCGGATTCCAAACTTTGTATGCTGCGTGCCATCTGTGGCACGCTTATCAAAGGTTAGCCATCACTGATCTAAGGAAAGTCGTATAAAAACTCAAAGTTAGTCTTTTGTGTAGATTTTAAGTGTTAGCGACAATAAGTGCTAGTCCAAAGCGACTTACCAAAATTAACTTCTGCAAGTTTAGTTGTAGTACACACACTCGGCTCTATCATGAAAATTAAAGGCGTTGTAAATAATACAACGCCTTTTTTTCATGATAGATACCACCCTACTAATACACCGTTTATAAGATAGGCTTTGTGTATTGTACAAGTGTACACCAATGATAATTATCATATTCAAAAGTATTTTTGTAATATTTGGCTATGAGCCATTTCTGTTTGCTCAACAATGAGCAACTGCCATTTTTTATACCAATATTTTCAGTTACTAATATCTATTGGTGGTTTTATTTACTGAGTTAGTGAGAATGACGTAATTTGTAGTTATTATGACTGATTAATAATAATAATATGATTATTATCTTCAGTAAGAAAGCCAACAGGTTGATATAATATGGTACGTACGCGACAGGTCGACAATGCAGGGTTTTGAAGTTAAATTTCTAAATTTAACGATTGAGCCTACCATAAAAATAAGCATATTATACGTAACTAGCAATTAACTCTCAAACTATCGCCATAAATTTCTAGTAAATTGCTTTTGAGATCTCTGTGCGTGGTTTTATATTGAACTATAAACTAGAGATATTAGTATGAAACTTATATCTACATTTATATTCTTCGCTAGAAAAACAGCAGATTTATTCTATCTATCGTGAGTTCTCGCGATAACTATAAATCTACCTGTCATAGGTGATATAAGAATACTATGTGTAATTAATGATATATTTTTTCGACTGTAGTTTTAAAACAAAATGTTGTCTTAGCAATATTTTATCAATTTAAGATTTTGTAATAACATAGTTATTATAAGTCGAAACTATGTATACACTTTGCCACTCAAAAGTAAGATAACAAGTAACTGCCGTTTCATAAATTGTATTATCTCTTTGCGGCTTTCCTTACTAAAAATAGCTATTTTGCATCGTTTGTATGGAGATTGCATCAACGAAATCCCTGAATAGATCATTTTGGCAAAGGGTGCGGCGGCAGTGCAATTTATTTGACGGTCACTTACGGACTTATAATGCTGTCTTTGATTTAACTATACGTATTTCAAAGCTCTCTTGTTAGTAAAAAATACAACAACTTTACTATAATCACGGGTAAACTGATTTATAAATGAATATGTTTCGTATCGCTCAAATACTTATTAAATAATGTTTGCAGCTTTTGTTTTACATGTTTTTTGAACATACTTCTTATGGAAACATATTTTCTTTTTTATTAACTTTAAAAATATTATATATATCGCACATTTAATGATGGATGACATATTGGTATTAATACATTAATGTATACTTTTATACCTCTTGTATATTCAGATTAGTTGCAGATATAGACTGCCACATCTAAAATAATTTTATATCATTGACAATAATTTGCATTTTCATAGTATATTTGGTACAAACCCAAGTCCCTAGTTATAAGGTTTATTAAGTATAGGTTTAAGGACATCCATAGTTTTAGGTTGAAAAATAATTAATTAGTGATTTAATTTTGTTTTATTGAGTGGCGTTCACTAATAGTAAACATATAAAACTCAATTTATAAAATAAAACACAGAATATTGTTAATTGACAAATTACAAGTTAAAAAATATAGTCTTCACTGTTAGATATTTTTAAATATGGTTGTTGAATTTATGGCTGGCCAAAATGTGACTTGATTAATAATTTTTGTTTCATTATTCTATAATAATAATACAATTATGTTATAAGGGAAATGTACGTAAGGAAGATCTCAGGAACAATGACTAGTGTATGATTGGTGCTAAGAATTGCTAATTTATTATTATGTACATACTGTCAGTGTGTTGTGACTCGAGCCGGGTGTAACACACCTACATTCCACCAGTTATATTTAAGTGCTATACAAGGTGCTATGTCGCAACCACCCTGTATCACAATAGGTAAGCCTTTCGTCAGCGAGTGGACTTTTGATTTGATATCAAACTTTATGGTTAAATAACGTTTTGTTTACCTACTGTAAATAGATACTCTATGCGTATTGTATTCTCAATAGCAATATGGAGTTTAGAATTGTGCCCAGTTGATGGCGATAGGCTTACCTGATGTCCTATGAGATAGGACTTAAACATAACTGGTGAAATGTGGGTGTGTTACCACCTGATACCTGGTCCTCAGCCATATGCTTCTAGGCGAGATGCTATGTGTGTAATAATAACATTGGAGAGAATTGGTTATGAAAGGTTAATAATGTTCATGTTGATTGTTATGAATATTAATAAATACTTTTGATTCTTGTATTTTTATAAACAACTTAAGCTTAGAACTCACGGCGCGGTGTTCGCCCGCGCCCGCGTGCGGTTGCGGGCCCGCAGCCTCCGTAGAATGCAGATATCAATGTAAACTGCATCAACTTGCACGACGCGGTTTACGACCGCACGTTATTTCATACAAATTTGCCCGAAGCCGTTGCGGGCGCGGGAGACAACCGCGTCATGAGTACTGAGCCTTAAGTACTATTTGAAATAAAGTTTATAATAAAAATGTTTGTGGTTTTATTTTATCTTAACACCATAATATTCCACCATGCCTGTAACTCTCAGAGCCGTCAAGCAGACAGAGGTCGAATTGAACCTACTGTGAGAAACGAGCGTCAACTACGTCTCGCGTGGGATTTGTAACGGGTAAGAAGGGTCTTCTCTAGTCTACTATCGCCAGACCAGCTAAAAATAAACCAGGGGTTTGTCGACAGTTTTGACCTGGCACAAGGCTGGGCCTTGTTTAAATGATGATTTATTATCAGTATGATAATAAAGTATGCGTTCATTCTTTACAACATTTGTGCTGAATGTAACTTCGCCTTGTTGGTTTGTACCCTACTTTAGATGGGAACAAATGGTTAAACGTGACGTCACGAAATTACGTAACATACAGTTGGGGAAAATGGAGGGTCCTGACAAGAGGCGACAGCAGCTGGTTGGTTAAAGCGGCTGCCCGGTGTGCTGAAGGTCGCAGGTTCAAATCCGTCCGGTCCCATAACTTTTTCAACTGATTCTTAGTATAATTTGCTAAGCAAAGCTAAATGCTATATTAAATAATCGATAAGAAGTTGAACCTGTAACTGTTCCGGCAGGTACTTGCAACCGCTGGCATGTTCTGGCTTTTTACATATATATACGTTCTAAAATGGTTCCAAACAAATAAAGGAATGCTTCCTCAAAATTTGAGTTTTGTGACAAAAGGTTATGAATTACCATCCCGATAACAACTTTGCCTTGTTTTGGCAGACACTTGTAAACATCAGAATGTTCTGGCCTCAGAGGAAATAATCTCATAATCAAAGGTTCTGGCAATTTGTTTTTACACTTAAACCAATACTTAAACATAATGTAAATTACAAAATATTATAATAGGTAATAAAATATAATAAATTATGTAATTAGTTATTTCTCTTTCGCAAAATGGTAAAAAATACGTAGAATGTTGTACAAATAGAGACAGATGTCTGATTTAGATTTGTCTTAATGCTAGTTTTACAGAAATTGCAGCCTTGTGGCAGAAAAGGTAATAAAATAAAATAATTTGACATTTTCAAATCTAATCTAATTTTATATTATTTTTAAAAAATCATCATTATATATATAAGTTCCAGCCTTGAGGCAGGCGGGTTAGTCAGAGGGTTCGCTGGCTCTTAGATTATTAGTTTCATGACTGTGATGAATTAAAATAAAGTAAAAAACGATAAATTAATTTTTTTTTTTTTTAATATTTTAGTTCAGGAATCTTCTAATTGAACCAAAGACAGCTGAAATGTCACTGTCATACTCATATTAAAAAAATACATCTCTCTGTCAAAGTTAGAAGTGTCAATCGCGTCAAAACAATTTCACGTGTGTTTCGATTGTCGCTGCTATTGTATTTTGTGTTATTATTAAATGAAACATAACACAAATAATAATGGGTAAGCGTAAATATGAAAATGATAACGTACAAGCACAGAAAAAGACTAAAACGAGTGAATCTTTGGACGAAGAAACCGTGGACACGACACAACCTCAAAATGAAACCGACATCGAAAATCAACAGAGAAATACTTCGAAACGAGGCGGATTTGATGTCAAACACTTTCGTAAAGAGTTAGCAGCGAAAACCGGGCAGACTATGGGTAAGTACGCTTTTACAAACATATCATATTCATAGCAACTTCGAATCTAAATATCCTACTCGTAGATTACATTATCTCGTTTTTGTTACTTACTGCTCATACCGCGTGCTAAACTATGCCATACGGCGGCTTTATAAGTTATGACTCTTGCAGCTAATCAGTATTGCTTAAAATTGTATTGACCACTCATGTTAATGCCAAACGATGAATTTTCAGGTTACATTAATAGTAAAAATGGTTTTATTAAATTCTACACTAACCTTGTGTTTATTTACTTTGACTTAATCATTTGTTACTTCAGAGCTCCACAATACACCATATAAGTTAACAACATCCATATTTATTTTCCAGTGCTCACTCAATTTCTGCAAGTCTGCCTGAATCCTGATAACTCCGAGGATTATTTACTACAGTATCTCAAGAGTGGAGGCAACTCTCATGAAATCCTTCGGCAGATCAACCAGGACAGTAAGAAAAATCTTACACTGGCAACACCAGCCTTCCACATCTTCCACCTTATCATTCTCAAGGTCCAATCGTCTATGCCTCACATGATTGCAATCACAGAAGAGGCATGTCGCTACTTCCTGAACACCTTCATGTCAACTATAGAGATTATGATAAGTGAGAACTCTGGCCCTCGCCACAGGAAAATAGTCCTTAAATTATTAACATCAATGGTCACTCTCAATTCAGATCTTGGAATTGATGTGTTGAACCAATCACCCTTGACCCCAAAACATTTGCAGCATGTGGTTGAAAAGCCAAATTTTAAAGAGAAAGATAATGTAAGAACTTCTTTTGTTCATTTTATGACATCATTCCTAGTGGATGGTCACTTACCATTAATTAAAGCATTGATGGAAAAGCAAGGACTGGTAGCTCTAGTTATTCCTGGTCTGATCAATGATGAAGCCGAGGCTGCATTGATGTTTCTGAACATTTTAAAAAAGAATGTTATTGATAACCCTTTGATATCAAAGAGCCTTAAGTTGAAGGCGTTCAGTCATATCGTACTGCACAACTTATTCAAAGTGTTCTCTTGGAAAGGACCCCCAGAGCTCAGTCAAGAAGCTAAGAGCGCAGCCAGACCAGAGATCCTGGGTCTTCTATCAGAGATTATTCTAACATTATTTACTTCACACAGATTGGGTCTATACTTTGTGGATAAGTCCTTAGGCACTGCAGATGCCAACAAAAACCAGAACCTGTACAAAGCTTTGCTCACATTAAAAAGGCCCTGGGAAAATGAATATGAGTGTGATGTAATCCTGAATATCATGTTTAAATGTCCAGACTTACATAGAGCATTGTTTAGTGTTATAGAACAAAGCTTTGAGCCCCAGCACTCTCCAATATGGGAAAGAACCACAGATTTCACTGTTAAGTTACTGACCAAGTTAAAACCAGAAGAAATGGCATCCAGAATGTCACAACTTAACCCAATACAAGTAGCAAATTTTGTTAGATTCATCACATTGCCAGTGCCATTGTTAAAATTCATCCAATTAAATCTTGGTAAAGATCAGACAATCTCATTGTATTGTGTCAAAGTTTTAGTCAAAATGTTACAGTCACTGAGAAGATACCTACAAATATTGGACACAAGTGAAACACAGAGTGCTGATTTAAAAAGCAAATTAGAATATTTCATTCCTAAGCATTTGCCTGCACCAAGTACCATTGTAACATTGATCAACAATGTTATTTGTAACAAAACTGAGAATGAGAGCTCAAAGGACTACAAACTTCCTAAAGTGAGTGATACTGATGCTTTGACATCGCTTGTTAATCTACTACTTCTTTATAATGACATAATTCCGGCTTATTTCGAGACTTTAGAAGGTAGTATTGACATGAAACAAATTCTGGATTTCTCAACCACACTCAGCGATGGACACGTGGCTCTTCTGAAGTTTAAAGTAGTATCTCTGTGGCTGACTCTAGATAGCTCAGCAGTGTCACTAAAGAATACAATGTTCAAAGAACTATTTCTGATCATGCTAGATGTTTATATGAGTGAGGATGATGATACTTGGATAGAAGCAAAAGACACTTTACAGATTTTCTTCAAGAATACAGCCATATTCGAAGGCGATGAAGATGAAATACATTTAATTCTGTATACATTAAGAAATTGCAAAGTCGATCCTGCTTCTTTGATAGGAGATATTGTAGAGTATGTGCAAAAAAATATCCAGGAATTGACAGAGTATGTGAGAACACAGCTAGTTCACTTTGAGATTTCCTCTGAAGCATCTGAGGACAACCTGAAGAAACTGTTCAATGATTTAATGGAAGACAGAAATACTGAGGATAGCGTATTTCTAGAAAATAAGGTACCTTCGCCTTTTATTGTGGGTTGTATGCAATACATACAGTTACACAAAGGTTCCAAAAAGAGCCTGAAGAATTTTTTATCATTATATATTGCTAACTTACTACACAGTAACTATTCCCCAGAGCTGACAGAGGTTTTAATGGGAGATTCAAAGCTAGATGCTAGAAATTACGTCACTAGTTGGATGTCAAACCCTGTTCCTTTGCCTGACGCAATCACGGAGAAAGATGATGTTTTAAAAGGTATGTCCAAATCTGTAATAGATAATGAAGAAATACCTCTTAAAGAAGTGTTCCCTTTTCTTAAAGAAGATGAGGAAGAAGGAGATATCACGATTAATAATATTCTCTACAAAATTGAATTGACAAGTATTGTAGACAGTTCAGAGTTGTTAATATGGGCAAAGTATTTAATATATTGCACAGTACGACTGACAAATATGGGCCAGTTAAATGACGAAATGCAGAAAAAAGTTAATGACTACTTCCAGTGCCTAATCGCGGTTGGCAGAAAACATTTGCGAGTCGATGTTTGCAGAACAATTATACTGACACTCTTCAAAAACCCACACTTCTTGAAAATCTACAAACCCTTAAACTCTGGTAAAGAAAAATCGAATTTGCAAGCTACTGAATTTCTGCTACAAGTTATTTCTCGGCAAAAAGATATTGTAGACTATTTGAATTATAAACACAAGCTTTTAAAATCTTATCAGCAGAAAAATTACAATGAAATCGCGAAAACATTTGTAAAGATTAAGAAACGAAAAAATGTCGATAGTGAATACACAATTAATGTGTTAAAAGTAGTTGGCTTGTCCAGTGACGATGATTTACGAGTTTTCAATCTACTATTTGCTGCGGACATTAACGACTGCGTAAAAGACGACAAAGAACCGAGCCTCGTTTTAGAATTGCTGAGATTCTTGCTGGAGAAATATTCAGATACAATCTCATTGGAGATACAACCAAATATTTTGAAAAAGGTTATTGCCCTGTATACCAATTTACTTTCGAATAAAGACATGAACCCCAATCTGACTAATATAGAGAACGCATTAACGAAATACTTTAAAAGTAAACCACATCAAGTGTCACGGGTATTGGACGACGACTTTAAGAAGTTTTTCAACGTGAGTACTCCACGGAAGTCAACGGCTAACCTCGCTTCGGTACTTTTGAAGTTTAACGGAAAATTGTGTAACATTTTCAAAGAAGAGATTACTAGACCCGAGATATTAGGACAAAGAGAACTGACACTCCCATTAGGGAATGCAATCATAAATCACAATCAATTTTTACTGGATAATAAGGAATTCTTGCCGACTGTGTATAACGAATACAAGTCTAATATAATAAAACTTCTGGAAAAACCGCACAAGGCTGGTCAGATCTATGTTTCTTGCTGGCAATTTATTAGAAAGCTAATTATTGAATGTATGGATGCGCAAGACGCCATTAAATTGTTTAACAAAAGCCACAAATTCGATGCAGTCGAAGTGAGCCACTTACAGTTACTACAAAGTGTATTTTTAAAATTATGTACTCAAGGCAGTCATGTCAAGAAAGATCATCTTATTAACTACTTCCTATCCATGCTGCACCTGGCTGTCACTAGTCTAAAGGAAGACAAACGTGACGCTCTGGATGAAATCGTGACAAGCGTGTATAATGTTATACAGGTGTCCAAAATAGTGGAAGGTTTTAAAACAGAACAAAAACAAGACTTTACTAAAATAACAGAAAGTGGTATATGGCAAAATTTCTGTAAGGCAACGCTCAAGGATTCACTAAAAATTAAAGTAGCTGACCAAACGAACACTATTGGACCAAAATTGCTTGCGGTTTTCACGGATTTAGTAAAACTTTTCTACCCAGAAAACCATGACGATATAACAACATTATTTGAAATGGTGACGTCCCACTCTGAGTTCTTGAACGTCATGCTGAGTTATCACAGTTCAGATATCAAATCTCGTTTGATTGAATTACTGTACACTCTTATTTTAAGAAATAAATCCGTGATGAAGACGCCGCAGATACCTGTTTACTTGAGTGCCTACCACGCGACGAGAAGTCCCTGCGACAGGCTGATTGTGGCTATTCTACATTACTACGAAACAAACGGTCTACCAGTCAATGAATATAAACCTTACGTTTTCGGCGATTCAGCAGCTAACTTTTATGCCGTTCGTAAAAACAGATCGGCATCTTTGTGGTCTCATCCAACGCCTAATCAAGTACTAAACCTATTCGACAAGGAAGTTTTAGAGCGGACTGTGAGAAATTTCCCGATTACCACAAAATTTGAATATCATCATGAATTGAAGAAGAATATCAATGTGGCCAGTGAAATTAAAGATTCAGTTAGGTCGGTAATAGATGAAATGCTGAATGATGGCGTGATCAAGCATTGTGTTGCTAAAGATAACGAAGCTGCTGTCAAGAATTTAATAGTCAAAGGGAAATATGAGCCAATCGTGTTGGAATTCAGAGGTGTAGATTTATTAGGGACTTCAAATTTGAATAATGACGAAGAGATTTACGATCCAATGTTCCTGTTTCCTCTACTGAGTCACTTGATGGCACCAGGCTCGGTGGCGTCCTGCTTCAAGATCCTGAGAAGCGGGCTCTTGTCCGTGCCGGTAATGGCGCTGAGCTCCCATTGCCCCATGATGAGATCGGCTGCTTACCACGTGCTGCACAGATTCTGTATGCTGTTGGAGACTGAGACGTAAGTAATTGTCAAAAATTAAAATATATAAAATAAATAATATAAAAAAATATATATATACAGGGTGTCCCATATTTAATGGATAATCCTTTACCTGCAGATTGGGGGCATCACGCCTGATAGGAAAATGCAAAATTTGTAGAAGAAAAGTATCACGAATTTTTAAATATCGAACATTTTCGATTTTTTCACAAATTAACCACTTTCGTCCACTCTTCTTGATGCCATGTTCGTAAATCTTAGAATTTTTCAAGTCTGTTTTTGGAATTCAATTCTTGAATAGATGTACTATCAAATTTACAATCTCATTATTGTACAATTATTACATTTAAAAAACTACAAAGATTAATAAAAAAAAAAATTACATGACATTATTTTTTACAAAAAGTTTGAACCCTTATGGTGTAAAAAAAATGTATGGAGAAATGTGTGCCCATCACGGAAAAAATATGCCAGTTTTATTGTGATTCTAAAATAGTATAAAATATTTTATATTTTTTTTTATTTAAAAAAATAATGTGAGAAATTATGACCAGGGTCCGATTTTTTTTAAATCACTTTCTACCAAAATGATATCCTAGTTGATAATATAGTTACTTAAGCGTATTAAACTAAATTAAATAATTACGAACAAGCATAACTTTTACAAAAAACAGTATTTGGAACGATTGACAGCGATTATAAATCTTATAATACCTATCTATGAAAGTATCGATTAAGATCAAAATACTGAAAGTAATTAAACAATATTTTTTTTAATTTTGCTCATCACTTCTCTCTGGTTGCGAAAAAAAAAACGCTGACACTCAAATGTGTTCTGTAAAAAAGGCGCGCAAAATTTCGAAATTTGCGGAATGTGAAATTTTCAGTTTTCTCTAAAAGATTTTATGATATTGTGCTGTGACTTCAGACTTGTTTTTTGCTACTTGAATTTGGACTTAGCTCATTTATGGCCTGTGTGGCGGCAACGCCACTCGTGCGGCAGAACTCTACCGAGAAAGGTTTCCGAAAAAAACAAGTCTGAATTCACAGCACAATATCATAAAATCTTTTAGAGAAAACTGAAAATTTCGCATCCGCAAATTTCGAAATTTTGCGCTCCTTTTTTACAGAACACATTTGAGTGTCAGCGTTTTTTTTTCGTAACCAGAGAGAAGTGATGAGCAAAATTAAAAAAATATATTGTTTAATTACTTTCAGTATTTTGATCTTAATCGATACTTTCATAGATAGGTATTATACGATTTATAATCGCTGTCAATCGTTCCAAATACTGTTTTTTGTAAAAGTTATGCTTGTTCGTAATTATTTAATTTAGTTTAATACGCTTAAGTAACTATATTATCAACTAGGATATCATTTTGGTAGAAAGTGATTTAAAAAAAATCGGACCATGGTCATAATTTCTCACATTATTTTTTTAAATAAAAAAAAATATAAAATATTTTATACCATTTTAGAATCACAATGAGACTGGCATATTTTTTCCGTGATGGGCACACAGGTCTCCATACATTTTTTTTACACCATAAGGGTTCAAACTTTTTGTAAAAAATAATGTCATGTAATTTTTTTTTTTATTAATCTTTGTAGTTTTTTAAATGAAATAATTGTACAATAATGAGATTGTAAATTTGATAGTACATCTATTCAAGAATTGAATTCCAAAAACAGACTTGAAAAATTCTAAGATTTACGAACATGGCATCAAGAAGAGTGGACGAAAGTGGCTAATTTGTGAAAAAATCGAAAATGTTCGATATTTAAAAATTCGTGATACTTTTCTTCTACAAATTTTGCATTTTCCTATCAGGCGTGATGCCCCCAATCTGTAGGTAAAGTATTATCCATTAAATATGGGACACCCTGTATATATATATATATAAAAGATTGTAGATATATAACTTCTTAATTTATTTATTTATTTATTGTGGTACAAGAAACTATCCTCTATAACAACGCATTGTAGACACGAGACAATTGAAATAATATATTGTTTAATTATTTCAGGCGGCACAAGAACGACAAGCTGTTTCTGACAGACTTCATCAACACGCTGCGTCAGAGTTTGACAACAGCCATTAGTAACACCGAGGGTTCTGAAGACAAGGACGTTAAGAACCCGCGGCTGCCGGCTGTCGACGCCTTGTACCTGGCCAGGGCGCTCATGGTGTCCACGGCGCCCTTCGATCCGCTTTACAAACCCGTCAACAACTTCCTAATAGCCAAACAGTTCGTAGATCTCACCTTAGTCCCCGATTTCCTTAGTCTATTCCACAATAGTGATATAGAATCTGCTGACAGAAGATTGTGGATCCTAGAAGTGATCAAGGATGGAACGAAAACTATGACAGATATAAATGTAGTGTTCAAGACCATGTGCCTTAAGATGATCATGGATTTCTATTCGTCTGTTTTGAGTGACAGAAAATCAAAGGAAAAGATTTTAAATGCGCTAAGTTCTATTGTAGCTATTCCCAGAGCTTTTGAAATCTTAGTTGAAGGACATGGATTGCTTTCCTGGCTCCATGCAGCTGCAAGGCAGACTAATGATAAAGTTCTTATCAAAAGCTTTTTAAGACTTTTAAAAGACATGATATACAGTATAGTGGTTGGTGCTTTCTCCAGAAATATAACAGCGAAAAATGGAGTAGTTAACGAGTACATAGAATTAAGGACTAACAAAGACGTAGAACAAGAAATTTTGGTCATACATCACGATTTGTTAAGACATATCGACGATATAGAAATAGAAGATGTTGTTGAATATATTCAAATATTGAAACTGGTGTCAAAGAGAGCTATTAAAAGTTTGTCAAAGAAACAAATGTTAGGTTTAGTAAATAAAATAAATATTTTGGTAAAAGATTGTGAAGCGATGAGATTGTTGACTAAAGCCTTACTTGCGAATGATAATGTTGTTCTAAAAAGCGTAAATATGGGTCCAGCAGATTATGACAGTGACACCAAAAGGGACTTGATAGACATGTTAACTGAAGTTGTACAAATGTATGTTGCATAAAAAGTAAACAGTTATTGTGTAACAAGGGAGCAAAGTTCTTATTTTCTTCGAGTGAAAATGTTGAGTGCCGAATAAGCGAAAGATTCTTTAGTCTATTCTAGGTTGCAATCTTGAGCGTAATGAGGGATTTAAAAGCACGAGATGTAGGTAAATAACTTTGAATTTACAACTTTTGCCATCAGCAGTTCGAAATAGTGTTTGACACTAAAAAAAGGCAAGTAGTAGGCAGACAGCGACTTTTCGAGCTGCTGAGGTGAAAAATATATTCTTTGTTAATTATACACGTTTATATAAATAAAAAAATATGATTAATCTATATTCCCTTTAATTTGTCCTTAAGTCTAAACATTTCAATTAGAAATGAAGACCCTGTGTAGTTGGTGAATTTGTGATTCATGAAGATGACGTCGAACCACATCAGTCTATTGGTCTATGCGTGTCTGCGACTGATACAAGTAGACCCGCGTCGCGTATAGAATAGTGTCACTAATAATCAAACTAATGCCTCTTGCACCGATTGTGATTGTGTCAAATTGTCGTCACACAACATCACCTAAGTGCGTTTTCGTGCAGTGCAGTCAAAGAGTGCAGTCGTCAAGCAGTGTCGAGTTGCAGAAGTCGGAGACAAGTTTTATTGGTTTGTAAAAAGCTTTAGATACTTCTATATAAAGTAGTTAATGCAATAAGTTTCGTAATTAACAACTCGCTCGGGCTTTGCGAGATAAATATCCGCATAATCTTACTAATCGATAACGCTTAACATTGGCTATTTACTTAGACGATATAGGGAGCGATCTCAGTGAGGAGATAAGCAGAGTGGACACGACTTGGACGGTTGAATAAAACTAACATGGAGAATGTTCGGCGCTTTATGTAATGCAAACAAATGATTGAATGTAAAATTAAAGCATTTAGGTACAATATGTACGGTACATAAACATATCTACATATACATATTGTTAAATAAAGTAGGTACCTATACCTATTAGTTTTTTAGTTTTATCTATATTGTCTTCATACAAGTCATTATTTTCAAAGGTTTTTTCAGTAACTGCTTTTTACACCTCGGACCCCAATTACTCTTGTGGTTACGGTTTAGCTTTTAGAGGGGGAGGGAGGGGAGTTACGGCTTCGGAGAGACGGACATAGCGAAACTTTAAGGATTCCTTGTACTACGGAAAGGTTGGTACTACTAAACCCTAAAAAATGGATAATACAGTATTGTTTAAAACAGCTTGATGAAAAACTCAATAAAAAAAAACTTTTAATATGTACTATATTATGTAATATAATGTATATGTATAAGTATAATATGTATGTATTGTACTTGGTACTTTTGGTGAAAACCGCATTAAAATTCATTAGTAGTTTTGAAAATCACTAAGCGAACGATCGCTGAGGAAACACAGCCTTAGCCCTTATATGTATTTAAGTTACTTGCGCTACTTATCGACTTGTATCGAACGACAAGTTGCTATTGGTAATACGGACGTAGATCATCGGCATCATTTTAATTATATTGACTATTCAAATGTTACCGAGTTATTTATCGAGTAGTTTCTTTGATTTATGGCTCAGATGTAAATCTTGGTGACAATATCAAGCAGGATGTATTGCATGATTTCAGGCAACATTTAGTATCATACTGAAGGTACCTTAAGTAGGGGAAATCCGGGAGACTTGAACCACTTTTTACATAATACGTCAACGTTTTCTGTGGATTTAGGGAATCGATTATACATATTTAAGATTACCTACTCTATTAGATATCTATATTTGTTAGCAATTTATTATATTTATAAGTGGGACACTAGAACCGGGCGTAGGTATGGGGAGTATTTTAGGTAATAAATATAATTTTCAACACACTTGCTCATAAAGTGGCTCTATGGTCACCGCAATTAGGCACACAATGACACCCATAATCAAACTGTGACTAAAAAAATAATAACTCACTAAAATACTATTGGTTTTAGATGCTTTCTCTTAAAAAAAAAATACCAAAAAAAAAAGATCGTGTTCAATAGAACAAATAAATTAATGTTCCTATTGCTTGCTCATTATATGCAACTTCTCATTTAAATAGATAATTTTAACTCGTACGTTTTTAATAAATAAAACTTTCACTCATATATAACTTTTGTTTTTAATGTAATAAAAGAAAACTTCAAATTCCCCATTTTGTACGTGGCAGAATAGGCGCGAACCCTATGTGTCGAAAATAAAAAAAAAACTACTGAGGTGTCAAGGGACACCCGGATGGAACGAAGTTTCTTTCGATTAATTAGTAAAGAAATTTTTATTTTTCTAAGTTATAAAAAAAATCTTTTTTAGGTTACAATAATATTGGTTTTAGTTACTTTATTATTAATAGAGAGACAAAACGAAAATATCTCGCTTGCTTTCTCTATGCGAGAGAGATATTTAGAACTGTAACACAAATCAATTTCGAAGCCGCTCGATAGATGGCGTTGGGATCGAGTTAGATCGCGCTACGGTTTCGTTACAAAGTCATATAGATTAAGGTCCACCGATTTATAGTTTAAGCAAGTTCTGCAGATCCAATTGTGGATTAATGTTCACGATACCGGGCCATTAATTCACTGCTATCTGACTAGAACAGCGATCGTGTACGCCTGCGCGGACCTTTCGCAGCGCGCCAGCGCCCTCTATATTTTTAGAAACTCAACTCTAGTCATTTTTTTTCTTTTTAGTTTAATTTTATTACTTTATTTAATCTTTTATTTTTCTATAAGCGAGAGAGAGAGACAGACAGAAAATGCACACTTTTCTCTTGTGCGCATTTTTCTCTGTGTGTCTGATGATGTAGCACCGTAGCTGTAACGTAGGATGTAATTACTACGCCGCTACGAGAATTGCTACGAAATGTGTCGTTACAACTTTTCGTTTCAATTTTTTCCGTCTAGCCCCCTTTCACAACGCGCGATAAGGAACTTCGTTCCAAAAACCTCATCCTCTTAGTCTGTAGCCGATCGCAATGCGCATAGGAAAACTCATTATTTTTGCCCGCCATAACGAAACATTTTTCACAACTCGTTCTCACAACTGTTGAAATTATAGTTATTTATTTATTAAAATGTCTACAAGTACTAGTTACGAAGAAAATAATTTATGTTCTACACCGCCTGATATACAATGAGAAGCCCTTAACGTTATGGTAAGTTTACTACCTGAAAACGCCAAGGAAAAAATAGTTTTTGTTGTTATTTTATTCACTAGTGTGTTAAAAAACGTCGTATGATACACGTGGGTATTGATGATAACCGTCCTCGGCTCTCTTAAGACTCTCGCCTACAGCTCGTCTCAATCTCAATGGCGCCTCGGCGGTAACCACCAGTGTTACACACTAGTACCATAATGTATCTACTATTTCAGCTGGAATTAAAGTTTGACATTTATTTATACATAGGTAACCTACATTATGTTCTTCAGTAATGACGGTTCAAATTGTGCCAAGCCATACAAAATTAAATACTTCCTGTAGAATAATTGAGATTAGTTTTTATTGAGAGACTTCTTTTTTACAAGTTAGACAATACGCTATTCAATTAAGAAAAATATGTTATCTACATGACATATGATTGAATAAGACTCAAAGCTTTGTTGGGATGAATAAATGCGCACACGCAATAATTCGCGATTTAGTGAGTCGATACCAGGGACGGGCAGTTCCCACGGTCTCCTTAATTTAAATTCATTATTGTACTTGTAAACTTGCAATACAATCACACAAAATACAACGGTGATTTAGAAGGCTCACTTGCAATAAAGTACATTCAAATGATAAGTCACAAGCAGGCAGAAAGATAGTAGTTGGTCTAAAACTCCTCTTAGTGCCAAGAGCGGATCTAAATTCAACAAAATTCGAATTATTTCTTCTCGAATAATAAAAAAAAATGTTTTTCTAGGCCCAGCTAAGACCCAGGGGAAGGTCATGACCCTCATAACCGCCCTCCTGTCACAGAATAATATGCTCAGTCCTGTATCCGTGCTTGCTTGGTGCCTTTATCAGGTCAGCAATAAACAGTAGACATCATCCTAGCCAGCAAATTAATATTTGCGTTCCCAATTATCGTGAATTTAATAAGGAATGTATGATAACATTTCGATATAAGTCTCGTGGCCGCACTATTTAATTAATTATGGGGTTGGATTTTCTTATTCCCTTCGTTCGCGATCGCGAAAGTTCCAAACAACACCACAGGATGCCGTAGTTCATGCAAGCATATACGCTTTTATTAGTTTTATTGTAGCTCTTTCGTACCACATTTTGTTTCTTCTAGTATAGGACAACTCAGTGCAAACCACTTTTAATTTTATGTTAAGCATTCGAGCATTAAGTGTGAAGTGGACCTTCTGAGTGGAAATACTGTTGTGATTATAATGTAGGTATTGGTGTATAGCGGTATTGTTAAATACCTATCTATTGTCAGACCTTGTTAGCAGTGAGGTTAGCAGTGAGGTGTGGTCTGGTCTGAAATCTTTCTATATTCTATCAATATTGAATGCTCATTGAATGTCTGACTAATCGAGTGAAGTTCATAAGTAGGTACTGGTTTTAATAGTCCGATCAGCATTAAAATTAATACACAATCTCGCACTTAACACATTAAGTTCTTAGCCAGTGAGTAGACAAGTCCTTGCCGCAGTACGAAAATAAAGAACCCGTCGTCAGCGGTCAGTCATCATCAGTAAAGCTCATAATAGCTTCGATCTCTCATCGGCATTACAAGCTCGCATTGTAACAACTTGTTCTGCAGGAACAAGTTATAAAGGAATAAGAGGTTTTAGCTAAAGGTGTGTGAGAACTGATGTGATCGCGTCTATGATATTTTATCTTGCAATTCATCGCAGGGTCTTAGTACCCAAGATGGTCTTAATTTAATACTTTTTTTAGGATTCCGTAGTACCTACAAGGAACCCTTATAGTTTCGCCATGTCCGTCTGTCTGTCCACGGCATAGCGACGAAACCGTTGGTGCTAGAAAACTGAAATTTTGCATGAACATGTATGTTAACTAAATAAAGAAAGTCGTAGAATAAAATTTGGAAAAATATTTTTTTTCAGGTACATGTAAAGTAGGGATGTTTTTTTTTTTGTCGCCTACCCCATAGTGTGGGGTATTGTTAGATAGGCCTTTTAAAAACGTTTAGGGGTTGCTAAGACAGTTTTTTGATTTAGAGATTTGTTTGCGAGATAATTAACTTTAAAGAGCAAATTTTTGTTCGAGTAGGGCGTCCCCCTCCTCTAAAAGCTAAACTACTGGATCCCAAAATCTGAAAAAAATTGTGTCGGTAGTACATGTAATGAACTTAAAAGGAAAACTATAGCGGATAAGTTCACTTCATTAGTTCAAGAGGAATAGGGGTCCGAAATGTCAGATGCAGTTACCCAGAATATTTCGTTCAAAATTCTTGAAACATAAATAAACATACATAATACATATATAAAATCACGTCTTTATCCCACGGGGGTAGGCAGAGACGATGGAACGCCATGTGCTTCGCTCCTTACATACTTTCGCTTCCTCAACATTCATACATCTCGTCATACGTGCTAGCTGGTTTCGTGTACTACAAACATTTCCTTTCTGAAGGACGCCATTTAGTTAAAAAGTAAAATTAAAAATATTTTTCTACGGAACCCTACTGCGCGTGGCCCGACACGCACTTGGCCGGTTTTTTTAAAAAAACGAGATGTTGAAAAGTTTTTAATTTGAGTATAATTTAAGGAGAACTTTATATTATATGGGCCTTAGCCAAAACCTAAATATGTGCAGTCTAATTTCAACCTAAAACCGCGATTAACATTTTGAAAACTTTTAAATATCTGATAACGTTATAATATTATTGACACGGTGAGTGCGGTGACTCTTGCGAGCTCAAACTCTTTCCACCTCTAGGTTTCTGTCAGTTTCAGTACTTCCAGCTTCTCAAATATTATGATGTATGTAATCAGTATACAGTCACCTAGTAATATTATATTATCGTCACTATTCGGTATGTACAGTCGCAACCAAAAGTCCATAAGCAATCTCAAAAGGCAATAGTTTGAAGTGTAGTTTGACTTACGACCTTCTATTTCCAAGCAATAGACACATGTTGTTAACAAATACTTGTAGTTCATTATTTCAACCACAATGTAAGTGACAAGATGGCCGAGCGGTTAAGGCATGCAGTTAGATGCGTTTATCAATTGTCCGCAGGTTCAAATCTCACTTGGTTTCTTTTATACTTTTTGAAGTTTTTACTCAATTAGAAGGAATGGGACAGAAATATAGTATTCTTTATCTTGTTCACTTTGTTCACACATTTGTAAATATATAGAAAATGTATGGGGTTTGATGGTGCAAAGGTGGGAGTCACGGGATGAAAGGCAACTGCATGGAAGTGTGGGAAAACTTAAGAGGAACCAGTATATGTGCTAATATTGTAGGGTCCATGCGCAAACGTCTACTTGACTGCATTGAAAATAATGGGGGTTATACGAAATATTAATAATGTTATAATTATTTAAGATTAATTTAAGATGTTTTGGTTTTACTAATAAGACGCTGTAACTGAATATTAGCACTTCTGTAAATATTTAATGATCTTCAATGGAGGTTTAGTTTCCTTCTTCTTTTCGTCAAGACAAGCTGTAACTTCAATACATTTATTGTGACGTTACATTAAAAAAAACATCGTCATAAAGTGTAAATCATAATATTAGTCTTCAATAAACGCTGCTGTATACCAATACCTATTATAAGTGGGTATCAACAATTATATTTTTGTTATTAGAACATCCTGTCCTTGTTGTCATTGTGAATCAATTTAGTAATATTTGTAGGTATTATCAATGTTATGAATTGACTAAGTGGGTTACAATAAAAAATCATATAAACGGTTACAAGGGAACTTTTTTATTTAGGTAGGAATGTGACGCTACAATTCTCTTTAAAATGTATTAATTGTATAAATAAATAAAACGAATAAACATTTTTACCATCATTCAACATAACTTTTTTATTTCTACCTTACAACAATGACAATAAAAAAAAACGTAAGTAGTTTAATAATAATAACATATTTAATTTGTTAGTTATTATATTAATCAAAAATCTTATAAAACGGTTACAAGGGCACTTTTTTTTAATTTAGGTAGGAATGTGACGTCACAATGCTCTTAAAAGTTTATTAATTGTATAAATAAATAAAACGAATAAACATTGTTATCATCATTCAGCGTGACTTTTTTTATTTCTACCTTACAAAAATGAAAATAAAAATAAAAAATTACTTAAATAGTTAAATAATAATAACATATTTAACTTATTAGTTATTATATCAATATGTAATTATTTATGTATTGTATACATGTATTGTATCGCAATTTAAGCATGAATACCTAACAAGTTAGTGCTTAAAATGTTACAAATATTATTATGATTTCGTAAAAACAAAATACAACCACAAATCAACTAAGCTTCAAACTCAGATTTAGTTGATAGTGATCCCAATGTTTACCCGATATAGCTACCTGCTCATGATAGATAGATGCGAATTCAAAGAAACGGTCGCCACTGTGACGCGTTTAGTACGAATGCGACAACATTTCATTAGTGTGTGTTATCTTATAAACTGCTAAACACGGAAGCGACTTCGTTAGTGTGTGTACTGGTTGTATCGGGCTCGTACCGTTCATAGCAATGTAATCCTTAGTGTGCCTATGGACTTCTGAGCGTTTACTGTACCTTAACCGGCTTCCTCCATCCATTATTTATCTGTAACAGTCTGAAAGGCAATAAATAACAATAAATTCTCACTTTCTACTCCCGACGGACGTTAACAACTTCATACAACAACAATTTGTGAAGTTGTCACACGGCATGGTTACGCCACTAGGGTGCAGCACTGCGCCGTGCACTTATTTACGAATAACTAGTGTTGCACAACTTTAGGGCACTTGTTCTCGTGCGAAACCCAGAAAAAAACAGGTGAGCAGGTGGACTGCAAGCAAGATTGTCACAAAAGAAAGTGCATATCTCTAGTTCATTGAACTTGTCATGTTACCGTATGTCACGTTATGTTTGCGGGACTTCCATAATAATATGCACCATTGCAGCAAGAATGTTTGCGAGGCAAGACTGCCGCAATCCAACGTGATCTGCTGCACTTGCTATCGAATATTTACTACAAGTGCTCCGTGTCTAGGTTAGGCGAAACTATTTTAGAAGCAGAAGAAGTCGCATAAGGTACTCCACCAAAATCTTTTTCTTGTTAATGTTGCCGAGATAGGAGGGCCGTAAAAAAGTTATCAAATCTTATATAGCGCCAAGATTTTAACTCTACAAGCATTCACTTCACATACTCTACACCCCTGTCAAAATATTGAGGCTTGGACTTGGCTGAAAGGACTATAGTACACCAATAAAGTAATGTACAAAACGAAACGGCTAAACCTTAATATTTTGACAGACAGTTTGTGAAGGGCTTGTAGAGCTAGGGCGTGTAGATTTAGAATCTTGGCGCTATATGAGATCTGATAATGTTTTGACGTCGTCTTGCCGTTCTGTCTCAGCAACATGAAAATGTTTTTAGTGGGTTTTCACTTCTTTCACTAGAATATCGGGAAGTACCCTACCTTAACACAAATTCCCAAGACTCTGGTAATCATTAGCAGTTGATAGGTGTTGAAGTAGCAAGTTTCATTCTTTTTTGTTTTTTATACTGATACTAGCTTGCATACAGAATTTCAGTTTTCTAGCACTATGAAAAGTACCCTATGCGTTTTGATGATCATCAGTGAGTCAGTGACGAATCAGGGGTTTTTAGATGTCAATAAAATCTAAAGTATTAAACCTATTCATTTGAAACTGAATATTATTTAATAAGTTTGCTATTATTATTTTTCATTTTATTAATTTATTGATTGTATGTGTGTGTGTTATATAGTTTTTTTATTAGTCGTTATTTATTTTAAGTTAGATTATTTTCTGTAAATTCTTATAGTTTATTAAATAAAGATAATAATATACCCTAGTTTGCTAGTGAAATCATATCCTGAGAATTCCGTTCTTCTTCTTCTTTCGTGTCGATGGCTGCAGTCAAATTCTCATGGTGTTGACTTAGGTACCATCGTGGTGAAAGGATTCGCCAGTCTGCTTGGTGGAAACTTGCAGACTGCCCAGGGTGCGCCGGACGTAGGAGTTGATGGTGTACGTCGCTCGGGGAGGCTCCTTTCATGCACCCCAGAATTCCGTTTATATGGGGTAATTCAAACCCAAATTGAGCGTTCTAAAAATCGACGAAACACTTCGAGAAAAGGTAGGTAGTGCCCTCGTGCTTCGCGCTTTGCTTTGTCTCGGCGGGAGATAACTCACAAATAAACAATAAACAAATTAATCGATGTATTACGTAAATCAACTGCTTAAATGGAGACTGGTTTAAATTCAACATTTAAATCTTCATAATTCATCAATAAAACTTAACAACGTGAAAAGCTCTCAAGAAAGCTGCATTGTTTTGCAAAAGTTAAATGCTTTAAGAGCACATTTTCCATTCTTTTCACCCTTGCAATATTTACTATAGAGTGACAAGGATAGTTAAACGTTAGTGGTGCGAGCGACAATCTAGTTGTTTGTGTCCCCTCGGCAATCGTCGGCATCGCACGAGCGGTTTCATCGCCATCGCACAAAATAATACCTTTTTCTATTTGTCGGAAAATGTCACGTATTTTTTCGGTTTTGTAAAAATGCATTAGTGTTTTGACATTTGTGGTTACGTGTGGTGGTGTGGAATAATGAAATGTTCAAAGCGAGCTTCTAATTCCAGAGATAATTTTGTAAGTGTAGCTTTGTGTATTTTTTATTTAGAAACGTAAGTTGAACGGCTTAAAAGCTTTACAAAGTGTGTTTTTTTTGCATAAAGAACGGTTACGAAGTTCTCTCTTGAAGAGTGTGAAAAGGAACCGTAAGTTCAAAAAGATTACAAGTTATTTTACAAAAAAACTAAATAATGAAAAATGCACTAAATAGTAAAAAATACACATAAGTAATATACAACGTGTTGCCTCATCTGTGTATATCTTGAAAGAATACAGTAAACGGGCCTTAAGGTGCTTATATTTAAATAATTATCCTCGTCCTCCTAACCAATGAGGAGTTTTACCTTCCAGCATCAGCTCAGCGACATGAAATGCTGACTGCTGTATGCAAATATCCGAGTAGCTTTAGGTAATGTACGAAAAACAATATAGAAGCCTTAAAGATTTGAGGGTTCCCCTTAATTTCTCTAGGATCCCATCAGATCGTGACCTGATAAAAATGAGTCCACATGACAAGTATGTACACACTTTTATTTTGATTATATTTAGCATGGTACTTCCAGATCATAATTGTCACAAAATGTCTTACTTTTTTGTTGGTGCTTTATTAGTTGGGTGCAGGTAAGTACCTAGGTTTTCAATAACGAACTATGTCCAATTAGATAATTGATAGTGTAACGTAAAAGTAAATAGCTACTAGTGCTGCATTAGTAAATGAGAAAAAACTAAAAATATTTACTGCCATAAGAATTTTACATGATAAATTTTTCATGTTCCACGCACTAGGCTAGCCAGCCTGTATCGAGGTCACATTTATCGCGTAAAAACCGATATTTTACTAAAATAAGTAAAATTATTACCCTTCGTTTTGTCTTTGCCGTAGTCGGATAAGAGTATGATCCTACTTAAGGCAAAGCAAAAAAAATCTTAAGGCAAAGCATAGTTTACTCCACGATCGATACAGACAATGTCACGAGAACACAGAGTGTTCACCAATCACGACATTTGTGTCCACGGCTTTATTAGCATGCGGAATGTCACACGTTTATGGATTTGTGACTTTTATGGGATTCAGGGTTAGTTCGTGATGTCACGACAAGGCCCAAAGCCGTGAAGGCTAAATAAGCTCTTGGTGTAAAAGTGCTATTACTTTTTATTTGGCTACCTTAGCGTACATACCTAAATATTTCTAAGGAGAACCGTCATTTAAAAAGAAAATACGCTATTAGTGTCCACTTTTCTCCGAACCCTGCAGCTATCTAACATAGTACTTACTTTGTTACTTAGCAGAATTACCTGACGGGTGCCACAAATACCAGTAATAGCATCTGCGTGTGCCTGTCATTGGGCAATCATACATCATGCGGTGGTGCATGGTAGACCAGGTACCACTCGGCGATTGCAGCAATCAACAGTTTTGCCGGGGGATAGCAGCGTTGCGGCGAAACGATGTGAAATTGTGAACTTAATAGAGTTTAGTCAAGATTTCAAGCCCCGTGGATTTAGTTTTAAAAGGACACTCGCAAAGCTGGGATTATTATTGTATATAGAACTCGTTCTAATATTTTATCACAACTGTTTTGTTGAAATCAAAGCAATACTTTTCTAAAAAGACTTCAGGAGGAGACTCCTATAGTCGTGATTACATTCAGAGATGATTGCATTTCCGTGGCGTAGCTGCAGGCCTCGGGCTTTATAAAAGCTTCACACTGAGTTTGTGTTGTGATCGCCCGCGGCGGCGTCAGGTACCTTACAACATTTTATTTTTATTGTAGGTTGTGCTATAAATTAGCTCTTGTTTACTAGGAGTACGGGCTACTAGGCCGTGGTTAAAAAATAAGTTTAAAACTGACCTGACTACATAAAACGGAGGTCTAAAAGGGAGGGAGCAAGAAAATATTTCAGGTAAAAATGCAGAAATGCAATGTGGGTGCAACCATGGCTCTACCTTGCCCATTTTTGTAACAATGCATTTTTTGACACTTCATTCTTTAAAATCTGTTTGCTAGTTTAGGCGCTGCGGTGGAACATACATACATACATACATACTAACATACATACGAACATAGATACAAACATACATACAGACGTACATACAAACATTCATACACACATATACACACGTACTGCAAAATCATTACCCTTCCTTTTGGCTTCGCCGTATTGGGGTAAAAATAGTACTCTAGTACTAAGCTTAATTGGCACAACTTATTTGCTCAAACATTATCTTGACAACACCGTCTTAACACGACACTTTCCATAAAGATACCTGTATTAACTTTTTCACAGAATATGATATTGCAGACCAGTGTATAGTGTAGGGTTACAGAACGTATCGATGGGATCCTGCTCCTGCGCTTGTGACAGCAAAGCAATCGATACGCAAATTCTCAGTGCGCTATCAAGTGTGAAGCGTGGTTATGAGAGCTTGATGAGATTGGGAATACAAATATCATTATTTATAGTAAATAAAAGGAAACATTATAATGGAACAGAGTACTCATTTTAAGCTGGTACAAAAAATATGCCACGTATTTGGTCATTAATTAGGCTTCAAGTATCAACAACTATCGGTGTAAGGTCAGGTGGAAGGTAGCCAGATTATATTTAAAATATTTGATAACAGATTCATTAATCTTTCAGTGAAACAAGATTGTAATCAACGGGGTGTTACCCATAAAAATGCTAGTTATAAACCAGCGTCAGGGAATACCAGCATTCGTTTCATTCCTCAAGGACTTCATTAGAGCATTCCGATGATCTCCCACAGCGATATCTCTGCACCGCTTCATGGCACTAACCCCCATCACCACCATTCATTTTTCTCTGAATTAAGAGATCATAGCGGCTGCACAAATAACTGGGATTTCATTTTATGTGGTTTTGAACGACTAATACCTTCGTGTTAGCTTTACGTTTAGACTTCATGTTATATTTTAATATAAGACTCTATTCAGAAACTTTATTGTTTCTAGAAAGTAGTGCTACGAAAGTGTTGTACTTATCTCTACACCCACCCACACCTATTTCTTATTTCTAAAGCTGGAATTGTAGTTTTAGCCGACAGTAAATAGAGTGTTTTCTACACGGTCAAAAAATAACTAGTCTTATTCAGGTAAGTACTTCCCAATTGCATAGATTTATAGTCTAATTTTAGTCCAATTTGAAAGAAAGTGTAAAATTTTGTTTCAATTTTCTCATTCATGACACTTTTTTGCATTTAATCAGAAAGCCACAAAAGTCAACCAATCCAATACAGTTTGCTATTGTCAACTAATGCTTGGTTTAATTCTCAACCCGATGCCGGTCGATTTGAATAAGAAACTAAATTGCCTGTAAATTGCTATAGTTTTTGTAATTTCACAGAACAATAACTCAGGTAATGATGGTGTCAGATATCTTATTATGGGAAAGTACCGATAGCAGATTGTAGTAACTGGGATTTAGTGTCAATGGTGAGAGGAATGCAGGGAATTGGAAAACTTTCGATAAACCACTTGTCAGGGAGGTTGTAACTGGTGACATTGAGTAGGTATCTATGTGCTCTACCTAATATAGACTTCTTTCAAGAGTTCCGTAAACTTACTTATATTTACGAAATTTGTTTCTATAATCTAGAGACAAACTTCGTAGACCCATTATCTAGAGTCTAGATAATGGATCTACGGTAAATCTATGTTATTATAAGAGGTAATTATCTAATACTTATGATGAATACAGTTCAAAACAGACTAATTAGAATACGGAACTAATGTTAAGAACTCAAGATTTAGCAGGTAAAGAGGAATTTACCTAAAATTACAATAAGTTACCTAATTCCTTGACAAAAGTCGGCCCAATATTTTATCATGAAAATATATGTCCTTATTAATATGTATTTAGGCTGTGCTAATAATATGTATTTAGGTTACTATGTCTCAATAAATCAGTGTCGTCATAAAACCGCATTGGCAACGCTGCGTGGTTCGTGCGTTGCCAATTTATCGCAGCAGCGGTCGGTACCGCGCCGTACCACCTCCGATGAATGATTGACAGGTTAAGTAGAGTAAGTACAGTGCACTACTTCATTATACGCACTTGTGTCACGGAACAACACCATGCATTACGTTTTTGTAACTTCTATTTAGTACAAGGAAGGTGGTGGAACAGGAAACATGGATCATAGTCTGTCTGTTAAATGTAATTACAACTGGATTCGAACCCCACATGGGACAAATCTTTGTGTGATTCGCAAAGATTTGTGCCGAGACTGGGTGGGTGAGTGAATGTGTGTATTTGGCCTTGTCATTAGCAATAACACTATCCAATAGTCCTAATGGACTATTGGATAGTGTTATTGCTTTCTATCTAATGTAAAATATCCAAATTATGAATGATTAAATTACCTCTAGAATAACCTATTCTAGAGGTAATTTCGAAATTCGACTTAATGAATAGTAGATCAACACACATCGATTATTTGTTAGTACAGCTTATAAACTTATTCTGTAAACAAGATGTGTTTTAATCGAACACCTTGGTTTAAAATGGAAGTAGGTATGTAAACCTCAGGCAGATATAAAATTAATGAATACGTGTACTTACACATCTTGTTTACAGAATAAGTTTATAAGCTGTACTAACAAATAATCGATCTGTGTCGCGTGACTACAGCATCGATCCAAACGATATCGTCTACGATACGACACAGCCTGACTCACTAATATACATTGAACCAGACCTACATCAAGATAAGCACATTGAAAAGAGTTATTTTAGGCTTTAACGTACCCCGATTGTACACAACAATATTGGTTTACCTATACAACTTATAGAGAATACAAAATTACAAATCGATGGTCAGGCCAAAAGAGGATTAATTTTTTGACAGCTCATATACCTACATACATATATCCTGGTTCAGCTATTAAACTTTTAACGTCACAAATTTCACATGATCACCTTATGCCCTAGCTTAGGTCTAATGAGGCTCTAGACTAGGGGCAGAGCCAGGAGCTTCAACACAAACGACTGAAGTTAATAAAATGCAGAACTATTTATAGATAAATAATTGAGTGAAGAATGCCGCCCGGTGTGCACTGTCGCACTATTACGCCATTACACCAATTACACATGAACGACCGCGCACACCAGTGTCTTATACAAACCTTTATACGGAATTATTTATAGCTGAAAGGCAATAATAAATATTTTTCTATACAAAGTAAGGACGCGTCGTGTTCTTGCCATAAGGAGTAAAGTGAGCTGCCTATTCAAATAGAGTTATTATTAAAAGACCTAAAAGCAATGTGTCTGGTATTATTGACTTCAAAATTCTCGCCGTAGATTCTTCGTAGGAGGCAATGGCACTTTGTAAAATATTTTTTTAATGTTATCATACAATCAACATAGCACAAGAGGAACATGGGACTTCGTAATGCACTTAATAATGGCTTAGAACCCATGGCCATACGATTATTCTTTGATGATGCCAAAAGACTTATTGTCTATATTTATTTAAGTTGTAAACGTCTCCAAAAAGGAGAACGAATTTGTCTGTCCTAAGTATTATTAGGTGTATTCCGTATATATTATGTCCTTGGAATCTTTTGACTACTACATCCAATCACTACATAGTATAAAACAAAGTCGCTTCCTTGTATATTGCTTAGACTTTTAAAACTACGCGACGGATTCATAAAAGAAGGTTTTTATTTATTCAAAAATTAGACAACGTGTCTGTAATGTAAATAAATACAGATGCTCGACGTTTCGAAATGACTTGCATCATTCATGGTCACGAGCCGACTTGTGAAGCTCAGCGTCATCTCCGTGAAGCGCGGATATTGTCCACTACGTCACAATTTTTATTTTTATTTATTTCGGCATCATCGGTGGTAGTTCAACACACAAACTACTAATATTTATTTACCTTTAAAATAATTACGCGATTTAGACACGTTGCCTATTTAAAAAAAATGTTTTTGCAAATCGCGATAGTTTAAAAATATATATTGTGAAGAAGGTTTTTATGTATAAAACATGTATATTATAGTACTATATAGTTACCGGAGCCAAGCCAGGGTGGGTCACTAGTAACTCTATAAATCGTTCGACAAATAAACATTAATGGTTAATCGGTCGGTATATCGCCATCTTGCCGTGCCTTGAATGCCCAACCCGGGCTCGAACCCACGCCTTTGGCCGTTGTTCTCGATAATTGAACGATTACAGATAAAAACCCATGGATTCTGAGATCTGAAAAGATTGTATTGTGGATGAGATTGCGTCTTCCATTTGTTGATTTGATTTCAATTATACTTTCGATTAATTAATCGTAAGACGTCATAGGCTTTTATATTGGCGACTCACTGATTCATTTAATCTTTTGGTAAGTATTTTTTATACTGTAACAAACATGAATGGTTTCCTCTCTTCACGCTTTAAAACACAAATCTTTGGTTAAATCCTTATTGATTTGGATCAAAGAAACTTGATCTGAAGCCGTATAACAGCAAATGCAATACACCACAAGACAAAGTTACTGGTGTACCGTTTGGGGTTAGGCAGAGATGATATTACATACGGGTAGCTGTAGTAACTGATACTAACTACTACAAAATCCTAGGAATATATTGATTTGATTAGACGAGGACGTTGCCTTAGGCTGCCTTGTATCTTATTATTTGGTATTTAGCAAAAAAACAATCATTTAATTTCGTGTAGTCGTTACCATGCCAACATAAACGGCCATTTAAGCGGCCGTGGCGCAGTGGATAAGGCATCGGTCTTACGATCGAGAGGTCGTGGGTTCTTATCGCCGTGTATTTTGTAACTACACCCTGACTCGGTCTGGGTATATTTCGATATATCGTTTCAATCGTAGAAAGCAATTAACCACGGACCAGTACAAGTATGCAATTAAAGTCAGTCTGCGACACCGCACTCGGAATGCACTCACCTTGCACTGCAGTAATGGCACGCAGACTGCAATCGAACCGGTGACACCACGCTGCGTGACACGCTTTCCTTCATTCCTGGAGGAAGCCGTGGAACACGGGTGTTGCTTTTTTTCTCAATAGCATGCTGAGTATGCTTACTAGTTTTGTATCTCTATTATTCAACTAGGTATACGGTAAATCTACAATATTCAATTAACTATTAACTACGTAAAAATATTTCATGGTAACAATTTACTAATCACTTTTATCAACAAACTTATGAAGTTCGACTCATGTACATGTACTCTATCGACGACTGGATTAGTGAATTACGAGCTTGAACATTTTTCGATTCTTGTAATTTTTTATTACCTTCCAATAGTCTACGGAAAGCAATTATGATGTGTCTGCATAAACCCCCATAACCACAAGATATTCACCGATCGTTGAATGAACGGTGTGCGCAGGCACAGGGTCAATGACCGCATGCAATTCGTCAACACGCGTGTCACTGCACTCTGATATTTTCATAAAGTCTCCGCGCTTATTGAAGTTACTCGCCAAATTATATTTTTGAAGCGGGTGATTCAGGAAGAACCTGCATAAAAAGCTATTCTAGGAAGTTATCTATTTATAAGTAGGTACAGAAGTTATTTTTTGTTATTTTATGATTATTATGTTTCCTTAAAAGTAGTTCCTAGTACTAATTCCTGGTTGTAGTGAGGTAGTTAATAACTAATATGCTCACGAACGTGACTCGTAAAAGGAAAGTTACAGAACGTGTGCCACAATACACTTCCTAAGATTAATTTGAAATGATCTATTGTCCATACCCTTTTAAGTGCTAATTGATTCTTCTAATATAGTAAAAGATTTTTTACGAGGAAGGTATGTAAAAAGATTGCCAATTAAATGATTTTATTTAACTTAATTGGCAATCTCCGTTAACAAAAAAATACCATGAAAAGGGGTCTATTGTGTCATCTAAATATCCGGTAATATACGTTAATAGAGCTATAAAAACTACTTAGTTCTATTCTATTAATAAAAATATCTGAAAAAGTTGCATTTAACAGCAACCTATCCGTTAGTCGGTTATGTATGAGACATTTTAAGATGCGGAGTCTCCTTCACAGAAGTTGGTATTGAGTCTGGCGTACCATCGAGTATTGCATTTAAAACTTAATTAAGTAATAATGTCCGCAATTAGAGCTCAGGCACACGGAACTAAAAGTCTTTTGACTTTTTATTTGGTTTTCTTCGAGTATTCAATTAATCTTTGCAGAATTAATTTGAGTAATTGGATTCGGTTGTCGCTGTAAGCGAGAGCTCTGTTTACCTTATAATAATAAAGAGTCGTATTTAATGAGTTTTAAATTACATTTTTGATCAGTTATATTTATTGGTAGTCCTTACTACCAATAAATATAAGTTTCGGTTTTTATTATTGAATATCATTGTGGTTGCTATTAATATTCAGGTGAAATATTGCAGTGCCTTTATCTAGGACAGTTTGCATAAATGTAGTCAATTGAGTCAACTCATTCACCGATAAATCAGTCACTAGAGCTCACGACTTTGCTGTTTCTCTCAATTACGTCGTACGATTTCACAGAATATTCCATAACTTTGTAATTCAGTCTATATTTTAAATAAAAGGGGCTAAAAGCACTTCCATTTATTTCTAAACATGTATTGGCTTTCAAAACTATGGACAGCGGCTTTAGCTGAGGTCATGTACTGGGGCACTTATAATGGCCGCTCAATGCTCCAAGCCTGCATTTATTTAAGTATTTTGTATGAAAAACCAGTTGTGTACCTCCTATTGTTCTACCTTCCTTGAAACCCTGTCCATTACTGACTGAGCACGAGTTCTTTGAATAAAACTGAACTTTCTTCCTAAATGATATCCATTGCTGTTCGAATAACGACTCGTGGGTGCAAAAAACCTACTGAATGAGAAATGTGTGTGAAAATGTAAGCTGTATGATTGTTGTAGATAGCTTGGTGGTACAAGTATTGCCTGGGGTACACTCTCTCGTCCGTAGTACCTGACACAAGAATGGATTCTGTGCAAGCTATAGACGTTAGCGATCTCGTTAAGTTAATTAAGAAATTAAACACTAATCCGGAAGTCATGATTATTCCTATAGATGCCTATATTATAAGATCTAGAAAATACTATTGTTTTATCACAAGGCCGAGTACTCGGTACGTGTACCAAGGCATATGCAGTCTTATATTCGAAACACTTTTGTTTCTTTTTTTAATTTTCTCTAAATTTCCAGAATCTTTTTTAATTGAATTTAAGCTAAGCTACGAACGTTCTGACATATAATATATTAAATAATATAGTGTAATAATTCGGCGGGGACATCTGTTTTTGACTGAAATCCGCTTGCACGCGCGTTGTGCACCCTTCCTTAATGGCTTATTAAGAACGTTGCTCTGATATTCCAATGGCCGCGTCTTGTTCAGGAATGTATTAATTTTGTATAGCCGGATTTCCTGCGTCGTGTACGCACGTCTTTGCTGTCACTCCGCTGCTAACTACTCAAGTATTCTTCCTGACTGGGAAGACCTACGCTTTTTGTGTCTATGTAATAATTATCCAGCTCTAGAACGTACTTTAAGTTTCATATGCGTACATTTAATTGTGTGTCCTATAAGTTATTGATAAAACTAGATAAGTGAAGTAAATCTTTTTATTTTGCTAACAGTTTTAAAGATCATAGAGTTTAATATTATCTATGATAAAGTTCTTATGGACGAAGAGAACAATGACATAATCACTCAAATAATAGCGCTACCAGTAAGTAGTGTTTGTAACGTTTCGATGAGGAAGTTAAGTACCGAAATTACTGTCATGTAGCATAAACTTTCGAAGGTTCTGTTGGCTGAAAGACTTGTGTTAATGATCACAAAGATTTAACTTCTTAAGCTCTATAAGTGGCACATAGCACAAGTCTAACCCGCCGTTGCTTGACTCGTATTTTAATGAACTCATGACAAGATAGCGAGATCACGCGTAGGCGTAGTCTACAATGAAGTATGTATAACATACGACACGCGCTATGCACCAGATAAACTGAATTGAAGTAGCATTGTCAAATAAGGTGCATTCATTTTCTGTCGTCTTTTGTATAAAGTGTTAGTATGCATAGGTAGCAACATCTCCCGCAGTTTTACATTCAGTTAGTCTTAAAACCCTTAAGTATTATTATTCTGTATAAGAGGCAGAGACCTAAATTGTACGGTCAATGGAATCCATATTAATGCCAATACCCTCCATGATAAAATATGATAGAATAACCGAAAGCTTATCTATGAGCACGTCCTTCTAATGCAATATTAATGGCATGGGTGTGCGCAGGCGGTGAAACCATCGCACAGGTGTTAGAAAGTAGGTATGGCGTACACCGTACAGTCAATTAGACCACATCTGTGCACTCACGAAGGCTCGTTAGTAATAGCTAAATATATTTGCTTGGGATCGAGTCTTTAAAGTAAACGATAGACTAATGGGAAACTGATTACTGAAGACTAGTAGGTAAATAAAGATTTGTATGGAGTGTAAGGTTGAAAATAAATTATTTACAATTAGAGTAGAGTATGGTAAGTGAATTCAATAATTAGAGAGCTCACTTTTTAAAAATAGCATCACAGAAACGTCTACCATCGCTGCGCGGCGCAGCGTCCCTATAGTAAATAGGCACTGTAACGACATCAGTTTTCATTGCAAATTGACCATTGTTTTATTAATTAAGCAAAGTTATAGAACGACCTTATATGATGAGATTGGGCAATTTTAAAGTGAATACAATACCAACCATTCTGGCTGCATACCTCTGTAATAAGTGATAATTATACCATCCGGGAATGAAACCCATAATTTCACCCAATGTAATAATAATAGTTAAGAAAGAATGGCTCAAATATGTGCAGTCATTCTCTGTAATGTTAATAGTAGATACTGCCCCGGAAGTGATTGGGCTAATCATTCAATTAATTCTATTACTCAATTGTAATGTTTCAATAAGATGATATAATTATGTATGTATTGTATAAAATACATTCAAGGCATAGAAAACAGTTAACTCATCGAGATGGCAAAGTTCCGTAGTACGTAACTAATATTCAATTGAAATTACTCCGAGACACTAGTCTCTCAGATAGATAGTACAGCTTAGGATTTAACTACACATTTTGCTGTTAGGGCGTGTCCGCCATTAATAAAATTACTCTATATCACAGAGTTCATAACCAACGCTCGCATTACCATACAAATTGATAGGCAAGCCACAGATTATACACACGTCTAGCTACGTGTTCGTAAAATAGTGAGAACTAACCGAGTGTGTATGGCAATCTGGAGAGATATTATTTAGGTGCATAACATAACCAGTTTCAATCCATCGCGAGTGTAAGTGCAGTAGCAATTTTGATTTAGCCTTTTTGGACACCAATGTAAAGATATGATATGACTAAGTTAAGGCTACGTAGATTATAAAAACCTATCATCTTGAAATTAGCATAAACAAAATTTTGCGTTGTTTTCAGTTAAAGGAAAAGCCTATATAGTGCATACTTATCATTGCTTAAGCCATCGGCTTTAAGTTTCAACATAACGCATAGCTACGTTTCTCGAAGCACTATGATTTCTATAGTGTACGTATCTATTCCGCAGGTTCTACACACAAATGACTAGCACTATTTGCCTGCGGGTATGCTATGCTGATAATGGAGTCTTGGCTAGCCGTCAGCCAACCTTGAGTTCTAACTGTAATATTTTTACAGGTGCTGCATCAGGTGTTAGCGAAGACTCATTTAAAAAGAAATGAAGAAAGTAAATATTATATGCATTTTATAAGAAAGTTTATAATGTATTTATATGTATGCTTTTTTAAATTGCAGCTTTTAGTTTCATATTTAAAATATGAGGTATGCCACAGTAATAAGTTCAATAAACTATAATGAATGTTGCAATGACCTGCTTTGTGCTTAGTAATAGATGATAACTGCCGCTCAAGAACATTATCAAAACATGATAGATGCATTGACATAACATTAGAAAACAATGTTTTGCATTTACCGGCAGGTTGTATGTTAGGTAATAAAGCTGTGTCGTGAACTCTATCATAAAAGCTGTATCACCTTTAATCTTTCCATTCAGCATTGTTCAAGAAAACTATCCCTATTAAATTGCGATGAAGCACAATGCACTCTGCTTTCTCCGCAAACGTTTGCAGGCGTGAAGATTAGTATCTTCGAAACATCAAAGTAATCGTAAATACGATAGTGTCTGTCTTGAACGACAACAGATAACTTGTGAGAAAATGAGTCATAAGGTAATATGCATTAATGTTTATGATGGTAGCTTGTTGAAACCAACTGCATCCAACAATATATTAACACTATGCAGTTTTAAAAATAGGATACGGTGCCCCTAGAAATTCTTTTATCTTGGTCTACACCAGAAAGAAAATATGTTGATGCAAGAATTACTGTTGTTGGATCACACAATAGTGTTCTGTTTCACATGACATCATTAAATGCAGATGTAGCGGAGGTAATAACAGATACAGCTCGGTGTGAATGCTGCACTTTATTGCATAGATGTAATCATTATACACACGCATACCTCAATATCTAGAACATTTAGATAAACTGAAAAAGTTATCAGTTAAACCAGTTTATCTAAATACCCTCAAAAACTATATAAAACAATCGTGTAATGTTCAATTTTGTTTTATTCTGTCAACCAGCCTAGCTATAAGGAAGTAAAGGCAATAGAGTGTAGTCTCGAACGTCAGTACAAAAGACATCAACGCGTTGCGCGTTTTAGGCTAATTTAAACATAAAAAACTAGTTCAATTACGTCTTTATCTTAAAGTAATGTTAAGGACAACTCTGACTCTAAGTAATGTAATTTGAATAATTTATTGGTATTACATGTTATATTATAAAATTGCACGTGATTAATGAAGTATGTTTATTGATAAGATTTGCATGCCATATCATGACAAAATATGAATGGACTTGTATGATAAAGTGATAACAACTTTTGTACCATATTTAATGCAAATAAAATGAATTGACAAATTCCTTTATATATTATGAATAGTACTATCAGCAAAGTTGATTAATGACCCATTTGACAAACATTTCCTTTAAAATTGTCAAAGTCGATACGTTGACATTTGATGAAATCACAAGCAAATTTAGACTTTAGTGTTTTGAAATGTCTATACAAAAATCGATGATAGTACATTAAGTAAACTTATTACAGAATTAGGAACCAACAATTAATACCGTCCACATTCATTCAACATGTTTTCCGAAACAATTCTAATCTAAACGCAATAAAAATTAATGAAAAACAAATAAACCATAAAAGAACCAGTTCCATGATTTGTGAACAAGTACAAAGCGCCGCCATTACACGGATAACAAAATGGCCGACGTGTCCAAACACCGATAATTGTGTTAATTACATTAATTAGTTGGATTTGGTCGTTTTCTACTTGGATACGGTTATTGTAGTGGTTAATTGAGGGTATGGAAGTCTTATGTGTGTATTTTTTAACTGTATATGAATAGGCTCATAGGGCTCAGAATTTGCGGTTATTTATAATTTTCTTTGATGATCTAACTGCATAAATCATAATGTCACGTTTTTACTATCCAAACGGTATATAACATTCAATTCCTTGCGATAGCTACAAATTAATCGGATTCAGTGATTACTTGGCATCAGTTACGTGTGTAACTGCTCGTATAATCTACCCTTCAATTAGCAAACGTTACATCGCTCACAGTTAGCGGGCTAACAGTTAGACACAAACTGTTAGCCTTACGTGGGCGTCTTCTCACTAATGTCAGGTAATAACCGTAACGCATTTAATTTTGATATAATTATGCATCGCGTGTGTCTTTTAGCGCCATGTAAGTGACTCAAAAAACGCTTGTATCAGTACAAGCGTCAATCGTGATTAATACATTTTGATATGAGTATTACTTTTTACGAATTACCATGTCCTAGATACACTAAGCGAGAGTAAAAAGGGGTTTCTTAAAGTACCTTAACCTACCTAAAGCAATAAATAAATAGTGAGTGGTATAATTTTAAAACTTTTGTGTTTTTTGCAGGTTGTTCTAAAACTATGTATGTAAAACCGTCGTTTTTATTGTAGCACATACTCGGGTATAATATACGACATAGTACATACATACACATCGGCAGAATCCGAGCGGTGCTGATAACATCAGCTGCTATCGGTGTATCGACACGTTTATCGTAACATCGCGCTGTCCACTAATCCTATCCACGCATCTTGTAATATACTGCCTGCTATTCTTATATTATTTAGATTGGCTTTTTACGGTTGTTTACTATTCGATTTAATTGTTCTGAATTATACATTTACTGTTAGATTATAGGCAGACATGACGATGTCGCTGAAGACACGTTCAAGACTTTTGTTTCGCTTTTTAGTGGACTACAAAATACGCATGAAAATAAGTTCATTGTGAGGCACGATCCGTAAGGTTGCGCCCCCGGTATTCCTCGGCAAGTCAAGCATGAAATTTTATCTGTAATGCTCCATTTTATCTTTGCAGTGTGGTTCACACTAAAACATGTACTGCTAACTCTTTATTTCTTCGTTCATACTCAAACTACACTTTTATAACATTTAATAAGTACCCACCGTTAGCTCGGCTGCCCTTGCACATATCTGCAAGATTTTCTTTTTATTATTTATTAGAGTCCATAAAGCTATCGACTATTACCTAGTTAGTTTAATTTTTTATTGGCATGGTCAAAAATGTTTTAGATATACTTGATGCACGTGTAGAAAACCTTGTCTAATAGAAGCATTCAAATATAGAGAGATTGTTTACAGCATCCGAGAAAAAGATTCGGGTTCTGGTTTCTGCAAACATTATTCTTCCGAGAAGAGCTAATGTATAAAGCTTTTTAGATTTGTTTGTTTAAAACTGACCACAACCGAAACGGGTGGTCTTTGCCTGATGACTTCTTCATCAAAGATAACTCTCTGTATGCACTATAACATACTAAGCTTTTCTATTACGAGTCTATCCTGTATAGTAGATATATAATAGATATGAATATGTATGTATGTATCCGTAAAACATATTACGCTAAAATATACTTTATGCTGATGGAATAAAGTTTATCTTTTAGCTTTGCATCCAGAACTTATTTTGCCATTGTATGAATTGAATACCAACATAATAAAGTCTTGATTAACAACCTTATGTGTAGAACAATACAGTTGTATATCAAATGATTGTTCGTTAAAGTTATATTCAGTATAGACTGTGAGTTTGTATTCAGATTCGGTTTGGTATTTGTGACATCTCTATAGTAAGGCTGTTGTTTGTTTGTTTGTGTCGTGATGAATGAGCGTACTCCTCGCGATGGGAATGTTCAGTAAAGTACATTATCTTATTCAACGCAGCGGCCAGGATGTATTTTTCGATTGAAGTACTTTATGCAGCGAAGGAATGTTGCAACTTGCCTGCGTGGCACGAAAATCTAAGTAAATGTTTGGTTTATTATTCATAAAATGCAGGAACAATATCTTTGGAACCGTTTTCTGAGTTGAGTGGCTTGAAGTTTCTCTTTTTTGTTAGAGTTTAATTAACCAAATACCGGTAAAGTAATTATCACATTTGTCACCTCCCCATGATGCAACTGTTTCCCGTTTATTTCGAGGTCGGAGGTACCCACACTCCCACACTTTATACGGTCCATTATAACAATAGAAATCAAACAATTACAATCAGAAAGCGCGTCCAATCAGCTCCGTTTATGCAAGGGGGGTATTAACTACATAATGTGTGAAATACAACAATTTAAAAAAAACTTGTCGATATTTTTGTCCAATTTCATGCCAAGTTAAACAAGGCTGTAATACTCAAGTCTTATACTTTCATATTTAGTGCCTCGTTGGTCTGGTGTTTTGTTTCCTGGTTGAGGCATAAAATGTTCCGTCCAAAAACTCACAAACGCGTCATGTAAATACAAACATTTATTTTATTTTATTTTTATTTATTTATTGAATAGAAGGAAGAACACCATTCTGCACCACAGTGCATGGTTGGCGTAGTGGCTAAAGCAGCCGGCTCGCCGTTTTCAACTGCGAGACCGTGTCTGTCATACTGTCTCGCAGTTGAAAAGAATGTCTTTGAGTGATCCAGAAAAATCTTTTTGACTCTTGGTGTGCTTTTTACGTGTGTAATCTATATTTGTGACACAAGAATTATACCTATACTCTATTTCAAAAACAGCGAGACAATAAACAAGCAGACAAATGTCAAATTCACAAATAATTATACCAGACAGAAGAATTTACTTCAAACCTTCAATCTTCAAACAACAATATTTTTATTGCAGAGGATTTTATTTTGAAAAACAATTTAAACTGTATTCATTGATTTTTGAGAATATAATACTAACCGGCAATTGAACTATACTAGCTAGATTTTTTTCTCTCTGATTTTGAAACATAGCACAGAGCCGGAATCGTTTGTAAACTAAAGAAAATGTTGATCAATCAATCATAATAAAATACTCGTGTGTTCAGAAAACATACTTTACGCGATTAAGCTTAAGTTTAAATAAAGTCAATCAAGAACTAGTTTTTATTTTGATTTTTCGTTTGATTATGGCCGATAATTCATATTGTTTATTTTCTATGGACGTGTTAAACAATGATTTATGGCGGAGATGGCTTGTAATCATGATTAACGTAACGTAATGATATTCGTTATTTAAAATAGTAAATAACTATTTTCTTATGTCGCTTGATGACAAAACCTACAGCGAAGCCGACGCATACAAGTCATTTGATAACTTATGCGTCTGAAGGATAATATAAACAACTTAATTTGAACATTTAAACATAATTATTTACAATTTATCAGCTGTCACCACACACATTTAAATCCACTTTGAGCACATTTGCGTACAAGATTGCAAGTGTGAAATATCTCATAATGTCTGAATAAAAAAAGGTTTAATCGCCAGATATATTGAGTGAGAGAGTTCGCACCTCAACACATATTAATGAAGTGGTTCGCACCTCACCCATTTCCACATTATACTTACACATAGTAAAATATAAAAATACAGTTCGCCAATTAAACACCAAAACCAATGAACGAATTTTCATGCGGTGCTCATCATTAGATAGAGTGATTTATAAGAATGTGACGTACTACGCGGGTGGTAGCTAATACAAAATAATAATAATGACTTTGAGAACATCAGGTTTAGATTAATCTAAGCCAACGTGATTCTTTTCTTGGTTTATTAAAAAAAAGTCATGTTCACATCTTTATTTGTAAAAATGAATCCTTATTTCCCTTGATAATGGCATCACGCGACGTTTCCTTGTGTTAGTTACTGTCAAGAAAGGATCTGATGAAAGAAGAAATTAAGAAACTTGCGTTGAAAATTATACCAATTTTAATTCAATATTCATAGGACAACGTCTGTGGGTCGTGGTCGGGTGGGCTAGTTTTTGATATTTATACTCTTGGAATTACTAGGGCTTTCAAAACTAATAAAATAAATATTTATTCTATAATAAGGTTTGAGAAGTGTAAGTTTAATTTATTTATTTTATTGTTAAAAGATCAATCAAAATTATGTCTCTACTTATATATTTCGCTAAATACTTACATTCTTATGTATTTGTTTAGCCTTATTTTATTGCTCAACACTATTTAACTTAAAGCACGTGTTTAATGAATCCAAAATCACACAGATTCAAGACCGCTACACGAGCGCGCCTCGAATGATAGTACAATGTGGATCGACCCTTAATTTATTAATGGACGGCACGCTCATTAATGCTACAGCCTGTAATTTAAGTAGTGAAATTAACTTCGACAAGATACCAACGATGTTTTCTGTAACTTTTATTTATTGCTGATAAACCAAAGCTTTTATGAAACGCCGGTTTTGTGCTTTTATTCATTTACAATTAAGGAGGTGTTTATTAGAGATTGCATTTACTCTCTTTTTCTTCATAATTCTTAATTTATTTATTTGTTCTTCAGATTAAGCTCATGTCTGATTGACACGTTCGTTTGTAAAATTGGGGCTTAGTCTAATTAAAATCACTGTGTGTTGGGCGTAGGGAACGATTTTAATATTATAATTTTTATAAACATAGAATCCTATTAGTGCATCTAAGTATTTATGTTTATAAAAACTTGAAAATGTTACTTAATGTCCAACATCTGACACCATGACCTATTTGTTTACCGCTTATCTTAGTAAGATATTTATTGTTAGACAGATTATAGCTTTTAAGTTTAAGTAAGCAATAATCACCATAATTTATACTTTCTCTTCTAAAGATATTCGTTAAATGGCATGGGCGTGAACAGATAATAATATCATAAATTAGTAATTTTAGACTGCGATTATAGAGTGTATGAGCGTAAATCGTTAAATATGATTGACCTTTTCGTATTGTTTTAAGTCCATTTCTATACAAAACAAGTCCAAACACCGCGAGATTTTTCTAGAAAGAGTCTTATGTTTTAAATTCTGGAAAACAAACGATTATGATTTGAAAACTGAAAGCTCTGGAACAAAATATTACTTTTAAACTACACCCGCTTTGAAAGTACCTCAATTCAGTATGTCATACAGAGAATATCTATTAATGAAAGTTAGCGTTTTCGGGCGACAGAAAAAGAAAAAAAACTACCTGTACTGCGAAGGCGAAATCTTTTTCTCACATTTTATGATTTATTTTGTTTGTTTGTTGTTTTTGGTAAATTATGGTTGTTTTTGGTATTTTTTTAAATATTTGGTAAGTTTTGGTAGTTTCTGTAATTTGTGGTAGATTTTTTTGTTTTTGGTCGCTGTTTTTCTTGATATGGGTTGTAAGGGCCTTATCATACTAGCGGATTACGAGCGGATTCAAAGCGGAGCGGGCGCGCAACGGATTCGTTGCGGGCGCGCAACGAACACGCCACGCATTCGCAGCGAATTCGTTGCGGACGCGCGGCGTGGACGCCATTTTGTACTGTCTCGTACAAACGCCAGCCAACCAACTTAATAAAATATTTTTTTCAAATGTCAAATCATTTTGCATCATAACGGATTCTTGTGGGATTTTATCTTGCTTAAATATTTTATGTTTGTTTTATGGTACGTAGGAACGAAATTATTTAGGATTATTTTTTAATCGTTTGCAAAACAACACAAATTAGTCGCTCTCTTCCATTCGATTAATTGTTAATGGATCTTCCCAAATTCGTCGATGCTTTCGTTTTCGTCGCCGGCGTTTCCGAAGTAACAAAGCCAACAGCAGTGTTTCCTCGTCGGAATCAATTTTGTTACTGAGTGTATTGTACGTCGTAAATTCGCTACAAACACGCGACGAAAACGTAGCGTATTCGCCACGCGTCCGCGACGTCTCCGCTGCGCAGCCGCTGCGTGTTCGCGACGCATTCGCTGCGCGCCCGCTCCGCTTTGAATCCGCTCGCAATCCGCTAGTATGATAAGGCACTAAGTGGTAATAAACTAAATATGAAGCACTATGTAAATGTACTATTACTACCGGACTAAACTAAAATGATGACAACTCAACAGCCTTTTTTCTCTCGCACAGAAATTTAAATTATAAACAGGGTGTAACATCACGATGAAGCCGCTTACCAGTGATTCAGTACATGATTCTGAGAAGCCCTCGTTTTCCAAATAAATCCAAATATTATTCTCTATTTATGTTGGTTATCACGTTACAAATCACAGCCTCGGTGGTCGGTGGCCGAGGTAATCGGTATGTGTGACAGCTCTCTGGTTACCAACCTTCTTAGATTGTTGTCTATGGAACAGCCACCGCAAGCTTAAACCTGTCTGATTAATTAAACCTACTCGAAAAGGTGATTCCTTTAAGATTAGGATCAAAGATCCTATTTCCTGTACTATTATTGGGTTTAGTGAAATTTAGAAGAAGTTGAATAGTTATCGTTAACAGCGAATGAACTTTTATCAAAAGTTGGTATCAGTCACAGGATTTACTTTTTTCAAAGATGAAATTTTTATTTGAGTTGGGCTGCCCCCTCTTTTTTAAAGCTAAACCGTCAGCTCAAAAAAACTGAAAATAATCTTGGTGGTAGTTATGTAATGAACTTTCAAGGAAAACTATAGCGAGTACGTTAACTAACTTTTACGAGGAATTACAAAGACGCGACGAGTTTAAGCCAGAATGATTTATGAAAAGCCAAATGTTTTATACTTAATATAACGTTTAAAACTTATTTATAGACCAAAATTCAACATAGGGGTCAGTGAAAGTATATTAATCATAATTATGCTTTTATGGGCTGTTGAGTAAGTCAAAAATGATGTCAATAGTTATCCAGTCAGGTCAGAGGCCAGTTGATATTAACCTCGTTTACGTGAATTATTGTATTTGAAAAGAACTGGCCTTTTACGGCATAACCTCAGGGTCTCTTTGACTATGAGCCAATTCATTCGTCAATCAAATATTCTTATGGAATTCTCATTCTGCCAGAGGTCAATTATTCCAATGACCAGTCATCGGTGTTCCCAGCAGAGACCTTCACTAATTGATGCAAAGCATTCATTAGTTTGCATATCTATAATTAGTTAATTAAGCTTCAAACCCACCGCAGGGCGATCGCAGCGGGCGACGGAACACGACTTTATTTGCTGTTTAGACATTTTATGGGATATGGTGATGTCATTGCTTATTCAATCACATATATGAAAATAAAACTGTAACAAAAATAACTTGTTACAAGTATTTATTTATTTTTTTATCTAGATTAGGTCTTTTGCATAAGGAGTGTCGCTCAGTCAAGACACACCGTTATACAACGCAAATCACAGAATCAATTTTACAGTTATATTACATAATGCATAGTAATAATTAACACAATATACTAATAATAAATTGTCGCTTCACATTATAAAAGCTCTTATATATATAAGTACATATATCGGTACGATCTTTTAGTCATAGAGTGGTGTAGAGTCATATAGAGCACTTGAGCACGTTCGAACACACGTGTCGATGTAGCTGGCAGATTAGGCTGAATGTGGGTGATAGTAAGCACATCCTGTGCTTCATTTTATGGAATTAAAGTGCCCATCGCTTTATCGGTATATTGATACTGGCATTTCATAACGAATGCGCTTTCTGTATGATTAGTACTTTGTGTGACAGCTAACAGTCGTGGCAAGAACGGTAATAGTCTGCGACATCGAATACCATTCGGTGGTAAAAACTGCGGCCGCAAACTATTACGATAATGACGGCAGTGACCACGACCACTGTTGCCACTAAATCACTCACGGCGACCGTCCGTCACATTGTATTGCAGTATTTTTCAATTCGCTGAGGAATAAATAAAGGCTAAATAGTTTTGAAGTAATTTGCAGATTTCTCTTGGTGTATGAATTCACAACAAAAGTGTACACTATATGGTGTACAAGTAATATTTAATGACAACTATTATTTTACGCATTCCTTGTAATTCCATTCCTTCCCATTGTAACACTTTCCTTTATTTTTAAGTTACGGTTGTATTTTAACTTATCTTAAAATCAATATAATATATGTACTATGTTTAATATGCTATGATTTGAGTGTAAAATAATAATTCAGCACCGAATATTTGACAACTTGTGATCAATAATGTTTGTGTTGATCTGGGTTATAAAAAGTGTTATACATTTTGTAATTTTAAAGAGCCATACGTTCCAATTTTGTTTATTTAACAATATTATGGTGATAAGTGTTTATTTCAACTAGTTGTGAAAATGTTTTTAAAATGTGAGTAAGCCTTAAAAAATAATCATACAATGATAACTAATGAATGTGACAGAGACCAGACAATATCACTTCCCTCGCTACAATATTACCTAATTTGTAAACAGAATTCCTATAGGATAGAGTCACAGCGGCATTTATTTAATATCGTCATATACGTATATGTATTTTATTTCCACCGATCGCCACTACCATATGCCATGCATATTGATTTGTAAGAGTCTTGGCGTAGCTCCTTCAGTAAAAAGGAATAGAACATATTGTTTATACATTTTGTCACAATATAATTTTTGATAGCTGATTGAACTGCTAAGTCAAGTCAAGTTCAAATTCAATTCGGGCTTTACGAATAAACAATGGCTATAAAAATATGCATAGCCAAGTATTCACCGCGCGCAAAACACTTAATTCTCTGTATTTTCATGTATGGTGGTTTAACCACATCGTCAAGCCTCACTTGCTACGTCTAACCATTAAATATTATGGGAACTACTAACTTTTTGTCATGCCATATGCGGGTAGACCAAACCGCGAGGCGCTCTATGTATGAACGTTTTTAATATTATGTTATATTTTTTGAGCATTCTGCATGAATTTTGGTTAATCGAACTTTTTGAGATTGATAGATGAATTAAATGAAATTTGGAAAAGGCTCGGCAGATTATTTTAGATGATCGATTGATTAAGAATTTTGGTGTAATTAAGACTAAGAAGCGAGTGACTATCGCAGTTCTCGGAACGACCACACATGCTGCTCTTACTTATTCGTATTTATGAAATAATTTCAAGGAATAGATATATATTTCTGCAGCCATTATGTGAGTTGCAGCAAATGCTTGTGGCATGCATTGCATGCGTAGTTCGTCATTCGTCACACGATGTATCGTTGCATCTCTATACGACTACTGCTCGAGTGACTATCGCAGTCGTAAGAACGACCACACAAGCTGCCTTCATTAGTAACTATCATATTATCAATTAAAATGGACGACTCACTTGATTGCGGAGTGAGAGGTTACGTTTTTTTATTTTTCTGTTACCAGCTTGCATTGCAACTCTGACACTGTTACCGTTATAATTATGTCCGAGTACCTATTGATACGATAAAATTCATGAATACAGTATTGATAGAATAATAATACACAGGCAGACATAGTGCAATTCTTAACACTGAAGCTTTGGGCCTTCATCTCAAATAAAACAAAGTTTCTACGATTTTCTAGAATACCTTTTCTCTACAATGTTCAACTTACGTTCTTAGGCTACTTTGAGTCCGGCAATTGATAATAAATTAATGTGATTAACGACTTCCATCCAGCAAAAATGAAAAGTGTGTCTCATTAGTAAAATAAGTATCAATTTAACTAATTAATAAGGATTAATATCATCTAGAATGTAAGTACGTCCTATCAAATAACTTTTTTTGAAATGAAACTTGTCTGGATTATTTGATTTGTGTCCTCTGTGTGAATAACGTATAGCCTAATTAGTGAATATTTTTCGGTTTTTAAGTGTTATAAAAACACATTATGTGGAGTTGAATTGAACCTGTAAGTTAAGGTATGTTAAAGTCTGAATTTTGCAGACTTCTTTATTTTATATTTTTACCAAAAACTATTTTGTTCCATTTTGATGTAGTTTATAATTATGTATAAGAAATGCACCATACTAAGGTTTATTGTTTTTTGAATACATACGCTTTTCAATAAGATGGTATAAGTACACGTTACAGTACAACATTTACAAGAGTCACTAGCAAGACTCGATTGTCTCATAAAATTACAAATCAACTTTTTTTGGCGAAGCTTTCGTTTTATCAAACTTGTATTGATGCATCATTCCTGTCTTTCTGTCTCAGGGGTGAGCTTGCCTGTGAGTGCGAGCAAGACGACGATAGTGCGGCGTGAGCGCAGACTGCGCCGCGTCAGTCGATGAGAACCTTTGAAGAGAAAAGTTGCGCCGCCGCAGTGCTTTTTAAATAAATTGTTGAAAAGTGGCAAAGTGTGTGCTGTGTCGCTGTGTGTGTGCGCGTGTGTATTTGTGGAAATAGTGTGTACAGTGCTGCGACGACAGCCAATGCCTATGGAATTTACGAGAGGTTTGTATATCACTATATTATGTAATTAAATAATCGTTCCAGAGTTGCTTGCTTGATGCCATTGTTATACCATTAAAATAGAAATAGTTTTAAATCTCTCTTCTTGTTCAAATACTTTACTAAATAATGTTTTTATCCACTCTACAGCTAACTTGACTTCAGATCGTAACGTACTTTCGTAACGTAAACGTAATGTGTTACATTTGCCAATAAAGTTCGCCTTGACTTGCACAAATCTATCTTTAAAGTAGGATCCATTAAAATTCCAATTCAATACCAGAGTACACACACAATGATAGAGTTCATCAATCATTATATAGAGATAACATCGTTCTTACAATAGGTCGTTAGATCACAAATAGTAATAATTTTTTTGAAAGATTGTCTACACAATGTATTTTGTGGTATTCTACTGATATTACAAAGTCAAAAACATTCAAATCAAATGTAGAGTAGAGTAGAAATGGCAGAGAATTTATGAATGAGGTCAGTGAAGTCATAAATGTCTTTTTTGTTTTTATAAAATCCAGCGCAGTGGAGATCGGCAAGGTGATCACTTAAACCACTACACCAACCATGCATCGGTGAAAAACAATTTTGCCATCGTAATTTCATACCTGTAAAAAAAGAATAATATAGCTAAATCATTAATAATCAGCATGTCTCAAAGTAGTAATTTTAACATTGATTAATATTAAAACAAAAATACTCCAGAGCTTATAGAAATACTCGTAGTAATCACAAGGAAAACACAATAACATCTTATAAAGTGCCAGCTGATTTTATCTAAGAAAAAACATCAACGCACTCGTGTTTCGCACGTTTTATCTGCAAATTATGTTTTATTGCTTTAAAATGGAATTAAGACATAAACAAAAACATTAAATACAATACAATTTCTAAAATAAACATTGCCTTCATCAATTTTATTGAATTACTAAAACTATCGTATAAATAAAAATATCAGAGTCGTGCAAAATGTTAGATCAATAACAAGAATTGTTGTACGTTCGTTACATTTTTTATAAATAAATAAAAAAGTGACAGGTTATTCAACATCGGTTCTAATCTATTAATCTGTACAAAAACAAGATCAATAGATCAGATCTTTTCTAAAAAAACTACAAAAAATATTTGTATGTTTTATCTCCCTCTATCCGACGCGGTGCGACAATAAAGTTTGAAAGTCAGTGGTCAAGTCATTTTATAGAAGTCATTGGAAGACGGGGGAATACTAATCAAATATTTGATATTATTATTATGTATATACCGGCCGAACAACTGCCAACTGAAAATGAATTATTGTGGCTAATCAGCAAGTCCCTAAACCGTCTACGGACCTAAGTTGGTCGCTGCAAAGACAACCTGGCCAAGTGGGGATTCACAAACACATCCAACACTAGTTGCGAATGTGGATCGCCCAAACAAACTATGGCCCATCTGTTGTCCTGTACATTACTGCCCACCCTTTGTACCATAAGAGAACTTATGCAGGCCAACCAAAAAGGCGTCTTAGTCGCATCCTATTGGTCTAAAACTACATAAATAAAAATATTAAACAGAATTACTATAGTCATTGACACGACAAGAAGAAGATGTATGTGATTTTACACTAACATCCATGATCAGGACATGAAGCAAGTTAGAGAACTAATAAATGTGTCATAAATGTTCTTTACCTTGACAACATCTTTCTCAGCAGACATTTGGGCTATTACACAAAAGCTCTAAAGTAAAAAGTACTAAAATACTGAAGGCATTACACCTCAATATCTTCCACTTTTCATGAAGCCATGAAACCGCCTATATCGACCATAAAAGTGATAACGATACCAATACAGCCTCAATACAATGCACACGAAAATAAACCTTATCCGGTCAATCTTTAATATCAAGTTCAATTGTCACTTTTATTTGTGTTCTCTACTCTCTACAAATACAAAAAAACTCTGTCAAGATTCTTTTAAAGTTGAAATTTTATTTTATTCTTGGAGTCGTGCGTTTTGTATATAAAAGTCACGGTAAATTAAAATTTAAAATTAAATAGTGTTAAGAGTTAAATATGATTGTGTCCGGTCTGTGTAATTGCAGTAATGCTAGTTTTGTTGGTATTTGTGAAAAATGTAAGATGTATTTAGGTTATTTTTTTTATTCAAGGTTTAAATTCTAAAAACAAACTCAAAAAAATCTAAGGTGACACCGAAAAAAGTGGACGAAGATGTCGATTTTGAGAAAATGTATTAGTATATTTAAAATACCGTTTTGTTTAACAAATATTGCATTTTCCAATAAGGCTTGATGCCCAAACCTGCAGTTAAAGGATTATTATACTACACCTACGTAGAAAGTACCTCTTTGCAGTATCTAATACGGAGAATATCTATTAAAGAAAGTTAGTCTTTTCAGACGAGTTCTGAAAAGCAACATGTAATGTATGTTAGAGGTCTGAAATATTACTCCTAAATTCATTACTCCCATGGGAGTAATGAACTTTTTTTTTCTGTACTTTTTGGTAAACCATAAATTATAAAGAATATTAAAAGAATAAAATAACTACTTTTATAAAAATAAATAAATTAATGTAACTTAATTATATAATAACTCCATAAATAAATCAATAAAATCACTATTATTACCTGTTACAAAATAATTACAAACGTTTTTTCACAAATCAACTTCATACAGTGTAGCTGGCTGCATGCGATTGTTACCCGTGTCTCTATGCGCGTATGAAAGAAGAAATTGTGAAATTTTTTGCATTTGCTCCAAATTCCTCATCATTTTTAAACTTTTGAATAAACAATTTGTTGCAAGAACTTAATATGTCGAGTGATAGTGATACTGACGATTTATTGACTCCGGAGGAATTGAAAGTAACTGCTCAAGCAGTGATTGAGGACCTCTTACTACAAAAGTCAAGGATCAGATATAATAAAGCGTATGCAGATTTTCTGCAATGGAGAAGTGAGAAAAATGCACAATCTTTTTATTTTCCTTGTAGGTGTAGTATAAAGCACTATGTATAACTCGGGCGAAAGTTTGATTTCTTTCGGGTGTATTAAGGCCCTCAGCTACGCTTCGGGCCTCAAACTACACCCTCAATGAAATCAACTACTTTCATCCCTTGGTGTACAATGTACTAATTCATTAGCACAGCGTGTATTATATTTTGAATCACGGACATATTTACAGAACGTACGACGTTCCAGTCGCTCGTGAACGAAGTTCTGGATATTTTTTCGTGCACTTTGAGTGAATTCGCAATAGTTGAATTAAATATAGTTAGTTATGTTAGTAAATGAGAAAAACATATTTATTTTTTATTATGTACCAATTTATGTACGGTTAGGTTAGGAAAGACTTTAAAAATAAGTAATTTTAGGTTAAGTTGATATTTGCACTGTCGCATTAGGTTAAGGCCTGTAATGATAGTTGTAAGGTTGTAATAAATAAATAAATATAAAATAAATTTGTTTAATAATAAAAACGGTAAATAGTTTAGTTCAATTTCAGTAAGTTTGTATTTTCTAAAATAAAACGATGTCAATATTTTCGAAAGCAGTTATGTAAACTTTAGTTTTCTTTGTTGATAGTTTTTAAGCTGATATTTTTTATGATTACCTACTATCAGGTAGGCTTGTAATACGATGTGCATTATCATCCACTTGCCTGATAGAAAGATGCATGGTGGCTACATCTAAAATAACAACATTTTAATAAATCATAATAATTTGCATTTGTTATGTAAGTGACACTTTGCATAGTGTGGGCGGTACGTATTTAAGTTGGCCACAAGCCTGTGATTGGGCTATTTGGCTATAGAACATAAATAACAGACACCTTGTCATTTAACTTAACTACTTACCTATGGAAATAAGTATTTGTTAAACCTTTAAGCAATACGATGAATATCGTAGCACTAGTGGTATCAAATCTAAAGTGAATACATGGTGTATATAATAACATCGAGAAAAAGCCGCTTACAACAAAAGTTGCTGATCACTTCAAAATTTATAAAACTACGAAATGATATTGATTTGAAAAAAGTAACTTTTTAAATTAGTCCTTCTGTTGCTGATTGGACTTGTAATCAGGTTACGTTATAAATACAATTTTTTCATATTAAAGAGACAAACGGTAATAAGCAGGTGGTAAACAGTGACCGTTGCGTAGCGGTCCATACATTGTGCAGAGTCAGCGCTCCACTTACGAGTACCGCCGGCAGCTGTGCTCGTGTACCGTCACTCATGACTCCGTTCTCTGCAGCTCATTGAGACTTACATCATTTCTAAAGTCCTACGATCAAACTTTGGCAGGTACCTACATCTTGATATAAATGCGCTATGTTGATATGTTGCGTATTTTTATTTACGTACTAACAAACATAAATTCAAACGAAGGCAATTAATTATAAAATATCATAACATCGAAAATTATTTTGATAACTAGCCGTTACTCGCGACTCCGTCCGCGTAAATTGAAATAGAGGTAAAATCATTTACAAAAAAGACGATAATTGATCAGTCATCGAGCAGGATGAAAAATTATTAAATTACCAAAATGGCTATTATAAAATAGGGGTTGGTGATAAATGGGTAAAAATTTTGGGTTGTATGTATTTTTTAATGCCACATTATAAAAAAATAAAAACTAAAAATGTTGTCCAAAAATTAAAAAAAAAATGTTAAGGGTAAACAACTCTTATCACTTAGGGGTATGAAAAATAGATAGTAGCCGATTTACAGACCTACTAAATATGCATATATTATCTGGTAAAAATCAGTACAGCCGTTTTGCGGAGGAGTAAGGTAACTAACATTGTGACACGAGAATTTAAGTTTAAGATATAACTATCAAGACAATGAAAGCTGAAGATAATGCTAGAGTTTGATAAACGATATGCTATAATATATTATTATATTCTTCTTAAAACTTTTATACCCACGAGTAAAATGTGTAACTCCCACCTGACGCTATTTTTATAGATGAATATTATCTTTATTTAAGCTTCAATAATCTACGGTTAGGTGAAAAGAGCAAAATTACCACCACCAAATTTATCATCACTTACCCTTCCATCGACCTCCCAGCTCACAAAGTAACGTAAAACCCAAACCGGATCCTTGCAGCGAGGTCGAGAGGAGCAGGTGTCCTCTCCACCCGGCATCGGATCCGTGCCCTTTTCATCCCTCCGAACTACTCTTTATTATGACCACCGTGCCCTTTACATTCCCTCTAATAAGGGCCTGTGACGCACATTCCTTAATGTAAGTAAAACCAACTATAGTTAAGTTATGGTACGTGATACATTTGTATGCAATTAATGGATGGATACTGCAATATATTATAACCGTCGACGTTGCCATCAATTGGTAATGAGATAGTAGCATCATTTATTTCGTTAACTTTAACTTTTGCTTCTCAATGCTTTTAAACGATGATGGATTAACACACACACACACGCACTTATACACATATATTCATGCTATGTTTCTGCACTAGTATTTATAGTGTCAAATCATACATAACTGCCTCGATAGTCTAGTCGTTAGCGTATGCACCTTTTACCGCGAGGTCTCGGGTTCGATTCAAGCAAAGTGTTATTTGTGAATATTTCTTCAGGAAAATTTTAAATAGCAGCACAGATTTGGTATTTTTCTGGTGGATGGCGATAGGCTCACCTATCTACCATGCACCTAAACATAACAGGTGAAATGCGGGTGTTGTACACCTCTGTCATACTTACCATATAGGCGTGATATTGTGTTATGTATGTGTAAATAATTTATAAGAAAGGTCCTTGATATTTATACGTGTATTAAAAAAAGTGTCGCAATGACCGGTAGGTAAGAGCAGTACTGGTATAACTTATGTGTAAAAAACGAATGGTATCACTTTCTCTCAATATTTACGAGTACGACTGTCGCATGTCGTGACACGATGCGATGGTGACACCTTGTCACTTGTTCCTCCCACATCGCATATAAATTGAATGTTGCAGCTGTGTATGGAATTTAACAGTCGCACATCAATATGAAACTTCAGTAAAAATGTTTGGTCTAATTAAATAAAGTACCGTTATCTTTGATTAATCAAGTGCATAATTATTTCATAATATAACGAGAATATATTATGACATACATATACATAAATACAAACCTGACTGCTATTTCAAAACAGCTTATCAGCGATGCGAACACCCATCTAATTTTGAATCAGCTTATTGCTTTAAAAGCCTATCAGACCTAAAACGTGGGAATGACTTTATTAAAGTGTCATATGCTTTATACCGAGCTAAAACAAAAGCTTTATTCAACCCTTTTCTTTATTACGTGTCCTTAACTCGAAAGAATGGTTTTAGCTAATGAATAGCAGTAACACCCACTGTGCGAACATCCAATCAACGATCCGGCTATTTTATAAATAAAACGTATTCATTTCATTATATATAGGTACATCGTCTTCTATGTTGCACTGTATTGTACCAAGTAGTCGCAGGATAAAATATCTACAAATATGCTGAAACGGTTGCTCTTATTACTCTTTGGTAACGAGGCAAGACAACGTTTATTTTGATGTCCGTGCAGTTTAAAATGTAACTTTCATACAACATCATGTAAGTTATAGGTGTCTACTAGATGTATAGAATATCACAAAGTCTAAACTGATTTAAATCTTGTTGGTCTAGAAAGCTAAACAAGATATTACGGCTTCGCTACGCTTTTGTTACTGCACTACAGAAACTTATACAATGTGCATTTAAAATCTTTACTTCAGAACGATCGCCTTGGGCTCTCTCGATGGTTTGCGAGGTTTTGTTGTTTGTTTTTTGCTTTGTCTAGTTTATTTAAAGCGATATCACACGGAGTTATGACTGCTTCACTTCTATTCATTGTTATTGCTCTCGTGTAATGTAAACTTAAAGCAAGGTAAAAACAAAAAAGTATAAAAAACGGACTTCTCGATGCATGGTGGCGGTGGTGTTCGATGATCTCTGCCTATTCTGATGAGAAAAAGGCGTGGTTTTATGTATGTATGTAAATATGAAATGTATTATTAACGACCTTAGCTTCCGCCAACCTTTATGTATGGCATATCACGCCTCTTTTCCCATGAGGTCGATCAATTAGGTTTTTCCCGTGAGGTAAAATGAGTCGATGGAATATATTAATTCATTACACTAGTTTGATCGATTGGACCAAGCTCCGTACTGTGATGTAATGTATGTTATGTTAAAATTTCAAATATTAAGAATCCAGTGGGATTTGAGTCCACACTTTTGGGGTTTCCATCCCCGGTGCTTATCCATCTTATTTAGCTATGGATTCAAGTTCCACTGATTCCTTATTTCTCAATCAGTTGCTGATTACATCAGCGTCAACCTTCACGGCTGCAAAAATATTAAAAATACTACAATAATGTTATGTTTCCATGAGTGGTCAGCAGAGTGATACGCCGGCAAACGTCCTACGGCCATCGGCCATAAAGGCTATGAAGACTACAGTACACAATTAACCCGTGACCTCTGCCTGTATCGAGCATCGCACAATGTCGGTCAGCATTATATGACTTTTGGTAAACCTTTGTTGGACGCACAGACAAGCTCGCTCGCGCAGGACTCTACAATACATTAGGTATTCTTCTTCTTACCCTATTTTATCTTTGTCCTCCATTCTCCTCTTTTAGCGTCACTCACTCCCTTCTCTTTCATCATCTCCGTTCACGCAATCTATTCATATTTTCGGTCTGCCTCTTCTTGTCTACCTATCGACATTTAAACTTATCACTCTTTTAGCCACGAGACTTTTATCTGTTAACATTGATAAAACAACTACTTATGGTTTAAAGATATTGTGTAAGGGCCAGCCAGGTACGATTACGAACAGAAGAATATAGTTTTATTTGGAACAAGCTTTTGTCCGCTGCTCCGCCCGCCTATCTTAATAAAAAGTTTCATGTTCGTCCTGGGCTCTCAAAATACATACAATATTTCCCTTTTCATCTAAAATCTTTCTTCTTCATAATATATTAGAACTTACGCAGACTCAAAGCAAAAAAAATCTTATTTCATATCCTGACTACTTATATAGTTGCAGTTTAGTGACTAGCATGTTTTATTGAATATCTCACATCCGCTGTGTAATGAAATACTTAATAGAATCATTATCATGTAATTTAGTTACACGAATCATGGCGTCGTTGGCTGCTTCAATGTTATTTATTAGTCTCCAAGTTTTTGTTAAACCGCGTATGGTCCATTATGTATGAAAAATCGTCGTTTTGTGTAACGATATTACTTTGGTAATGGATCCGTGTTATTTTTATTTTTGTTACATTGCGCCATTTAAAAATACAGTGCTACTAGATGCATCAATGTTTAGCTTCTGCTGCAGAACACACCTTCCTACAACGTTTCTCTAAGAAACCTTATTATTCAATCAGTTTTACGGTAGATAAAATTGCAGCAAGTTGCAGTAAGCTATATTTACATTGAAGCAATATAAACAAGTATTACATTAACTTAACACCATCACGCCTATATTAACCAGATGGGTTTGGCAGAGGTGTATAACACCCACATTTGAGTGCACAGTTGGTGTAGTGTTTAATGCGGTCGCCTCGCCGCTTTTAACTGCACTGGTGTTGTGGGTACGTGTGTGTGATCCGCAAAGATTTCTTTTGACTCTGGGTGTGCATTGTGTAAGTGAAAAGTATGTTTGTGAACACCCCCGCGACACAGGAGTTATTCATAGTGCGAGCGACGTTTACAAAAAATAAAAACACCTGTTAATAACACAAAATCAGTATAAAAACCATGCGGTTCGCAATGTTGGACCTTTTTGTCTAAATTCCATGTTGGGTTGTACCGTTCCGGTTTCAATCGTTACTGCTTGATTTATGTGCTACGCGTCTAGAGTTGTAAATAAGTGTCTAGTCGTTGGTCAATAAATCTGTATTAATGCTAGACTTGGACATTTCCATGTCTAAGATAACTAATCTTATAATCTTTTTAAGCATTCTTGTTTCTTTGAATTATAATGATTAAGAAATGATAAAGTGTGAAGATTAACGTTAAAAAATAATGCTTCATTAATTTTTTGAATACAAAACAGCTGAATGATCATGTTTGCAAATAACGTTTGCTGATGATGTAATGAGGGTCTTCTCTTCGTTGTTGTTTTTGTTACTTGAAGAGCTACTACCATTACCTCTTCCATTAACGAAATATATATATCTTATCTACTCCTCCTAGTGCCTATAACAGAGACCATTTCAATCATATCAGGTCAGTATACAAGATGTATTAATATTGTGCAATAACTGTGTTTTAGGCATTGGTATCGTTCAAATAAATATATCAACTGAAATAAACATTGATATTTTTACGTTAAAAACAAATATGTGGTCCACATTCCTTACAGAGAAATTTTTTTTAGGTTTAAGAATTACTTTATTTCTCAAAAGAATTGCATACATAATTCACTTACTGAGAAACAATATTTAAAAATTAACATTAATATTTAGAGCGCACAAAGTAGATAGAACACAAAACAAATAGTAAAAAATAATGAGGGTAAACAAGTATCATAAATGGCAAGAAACTCGATCGTAGGTTAACCAAAGCAGAAAACATGGATGTATACAGTGATTTACTAGTTGTGGCATTGATGGCATAGTGTTTTTAAATACATAACGAAAATAGTATTAAAAACTTTTACCAAATTCCTATGTGGTTTCGAAATCGTTCAACATTTCGTTTGTAGAGAAATACTACACGTTATAGGGCTGTCAAATTGATGAATTCGTATTATAAGTTATGTTTGGCGACGAAAATTCTTTGTTAAGGTATGCTAATCTTGAATTTATTAATTAATCTTTCCGTCCAAATACTGGTTTATAAGCTGTAGAGTTTATTAAAAGAATATTGCTGCTAGCTTTCTCTAACACTCCAATTGCATCACGTCGAAACTAGTTAGTTGTAATACGTAATATCCGATTAATCCCAATAAAAGTATAAGTTCCGTACATGATTATATTATATGGCAATAATAAAATATAAGACCATATAAACAAATAAGCACGAAAAGACATAGGCGATTATTATATTACAGCAGAAACAAGGAAGAATTTATATCATCATAGTGCTAAATTAGCAAAATAAAAGTGGTATTATTTGCAACAGTGGATTGAACTGCCTACTAATTAACTCGACAGCATCGGGGTCGATATTTTACATTTAATAGCATAACGTTTAACATGACTGGCCTAATCTATTCACTTTTTGTCTGTCTGTCTGTTCTACCAGGTTTAACATCGAGTTCTATTGTATCCGGACTGACGGAACGGTGAAGGCTATCATTATTCAGTAATAATACCTAGATGGACTGGAAAAATAGTATATTTGTTGGACAGGCCTCTTGTTTGGGTATAGAATTGGGATAATGGATTCATTTGCATTAACCGTGAAATACGTACAAAAACTAGATACATATTGATACACTTCTTAGCTAGATCTAAATCAAAAAGTATATCGAGGCAGCGATCTACATAACAGGTATAAAGACGATATCGTTTGCTTGTTAATTGAGAGTGAGTATTTCCGTTGAAATGCTCCATTAAATGAAATAACACATATGAATTTACGAGCGTCGCGAATATAGAAACATATAAAACTGTGAAGGCTTCGGAGCATAATGGCTTTTAATGGACAAAACAAAACTATTTATATAGTTAATACAATTATAAATGCAAATAAACTTTGAATGCTGATTTTTGGATATGTTGTAGAGGGAGCTTACAAAAGCTTACGACTAACGAAAAACTCAAAATACGGGATATAGAAAGGATTTTATGGTTTTCTACTTATCTGTGATTCGTATTCAGATATTCTGACAAGTTTATATACTAAAATCGAAAAAACTGCGTCTAACCCGTATTTTGAGCAACTGTGTCAGCGCTGGCTGGGCTTCGGGCATCACCAATAATGTATTTTTAAATTGTACATCCCTTTATGAGAGAAATAAATAAATGTTTATGTTTAACAAGTTATGTATAACTTAATTGTAGAGCAAAAACAAGCAACAAATCGTCTCTCCCTATAAAACAAAAAAAGCCAGCATATTCTAAGATGGCGGCGAAAGCTCATACGAATTTGAGGAAGAAAACAGCTTTTATAAGCTTCCTATACAACATATCCAAAAATCAGCTTTCTAGGTTCATTAGCATTTATCCAGGCAATTTTCCATCATTTTATTTGGGCTTTAATAAAGTGGCCTGAAACAAGCGTTAAGAGAATACGAGAGTGACCTTTTGTTGATTTGAATTTGAAGAACAAGAAGATTCCCTCCTTGCTCCTGATGATCTTGTCATATTTTCGATGCAATCAAAATATCGTCAAAATGTAACATTGAAATCCACGGTGTTTATTAAAGCAACAAATACAAAAACAATCATAATACCGCAAGGTCGGTAAAAAAGCTGTAAAACTTTATAAAATTAAGTTGTACATTGAATTTTTATGATCATTTGCCCTACTTATACTGAGGTCAGTCCTAACCACTTTAATGTCGAAACCAATGTCCCATAATATTAAAATGTAATTTACGACAATATGTTGTGTATTTTTATATCTAAATATCGCATTTTTAAGGCTATTTAATTTATATTGCCGTATCTGTTTCCCTACCGATATAAGTTATACCAAATAAGATATTTCCAACACTTTAATTTAGTTATAATAATCACGTTTTGTGTGGTAGGTAACTTTTACTGCTTGGGACTTAATGAAAAAAGAGCTAAGACAAAGAATGCAATAAAATCAAGAATTATATACATCAAACTTATTACTGTACCATCCAAACAATATTGTATTCAGATTTGGACCATAGAAGAACTCAATCGAGCAAGCTGTGACACCATTGACACGAAGACCTTAATCATTTATTCGAAACGATATTGAAGGAAACTACTCACCATCATCTCATCATTGATCACGTTTTTACCAACTTCGTTCCCTTAACTCTAGCTAAAACCAAACACCGATTGAAAGGTAACTAAAGCATTAGACCTGACCCTAACCAAGAATTATATTAGGTATTCTAGTACAAAATGTATCCACGCTTCAATCGATAAACATACCTAATTATGGTTAGATTTGTTCCAATAAGAAACAACGACTTATTTATTCCCAGGCACGTACACACCTACGCGTTCGGACTAACAAAAACATATTTTTGCATAAATATTTTGAGTTGTAAATTCCAATTGTCTTTGAACGTTTGCTTTTAAAATAAATAATGCTATAAATGTTTATCGTTATTTTTAAGGTGACAGTGAATAAAAGTTTGATATTTTCGCTTAATGAATTCAGGAATATTCTCTTTATTAATTAATTGTAGTGCTTAGTTGTTCGTGTTGACAATTTTGTCGAAGAAGGATATTTTTAGGGTTCCGTAGCCGAATGGCAAAAAACGGAACGAACGAAACGGACGAATCTATAATCGTCATGTCTGTCCGTCCGTATGTCACAGCCACTTTTTCCGTAACTATAAGAGCTATACTGTAGAAACTTGGTAAGAAGATGTATTCGGTGAACCACATTAAGATTTTCATACAAAAATAGAAAAAAAACAATAAATTTTTGGGGTTCCCCATACTTAGAACTGAAACTCTATTTTTTTTTTTATCAAACCTATACTTGTGTATCTATGGATAGGTCTTCAAAAATGGTATTGAGGTTTCTATTTTTTTTTTCTTAACTGAATAGTTTGTGCGAGAGACGCTTCCAAAGTGTAAGTCCCCCCCCCCTCCCCAAACTTCTAAAATAAGGGAATGATAAATGTAAAAATAATATATGATGTACATTATCATGCAAACTGCCACCGAAAATTAGTTTGAACAAGATTTTACCTTTCATTCAATCAACTCCAATATAATAAAGAATAAAGAAAAACATTTATTTAGATGTATAGTGGTACGGAACCCTACGTGCGCAAATCCGACTCGCACTTGACCCGTTTTTTTCCACCTTATACATTAATTAGCTCTACTTACATTAAAATGTATCAAGTTTATGGCATCCTTTAGATAATATCGCGTCCGGTTAATTATTGTCACCTTTAGGCAATAAAATCTACAAGCTCATAGTTATATTATTTATATTTGGTTGGTAAGCTATCAGGTCTACCTTTAAACAAACCGTGTCTATTAAATTCATATGAATTTGTGAAGTCATTTACGGAAATTTAAAAAATCTTCCTTTTATAATGACTGTTTAATTTCAATATAAATGAGTCAAAAATATTTATTTAGTAGACGTTACAAAATAATATAAATGCCCAATAATTTAAATTCATTTCGGATAATTAATTTGAAGAGTAATGAAATAATTTTTAACAAAAAAAAAACCGACTTCAAAAAGTAGGTAAACTAAAATGCAAAAAAATAAATTTACTTCGCACAAAATAATACGTTTTTTCATTTAGTTAAATAGAAATTATTAAATAATTATTTTATAATTCTGAAGTCGGTGCCAAGTAAATCGGATAATTAAGAACTAATATTCAGTCAGAAAATAGTTGTTAGAAAGATTTATACTTATTATCTAGTTATTGGTTACTTGGCACCGACTTCAGAATTATAAAATAATTATTTAATAATTTCTATTTAACTAAATGAAAAAACGTATTATTTTGTGCGAAGTAAATTTATTTTTTGCATTTTAGTTTACCTACTTTTTGAAGTCGGTTTTTTTTTTGTTAAAAATTATTTTATTTTACGATTTTAAGTGATGGGTAGACCGAGCAAGAATGTTTCTCGAATGAGGAGACGACAGTTACTTGAGACGGAAAACTTATTAATAATAATCCCCGTACTCCTATCCGTTGAGGAGTTGTACCTTCCAGCATCAGCTCAGCAACTTAAAATGCAAATATCCAAGTAGTTTTAGGTAATATACGAAAAACAATATAGAAGCCTTTGAAATTTGAGAGTTACCCATGATTTCTCTAGGATCCCATCATCAAATCATGACCTCATATTATGAATATACATAAGTAATATTCAACGTCTCGCCTCATCTGTGTTTAACTTGAAAGAATACAGTAAACGGCCTCAAAGAGCCTATATTTAAAGAATTATCCCCGTACTCCTAACCGTTGAGGAGTTGTACCTTCCAGCATCAGCTCAGCAACATAAAATGCTAACTACTAGATGCAAATATCCGAGTAGTTTTAGATAATATACAAAAAACAATATAGAAGCCTTTTAAATTTGAGGGTTGCCCTCGATTTCTCTAAGATCCCATCATCAGAACGTGACTTAAAAAAAATGGGACCACATGACAAGTATATCCTATCAAACAAAAAAAGAATTTCTCAAATCGGTCCAGGGGTCTTCGAGTAATCCGCGAACAAACATAAAAAAAAAAAAAAAAACATACAACCGAATTGAGAACCTCCTCCTTTTTTTGAAGTTGGTTAAAAATAAGTAAATCAGCTCTATCTAGTACCTACTCCGTCAAGTATTACTCAAGTTGCTGCGCATTGCGTCGAGTAGCTTCAACAAACATTACAGTACAACGAAGGCTAATGCTTGAAACAACAAACTGTGCAAGGTTTTGTAAAGGCTGTATCAATAACATGAGTGTACTCTTATATATAAGTATTATATATTAGCCATATATATTTGTTGTATTGAGTTGTTTCTTTTTATTTACTCGTTACAACAAATAGACATGGTAAATATCCCGTGATATCTAATATTTAAGAATTTAAATGTAATTGTAATTATTTAATAATAATAAAAATCTTTATTGCACGCCAAGAAAAATAAATATACAGAAAAAAGAAGATTTATATAAGTATAGTACAAATGGCGGTCTTACCGCAACTAAGGCAATCTCTTACAGACAACCATTGGATGGAGAGTAAGAAAGAGACATGAAAGAACGACGAGAATTTAGTATGAGTGTACTCTATTTAATTAAGTAATATCATAACAAATGGTATATAAAACGTGTTCTACCAAAAGCGAGTAGTGGTTGTACTGTGTGTAACGGTCGTGAGATAAATGCTGGCATTGTGTTACGTGTGTACTCGTACACTTTCTGTTACTTTGAAAATAATGCAGAAAAACATTACATCTGTCAAGTTTAAAGATAATCATTATCATAAGCATCGTTTATTGCAATCATCTGTTACAAAGGTCTTAACTTTTAAAACAATAAAATAATCAACATAGGATATTGCCACCCACTGATATATTTTATTCTAGTTTGATATTTTTAATGGTTTGATAATATGAAAGCCGTTTACTTAACTTATGAATCGTTTATCTCAACCGCACAATAGAATAGACAACCAAGCAATATAAAAGTTATAAGTTTTTTATGCATTCTTGCAAAACATTATGCGTTAGAGGTACCAGGTTCCGTTCCTCTAATTCGCTGGTAAAACCAGTTCCTAACAAATTCATAAAACGTCTAAATTTGTCCAAACATTTTATAACACCATTAAAATTATATTTGTTACAAAATATAACGGTATAATTTATTAATAAACAAACGGATATTCTAATTAGTTATAATTATATGGTTATTCAGAGACACATCAAGTGTCGTTTGGGTTAGAAATATAAATGTACTTTATTTGTAAATGTAGATATTTTACAATTGGTGTAAAAAGACATATTTGTTCTACCTCAAAGGTATACAATAATTAATTATAGTAAATAAATAAGTATTAGGTATAACTAACTAAAGATTTCTGTCTTTTCAATAACATTAATAATATATTTTTCTTACTCAAGTTTCCAGTCAAATTATATCGCGTGAATTATTTAAAAAAAAAAGGTGTATGATTTTGACACCGGTTTAAACTTTTAATTTCTTTTAATTCGTTGTGAAGTATACAAAAAACTTCACAACGAATTCTTCTTCTTCTTCGAAACGTCTTCTGTTTACTTGTTAATTTATCAAAACATATTATACTCTTTCGCGATATCTACATTCACTTCATCCTAACCACCATCTTGACGTATAATCAATCCATGACTCACCATAACAGCATGCGTATCTCTTCCAATATACATCCAATATACATCAAGCAAGATAGCTCAATAAAGTGCTGACATACCGTGCATTAAAAAGCTCTTCCGACACAATGTGCTTCTAAAAAAGTCATTAAAATGTCTCGTGCGCGTGCGCAGGCATGCGGAAGATATCAGAGCGCAGGAAAAACAATGATAGGCTGTTGCAATTGTCTTTGTAAGGGAGAAACGAGCACTTTTCTAATGGGATATTCACACTTTATTGTGATATTATTATTATCTGTGGTTGAACTGAAAGTGCTTCTATATAATTTCATAAAATGTTTTTTGTTTAATAAACAAAAAATACATGCTTTTTGTAAATTTAGTTATCAAATTTAAATTTACCTGGAAGTAGACAATGAGTTCTTCTGCGATATTGTACATCTCCATATGCTACATAGATTTTTTTGTTGAATAACCTCTAATCAGTATTGAATATAATTAATAAGAGGCCGAGCGGGGTGAGTCATGGCGTATCACCCACATTAATGTACCTGGCGCGAGTGACAGTTACGCAGATATAACATCCTTCGTGTCCACAACATATCGCAAAAGTCGAGTGCATGTGGTCTATCCCTGTCACAAAGCTTATGATCCTCGGTACAGATCGGCATTCCAGGTGCGTTAATAGTGATAGTTGCATTATTCATGACAGACGCACCATGACGGCAATGGCACTCGTTCCGGAGAGCTATAAGTCTATAAGCAGGAGCCGCTGATCCGGTTTAGATTTCCTTTGCCTTTATTGTGGGGTTTATGGTCGCTACTGTTATCAGACGGAATCTTACGGATCAAGGTAAGTAATGCATAGAAAGGTAGACTACAAATTATTGAAATCCCATTCATTTAGCTTAGCAGATACGTACCACAAAAAATCTCTCTATCTATCATTGAAAAGTTGTAAAAAGGACCCCACAAAATATAAACAAAAGTAACTTTTATTATCTCGGAAATATATTTATGCGTGTAAATTGACTTTTTTGTCTTTTGGGCCATCTGACCATGTAGGAAAGACCTCAATGTTTAATAATTATGGAAGTGAAATTGGAAAGTTGTTGTTAATTTATTTACTTGCTATTATTATTTTATATGGGGCAAAATTTAATTTAATTGAATCTAATCATTCTAAAATATAGTTTCTGGTTTCTTTTCTAACCGAGCGAATACATAATTCCATTCAAATTCATCCATCTGTTGACTCAACGATTGCAGTCCTCTTAAAGTCTTTTTAACACCTACCAAAAACTGTTTGTTTATTTATTCACACCCATTTTCGTACGGACGTCTCCGGAAGCCGTACATCAGGTCATAACCGCCATGTTGTCAAGTCTTGGCTCACAAGTAATAAAGTGGTAGAGCATTAGCATCGAGGAGATGTCGGCGGAAGGGCGCGGCGGCACTGGACCAAACATAATTGTGTATTGTTTTAAGAAGGATGTTTGTAAGAGGTTGCTAGGATGAGCAATGGCGGGAGCGATTAATTCAGCCAAAATCAAGATAAACACACGCGTTTTATTTTTAAAATTAACGTAAAATTGATCATTTTTATCCAGCACTTAGAGCCATTGGGCTGAGTCCATTTTAACTTTTTAATTTTATTTTTGTCACTGTTTTGAAGACTACCTCAAATATATATAATATATAATGAACTGAGCAGGTTTACCATTTATTTTAATTAACAGAAGACTCATTTGGAAATATTGGCAATCGCGAACCGATAAACAAACCGCGATACAATGATCAAATAGTTTTCATTTAGAAACCAATCTCCGTTAATGGACATAAAATATCAAGATTACCGATGAATGGATAAACACACAATATTTTAATAAATAGTTATTGATTAACGGTTCATAAGATGTTATCTCAGAACTTAAAATACTGTAATGCAGTTAATTTTATTTTTTAAGCTATTATGTTTTAAAGACATCGTTAAGCTTTTTTGTCTGCGTTATTCTATTAACAGCACTTTAAAGCATTCTGAGTGAGCTGGGAAATAATGTTTATTAAGTGTTGCAAGGTTTAAAAACCTTGCATGTGTTGTACAGAAGGAGCTACCTTGCAACACGTGATTTATTGTGTTTAATCTTAAAATGATCATCAAATCTCAACACACGAACCTGTTGGTTATAAAAAACACGATATTTTTTTCCTCGAGTTAATTTACCGTAGATCTCGAAGCTCTACAACGTCACAAAATAATTCCGCTTTTCTTCAGTCAATGTAACCGCACCCGATAGTATAAACGGATCGCTACGCACGTATGTAATACAAGTCTGTTGATTGTCGTGAATTAGTATCGAGCAGTACGCATTACGATACGTTACGTCTTACGATTACTTACGAGCCGTGAAGTGGAACTTTGTCATCTACTGGTTAAACAATAGCACAGTGCATCTGGCGGATTGATTGCTACGAATGAAGTGAGTTCTGATTTTGAATAGGATTTCTTTTTCCAAGCAAAGTGTGACAAATTTAATAAAAAAACAAGAAATATAAACTTATCTATATCTGACATAGAACCGGTTCAAAAATTCTTTGAGCTCTTGAATTAAGGACCTCCACGCTAAAAAAGCTGAAAATAGGAGTACGGAATAATCGGTTTTCTCTGTAATGGTTGCACTTAAAAATTTCACAAAAAGATATGCTATTTAAGATTATATTAAGCGGAGTGTTGAATTGTTAAATTGTTGTTAAAATTTAGGAAAATATTGATTAAAAACTTGTGCCAAGTCAACTTACCTTACAAAGTAAAAATCTTTTTCTCATATTATTTTGATCAAATCAATTTGAGTATCGTACATGAAACAAGGCAAAACGTCTCTTGTCAGATTTCTTTTTTAAAAACCAAAAACAATCTTAGAAAAAAATCTATTTTCTAGTCTTAGTCTTCGCTCGTTACGAAATTGACTTAGTACGGCGTCTGCCGCAGTTTAGAACAAACATGTGCTACGTTTATAATTTTTCAAATCGTAATATTTATGAATGAGTCGTTATATAAATGTTATATCGACGTTCCTACGTATACTATCGAAATTGCCAAAATGACATTTTCATATTAAGTTTATTATCTATAACTTTATTTATCTGATATTAGTTTAAAAGAAGAATAGAGGCGAAATCAAAGGCAATAAATATAGTTAGTTTATTTCGTAGAATAGGGGTGTCCGTTTAGTAACGAAATATGTAAAAGCTATTTACCAATTGCCTTTGTACTAAGTGTAATGTCAGTTGTTTCTCGGTAAAAAATTAAATACTACTACTGCGAAAAGCTCATGTACTTTAATAAAAATACATTTTATATCAAATTAGTAAATAAAACACGGTTGCATAATTTGAGAATGCAATATAAAAAGAAGAGCGCAAAAATTAAAGGCCAAAAACGATGAACCAAACACCTTGTATATTATGGGAAATACGCTTTATTTAATACACTACACACAGAAGTTTTATTATATTTTACACAGTGAGTTTTTATTTTCATGTTAACCAGATAATGTTAATATATTTACCATAGACTAGAACTGCGCGGAGTTTCGCCCGCATCATACGTCGATAAAAAGTAGACAAATTTTCTTGTTCCACAATGTAATGTTACATTGTGGAACAAGAAAATTTGTCTACTGTTTTAGTTGTTGTTGTTTAGTTTTTCAACTCAACAACAACAACTCTTTACTTTCTGAAATTTGCAAGTCTAGAGGACTTTCCAGTTTGGGCATAATAAGTTGGTACACTTGCAATAGCTGCAAGTCACAGGAGAGAGTGAAGATTTAAATGAGTCGATCTCGTGTCAAGCAGCAGTTACATTACACATGCATGCACGCGCGTGTCGCATAGAGACGATGCGTCTAGACGAATAACTCAACTGTACAAGGCATGCAGCCAAGTCATTCAAAGAAAATCGGAACTTATTTGTTACATCAGCGTACCTCAGATGCCAATAGCTTAGTTCCAACGCTCATCCGTAACCTCAACTCACTTAATTCATGATTCGTAATGACATGCTTGTATTGCGTATTGAGACGAACCGAGAATGTTCAATAAAAAAGTGTAAATGTACGCAAGCTTATAAATTCGAAGTGCGCCGTCTTGAACTAAACAACAACAACTAAAACAGTAGAAAATTTTTTCACCAAAAAACAAAAACTTCAAGACGGCGCACTTCGAATTTATAAGCTTGCGTACATTTACACTTTTTTATTGAACATTCTCGGTTCGTCTCAATACGCAATGCATGCATGTCATTACGAATCATGAATTAAGTGCATGCAGCATGCATAATGTTAGTTAATTAAAGTGATTTAGATAGCCTTATGACTCTCATACATTAATTAAATTGATCCCCTTAAAGGAAACAGCTATAAAGAGAATGACCGCCGTTTTCCAGCGATATCATCGATATTAACTATAATTACTTATTATCTTGTCGTCGCGTCGATAAATGGTCATTTTGTTTGCAACAACCTGCTATGTATTGGAATAATTATTGGGTTCTTAATATAGCCAAGCTCATATAATATAACGGTACATAAACTATGTAACGACCGCTGTTCATCTACTACAGAAGATTTTTTATTAAACTGATGCAACAAAACAGAAGATCTTCTGTCTTCAATATTGATACTGATTGTATAGGTAGAACTGTAAGCCTATGATTTAAGCCTGCAATGGTGGTAGTTACACAAAAGACAGCCTTCCTACACAAATAGGCAGACAGCCTCGAATTATGTCGGGATAGAAGAGTTATAAACAAATACTAACACTTTTTTTTAAGACTTTGAAATTCGAGTCGTAACGCTGAGAAAATAAAGTTGATTATGTTTTAATCCCTGTAAATGAATCTTTGTAGTTTGTGAATGAAAGTAGTTTGTAAAGCCTGACAAACTTATTTGTGCGTTTGGTTGGGACGTCGCTGGCAATTGAAGAGATGTAAATGTACACCAAGATTCTTTGCAGAGCTTTTATTTCAGATTAGAGTCGTACACAAAAATAACTTTGTCATACTCTACGCGGGATATCTCGTTGCAGAGTTATTTAACCCGAGTGAGCTTAATGATACTCATTTGTGTAAACACTGCGCTCTTCTGAACGCAATCATTTTTATATGGCGACGGATTACAGCTTTTGAAAGGATTCAAATGAGAAATGGTTATAGACGTCAATTTGGTCGCTACTATTGAATTCCTAATTATTATATTTTTGTAACATTTGATATCAGTTTGCTGACACTAATTACGACACTAAGATTAAGATGCAAAGGCACTAAATCAGCGGCGCAATAAAATCATCGATCAAACAGATGACTTTGTATTATTTGCAGGACAACATTGGTAAACAAACTGAACCATAAATCCAATTTATCTTCTATCTCTATCTAAAAGGGGTCTTGATGTTGCACGACATTACTCCAGCCCACAAGAGTCGTGTTGTGTTGCCTGCTCTGCCCAAAATGGGCTTTTGTATTATCATTTATCCATCCTATCGTCCAGATCTGACCCCAACTGTACACCAGGATAAAAAAAACTTCAATAAAATAAATTTTGGAACGATAAAGAAGTAAACAAAAAAAAAATACCGTTTTTTCGGAGAAATTTTCAATATTATTGTGCAGGATTAAACGAGTTGATTGACCTATCTAAAAAGTATTAGGGTTGCAGGTGAATATATCGTAAAAGTAAAATGATATTTCATTTTTATTCACTGTTTTTTGGCGTTTTTTTCAAATTTGCGGAATGGAGGAGCCATTCCGCAAACTTGAAAACAACTCCTCGACCTATTGAATTCTCCTCTTTGCGTCGTTTGTCCTCAATGCTGAGGGTTTGTATAAAACAGTTTGTGATTGTTGCAGTGATGGTCTGAGGCCGCCTGCGTGTGGCCGCAGCGCTGCTGGAGGCGGCAGCTCGCGGCGAGGCGCTGATCCTGGCGAGTCTGCTGCGTGCGCACCACGACATCAACGTTACTGACGAGGTACCTACTATTACCTACTGAATAAACAGCTGGGAATGCTTTGATGGACTAGGAGATAACATGACTATCAAACTACGGGAAAACCAACAGTAGATGAATAGTAGTACGAAAGAATACAGAGCTTGCTACTTTCTACCAGCCATAGCCTAGGTTACGGATGAGCGTTAGTACTAAGCTATCGGCATCTGAGGTACGCTGATGAAACAAATAAGTTCAGATTTTCTTTGAATGACTTGACTGCATGCCTTGTATGAGTTATTCGTCTAGACGCATCGTCTCTATGCGACACGCGCGTGCATGCATGTGTAATGTAACTGCTGCTTGACACGAGATCGACTCATTTAAAGCTTCACTCTCTCCTGTGACTTGCAGCTATTGCAAGTGTACCAACTTATTATGACCAAAATGGAAAGTCCTCTAGACTTGCAAAGTTCAGAGGGTAGAAGTTGTCACCTAAACTTCTGTCTTAAATTATATTTTAAATAAAAGTATATAGGTAACTCTCATTAAAATCTCTTTTAGCTAGCTTAATCAGTTTATTTATTTATTTATTATTAAAGTTTCTACTCTACACTTTTGTTCACTATTCACAGTTGCTCGCTTTACCCAAAATAACAGGATACACTTTGTGTTAAACTTTTTTAAACAAGATTTATCTTGACAGAGTAAATGGATTAGGTGTCTTAAAAACATATAACAAATTCTTGTTCTCACCATCTTCTGATGGGCCCCTCCTACGCGCTTATAGGAATTACACACACATAGGCAACACGACGGCACGGTTGCTACAATGAAATTACAAATGACGTCAAATAAAATTGTAATATTATATTCGAAGGTTATATAATACATAAATATAAAATATATTTAAATGATAAATGGCGGCAGTATAATAAAGTTTAACGCGTTATTTCACCCAACAATGTCAGCTGCCATCCATTCTGCTCAGTAGCTCGTTCTACATCGAATCGGCACCCAACTGAGAACAAATTAATACCTCGCGAAATAACATGATCTACTCACACATTAAATCCAGTCCAAGCGCTCAGAAATAAGGCTTAAAATCGATTAACAGTCGGAGAAAGTTAATAAATCGTTTTATTTACAGCCTGTTCCCGTAGGCTCTCTATGGTTGTCCTTTAAGGAATTGATTAATAAATAATTAAAATGCATCGATATTTCTTTCAGTCGAGAACTATTTATCTACATAAGTCGCTACAGGCCGTATGAATATTAATTTGTATTAATCCGGGTGATTGTTATACAATAAAAGAAATAATACCAGTAATAATACAATGTATATTCAATAGAAATGCTATCGACTATCTTTTAACACTGGGACGCATGTCGCCGTTTTCAAATACCACTTTTTGTATTCCTGCAAACAAAATTATTCTTTTTGGCGATGACATTAAGACGACAATTCCTCAACTCGCACTTGTGTTCGATTAGACTCATGCGCTTGTATTCCTGCAAACAAAATTATTCTTTTTGCGATGACATTAAGACGACAATTCCTCAACTCGCACTTGTGTTTCACTAGACAGATGCGCGGCGACAAGATCACGCGTCTTTGACATTTCTATTGCCTTATTATTAAGATTTCTATGCTGCAGCCCCATTTAAAATGTTTGAGCCTGAGATAAGCGACAGTTATATTAAATTACTCGGAAAAGAATAATTCTATTCAGATTCAACTGTGAGTGTTTGTTCAATATTTAAGACTGTTCTCCTCTGTTAATTGCACTAGTACTTGCTTATAATATAAATAGTGTCTCAAGAAGTAGTTTCAACTGGGGGATCAATCTTGTTTTTAACCGACTTCAAAAAAAGGAGAAGGTTCTCAATTCGGTTTACTCGAAGACGCCTGGACCGATTTGAGAATTTCTTTTTTGTTTGAGAGGATATACTTGTCATGTGGTCCCTTTTTTTTCAAGTCACGTTCTGATGATGGGATCTTAGAGAAATCGAGGGCAACCCTTAAATTTAAAAGGCTTCTATATTGTTTTTTGTATATTATCTAAAACTACTTGGATATTTGCATCTAGTAATCAGCATTTTATGTTGCTGAGCTGATGCTGGAAGGTACAACTCCTCAACGGTTAGGAGTACGGGGATAATTTTTTAAATATAGGCTCCTTGGGGCCGTTTACTGTATTCTTTCAAGTTAGACACAGATGAGGCGAGACGTTGAATATTACTTATGTATATTTATAATATGAGGTCAAGATTTGATGATGGGATCCTAGAGAAATCATGAGTAAGCCTCAAATTTCAAAGGCTTCTATATTGTTTTTCGTATATTTCCTAAAACTACTTGGATATTTGCATTTTAAGTTGCTGAGCTGATGCTGGAAGGTACAACTCCTCAACGGTTAGGAGTATGGGGATTATTATTAATAAGTTTTCCGTCTCAAGTAACCGTCGTCTCCTCATTCGAGAAACATTCTTGCTCGGTCTACCCATCACTTAAAATTGTAAAATAAAATAATTTTTAACAAAAAAAAACCGACTTCAAAAAGTAGGTAAACTAAAAAGCAAAAAATAAATTTACTTCGCACAAAATAATACGTTTTTTCATTTAGTTAAATAGAAATTATTAAATAATTATTTTATAATTCTGAAGTCGGTGTCAAGTAAACAATAACTCTGTATAGATAATATCAATCTTTCTAACAACTATTTTCTGACTGAATCTTAGTTCTTAATTATCCGATTTACTTGGCATTCTGAATTGAATTGACTTCAGAATTATAAAATAATTATTTAATAATTTCTATTTAACTAAATGAAAAAACGTATTATTGTGTGCGAAGTAAATTTATTTTTTGCTTTTTAGTTTACTTACTTTTTTAGGGATCAATCTTGTTTTAGTTAAAACTTGTTGGGCAAATAATCATGGATGCAGTGCCATTGAATGTGACTGACATTGAATCACTGGCATTTCATTTGAACAATTAACTATAAAACAACTTACCCACTATGTACTGACATTGTACGTTTACGAGACTAATAAAACCAAAAAATAACAGCAACAAAGTTGTTAATTACTTGAATACTTCAATAATTACCGTTTCGCTTTAATCACCGAGTTATTATTGCACAAAAATGGCCGCCTTTGAATAACTGCTTGCAGTAATAAAACGTAAACAATAGTAATAGTCTATATATTATAATGCGTATAGAGCGTTTACAAGAGCAGTAATTGTATCCCACGGTGAACGGTGCACATCATCAATCAAATTACTCCACTCGTAAACTGGACTGAGTTTTTTGAACGCCTATTTTTCTAATAGGACAAGATTTTTCTTTGTTTATCTTAATAACCGTTGAGAATGCCGTGGTTCGATTAAGTGAATCAAAGATAGTAATTTGAGTGCTTAGTACAATCTCGCAAAAAGACATTAAAGTACAATTTATGACTGACTTCATAAAAAAGGAGGAGTTTCTTAATTCGAAAGTATTTTTGTTTTATGATTGCTCGCCGATTACTCGTAGACGCGACCGATTTTCATTAGGTCTCGATCTGATGATGGACGCCTAGAGAAATCGAGGGCAACGCTCAAATTTTAAATCTATATTGTTTTACGTATAACACCTAGAGCTTCTCAGATATTTGCATCTAGCAGTCAGCCTTTCATGTTTCTAAACTGATGCTGGAAGGTACAACTCCTCAAAAAGATTTTTTTCAATATTCTTTCAAGATGCTACACAGATGAGGCAAGATGTTGAATATTACTTAAGTACTTTTTAGTGCATTTTAGTTTTTTTTTTGTAAAATTATACTTTTTAACTCCACATTATTATTAACATTTATTTAATCATCCTTTAAATCTAGTAAGGGCGCCATTTCTATCATAAAAAATACTGATGATATAGGAACTAAGTCCAACACCGTACTCCCACGCGATTAGCTTATCTGAGATCTTAACTTTACATAATGTGTTTCTCTCGTTTCCTAACACGTTGGAATGAAGTAGCTGTGTAAAGTATTTGATATTAATAGTGGTCATCAATAAGTAATGAAGTAGCACTCAAATTATTAAACTAACTAGCTATCGGAGCTATTAAATTAATGACACCATTTTTAATTTGTACCTTTCTTCTTCCCGCCATTACTGTTTATATTGCCAGTGCAGTAGATAAATGCGTAGTTAATGTTATTTTGAAAAAAGAAACACCTTATTCACTGCAGAGGTTAATGGTACTTAACTAGTTAATTTTATTATAACCGACTTTAAAAAGGAGGATCTGTATTTGACCTGTATGTATGTAAGTAACTTTATAATTCGAAATTTTCTCGGCAACTACTGGTCCGGTTTCTATGCGATTTTTGGTATTTTATGGTTTAAGAAAGGTTCTAATTTATTATTCATCAGGATCTAATGCAAACTGTTTATCTTGTTTGCTAATATTCATGTAAATTGTAAGGTTTTAAGCAAATTTAATTCGCTATAATATTCGACCAATATTGTTGGGACAAGGCTTTGGATGTTCATGTCGACCTCCGTGGGTCTATTGTGATTAAACACATTGATTCGATACATAAGTATCGAAGTATACGTAAATATTTTATAATAAAATCGAAACAATTTACCATTTTCTGGCTGATTATAAACTTATTCAGAACTAAATATGTGGTTTTCATTTAGAGTTAAAGTAGTTTTCCTTTTTACCAACGCTCGTTCAATAAAAATATATATTTATATATTAAAAATATATTATATAAAGGCCGTATATATAGATTCCAAACAAAAAATATATGCAAGTACGACTTTGTTATCAGCTGTCACCTGTGAGCACAAGACCAAGGACGTCACAGCACGAGACTGGTGCCGGTGCTCCGGCGCGAGGAGTCCACATCATTAAAAATTAGTCCGCACTCTCCGGACCGGTTCTCTGTCCTCTTGTTTCGCACCATTTTCTTTTGTTGGACCGCGCTTATTTTATCTAGATTCTTTATTTTAGTGACAAAATAACTCTAGTTTCTGAACTGAACTCCTAAAAACTAAGATTTAAAAACAATTAACAAAACCTTTAATATAACATTCAAATATTTATTATAATTATGTCTTCTAGATGTTAACTATTCATTCATAGAATATCAGACGTTAAGCGGCGATCATAAACATATTTATTAAAATAATTTAAATAGTTTGAATATTAACCGCAGTAGTTTTTAGGTAGGCAAATTATATTTCATATTCAACTTTTAATGTATTCGGACACTATTTAAAATACATAAATCGTTATACATAATTTAAACCGATTAGTATTAAATGGTTTGAATCGAAATACAGCTGTTAATTTTCAACAGAACTATTCTGAACAACTGTTCTATTAATTTGCAAATCAGACTGTCAATTCTTATTTACGAAAAAATCTTAATTTCGAATTCGGGTGCCAAATGGGCCAGGAAGTTGATCTATAAAATATGTAGATATAAAAAAAATGCGAACATTCAAACTGCAACAAGACTTTTAAAACGTGGCGTCCAACTGATCCAACATTAAGTATACTTTATAGTATAGCCATAACCATTATTTATTTCTACCAATGTATTAAAACATTAAAATTTATAGAGCTTGTTAAAATTTAATATATATTTATATGAAATTTGCAAAAATAAGCAATAAAGATTGCATAAAATTATATGGTTCACATTATCATACGAATGTAAAGATTTCTTCGAAAATAACTTTTTTTTTTTGCAACCTTATAATTTAAAAATTATCATTTAACACATTTTCGAAATATGATGTACATTTCCTAGAAATTGTATACAATATCTGGCTTTCACACATATTCTGCAACATATTATATTTATTCATAGAAGCACATCTAACAAGACCATATTTCCCAGCGCATGTTTGATCGCTAGTATTAATAATATAGATCACGATTACCTTACTTTTGCTATTTTTATCGCGATCCATAGATCCGATTTCTATGGATCGCGATAAAAATAGCAAAAGTCTGAGATAGTCAACTGTTTTGTAGTCACCTGCGGAGGTTGTTAAGTGCCGTGCTATTGTCGGTCGCTTAAACGGTACGGCAGTATCTGGAGAGTGGCTCTTTTGCATTAATTAAGCGAAATAATGGTCATAGATAGATTGCATATATTCAGCTCAGCCAAAGTGCAGACTAAGCAGGCTAACGATCACTTTAATCATCTCTTTCGATCAAGGTTTCATTGCCAGCCCACTGTATCAATCACAAACTACTCGTAACACCCGCAAAATAATTGTATCTACATTCTTTATAAGAATGCTGCAATGTATGGCATATCTAAAACCTTAAAACTACAAACTTCATAAGCTTTTACACATCCCAGGATTCTGAAACCGATTGTTAACAGAATTTCAGTCATCTCAACTTAGAGAATGTGTCCTACATTATACATACGAAAGCAGATTTTAATTTTATATCAAAACTTTCCTATTTAACTATAAAATCTTAAATCAATTTAATACACAACTGGTATAATAATTATTTATCTAACGTTGCAAAACCTATTCAAAATGCGCCGTAAAATAACACGGTCCGTAATCTTTACGCTTAATCGTTAATAATCCATAGATTAACTTGTTGGTTTACGTTCCTACACGATCGTTATAAGCTATAATACAATATGAACAAATTGATTAAAACAACGATTAGTTTCGATGCTCGTTAAAAACAAGAGGAAGCTTATAATCTCTGAATATCGTTATTATTTTAGTTTGGCTGATTTATGACTCCACACCGTTCAAAAAGGCCATCGCTTGTTTCACAGTATAATCTGGTCAAACGTTATAATCTGTGGTATGAAGGTCATATTCCGAGGCAGGTGGAATGATGGTCCAAGGTAATGGCGTTATTAATCATCACACAACAAGTAGTCTGTAATTTAGAAATAAGTCCATTGCTAAATGGAGATACGCTTTTTGTACTCATGAACATGTTTTGGATATAATAAACGAGTAAAAAATCCATTGCCTCCATAATGGCCAAGATATGTAGAAATCGTCTGATCTTTTCAGAGCTACGGTATTTTACTTACTTAGTACCTTAAAGAAACAGTCTATCGTATCATAAACATTGTTTTTATATTACGAATAAACAGCGCTTAATTAGAAGACACAATTTTGATTGAGGCAATAACATTGAAAATTTAAATGACATTTTATAAAATCTTTGCCGCAGTATAATACTTTTTCTTTTTGAAATGCTTATTAATTTATATAACTTTACGCCACATACCTGGTTGTAACATTTAAATTCTTATTAATTGTTATTTCACATAAATAGCACGAACAATGTCACATACAGAACATTTTGCTGCCAAAAAAAGAGTATTTGACAGTCGTAAGTATATAGAGTGATATGGTTATTTACAAAAAATACCATTAGTTGAGGTATCTTCTATATAATGATGGAATGTTCTTGACATTACATTTTAATTTTCTATCTAAATTCACTTGCAATAACGTACTCAATCACAACGATAATTATTATAATGTTAATGTGAAGAAGACATGAATTCTCATAAAATTGCTCTAACCAATCGCTCGTAGCAAAAACTTGATGAGAAACGATGTGATATACTCGCCTTTTACTGTATAGATTTCCGTTTATTCAAACAGAAGGTTTAAATGAGAGCCTGGGTGCAGCAGTGAGTTACGAGCAGTGCTTCAAACAACAATACTATACATTGAAGAAAGACGTGGAGTATTTATGTCCGTGTGCATCACTGCAGTTGTTCCTCGCCACGACGCGAGCGACGCTGGGCTCCGACGACTCGTTTGTAACAATCGTCCCTTGTCCGCCATTCCTCGGCTCACGACTCCCGAGTACTCCCGACCACGCCGAGTGTCCATTGCGGGCAACACCATCTCTCGAGACAATTGCTTCTGAGAACTTTCAACGCAAATTCAACATTACACCAAGTCATTGGAGTCCATATTCCTTTGTGCAAACTCCCTAATTCTTTGTCTCGCAGACAACATTCCAGAGCCAGGCCTTCGTGAAATTGCGAAAACAAAATGCTGGTAATAATATGCAAAAATCTTAAGTATTTAAAATAAAATGTTTCCCAGTCAGTATCCCATGAAGTTCACAAAATGAGTACCATTTTGCATTCACCACGTACAGTTGTTTAGCCACTCCATGATTATCGTCATTTGTTGCATAACGGCTCCTGATGACAGCGCGGCGCATCTCCGCAATCATTGCGTGTTGATTACATACGCGTCTGGAGGAAGGCAATGATTTGTATACAAAGCACATTATTGTAATATAACAAAACCTCTAGCAGCTTAGCAGAGGTAGATGGGATAAAAATGGATAGAGAATAATTCTTATTTATTACAAAAAAATGCAATACTTTGTTGCTATTGATAGAAATAGAGAAATGGCGCACTGAACTGTTACCTAAATAAGTATTTTATTACTTACTGGTTCCAAACCATTTTATTCCTTAAGCTATATGACATATTTGTCGCTTCAAGGTTTCAAACATACAAAAGTAATCTTTCCCAAAACTGCATCTATTTATTATTCACTCTACTAGTAGGCGAGGCGCGGCGCTTCAATCTCACGAGTTTATTCAACAGAACAAAAGAATTAAACGCGCTCGGCCTAAGAAAATGGCCAACGTTTTAACTGCTCTCACCCGACGTCGTCCATCATTATAACCGCTCAGTTTTAATAATTACAAATCAAGATGGCCGCGTTGACATTTTTATAACCGCCTCAAAAGAATTTAATTCAAAATGCCGACGCATCAGTTAACGATCAATGCGATAAAATGAGAGCAAAAGTTTGATGTGCAAAGTATGATGATTGCTCAAAGACTTTGTGTCTGGGACATACACAGACTCTACATGGCATGTGTTACATGCACTGCACGTCTGCGGAAATATTGAAATACTTCTATTATTTAAAACTAAGAATTATTAAGCTTGTTGGTTCGGGTTACCAGTGTTGTTCCTGCCCATTATATTCAGTCATCATTAGGGATGATGAGATAGAGGTACATTGGATTAGATTTAGGCCACAATACAAATAAGTGCTTCAATAAATCTGCATAATTACGACATAAATTTATTAGATTTATCTATTAATTGCCTTCGTAATTAGATATCGTAGGTTTTTCCATTAACCAATCAACCTATTGTTTATTTATATTTTGCATCTGTTATTCTTTACAAAATCAGTAACCTAAAAATAACATAATTAATATGTAGAATTAGTAAATTACAGAAGGTCACCTACCAGCTAGCCATCTAAGAACAAGTATAATGACACATAATTTTGATTTTGCATCACACATGATTCAATTACAACACAACGCAATAAGTTGTTAGCCAATATCATGAGGGCCGGGCAGTTCTCACGGTCTCCTTCAACCTTCAATGTATTCATTACCTAAAATGAGTACAAAATCACAAAATACAGCATAGTTACCCTGCGTGTGACAGACTTAGTCATACCTATATTATTGCTACTCGTTACTATGCTGCCAATGGATCGTTATGTTAGATCAGAAATTAAACATAGAAGTCATACAAGCATGTTGGAAATTTACAATTCAGTTTTGTACTTTACTAACCTCTTTTCAAATGTGCAGTTGACAAAATAGGCACAAACAAACATCCATTGTAGTGTTTTAGGTATGATTTCTCTATAAAAACAAATAAAACCTTAATTTTATTAATGTTACAATCCGATTACGGAAGTATGAAAAAAGTACGGTTGAGTCTACACGCTAAAAATAAACGATGTCAAAATGCTGATCTTAAAGAAGTATTTCTGAGGCATATGAAAGTTAATTATTTTTAAATAAATAAGCTTTTTCATGATAAAAAACGAAATTTCAAAGCTGTTTATTTTAGTTTGAGTTACTTGTTGTGTGGCCTGTGTCACAATATAATCGGCTTATCCCTATGAATCTTACACAACGTAATGGATTATTGTTGTGCTGCGGTGGGAATTTACATGCCAAGTGATAGTTCCCCACAAACGCAAGAAAAACATCAATTGTTCTAACATCATTATTAAGACTTATCAAATATATTTATAACTATTATAATAAGGGATAGTAAAGGAAAAAATATGTACGACAAGCAGCGCACCCCTATGCTATTTTCCTACAATAGTAGTTGTCATATTTTCATCGTGACGACTGGTGTATGAATTAGAACACACTCTCTAAAACTGAAACTTTTATGTACACTAAGCATAATATATGTATTGGTCTCACACTTTTCCTTTCATCAATTAGTGAACAATGCTTTTCTTTTTTTTTGTTTTGTTTTTTATAATTCAGTGTGCAGTGAGCTTTACTGCTTTTGTTTCACATGGGTTGTAAGAAGATTAAAGCAATAAGCAAGAATTTCTCAAGCCTTTGGCATATTAGGAGTACTTAATCCTCGTTTTAAGGAGTGGTTAAGGGATTCAAACTGACGTGTGTTTGGACTAGTGTCGGATTAACGTCATTCGACTGGTGTCGGGTTAAATCATTTAAAAACATCTGCAGCAAAATGTGAGAGGGCTACGATTTAACGAGTTGGTAAACCAATAGACTGCTTGCCCGACGTACAGAAATCGAATCTAAGTTTGTTCTTAAATGTTTTTGAGACGATTTTTATAGTTTGATTGAATTAGGCCGTTTTTTTCAGCCTCGGTGCGTAGCTAATCACTGTGGACTGAAACGAGTGAATGTGAGTGCAAGGTGGTATTCACTAGAGTCATGAAATCTTTTTAACATAACAATCAATTTTGATAACTCAAAAGCTTCCTAAAAGCAGCAAAAGTTAAAGATATACTGGGTGGCGCAAAAGTACTGACACTAAAGAAAATACTTTTTTTTTTTTTATATGACATTTTCTGTCATTCTGTTGTTGAAAATTGTGTAGTGAACAAATGTAAAATACACTGAAAATAAACATGGACCGTTTTACTCCCCAAGAACGTGGAATAATTGTGTCAATGTTCTTACGGAATAATTCATCAGTGATAAGAACACAACGTGAATTTCGTCGACGATTTCCCCACCGTCCGGCACCGATTGGTCGCACAATTCGACGCTTTGCCACACGCCTTGAAGCAACTGGCTCAACATTGGATAGACCTAAGTCTGGGAGACCAAGAACAGGCCGTTCAGCTGAAAATATCGATGCTGTGCGCGAAGATGTGGAAGAGTGTCCAGAAACATCAACGAGGCGACGTGCCACGCAATTGGGCATTTCCAGACGGACCCTGCAGCGTATTTTGGTGAAAGACTTAAAGATGTTCCCGTATAAAACTCAAATGACTCATCAGCTGCTGCCTGCTGACCACCGAGCTCGTCTAGATTACTGCCAGCGCGTCATAAACCTCAACCTTGAAGAGGATGATTTTCCTTCAAAATTGGTTATGAGTGACGAAGCGCATTTCCATCTCTCAGGGCATGTCAATAAGCAGAATACTCGGTTCTGGGGCACTGATAATCCGCGCATTATTCAAGAAACACCTCTACACCCACTAAAAGTTACTGTATGGTGTGGCATCTGTGTTGACAGAGTGATCGGACCCTATTTTTTCGAAGACGCTGGAGGCAATGCGATAACTGTCACTGGAGAACGCTACAAAACCATGTTACGTGAGTTTTTGATACCCAGTTTGGACGAATTGGGGCTGGAGCACATCTGGTTTCAACAAGACGGCGCTACGGCACACACAGCGCGCGACACTATGGACTTAGTGAGGGACGCTTTTCCAGACCGAGTTATCTCTCGTTTTGGCGATTTGCCTTGGCCTGCAAGATCACCCGATCTGACCAGTCCAGACTTCTTTCTTTGGGGTTTTTTGAAATCTCGGGTGTATGTGAACAAGCCACAGACTCTCGCAGCTCTAAAAGAAAACATTCGTCAAGAAATAACGAACATATCGCAGGAAGTGTTACGGCAAGTTATGCAAAATGTCATAAATAGGGCTCAAATGTGTATCAACTCTGGAGGTCACCATTTAAAAGACATCATCTTTAAATCCTAATGGTACGAAATTTAATGGCACAAATATACATTTAAAAAAATCTAAATCTAGTTTTCTAATTTAGAAAAAATGTTATAGCTGAACCAAATAGGGTCTTTACTTTTGCGCCACCCGTTATAAACCAGATTTACCATTATTTTCAGCAATGTAACACTTCGTATGGAGGGACTCAGATAGAGAAACAATGGTGGTATATATGCTACAAGTTACGTTTGTGCCCCTTCGATATAAAACAGAAACGCACGAGTGCTTACTTCACCGTAAAAAAATATGTATAATGTGTTATTTTTGTGGTGATGTGAAATTATAAAAAAAAAATCAAAACCACTGCTAAGATAATTTTGTAAGTTCAAGCTTTATATTAACTAAAATAATATTAAAATGCAACTTGGAATACAAAGGCTCAGTGCATACGATCGATATAATGCATGTCTCGAGTATTATAGTATAGTGTATGCTTAGACAATTAAATAATACTAGTCATTATGAGGCGTCCCCCGCTGTCAATTGTGGTAGAGCGCCGCTCTTGAACTTCATATAAAACTAGTTGTCAAATCATAGATGCGCACAACAATCTACCCCCTCCTCTCCCCCGCGAGGATTGGTAGACTTATTTGCATAAGTTTTCTTTTATTTCCTCACCATATTGATTAAGTGATCTTTGAGTGTATGTAACCAATCAGGACATTTGTGTCCATGGCTTTATTTGCTTGCGGAATGTCACACTTGTGACTTCGCAAAGAATATTATTACATAGGGTTAAAAATATAATTTAAAATTTCACATCAGCTATTTTAAATCGCAAACGATTTATTTCCGCAGTGCGTGGATCTTAGTGTACCTACTTCTGTTGTTTAGGCGCAGACATCACGACAGGCTCTGAAAGTTAGATTTTGATGTAAAGACATTAAATTTTCCATACACTACATTGTACAACATACTTCAAAAAGAAGCCGTTTTTTATAAGGAAATAGGACGATTATCTACCGTCCGTTTTTCCACGAGCCCCTGCAGCTATCTAACACAGTAGTTAGTAGTATTTCCTGGCATGTAGCACAAATAAAAGCAATCAGTAATGGCAGCTGCGTGTGTCTGTCATTGGACAACTACACATCATGAAATGGTACATGGCAAGTACCATTGCTGACGATTGCAGCAATCAGCCCGAGGGAATGCAGCGATACCTTTAGTTACCAAGGAAATAAGACAACTCACTTCATTGCACCCTTGGATCATCGTATTTTTTTTTCTTGGCGGCTATTTTTTATTTTTTGTTATTTTATCGTATTATGTGCTTATTTACCTACAAACTGGCTCGTGGTCTAGCGGTATGATAAGCGATCGCTCACCGTGAGTTCTCGGGTTTGATGGACGGGTCCAGCAAAAGTTGGAAATGTTCTCAGTAGTAGCACAGAGTCTGGCCTTGTGACCGGCAGATGGCGATAGGCAAATCTAATAGGTGGAGGAAAATCTATTATCTATATATTTATGGAATAATATATTATTATCCTCTCGCCTCACCGAAAACGGTAGCTAAATAAACCACAACCTCCCGTAAAACAAGATAAAATCAAGTTTAAGAGTGTGTGTTATACTCGTAAAAATGCTGTAAAACCATCGTCTCACCGTCAAGAAATACCATACAGCATTCATTTCATTCCTCAAGGACTTCATTAGAGCATTCCGATGATCTCCCACAGCGATATCTCTGCACCGCTTCATGGCACTAACCCCCATCACCACCATTCATTATTCTCTGAATTAAGAGATCATAGCGGATTATGATCTCCACCAGCGATATTTTATGGCCGCACAAATAACTGGAATCACATTTTATGTGGTTTTAAATGACTAATACGGATTAAACTTTTATGGTAGCCTTCAGGTTTCATTCTACTTACTTAATTTATGGTTTCTAGAAAGTTGTGCTGTGAATTTAAGCATCTCATTCCCGCACTCTATATTACACCCACATCTATTTCTTATTTCTAAACCTCGATATTTTAGTTGTAGAGTTTTCTAAGCGGTAAAAAAAATTACACAGTCTAGGTAACGCTTAAGCCATTGCATAGTTTTTAGTGTAGTTTTAGTCAAATTAAGAAAGTCAACCTTTATGTAATATTAAAGTTGAAAAATTAAGAATCCAGCAGGACTCGAACCTGCACCTCTTGGGTATACGCCCCAAGTGCTTTGCCAATTCAGCTATGGATTCGCATGCTGCCGGACTCGAAATTTCTCAACTCTTTTGTGCCAGCCGAAGCTAGACGAACCATTACTTGGTTTTAGCGCCATCTATGCGTTACTTATTCACATAATCGCATACAGTACGTTTGAATTAAGATCAACTCATTACTGTCGAGAGATGACGCATTTTTATCAATACTTGTAATATTTAAAGCAAATTTTAGCTTTGCTATGCATTTATTTTTATGTAATATTAAAGTTGAAAAATTAAGAATCCAGCAGGACTCGAACCTGCACCTCTTGGGTATACGCCCCAAAGCACTTGGGGCGTATACCCAAGAGGTGCAGGTTCGAGTCCTGCTGGATTCTTAATTTTTCAACTTTAATATTACATAAAAATAAATGCATGGCAAAGCTAAAATTTGCTTTAAATATTACAAGTATTGATAAAAATGCGTCATCTCTCGACAGTAATGAGTTGATCTTAATTCAAACGTACTGTATGCGATTATGTGAATAAGTAACGCATAGATGGCGCTAAAACCAAGTAATGGTTCGTCTAGCTTCGGCTGGCACAAAAGAGTTGAGAAATTTCGAGTCCGGCAGCATGCGAATCCATAGCTGAATTGGCAAAGCACTTGGGGCGTATACCCAAGAGGTGCAGGTTCGAGTCCTGCTGGATTCTTAATTTTTCAACTTTAATATTACATAAAAATAAATGCATAGCAAAGCTAAAATTTGCTTTAAATATTACAAGTCAACCTTTGTTCTAATTTTCTCATTCATGGCAGTTTTTCGCATTATTTGGCAGTCCACATAAGTTTGCCAATCCAATGCAGTTTGCCTTTACTAACTGATGCTTGGTATGATTCCCAACCAGATGCTGGTCGATTTGAATAAGCCGGTAAATTGCTTTAGTTTTTGTAATTTCACAGATCAATAGGTCGAGTAATGATGGTGTCACATATCTTGTTATGGGAAAGTACCGATACCTGATTGTAGCAACTGGTATTTAGGATCAAAGGTGAGAAGAATGGAGGGAATTGGAAAACTTTCGATAAAGTACTTGTAAGGAAGGTTGTGCATATTTTCTAACTTGCGGGTACTGAGCAGAATAACGTTTGACGCCGGTAAAACTGCGCGGGTCTAGTTATTCTATATATTATTTGCCATAATTAACAATATGAATAAAGCTATATTATGTAGTTACTTTAACGGAATGAATTATTGAAAGATTATTTAGGTCAATGCTCGCAGGTCTAACGAGATTCTAAGCTGGGGACTAGGGTCAGAGGCTTGTATGTAGTACACCTGTAGCTGTGGAGTTATCAATAAAGAATTATATCGTATTGTATAGACGTGCAAAGCTATTTAAAGTAAAGATAGAAAGAAATAGCGCCACCCTTGCTGTAATGTGCACCCGGTCTGCACTGTCGAACCATTACACCAATTACACATGAACGACCGACGAACGAGTGTCTTATACAAACCTTTATACGGAACTATTTATAGCTCTAAGGCAATAATAAATATTTTCTATACAAAGTAAGAGCAGTCGTGTATTGGCGAATAAGGCCTTAAGTGGGCTGCCCATTCAAATTCAATAGAATTTATCAAAAGAGAGTGATCTAAATTGCAATCTCTATGGATTTTTTACTTCACGTTCAAGTTTTTTTTCTGCTGCACAAAATAATCACAGGACTTTGTAGCGGGCTACTCTTTGGGTCTGGGGCTAGTCTTGATAACATCGGTATGGCTATTCCGTAAAGGTGACTAATTTCCAGTCGATTTCGAAAGCAATTAATAATTTCGTTTGAAACCGGTTCATCTCGGATTTAGTGCATCCTTATTTCCATACAAATACGGTTGATAACTGCTTGGCAAAAAAATTGACAGCTTGCCAGTTACTATCCTCTTGCAGATTTGACAGCTTTACAGGCAAGTAACGCAATTTCTTATGTCAAAATCGGAAACTGGTCATGGAGCAGTTTCTCAGTGATTTCTTGTACTTTGGCGAGATAAAATAATGATATTTAAAAGGTTTTTTTACTTCAGATTAACGTTATACAACAAATCAATAACTGTTTAATACTAATGTATATCATAAAATACTAATTAAATACGTAATGCAATAGAATTTAGGTCATATTATTTTCAGTCATAGATCTCGAAATTTTTCATACGAAAACTTATAAATATGACAAGTAGCACGAATTATGCCAGTCTGGGATATAAAAAGCACTAAATGAAAATAATGTATCTTCAAAATATTGAAACATTAATATTATGTAGCTAGGTTGTAGGCTTCCTCTTTCTCGCCAAACTAAACAAATTTTAATGAATTCTGGCACACGGGTAAGTGCTTTTTATCGACGTAGTTCAAATCTAGTTACATACTTTAATAAAAAATGAAAACCTGATTCATTCCATTTCATGTATGGTGGAGACCTTTGCCCAACAATGGGACAATACAGGTTATGCACCAGATAATGTAACTACTTACATTCTGTATTCACGATTATTAATTTATTTGGAGTTTACATTTATAATTTCTTATGTACGTAACGTAGTGTCTATGTCTATGATAATTATGTGAGAGAAATAAGAATATAATAAAGAAAAATCAGAAGTTTTGAAAATTTTTATTATTTCACAGAATTTCAGGAACATTTCTTCTAATGTTCGCTGTTCTTGCACTTATGAAACTTAAGTCTAAAAAAATGTTTAGCTCTGAAATCACCCGCCGCTATCATCTTTATCATAATACTATTATAATATAGGTGTGCTATATTCGTGTATTGTACCTGAAAGACAAAAAACATTACAACACAAGTGAGAGATATTTTATGTAATTTCATCGTGTCACGGAGGACTAAGTAGAAATTATAACGCATACTCACTGTTTCTAGTACATAGCAGTAGCAAAGAGTTAAAATCACATTTATATATCGTTTTTATAGTTGTCTTAAAAGATTATCTTGAACTTTGATATATTTTGTTTTGTATTGAGGATAACTTTTTTTTCCATCACATCGCGTTCCATTCTTATTTTATTTAATTTTATGCACTCGTTTTACACTAAAGAGAAAATCTCTCCGAAAATACCTCTTACCATAATGACTTATATTGTGTTTGTTGTTATAATATGTACAATTTTCTTTTGATATAATCAGTTAAATAATTTGAGTTTTATTGTTTGAATTTGTTACTTTCTTTATTCAGTTTAAAGCTATTTATATGCTTTTTGTTGTAATGAAACGTTCCAATTTTCTTCAGCCAAAGACATTAGTTGCCACAGAGTAAAAATGCATTTTAGTAGGTGTCAACAAGAAGGTTTTATCAATACAAATAAATAAAATTGAATTGTCTGTTTTTATTTTAATGCCAAAATATTTATAGTTATTTGAACGATACTTATTTATAAAATCCAGTTTTAATTTATTTAGCTACCACGCAGACAAATCCGCGAATGAAAGTCAGTTCGTTAATTTTATTATTTTATTCTCGCGATCTACTGAATATTGAACTGATATTTGAGATTACGCTAAACGTCACGGGAGTGGAGCTGTAAGGTTTAATGCGGGTCAAAACGTGGGCGTAGCTATTACTAATATAATGAATTCCACGCAAACGAGGTGGCGGGAAAAGTAGTTAGGATGTTCAAGTTAAATATTGAAAGCCCAAAAACTAAATTTTTATGATTTTGTGTTTATACTCTTTATAGCTGGCGAAACCTCACGGTAAGCGGCCGCAAATTTCACCTCTGTTTTAATACTAAAAATATTTTTCTTTTTTTTTTTAAGTGGCAGTCAGCAATTTTATATTTTTCTGCAAAAATATATTTTTAAAAATGTAGAAGTCATATTTCACTCTTTACATCAATTTCAAATGTAGTTTAAAAAGTATTATTTTATTGTTAAATAGCTTCTGCCCGTGGCTTCGTCCCCGTTAATTTCGATATTTCTGAGTTATTATATCTTTCAAAATTGAAAAACCTGCCTAATTTACCCCCTTTGGGAGTTACATTTCGAAAAAATCTATCCCAAATTCATCTACAAAATTTATTTTATTTACTTGTAAGGAGCATAATTATTAACATAATTATACAGGCAGAGAAAATCCAAAAAATATGTTTCGGCTTCTACTGCTGTTCTAGTCTCCTCTTATTGATTTTTCTTAAATGTGTTCGACAGGCATTTATAATTTTAAATTTTATTATATCTATGGATTAGCTATTATTAATAAAACCATTAAACTTTTTATTACGGCTCAAGTGATTTCAACCACAGATAAAACATCATTAACTAATAGAGTGCGCGCCACAACTCAGTAAAAAACTGTAAAACAAAATAATTTTTACTTCTATTAAAACTATAACACAACAATAAAAGTGGATAAATTTGTATATTCCTCGTCCTATTAAATAAGAAATAATTTAATATCAGTTGATAATTTACAAATTGGTCATTTCCATTCAGTTTTGCCTATTGTCGTAAGCCATTATTAATAACACGCACTCTGATTTTTTGCTATTTCGAAATGAGTTTTTAAGCGTAAGTATTAATATCAGGCAAGTAACCAGGAGAGTAATCCGTGGTTTCGTTATGTCAAAAATGCATGTTTTGAGTGAAAGAATTACTAATTGACAGAAACTATTTGTTAAGAAACCAAAATCTCAAATAGCGAATAAGCCCACGGACTAATGATTTTGTAGTCATTTCTTCAAGATCTTTCAACACATTTTTCCCACAGGTTCCCACGGAATTCGCTTGACAAATAAAATAATTTTTAACAAAAAAAAACCGACTTCAAAAAGTAGGTAAACTAAAAAGCAAAACATAAATTTACTTCGCACAAAATAATACGTTTTTTCATTTAGTTAAATAGAAATTATTAAATAATTATTTTATAATTCTGAAGTCGGTGCCAAGTAAATCGGATAATTAAGAACTAATATTCAGTCAGAAAATAGTTGTTAGAAAGATTGATATTATCTATACAGATTTATTTTACGATTTTAAGTGATAGGTAGACCGAACAAGAATGTTTCTCGAATGAGCAGACGACGATTACTTGAGACGGAAAACTTATTAATAATAATCCCCGTACTCCTAACCGTTGAGGAGTTGTACCTTCCAGCATCAGCTCAGCAACTTAAAATACAAATATCCAAGTAGTTTTATGTAATATACGAAAAACAATATAGAAGCTTTGAAATTTGAGGGTTACCCATGATTTCTCTAGGATCCCATCATCAAATCATGACCTCATATTATGAATATACATAAGTAATATTCAACGTCTCGCCTCATCTGTGTATAACTTGAAAGAATACAGTAAACAGCCTCAAGGAGCCTGTATTTAAAGAATTATCCCCGTACTCCTAACCGTTAAGGAGTTGTGCCTTCCAGCATCAGCTCAGCAACATAAAATGCTGACTACTAGATGCAAATATCCGAGTAGCTTTAGATAATATACAAAAAACAATATAAAAGCCTTTTAAATTTGAGGGTTGCCCTCGATTTCTCTAAGATCCTATCATCAGAACGTGACTTAAAAAAATGGGACCACATGACAAGTATATCCTTTCAAACAAAAAAAGAATTTCTCAAATCGGTCCAGGCGTCTTCGAGTAATCGGCGAACAAACATAAAAAAAAAATAAAAAAAAAAAACATACAACCGAATTGAGAACTTCCTCCTTTTTTTGAAGTCGGTTAAAAAGAATATACATAAATAATCGGTCGATATATATCCATATCTGGCCGTGCCTTTAATGCTCTACTCCGGATCAAATCCACGCCTATCACCGTTGTTTTCGTAAATTGAACGATTACAGATAAAAACCTATCGATTGTTAGATCTAATAAGATTAAATTGTGGATAAGATTCATATTTATATGTATTTATATTTTATATTTATTTCTTTCATTTGCTGATTTGATTTCAATTCTACTACTTTCAAGTAATTACTCTTGGGACACCATCGGGGTCCTTATTCCCTTACTGAAATTACGATTTCTTAAGACAATAAGCTAGCCACTTTTATCATTGTGGAAAAAAAATACTCACCATAACGAAACTCACCGACGAAATAAATCTTTTATTAATTTGATAACTTTAAAACTACTATACCGTACGGAGTTCTAATGTTTCTTATCTTCGCCCTTAAGACCACAAAAATTTCGTTGAATCCTTATTTTTGGATCAAAGAAACTTGATCTGAAGCCGTATAACAGCGAATGCAATACACCACAAGACAAAGTTAGTGGTGTACCGTTTGGGGTTAGGCAGAGATGATATTACATACAGTAGTAACTGATACTATCTAATACAAAATTAATTAATCTAGGTAAAAACAAGCACTCTATTTATTTACCAGGTAGGAATAAAATGAAGTAGATTGAAATCTCGTTGAAGAATAAAACATCTTAGATTATGTAAGAAATAGCTAGCTAATAGTAACATTTAAATTTACTTAAGGGGTTTATAATGAAGACTTGTTGATTTTGCGCTTGAATATAGTTAGAAATACTTAGCAACAGCAATCTAAAACAATCCCTGAATAGCCATTGTCTTTATAACTTCAATAGACTACGACTACGAAGTAATTTGATGGGGGCCTTTTGCATCAGAGATAACAATATTTCCATAAATTCCATTGCTCCTGAAAGTTCTTTGGGCTAACTCTATGAAATTTTTACGCATCTAGTTAATCTTACAGCGTATTTACGCCACTTCTGAACCTCGGATGTACTTGAACTTTCTTACCCATCTTTTAAGCAATAACAATATTATTGCCCAAAGGATTTTTAAGTAATTTAATGTCTTAAAAATTCGGTGACATACTTTTGAATACAATTAGGGTTGATAAAACAAATACACAATTTCATTATGTAGGGCAGTTTGGATAAATTTTGTAACTAGAGTCAACTCATTCACCGATAAATCAGTCACTAGAGCTCACGACTTTGCTGTTTCTCTCAATTAGGTCGTACGATTTTACAGAATATTCTATAACTTTGTAATTCAGTCTATATTCTAAATAAAAGGGGCAAAAAGCACTTCCATTTATTTCTAAACATGTACATATTGCCTTTCAAAACTATGGACAGCGGCTTTAGCTAAGGTCATGTACTGGGGCACCCACAGATATAGATCTACATAGATAACGCAGATGCATGTACTTCGCGTGTCTCAACCCCGACCAAGTGTCGAGGTTGGTCGCCTCTAACTTCAGTCCACGCACGTCTTTTGTCAGAGAAAATCATAGCGGACGGCTCCAGTTGAACGTACTGGGCGGATTGGCATCGGCGGCATCGGTGTCTTTGAACAGTTTGGATTTCGCGTCACTAAATTTCGGCTGTGACGTCACAAAAGGTATTAAAAAGTCGGCACGCTTGGTGTCAATACAAATCGTGATACTTGCGTTATCTATGTAGATCTATATCTGTGGGGGCACCTATAATGGCTGCTCATTGCTCCAAGCCTGCATTTATTTAAGTATTTTGTATGAAAAACTAGTTGTGTACCTCCATTTATTCTACCTTCCTTGAAACTCTGTCCATTACTAAGAAAGAAATAAAACAGAACTTTCTTCATGAAACATATTCATTGCTGGTCGAACTAAAACGTATGTGAAATGGTTATGTATTATTGAAGATAGGTCGCTGATACAATTATGCCTTGGGGTTCGTATACTCTCTCGTCTGTAGTGTCTGACACAAGAATGGATTTTGTTAAGTTACATGCGAAGTCAATATAAAGTCAATTAAGAACAAATTTGAGGGTACTGATGATGATCCATCTCTTTTGATTTCATTTAAATGCACATTAACATAAATCATATTTAATAAGACACACTTTTTATCCTTAAAGTTATTGCTTATCTTCATCTAATCTTTTTTTAATTCAACCAAGCTCAAAAATGTCGTTACTTGTAATATATAATATTATACAGCATGTTCAACATAAGCGTATGCTTTATCATTCAGAAAATATGTATCAAAGGACCCACTTTTTTGTTTAATATCTACATAATCTTTGATCCGTGCCTTATTACGAAGCGACAAGTACAATTATTATTATTGTTGGGACAAGGCTTTGCACCCAAAGCCTTGTCCCAACGTCGACCTTCGTGCGTCTATTGTGATTGCAGCCGCGTTATAGACTCTCCTTTAGGCCAATAGCCTCCTTAAATTGAAGGAGTCGGCCGATCGGGAGTGACTTGACACCATCCGGATCCAAGATATGGCGTCCTAGAATGATGCTTCGTCTATGGATCAGTGGCTCGCAGTCGCAAAAGAGGTGCAGCGGTGTTTTCGGTTCCTTTTTAACCGACTTCAAAAAAAGGAGGAGGTTCTCAATTCGGTTGTATTTTTTTTTTTTTTTTTTTTTTTATGTTTGTTCACCGATTACTCGAAGACGCCTGGACCGATTTGAGAAATTCTTTTTTTGTTTGATAGGATATACTTGTCATGTGGTCCCATTTTTTTCCAGTCACGTTCTGATGATGGGATCCTAGAGAAATCGAGGGCAACTCTCAAATTTAAAAGGCTTTTATATTGTTTTTTGTATATTATCTAAAGCTACTTGGATATTTGCATCTAGTAGCCAGCATTTTATGTTGCTGAGCTGATGCTGGAAGGTACAACTCCTCAACGGTTAGGATTACGGGGATAATTCTTTAAATATAGGCTCCTTGAGGCCGTTTACTGTATTCTTTCAAGTTATACACAGATGAGGCGAGACGTTGAATATTACTTATGTATATTCATAATATGAGGTCATGATTTAATGATGGGATCCTAGAGAAATCATGGGTCAATCAAGCTTCTATATTGTGTTTCGTATATTACCTAAAACTACTTGGTATTTGCATTTTAAGTTGCAGAGCTGATGCTGGAAGGTACAACTCCTCAACGGTTAGGAGTACGGGGATTATTATTAATAAGTTTTCCGTCTCAAGTAACCGTCGTCTCCTCATTCGAGAAACATTCTTGCTCGGTCTACCCATCACTTAAAATCGTAAAATAAAATAATTTTTAACAAAAAAAAAAACCGACTTCAAAAAGTAGGTAATCTAAAAAGCATAAAATAAATTTACTTCGCACAAATAATACGTTTTTTCATTTAGTTAAATAGAAATTATTAAATAATTATTTTATAATTCTGAAGTCGGTGCCAAGTAACCAATAACTAGATAATAAGTATAAATCTTTCTAACAACTATTTTCTGACTCAATATTAGTTCTTAATTATCCGATTTACTTGGCACCGACTTCAGAATTATAAAATAATTATTTAATAATTTCTATTTAACTAAATGAAAAAACGTATTATTTGTGCGAAGTAAATTTATTTTATGCTTTTTAGATTACCTACTTTTTGAAGTCGGTTTTTTTTTTTTACAGAATCTCCATGAATGAAACGTTTCAAGGCAATGTTTCTTATTCAACACCTTAATATATATATATTATGATGATCCTCATGAGATGATGGGCAGAAAATTTAAAATTAATACCATACCCACAATTCTGGCTGCATACCTCAGTAATTACATCAGCCGAGAATGGAACCCCTAATTTCCCCCAATTATGTAATAATAGTGAAGAAATAATGTTTCAAATGTGTGCAGTCATGCTCTGTAATGTTATTGTTAATAGTAGAAACTTGTCCGGAAGAGATAGGGCTAATCATTCAATTAATACTGTTACTCAATGGTATGTTTCAGTAGTTTGTTTGAGAGAACATTAGTATAATACGGTATGTAGTGTAAAAAGTGGAGATTGTAATGCTCCGTATTAAGTAATATTCAATAGAAAACTACGTCTTTCAGATAAATGTTATGTTATGGCTTACGATTTAACTACACACTTTGCTGTCAGGGCGTGTCCGTCATTAATAAAATTAATCTATATCCCAGTTCATAATCGACACTCGCATTACCGTACAAATTGATAGCCAAGCCACAGATTACACACACGTCTGGCTGCGTGTTTGTAAACTAGTGACAACTAACCGAGTGTGTATGGCAATCAGGAAAACTATCATTTTGCTATAACCAGTTTTATTCAGGTGCAAGTGTATGTAAGTGTGGTACCAACTGAGATTTGACTTTTTGTGACTAAAATGTAAAAATAACTTTCAAATTCGTCCTCAACCTGGGTATTGCTATTATCTGTATTAATAATTATTAAAATTACTGTAGAACATATTACTAGTAATCATTGCGTGAAAAAAAAAGCGCCAGATATAATATTATCTTATAAAAAGAAGATAGAAATAAAAAATAAACCAAAAAATAAAACAGAGATAATAAGATACTTTAACACCACCCGTAGCCGCAGGATATAAACTTCAACAAAACGCATCTACTTTTCTCGGACCATCGAGAAATGTCGAGTTCTTTGAAAATTTCATATTCTGGGAATGAGGGGTGATTTTTACTAAACTAGTTCACTGTTTGCTGATGATCTTGGTAAGCCTATTTGGTAAACTATCAATAACTTTATCAGGAACTGGAAAAATTATGGTTTCTACCCAGTTTAAACTGAACAAGTTTATTTGTCAGTTAACACTACAAATTGGACATTAAATCTTTCACATTGGTTTACTTAGTGCCAGTTGAGTCATAGTATTTTTGTCAAAGCCAAAATAATATACATATCACTTCATATAATATACTACCATACTTGATGGCAAGTTGTACGTAAAGCGATGTTGTGTTCCTTTCACAAGCAGATAATAGCAACCCCACTGAGAGAAACAACAAGAGGAGGCTTCACAAATGTATCACCTTTAATCTTTCCATTCAGCATTGTTGTTTTATGAAACAATCCACACTGAACTGCAATGAAACACAATGCGCTCTGCTTTCCTTGCAAAGGTTTATAGGCATGCAGATCTGTATCAATGTAACCTCAAAGTAATTGTTTATTTTGTGCATCATCCTGAAATGTTAACACAGTGCGACAGAAAATTAGACAGCGTAGTCTATGTGCAACATAAATTTGATTAAATTATGGTAGACTGCTAATCTGATACGTGTGCACAATGCATTCAAATCTTAATATTCTAGAAATATTAAAAAATCCCCTGTCTGCTGTTATATTATAATTCATTATACCATTATTCGAATCATTATTTGAATGTCAAATGCTTAAGGATTGCCTAAAAACACGCAATATTATATTCTGGAAATATTCGCATACTTCAACCATTTCACTATCGTGTACCACAGCAAACATTACTGTTGGTGGCACAATAGTGTTCTGTTTCACACGATATTAATAAAATACAGACGTGCCGGAGGTAACAGTTACGAGTACAATTTGCTGTGAACGATGCACTTATTGATATGGAGCTACATAAACGTTAAATTATATCGACTGGCACGTATATATCAATAAATTGGGTGTAGATATATGTTTAAAATATTAATTTGTGGTACTCAAAGATGTTATTTGTGTCTATCTCCCAATAAATATATAAAAAAATACTGTTACTTGCTCACCTTAAGCTAGTATAAAAGACATCAACGCGTGCATGCCTTTTCAATTATATTATAATATCAATATTATTATTATGTTCAAAAAACTATTACACTCTATTATGCAACATCTAATGTGATTAGTGTAGGTAATAGTATGTACTTCCTTAACACATACAGTGAATACCATTCATAGTCCTTCACGATTTCTTTCGAAACAAATTAAATAAATAAATAAAATTAAATCAACCAACTTCAAAACACCTTAAACAAGCATTAAATAACGCAAAAAGTTGGTTAAATACTTCTTGACGTCTGTACTGATTGATCATTTTCTTCCAATTATTTATTAGCACTGGCTTTAAGAACTATAAAAAAATCGTAGTAGAATTGAGAACCTCCTCCTTTTTGGAAGTCAGGTAAAAATGACTGTCTCGTCGTGTGCAGACACTAATTATTGTGTTAATTACATATATTTTCTAGGTTTCCTAGTTGGAAATGGTTATTCTGCTGTTAAACGAACGAAATTCAAGTGATTGTGGTATATTACAACTGTTTATGGGTAACGGCTCATGGGGCTCAGAATTTGCTACTAATCCTATTACTATTTAATTGAATGAGCAAACTGTATACATGTTAATGGCAGAATTGCATTATCTTTACGATACCCAACATGGTTTATGCATGAAGAGATTACTAAACACCAGTTACGTGCGTAACTGCTCGTATAATCACATTCTTCAATCAATCAGCAAACGTTACATCGCTTACAATCAGCGGACTAACCGCTTTATGATGACGTCTCCTTGCTAATGTTAGGTATATCACTAACATATTTGATGTAATGCAACTATCGCGTGTGACTTATAAGCGCCATATAAGCAACTCCTTAAGTAAGGTCTCAGATCAATCACATAATGAATCTAATCTGAAACGGATAGTACAGTTTAAAATGTATTTATGTAAAATAAGGCTTAATTTAATACAAGTAGGTTCATATTAACAAATTTTACAAAACAGCTCATTTTTGTGTCAATCTCAAAAAAAACAACAAATGCAATGCAATGAACAACCGCAAATATCCATTCTATTATGTCCATCCTAAGGTTGCCTGGAAGAGATCGCCTCAAGCGATAAGCCCGACTTTTCTACGTTAAAGTTTTAAGTACCTAATTCTTTGTATGTTTGTTACAAATTTGATGTGCAAATAAAGTTTTCTCTATCTATATATCTATCTTTGCAGGTGGTTAAAAGCCTGCGGATCGCCTGTTTGCCTTATAAATATGTATGTAAAACCTTCGTTTTATTTCAGCGCGTACTCTGGTATAATATACGGCATACACATCGGGCGATAACCAGTGGTTGCGATAACATCGGTTGCTATCGGTATATCGACACGTTTATCGTAACATGTAGCGTCGCGCCATCCACCAATCCTATCCACACATCTTGCTATATACTGCTTGCTATTCTAATATTACTTTATGTCAGTAGTAGTCTTGTTTTCTTTGAGTTATCTATCTAGGCCTAGCGAGATACCTTCCGGCATCCAACATCAGACCATGAACATCAATTGTCCTGCAAGTTCTCACTGAGACAAATCTAATGAGCCTAAGAACGATTGGTTATCTATGTGAGCCAGTACTAGAAAACCCCGTGCAGCCCCTCAATATTGACTTATAAGTACATTAGGTACGCCTTATCGAATTGAATCAAGCTTTAAGATTTTTTATATCAAGCTTACACTGGGGTGGCCTTTGTCTGATGGTACCTTCGTCTTCGTATTAATCTATAGAACTATGCCGAAATTTTACTGATGAACTTTATACTGGTGGAATAATGATTCACTTTTAATATTGCATTCAAAACCTTTTTTTTGCCATTGTATAAATTGAATACCACTATAAAAATGACTTTATTAACAACCTTATGTGTAGAACAATACGGTTGTATATCAAACGATTGTTCGTTATAATTATATTACAGATAGTGAGTTTGTATTCAGATTCGGTTTGGTATTTGTGACATCTCTATAGTAAGGCTGTTATTTGTTTGTTTGTTTGTATCGTGATGAATGAGCGTACTCCTCCCCGCAAGCATAGGAATGTTCAGTAAAGTACATTATATTATCCAACGTAGCAGAAACAAAATATTTTTTCGGTTACTTTTGTATAATAATACTTGATTTTTAGCTTTTCGGCGAATCGGAATGCCGTTTAGAAGCTAGGAATAACCCGGTTTATTCAGTGAAGAAATAGTGCAGCTTTCTTGTGCTGTAGAAAATATCCCTGGCTGTTTCTCTATCAAAGAAAAAGTGAATTTTGGACTTTCTTTTATCTTTAACATATTGATTTCGCCCGACAAGGAGCATTTCCTTTGAACATTTTGCGGTCCATATGGCTGCCGAGAGCTGGCTTATATTTATACTTTTACGCGTAAAATCTGGAAATCATTCGATCAATATTATTTTCTTTTACTGGGTTTGAACTAGTATTATTTAAGTAAATCCGTTTTTTTAACACACACATTTTTTGTTGTCGATAAAATGTCAGAAAAATACATTTTAGTTTATCTGTTATTTTAAAATTTTCGTTATACTGTATTATGCATTCATATTTATATTTAGGAATGTTATTAGACTGTACCAATCACAATATCTATACTCATAATGGCAGAACGTGCTATGGGCTTAATATTATACCAACATATTTGTATAATAAATACATATATTTTATATTTGTATAATATGCTCACCAAATCAGTTGCAACAGTATGTATAAAACTAGCATTCGCCCATATCGATAAACGTCATCATCCACCTCCCATTGATACATTCCAGCCAATACACGTATTTTTACATTGTACACTTTAATATTTACATTATTAGTTGCGTATATTAAACACAAAAAATATTAAAGAAAAACTCCAATCCCTATATGTTTTATGACAGTCTTTTTATTTCTTTTATACCGTCGCAACTCTATGGATCGTAACGGCCAGTATTTTTAAAGCTCACAACAAGCAGTTTATATTATATTAAAATAAAGTATGAATGCATCTAAGGATGAATTTCGGATAACATATATGTATGCAATTTAATTTTTCATATTAAGTAAATACAAATTGTCCCTTTTGTAAGTTTTTTAAATTGTTTTAAGATTCCATAACAATTTTCTACCAAATACAAGTAGTTATTATTCAGTAGGCAATTTCTTTTTCAATCCAAAACTAAGCACAATAATATAAACTTTCTCCTATAGAATATCGATAAAAGGCGTGGGTGTACAATATAAAATATTATTATTTTATATAATTTGATACAAGATTTATAAATGGATAACAAAAATCACAATCACAAATCTCCCAATGATTTACTTTTGTATTTGTTGCAAGTCCATTTCCATACAAAACACCATTTCAAACGCGAGCTTTCTCATAGAAAGTGTTTTATAGCTCCGACAGATAAAGCATCATACATTTGGACTGTATAATGTATATCCCGGACTAGCACGATTTCAACTAGATAACTGAAAGTTTCATACATATTAATTAAAGTCAATATTAAATAATAGGAAATCCTTGATCTCCAAATGCACACAAATCACAGCTTCGGTGGTCGATGGTTGAGGTAATCGGTAAATATGACTGACAGGTCTCTGGTTACCAACCTTCTTGTTGTCCATGGGGTTGCCACCGCGGGCATGCAGGTTACCTGTCAGATTAATTAAAACTACTAGTCGAGGTGATTCCTTTGAGATTTGGATCAAATATCTTATTTACTGACCTTTTATGGGTTTCGGTAAACTGAGGAGAAATTGAATGCGTTAATAAAGGATGAACTTTTATCAAAAGTATTAGTTATCATCGACTTGAAAAATTACACAACTTTTTTTATTTTCATTTAATATTTTTTTAATATGTACTTTAATTCGTACATTATGTACTTACATTTATTTTTATTTATTTTGATTTGATGGTATTAAACCTTTTTCATGTCAATTTCACTGCCATTGAAGTTTGTATTTTACAAACTTTTTTTGTAATATACCTCATATTTTTGACAATATCACGCAGAATATTACTTTACTATTGCAACGTAACCTCTTTGTTAAGCTTAATACCTTATATCATAGAGTACATAAAAAAAGCAGGAGAGAATGTCACTTATAAAATGATGGAAGCACCAAAATGGCGGCGGTCTGTTTATGTGTGCGTGTGTTAGGGGATACCAGCCATGAGAAATATTACCCACATTTTTACAATAATTTAAATAAATATTTTAGAGGTTTAGTTCTTATATTTTTTTATTTGCTGCTTTTTACCATCAAACATGATATAGGTAGTTTTATACTACCGTGGCCAAAAACCAAACAATATAAAACAACTTTATGTTTGAATTTCGAAACAAAGTTGATTTTATATTTCTAGCAGTCGATGCGGGCCTGCAGCTGGAAGTTGTTTGTTTTTATTAAGGGAATATGTACAAAATTCGTTGCTCTGGGCACTCCTGACGCAAGGCAGCGAAGATGCTTTAGTGCAGCTACCCAGTTTTTGGAAAATATTTTAAAATTACGACTCCTGCGGCGCTTCCTGATTCTTAGATGGTGAAGATGCTTTAGTGATATACAGGGTGTCCCAGTTTAGGACCTGGAGCCGAACTCGGATAGTAGGATAAGTTATGGCAGTTATCAAAAAAATAAAAAACAAAAATTCTTCATTACATAACCTATCAGAAAGTGCTTGAAAACGTCAACAAAATCTACAAATCAAATATAATATCTAAGTTAAACTAAACCAACAATCACGAAGCTTAGATTCACTTACATCCGATTTTTAATATTTCACGTAAATTTTGGCAAATAAAAAAAAAATAAAAAAGATAATAATAAACTAAACTAAGAAATAAAAAGTTTTAGATTAAAGTACTGTTATTTATTAATTTAATACTTTATTTAAAACAATATACTATTGTTTTACCTTTTTTGGTACGGCAAAGCTGACAATGCGAATAAGTCCACCTTTTGTTTTATATAAATCAATTTCCTCGAAGTGTATACTGTGTAGACTACACTATATTTTGATGGATACCAACTGTTATCATTTCTGCAGTTTCTAATTATTTTTATCCAATAATTTTTTCATGCGTCGTTTGCAGCAGGAAATCTATAAAACATAGAATAATAATTTATACTAAATGTATTTAATACTTTACTAAAAAACTATACTACTAAAAAATATTTACCCAAATTCAGGGTAAATGAAAATATTTATTGACTGTCAACACTGATAGTTTTGGTATATTTTTTTACGAAAACGATATAATTTCGGCAATAAGCTGAATATATTACTTGCTTACCTATGAAAAGTGATCTCCTGGTTTTTTTTTGTCGAGGCGCTATGGTTTCGGCAGCTTTTCACAACACAAGACGGCATTTTTAATTATTTTACGTGAACATCCGAGCAACAGCACAGTCCAAAGCGTAATGGCGGGCGATTGACTTACTATTGTGTCAATGTGTGTGTTCTGTGTGTACGTGTGACTTACTATGGGTGCTTCAGTAAGTGTTTCAAGAGACTCAGTCCTGCCTTTTTTTATGTAGTCAATGCCTTATATGATTACTTCACGTTTGTTCTTTCTTCGTAAAAGTAATATGGTAATCGCTGGGGTTCGAAACTTAATATTTTATCTCTCATATCACTAATTGATGTAATGAATTCATTGGTTTTACTAATTAAATAATTAAGCATCAAACGCAGCGCGGTGGGATCGCAGCGGGTGAGATGGTGATGTTATTTAGTACTTTTGATAGTCTTTCACTGCCATCTCCGCCGTTAGAATGTAACACTCATATAATTATGTTCCAGATAAAGTCAAGTTTCTAGGCGGCTCAAGTGAACTGCGAAAATGCGTTCAGTCTCAGTCGTTCTCACGCTTTACGTATTGTGTGATCATTTTCCCAGCTCACCTTAGCCGCCTAAAAACTTGACTCTATACTAAGAACACTGCCTAATCAATGATCACTACATTGCAAAACTCAATCGTCACAGATCTCGTAGAGTGGTGTAAGCTTTGAAGAGATTGTAGAGATCTTGAATACGTCCGGTGCACGTGTCGTGTCGATATAATGATAACTGGCAGTGTGGATGAATGAAAGTGAGATTTTTCTGTGTTTTATATATGTCGAAGTTTGAGTAGGTACTCAAATTCGAAAAATACTTTATGTAGAACAGTTTGTATCGTATTTATTAGTTTTATTTTGGTAACAACTGCTATTTTTTTCAATACGTTAATTTCTCAATATCTTGTTTTTCTTTACTGTTCTAACTAAAAAGCATTATTAACGCCACACTGGATTTTGGGTATTATTTTATGTTGAAATACGTCGGGCTTTCAATTGCGACCCTTATATTAAACTTTTTGATACTGGCCTATTGCGTTCATAAAAAAAGTTGAGATGCTATTCAAGTTTAATTTTAATAGCTTCTTCTCAAATATATGGCTATAAGTGTTTTTTTGACAATATCAGCCAGCATGTTCTCAATTAATTATATAATTTTAATATAAACTTTTTAGATTCCCATTTTCCAAAAGGTCTGACGTGAATATAGTATTCAATCTTGCAAAAAAAAACTAACTATAGGTTAGTTAGTTAGTTTTATTTTAAAAATATGTTTATTTTTAAATTATACTAACTTGAGTTGAATATTATAGCGATATTTTAAGGAGATAAGCTATTGTTATTTTAGGACCTTTTCACCCTTGAAAAGGTCCAAATTGAGTTCAGGAGTTTTAAAGTGAAAAAGGTTGTGTCCCTACACAACCTTTTTCACTTTAAAACTCCTGAACTCAATTTGGAACTCCCAAATTTAAAACTACTCCATTTGTTTTTCACTCGTGCTATTCAAGTGAAAAACTATGCACTGTACCGTTTGTTAGCCGTACATAAATGGGTAGTTTATTCCAGCACATAACGAATGCGCTATATGTATCGATAGCACTTTGTGTAACAGCTAACAGTAGTGGTAAGCAAGAACGGTAATAGTCCGCGACATCGTGTGCCATTCGGTGGTAAAAAATGTGGCCACAAACTATTACGATAATGACGGCAGTGACCACGACCACCGGTGACCACTGTTGCCACTAAATCACTCATGGTCTGTTCACATTGTGGTTTTTTAAATTCGCGGGTTAAAGCTACAAAGCTTTATCTGGCATTATTTATTTACTATTTCTGTGACGAGACATTTTAAAATAATGCCTTTAATTAACAATGCCAACATTTTTATTAAGTCTATAAACGTGTGTGATTAATGACCTTATTGTCGGCTTTTTTTAGGTAGACACTACACCTGTAGAGTACGTGAGCTGGAGCCTAAGCGATTTCTTCAGAAAGTTGTTTAGAGTACGAATTTCAGGAGTAAACATACTAAAAGTCTCCACGTCAAGGACGTGAGCCGGAGTAGGAGAAGGCAGGGAAAGATCAAAACAGTGAATCGCAGAGAAAAAAAATATTCTATGTAATAAAAGCTCATACAATTTTCTCCTATCTGAAGAAATCGCTTAGACCTCAGCTCACACACTCTACAAACCTTTTTTCCGTTGGACTCAAAGTTATTTTGCGCATCTGTTTGTCAGTGAATTTAAAACCTGATCAGATCTATTGCTATGTTATTTCTGCTTCTTTTGAAATGAGACTTCGACGAGTTCAGTCCCATACAACTATGACGTCATTAAATTCTCATATTCAATAGTAAATTTTTGTGATAGACCTTGCATAACTTATAAAATATAATTCTTATACGAAAGAGACATTCCATGTTGAGAAATCATATTATTAAGGTATGAAACCACCCACCTATTTACCATATATATAATTTTAACACGTATGGTGGCGTAACCTAATCGTCGAGCCTAGCTTGCTGCCTTTATCTCTAACCATAAAGCTTGGTATTTTATGCGAACCACCAACTTTTTGCCTTATGCGGGCAAACAAAACTGCGAGGCACACTATGTATTAAGATGTGATGTTGGTTTAAGATATATATTATGTTTTGCGTGTTTGAAAATCCTAAGTGAGTTTTGGTCGATTTTGGTATGTCTACGTAACCCGTTCATTAAGGCAGAGCTTTTAATGCACATCCTCTCAGGCGCACCCGCATACGAAAGCTATTGCGACATTAAATGTCATATTTATGCGCGAGCGTGGCGCGGTACATCTAAAAGCAAAAGAAGCGACGGCTTTATTGTTTTCTAAATGTATTTTGTATAATTTATGTGTTGGGCTTTGTTTCTGAGAGAAGTTATAACTAAGTAATGAAGTTATGACAAAATCGTTTCATCTTATTTGCTCCAGAATTATTAATACTAACTAAAGTCTAGTGTTCCTTTTTAATTTACCAAGTCTTAGTTCGTCAGTATTCGTCACACGATGTATCACTTATATCAGCTCGGACCCTGCATTGCATCTCAGTACAAGTACTGCGTGAGCGACTATCGCAGTTGTGAGAACGACCACACAAGCTGCCTTCATTAGTAACTATCGTATTATCAATTAAGAGAGAAGGAGTGCCTTAATTGATTGTCGGATAGCTTATAACTGTGGAGTGGGTCTTCTTTATCTATCAAAGTCTAAAACTTTGTTTGTTAAAAATTCGAAATGTTGCCAGAGGAATACTCAAAAATGATGAGAAAAGTGCTGATGACTACTTTCGAGAAAATAACATTGGCAGTTGATGACATAACGTTCCATGTTTTTTCCGTATTTTTTTTTAACACTTAACAATATAGCCTACTATACGCTCGTAAATATCTCATTTTTACTTAATTTCTTGCCGACGGTCTTTGGATCTGTAAATGATAAATGTGATCAACGACTTCCATCTTGCAAAAATGAATGGTGTAACCTCATTACTAAATGAAGCATCAATTTCACTAATTAATGAAGATTAATGGTGTCTATAATATAAGTACGTCCTGCCTGTCGGATAATAAGTGTAGACTTCGACTAGACGTATCCTAGTGAGTTATGTCGTTTGCCTTATATTTTTGAATATTTTGCCACTTGGTTCTACTTTAATTGAGATTTTATTATTCAGAATTGCACAGAATGTAATATCCCTATTTATCAAGTGTGGAAACACTGACACTTTTTTCTTACCATTATTTATGCCGTAAAGAAATGTGCGAAACAATCGTTTATTTATTGCCTTGAACGCATACATTTTCCAATAAGATAGTACAGTAGGTACACGTTACACTACAACATTTTACAAGAGTCACTAGCAAGACTCGATTGTCTCATAAAATTACAAATCAACTTTTTTTGGCGAAGCTTTCGTTTCATCAAACTTGTATTGATGCATCATTCCTGTCTTTCTTTCTCAGGTGTGAGCGGGCTTGCCTGTGAGTGCGAACGGGACGACGATAGTGCGGCGTGCGTGCAGGCTTCGCCGCGTCAGTCGTTAAGAACCTTTGGAGAGAAACGCTACGCTGCGCTTTTTAAAATAAATTGTTAAAAGTGGCCAAGTGTGTGTTGTGTGAGTGTGTGCGTGTGTATTTGTGTAAAAAGTGTGTGCAGTGCTGCGACGAAAACCAGTGCCTATGGGATTTGCGAGAGGTTTGTACATCATTATGTTATAAAATGAATATTTATAGAGTTGTTTGTTTGACTCCATTGTTGTGCCGTCAGAATCTTAAAATTAGAATAGTTTTAAAACCTTTACTCAACCAAACTATATAAAATCAGGATACGTGCCATATATTGTACCTTATTTCACCAAATATGGTTCTGCCAATAAAATATAAAGTTACTTACTATGTATGCTACATTATTATTATATGCCATATTATTAATTATTTGTGTGAGTTCAGTTTTTCATATCTCTTTGTTTATTTCTATTAATACATAGCTCGACTCGTAAAAAACGTAACGTGATACAATTCTCAGGTTGTATGTACAATTTGAAGTCTTACCTTCAACAAATCCATTAATTAAAGTAGGAGCCATTAAAATTCCAATTAAATACCAGAGCACTCACACACACATACACTCTCAAACACACAATGATACAGTTCATCAATCATTGGGTGTATATGTTATAGAGATAACATCGTTCTTACAATAGGTCGTTAGATCCCAAATATATTTTTCTCAAGTGTTCTATAGTACTAACTGCCTCGTCTAACTGGTCTAGCGTTTACCGTATACACTTCTCAACAGCGAGGTCTCGGTCTCGGGTTCGATTCCCGGGCTGGGCAAAGTGTTATTTATCAACTTTCCGTCAGGAAATTCACAAAAGCAACACGGAGTTGGTAGCGCACCCTCTCTACCCCCATGGGACATGAAACATGACAGGTGAAGTGTGGGTGTTTTACGCCTCTGCCACAACCTTCTGGGTAATATAGGCGTGTTATGTTATGTTTTATATAGTATCTATACTATTATAACGTCCGGAGGCTTGCTCTGACTAACATGTTTAAAGTGAGTAGAGTAGAGAGAGCATAATTATAATGTGTTATGTATGTCGACTTACTTAACGCAGCAAGCAGTAATTCATTGCATCAATAAAATATTAGTAAGATAAATAAAGAATAAAAGAGTATTTAAATTAATTTTAAGTAAATATAACATTAATTAACTAAGATAAATATCTCGAGTAATTCCAAAGCTCTTTTCAACCACACATCGCACTCTCAAGAGAAGAAAAGACATCAACGCGCTCGCTACAATATATTATGACCGGTCTTCTGCAAACAATTTTTTATCTCGTATATTAATTAAAACCTAAATATGGATTAGGTTTATCTTTAAATAGATTACGTTTAGTAATATTTTCTTTAAGAGAGTGCTTACTCAATCGTCATCCTAACTGGTTTACCTACTAGGAAATATTATTTAAATTATTTTTCTAATCGTAACACGACCTGCTCCCAACTGGAGCATCAAATCTTTATATTTTTTTAATAATTCAAATATACATACTAAAATGTAGTTTACTTCTTAATAAATTGAAGTTATGAGAAACCATCTTAAGTAATCTCCAATCATCAAAAAACATCTTAAATTTCATATTTGCAAACTATAAATACTATAGTAGACATAACTGACATCAAAATGCCGTGTTTGTTTCCATCTAACTGTAAACCATGCCTTCAGAAGAACTCTTGCAATCAGAATACTCTAATACATATTCAGTAAGTACTGACTACAATTATATTTATGCAAGTATTTATCTGGCGTGGGAATCAAACACACACATGTCATGCGTTGACGCTACATGAGCACCAGACACGATTAGATCTTCAGTGAACGACCATTATGCTAAAGCATGTGGAATATCTGTACATATTTCCATAAATATATGTAGCATTTTATTGTTCACAGTTAATTTTAACATTATATTAAGAATAAGAATAAGAATAAGAAATTAAAGTTTTGTGTGCAATATTCGTGCAATTTTTTTATCGATATCATAAGAAAATTGCGTTGCGTATTTATTATAGCTAAAAAGTAACAAGTTATTCAACATTGATACTTATCTGTTGACATATCAATTGATACTTATTCCAGACCAAAGTTATATAAATCGAGACAGTGGATAGCATGATAAGTTTTGCCAATCAATTGAATCAATCGAAATATTTAAAAGCCACGAGCCGAAGAACATATTTAACAGCGTCAGACATAAAAAAGATTAAGACATAAAATATCTGAAAGGACTAAATAAACGTTCTTAATCAGCACAATATCTTTCTCAGATATTTAGGCACAACACAAAAGCTCTAAAGTAAAAAGTACTAAAATACTAAAGACATTAGGTACACCGCCATATCTTCCACTTTTCATGAAGCCATGAAACCGCCAATGTCGACCATAAATGTTATAACGAAGTCAATACAGTCTCAATACAATGCACACGAAAATGAACTTTATTTAGTCACACTTGAATATCAAGTTCAATTGTCACTTTTATTTATGTTCTCTAAAAATACAAAATAAACTCTGTCTTGAGCCTTTTAGAGTTGAAATTTAATTATATGGTTGTAATATTGCGTTTTTGTATTCGCATCAGGTTTAGCAAAATGAAATATAATTAAAGTCATGGTAAATTAAACTTTAAAAGTGATAGGGTTAAGAGTTAAATATGATTGTACTCGCGTGATCGCTGTTATTCTAGTTTTGTTTGTGTTGTGAACAAATGTAAGGCTGTATCGATTTCTATCTTCTACGCTATAGTGATGCATCTAAGCTCATCTTACTCACGGAGAATATAAGCTATCACTTATCCGGTTTGTGTCCAGTATTCACGCTTGTGTACATTAGTCGGATGTAGCCAGTATTAGTATCACCACGACTTATAAATTTAAATAAACGAGCAATAAATAAAACAAAAGATCGTTAAGGAAATATTTAACAAAGCATTTTTGGGTGTGTCTCGGCATTTCTCCTTATTTGGTAAATGAATGTTGACCACCACATATAAAAGCCAGTTTCTATATTTCTGTGTTAGTAACATTTAATCTGCTGTTACAACCCACAAGATGGTAATATATTATCATATATTCTGAGGACCACACACCACACACACTAAACACAGATGTAAAAGGAAGAAATGATGTCCCACTACATGCCATTATGTACAATATGTACACAACTTAAATATTTCGAAATATTTAATTCATATTATTATTTCAAATTCAAGACCTCAGAACTCTATGGTTTTGTAGTCCAAGTCGAAAGTTCAGACCTCGTTCGATTAGTTTTTAGACAAAATTCAATGTCTGATCATTTGAAAATCATTTCAATTATGAAGTTCTTTCGCTTCTTTGATGATAAACGTCATTATGAAGCAGATATATTTATTTGATAGATGTAATAAATACATGAGTTTGCTCGACTTGCACACCCATGTGAAGCAATTGCTAAATATATTGTATATTGATAGCATAAATAAATAATTCACGACGCACACACAACGCCATCTAGTCCCAAACTAAGCAGAGCTTGTACTATGGGTGCTAGAATAACTGATACTAATACATATACTTTTCTTTTGTAAATACATACTTATTATACATATTCTTATATCATCATGGCATTAATACATGATCAGGTACATATTAATTTACATGTGTTATGTAAGCGGTAGTTGCCCAAGGGTGGGCGGTAGGTAGGTCAATTGACCACGGACCCTGTGATTGGTCCGTGGGCTGTTGCATAACATAAGTTACGAATAACTGGTCTTTTAACTTCTTCTTCTAACAAGTCAATTATCATCGTAGATATTTACTTGGTAGAAAATCACAAGTAAAGAAGTCATTATTTTTTTGTTCATGTTTTACTTTACTCTTATATAGGTGTTAGGTGTAATTGTTTCTTAGTTATGTTTTAGCTATTTATTTGTTTTTTTTTCAAAAATATTGTTTGTTTGTGACACAAAAAATTATAATAATTAATTTTTCTTTTATTACCCTGCTGCGTACTCACTCACACGGCGTATCTGAATTATCAGCGCTGCGCTGCAGTATTGTGCTGAGATGCGTACCATTTCTGGCATTAAGAATAATATTTTAGAATTATGTCGTACTTGACGCTATTTAATGTTTTTTTATGCCAGAATAAATTATTATTTTCTTTTCTTCCTATTTTAAAGCAATTTAAAAATCGGTCAACGGCTTCAATACGGTCATTAAATAACATCCCAAGTACTTAAATCCTGTAGCCAGTGCCCAACAATTAGCAGCCTTCGAAGCATCACGTAGCGAGCCCGTAGCTGTTTCTACATAATATACATTGTGCAAAGTCAGCGCTCCACTTACAAATACTTCCAACAACTGCTGTGCTTGTGTCACGTCTCGCATAGCTGCAGTAAAAGTACTACAAGCAGTTATTATACTAATTATGTACTTAGTTCGTACCTGAGTATGTATTTTTACCCGTTATTATACGTAATAGAATTCAGGAGTACGTGGTTTAGTGAAACCACTGAACTACGTGTAAAAAGGCAATAAATTACATTATTCGACCATTACCTAATGAAAGTGCTGGGCAATAAATAACTTAATAATATGCAAAGTAAAAAGTAACGCAATTATCATCGCTTGTAGTGATATAAAACACAGCTACGGTTACTTCCCGTCACGAGTATATCCGTCGCCGACACTTACTTATCCCATCAATATTATATATTATACTGACTTCCTTGCAAAGGCTGACGAAACTTTCCATTTCTGTTCCAAACTTCCAACTCATGAATAGCAAAATAGCATTCTGCGGGTCATAGTGTTTAATTTTATTATTTTTGATATTGGGAGTTAAAATAAAACATACGTTATAACATAACATCACGCCTATATTACACAGAAGGGTGTGGCAAAGATGTACAATACCCCACACTTCACCTGTTATGGTTTAAGTCCCATGGCATAAGGGGTGAGCCTATCGCCATCCACCGGGCACAATTCCAACTTATATATAATTATAGTTAATATAAAAATATAAATATGATAACTTTTATTTATTTAATTTTGGTAAATAAAAATGAATAAGATTAATACCTAATTGACTTTAACTCTATAAACCGCAGACAGAGATAAGTGGAAAAAGGGAGCCTTTGCCCTGCAGTGGGACACTATAAATGCAACATTTTACAATCTATTGTAGCATTCTTCGTTGCTTTTGCACTCTTCGTCAGCAGGACTGTAGGGCCAAAGGAAAGAAAACTGCTCAATAATGTATACCATACATTCTTAAACTATAATAGATTCAAGCACTTCGATAAAAACCTTGTTAACCCCATCTTTATTTTCACTTAGTCCTTGCCCTTCCATCTACCTCCCAGCTCACAAAGTAACGTAAAACCCAAACCGGATCCTTGCAGCGAGGTCGAGAGGAGCAGGTGTCCTCTCCAGCCGGCATCGTATCCGTGCCCTTTTCATCCCTCCAAAGTACATACTTTTTATTATGACCACCGTGCCCTTTACACACCCTCGTGTTCTAACAAGGGTTTGTGCGGTACATTCCTTAAAAGTGTAAGAAAAACGTCGCTAAATTAATGGTACGTGTTAACTTTGTTGGCAATAAATGCTAGGTGTTTGGAATATGATGTAACCGTCGAGTCGTCGACGTTATTATAAAGGAGTAATAAGCCCGCATTGTCAGTCCTTGCGTTAATTTTGCTGTGTGCTTTTAAAGTATAGTGACGTTTGATTCTAAATATTGTAGGTAATTCTTCCATTAGCAACACATCTACAGTCTTCTGTGAAGGATGCCGGGTTGCAGTTATCTGTTACCATCAAATGAATTATAAATAACTTTGTTTGTTAGTTATATTGATAACAAGCTTTTGCTCGTGACTTCGTCCGCGTGGAATTTGTTGTATTAAGTAGTAGCTGCTGCCGCGCTTTAACCTACGTTCAACCTTACTGCTCTGCTTCCGTGGAGTTTATCGTAACGTTAAATAAACAAAAGAAATAACAACATTCCACCAGTAGTTCTCGAGAAAAGCGCTATCAAACAAACAAACAAACAAACTAACTTTCTACCGCGATTTCGTTTACGGGGTAGGTACAGTGGGCCAAGCAAATACGTATGCAGGGCAAAAACTTCTACGCCATACTGAAAACTGACTGCAATAGATACGCATTTGTGCATTACATATTTAATAAGTGTAATATGCCCACTATTTAGATATGTAACTCACTTATCCATAACTGGTGTAGTAAATCTTTACTATGACATAGAAGTTTTTGCCCTGCATAGCTAACTCGTTGGCCCACTGTACATCTATAAGAAGTAGCCCATGTTACGCGCCTTGTAGTTACTTGCATCAAAACTTTTATTCAAATTGGTCCAGTCGTTTTGAAGACTAGCCGATACAAACAAACAGTCATAAATTTTAAAAACTGTATATTAGTCGTGCAAATAACTATAGCAGCTTGCAAAAACATTGTTATTTTGACATTGAAAATACACAATTTTATTTATTTGTTTTGATGGTAAATCTTGAGAAGGTGAAATAATAGTCCATGACTTGCAAGCCATGGTCATTGCACCACTTCTCTGTCACGTAGCTGCTAACACTAACATAACTCTATTTAGTGATTACGATCTCTACGGACGCCATTGTTCACGCTCAGCATCTCTACAAACACATTACGTATCTTACACAATCGGTTTCACTATTCAACTGACTTTTATACGACGTAGGCCACAATAAAACTATGACTTAAGTTGTAGTGTTAAGGTAGATAATTGTGTGGTAGTAGTGTTAGGTGTACAATTTCAAAATATCATTGTGTAGAGTTTGTTCGTAAAGTCGTGTGTTTGATTTGGAGAGAGCTGCTCTACTATCATGTGTGTATGAATGCATTACTGGCAATAATAGGAATCGCTGCTGTAATGAACCCTGGGGCCCGTATGGCGTTTCGATCAAAAGTGTCTGATCTTTTATTACCTTATATAAATAATAAATTAGCCGTTAGTTAAGATATTCAAATTAAAAGCCAAACAGTCTGAAATTGTATTTTTAGAATAGTCGCTTTCCTTTGCCTGTGAAATATTTACCCGTAAGTGGAGTTTATTAATATAAATAAATGAGGAGTGTAAGGTACTGACTTATTTTATCCCGAGTGACACTTGATATAAACTCATAAGTAAAGTAAATATGTAAAGCCTAAGTATACCAGTAGTTATTTATACTCGGCTATGGTAGATGGCAGCACTTTCCCTCAATATTTACGAGCACGACTTTCGTGACAAACTGGTGGTGACAACATTTCACTTTTCCCCTTTCATTGAATAAACAAAAAGTTACGTACATATTTGATGACATTTAAATGTCGCACTCAACTATCTAGCAATATCAATATTAAAGTAATGAAAGTTTTACAAATATAGTGATATTTTACTTTAGTTTCTACTTACATCTACGGCGTAGAAGGCTATAGTTTCGTTATATGGTACCATTTTTTGTGCATAAAGTTTTTAAATAAAATAAAAAAACTATATATATCGTTATATCAACTGGGTATTTTCAGCTTCTGTGACTGCTAACATCTAATGAGGACTATAGTTTTTTGTCTCACCACTGTAGAGTAAAGTATGTACCAGTTTGTTGACCGACATTGACCATTTTTTTATACGTTTTTAGAGGCACAATTGTTTAGAGTGTTTTAAAGACTAACGTTTTGGAACAAAAATTATTAACAAGTACGGATTTTTTGTTCCAATTTCAAGTGCGGACATTAATACGTCCGTTTCTCTTGCTATAGTGCCTTATGCACGAGTGGGTTCTCTATCGCTCGCAAAAAGTTTGTTTTTAGAACGCCCTACAGAACTGTGCCTCTATACCTACCTATACACTTATAAACTTAATGACCGCATACCCAACGTGGAAATAGTGAAATTGGACATTTCGGAGTCCTCGTGCTACACAATCATCCCTAGCGGCGAATTCATACGCGATAGCTCTCATTGAAATACTGTCATAAGTCTTATGACCTTCTTCTATTCTGCATAAAATAATATCTTGAATTGTTGTGTTTAAATCGTATCCACATAACGAACTCGTTTCGTCGACCGCCTTTATTAGTAAGTACCCCATACGCGTTACACCTCATGTTGAGTTCAAACAAAAGCTTTATTCAACGCCTTTCTTTCTTTCAAATCAGTGAATTGTTTTAGCTAATGAATAGCAGAAACACCCGCTGTGCGATCGTCCAATCAACGATCAGCTAATTAATTAAGTAAACCTATTACTTTATATCCCTATATAATATATGCATTTTCTTCTAGAGCTGCCGCGTGCTATGATTTATTTTTAGATTTTCCGGACAAGAACGACGATTAAAAGAAGGAAATTTAAAGAACATTAGTCTATTATGTAGTGTATATAATATAACTATTACATTAAGTAGATTTATTAAGTTTATTACCGGTGTGCTGTACCAGTTTTTTATGAATAAACTTATTCTATTCTTTTCAATTCTAATAGCTTCTTTTCATCGAAATTTTGAGTGCCTAGTGTATATAGATTAGATGTCTAGTTTCAATCCCAACATCTCTATTGTGTCGGGTCTGGCTATGAGTTATAGTTCTGTACATATGACGATAATGGTTTTATTATTGATCTCAATTGTCTTAAAGTTAGTTCCAAAAGGCAGAAATATCTATCTAGGCTTTAGTCTCGGCGCGGCGCGGCGTGGCGGCACTGCGGCAGTGAGAACGATTGCATTGGGCTCTCTCGATCGTTTGTGAGGTTTTGTTGTTTGTTCGTTGCTTTGTTTAGTTTATTTAAAGCGATATCACACAGAGTTATGAGTGCTTCACTTCAATTCATTGTTATTGCTCTCGTGTAATGTAAACTTAAAGCAAGGCCGTCTATTAGTTCTACGACCTCGATGTTCATGGTAACAATAGGTAGTTCTCATAGTACCACAGAAACAAATTGTTTAGCTTTAAAATTGTAACGAAGCGATCATGAAAAAGCTAAGCACACCAGATTTCCATACCTATATGAAAATAAATGTGCAATTATATTAAATTCGACATGATCCATGTCCATCTTACAACATCGACTATACCAAGCTTCGTATTTGCTCACAATGAATGTAAAATTTGCATGATCGATCAGTAGAGCGATACGAGACGACCGCCCATCGGCCATCGGCTATACAAGCTATAGGCTTTATAGTATATAGGTACACAGGCTATATACAGTCTACGGTGCACAATGTTAACCCATGATGTGACCTCTGTATCAAGCATCGCACAATGTCGAACAGCGCATTATGAGCTTTTGTGAATCTTTGTTAGACGCACAGCCTATCGCGAAGGTTTGTAAAATTAACTAATAGTCAAAAGATCGTTAAAAGTTACCTTAACATAACAAAAAAAGAAATAAAATGCCTAATAATTGTAGTTACTGTGTATTTACTGTCTCGGTTTTGAATAGTACAGTGGGCCAACAAGTTAGCTAAGCAGGGCAAAAACTTCTAAGTCATAGTAAAGACTTACTACACCAGTTGTAGATAAGTGAGTTACATATCTAAATAGTGGGTATATTACACTGATTAAATATGTAATTCACACATACATATCTATTACAGTCAGTTTGCACTATGGCATACAAGTTTTTGCCCTGAATACCTAATTGATTGGCCCACTGCACATAGGTCTTGAAATCATTATTTTGTCGTCTCGCACCTTGAATCCCACGATCAATCTAAATGTATTTACCAGGTAATGTGTGTATGTGTATTACATTAATATTCACTATGCTATGTTTAGGCCCTGCCCTAGCCGACTCTTCTGAACCATCAAATACCACAGATAAGTAATTCTGGGCTGCAAGAATAATTCAGTTTTAATAATAAATAGCCTTCATGCGCGTGAATGCGTAATAGAATCATTCGTTCCATAATTACCCCACAAGTTAATATTGTTTAGTTTTTGTAACCGGTCGTTAGCTACTTGAATTTGATATATTCTCTTAGTTTTTGTACACACATTGTAATGGTCCATTCGTATGAAAAACACTCGTTTTATGCGGTCACGGTTATTTTCTTTGGAAATTTGATTCGCGTTATTTCTTTGTTTCTACCACAGGTGGAAAGGATTAACATTACATTATACATGGTACTGAATGGACAGTCGTTGACGATTCCCGTTACAATCAGACTTTAGATGATTAGTAGATCAAAGTTAGTTGTAACTTGTAAACATTGAAGAATGTAATACAAAATCGGTGAAACAGCTCCGTAGAACAATGCGGTACACCCACGTTTTTCTCCCGTCGATTAATGTCCATGTTGTAGTGTACCGTTATCGTGTGTATGGTCTTATGTGGTCGCGTGTGGTCGATGGTTGCGGTCAATAAGACTGTGGTTGGATTCCTATATAATGGTGAGCGAGGGTAAAGTGTTAGTGAATAAATGTTTGTTCTTGTCTTTATGCCCTATTAGCGGACCCGGAAAGCTTATTTCTGAATTGGAAAAAACATGTACTACTCGGGGCTGAGGGAAATCCATAAAGCATAAACCAATAAAATCTTTTCTCGAGTAATACCCGAATGGTGTACCTAAGCTTTGTTTTGAAGCTTTGTGCTGAACAGTTTAATCTTCTATTTGAGCTCTAAAATAACTGCTTTATTGATACTTGAATCGTTAGTGTTTTATTTATGAGCTACGCGTCTAGACTTGTAAATGAGTGCCTAAGTCCCTAGTCAATAAATCTGTATTAATGCTGGACTCAGACATTTCTGTCCTAGATAACTATTCAAATAAACTTGATAAGCATTCTTGTTTCTTTGTATTACAATGATTAGGAAATGATATATTTTCAAAATTTTAGTGATGTTATCATGTTAATGGTGGTTGGTATGTCCTGCTGACAACAATTCAGTAAAGATAGCACCAAAACCTATATGATACTCAGTGAAAGATTATTGTCGCAATGAGGATTCATTGCGTTTAAGAACAAAATGATTAAAAATCGATGTTGTGTATTTTATTATTTTATTAGAAATATTTAAGAGAAGATCGTGAGAAGAAATCCGATATCATTACAATCACAATTATGATATATTTTCATCTCAATTCAAATTTAATCTAAAGCAAACAAACAGAGCTTTCTTAATAACATTGGGTTATGATAAACGATCATGGCACGGCCGCCACAATTATAAAATATGTAAGTAATTAATATGTGATCCACATTCCTAACCGGAGAAATCGTTCAACATTTCATTTGTAGAGAAATACTACACGTTATAGGGCTGTCAAATTGATGAATTCAAATTATAAGTTATGTTTGGCGACGGAAATTCTTTGATAAGCTATGCTAATCTTGTATTTATTAAATTATCTGTCCGTCCAAATACCAGTCTAGAACGGGTTCTAGCAACGTACTAGAAGCATTATATAAAATAGACTAGCTGTAAGCCCTTACACCTCAGATGATCTGTGTTACAAGCGAACGAAGAACGATTAAAATACTAAAAGGCTCTAAAATTGGTTTATACTGCAGATTGATATACCTTTTTTACATAGGTAAAAGTAGCGGGAGGCAACCCTGAATTTAAATCCACCGCCTTATAATTAACGCGTCGGCATCGCGGCGATATTTTACATTAATATAATATAACGTCTAACATGACTGGCCTAATCTATTCACTTTTTGTCTGCCTGTCTGCTCTACCGGTTTTAACATCGATTTCTATTGTAAAAGGACAGACGGAAAGACGAAGGCTTTATTAATACGAGTATAATACCTAATAATTCCTAGATTGCCTGGAAATATCGGGATATGTATAAAATTTGCTTCATAGACAAAACTTACTTGCGAGTCCCGAATCGAATTGACTGTGGCCAGATTAATTTCCTTTAACCGTATCTGATATCAGCAGTATCTATCTATAGCTTGCTAATCTTCACTTTGTTTCTTTTTGTGTTTATCAAGTCTACGTACATAAATACAAAATTCTTCCTATATCAGCTTTACAAATCAAACCAAAACGTATAAATTAGCAAAAATTCAGTAGAAGTGATCAACCGAATAGATAGAGAGACGATATCGTTCGCTAGTTAATTGATAGTGAGCGTTTCCGTTGGAATGCTCCAATAAAATGAAATAACACATAAATCTTAGTAATTTATGTGTCGAGCGGCGCGAATACAGAGATTTATTTTATTTAGAAATGTAGCTACACACAAAACTGTGAAGGCTTCGGATTACAAAAGATACCATGGCACTTAATGGGAAAAAAGACTAAACTATCAGGAATGGGTGGAACCAAGCACTTCAACCAACAAGATTAATATGCATTCGAAAATAGAGACAAAAACCGGCCAAGTGCGTGTCGGGCCACGCGCAGTAGGGCTCCATTGAAAAATATTTTTAATTTTACTTTTTAACTAAATGGCGTCCTTCAGAAAGGAAATGTTTGTAGTACACGAAACCAGCTAGCACGTATGACGAGATGTATGAATGTTGAGGAAGCGAAAGAAGTATGTAAGGAGCGAAGCACATGGCGTTCCATCGTCTCTGCCTACCTCCGTGGGATAAAGGCGTGATTTTATATATGTATTATGTATGTTTATTTATGTTTCAAGAATTTTGAACGAAATATTCTGAGTAACTGCATCTGACATTTCGGACCCCTATTCCTCTTAACCTAATGAAGTGAACTTATCCGCTATAGTTTTCCTTTAAATTTCATTACATGTACTACCGACACAATTTTTTTCAGATTTTAGGATCCAGTAGTTTAGCTTTTAGAGGGGGGGGACGCCCTACTCGAACAAAAATTTGCTCTTTAAAGTTAATTATCTCGCAAACGGATCTCTAAATCAAAAAACTGTCTTAGCAACCCCTAAACGTTTTTAAAAGTCCTATCTAACAATATCCCACACTATGGGGTAGGCGACAAAAAAAAAAAACATCCCTACTTTACATGTAGGGGAGCTACCTGAAAAAAAATATTTTTCCAAATTTTACTCTACGACTTTCTTTGTTTAGTTAACATACATGTTTATGCAAAATTTCAGTTTTCTAGCACCAACGGTTTCGTCGCTATGCCGTGGACAGACAGACGGACATGGCGAAACTATAAGGGTTCCTTGTAGGTACTACGGAACCCTAATAAAAACTAAATAAATAGATACATATTATTATGTGGATCGCTTTATTATTTACACACCACTAATTTGAATAGTAATAAGGAGGGGAAGTATGTTAAATATTGTAGATAGAGGATTTTACTTAAAGTAGAATTTATTTTATTTTTGAAAACAATTAGATACTTCCCCTTCACGCGGCATGTCCCTGAGACACTCTGTATAGATTCAAATGTAAATTTATTTTGATGAAATTTAATGTAAAAATTATAGCTAATTTAAAAACAATCGTTACATTACCGTTGGTAAAAAAAACTATAAAACTTGACAAATTAAGTTATAAATTTTACGTTTATATGTTACGGCCCTAACGTCATTAATGACAAACAGTTGTATAATTTAACGTGGTAATACCTATGTGTAAAATAGTATTTTTATTATTACTTTTTCATTTTAGTTGCTCATTTTTTGCTTTACCGCTCAAAGTTACACGAAACCAGATAAATTATTATAATTTAATTGAGTCTAGATTCCACATTGAATTAAAGATACTTAAGAAAAGTTTGTACCTTACGAAAAAATTAAACCTACACCCAATATTTTTGTATAAAGTACCGTAGATGGTCAGAATTCTCTAAAAAGAATCAAAATAATGATGATAAGATGATATTAAAGACACCCTAGGTGACACGAATTGAGGCAATTGTCGGGGCAAATATTACATATAAGTAATGAAATGTGTGTGGTTCAAGTTACGTGTGAAGAAATTCAATTTGCGTCAAACTATTTGTCTCATTTTTAAACTGTGTTCAATAGCTGATTTAAAAAATGTACTGATTTATTAAAGCTTTCCTAGTAATGAATTTTAATTAAGAGGGAACGTTCGTACTAATTCCACTTTAAACAGTTTTTAATAATTTCAAAAACATGACAGAAAATAAACGATATTTTTCTTGGTCTTAAACTTTTGTGATGCGCAACTTTTTATATCCATGTGGACATTTTATAGAGAAAATACAGTAACAACCTTATATTATATTAAAATGTACAAATTAGCACCTAGAACGTCCTCGAACCTAATAAGAATGTTTTTTTTAACGTCTACAATATATTTTTTTATTTATATTACATTATAATAATCAAAGATAACTAAAAAACGATCAGAAAACACGAGAACATATTATTGCCCACCTAAAGTAAAAAACCGCCCAATTAATTCGATCGGTATAAGCGCAATTGAAGAACTGGACTCCATAGCTTTTGATGCAAGCTCTCACTGCCCATGAAGAGTTTAGTGAATCGCAGGGATATTGTTTCTTCCTCAAGTGTTCGCGAACTTGCCCACAAACTTCGATCCATATGTCTGCAGCTAATCAATCTTACTACGACACCGATCAAAGGGTCATCAGTTACAATGTTTTGTTCCATATCTGTCCACAACTTCAATCAACAAAAAAATATGTTAAAGTTATGTTAGAAACATTAAATTATTCATGAGCACGCACACACCTACGCGTTTGGAATAACAAAAACATTTTTGCATAAATATTTTAAGTCGTAAATTCCAAACATGTTTCTAAGCTCTACCGTTATAATAAAGATATCTACTATAATATTTATTGATATTTCTAACGCGATAACGAATATATTATTCGTGAATTATAAGCTAAGAATATCTAGTTCTATACTAAATAATAAAAATGTCATTTTAAACCGCCAACTTTCACCTTTACTAAGACAATGCTATTTAATTTTTTTAAGCTACTATATACATTTTGAACTAACTTATTCTAAGTCAATTGGTAATTATTTTTTATAGAAATATGCATATATTTTAATATCTATTTTTACTGAGCGAATTAATTACATCCTTTATTTAATATTTTACAGATAATATTTTAGTATTTAGTTCATAGCATCCTTTAGATAATATCGCGTCCGGTTCATTATTGTCACCTTTAGGCAGTAAAATCTACAAGAACATAATTATATTATTTATATTCACTAACCAAATTAACTGGTCTTATCGTGAATATCCGATATGACCTATTCTGCCGTACTGATTCGAATAATTGTCACTACGTATTATTAGATATTAATTAATATTAGCAGATAGACTTTTGCGAATTATCTTTAAGGGGATTGCATCGATCGAACCCGAAAAATACGCTTGGTAAAGTGCAGATTGTAGACGAATTCTTTCATGCTATTACAATAAAAAAAATATACAAATAAACTAGAGTATATGAAAAAAACTTTGTATTCTTTACTTTTTCTATAAACTTGTCCAAATTTTGGCAAAAAAATTGAGAACATGGGTCTTTTTTAAACTATAATTATATCAAATTGTCTACATAACGGCTGGGTCATTCTGTATCATATTTATACTAAAAGAAAGAAAAAACCCTGTTTAACAATTCGTGTTGGCTATTATCACATTTTTATTTTTATGTTTTGTAATAATCAAATATAACCCGAATCTTTGCAAAGTTCCCCACCAAGCACCCCCGCTATGCCCGTGGCGCTTACTCGGGATTTGTCTTGTCAGTGTCTTGACGACACCTACGACGAGAGGATGTACGTGCATTTTTTTTTTCAAATAATATTTTGAATTCATTATTCTTGAATGAACTCATAGTCTTAATGGAAGGCAAATATTCTTTTTATTTAGTATAAATTGTAATTAAGTTTGTAAGCGTAATAAAACCCAGTTTTATTAAAGTTTTATTTTTAAAATAATCATAGACTATATGGTTGAAATATTATATTGGTTAAACGTTAACAGTCAGAATATAATATCGATATTTTTTACGGTTGAAAATATTAGTTAATATTTTTTGTCAGGTTTGAGATTCGGTTTATTGTTGATGTTAATGACGTTTAATATTTTGTTCTATCGTTGCATTAGTTTGATGCTAGGTTAAATTCAATGAACTTTCCTTCATACTTTAACAGACTTAGGACTGTCTAGTATAGTATAATATAGGAAAGGAGAATAGCTAGGCCTAGGCGTATTTAAAAGTTCATTGTTTTGTACATTCTAATTTAAATTTTTCGTGATTTGCATTTAAATTCCGTAATCGTCAATACAAATAAATAAAATGAAGTGTCTGTTTTTAATGTCAAAATATCAATGTTTTTTTTAGCAGATATAGTTATTTGCCTAAAATATAGATTTTAAATTTTTGTCTGTCTGTCTGTCTGTTTGTATCGGCTAATCTTCTAAACGGCTGAACCGATTTTGATAAAATTTTAGATGCAGGTACCTGACTACAAGGCGCGTAACATAGCCTACTTTTTATCGATGTACCTACCTACCACGCCTCAACAAAATAAACAAACAATTAACATCATCAAAGTCTAATTAAACTCGTCACCAAAAATCAACATAATTTACAACAAACAAGTAGCACGTAATCAAAATATCCTCAAAAAAAAAAAACAAAAATTTAAACAATGACAATAAAAATAAATTAATCAAACAAATAAAATACTTGCCGCACACACCTCTTGTCCTGCAAGAGAAGGAAGTTCGAGGTTTTGAACCAAAAAAAAAAAAATAAATAAATAAGCACTACAAATTACGAATAGTAACTGATCATAATATGATATTACTTTCTTTTAGTTGAAAATATCACTTACAGCAATTTAATCTTTATATCAATAAAGCTAGAGCACATAATCGCATAAAATCAAAACTATTATAACCGATGAGTAGCCGGCCGCGCGCATGCGCAGCTTGGCAGTTCGTTCGGCGTTCGGTCGGGCCCGCCGCTCCACGTACAAAAATGATCTTTATAGTTTAGGAGTTAAAGTTTAAATTTCAATTGAGATAACTTGCGAATTTGGCGGGAAGAGGTCATCAAAGTTCAAATCATGTTGAATTTGATTTCAAATATATTTTAGATTATTAATTTGGTTTTTTGAATATTTTTGGTTCATACCTTCAGCATGTATTTTGTAGTAGCAACCGCGATCAAATAGGCAGATTTTGAAAACTGGTTTCTCCTGACTAACTCTATTATTGAGAACCGTTGGGCGCTAACCTGGTCATCATCAGACCTTCAGCATGTATTCTGTAGTAGCAACCGTGATCAATTAGGCAGATTTTGAAAACTGGTCTCTCCTGACTATTTCCAATATTGAGAACCGTTGGGCGCTGACCTGGTCATCATAGACCTTCAGCAGGTATAGCTAGAAGTCAACGTATTCATATCAAACAAAAGAAATACGTAATGTATATGTGGGAACAAATAAATTACTTTTTACATTTGAAAAAGTACTTTCTGCCTCCCAGACACCGAATGAATTAGGCAAATACTATACAGTATTGCGTCGCATCTGTAATCTTGTACAATCATCAGTAAATTTTGTTATAGTATAATTCTCTGTAACTAGATGGCGCTTAATTTTTAAACACTGTTACAACAGCCAGATCTTCAAGGTCATCGAGCAATGTGATGCCCTTAAGGGAACGAAAGTTATATTTAAATTAATTCAATTTATTTTTTATCAAAACATATAACATCTCTAAAAAGTAGGCTACATATTGTGTTAAGTATATTAGATACATATATTCTTAACATAAGATATAAATAAATCAGCTTTATGTTACTAAAATATGTTAACTATATACTATATATATATAACTATATATGTTATATAAATGTACAATTTACATACTTACATTTAGAACTCTCAACAAACATTGCAGAAAGATAAAATGAAGGCTTAATTCTTGAACTAATAGTGAAAGTTGTTGTCCAGGCTGTATCAATAGACAGATTGCACTTTTTTTAATTGAATATTGTCAGCTACTTAGGTACTACTGATAGTTGCTACTCTGGTGGCAACATTTCGGTCACTTATTGCAAAACTTTTTGAGATAATTATAAAAAAGTAAAGCTCTATCGATTTTTTCATAACCTATAACATTTAAATATTAATTGGATGTTATAAGAGCTTGATTATAATAACAATTTAAAACGTTTTGCTACATAATATTGATAAAGCTTTTTTTCTCAAAATCAACCATGATTTTGAGATGTCTCAGTCTTGCAATAAGTGAGGGATATAATTTGCAATTATTACTAAATTCTTCGTAACGCTAATAGTTCTTATATTTAACAACAAGTAACAATTCAAAACCGATCTCTAAAATACCAAATCTATGTTGATAAGAAATGGTATCCAAAACGTGTTCTACCCAAAGCGAGTAGTAATTGCATTGTATGTAACGGTCGTGAGATAAAAGCTGGCATTGTGTTACTTATGTACTTGTATACTTGAATCTGTCTGAGCCGTGCATCAAGTGCTGGTTGAATGTATTATAGCGGTGATATGAGTAGGTAATTAATTACTCTAGTACAGTTTATTTCGTCTTGAAACTTGTGAATGTGCCGCATGAATATCGCCAGCCACTGATATTTTAACCATGCAAATAAATTATTAACTTTATTATTAATTAAATATTTACAATACTAACCTAACTATAATTTAATATTTTATACTAATGAAATAAATACTTAACTATATACACATTGAATAAAAGAATAATATAAAATTATTAAATAAAACAAAACTCTTAAAAAAAAATCAGGTGTCAAAAAATACGTCCGCATCGATGTCGACCGCAGGTAACGTGCCCATAAGACTGGCGGCATTGCCACGTTGTATGGCAATGCTGATCCTTTGTCCAAAATAGAAGCCAGCCTTATGGTCCCGTGAAGAGTATATTATTAAATTATTTGTTTAAAAAAATAGCTTCTGGAAACCCTTTTGCTCTGAATATTTTATCTTAATGACATGAAACAGTAGACAATCTAGCAATACCACTGTTTCATTATCGAATTTACAATAATTAGCGGTACCAGGTTCTGTTCCAATAACTCGCTATCAAAACCAGTTCTTAACAAATTATAAAACGTCTAAATTAGTCCGAAGATTTTACAACAGTCATAAAATGAAATTTGTTAAAAATATAACGGCGTAATTTATTACTGAACAAACGGATATTCTAATTAGTTATAATTCTCTGGTAATTCAGAAATGCATGGAAAAATAGTGTCGTTTAGATTTTGTTTTTTTTCTTAAATTAATATCTAATTATTAGGTAAGGTAATATGAATTATCTTTTACAGTTATGATAATGTTAATCTAAACATGCTTCGACACTTGAATGGCTACGTTATAATTTTCAAACACAACACGATTCATCCACTTCATGTTTACCGTTTTTCATGAATATCATCATTCATCATAATGCTTATATCTCTAATAATGCATATATCTCTAACAATATTACAATGCATCAAGATAGCGTAATAAAGTGTTGACATGCCGTTAAAAAGCTCTTGCAACACAATGTGCTTCAAAAAAGTTATTAAAACGTGTAGTGCGCGCGCGCAGGCATGCGGAAGATATCAGAGCGCAGGAAAAACAATGATAGGCTGTTGAAATTGTCTTTGAGAACCACGCACTTCTTATATGGGATATTCGCACTTCATCCGTGACTACATTTTGCCTTCTACGTAGCCGGAGATGTTTTGTAATGTTTTCGTGTATAGTTTTTATTCATTATATTAATATTTATGTATATTGTACAGTGACCGAGTCACTGATTCACTATCAGGCAATAAAATAGCAAATGTACCAAAATAACGTCATTTCATTTACCTAGCATTTACAAGTGACTGAGAAATATGGCCACCATGGTCTATCCCTCTCACAAAGCCTATCGTCGGTACAGATCATCATTCCAGGTGCGTTAATAGTGACAGTTGCATTATTCATGACAGACGCACCATGACAGGTATGACACTCGTTCCGGAGAGCTATAAGTCTATACGAAGAAGCTACTGATCCGGTTTAAATTCCCTTTGCCTTTATTGTGGGGTTTATGGTCGCTACTGTTATCAGACACGGTAGCTTACGGATCAAGGCTGTGTGTTGATATAGAGCTGACACTACAGCACACATAATAGCTAGTTAAATACCTTTTTTTAATGTCAAAATGTCTGTTTTTAATGTCAAAATAACAATGTTTTTTTCTTTTGATATAGTTTTTTTGCACATAACCTATGCCGAAAATACAAATTTTGACTGTCTGTGAGGTAACTGACTACAAGGTGCGTGAAATAGGCTACTTTTTAATGATGTACCTAACACACAGACAAAACCACAGGTGAAAGTTTGTTTGTTTGTTTGTCAGCGCTAATCTCAAAAAGTACTGAGCAGATTTTTATAACTTTATTTGTGTTTGATAGACTAACTATCAACAAAAGTTTTTTAATATTTACAATACGTTAAACTCCACGGGAGCGAAGCAGTGAGGTTTAACGTGAGTCAAAGCCCGGCAGCAGCTTAATATAACAAATTCCACGTGGATCAAGTCGTGTGCAAAAGCTAGTTAATAATAAAATTTTGTAAAAACTGGCTTATAATATCTGTTATGTATGTGTGCGTAACTGCGTATGCAACACGCACACAACGAGCGTAGGCATTTTAAGCTACGAATAAATGGAGTCCGGTCATTGGTTTCACTTGTCACAGCTTCCCTATTGCCGCGTACGCAAACGCATTTATATCCCAAAACCTTATCTATCTATCCACTAATCTACCTAGGTATCTACTTCTATCAACTATAATTATAGGGACGAAATATTTGTTAATTTGTTTGTACCCAAAAATCTTTGAATATACTAGACCCATCTTAATGACAATTCGTATGGATATGGTTCAAGACCTCAGGAATGATACAGGCTATTTTTTATCGACGTACTCACGCAGGCGCGAATAGAAACTAGTTAAAAAAAACAAAGGTAGCCTTCAAATGTACTCGTATATTGTATACAGTAGTTTGTTTTATCAGTTCACACAATGCGCACGAGTTCCTACACGTATTAGCATTTATTAAAATCATTAAGCAGTGAATTGAATCAATATTGACCTTAAGGCCTTGTAATAAGGTTGTTATTACTTTGTGTGTGTTTTCGGGATTTTTGTTGGTGGGCTAAGTTATAAAATATAGCTGGTAGAGAAAAATATTTCTAAATAAATATTATTATGTTCTTAAGATATACTGAAGGTTTTATGAATAAGTCAAATATTATTTCCTCGTAATAATCGTAATTCTTGAACATTTAATTTAATTGTCCGATCCCTGAAGCAGACAACACTGGGTACAAATCAAATCATGTACTGTACTGTACCAAGGTACCTTGGTAGATAAATATCTGTCGTACTTGATTTATAAATATCACTCACCATGAGCAGGTATACTAGCTTCGTGTTCATAAAGTAATATATTATTACATATAATTTGCATTCCAATTACTTAATAAATAAGTACCTAGTTATTAGTGCATAAATCCGTGATAAACGTGTTATAAAAAGTGAAATCTTCGCAATTAGTGCTGGTGTACTTAATTGTTTGTTTATCATGCGCATTATAATTAATTATCATGATAACATTAATATTAACATGTACTAAGTTCTATCATTTCAACAGTGCATATCGAAATGAGTTATTTATTTAATTATTAACCGTAACAAATTACGCTTCAACAATTGTACAATATAATTAATGTGTTACACAGGCAGTGAGTACATAACAGGTCTGCCTAATTAAATAAATAAATAAATATCACACAACTTTCACACAGCATCATCTAGTCCCAAACTATGCAGAATTTGTACTATGGGTACTAGAAAAACTGATACTAATACATATATTATATACATACATATAGTAAATACATACTTATTATACATAGAATCGCCCAGACCAAGACAATCCTCCATGTTCATGCACACAAAGATTTGTCTTGAGTGGAAATCGAACCCGCGACTTCTACGTAGAGTTGCACTAGTGACTCCGCCATCCGGTCGTCAATGTATGAAATCTTATACGTATGAAATCTTATAGGTTTTTACATAAGATTTTTAATTCGTAAATGTCCCTACAAAATATCTAAACCGTAAAGTTTTTACCGCGATTTTAGCTTGCCTAACGAGGTGAGCTGTGTAGAATAGATAAAAAGGCTGATTACCTACCTAAGAAGTTGTTTCATGGAGAATGCAGATAATACCTTTACGTTTTTTTGATTTACTAAAGGTATTATCTGCATTCTAGACATAGGCCTCTAACTGTGTCTCGAACAAAATTATAACACCTACTATTATCGCCCTATTATACACCAACAAAAGAGCATTAATAGTAAAACAGAGGGACAGATGTAAATGACGCTGCAACCAATGGGCATGACGACCGGAAGTGACGTAGTGTGTATTACTTGCGTATTGCGCGACCTATGGCTACTATTTACTACATGAGCGTGCGTGGAGAACTCTGGCAGTTATGACTGTTTTGAATAGCTAAGATAACGCTTTGGTTTACAGCAAGCAGCAATAACCAGCTCGAGTAATTTTTTTTTTATTAAATGTCCAAATCCAGTAGACATCGACATAGCTACGCAGTTCTCACTAGTCAAACAACACCACGACAATTCGATACGTGCCAAAGAATATCCAAGATTACATTTAATACTGAATTACTACAGGCAGAGATAACTCACACCGATCTATACTAAAAAGTACCAATTCCAGTCGCTACGTCTTTTACCAGTGATCAGGCGTTAACAGGCCTGTCAGAATTAATCCTATCCTTGTATGTAATTGCTATAATATCAAGAAATGCAGTGAGGTGTGAAGACGGAATTTTGTTCAAAGATATTGTCTGTCTCAATGGGCGTGCCACAGGGCTCAATTCTCGGTCCGTTTCTCTTTTTAGTATACATTAACGATTTACCATTCTATGTGCAAAATTTTTGTGATATAGTACTTTTTGCAGATGATACTTCGCTTATTTTTAAAGTTAATCGTAATCAGGATAGTATTGATGATATTAACAGGTCACTTGCACTAGTCCAAGACTGGTTTACTAGCAACAATTTATTATTGAACTCGAATAAAACTAAATGTATAAAGTTCACTTTGCCTAATGTCAAGAAACAGAACATGAGTATAATACTAAATAACGAAATTATTAGTCTTGTAGAATCAACTATGTTTTTAGGAATAACCTTGGATCATAAGCTTCAGTGGGGCGCCCATATATCGTGTCTAGCAGGGAAACTCAGCTCCGCGGCATTCGCTGTTTGGAAAGTTCGTCAGTTAACTGATATTGAAACTGCGCGACTAGTTTATTTTAGTTATTTTCACAGTGTCATGTCCTACGGTATTCTGCTATGGGGCAAGGCAGCTGATATTCAAAACATTTTTGTAATTCAAAAACGGGCAATTCGTGCGATTTACAAACTCAAAGCTCGAGATTCTCTGAAAGAACGATTTAAGGAAATAGGTATTTTAACAGTAGCATCGTAATATATATTTACTAATATTATGTTTATACGAAAAAACATAGGAACATATACCAAGAAAAGCGATGTTCATTCATTGAACACGAGGAATAAGCATAAATTGGTAGGCCAATATTATCGCTTAAACAAAGTCCACAACTCATTTGAGGGACTTGGAGTGCGTTTTTATAACAAAATTCCTGTCGAAATCTTGAACTTGCCCCTACTAAAGTTTAAGAGTATCGTTAAGAATCGTCTCATGGAAAGGGGCTATTATAAAATAAACGATTTCTTAACCGACACTACGCCTTGGAAATAATATTTATTTATCTAATGTATTTATTACAGTAATGTATTTATTATTTACAATTATTATGGTTATTATATTTCAAATGAATTGCCAAGTTAGACATTGTTTTTATCCTATTTATAATTATGATTGATTATGATTATTTTGACATATTATATTCTATATTGAGATTGACATAATTTATTTTTGACATCATATTATCATATTATTGACTTAAGTTTCAACTTTTGACATTATAATGAATATCAATTGATACATTATTTTTTATTATTTAATATGATTAATGAAAATTCACACTCACTAAATTTGATTTGTATAACCTCATTTCATGTTATTTCAAATATTGTTAAGTAAAGGCAATCTGTGTGTACATTTTTTAATTTTTATATTTTTGTAGTATAAATAGTTTTTGTTATTAGTATTATAAATATTTTTTTGTTTGTTCTGAAACCCTTATACAGTAGTATACACACATTGTTTTTACTCCTTTATTTTCTGCTTGAAGTGTAAGATATTGCAACCCTATATACTATGGATTTATTTATAATAATTTAATTGCATTTTCTCTTTATAACCATATTTAGCTATAATGTTGTTTTGGTTGCTATAACTTACACATAGAATTATTGTCAAAAAACAAACAAATATTGTATGAATTATTTGAAAAGATGGTGCACATGAGTTTCTCACCAGCTCTTCTCATGATGCAATACCCATCGGAGCTGGTACTTGGATTGATTTTAATTCAATTCTCTAAGTTGAATTAAAGTCAATCTAAGCTCCGGTGTCAAATCATTTTATTACAATAAGTATTATAATTTAGTTAGCTAAGTTTTATTTTAATTTTATATTTTTTGTGTTTTGATGTTTGTTTTGACGTGTTCAAGCGCCCCTTGGGGCCCATGGAAATAAATGATTTGATTTGATTTGATTTGATTTGATTTGATTGATTTTGTCTTTTTTTTTTTTGTAGATTAAAAGGTGAGTCGTACGTAGAGTAGAGAGTGTACGGAGAAACCGTACACCATTAGCATTGTCAGCATTTACATGCGCGGGCAGTGGCCATGTGTCTTTACCTAAGCATTTATAAGCTTTATTATAAGCTTGGATGGTTCGCGATCTTTCCGCATCGGCTAAAGACACGGCTCCACTAAACCGCGCGCGTCTTCCCTTCCGTCACCCTTCTTTTATCTATCATTACACGTTTTAGTACAAATTTACGTGTTTCATTTGTGGACCTTATCGTTAGGCTCTACAGAGAGTGTTGTAAATTGTGCCAACTGCCAGTCACAGCGGTTACCAAAAGATCTACCATTTTTTCAGATAATTTTGCAATATATATTTTATTTTAGAAGTAATTATCACGGCACTATTCATTTTTGATTGACTTGCGCAGCGCTTGTTTCAGTATGTAGACTCACAATATGCTAAAAATAAACCTATTGACTTCTCTCATTGATCGAGCCCTACCTGAAGGCCGTGTGAACTAGACAAAATCGTGCTATCTTTATTAGCACCGGCTTACCAAAATCACAACTGTTTGTTCATTGGTTCACACCCATTTCCGTACGGACGCCTCCGGAAGCCGTACATCAGGATGCATAACCGTCATGTTGTCAAGTCTTGGCTCACAAGTAATAAAGTGGTAGAGCATTAGCATCGAGGAGATGTCGGCGGAAGGGAGCGGCGGCACTGGACCAAACATAATTGTGTATTGTTTCAAGTAAGAGGTTGCTGTGATGAGAAATGGCGGTAGCGAATTAAACCTACAACTGAAACCTAAACTAACACATTACGCGGTTTCAGTTAAAAACATGGAACATGGAACATGGAAATATGTTTTAACAGTATTGCAATAAAAATGAGTTAAGTAAATTAGCTCAACTTTCTTATTATATTATATATCATTGTATCCGTTTTGAAGATCCACATTGTACCACATGAGTAAATAGTTAATCATGTGATAGTATTATGAATAATATGGATATACTTAGTTGATATAAAAACTCACATGTAAAAATATATTGTGAATTAACTTAGCGGCAAGCTTATTCCTTAAAAACAATCAATTTTTCGTCAATTTCGAAATCGAAAGCCAAAGCTTTATCGCTTTGGCTTTATTTGGCGAATAAGCCCCTGGGATTTGCCGTTTGTTTTGATTAACTGAACTTTCATTTGGAAATATTGGAAAACACTAACCGATAAACAAACCGCGATAACAAAAATGATAAAGGTTATATTTATAAACCAACCAATCGCCGTTAATTTACATGAAATATCGAGATTACCGATGAATGAATGATCAGATCTCACAATATTTTAATAAATAGTAATTGAATAACGGTAGAGAAGATGTGATCTCAGAAGTTAAAACGTTGTGTATTTTATTATTATGAATTAACTGTAATTTGCGCTCGCATGTAATTTAGTTAATCTTATCTTGTAAGTTTTATGTCTTAAAGAGCTAGTTAAGTTATTATGTTTTAGTTACTGGGAAAGAATATTTGAGGTTACATGAATGCCGATAAATACTTACTAAAGGTATATTCGTAAGAATTATTGTACATTTCTATTCAATGCTTTTGTTATTAACATAAGATAGCACAGCATAAGATTATTGTTTACTAACCCACGATGGATCTAACTTCAGTATCTATAACGTTCAGTAACTGGTCTGGAATAAAAGTTATTTGATTTATTAATTTATTTATTTATTTATAAAGGTATTGTTGCAATAACTATTTGTTTGCTGCCACATAATTATTGCTTATAGTTGAACATAGAAGAGGCAATCTTTCGACTCTGTTGCACTGGATGTATTTATTTACTATTCAATTGCCGACGTGATTAGGTACAGTTTCCTAATGCGCCAAGAGAATCAATTATTTATTATCATAGAATAATTATCATCAAATCTGAATACACATTTGCTGATTTATATCGCAAGACGCGTTGTTATTCCGTCGAGCTTTTTCACAATAGCTCTACCAGCTCTACCTACAACTTCATACAATATCTTCCGGTTGTCCTGTCAATGTAACCGCACCCGATAGTATAATCGGATCGCTACGCACGTATGTAATACAAGTCTGTTGATTGTCGTGAATTAGTATCGAGCAGTACGCATTACGATACGTTACGTCTTTCGGTTACTCACGAGCCGTGAAGTGGAGCTTTGTTATGTACAAGTTAAACAATGGTGCATCGAGGAATATTGACAACTACGTGTTTTAAAGTGAGTCCTAGTTAGCTACTGTTAGTTTATTTTTTTTTGTTTTTGGAAAATATTTATTTTACATAGTGCGGTTTTCATAAACACAAACTAAAATTTTCTAATAGTGAAAAAAATACATGGCGAAACTACAAGGTTTTCCTGTAGGTACTACGGAACTCTAAAAACGACACTAATGATTAAATTACATTTCAACTATAAAAAGCTACTATCTATTTATAAGTTTGAATACGTTCGTACTTTTTTATTGTGCTTTCTTTGTTCATCTCAACACGTAATGCATGCATGTCATTTGGAATACTTAATTTAATGGCTGCTTGCGAGTCTCTTATATTCAATAATTTTTTAATTGATCCTATTAAAGGCAACAGCTATAAAGAGAATGGCTGCCGATTTACTACGATATCATCGATATTAACTATAATATCATATTATCTTGTCGTCGTTTCAATGAACAGTCATTTTTATCAAAACCTGCTCTATATTCGAATTATTAGGAATGCTAAAAATATCCCAGCTTACATAACGGCACATGAACTACCTACTAAAGGAACAACTGTTGTTCAACTACTACAGAAGCATTCTTAATTAACTGATCTAATGAAACAAAAGTGCATCTATTGATACTAATTGTATAGAACTGCAAGGCTATGATTTAAGCCTGCAATGGCGGTAGCTATACAAAAGACAGCCTTCCTTTACAAAAAGGCAGACAGCCTCGAATTACGACGGGATGGTCTATTTAAACCTGAACTTAAAACCAGAAACAAATACTAATACTTTTATGTAAAACTTTGAAATTCGAGTTGTAAAGCTTGAGGAATAAAGTTGATTATGTTTTTAATCCGTATCTTTGTCTGTGGTTTGTGAATGGATGTAGTTTGTAAAGCCTGACAAACTTATTTGTGCGGTTGTTAGGGACGACGCTGGCAATTGAAAAGATGTAAACGTACTCCAAGACTCCTTGCTGAGCTTTTATTTCAGATTTGAATGGTATTTGAAGATAACTTTGCCTTATTATACGCGGGATATCTCATTGCAGAAGTTATTTAACCCGAGTGAGCTTAATGATACTCATTAAGCTTTTCTGAACGCAATCATTTTTATATGGCGACGGATTACAGCTTTTGAAAAGTGTTCATTATTTATGTCTTTGGCGGTTGTCATGTCAATATGGTCGGTTAAAAATATTCTCATAATTTTTGACGTCAAAACTCGTTGACTTTTTTCGAGTTAAAAAAACAAGAAGTTTGCTTTTGGAAGGCATTAAATCAGCGACGACGCCATAAAATCATCTGTTCATCCATTGACTACATAAAAAAGGCAGGACTCCGTCTCTTGAAACACTTACTGAAGCACCCATAGTAAGTCACACGTAGACACAGAACACACACATTGACACAATAGTAAGTCAATCGCCCGCCATTACGCTTTGGACTGTGCTGTTGCTCGGATGTTCAAGTAAAATAATTAAAAATGCCGTCTTGTGTTGTGAAAAGCTGCCGAAACCATAGCGCCTCGATAAAAAAAAACCAGGGGATCATTTTTCATAGGTAAGCAAGTAATATATTCAGCCTATTGCCGAAATTATATTGTTTTCGTAAAAAAATATACCAAAACTATCAGTGTTGACAGTCAATAAATATTTTCATTTACCCTGAATTTGGGTAAATATTTTTTAGTAGTATAATAATATATGAATAATAATACATTTAGTATAAATTATTATTCTATGTTTTATAGATTTCCTGCTGCAAACGACGCATGAAAAAATTATTGGATAAAAATAATTAGAAAGTGCAGAAATGATAACAGTTGGTATCCATCAAAATATAGTGTAGTCTGCAGTATACACTTCGAGGAAATTGATTTATGTATATAAAACAAAAGGTGGACTTATTCGCATTGTCAGCTTTGCCGTACCAAAAAAGGTAAAACAATAGTATATTGTTTTAAATAAAGTATTAAATTAATAAATACCAGTACTTTAATCTAAAACTTTTTATTTCTTAGATTAGTTTATTATTATTTTTTTCTTTATTTTTTATTTGCCAATATTTATTTGAAATATTGAAAAATCGCATGTAAGTGAATCTAAGCTTCGTGATTGTTGGTTTAGTTTAACTTAGATATTTTATTTGGTTTGTACATTTTGTTGACGTTTTCAAGCACTTTCTGATAGTTTATGTAATGGAGAATTTTTGTTTTTTTGATAACTGCCATAACTTACCCTACTATCCAATTTCGGCTCCAGGTCCTAAACTGGGACACCCTGTATATCACTAAAGCATCTTCACCATCTAAGAATCAGGAAGCGCCGTAGGAGTCGTAATTTTAAAATATTTTCCAAAAACTGGGTAGCTGCACTAAAGCATCTTCGCTGCCTTGCGTCAGGAGTGCCCAGAGCAACGAATTTTGTACATATTCCCTTAATAAAAACAAACAACTTCCAGCTGCAGGCCCGCATCGACTGCTAGAAATATAAAATCAACTTTGTTTCGAAATTCAATCATAAAGTTGTTTTATATTGTTTGGTTTTTGGCCACTGTAGTATAAAACTACCTATATCATGTTTGATGGTAAAAAGCAGCAAATAAAAAAATATAAGAACTAAACCTCTAAAATATTTATTTAAATTATTGTAAAAATGTGGGTAATATTTCTCATGGCTGGTAACCCCTAACACACGCACACATAAACAGACCGCTGCCATTTTGGTGCTTCAATCATTTTCTATGTGACATTCTCTCCTGCTTTTTTTATGTACTCTATGTGTTCATCCATTACTATTTATTAGAATACGTAATATAATATTGGATCTATGTGTTATTTTAATAATATACGGTACATCTATATAATTGCATTCTTTTATTTCATATAATTTAATTTTAGAAAGTTTAATTTTATTATTAATTCATACTGTACATATTTATTATTATTTTTTTTAATGTTTTTACATTTTTTTGCGTTTGGTTTAAGACTGTGAGCACTATTATATCATTGTATAATAAATAAATAAATACATTATTTTCAGGATAAAACTGATAAACAAACTGAACCAATCAATCCAAGTTGTCCAGACACGGATCAGTTATTCCGTTCCTTGCAAGACTTCCAAACACTACTGACTTCAGTTGATATTTGAGAAACAAATTGATTTAATTTGAGAGCCTTTTATAAGTACTAACGAAAACTACAAAGCTTCCAAGTATTATATAAACTGTGTAGTGTGTAGGAAAGAAACACGTAGTCAAGTCAGATGAAGGTACCTACTAAATATCTATTAACTTAATATGACAGCTGAAAATCAACGTTGCCAATTTTTTCTGGCAACAATATGTTGAGCTGTGGCCTTTTAGGCACCATCACAGCATAGCAAATCTGAGACATATGAACTCAGTTGCAACTCGTATATGTAGTATAAAGGCACTGTATTATTGTAATTATTCTGTATTTATTTTTATTATCTAGTTCCTAAATTCGATTTTTTATTTTGATTTTAATTTTTAATAATGATTTGGTGTTCTTATAAATATTTTTTACTTTACTTACTTTAATATGAATTTTAACTACATATTGTGTCTCACATATATAACTTTCAGTACCTTTTATTTCCGGTACGCCTCTAATAAGAACTGGGTTGCAAAGGTCGGATGGCAGTCGTTTCACGTAAAATACTGATATTCAGCTAAATCCGTTAGACTAAAAGCCGACCCCAATGTAACTGGGCAAATGTTTGGCAGGTGAAGGATACCAAAAAGTAGTCAAAGGAGTATCGGCGTAAGCCAGACCAATTTATTCTAATTAAAAAAAACAATGTTTTAACTACCTATATAATTTGATGGTGACGTTAATAACAAACAAATCCTGAGAAGTAATGACATGCAGCAAACTCAAGAAAGGAGCTCATTTTTACCAAATATCTTAGTATGAAAGGTCACTGGATATAAGTCCTCAAAAATTACGGTTTCGGTTTAGTTTTCGGCAGAAACTGAGGTCGGGGCCGAACACTCGGTTACGTTCTTGTATGCCGCCAATAATCTAGTTTCGGTCGGACAGTAATAAACAGAGATTTTAATTGTTGCAGTGATGGTGTAAGGCCGCATGGGTTTGGCCGCAGCTCTGCTGGAGGCGGCAGCTCGCGGCGAGGCGCTGCGGCTGGCGAGTCTGCTGCGTGCGAACAACGACATCAACGTTGCTGACGAGGTACCTACAATTATCTATTGAATAAACACATATCATAGACTACGACAGGAGAAAACAACTCACAGCTTTCACATGAAAAATATAATTTTATAAAATAATGCACATATTATCTTTTACTATTAGTATTAATTTATTTATTTTTATTTATTTATAAAACTTCATACACACGTGTATATTGGCGGACTTAATGCCTAGGGCATTCTCTACCAGTCTACCTTCAGGTGGTGCAGAGATAACAAGGTAGGCGAAGTCATGACATAGTGCAGAGAGAGTAGAACAATAAAATAATTTATCCAATCATTAAATAATGACGATTTGCAGAACTAAGCGACTTTGTAAATTTGTTTGTGTGTAGCTACTTTTGTTTTTGACTTTTCATTACTCCCATGAACATAATATCTTTTCCAATATCTATCGAAGTTCTCGCATTGATATAAAGCATTGATTTAAAAAAAACCACATTTAATTTTCTCTTTCAGCCGTATGACACTTAAATCCATGTCGATCTATATTCGTTCGGCCTTGTTTGAAATGTGGTTATCTAATATAAACACTCAAAGTATATTTCAACTTTTCTGAACAAGATTTATCTTATTTGACAGAATGAATAAATGGATTAGCTGTTTCAAAAACATAAAACAAGTTTATTGCTTTTTTCTCTCACAGTCACAACTATCTGATGGGCCCCTCCTACGCGCTAATAAGAATGAAGAAGTTCAATCTTTTATTATTTTTAAATAGGCAACACCGCGGCGGGGTTTGCTTCAATGAAATACCAAATGGCGTCCAATAAAACAGAGTTACAAAAGAATTAATATTTTATTCAGAGTTAATAAATATAAGATATTGTATGATAAATGGCGGCAGTATAATAAAGTTTAACGCGTTATTTCACCCAACAATGTCAGCTGCCATCCATTCTGCTCAGTAGCTCGTTCTACATCGAATTCCGCACCCAACTGAGAACAAATTAGTACCTCGCGCAATTATATGTTCTCCTTACACATTAAATACAATCCAACCGTACAGGAATAGAGCTTAAAATCGATTAACAGTCGTTTATAAATCATTTTATTTACAGCATGTGCCCGCAGGCTCTATGGTTGTCCTTTAAGGGATTAATTAATAAACAATTAAATTTAATCGATATTTCGTTCCGTCGATAACTACTTATTTATTGCCACGCTAAGTCTCAATATCACTTCTCATGCATATCTTCTTTCACGCAAACCATCCATATTTTGTATATACATACGGTCTACAATTAGGCCAAAAAATAACAGCAACAAAGTTGTTAATTACTTGAATACTTCAATAATGACCGTTTCGTTTTAATCACCGAGTTATTATTGCACAAAAATGGCCGCCTTTGAATAACTTCTTGCAGAAATGAAACGTAAACAATAGTAATAGTCCATATACAATACATAGAGCGTTTACAAGAGCAATAATTGTATCCCACGGTGAACGGTGCTCATTATCAATCAAATTAATCCACTCGTGAACATGGCCCCAGTTTTTTAAAAGCCTCCTTTTAATACTACGCGAGCAGCGATAAAGCCTGTAGTTCACCTGATGGTATGTTGAGTACCTACATACCATAGACATGAATAATCCACAAAAGCAGATTGTAGATGCGTCGCCGTAGTTGAGGACTACGATGTTATGCCTGTGTACGTTACGCCAGCAAGAAAGTGTCACCTAGAGTGATATGAGTAGAACGTATAATTAGTGCGCAATCTGCTGTAAATGTGCGCCGCATAAAAAATTTGTGCGTCTTGTAGTTTTGAAAAAAAAACGTAAAAACGATTCCTGCTGGAGTAACGTTGTTCTAGCAAGAAAATTCTAGACCAATCATCGGAGATATAAAATACATACATGGGCAGAGAGCTTATATTTGTGCAAATTTGTGCGCCATAAATATAATTTGTGCGTCTTCAGGTTTTCGAGATATTGCGTTTCCCGCTGGAGTAACGTTTTGCGAATTCGTGTATCTCAAAGACCATTATATGTGCGCCTGTAGAATGAACATACACGAATAGCTCTTAATTTGTGCATATTTGTGACATAATTAGATGCCAGATAATATTTATAGTTTTCAAGTAATCGCGCTTTATTGAAAACTTAAAAAAATATTGTAGCGCCTAAATGAGAAGACGTATAAACTCGCTAAAAACTGTATTCGTTCCATCTTGACGTTTATAATTACCATAAAAAGTTTCAAAACAGAACCTACAAGCGATAATGAATAATATTACTAAAAGTCAAAACGACGGCATCATAACTTTGACGCCATCAAACAAGAAACTGGCTCAACCTAAGATGTGTAAATTTAAACCAAAAATTAGTGCATTTATCAAATAATATAAAGTAAAAATATCCAGCTTCAACTGTTTCGTATTAAGTAAATATTAAGACTAAACCAAAACAGTTATTCGGCGCAGGTTATCCGACCAAATTCGAATGACTACAAAAAAGCGACGGATTCATACGTATCGATGACCACCTTTATTAAACGTATTACACCTAAACTGTGTTCGTACAGTTACGCTCAAATAATCGTTGGGAATTATTATTACAATGACTTAATAAAAATATAATATATATTAAATGTACTTTCTGATCATATGAAATCAAAGAGCTTGTTGGTTTAAAAAAATATTATTTTTATTATCATAATCATGATTCTTAAAGTAATTATGGCATCAAATCACAGATCAAATTTCCTACCTATAAATATTAAAACAAACATTGTTCAATTAAACTATTTGTACCTTGTATAGTCATTTGGTATTATTTAAAATCACAGATCAGTTTTTCATTTACTTAAATACACAAACAATAAAATCACTTAAAGTGGCTCAGTACCATCATGGCGTGAAATTTAAATATTAAGTAGTTGTTGTTTTAGATATAATTAAGTTTTGGGTATGATTGTATAGTACGCGAACGTAATAAATACCTATAGGTAGAGCGTTATATTTTGTTATGAGTTTATGTTTCTTAAAAAATAGCCGGATTTGAAAACTTCAACCCAAGTTTCACATATCGGGCTGCTTAGGTTTGGGTTTTCAAATTAGGCTAATTTTTAAGAAACATAAGCTGATAATAATTTTAACCGGTCTATACTACGTTCGCGTATCATACTATCATATCCAAAACTAAATTATATCTCGGCCAACAAATAGGTATATGGCTATGATGGTACTGAACCTTTATCACAGAAAATCACAGTTTTTTCGTTTTTCTACTGATATAATAAATGCAAATGGCTAAATTTATTTGTCTAATCAAAAAAAAAATCTGAATTTATTTTAATAACTATTTCTACTGCACTGTACTCGGGCACAATACGTTTTAACCAGTTAGCGAGTAAAGTTAAGAAGGTCATCGATACGTATGAATCCGTCGCTTTTTTGTAGTCATCCGAATTTGGTCGGATAACCTGCGCCGAATAACTGTTTTGGTTTAGTCTTAATATTTACTTAATACGAAACAGTTGAAGCTGGATATTTTTACTTTATATTATTTGATAAATGCACTAATTTTTGGTTTACATTTACACATCTTAGGTTGAGCCAGTTTCTTGTTTGATGGCGTCAAAGTTATGATGCCGTCGTTTTGACTTTTAGTAATATTATTCATTATCGCTTGTAGGTTCTGTTTTGAAACTTTTTATGGTAATTATAAACGTCAAGATGGAACGAATACAGTTTTTAGCGAGTTTATACGTCTTCTCATTTAGGCACTACAATATTTTTTTAAGTTTTCAATAAAGCGCGATTACTTGAAAATTATAAATATTATCTGGCATTTAATTATGTCACAAATATGCACAAATTAAGAGCTATTCGTGTATGTTCATTTTACAGGCGCACATATAATGGTCTTTGAGATACACGAATTCGCAAAACGTTACTCCAGCGGGAAACGCAATATCTCGAAAACCTGAAGACGCACAAATTATATTTATGGCGCACAAATTTGCACAAATATAAGCTCTCTGCCCATGTATGTATTTTATATCTCCGATGATTGGTCTAGAATTTTCTTGCTAGAACAACGTTACTCCAGCAGGAATCGTTTTTACGTTTTTTTTTCAAAACTACAAGACGCACAAATTTTTTATGCGGCGCACATTTACAGCAGATTGCGCACTAATTATACGTTCTACTCATATCACTCTAGGTGACACTTCGTAACTGTGTGTCCTTGAAAGCTGAAATTTTGCTTAGATATTTATGTTAGCTATACCAACAAAGTGGCAAAATACAATCTTGCATTTTTTTATCGAGTATATATTATATCTCTACATAGTGTGTGGCTGTGGGGTATCATTAGTCTATAAGTCTTTTAGAAGCATTAAAGATTTATTAAGTCATTTTTTTGATTTAGAGATTCGTACGCAAGAAATTTCTAGCTATCACGGTTCATGACAGCCTGGTGACAGACGGACAAACGGACAGCGTAGTCTCAGTAATAGGGTTCCGTTTTTACCCTTTGGGTACAGAACCCTAAGAAGTGGTCACTATACAGCGTCGTCTATTCAGAATTTATTTAATTAATTTTGATTCTATTATAAAAACAAGTTTGTAGGAGTTAATTTTTAAGCAGACTCTTAAGTAGGCAAAATAATGATAAGGTTATGTTATTTAATGTTTTCTAATACTCACATTTTAAATCCATAGCTTTATTTACGACTTTTTTACTACTTAATTAACATCTTATTTTAATGACCGAGTTATAGAGTCGTGAGATTATCAGTTATTTTATGACATTTTATAATAAAGACACAAACCGATAACTTCTTAAGTAAATTCATTTTTATTCTGTTTTCTGATGCGTCATTAAATTAGGCTTTAGTTCTAAGAAAATTATAGGTAAATTCAGAGTATTGACGGGTTTGACGCTAGCTGCAGATAGCTGCTTGACCAATCGACGAGCATCGTACTCGAGCGCGGCCAATATTGACCCGTGATACATATTTCATTTGCATTTGCAACTTAAAAACAGTCATGATTCCTGATTTTACCCATATTCATATTTATATAATTTATTTGCATTACGCAATATTCTTAGATGGTGAACTTAGACCTAATAAGAACTATGTTAAATACATTTTTTTACATTTTAACTTGTTAAAAATCTAAAAACTCTTAGCTGTCTAGGACGTTTTTTTAATATTACGTCTTCGTGATAATCATCATTCCTATCCCAGTTCATATTTAAACTTTAAGCATTTCTCCAATTTTCCATTTATTTATTTACGTTCTATTCCAGTTTATTATTTATTTTTATCGTTTCTCTCTCTGTATGTATATATGTCATAGTCATTTCGTAAATTTACTCTTTCGTTTTCGTGAAATGCACACCGTGATGTAGCTTGGCCAGATCAATACTAAGAAATCGTTTTTGGCTATGGGTAACTAAACGCGCGGCTACTCTTGAATTGATCAAAATTATTTGATCTCGTAAAACAGTTACAATAATTTACCGGTAGTTGCGCTGCAAGCGCTTTGTTTGTGGTGGTTGCTAAAAACCAGCGCTATGCATTTTGCTGCAATGCTAAGACTCCACAGCACACAAGTTGAGCAGCTACTATCGTTTCCTTGCATAATATTTTATTTCATAAGTAATAAAAATAATTTTCTTTCTTTCTTACTATTTGGGTTCTACATAACTTGAGCGATGTTATGCAATATGGTATCTATAAAAAAGGCCATAATAATATATTTCCAAACAATTAATACAGTCAAGTACGGCTTAGTTATCAGCTGTCATCTGTGAGCACAAGACTCCCCGCGCCGGTGCTGCCATCATTAAAAACTAGCCCGCACTGGACCGGTCCTCTTGTTACGCACCATTTTGTTTTGTTGGACCGCGCACTGCATCTGTGGTGACAAAATAACTCAGTTTGTGGGACGTAAGTACCTACATATTATAGACTGAATAAAATTATCGTAATGGTTTGTGTTAACATTAGTTACAGTCGACGCCGTCAAAGTAAGGCTTACCTGGAGGTACTTATATTTTAAAATTATTTTCGACATGCGACGGACGACCATAAACAAATAACATAGATATTAAAACTACCTTGATCCAAGCCACTACTTCTACCTTAAGATATGTCTACCTCTGCCTTTACCTGTAAAATCCTTCTTTATCATATAAGTATAATGGTGGTAGCACTCTATAGGTAAATATAAAATTCTCATATTTATTATAATTATGTCGCATACGTCTAAACTATTAATTCATCGAATATTAGACGTTAATCGGCGAGCATTTACATACTAAAACAATATTATTAAATAATTTAGATTGTTTGAATATGTCACAGTAGTTTTTAGGTAGGCAAATATATTCGGCTACTATTATAAAATACATAAATAATTATTTATTAATGAAAAACTATTTAAACTGACTGGGTCAACACATGAATAACTGTTATTATCAAAATTTTGTACCATTTGAACTGGATCTAAACTTAATATAATTATAATTAGGTATTATTCAATGTTAAATATTAACATATTTTAGTTTAATTTATTATAACATTTAAAAATGTTTACCTACAGCTAATTATACCCTAATTTCATAAAATTATAGGTAACGATTGTAAACCGGATAGATGTTGCTATTATTTGTGTAGTTTTATAAACATAATTTTATTATCTTAACACGTTTTTTTCAAAACATTAAACGGATAGAACCATATCCGTTATTTACTTACGCCCAAATTTTAAGAGATATTTGCAGTTTATTTTGTTTAATAGCAGCCCTGTGTTCAAATACATGTCACACCGCTGGGCACGGCTCTATTTTCATGACAAGAAGGGTTAGGTCTCAGTCTACCACGCAGGGAAAGTGCATATTGCTAGACTTCACACTCCCTCAAGTACTTTTAAGGCACTTTCACGTATGAAGGTTTCCTTACGATGTTTTCCTTCACCGTTCACAAGCCATATAACCACAGAATAAGAATACCATAACTTTCACGATAAATATACACACCGTGCGTAGGGCTGCTAATTCGAAGATATCATGCTCGAACCCACAGCACACACCTCAGTCAATAAAACGTTAAGATTTTTCTTTTCAAAGATATTGTGTTGCATTAATTAATTTCATTGAATTTCGTGCCGGGCCATTATTTATTAGATATTCATTTTTACGTGGAATGTAAGCGTCTCTAACTAATACCTACTATAAAGAATCTCAACATATGTTTTATCGCTAGTATTACATATTAATATAGATCTCGATTGGCACATGTCTGAGATAATGGTATATCTGCTTTTGTAGTCACCCGCAGGTAGTTAATTACCGTGCCATTGTAGGTAAAGGTTTTGGCAGTATCTGGAGAATGCCTCCTTAGCATAATATCATTGATGACAATAATTAACGTGTCGTAGCCATTTCGAAAATTTGCTCGGTTCGTGAAATATTCGGGCATTTTAGGAAATTGTCGCATTTTATGAAAATGACATCAGCTGATCGTTAGCGGCCGCTATTTTCAAACATACAAAGCTTGCAGCGACAATTTATGTAACTGATTTCCGATATGATCTTTTTTTTAAAATAAACTACGCTTGTACTAGGAACAACTCCTGAGCCGTGGGGGTGTTCACAAACATACATTTCACACACACAGAGCACAACTAGAGCCAGAACAAATCTTGAAAAATTTCATCGCGTAGCCACGCGACAAAGCCACATCATGGTGTGGCTAATAGACAGTGAAACATTTCATGAAAAGCGACCATTTCACGATATTCTTGAGCATTTTAAGAAATGAGTAAATTAACAAGCGGTCACAGCGCAACTTGGCTGGTTATGCTTACGGTTATAATGGCGATAATGGTGTATGGCGTCGAATTTGCGACCGAAAGCCCCGACCTTCACCGCTCGGAAGTCGCGTACTACATAATTAAATGGCAATACTTACATACGTACTTCGAAATCGTAAATCTTTTCTGCAGTGCACATTTACAAGTTATCTCACATAATTATTATTTTTTATTTATCTGGCCTAGTTAAACCAATTTAAAAATACTTATTAAGGCCGCGCCGCCGCTCCGCCTAATCGTAGTCAAATCCGAAGACTAACTTGTCGGTTTACGTTTCTACGCGATCGTTTGATGCTAAACAATTATATTTACTGTTAAATTGATTAATAAATGCTCGTTAAAAACAAGAGGAAGCTTATAATCTCTGTATATCGTTATAATTTCAGTTTGGTTGATATATGAGTCTACACCGATTAAGACCGTTTTGTTTCATCAGTAACATATTATTATAAGAAATTGGTTAGAAGAAAAGTAATCAGTGTTGGAGTACCAACACTGATTACTTTTCTTCTAACCAGGAGGTCAAATTTCTCGAGAAGCAGGTGATGACGTTTAAGGTGATGCTGTCATTAATCATCACACAACAAGAACTCAATGAACGAGATTACTGTAAGCTCAGCCACCAGATCTCGCTCAGATGATGAGCCAAAATGTATGAAAATGAGTCATTATTATAAAATACACTGTGATTTTGCATAATGGACAGCTTGTAAGCAGCTTGTAAATGATAATAATAATATTACAAGAAAAAACATTTTACCATGAAAAATTAAAGAAATCAACTTATATTTAAGAAAACTACCTTATATATCTATAGGTATTCAAAATAATTAAACGCGATACGAGCTGCAAATTCATTTTGTTGACACATTCACAGTTTTCGAAAAGTTTTTTGTAATTGTGATATATTACGAGTAGTTACGAACATTAACATAACTGCTCCAAAATGGTTAACAAAAGGTATTAAGACATCCTCCATTACAAAAAGAAAACTAAGGTACTTATGCTATAAAAACAAGAATGAAAATACGAAATTAGTAATCAAATACAACAAGTTACTAAAAAAATGTATTACCAGTTCAAAGAAAAACATAAATAATAAGTACATCGCAAATGCAACAAATAAGTGTAAAGCTGCTTGGGAGGTAATTGGAGATAAAATTGATAGAATATGTTGTAATCCAGATATAAAACAAATATTGCATGAAGGTAACTTGGTGACTGATCCAACGACAATAGCATCTTCTTTTAACGATTACTACATTTCAAAAACAAATAAAATTAATGTAAATAATCCAAATTATAAACTACTTGATGCTGTGGACTCAACCATTTTCATAAGCCCATGTAATGAGGATGAGATTATCAAAGTTATTAAAATTTTAAGAGATACAAGTGCTGTAGGATATGATTCGATAGCTACGAAAATTATAAAGCGATGTCATAACGAATTAGCATCAGTTTTATGCCATTTAATCAATGTTTCTTTTTGGGAAGGGGTTTTTCCTAAAAAACTTAAAATATCCATAGTCAAACCAATACATAAAAAGAATTATAAAGAACAATTAAGTAACTATAGACCAATTACTTTGATACCAATTTTTTCCAAAATTTTTGAGAGACTGATGCACTCACGAATAAATAGTTTTTTAAATAAAAAAAAAGTTTTAGTCCAGGAACAAAATGGGTTTCAGAAAAATAAATCGACCACACTAGCAGCTTTTTCTCTTATGAAAACAGTAACGGAATCATTAGATCAAAGGAAACACGTCTCGACGATTTTCTTTGATATGACAAGCGCGTTCGATTTTGTTGACCATCAAATATTGCTACGAAAATGCGAATTGTATGGGATCAGAGGCAAAGCTCTACAGTGGATCGAAAGCTACTTGAGTAACCGCCAGCAATGTGTAGAGATAACTCGTGTTGATCAGAATAATATATCCACGTCATTTAGATCGTTATTCAAAGAGAATAAATTCGGTGTTCCACAAGGCAGTGTTATGGGGCCATTACTGTTCTTAATCTACATTAATGATATCCCGAAGGTTACAGAACACAAATGCACTCTATTTGCAGATGATATCTCAGTAGCTATCCCCCATAACAACGTTAATTTAGAATATAAGCAATTAATAAATAATACTATAGAATCTGTATCCCAATGGCTAAATGTAAACAATCTGACTGCAAATTTATCTAAAACCAAAATAATTCATTTCAGAAATTATAATAATGTAAAAAATAAATTAGAAATAAGTTACGAAGATCAGAAAATTGAGGAAGTTGAAGAAGTAAAATTTTTAGGATTAATGCTTGACAAGCATTGTAATTGGAAAGCGCACGTGAAACTGGTAACTACTCGCATAAATCGTTTCGTATATGCATTAAAAAAGATTCGGAAATTGGCAAACGAAAAATCTGCATTATTAGCTTACCATGGATATATTAGCTCAGTATTAAGATATGGCCTATTGTTATGGGGCAACTCTACTGATATAAATAAAGCATTTATAGCACAAAAGAAATGCGTTAGAGCCATTTCTGGTGCCGCCCCGCTAGATTCATGTAGGCCTTTATTTATAAAATTCAAGTTGCTAACTCTTACTTCAATGTATATACTTGAAATTGCAATTTTCGTCAAGAAACACTCCTATATATTTGAAGTAGCATCCAAAAATAAGAAATTTCCATCAAGAGATTGCACTAAATTAAAGTTAAATACAATGTCTACTACCCTGTATAAAAGAAACAGTAGCTGTATGTGTGTACAAATATATAACAAGATACCAAAATATATAAGAGAATTGCCCTTTCATAAATATATAGCACAGTTAAAAAAATGGTTAATCGAACATTGCTTTTACACAATAGCCGAATTTATGACACTCGATTCTAATGAATAATGTAAAGAGTGAAACTATTTGTTAGTACTTTATATTTTAACATATACATTTTTTTTTTTTATTATTATTCAATTAAGTTAGTGTTTACTATTATATAACTTTAATATAATATAAGTACTTAGGTATAACATTGTATATTTTGCATATCGATTATCCGGTGAAACATGTGTACTTATTATTAAATTGTACCATCTTTTTGTCACCATGTTTAAGGCAAATAAACGTTTCTTTCTTTCTTTCTTTCTTACATTGGCATTGATAGATAACCAAGCTGTTCTACAAAATTATAAATAAGACTAATTAGAGTGCCAAATTAGTAAATTAACAACAGTAATAAATCTATGCAACCATGTGAGATTTCCTGTGAAAATTACTAGGTATATACCTGTGCAACATATTATCCTATTTTCTGAAAAGTCTATGCTGAATAAATCCGCTCAAAAATACAGCCACTTATATTAAGTTGTAATGTTGAGCACCTTAACGGTCTGTCATTTGTAACTGCATAGTTATCACTCGTTTATATTCACGCTTCCGTTGTCAATGTAGTTGTTATCATACAACGCCATTTGTAATTTTAAAGGCCATTAAACACGTAAACTGGTAGTCAAGAGTCGTTACTCTTGTAACACGTTACTAGTCATTCTATCTAATAAAAGTTTAACTATAGATAATTTTGACTGTAGCAATGACAGAAATAATAAAAATTCTTAGAAATAAGAAAAGATGAATGATTATAAATCGAAACTTAATAAAATAAAAAGTGTTCCATGAGCAACGAGATATGCTCGCCTTTTATTGCATAGATTTCCGTTTATTCAAACGGAAGGTTCAAATGAGAGCCTCGGTACAGCAGTGAGTTACGAGCAAAGCTTCAAACAACAATACTATAAATTGAAGAAAGACGTGGAGTATTTATGTCTATGTGCATCACTGCAGTTGTTCCTCGCCACGACGCGAGCGACGCTGGGCTCCGGCGAGTCGTTTGTAACAATCGTCCCTTGTCCGCCATTCCTCGGCACACGACTCCTGAGTACTCCCGACCACGCTGAGTGTCCATTGCGGGCAACACCATCTCTCGAGACAATTGCTTTTGCAATTTTTCAATGCAAATTCAACATTACATCGAGTCATTGGAGTCCATATTCCTATGTGCAAACTCCTTAATCCTTTGTCGCAGTCAACATTCAAAAGCGAGGCCTTCGTGAAATTGCGAAACTACAAAGCTTGTAACAAAATGCGAAAGTTTTAATGCTGTACAAAATAGGCGAAAACTAAAACTTCCTCTTCTAAATCCTTTTTTAATACGATACGTCCATTGTTATCTATCCTTAGGCTCAAAGTAGTAAGGTAATTATGGAGTGAAAAAACATAATTATTTTTAAAAGATTTTTGTGAGGAATAACTATGGAATCGAATAACATATTTCCTTGAGCTCGTTTACAAAATTTCTACCACTTTAGAGGCATTATTTTGCATTCATCACGTACAGTTGTTTAGCCACTCCATGATTATCGTCATTTGTTGCATAACGGCGCCTGATGACAGCGCGGCGCATCTCCGCAATCGTTGCGTGTTGATTACCTAGGTACTCGTCTGGAAGAAGAGAATGATTTGTGTGCAAAATAATGTAATTTAAGTATATAAAAAAATTAAAAATTGCCATGTCTGGACAACTGGACATTAAAGATATTTGAGAATAATTAACAGCAGTAGGTACTAGCCGAGGTATATTTTTATGTCTGTTTGCCTGTCTGTATGTTCGTACCCGACGGGCATCACGCACAACTACCGCATAGAATTGTATGCAGTTTCCAAACTTGTGTAGCTGAAGGTCAAACTTAAAAACTGGTATAATGATTTATCTTTAAGTATGGGAGGTTCATAAATTTTAAAGGAAAATGAATGAAATTCGGCAGACAGGTTCCTTACGTAGCGTAAATTAATATTTTTGAAATATCACTCCCCAAGAGGGCGAATTAGGGGTTGTAAGATTATAAGTGAAGTTAGTCAATTTTGAAGGAATATTAACGAAAATTTTGCACGACATAAGCCCTACACGACATAAATTAACAAGATAGATATTTTGGAAAAGCGTATGAGGGGAATTGCCAGGAAAGCAAACAGGAAATAGCATGGAAATATCGAATTCCACGCAGACGAAGTCGCGGGCAAAAGCTAGTATGACTTTAACTTTATAGGTAAACGTGATCCACCGTAGACTGCATCGTCACTTACCATCACGTGAGACGGTGCCAATCCACCAAAAAGTTTTTCTCCTCTACTTCCTCTTGACTGTTTCGTTCGTTACCTAGAAGTGTTAATTTGGTTTTGGACCTAAACATAAAACATAACAGGTAAGATGCGGGTGTTATACACCTGTACCATCCCTCCATTGGCGTGAAGTTGTTATCAACAACATTTTATTTTTTTCGTTTATGAATCAAGTACTTACCTACGTATTATCGCGAAAATATATAATTATGTAGGTAGTCAAATTGTTGCAATTAATTTATATCTCACGCAAAGGTTGTTTGAATGTAATGTATGTTGGCGTTCGCAAAATGTATATACTTATTTGTTTATCTACCTATATTTTATCCTATCCTTTTTGGAAGACGTTTTTTCACATATTCGATGAAAGTCGAACCCAACATTTCACGTTATAACTGCTCTCACCCGCCGCCATCCATCATTATAACCCAATGACATTTATAACCGCTCAGTTTAAATAATTACGAATCAAGATGGCCGCGTTGACATTTTTACAACCGCCTCAAGGGAATTTAATTAAAAATGCCGACGGATCAGTGATCGATCGATGGGAAAAAATGAGGGCAAAAGTTTGATGTGCTAAGGATGATGATTGCTCAAAGTCTTTGCGTTGTCAGCAGTGTCCCTACTTTGAAGTACTTAGAGCCTACCTTTTTACTGCTTCGCCTATTATTATATTTTACACACATTCACCGACTTAAATAAAAAAATAGAAAAAAAAAACAAAATGTATGCGCTACCGTAAATGCTTATTGAAAATTAGGATTATATTTAGTTGAGTCGCACCGCACGTTTCCCGCGCAATTAAATACTTACGCTTCGAAATTCTAGCTGAATATCTTATCAAATTATTTGTCCGGCTACGTACATATAAATAGAAACTACGTAAATTTAATAACCGTAATTTTAAAGATTCTTAGAAAGAAATAAGAAATATGTCAAGGTTAGGCATTTATAGGTTGCATAATACTGTTTTTTTCCATAAAATAAAAATTTGATTATAAAAAACTGTATTTAATTTTTATTTCTTAATTACCCAATACGGCCAATACCTACTCAACGAAGCACAAGATTTTGTGCTAAAAATGAAATATAGAAATCTCAGAGTAATATATATAATCAAAGATAGAAATTTATAAAATATTAAAGTTGAAAAATTAAGAATCCAGCAGGACTCGAACCTGCACCCCCTGGGTATACGCCCCAAGTGCTTTGCCAATTCAGCAATGGATTCATATGCTGCCGGACTCGAAATTTCTCAACTCTTTTTGTGCCAGCTTTTAGCTAGACGAACCTTATTTGGTTTTAGCGCCATCTATGTGATGTAATAAGTCACTATTCACATACTGTAAGTTTGAATTAAGATCAACACTGTTACAGTCAAGAGATGACGCATTTTTATCAAATACTTGTAATATTTTAAAGCAAATTTTAGCTTTGCTATGCCTTTTTGTAATTTATAAAATATTAAAGTTGAAAAATTAAGAATCCAGCAGGACTCGAACCTGCACCCCCTGGGTATACGCCCCAAGTGCTTTGCCAATTCAGCAATGGATTCGTATGCTGCCGGACTCGAAATTTCTCGACTCTTTTTGTGCCAGCTTTTAGCTAGACGAACCTTATTTGGTTTTAGCGCCATCTATGTGATGTAATAAGTCACTATTCACATACTGTAAGTTTGAATTAAGATCAACACTGTTACAGTCAAGAGATGACGCATTTTTATCAAATACTTGTAATATTTTAAAGCAAATTTTAGCTTTGCTATGCCTTTTTGTAATTTATAAAATATTAAAGTTGAAAAATTAAGAATCCAGCAGGACTCGAACCTGCACCCCCTGGGTATACGCCCCAAGTGCTTTGCCAATTCAGCAATGGATTCGTATGCTGCCGGACTCGAAATTTCTCAACTCTTTTTGTGCCAGCTTTTAGCTAGACGAACCTTATTTGGTTTTAGCGCCATCTATGTGATGTAATAAGTCACTATTCACATACTGTAAGTTTGAATTAAGATCAACACTGTTACAGTCAAGAGATGACGCATTTGATAAAAATGCGTCGTCTCTTGACTGTAACAAAACCAAATAAGGTTCGTCTAGCTAAAAGCTGGCACAAAAAGAGTTGAGAAATTTCGAGTCCGGCAGCATACGAATCCATTGCTGAATTGGCAAAGCACTTGGGGCGTATACCCAGGGGGTGCAGGTTCGAGTCCTGCTGGATTCTTAATTTTTCAACTTTAATATTTTATAAATTACAAAAAGGCATAGCAAAGCTAAAATTTGCTTTAAAATATTACAAAGATAGAAATATTTATAATTTGTATTTTTTTTAAGAAAATAATTTCTTATTAATAAAATTTAACACGACCGAGTCTACGCTACGTGCCGCTGGCGATAGTAGTTTCTAGTGGCCGTCAACCCTTTTTTTTTTTTTTTTTTTTTTTCGCGGGGAAATGCATTTACGCATACCACCCTACCCGTGGGGGGACGGGCAGAGTGGCTATGTGGGACTCCCGTGCCTACGATGTTAAACGGCACAGAATACCCACTAAAACCCCGCGGTGTGCCCTCGTCGCCGAAAGATGGTGGGTCAGCGAGCCCTGGATCGATCTTACATCCACAGGGCTCGCCGCGGCGACCGTGCCCAGTCCGACCACTGACCGTGCACCCGACTCTACTCAATCCTACTCTCGTAGCGACGCCCCGGGCACACCCAGGGCGTCACTCCTTCGCGGAAGGCATCAGCGGGCGGCGGAAAACCCCCTCCACCGCCCGCGGCCTCGCTTAGGGCGGCATTAGGCTCGCGGCGTACGCGCGCCTTCGCCGCCCAGCTCGCCGGCGGCGGAGCGGATCAGCCAGGGGTGCGTCCTCCCTGATCCGCTCCGCCGCCTCCTTCTGCAAGATGACGTCCTCACAGAAGGATGCGACCGCATCCCACGACCTCGCGCTGCCCATGGCCGCAACCACGGCCGGCAGCGAGAGGTCGTTCCCTATGACCGCGGTGAGTTCCCGGCGCTGCACCTCCCAAGCTGGACACTGCTCGAGAGTGTGCTGCGAGTGGCCGTCAACCCTACCAATTCAGAGCTGCATCGTGAGCTGCATAGGTTTAGAGTATTTTGAATCGTAATACAAACGAATAAAGTTGTAATTTGCTTGCAATGAATAGGCAACTAAAGAAAAGTAAGCTTTACTTTGAGGTGGGCTAAATTGCACCATATTGTTTATGATATAAAGTCGTTTTTTCTTTAAATACTTTTGCTAAGTAATCCTTCTTTCCCTCTTTATTCTTTGCCTCAACTTACTCTACTATTTGTGACCTGCCGACGGACTCCCGAGACTGTCAGTTAGTTTGCTTTTATTATAAATAGGTAAATATTAATTAATTTAGGGGTTCACTGTGACTGTGCGAGCATTTCTTTATTCCGATCGATGTATTAAGTAAAATAATAGTTTTTAAAATGGCATTGTTGTTAGATAGAGATATCCTGAGCACTGTTCCTTAGTAGGTTAGGTATGTAGTAACATAAGCTTCTTTTCTTCGAATATCTAATTTAATCTAATCATATAAATCACGTGTCACAATGTTGGCTTTCGAACTTCTCCGAAAAAGCATGGCCTGACCGATTTGAGTGATTTTTGGTGTATTTAGTAGGTCCGAGAATAGTATTTCTTATCGATAGTATCGATACACTACGTTGGTGGAGCCATGGGCAACAGTTAGTGATTCATATATTTCTCGGTCACTCAATTTGTCTACTCTCTGCCTTGTGGTGGATATAAAATTTAAATCATTAGATTAGATTGACACCGCATGATAAATGAGTGCTTCAATAAATATGCATAATTACGCCATAAATTAATTAGCTTTATCTATGAATTGCCTTCGTAATTAGATATCGTTGGTTTTCCCTTCACTTTCCCTACTTCTAATCTTACGAAGCTTACAAATGCTTTATGATGATTGTGTCATTTTCTGTTAATGCTGAGTTATTTAGGTAAGCCCTTAATTTTTAAGAATTACGACTATCATCTTTAGTTAATAAGAAATACTCGATGGTCTAGTGGCTAGCGTATGCACTTCTAACGTCTATCTATTGCTAGTTTCGTAACCGATTGGAAGAAAAAATGTGCACCTTGTCTATCGAGCTAGAAAATTATGGCTCCCATTACGGCAAGTGGCCGTTAGTTCCCTTTACTTATTAATAATAATGTCGTAACACAAGTTATGTCTAATTAAAATTGCTAACACAGCAGTAATTATTTTGACCTGGCTACATAAAAGTATCGGTTGAACAGACTGTTAAGGTTGCCATATCTTAGAAATTATTTATCTATTCTTTTTCTCTATTAGTATATTATTTTATCGTTGACATTACGTTACGTTATGTTATTCGGCCCAATAATGATGTTCATGATCCTGCACTCCCTTTAGCGGCATTTGTGCTGAGTAATATGAAGTACATAGGGTTGTTTGTTGTTTCAGAATGGATGTACCGCGTTGCAGCGCGCGGCTGCGGACGGCCACGTCGACGTGGTGCAACTGTTACTGCAACACGGAGCCGACCCCAACAAACAGGATAATGTGGTAAGCAATACGACCTGTCTATTCTAGAGCCTATTCCCACTTGAATAGTCTGTTTTCTTGGCCCGTCTTGAAAGATATGTCAATAATAAGTATATGCAATTTTTATGAAACAGTTTACATAGAAATGGACTAAGAAAAAGGACCACGATGTGAACGAACGATACCTCAGGCATTTCACGACTGTTTAAATGACAAATGAGTATAAAGCACTAATATCATAGCTTAAATACAGGGTCTTTTATCTTATCAATTTATCGGAGGTCGTCGACCTTATTTATTTTTATTTAAATGGAATTAATCTTTAAATGATTATTATTTTTAATTGCAGCACGGCAACACCGCAGCTCACGAGGCGGCGTGGAAGGGTTACTCTCGCTGCGTGGCGCTGCTGGCGCACGCGGGCGCGGAGCTGCGCGCGCGCAACGCTGCGGGCTTCGCGCCGCTGCACCTGGCGTGTCAGAACGGACACAACCAGTCCTGCAGGGAGATACTACTCGCCAGCGCGCCACCGGACTTGCAGAACAATGTTAGTATTGTACACTAATTGTATTCTATTGGTTGGTTTTGTTGTAGGTGGAGGTACAGTTTGCATACAAGCATCTCGATTTGTAGCATAACTACACTAAGAATAAATAACTCATTCAGCATCCGAGATTGTACAGTCAATATTGCGAATTTTAAATGATCAAACATCGCTTATCTTTTTATTTAATACTAGACAGACAGTATTGTTAACCTTCACATTTATATTTTGCAGTATGGTGACACATCACTCCACACGGCAGCTCGATATGGACATGCCGGCGTTACTCGCATCCTCATTTCAGCGCAGTGCAGAGTCTCTGAGCAGAACAAGAACGGGGACACAGCCCTACATATCGCAGCAGCTATGGGGCGACGCAAACTGACGCGAATACTCCTCGAAGCCGGCTGCGACAAGTCGATACGCAACCATCAAGGCGAGACAGCAAGGGACATTGCCACACGGAAGGGTCTGGAGGAAATCATCAACATTCTTAACACTCCAGTAGCGAAACAAACCAAAAAGAAACATAGAGATAAAAGCAAAGACAGAGGAATAGATGAACCAGATGAAGGTAAGAAAAAAGAAAAGAGTAAGGATAAAGACAAAGATAAAGACAAACATAAAACGAAAAAAAACGTGCACTTCGAAAATCCGCCACAAGTTCAGTGGTCACCGTATGGTTGTCACTACTATCCTGACCCAAAATTTTTCCCAAAACCAAAACTAAGCTCGTTACCCACCGATCCTCTTAGAAAAGGCGAGCAATACTATTTAGATTTGGCTGGAAATATCAAAAAGGGTCCGATAGGCGCTGGCTATACTTGTTACTGTGCGCCATTCTTCAAACATATGGAAGACAAATTGAATGAAGATAAGAAGGACTTGAAGAAACATATCGATAAAGCACATGACAGACTAGATCAAAAGGTGACTGATTTAGAAATGAAAACGCAGGGACAAATATCAGAACTAACGAGATTTGTCGCTGCGGAGAGAGCCATGTGTAAAGAAAGACATAAACATTTAGAACATTGGCTGACTCGTGGTATGATGTTTAGACAATCGGAAAGAGTTAAGAAACTGGACTTTAGTCCTAAAGGATCTTTAGACATACCTCCGTTGAAAAGAACACGAAGTTTAGAGCTTCTTGACGCCGATACGGAGGAATGGAATAAAGTGCACAGGATAATAAGAAGCTTCAACAAAAATGCTGAACAATACGTAAGTCATGCCAAAGACCTAAATGATAGCAAAGCCACATCTAAAAGTACAGAAATCTTAGATAGTAATCAGTCACCAAGTCCTAGACGAAGATATCTCCTTAAAAATTCAAAGAGTAGCGACCAGTTAGACGCTGGACCTAGCAGATTATCAGTTCCTCCGTTTTCTAAACCACCAATACATCCACATAAGGAAAGTCATTTACAAAACGTAACAGCAGAAATTCACGTTAAAGCAAATAAGATGTCAGTCTCACAATCACCGATGTCTATGGAGGTAGAAAGTTACAATCAGAGGTATGCATCCCCTAGTCGACTATCAGATGCAAAATCATCAAGCAATAGTCACAAACACCCGAGTGATTTTGAAGAAGAAATAAAAAGTCCGAATGACCAAAACGTGCCTTTATGGAAGAGTCAAGTGCTGCAAAGAACAGCGGACGATATTAGAAAACGGGTAGCCCTCGAGAAAGAAATGTCAGAAGTCATGATTAGGAACAATAAATCTTTAGATATATCTCAAGACGGATATGTAAAACTAAGGAAGCAAGGCAGTTATCAAAACAAAGATGATACAGAAAGCAGGGAACGAAGAAAATCTGTTCAGGAATTGGTAGCACAAGTAGAACATAAAAGAGGTTTATCACCGGATCCAGTCTCTAGAAATTTACAGCCCACCGAAAATACACAACCGTCAACAAGTAGTCAGAACTCAGGCATCCTAAAAATGCCACAGCAACCCCAAAGACCAGCACCAATTTTAAAAGAAAAGCCACCGAAAAGTAAACGGTTTAGTTTACACAATCTAATACCATTCCCGACCAGAAAAACCTTCCAGAACCCACCAAAGGACAACGGCAACAACTCGGAAAGTAGCGATGAAGAGGATAACCCCATCAGAAGTTCAATGCAGCCCGGGCCCATGAAGAACACCAATTTGTTGCAAACACTGCCTATGCCTAATTTTGAGACAGTATCAAAGTCACCGTCACCAGCGCCGATGTCCTCTCAGAATCCGTATCCTCACGACCTACGGCCAATGATACCCAAAGACGCTTATTTCCACGAGATCCCGAACAGACAAATGCCGTACATGGTGGACAGCGGCCTACCAGCGCCTCCATATCCATGCTCTCAGTACGATTACAACCAACCAGGGCTACCGAATCAAGTACAGGGTCGGAACAGGAACCCTTTATATCATCATCAGACAGGCGTCTTCGATGCGATGATGCAGGATCATATCATGAGAGAAATGGAGCGCATTCCGCACTGCTACAGTGATCACTTAGATCAAAATACGGAGGTAGAAATCGCAAACCAGAATGATTTTCGAATGTGTTACGACCCCAGATACCCGAATTTTAGGGGGCATCCGCATGGAATGACCAGAAAACCGAATCCTGACCACAGTTTGCTTCATAGTCGATTGCAGTCGCTGGCGATTAATACTCATTTGGCAGAAACGCAGAGTCAGGCGGATAGAGAGTCTCATAACGACTCTGGTTATAGTACAAAGGTGTACGGGAGCTCTCAGGGCCCGTCGCCCAGCTTGTCAGGTCATGCGGATGGTTCAGACAACATTTCTGGGCAGAGAGTCAACGTATTGCCGAATGGAAAGCCGATGGGCGGACAGATCGGCGCGTCAAGTTTAGTGTGAGGTTTACAAGCTCTCTACAACTCTAGTGCATAAAGTGGCTAATTGGTTTAGATATTTTAACTACTGAGCCCGGCTCATAATAATCATAAATTAATAAATAATCAAGATTAGTTTGAAATACCAAAGGCACTTTTGGATCATCAATGCTCTGACTTTTTATAAAGACCCAAAAATAGGGCAATAGCAAGCCAACTTTACTCTACTGATATTTCAAACTATACAAAATTACTTAAAATAACACTTATATTCTGGTAGATATTTACTGATTACAAATCAAATACATATTGTGTTCATACCTTTAGGGATCAGTAATTTAGAAAGATTGATGAGAAATCAATATATTATGTATATCATAATATTATATTTAACTGTTTACCTACCTATAGAATCAAGAAAGATTTATCTAAAATTATATAAAAATTCTTAAAATCACATGACAGCACTGCAGCTGTGTATGTCTATCTAAGTCACTTTAACATCACAAACACACACTCACTGACAAGTAACTAAATAATTAAATTTTATAAAAAAAAAGTACAAATTTAATATAGGTTTTAAAGATGCCATGTATCACAATGTATTGTTTGTAAATTAATTTAAGTATGTATAATTATTTAAGTTTGTCGTTTTTTCTTAACATTAAAATGTAAAAAATACTCAATTGCCTATTGTAAAGAAGTCAATTTAATTCTTAATATTACGGATAAACTGTTTGGATTTTTGGCAGGGTACCAGTCAATCATTGGTACTTGTGTGAAAATACTTCAGTTACACCAAAAGTATTGTTTTTAATTATATACAGTGGAACAACCTCATAATTCTATAAGAAATGTTGTGGATTGGCTTCACCGTAAAAAATAGTGGCTGTATTTAAAAAAACGCTGCATAGCTATGAGTTGTGCTATAACTCCGTACTATACAAGCATACTCAGTAATCTTTTGCCAAACGTTTATGCTGTTCACGAGACATACATAAGGCAGAACAATATATTATACTCAGGAGCAACTATACTATGCTTCATTCAAAATAAGTAACAAATTTTAATGTTTTGCCATAAAAAATCTTACGGAAATAGAAAATGGATCACTTTCCGTTATGAATATGTAGTTTGTATTGAAAATTGAACTTAACGTACGTAAACGTAACGTACCATTAAGGTTGAAATTATTAACAGTGCAATATTTAAAAATTCATTTATTTTGTTATTTTGAACGAAGCATACAAATCAAATAAAATTATTTATGGTTGAATTATTTTCAACTTTTTTTATAAGCATGTGTCAAGTTGAATACCGCCTGTGCCCCGAGATTTCTCTGACTTCTGACTCTCTCACACAAAACAAAGTGAAAAGTTATGTAGAATAAATTAAGCATAATATAAAATGAGCCTTATTTTGTATAGAAATAAAAGTCACAAATTTTGTAGTCTTTGTAATATAATTATATTTATTGTGTTGTCTTGTATTGATTGATAACTTTGTACTGATTGATTGATTCTAATAAAATGCACTTTTGAAGGTGTCACAACTAAACCTTAGTATCATTATCATATTCGGTTGTCTATCCTCCATCAAAATTGTTCTTAACGTTAAGTCAAAAGTCAGTTTATTCTTTGCGATTAATGATGCGAGCTTCCAGCGCCGGTTTCCTTAAAACAATTTATAAATATAACAATTTATTTATTTACAATATTTACATAGTTACATTAATTTACAGCACGTTTGAGACCCCACTGATTTCCTCTGTAGAAAGACGACAAAGTCGTATGATACAGCGGCAAGCCTATCAAAGTCGCTGACCGGGCTCCAACAATTTTTACAGCTACATAATCTCCCAGTTTCAAATGTCTTTTTCCTCCATCTTCAGCCAAAATCTCCGTCTGATCGAATATAACTCTTAAGTAAAATTCATTTCTACCAAGGATTTTGCCCGATTTCTTGGCAACACCTTCTATAAGGACGAGATGAGTGCTGCCAATTTCTGCTTCATTTAGTAGTTGGCACTTTGTTCTGTAGATCGCCATCATTTGGTTGTGGCGATCCTTTTTGACGCTCTCTGGAACATCGTCCTTGTATCGACGATAAGCTGTTGTTTTCTACAAAATAATATTATTGTGACTATTATGTAATAAAAAATGAAAACTAAAAATAAGCGAGAGATTGAGTCGGTGTTTTTTAATACAATGATACTGATAATGTTCTCACCTCTCTCATACTATAAGGGAAGAGGAACGCAATGTTGTAGTCCACGAGTTCCATCAGCGATAGTGTATCTTGGAACTCCTCGTCCGTTTCTCCGCAGAAACCGCAGATCATGTCCGTGGACAAGCCCACTGTTAATCATAACATGCTACACGTTAAACAAGGTGAACAAAACATCAAGCTCAAACTTTAAATATTTTTGTACTGAAACGACGACATACAAACTCCTCGTACTACACCTGACGAAACTCTATGACCCGAGGTAGTTTTAATTGGCTTTTCTCAAATCTATCAATACCTAATGTGTCCAAAATTTAAAAAAAAAACGATAATAGAATAAAAAAGTTAATATTTCAATAAGAATGACATTTTAAGTTTTAGGCTGTTGCCTGATTAATCGGTGCTGGAGCGCAAAACGTTTTATATTGAATGGAGTTATAAATAATAACAAGAGTTATAAAGGTATAAATAAGAATTAAAATAACATAAAACAACTTGAATTTAACATTATACAAGATCCTCCTACCTCCTGGAATGGTCTTCTTGACGTGTTCCACGAGCTGAAGGTACGCGTCCCTGGTATACCCTCGTCGCATCCGCTCCAGCACTGCTGAAGACCCTGACTGCGCAGGCAAGTGCAGAAGCTTGCAGATGTTAGGACGCTCCAATATTACTTGTAGCACCTGTAAAGTATAATTAAAAAAAAATAGTTCTTGAAGTCTGTGCTAATCATTTTCTTCCAATTGTAATTTAATTTAAGCACTGACTTCAAGACCTATTTAAGCTACTTTTTGCGATATTTAAATTGATTATTTTCAATTACCCCGAAAAACAGTTTACAGTAGTTCGGGGATCAGGGAATTCAAAACCACTGTAACAAAGTTATGTCAATAAACATTAATCTTAATCTATTCTCATTCTAATTTATCTAGGCTTCACGTAATTTTACAAAAAAAAACTTGATGACGTTTTTAGAGTTTTATAATTAAATTTGGTATTTTGGTGAGGATTTTTGGCATTTCATTATATGACGCAAAAAGGCTACAAAATGTCTATACACATCTATATTGTAAAATAACGGGGATCCGAGATAAATAAAAAAAACTCATTGGAAATTGAGGTTGTTCAGGGTAAGTTTTTATAAGCTTCCTTTACAACATATCGAATCAGCTTGCTAGGTTCATTAGCATTTACGAATATTGTACTGTTTAATTATATTGTACTATATTATTTGTTTTAAAGTAATAATAAATAAGTCAGCATATACAACAGCAGTGCTTTTTAAATTTCTTCATCAATATTTTTATATGCTAGCATTTCTAGAAATATTAGAATACACACTTTACAGAATTATGTTACTATCACTTCGAGTTCATAGAGGGTTGTTATCTTTAAGGTATTGAACCCTAATCATATATCAATGCTTAAGACCCAAAGGGCTAATAAAAAATCTCCAAGTCACCTAAGATTTCACTTTTTTTACTAGTAAATAAAGAAATTTAAGTAAAACTGGTAAAACATCAAACAAGTAAAGCCAATGGTCAATGCTCACCTCGTCAGGAAAGTCCTTAGGATGTGCAGCTGTGAATCTGATCCTCATCTCAGGATCGACGGCCGACACCTTGTCAAGTAGATCCGCAAACCTCATGCCTCCTTTCTTGCTCTTGTAAACAGTTTTAAATCCTGTAATTTTTTTTTTTTTATACTACGCCCACAGCGAACGAACGTGTAGTCCACCTGATGGTAAGTGGAGTACAGCCCATGGACATCAACAATCCACAAAAGCAGATAATAGATGCGTCGCTGCAGCTGAGGACTATGGTGGTATGCCTCATGTGCCAGTAATTTCAGGGCCTGATCTCACCACCAAACCGGAACACAGTAATGGAAGCACTACTATTTGGCGGCAGGTTAAAGGTGAGACGGTGGTGCTGCCGCCCTCGAGCATAATAAGTATATATTTACAAAAGAAAAAGTATATAATGTATTAATATCAGTTATTATGGTACCCATAGTACAATCTCTGCTTAGTTTGGGACTAGATGACGTTGTGTGATATTTTTTTACTTACATAATTCTTTAGCACAGAACAAAAACAAAACTTTACTTCAGTATTTTTTAATACTTATAATATTTATAAGCAAATTATGGCTTTGCAATGCCTTAAATTTGTCAACCCTTTTGTGCTGGTTTTTATAAGTACCTGACAGATGAACCATACATGAATTCAGCGCCATCAGTGGGATTAGTGATAGGTTGAGAAATTCAGAATCTAGCAGCATACAAATCTATGGCTGAACTGGCAAAGCACCTAGAGCATTTACCTATCCTGCTGGATTTTTAATTTTTCAACCTTAATATTGTAAAGTATTTTTGAAGTTTGTTAGACTTCAAATTTTAGTCATACTTGTAAAAACTGACAATCACAGGAACAGTAGGATGTTAGGCACTAAGTATTATGTTTGCCATACATATTTAGTTAATGGATGCGCAGTATGCACATTAAGTTTGTTGCAACATTAAAAGGTCAAAATTCAATTTAAAATGGTTTTTACATACACTAGATAGTAATAAGAGAGATTCCCATATACCTTTCGCTAGCTGCGTGTCGACTTTCTCTGTGACCTGCGACATATCCCTGTAACTATTGACATTCTGCCCAAGTAGTGTGACCTCCTTGACGCCCTGCTCCGATAGCTGTCGCACTTCATCCATGATGGAGGAGACGGGGCGGGACCGCTCGCGGCCGCGGGTGAACGGGACGATGCAATACGTACACATGTTGTCACAGCCGCGCATTATTGAACTGAAATAAATATTCACTCAATTCACTAAGTTGGAGTTAGGCAGTTAGGCACTTGTTGTCAACGTCATATTTTTGAAGAAACAAAACACATAAACCTTAAACAAAATAGATGACCATTGTTGTATAATCGTTTTTGAGTAATGGAAAGAAGCCAAAAACCACAAATCTATGTTTTTTACTGAGTTATCTGTCTATTCATCATAGACAAGTAATGGGGGGCTGCATACCTGTAATCTATCTGCATCTAACACACCAATTAAATCTAATTTTAGAATTTTTTGTATTGTAGTGTGTGATAACAACATAGCAGTTGAGGCACAAAATTTCAAGAGACACGAGTCTACATATTTTAATTACTACTTTAACATTTTAGAATTCACCTTTCAAATCAAATCAAATCAAATCAAATCATTTATTTCCATGGGCCCCAAGGGGCGCTTGAACACGTCAAAACAAACATCAAAACAAAAAAAATATAAAATTAAAATAAAACTTAGCTAACTAAATTATAATACTTATTGTAATAAAATGATTTGACACCGGAGCTTAGATTGACTTTAATTCAACTTAGAGAATTGAATTAAAATCAATCCAAGTACCAGCTCCGATGGGTATTGCATCATGAGAAGAGCTGGTGAGAAACTCATGTGCACCATCTTTTCAAATAATTTATACAATATTTGTTTGTTTTTTGACAATAATTCTATGTGTAAGTTATAGCAACCAAAACAACATTATAGCTAAATATGGTTATAAAGAGAAAATACAATTAAATTATTGTAAATAAATCCATAGTATATAAGGTTGCAATATCTTACACTTCAAGCAGAAAATAAAGGAGTAAAAACAATGTGTGTATACTACTGTATAAGGGTTTCAGAACAAACAAAAAAAAATATTTATAATACTAATAACAAAAACTATTTATACTACAAAAATATAAAAATTAAAAAATGTACACACAGATTGCCTTTACAACAATATTTGAAATAACATGAAATGAGGTTATACAAATCAAATTTAGTGAGTGTGAATTTTCATTAATCATCATATTAAATAATAAAAATAATGTATCAATTGATATTCATTATAAGGTCAAAAGTTGAAACTTAAGTCAATAATAGGATAATATGATGTCAAAAATAAATTATGTCAATCTCAATATAGAATATAATATGTCAAAATAATCATAATCAATCATAATTATAAATAGGAAAAAAAAAATGTCTAACTTGGCAATTCATTTGAAATATAATAACCATAATAATTGTAAATAATAAATACATTACTGTAATAAATACATTAGATAAATAAATATTATTTCCAAGGCGTAGTGTCGGTTAAGAAATCGTTTATTTTATAATAGCCCCTTTCCATGAGACGATTCTTAACGATACTCTTAAACTTTAGTAGGGGCAAGTTCAAGATTTCGACAGGAATTTTGTTATAAAAACGCACTCCAAGTCCCTCAAATGAGTTGTGGACTTTGTTTAAGCGATAATATTGGCCTACCAATTTATGCTTATTCCTCGTGTTCAATGAATGAACATCGCTTTTCTTGGTATATGTTCCTATGTTTTTTCGTATAAACATAATATTAGTAAATATATATTGCGATGCTACTGTTAAAATACCTATTTCCTTAAATCGTTCTTTCAGAGAATCTCGAGCTTTGAGTTTGTAAATCGCACGAATTGCCCGTTTTTGAATTACAAAAATGTTTTGAATATCAGCTGCCTTGCCCCATAGCAGAATACCGTAGGACATGAGACTGTGAAAATAACTAAAATAAACTAGTCGCGCAGTTTCAATATCAGTTAACTGACGAACTTTCCATACAGCGAATGCCGCGGAGCTGAGTTTCCCTGCTAGACACGATATATGGGCGCCCCACTGAAGCTTATGATCCAAGGTTATTCCTAAAAACATAGTTGATTCTACAAGACTAATAATTTCGTTATTTAGTATTATACTCATGTTCTGTTTCTTGACATTAGGCAAAGTGAACTTTATACATTTAGTTTTATTCGAGTTCAATAATAAATTGTTGCTAGTAAACCAGTCTTGGACTAGTGCAAGTGACCTGTTAATATCATCAATACTATCCTGATTACGATTAACTTTAAAAATAAGCGAAGTATCATCTGCAAAAAGTACTATATCACAAAAATTTTGCACATAGAATGGTAAATCGTTAATGTACACTAAAAAGAGAAACGGACCGAGAATTGAGCCCTGTGGCACGCCCATTGAGACAGGTAATCCGGAGGACCTAATTCCATTTAACCAGTCCAACTCGTTGAACTCTGTCACCAAGGTAAGAGGCAACCAGATCAAGTGCAATATCCCTGACTCCATAGTGCCTCAGTTTTCGCAAAAGCGTTTGATGTTCAACGCAGTCGAATGCTTTGGATAAGTCACAGAAAACGCCAATTGCATCTTGCGCGTTTTCCCAGGCATTAAATATATGTTTTATAAGTGTAGAACCTGCATCTATGGTTGAGCGACCCTTTGTGAAACCATACTGCTCTTTGTGAAATAAATTATTAATATTAAAATGGCTTTCTAACTGCTGCAAAATAAGCTTTTCAAAGACTTTACTAACTGCTGGCAAGATTGAGATGGGTCTAAAATTGCTAGGGTCACTCTTAGACCCACCCACTCTTGAATAATGGTATTAACTTACTATGTTTCATCAAATTAGGAAATATACCTTTATCTACACATTGATTAAATATTACAGCTAATTGTGCTATTTCAATAATTATATTTTGCAATATCTTGACAGAAATCGGTCGTTTTCCACACAAGTCGGTTGTTTTCTTTGAATTGAGCGACTTGAAGGTTTTCACCACCTCACTTGGGCTTATAAATTGGAATTTGAAAATGACATCACACTCTTTCACGCTGCCCCTAGCCAAGGATTCAGCTGTGACTGAGCATGAATCCAAGAAACTGGTAGTCTCAACTGGTATTTTTGCAAAGTAATTATTAAATTGAATTATACATATGTTTTTGTAATAATAATATCTACTATGTCTAAACAATATCACAATACTTACTACACTACTTACATAAATGCGGACACACTGTCCTCGTTCAACCGGACCGGTACAACATCAGCATATGTCTCATCCAGTGACAGCAACACATTGACTGCTGGCTGACCATTCTCTGTGAGAGCCAGCAACCTAGGCAAGTCTCTGTAGCTGTCTGGCCCTGCCACTGTTGAAGAAAATGTGCACAGATTATTTTAGACTTGGCTGATTCAAAAAAATTAATATTTAAGTCTTCTTAGTCGTGTCGATGGCTGAGTCAAATTTTATTTTGATTTGCCATCATGGTGAAATGATTAGCCAATTCGCTTTGGAGAACTCGCAAATTGCCCAGGATGCGCCGGACGTAGAGAATCGTTGCATACGTCACTCGGAGAGGCATCTTTCATGTACCCCAAAACATTTAAGTAATTGTAATATTATTTATATATATTATTATTATACTTATAGAAAAGTAAGTTAAAATGTTTAAAAAGCAAAGGAGAAAATTTATTGTATTGCCTATTTTTTAACTTACCAACATCAACAGCTTTTTCTTTTTCAATTAACTTTTCCTTTAATCTCTCTGCCATACATCCTAAAATACCAATTTTAACTGTTCTATCCTTTGCTCGCCTCTTGAACCCTCTCAAGTGGTCTAATCTATGCCAAATCTTGGTCTCAGCTCCTTCTCTGATAGCACATGTCATTACCAGAAATATATCAGCTTCATCTTCCACGTCCGTCTTCACAAACCCCTCCTTCTTCAATATTGACCACACAATATCCGTATCATTCAAATTCATTTGGCAACCATAAATGTCAAAGAAAACCTTTCGTTTTGTCTTTATTTTATTATTTTCTAGCAAATACGGTATGTCAGGGCGAACTGTAAGTATTGGTTCTGCATCTCCAACAATGAACTCTTTTAAACCTGGTCCTTGTTTTAGTTTTTCTTTGATCGAAGTAATGCGATTAGAATCTGAGTAACATCGACAATTTATAGATGAAATCTTGTCAATAATTTTGGAAAAACGTTGAAAACGTCTTATGAATAACATCATAGTAACTTTTCATATAACAAGAACAAAACAACTTGAAATTAACATTATAAAACCAAAGCACAACCTACAAATTAAACACAGCTGACATAAGACATGCTATTAAGTTAAATTGTTTCTTTAACATGTCAAAATAGAAGCAAATAACCGTCAAATAACCGAGATGAGTTTTATATTTTCTTTGGTTGGACTATAGCTGCCATCTGTCAGAATAGTCCAAAAATAATAAAACGCATCAACCAACGCTTACAATTTCAAATTTCATTGCACTCAAATAGTAACTGTAGGAAAACATTGTTTTTATGTAATTTATAATAAAAATAAATTTCATAAATTTCTGGAAAATATATGGCCCCTTATTCATGCTATATTTTATTAAAAAGTTGCATAAAAAACAAAATTAAACGTTCTCGTGATCCCCAAAAAAAATAAAAAATAACAATGGCTGTCTTGACTTCCTTGTTGAGGAAATATTTCAGTAGAAAAATAATAATTTTGTGAAATTTTATGACTGAAATAGTTCTAGTAATAGAAGAAAGATGAGTGGCCGTTACTACAATTACGACAAAGGTATTAGAATAACATGAAGTACTTAAATCCTTGCTGATAGACAGACTTTTGAAATTGCAAGTTTACATTATTAGTTTAGCTTACTCAATTATGTATTTTATTTATCTTTGCCAGTGTTTTCGCATTGGCAGGGTCGTCTCGATCCACGCGCGATGATTCTAGGCCGCACGGTGAGAGGCGGGAAGGGCGCGAGCGCCGGCGGTCGAGGTCGCGTTCGCCACGAAGGAGGTCTCCTGTGAGGAGGAGAGACTACTCGCCTGAACGATCTTCACGGAGCAGAGATCGAGATTATGATTATGGTAAATGAGATAATTCTGCAATTATGTAAATCTATTGATTTTATGAAGAACAGTAATGATTAATGGTTGCTAATTTCCAATAATATATACGTTTAGGTCTAATACCAGAAGACCTATTTATAAAATTATATTGACTACACAAATCACATTTCATTTGGAAAATGCTTTTGACCTTTCCATGCTTTAAATATATTTACATTATTTTCAGATAAAAGGCACAAAACGTCTGCAGACAGAGATGAAACAGAGGATGTACCAGCACCACCACCTCCTCCTCGCATCACAAAAATATCCATTGATTTCAACAAACAGAAGGGTCCCATCAAGATGAATCTTGGTGGGTCAACCAAACCTGCGGCTAAACCAACAGTAGCATCAGTGTTCAGTGCTGAAGATGATGATGAACCTGAAGAGATGCCTGCAGAAGCCAGGATGAGGATGAGGAATATTGGCAGGTGAGATTGCCTATTAATTAAATCATTCAACTGACTGTATGTTCACTGCCTGGACAGCTTTTTTTTATACCAATAACTACATTTATATTAAGCACAAATTTTCTTTGACAGAGAAACACCAACATCGGCAGGTCCAAACTCCTTTGGCAAAACAAAGCAAGGATTCTGTGATGCCAAAAAAGTTTTTGAAAAGAACTTAAAACAAGCTCTGGATGCAGCAGACAACAAACCTCCCATGCCCAAACTCCCACAAACCATCTACAAACTGTCGGGTCCCTGATGTTCAAACTCTATGGTATTAAGTGTAACTTAATATTATAGCTTTTGTCTAGTTTTAATAGTTAGCAATGGATCCATCATTGAGAAATTGTTATCTGATGATTCTTGATTGTATTGTTTTGAAAACTGTTTGACTAAGATTGAACTTTACACAATCCACAATTGAAATATTACTCTCTAATTATATAACTTTCTATAGACCTTTACATTTTAAAAAATCTTTGTAAAGTAATGACTAAGGAATTGATTACTTCTGTGCACCATGAGGTTGTCCCTCACTGTTGCATGACCAAATAATATGTGTTTCTTTCTGCCTAATAAAACTAGATTTAAGCCACTGAAACATACTCGTAATTCAGTTACATTTAACTCAATTGAGAAATAGGTTTGTAGTTGTTTTAGAGTAGCTTGTTTTTAAACCAGTTTGCCTCATGAAATAGATAAAAAATTTGGAATTGATCACTTTCCTTCAATCTTTGATATTTATATGTACTGTTGCGAAGTCAATCGCAATCAACTTTAAGTTTTTTTGCAACAAAAAATTGTCCAAACATGCTTAAGTGTGAGCAGGCAGGAGGAAGGGAGTCTATGTTGTATTCTATACCATATTTATAATTACCTTGAATTTTATTAAATGATTTTTGTGTTTTTAAACAAATTTTTTTGTTTCGAAATTGCTATGTGACTTATGATTTAACTTTGTTAGCTAACAGCTTAATAAAAGTGTATGTACTATACAAGTGCTGTAGTTTGTAGTTATTATTATAAACCAGGGTTCGAAATTATCAAGATAATTATCCAGTGTGATTCATTACTTGGTCTCCTATTTTGCCCATAAACCAATTGTACAGTGTGAACCCTGTACATTTACATTTTGCTGACGCTGCAGCCTACCGGGCGCACGTCGTTTACTCAATCATAACAAAACTGACTTAGTGCGAACTGTGCAACCGTACAGGTAACATAAAGAGAGTTGATTAGTCACCCTTTACTTGTATCGTAATAATTATCAATACACGTGATTATTTAGTGCAAGCAGTGTTTACTTCTTCTCTCCGCACTCACAACCCAAGTGTAGGACACCCTACACCAATGTTTTTTTGTATTTTGCCACACAATTGTGCCCAAATACATGTATTAACCTTTATTTCTTAGCATATTTTTCATTTATACACAACACAGTTGACAAACACTAACAGAAAATGGAATTTGACACTTAATCCATTTGGAAAAGCGCACAAGCGACGAATGTAGTTGGGAATGGGATACACGTGTCAAGGGTCAATGATGGCATTAGACTAGAGATGTAGAATTTTATATTTATCAAGATAATTATCATTTCGAACCCTATTATAAACTTTAAGGAATGTTAAACATTGTTACCAAGCTTCTTCAGTTTAGTATCTTTTAAACAGTAGTTTTATGTTCCTGTTAATAAATCGGATTAGTATTGATTATTGTAATTAACATCTAAATTAAAACATGTTTAACTGCCCAATAGTACTTATATAAAGGAATTGCCTTCTTAAAAATTGTAAGCGTTTCTTCAGTTAATCTAGCTCAATAAAAATGTAATTTTCTCTAAGTTTTATTTCAATGGAATTAAAGAATGGTCTGTAAGTAAATAGTTGTATTTAACCTTACCCTACTGGCCATGTTTAACCTTTTAACAAGTAGAATATCATAAGTTACACATTTAAACCAACTTAATTAAATACTTGTAATATTTTAAAGCAAATAATAGCTTTGCTATGCCTTTTTTTGTATTTTATATAATTTATATGAAAAATTAAGAATCTAATATCTCTTGGAATATATATTATAATATTATACTTTAACTAGATGAACCTTACTGAGTTCTGCGTTTACCCAAGGGGTGCCGGTTCGAATCCTGCTGGATTCTTAATTTTTCAACTTAAATATTAAATAATACGTATTTAAACTTTGGTCAATGGGACGTAGTTATGCAAACTATAACCAACCCACAAAATGTTTATTTCAAGCAAATTGGGTTTAGAATATGTATAAAATTAGCTAAGTGCAAGTTATTTTTCTAAAAACTCCGACACATTTTATTTAAGGTGCATTCGTGTATGATCTTTGTTTTAATTTTGAAAAAATAACTTGCACAAAGAGTTGAGTGCTTCAGCTCGAAGCTCGAACAATCTAAATTGCTTGTAGGTATGCAGTTTCTTTGTCAATGGCCGACTATTCAAGAAGATATGCTGACCTTTGCGCTATTGCCATACATAACGGCTTCTCTTCTGTCACTGACTTCAAATTCCTCCGCCTCATCCTTACCTATAAGTTATCAGGTCTCCATTATCTGAATTACGTGGAGAGGAAATGTGAGAAGGGTGGCCACAAGGGTACCACAGTCAAAAATCTATTTTGACTGTGGTAACTTCTTGTTTGACCTGTGCAATAAAATTTCCGTATCTGTTAGAAAGAATCCAGTTTCAATGTCTTCATTATAAAAGTGTTTTAATACGCTGCTCATCTATCAACTCTCTTTAGACTGCACTTATCCGCTAGACATCGTTAATGTAAATAGAGAGGACTGCTTACGTCGTGCGCATAGGTTTCTATCTATTCTAGTTGACACTAGCTTTTTACCAATCTCATCTTACTGGCCTCATAAACATTCATCTTCCATCCATCCAATCTTCTTGGATCTTTTTCTTTGAGATGGATTATGTTTTTTTTAATCTTTTACCCTATAATTTTTGATCTAAAATATGTACTCGAACAAAATAAAAATAAATGAAAATATTTTCCCTATATCATCATAAATACTATACTGAACTGTTCATATCTTAAATAAAATGCCATTTTTATCTATATTCTAGAAACAAAAACCTAATTATCTTGAAAAATAAACATTTTGTGGGTTGGTTCTAGTTTGCATAACTACGTCCCATTTAAGGTAGATAACATTGCATAATATTATTATTTCATCTAATTCGGTTGCTTAGTTCTATACATGGAAAACTAAGTACCTACTTAGTTTAATAAAGTTGGTTTAAAAGTGTAACTTATGATGTTTAACTTGTCAAAAAGTAAAACAATCAGCAGGTTAAGGTTACCTATTAGTTGTGATAAATTCACAGGGCCCGCTCGCCATATCAAACTGTTTCTTTTATAATAGCAAAAATTTAATTACACTTTCTGTCTTTTTGTTACTAAATTGCCAGGTGTTTTGAAAATAGATTTATCTCAAAGGAAAAACTTATTCTTTGACGGCTGACCGATATCACTTTAGTGATTATTTGAAGCTATTCTAATTCAAAGGATAAACCAATATTTTTAAAAAAATTAGACAACGGGTCTCAATCGCGTATCACTATCACTACATAGTATAAAACAAAGTCGCTTTCTCTGTCCCTATGTCCCTATGTACGCTTAGATCTTTAAAACTACGCAACGGATTTTGATGCGGTTTTTTTTTAATGAATAAAGTGATTCAAGAGGATGGTTTTTATGTATAATACATGCATATTATAGTAGAGAAAAGCCGAGAAATTTAAAGATTTGTAATGTGATGTCGTAACAAACATATTTTTCTGCGCCTAGGTACGTTGCAAACGCTGGCTAAACCTTACGAGCTAGATCAAATTTATGTACTACGGAATTGTATATCTTAAAAAGATTTTAAAAAGTCCGCGACAGCATAATTATGTTTATCTCCTAAGGATAACCCACAGTAACCATTTTTATCTTTTACATATTACAAAAAAAATATGGGTTATTTACCAAGCTATTTTAAACGATACAGTATCATTCCTTATCCAAATAAATACATTAGATACGTTGTGCATTTTATGTAGATCAAAATTACACTTTACAGCATGTGATTTAAATAAATATTTTCGAAGGTATTACAGATTTAAAAATTCCGGGACGTAGCGTTCGCAGCGGTATCGGCTGGTCGCTCGGGACGGCGGCGGCGGGAGCGAGCCTGTTCAGAGGGTCAGAGAATCGTGAGTAGAGCGTGAGGCTCAACTCAGTCAGCTTCGGGATAGATATAGAGCTGAAAAATGTAAAAAGTAAATAAGTAAAAATGTTGTGTATGAATATTCCAAAGATAGCAGGAAATCTTCATGGTATAGGGAAAGGGGAATAGTTTGTGTGTATCAGAATGGCGGGTATAATGTTATAAATCAGAATGAAATAAAAATGAGTTGAATCTACCTAAATCTACCAATGAAGAAAATGAATGTACCTCTTCGAATGTGGAAATAGGACAAAACGAAAGTGAGCCGCCAACCTGACGTCAGCATGGCGGGTTTATTTGTGTTTTTGTATAATAAACTGACTGTTTATGTGAATTCGTTTGCCATATGAATCTACCTGTTCAGTACCTTACGAAACAACAAGCAAAATTTTAATTTAATGATTGGTTAGGGAATAATTTAAAAACGAAACTCTTCTGTTTTAAACGCCTGGCAAATTGGTAATAGCAAATATACGATTGGTGTAAGTAGTACTTATTATATTTCCACATACGTTTAAAACAGAAGAGTTTCGTTTTTAAATTATTCCTTATCCAATCATTAAATTAAAATTTTGCTTGTTGTTTCGTAAGGTACTGAACAGGTAGATTCATATGGCAAACGAATTCACATAAACAATCAGTTTATTATACAAAAACACAAATAAACCCGCCAAGCTGACGTCAGGTTGGCGGCTCACTTTCGTTTTGTCCTATTTCCACATTTGAAGAGGTACATTTATTTTCTTCATTGGTAGATTTAAGTAGATTCAAGGTAGATTCAACTCATTCTTATTTCATTCTGATTTATAACATTATACCCGCCATTCTGATACACACGAATAGTTTTACTCCAAATTTAACGCGTGCGGGCCACGGGCAGTAATGAATAAATCAAAACTACTGGATCGATTTTAATCATTTTTTCAGTGAGTGACATATATTATATACCCGTGCGAATCCGGAGCGGGCCGCTGTGTTTTTATATACAACGTTCAGTTTTTCTGTAGTGTATTTAGTATCAGCATTGTACCCGTGCGAAGCCGGGACGGGTCGCTAGTTTATTATAAAGGTAAATGAATACCTATGCCTAAATCGTGTAATTAATAATTACGCGATTTAGACCCGTTGTCTAATTTTTGAAAAATGTTTTTAAATTGCGAAAGTTTAAAAAGATAAACCAATCCCTTGAATTCTACAATCAGCATGCTGCAATCCAGACGTCTCAATTGGCGGATCACTTTCTTTTTGTAGGTACAACACTATTATCTTATTCCCCCTCATTCACATACCGTGCCCGAAAACTATGGAATCACTCTCCGTTACCCGCACGCCCCAGAGATAATGTAATACTATCCGCCCGCCCCATCATCCTAAATGCAATTGAGTGCTCACTGTTCAATTAGACGTAAGGAAAACAGTGAACAGCTGCTTATAAAGGAGAGGAGTAAAATTTTATACAGCAACTTTCTTTTAAATCTTTGATGAAGGCTTTAATAAGAGAGAAGCCAGACTAATGCTGAGGGCCCACTTTCACAGGTTCCTGATAAGTCCTTGATAGTCTATCTAATAAAGTCTATCTAATCTAGTAAAATAAAGTTAATTAAATTTGTATAGTTATCAGGCAGTTAACTATCTACACTTTATCAGGAACTGGTGAAATTGCCTTTATTTTCATTGCTGAACTGGGATGATACATGCATTTTGTCAATGCTAGAGAAGAATTTACCATCAAATAAAACAAGACATTGGGTTTTTCTTATATTTTAATGATGATCACTTCACTTCCGCTGCACATTCTGTGGGCGCTGCATGTCCCTGGGGAAGTTGCTCTTAGGCGGTGTGCGGATCCTCCTGTCCTTCTTTGACCTGTTGCGCACCACTTTGCTGTGGATTGCGCATGACACGCAGTAGTGGAGCTTTGCATACAGCTTGGGGAGCTGGAATGCTGTGGAAAAAATTTGAAATTAATTAGCAAAATTTAAACTGCAACATAAAAATATTGTTTTTTAGAGCCATGGCCTAAGGATAATTATGAGGTCTGGACAAGTCCTCATTAGCCTATTTTAAAAGGTGGTCATTTTTTTAAATAGAAGTTTGTGATGTCGTATTTATAAAATTAATCAACACTTAACTATCCAAAATCTTATCAGAAAGTGGTTAACTTAGGCCTGAGTCTTAAGATTTTTTTGGTCATAATAAACATCCTACATCTCAGTCCTTTTAGCACTTTTAAGCTTTGTATGGACTAAGTGTTACAATGGAGACGTTCAGTTATGACTACACAGGAACATTAGTCCATAACCCAGTATGAGTATATTATAATCATACATTAATTTTTATGTAACTACAGCTGTATAGCCTTTAAAAATACCTAGGTTATGCCCACCTTGGAATGCTTTGTCCAAACAAAGCATAAGTAATCAATGAAAATTATGTTCAAATTGGTCAACAATATAGAGGCTCATTTTCACTTGTTCTCATCCATCTAATAAACACATACACAATAAACACACCACCATTCAGTTTCCTATTGTGGCAGTGGTATTTTCCTCATTATCTGACTGATCCTGTGTAGCTATAAATTGTTGCAATGTTTAAAGATTTTAACTCAGGACACGGTACACTTGGTCACAGCCTATAAATCAGAAGGCATTCTTTTATTTGAACAAATACAGGCTGGCTCATTATAAAGTGGTCAATTTGGGCAGATATACAATCTGTTAGAAACCGTGACATTGATTTTAGTAAAAACAAAAGCTGTGTTCTTAGATTTAAGAAAAAAACTGAAACATAACTGAGGGATACATAAAACCTATTTAGGTATTCATTGTGTAAGTCAAGCAGTATATGAATAGTATAACTATGACACAAGATATCTAAATTGAATAAAATGCATTGAAATTAGAGTAGATGGTCAAAATAGCAACCCTTTTCAAGTTGTTAAGGTAACTAGGCAGCATAGGTACACTGCTTAACCAAATTAAATAAATAATATGAAATACAAAGCATTTTATAAATTTTTAGACATTAAGATTTATAGTAACATTTATTTTACTGCTTAGAACTACACCATTTATGTCCAAATGGGTGGTCTAATTCAAGAAATCACTAAATGTAAATGACAATATATCAACACCTTGGTGATTTAATGGTTATAGTTTTAATGGATGAAAGATCAGTCTTTATCCATCTTTCATACTTAAAGAAAAGGCTTCTAGAGATACTTTCAAAGAACCCGGAATAGACCAAGATTTAGAATACTGGGCATTAATAAAAATATTCATATTAGCTAGACCTCAGTGCTATCAAATTTCCTGTGGATGCTTGACAATGCTAAACACAGAATATAGGTTATGATTTTCTTGCTTGTTGATTTTCCATTAAACGCTATTCTTGGCGGGATAACAAAACTATACTATTCTATACAAGCGAAGAGAAGAATAAGAAACAATGAAGCTTACATGCATATACGGAGGCTTCGTTGATATCCCTGACGGCAGCCGCTTCGACGATATTCCTAATCACGAACTTTTTGATAGCCTTGTCTTTTGGGACGCATCGTGCACAGTTAGTGCACCTCACAGCCTTCACGTGGCCACGGCCGTGCTTGGCGCGTCCTCCATTACGGCGTTTGCGAGTCTGGAAACAAAAATTGAGCACTCTTCAGGCCACATGCTCGAAGTGACAACGGTGACGCGTGCATTTTCATCGTACACTAATCCATGAGAGATTATTTGTCAACTCCATAATTGTATCACTGTTTAATGAGTTGATGTAAAGTTTTAAACTTATTAGTTTGATTTTTGGATATTTATTTCTAAAAAGTTTACGCACCATGTTTCTAACCTCCGAGTCGGTGAACCAAGAACGACGGAAAAGAAATTTAAAGCATAGACAATTAACTTCAACTGACCGGCATTATGACACTAGTGACATTGAACGATTTCCTACCATTCAATGTTGATGTTGCTAGTAAAAATGAAAATTAAAAAATGTCACATAATCAATCTCGGACTTAAAACAAAATGTTTAAGGTTTTATAATCCGGATTCATTAAAATCCAATTACAGTAACTGAGTTTCTTTATTTCTCATTCATAGCCCATATCTGGACTCGACTGTAAAGAGGGTGAAGCCGTGGCCCGTGACGACAGCATTTTTCTTTGGTGCCCACCGTTGCCTGGCTGGTGAAGATTGATCGTGTAAAGTAGACCATAAGCAATAAAAAGTTCCACGTTCCCGAATGATGAAATGACTCACTCATTCCATTCACCATCAATCAACAAAAAAAAATAATCGTCTGTCACGAAGAATTTATTTCACTGAAATATTATTTTTGTTGCAAAATAATAACAGCTTAGTATAAAATTCCTTTGTTTCCATATTGCATAAATCAAAATATAATTACAAATATGTTTAGTGTTTATCCGTGACTGTCAATAAAACTCCGTCATCGTGTGGTTGTTCAGAGTGCTCCGTGTCTAAATCATTTGTGAAAACATTTCTGTGAATTGCGATGTTGTGTAGATAGTTAATAGTTGTGTACCGCGTGTGAAATGTCACAACATGGATGCCCAGAGAGACTGTCGAATAGATCCAAAGGGTACACGGATGATGGACCTAGTCAGCCTACGATGGAGGTTCTTGTGGAGACCCTCACAGGAACTGCGTTCGAAATGACCGTCTTGCCTACAGACACTATATTTGCCATTAAGTCGAAGATATTCAGGGTAGAAGGTAAGTGGTGGCTGTGTCTTATATTACACAACTATTTGTATATTCGTCAGGGTAGGCTCGATCGTGCGTCATCTGCGTTCGACAAAGGATGTGGTGTTTGTGCGCCGTATGTGTCGTAACTTACGACACTTGATAACCCAAGTCAGCTACTTGAGAATATCCTATAACTATATCTTCTCAATATGGAAACTAAATCATGTAGTAAGTAATTGAATTAACGTACTTATTGTTCAAGGAGCCAAGTCCAGTCGTATTGTAAACAAAGTACACACATGCTTGATTGTGTACTTGTGTTCATTATAAGTAGTGGTTGTACTTGTTAGGTGTGTATTTAGTATTTCAAATACTGGATAAGTAGGATTAAAACATTTTTTTATCATGAGACTTCAATTACCTGTCTTAAAAAAGACTGAAGAAATAACGTAGTACTTTGTTTAGTTAAAACAGCTACATAAACGATTATGATGTTTCCAGATTTTAAACAGACCTAGATGCTCAATTCTGGCACAGTGCCCACAAAACTTTTTGAAAAAAGCATTAAGCTATGTTATGAATAGCATTCAATAAAGTAGTGACAGCTGGAAAGACATAGTGGCATAAATAAATGAGCTCACTGATATGATAGCCAATGTAAAAACAAAACAAAGTAGGAAATGGCTATGTACACAGTACCATAATAATATGATGGATCCTTATTGTTTATTGTTTCAGTTTTGTGTTTTTATTGCCTGACCATTTAGATACCTCTTTCATTTTGATTACTTCTTTATTTCCATTACTAGAATAATCATATCATGGCCAATGTTACAAAATTGCTTTTTTGTGAATAGTGTGTGGCGGTATCCGCACATAATAAATGTCACGTGACCGCGAGTGCTGAATCGCGATATCGAAATGTTCACAGCAAGTGACTATATATACCACTTCCAATACGATACCGTCGGACAGCTGTCCGCCAGGCAATACCACTGAGCCTGGTTGGAGGATCCTCCCTTTGTGGTGGAGGAACATCACACCCTGTTCCTCTACATTGGTGACCCCGACGTGATCAAAACACGCAGCATCACCCCCCCCACTCACTGGAGAATCTCACCGCTCCACCGCGCACCTCGACTCACTGAGGAATTAGCGGCACACAGTCTCGACTCACTGTAGACTCAGCGGAATTCAGTTCCGACTCACTGGAACTCTCATCGACCTCCGGTCTTGGAGGGGAGTGATGTGGCGGTATCCGCACATAATAAATGTCACGTGACCGCGAGTGCTGAATCGCGATATCGAAATGTTCACAGCAAGTGACTATATATACCACTTCCAATACGATACCGTCGGACAGCTGTCCGCCAGGCAATACCACTGAGCCTGGTCGGAGGATCCTCCCTTTGTGGTGGAGGAACATCATACCCTGTTCCTCTACAAGTGATTTTGTAATTTATTTCTTTTAGTTGTGAAAAAATGCATACCACATTATCTTGCTAGGCAATCTTAAACATAACACACTGGCAACTTCCTTTTAGAATAAAAAAGTCAACAATAACATTTTTTATCAGTTTCAAATGAAAGCCTCTAAATTCCTACTTCCTCTTTTCTACAAGGGTATTTCCTATTAAGTGTTTTTGTAACAAATAGGTATTATAGATAAATTGTAATTTGTAATGAAAAATGACTTATGACTTTCCAAGAACATTGAGATTCTGATTAGTTAGTAAGTAGATAGTAAAGAAGTCTAAATGAATCATTTTAAAACACATTATTAATTATCTATAATGGGTTTCTCAATATTTTTGACCTTTACTTGTAGTTATCCATAGTTTAAATTGTGCCAGCTAGATAATCTAGTGTGGGAATACCCAACAAACAAACATGTTCTAGTCCCATGTGCTTCATTATGAGTATACAGTAGTATTCAGCTCATGTGTGTCTGTATGTTGAATGTAAATTGCTAGGCTGGCAGCTAGGCAATGCAACCATGTGGCAACAGCTTGAGGAGTTATCAAATCAAATTCACAATAATAACAATGACTGAAGAGAAAGGTGCAGGTTTGATTAGTGTATAAAAAATAGTTTAAAGTAATATGTTAAACACAATTTTAGAGGCTCAGACTAAGTGCATTTCTGCTGAATTTAATTAAATAGTTCATGCAATCTTCATAGAATCTCAAAAATTATTAAATGTTACGGACAATAGTACTAGTTAATGCTATTCAATAATGTCTGCAAGTACTTGAATCACTAGTAATTCAATATTTTACTTCCTAGTATGCATTACATAGAACCTTTGTATTTCTGCATCAGTTTCACGTTAGCCAGTGAATAAGAAAACATAACAGTACTTTTTATAAATTATTAAGGTTGAAAAATTTGAAGCCAGGAGGATTTGAACCTGCACCCCTCGGGTAAATGCCCCTGGTGCTTTGCGCACACAGCACCTCACATCTACGCCGATGGCCTTGCCCTAGTAACTCAGATGTTTAGCTTTGAGGAGGCCGAAGAGAACTTGACGGAAGCTCTAAAAGTTCTTGACGAATACTAATAACTATAAAAATACCTTATGGCCAAACCCCTCCAAAACCCACGCTTGTGCTTTCTACTTTCAAAACCATTACGCAATTCGAGCGCTCCAACTATTATGGCAACATCCTCTAGTGTCTATCAAGTTCAGCCTAGGCGCTTTACTTAGCAGGAGAATTCGCATGTCCCATATAACACCGCTCAGCACATGCTAAAATGCTCTGCCGAAAGAGCTTTTCACGACTTACGAATGCCTCTGATTAAAGCCCAGCTACCAAAACTTAAAGCCAGTCTCCTATCCCCACCAAACTTATCTGAAATCAGCCAGCTTCCCTGGTCACCTCTACCTGCACCCTCCAAAATTTACTGGAGGCTGTCGAGGTGGCCACTTACTAAGCGAAACGCATTTAAATAATAAAGAAGTAATTGACTCGAGAAGAAGAAGAATTGTCTAGTTGGGTATTAATTAACAAAATGAAATGAGAAAAAAAATACAGACGAATTGAGAACCTCCTCCTTTTTTGAAGTCAGTTAAAAAATAAGAAGTTTTCATTCATATATTTCGGAAGCCAAGATACATATTTTAATTTGCGTTTACATTTTGAACTACCAATAGTGCTGTATCGCGGGGGGGATAAATGTAAGAGCGCGTGCGCCACCCAGAAATAGCACTACTCCATATAATTGTTGCTCTTTCTTCAATATAATGATAAAAAGGTAGTCCGTCCGCCAGGCTCTTAAAAAATCAGAAACCAATATTTTATGATAGCAGCAATAATATAGGCTTTTAAAGTACCTATAAAATTTTACTGATAACTTTCTGGTTAATAGATAACTGAAATACCTTTAAAGGAACTGATAGCTAACCACAATTGATTGGATGCATGTTTCAAAGAATATCAGTAATTAGCTCTATTGACATTTGTGCTATTTATGTAATCAGCTGATGCAACTTCTATCAATATTTTACTTATTATTACTGCTTCAAACTTATTACATGGCGAAATAAGGTTGAGCAGTTCTTCGGCAGACTCTCTGAAATGTTGCAACCTTACGAATTCGTCAGATCATCCCCACTTTTCATGTAAATGAGGTACCAGGAAAAAAATATTTTTCAAGATTTTATTCTACCTCTTTCTTGACATAGTTAACATAGATATCCATGCAAAACTTCAGCTTTCTAACACTAACGGTGTCGACGCTTTGCCTCGGACAGGCGGACAGATGGAAATGTGGGTGCCTTGTCCTACCTGGTACTACGGAACCCATTAAACTCCATGCAAAGTCTCTACTGTCCCAAAACCTCGTCGTATATTTATTTGTATGGTTGGAGAAGATTACATCTGAAATATCGGAAATTACTATATTTACATAACAAATCCGCGCGTGAATGGCGTTCATCGGCCACGAACCCTCGGGTGTAGTTTGTGAGCTCATTAAATAATACTCTACTGACTATTATACGTACACCTCCTGACTCCTGACCTGGGTTTTGAATAATGTTCTTTCCAACAGGTGGTAACTGCAGTCTAACTAAGGCGTTGTCCTTGCTCACTTGTTGTCCTACTTGACCTACGTAACGCTACAAGTACTACGCAACGCGATTCATGCAAAACTGGTGATGGACGCTTCATTTTTGCAGCGTTCATAGCTTGTTTTGTACGCATCGCGTCGTGTAGCGCAGCACTTATCGCGTTACTTCGATCATGAAGGACAACGCCTGAGCGACAAGTGCAACGCGACGCGATGCGATAACATGCAAGCAAACGTCTCTGCTTCCATTCCATAGCATGCTAAATCTATTTAGATGGCGCCAGTCAGAAACCATCTGCAAAGTACAAATATTTTTATGAGTTAAATGATAGTTTATGTGCCCAAGAAACGTAGTTTTTAGAACGTGTAGATTATGTAGAGAACAGAGACTAATAGTAATGAAACTTACTAACGCTTATTTAAAAATAGAAGAAATGTCGTAACACAACATGACAGGTTTCCCTGCCCTTGTCGTGATTTAAAAACGTCCGAACATCGTTATTTTATTCTATATCTGATGTCTATCTCAATCTTCTTGACTTGAGTGGCAAAAAGACGCATTCGTGATTCATATATCATCAAGATCTGTCGTCGGGCCAATTGTTATCTATTGGACGTAGCTATTCTCAATAGTAGGTAGTATGTATAGCTGAGAATTGCACGAATCTGGCTCCCTATAAAATGACTAAAGTTTGCCTCTATACTATAGGTGTATCGCCTCTTATAAGGTCTCACTCGTAATTGACGAAATTAGAATGTATTAAATCAGCGGTTCCCAAAGTGTGCTCCGCAGATCCCTGGGGTGCAGCTAGACCTCTGTAGGAGCACCGCGAGAAATAACGACCTGTCTACTGCCACCGTCCGGGGCCTTTTGGGGGGGTGATACCAAAATCTATTCTTAAATAATACCAACGAGCCACCCAGTGTTAAAAGTATTGAAGTCGTGAGCATTAAAATGTTGTTTTTTTGGGGCTCTCGTGACCTAACAAAATAAACATGAATACAATCTTGATCTTGCCTCAATTTCGTTCTGTTGTTGTTTTTGTAGGAACTTTATTTCTAAAATGGCTATCTATTAGTACCTGAAACTAGGGCTAAAGCTACGGTATAAAGTTATAAACAAATTGTTTGCCGAATCACTCTTAAAAGTTTGACCGTGACTTTGAACCGTTGTGTTACATGAACGCGGCGCAAGGCTTCTGACGAATAGATTTATTTAACAATGAATCTATAAATAAACAACCGATTAAGTGGTTCCTATTAGTTTCGAATATTCATGTTATATACTTATATAGCATAGCTCTTTGAACTTTGAGACATCTTCAAAACATTTATTATTTGTCCTCCAAATAATGAACGGTAGTAAATTCATAAGCTAGCACGCGTTATGGAGACATTCCATTAGTAGGAAGGGCATTTGATAGGTTTCTCTTGACAGGCTCGGATATTTGCAAAGATTTCAGGAACGGATAACAGACGACCTCTGTTTCTGCTCGTACGTAACGCTACGCTGCAGCGCTGTAGAGGACGGCTTATTTTAAATTAGCTTAATTATAATAATGTACAATACAAGTTAATAAAGTGCATAAGCGCGTTCTGCGCTAGTATTTCCCTCAACAGATATAATGACAATATTATACTTGATTTGTACAGCTATTAAGGTTAAACCGCAGTCTATATCTGGCATCACTACGTCCTTGTAGTCATGTAAAATGACTGCATGTATGTTTGATCACAAACGAGAAACAGCTGACGCTTGGGAGCTATTCCGGGACCGTAAAGGTGTGGTCATACAGCGGCTTTACGCGCTCAGGTCAACGGTTTACAACTTTGATGCTTTGCCAAAACCATACGTACTTGAGATGTGTGCTCGCCTGAATTCATATCGCTTTATCGAGATTGATTTATGAGTGTACGCTTTCAGAACTTTAATTGCCGTCTATACTAAAATATTTGTTTTGATGTTCAGCACCTGCTTTCGGTGATCGATCATTATTTATTTGTCATTATGGAGTTATCGTGTTATTAATAGGAAAGTAGGTTGTAAATACCTATTTTAACAATGTTAGATCACCAATAATGTAGTTAATTTACGATGGAAGGGCTTATTTTATCTGAAAATAGCTAGATGTTACGCAAGGACATTGCAATGTTTAAACGATTTCACAAAATAACTAAGGCATTTTATATCTTGTTGGGTGTTTCATGGTAATTCGCTGAACCTCTTCAAGGTTACGTGGTTGATGGCAATCAAACACAATCATGTCAAAGAACACGACCTTGACCAGATCACACAAGGTTAAGCAGGCAAATTTAGATATGATTTTGATATTCCCAAAAGATAATCTAGGTAGGTAATATTGTTTTCGTATTAGTTATACCAAACTCGGTTATTATTAAATCGATTGATAAAATGAGATGTGACGTTTATGAAACCGAATTGAAAAAAAAAGCTGTATCAAGACATGGAGACAGTAGGAATTTCTCTTGGCGATCCTCCAGAGCGTTCTACGAGATGTGAATCACAGGCAGAGCACGCGCCTCTTTATCAGATGTACTTTTATAAACTCATTGCCAAATTTGTTTAGAGGTAACACCGGCGACATATTTGTCACGAACTTATATGCATTGTGAAACTTCTTGTTGCGAAATTTGAAGCCTTGTGGATTTCGAGATTTGTTGTGATTTGATGTTTTATAATAGGGATGCTTAGTCATTCGAAGAGTTTGAGATGGTTTCACATTATTTAAATTTATCAAGGGAAAACTGATTGTAGATGCTGATTTAGATGTTGTAATTAAAAAAAAAACTATCTTATAGTGTACGTGACGCCTGTGACTAGGAAAATAGGATTCTTTGATTTTTCTACAAGTTTAAGTTTTAATAGCCATTAGCCTCGAAAATGACAAAACTGACATGCAATACTATAATGCATGCAAGCTTAGATGATTAGTTGATAACAGAATGTACGTCGTGTATTGCAGCACTATCGCTTTCCTTCTAAGCATTTACGTACGTGGTTGGACTGACGCGGTCAGAGATGCGCGTGGGTAGTTGTCCCAAGACGTCGTTTGACGTTTCATGTGACTGATTCGTGTTTCAACTGATAACAATATTTATGAGCCGCGAGCGTGGCTTAATTAAATATTAGAAGTTATTTTATTTTCTTTCAAACACATAATGAAGAAAACATGTATTATACTGGTATAGAGTAACATTACATAAAGGTTCTGACTTCCGATATGGGAATCCGCCATCGAGTTCATGAAAAAAATACTTATCAGTACCTTTACAGGACTGTCTGTTATGTGACATCCGACAGAAACATGACAGATATGATGATTAGTGACTTATGTATGCGACATCTTATGAAATGTATGAAATGGGTTGGTGATGATTAGTGACGTCAGAACAAATTGTTGAACAAAACATGTTTCATAATTGTAATAAATTCGTGCATTTACTATTAAAGGTATATTTGTAGGCAGTAATTAAATTCTATGTTTGTAATTATCCAATTTGAATACATATGTTATACGTAATACAAAATATTAGGGTTACATTTTTATATAGTGGGTATGTTCAGGATTTGTTGGTTAAGGCGATTCTCACACTGCCCCGCATGATGCAGCGTAGCGCGTGGATGCGTGTTCTTCCGTTGCTTGTAAGTATCTCCGTTTGTATGGAAAACACGCACAGTCTAACACACAGAAAATGCATCCACGCGCGTTCATGCGGATCACGCGCATACACGCGGAGAAACATGCACCCTCGCGCGTAGGTGCGGGGCGAGACGCAAGGTATGGCACACCGAATCCCGCAGTGCCGCGCGTGATTTTGAATTTTTTAGTACTGCGCGACCACCACAGAAAACGGCGAATAAATAAATGAGAGCCGCCGTGCGTGAATCTACAAAACGCACCGACGCGCGTGAGAGCGCAAAAAACCCGCACGATGATGCAGATCTGCACTCCCGCAGGAACGCGCGTAGGTGCGTCGACACGCAATATGCAGCATGATGCGGGGCAGTGTGAAAATCGCCTAATTAGGGTCGGGCAAAGGCTATTTCTCACTGTCGTATCACGCGACGAGAGTAAAGCCACACGGGCGACAACTGGTAAGATATGGAAACTTTGCAAATGAAACAACTTAACTAAGTTGCGGTGACAGTTAACTTTTCAAAGGAAACTTGTAAAAGTTCCTTTCAAAAGTTGTAGTCCGTGTCGTAAGACAGCGTTACAAATGCGCATGAGTGGCTAACGATTGTTGTAGTCTGTAATACATGTGATTAATTCATGCTTGTTATGTTTTACTGGTTTATAAATACTCATAGTGGAATTATGTAACCCCATTATTAGAGTCACATGCGTCTATACTTGTTGCTTCTTTATTCTACAACTCGTTGCACCTGTTCCAGATTTCCCCGGCCTATCCTGTTAGTCTCCGGGAGGGTACCTCGACCCGATACACTTATTTAATTTCGCCAGTTCAAACACGAACAAATATTATTGTTTTGATTGCAGTAGACTTTTATTATTATAATTTTGACGGGAATTAACGCTATACGCACGCAGTACGCAGTACGCTATAGAAAACGGCCGGTGTAACCCGTTGCCGAAACGTATAGCCAAAAGGTAAATAATATGCATGTTTCGCGTTAATTCCCGTCAAAATTATAATAATAATCATGCAACGCGATAGTTTAAAAGTAGACTTTTAATTTATAAATTTAATATATCTACCAGCATTAGTTTAGTGTACACAAAGCATATTTTATAATTAGGTATATCAAGAGACAAGCAGTATCTTTTCAGAGCTTATCTCAATCTGATGTATATAACACTTAGTGTTTGTATTCCAGGTATCCCAGTGTCGCAGCAGCACCTGCTGTACAATCTCAAAGAACTAGAAGACTCGTCTTCACTCCGGGAGCATGCCATCAGCGATGGCGCGAGACTGCGTCTCGTGCTCGGCATGCGAGGGGGACCCATCTCCACGCGGAGACTGCCACCGCCGCCCAATGCTGAACCTTGGAGGGATATCGAGAGGCTACTCGATACTAACAGGTATTGTCTATGCACCTTCATGGATAAACAGACCCGCCACCGCCTTTTCTTAAATGTAGGGAGTTTAGAAGTGAGCGGCAAGAGGTTATAGTCCAGCGACATTTGGGGATCTAACAGAGCTAGTCTGAGGAGACCAAAGCCACGTGCCAAAAGCATCTAAGTCCCGCCCAAACTGCTATGGCCCTATGTCATGTTACATTAAACACCTATTATAAAGTACTGTGAATTGCCAACTCATTAGGACACCAAAATTGTATATGAATAGACAGCAATATCCAAGAAGTTGAAGTAGTTCTCGGACAGTATACAAACGAAGACGATCAAATTCTACTTGTCACTCGTCGTTTGTCTCTCAGGGATTCCTTGTAACTTGTGAATGACGTTTGCAGAGACGACGCCGAATGGAACGGCTGCAAGGTGACAGTGCTGGTGTTCCGCGACGGCGAGCGCGTCAACATGCTGCGCGTCAAGGAGAACCTCGACGGCACCTACTCGCCGCTGCACTCCAGCAAATGTGAGACATACCTTACACTATACTTACCGTTTGTCGTATAGCTTCAAATACGGCTCAGCTCGTCGAAATTCCGATAACCTGATAGCGTAGCTGAGTCAAAAACAACATTATATTATTTGCGTACGCGTGAACAATGGTAAGCTTTTAAATTTTTCTTACAAAGCATATAAGTCAACATCCTTATTGCAATGATTCAAAATAAACTTAAAACAGTTGTAAATTAGATATCCATTGTAGCTTTCACATGAATATTGCTTTAACTTATTTATTGGAGTTGAAATTGTGCCCGGTGGATGGCTTTAGGCTCACCCCCTATCCCATGGGACCATAACAGGTGAAATATGGGTGTTGTACACCTCTGTGACACTCGTCCGGAGAATACAGACGTGATGTTATGTTATTTACTTGTTTCATGTGAATGTAACATTTATTGTATCGTTTTCTTTACAACTCTTCACCTGGATTTTCCAGACACATCAGCCTCAACGTCGCTCTCAGCTCTGGCGGAGCGCGAGGCCAGCCCCACGGCGGGCACGTCGCGGGGCGCGGGGCGTGCGGGCGGCGAGGGGGGCGCCTCCTCGCTGCACGACAACGCGCTCACCATGGGCAAGATGACGGAGCTGCGCCGGCGCATGGAGACTCTGTGCGTGCAGCGCCGACATCACCCCACGCCCGGTTACTACTACTTCTATTTCTTTGATACACTCCTCACGCTCCCTTCAGCCGTTAAAACTATCGTCCTAATCATGACTATCGACTAACTTGTACCTAATATTAAGAAAATTATTGCAGGTGATAAAGTAGAGATACAAAAGACTCGGTCCGAGGAAACGCTATCCGTCCCTAGCTTGTTAGACGAAGGCCCCGTCGACGCCTTCGAGCGCACCTACACCGCTTACAGCGACGCCGAGGACGCCTTCGCCCCCCTCTACGATGGCCGCTACACGCGGTACGACTACGACTGCTCCTTCAGCGACCGCTACACGCTGCTGCCGCCGATAGGTACTCATTCATGTAATGTACGACTCCTCCCCCTCGACGACTCCATAGTAAATTTAGGTTATTCTTGGTTATTTGTAGAGAAAGGTAATTGGAATATAAATAATAGATGATACGTGTTCACGCAAACTGATTGTATTCACGACTGACTTGAGTGGCGGGCGCAGCCGCCGCTATTGTTTACATATTAATCTATGTTTATGTTTACATAATAATATACACTGTACCTACAGTAAAGAATAGTAGTTTAACTGAAGCCGCGCGGCTAATTGCTCGTTGATGCGTAAGGTTTGCTATTTCATGCCAACAAAATTTAATCCGAGCGTGAACTGTACTTTAAGCGTGCAGCCGACCCACGAGATTACAAGTGTGAGTGAGTGCGTACAAGGTGCTCGGAGCGCAAGCACACATTCAAACCGGCAGCGGCTCATTTCTATGAAGTTAACCTACTGTCTATACTGTGTTTACGCACTCTATTTGAAATCACTTTTCTTTTTCGGTTTGACTTTGCTTGACCTCTGTCCAATCCTATTCGATGGTCACAGACCTTTACTATAAATATCTCTGTAATTTTTCACCAAACAACTACCAATAATTCCAGGTACGAGAGCCGACTCGGAGCAGTCGGTGCAGGAGAGCGCGGACTCCGACAGGATGAAGCTGTCGGACGCGCTGGCCGGCTCCATCCTCGTGAAGGGGCGGCGCGAGGGCCGCGAGGACGACGCCGCCATCCTCGAGGAGTGCCTGGACGCCAACGACTGCCTGCGCCAGGACTCCGCCACGCTCGCCGCCAAGAGCTTGGCGCCCATCCCCGCCGCCGAGTATGGTCAGTGCTCCATTCTGTCACGATTCATGGATATCGTTCAGTGTTAGCATGATGTATGGTTGCACAATTTGTATGATATTATTCTTTCCGTGTCAACGGAAAACACATGGAAATACATAATATTAAATTTAGTTTGACCGATAATTTGCTACAAGAACGGCATTATCAGTGGCGCTCCACAGCTCGTCTATGGTACAGGTGGTGGGATAAAGGGCATGTAAGAAGGTGAGCCATCGTTTGGGAACTGGCACCGCATTCATAATCGGCGAAGTCTGCATAAACCCATTTTGCTAAGTTTTCCTGGCAGCGACCAACTTGGGTACGGAGCCTGTTTAAGGCCTTCCATTGTGGCCATGGTAAATCACTCCCGGAAGTTTGTTTTTCTTTCTGAGGTATCTATGGCTCGACGGGATGGACTTCTTTCCATAACCTTAATCTGTTTGTTGGGGAGTTTCATTTAGCGTAGTTGTTTGTGAGATGAAACTCATACGACTCTGCAGTTGAGTTGCGACTTGGGACTGGCAGATGTTCGAAAAAAAAAAAGGATGCCTTTGGTCTGTCTCCTGCTTATGTATTTTTAAAAAGATTTTTAAATAATCCAACAAACTGGAGTAAAAAATAGAGGAAAAGTTATCAATCTAAGTGCCTTGTGTTACAGGTCCGGTGGTGGGCGGGTCGGGAGCCGTGGGGGCGTGGCGCTCGTTCGGGGCGCGCTGTGCGGCCGGCGTGGGGGCGCTGGCGGGGGCGGGGGCGCTGGCGGGGGCGGGGGGCGCGCACTCGCACTCGGCGTCGTCACTGCACGTGCGAGGTCCAGCGCCTCCCCGCCGCGCTGCGCCCCTCTCTGATGCATTATTTTCCTCCTCCACCTCCGACCTCGAGAAACTCAAGAGAAACAGGTGAGTCAAAAATTGCTACACTTAGGGCCAGTTTCTGAGGTGCCGGATAGTTCTTATCCGTCCCATAAAGTATAACCTGACCGATTTTAAAAGTGACACAAGAAGCACTTAAAAAAAACGCAGCTGTCCCTCCTTTCTATGGGAAAAAAAAAACTTACTAGTATAAAATAAATAATAAAAAAAAATTATTTGCAAGAACATTGTAGTATAGGTGGTACAAAGTCAGATAGGTACAGAATGTTCTGCCTCAATAGGGCATGCAAACAGTTATTCATAGTATACAAAAGAAAAAAATAATTGAGATACAAGAATATTTTTGGCAATTATACAAAATAAAAGTTAACATCTCTTGTTCACATTTAAATAGTCAGCCACAGAGTAGAAGCTTTGCTCTAAAAGCCATTTTTTTAAACTAGTTACAAATTTGTTATAAGGCAATGGTTTTATGTCATTAGGTATGGTGTTGTAGATATGCCCACATCGCATAACAATTCTTTTTAAATAAAGTAGTTCGAGGTCTTTTATGCAATACAATTCTGTCTGGATCACGAGTGTTTCGCGGATAAAAGTCTTTTGCCATTGTAAACAGATGTTTATTAAGTCTGACAAACTTTGCTACTTCAAATATGTACATGCAGGGCAGAGTGAGCAATTTGAGTTTTTTGAACAGAGGTCTGCACGATACCCAAGGCGCTACTCCGCAGATCGCTCGTATGCACTTTTTTTGCGCAATGAAAGCCCTGCCAAAGTCCGTCGAGTTGCCCCACAAAATAATGCCGTAATTTAGTATCGATGCCACATAACCATGGTATGCACTAAGTATAGTTTTTTGGGTGTACGTTACGCCAGCAAGAAAGTGTCACCTAGAGTGATATGAGTAGAACGTATAATTAGTGCGCAATCTGCTGTAAATGTGCGCCGCATAAAAAATTTGTGCGTCTTGTAGTTTTGAAAAAAAAACGTAAAAACGATTCCTGCTGGAGTAACGTTGTTCTAGCAAGAAAATTCTAGACCAATCATCGGAGATATAAAATACATACATGGGCAGAGAGCTTATATTTGTGCAAATTTGTGCGCCATAAATATAATTTGTGCGTCTTCAGGTTTTCGAGATATTGCGTTTCCCGCTGGAGTAACGTTTTGCGAATTCGTGTATCTCAAAGACCATTATATGTGCGCCTGTAGAATGAACATACACGAATAGCTCTTAATTTGTGCATATTTGTGACATAATTAGATGCCAGATAATATTTATAATTTTCAAGTAATCGCGCTTTATTGAAAACTTAAAAAAATATTGTAGCGCCTAAATGAGAAGACGTATAAACTCGCTAAAAACTGTATTCGTTCCACCTTGACGTTTATAATTACCATAAAAAGTTTCAAAACAGAACCTACAAGCGCTAATGAATAATATTACTAAAAGTCAAAACGACGGCATCATAACTTTGACGCCATCAAACAAGAAACTGGCTCAACCTAAGATGTGTAAATGTAAACCAAAAATTAGTGCATTTATCAAATAATATATAGTAAAAGTATCCAGCTTCAACTGTTTCGTATTAAGTAAATATTAAGACTAAACCAAAACAGTTATTCGGCGCAGGTTATCCGACCAAATTCGAATGACTACAAAAAAGCGACGGATTCATACGTATCGATGACCACCTTTATTAAACGTATTACACCTAAACTGTGTTCGTACAGTCACGCTCAAATGTTCGTTGGGAATTATTATTACAATGACCTAATAAAAATATCATATATATTAAATGTACTTTCTGATCATATGAAATCAAAGAGCTTGTTGGTTTAAAAAAATATTATTTTTATTATCATAATCATGATTCTTAAAGTAATTATGGCATCAAATCACACACCTACACGTTCAATACAAATTTCCTACCTATAAATATTAAAACAAACATTGTTCAATTAAACTATTTGTACCTTGTATAGTCATTTGGTATTATTTAAAATCACAGATCAGTTTTTCATTTACTTAAATACACAAACAATAAAATCACTTAAAGTGGCTCAGTACCATCATGGCGTGAAATTTAAATATTGAGTAGTTGTTGTTTTGGCCGAGATATAATTAAGTTTTGGGTATGATTGTATAGTACGCGAACGTAATAAATACCTATAGAGCGTTATATTTTGTTATGAGTTTATGTTTCTTAAAAAATAGCCGGATTTGAAAACTTCAACCCAAGTTTCACATATCGGGCTGCTTATGTTTGGGTTTTCAAATTAGGCTAATTTTTAAGAAACATAAGCTGATAATAATTTTAACCGGTCTATACTACGTTCGCGTATCATACTATCATATCCAAAACTAAATTATATCTCGGCCAACAAATAGGTAACTACTTTATACTTGAATTTCCCGTTATGATGGTACTGAACCTTTATCACAGAAAATCACAGTTTTTTATATAATAAATGCAAATGGCTAAATTTATTTATGTCTAATCAAAAAAAAAATCTGAATTTATTTTAATAACTATTTCTACTGCACTGTACTCGGGCACAATACGTTTCAACCAGTTAGCGAGTAAAGTTAAGAAGGTCATCGATACGTATGAATCCGTCGCTTTTTTGTAGTCATTCGAATTTGGTCGGATAACCTGCGCCGAATAACTGTTTTGGTTTAGTCTTAATATTTACTTAATACGAAACAGTTGAAGCTGGATATTTTTACTATATATTATTTGATAAATGCACTAATTTTTGGTTTACATTTACACATCTTAGGTTGAGCCAGTTTCTTGTTTGATGGCGTCAAAGTTATGATGCCGTCGTTTTGACTTTTAGTAATATTATTCATTAGCGCTTGTAGGTTCTGTTTTGAAACTTTTTATGGTAATTATAAACGTCAAGGTGGAACGAATACAGTTTTTAGCGAGTTTATACGTCTTCTCATTTAGGCGCTACAATATTTTTTTAAGTTTTCAATAAAGCGCGATTACTTGAAAATTATAAATATTATCTGGCATCTAATTATGTCACAAATATGCACAAATTAAGAGCTATTCGTGTATGTTCATTCTACAGGCGCACATATAATGGTCTTTGAGATACACGAATTCGCAAAACGTTACTCCAGCGGGAAACGCAATATCTCGAAAACCTGAAGACGCACAAATTATATTTATGGCGCACAAATTTGCACAAATATAAGCTCTCTGCCCATGTATGTATTTTATATCTCCAATGATTGGTCTAGAATTTTCTTGCTAAAACAACGTTACTCCAGCAGGAATCGTTTTTACGTTTTTTTTTCAAAACTACAAGACGCACAAATTTTTTATGCGGCGCACATTTACAGCAGATTGCGCACTAATTATACGTTCTACTCATATCACTCTAGGTGACACTTTCTTGCTGGCGTAACGTACACGTTTTTTGGTTAGATATTCGCCTCAATTTGGCCAAAACATATACAAATCTGTTGACTCGGTTACATACTTTATCAACTTGTAATTTCCAGTTCATGAATTTATTTACGACTATGCCTAGGAAAGTTGTGTGACTAACTTCCTCTAATTTGATATCATTAATCTTAACATTAAGTTCTGTACTCTTGCTACCATACGTTTTGAGTTGGACATATTTGGTTTTCATAAGATTAACATTAAGGTTATTTTTATCTAGCCATTTTAAAATTGATTCAATTGATTTAGTAATTCGCAAATACTAGTATTCTTGTTACACCCCTCCAGCTAAGCTTAATTCGCTGGTGTTAAGAGGAAGTTAACGTACGCGGTGTAATAGCAAGGATTCGAACCCACGAAACACCACGGGCTCAAGCTGTGTGTTATGGGATTTTGCCATAAGGAAATTCTCAATAGCAGCACAGAGTTGAATTTGCGCCCGATAGATGGTGATGAGCCTATCCCATGGGACCTTAACAAAACATGAAATGGTGAATGGTGAAATATGGTTGTCATACACCTCGCCCGCACCCTGCTGGCTAATATACACATGATGATGTTATGTCAACTACTTTTATACATCAGTATAAGAAATTAAACTAAAAATAATAAGTAACTTAATCTGAAGATGTCTTGTGTAACATAATGAACCAATTATATTTGATTTGTTCGCAGTCGAATCTTGCCAGCGCTATCGCGTCACCGCAATCGCTCACACCTGCACCTCAGTGACTCCGGGCTCGACGTGTCCGGCACCGAACCCGCGACCCCCGCCGCGGCCCTCGAAGAACCCAAGCCTGCACTCGCCGTGCCATCGCCGCGGAAGGTACGACACATCCATTTATAGACTTATTGTCTGATTCATCAACGCACAGTGTGACGCCGAGCCCTTTTTACTGACACGTTTTAATTCTATCCCAAATACTAATATAGGTATAAAATATCTGACTTCACTTACAAAAAAAAATCACTTAAAAGTAAGTAATACATAAGTAATATTCACCGTCGCGCCTCACCCGTGTGCACTTGAAAGAATACAGTAAGCTAATTAAAACGTGAAATCTTTAGGAGATATAGAACACGTACTCAGCTTGCTGTGTATGTCTTATTTTGCTTATAATATGGTGGACTTTGATGTCTGTTGACGTTTTATGCGTTCCTTGGGGTTAATGTAAATAAATAATTTGAGATTTTTGAAGTAGGGTGTGCAGTAAGAAGGGATATTTGGGGATGCCACTCCTAAGGGGGTAAAATAAGGGTTGAATGGTTGCACGGAATTCCATTATTTTTGTAGTTTAAAGCACGAAATTTCGTAACTTGATCTTCAATAAAAGTAAATGAACTTCTAAAACAGGGTATTCCTAATACACTCCCAAGAGTGTAATTTAGGGTTTTAAAGTTGGTAGGTAGATCGTATCAAAGTGCACTAGATGGCGTTGTCTATTTTCTGAAAGGCATGTCGTTGCAGAGCCGCTCCCGCTGCTCGCTGTGCCGCAAGCGCCTGTCCATCGCCACGCTGCACCGCTGCCGCTGCGGCGCCGCCTACTGCGCGCCGCACCGCTACGCCGAGGTGCACGGCTGCGCCTACGACTACCGCGCCCCCGCCGCCGCCCCCGCCGCCCCCGCCCCCGCCGCCGCCTCCAAGCTGCCGCGCATCTAGGGCGGCCCGGCATTATTCGTTCTGTGCGAGAATTGGAAAAGTAAAATATTCAATCTTGTAAACTTTAATCTCTTCAACTTATTCTTCTTTCGTTTTCCTCCTCGATGTTTCTCGTTCTTACTAAATTGTTCGGGTCCGCGTCAGTATTTTCAATATTGTAGCGTGTATCGCACTCGGCGTGGCTCGCTCCCTATTTTACTTTTCCAGTGTACGTAATTGCTTTATTTAAACGTAAATTCCATATGATACCTCGAGTGGAACTTTTGGATCGTCGTCCTCGCTCTGTGTGCCGTTTTCTTTTCTTATTAAAGTGATTATGAAAATTTACAAAAAAAATTGTATGTCCGTCGTCCCGCTGTAGTCGCCCGCTCGGCGTCCGGGGCTCCGCGACGCGAGCGAGGCCGGTCGGGGTCCTTGTTGCCTATTCCTAGTACAAAATATTGTCTGTTAAAAACGCAGCACGGATTGATCCTCACCTGTCACCATAGATCTGTTATTATTTTATTTAAATACTATACAGAAGTCTTAAATCATTCAGATGATAGTATGTGATCATATAATGGACAAAATTTAATTATTTTCATTTCAATAATATGAGCATGTCCAAAACGGCTGATCGAATCAAAACCTCATCAGATATTACAATGTGATACCATTCCAAGACCTGGGCATTTCTTTACAGCACTGCTCAATAAACCTTTCATGTGTGCTAAAGAGAATCATCAGTTCGATCGAGCTATAATGGGCCAGATTGTATGGCGATAGCTGAGCATCAACCCTCAATGAACGGTCACCCGCGGCCGAGACGTGCCCCGTTGTTATTGTGTAACTGTTACACTAATGTTACGTGTCTTTTGTAAATACTTTCATGGTAGTACTCGCGGTACAGGAAAGTATCTCTATTGTAAACAAAAGACTGCCAGTTGTAGAGTGATGTGACGTCACGGATCGGTCAAGGGTGAGCCGCATTTAAGATTGTTTGTCGTCCGATGAGCGCTCGGCCCGATTTGTTGTTGTATAATACAATGTATAACATTAGTCTTATTATTGCTTAAACATATTAATTTTATATTAATTATACTCGCCTGGTTCGGTGTCTAATCGTTAGCTTCGAAGGATCGTCGGCCAGCCGTCGACTGCAGCCAGGCGTCTGCTGGGAAACCTTCGTGACGGCGTGCAACGATACGTCATGTAATAGACAATGGTAACCAACACTACGCTGCCATGAATTTTATTGTCAATGCCGTTTAAAATAAAACTAATAATCGTTACATACGATTCACAAATTAGTGTCAAAATAACATTTGCCTAAAATTCAAGTTAATGTATTGTTGTTTACTGATGTCGTTTTATAGTTATTACATTTGCAAGAGATAGTGTTGGTCGTCACAAAAGTTTTTCTTCAAACGACTACTGTTAAATGGCCTACTGTAAATATGAAGTTGTAATGTAGAACTAATAAATAGGTATATTTTATTGACATATATTTTAGTATATCAAGTGTATGTTTGACAGTTGGCCGATGGTGCTGCGATGTGTCAGTCATGCCACTGCATCTGTCGTCTGTTGGTAGCTTTCCAATATTTTTCTCCATTTCACGAATACGCATGTGTTAAGCTTGATTTTTGATGTTAACTGCTGTTATATTTAGAGTTTTACAAGCATGATATTATATTTTAACAAAACTTGAATATTTCAGCGGTTGTCGATGTTGTTGATTATATTTGTATAAAGGCATATAACTATAGTCTAGAGTAAACCAGCAGACGGCACAGATGTTAGCACTCAGGAACTCACTCCACTCACGAATCATTATTTATGTCGGCTGGGTTTTGCTAAGTTTTCGTATTTGATTTTGTAATTTTAAGTTTATAGTTAATCTTTATTTGGGAGATATAATTTTGGCTGATTTCTGTAATAAATACAGCGCGAAAGCGTTAACTGATTTATTTACATTTCACACTTATGTAACAAATATAAAACTATTATTTGGAATAATAAAATCTATTTAAGTACTAAAACATTTTGACTTAGTCCAAATTAACCTATAACAAGATTTGTTTGCTTATCATTGAGCAAATATATTGAGTCGAAGGATTTCATACCAGATAACATTCTTAAAATAAAATATTAAGTAACAATATATTAGTCAGATACATATTATATTCTACACAATACTATTGATTGTGATAACGCATATACAGATTAGATTTCAAATTAATACCTATGTTATTCAATTATTATAATAAATTTGATTATTAGAACCTACAAATAAATTTGACACATTTTTTCATTTAGACACAATAAAAGCCTTTTCGAGCGTTTCAAATAATAAATTGTAAAATTATCTAGAAAAGTTACACACTTGTCATTAGTTCAGATTAGTTTGTAACTTCTATCTTTCGAACATATGATTCAGATTATCCTGCAATTTCATACAGTAACTTAATTGGCTGTGATTTAATGTAGATATAGACAGCTGTTGTAGACGAAGTAGAAAAAAAATGATTGATTGATCTACAGGACATAGTTCATTCTGGATAAAAAATACTTTTAGAATTATAGAAGATTAGAAATAAATAAAAATACATAAATAACTGCCCTGTTATTACTTGTAGTTAGATTTAGCAGCATTGTAACTTGTGTGGTAACATTTAATTTCACAATATTGTTCTTTTTACGGATAAATCATTATTATATCAAATACAGGTACACAGGAGTATTATTGTCAACAGAGACAAATAACTATGAAATAATAAAAAAAGCGAATATTCACTTCGAGGCACAGCAGATGATATTACCACTTGGTTGATTGGTTTGTATTTCATCAAGTTAAACACGTTGACAAGGATTGCTCTATATCTTGAGGTAGAATTATGGAATGAAGTAAAGAAATGCTTATTATACAATTATAAAATGCTAAGAAAAAGTCCTTCAGACTAATTATGTTATCAAAAAAAACATATCTCTTTAACTAATGGCAAGTCACTAAAATAAAATTGTGCTTCTTTATAGATTTCAAGTTGACTTATTGCAAAACGCACCAAAGACATACTATCGTTCATCGTTCATGAAGACTTCAAATGTCATATATTATTCTTCTACTATGAAAACGTAACATAGACTAGACGGATGTCTCGAGGCAGTGATCAACAAATGAATTACAACACGCGCACACGCATATAGTCACAGTTTACATGACAATTTAAATCTTATATACAAATTTCTCGTGCCACAATGTTAGTTACCTTACTCCTCCGAAATGGCTTTACTTATTTTTACCAAATTTTATATGCATATTGAGTAGGTCTGAGAATCGGCTACTATCTATTTTTTATACTAAGTAATAAGGGTTGTTCACCCATAACATTTTTTTTTAATTTTTGGACAATTTTTTTTTTTTATTATTCTATAATGTGGCATTAAAAATACATACAACCCTTAATTTTTACCCTTTTATCACCAACCCCTATTTTTTAATAGCCATTTTAGTAATTTAATCATTTTTCATCCCGCTCGATAACTGATCACAGATATAGTAGATCTATATCTGTGTAACTGATCAATTATCGTCTTTTTTGTAAATGTTTTTCACTCTATTAACTACCTAGGAATAATTTATATGGCATAACAATGTTTGCCGGGTCAGCTAGTATACATATAATTTACCATTAAATATTAACAACTACCACATGTCGGCTAGTGGACGAACTTGTTACAAATGTTACCAAGTCTAACAAAATTTTCAAGCCTTGAGTTTTTGACTTGCACCAATGTGCATTTGTGGTATGTATAATCTCAAATAACTTGTTCTTCCGTTTCTCTAAGTAAGTCCTCAAATATCTGCACGAAGTTGTCAATGCCCTCTCTGAAATTGTCGTCCGGCTTCCTTTCGTCGTCGTCGTCGTTGAAGAAGGCATGCGCGAAGTCGATGAGCTTGACGGTGCCCCAGGGGTTCGGGGTGGGGGAGTCGTACGACAGCTGGTCCAGCATCGCTCGGTAGTTCATTTTAATCTCGCAGAGCTTACCCTCGTAGTTGTGTTCCGCGGAATGGTTCTGGTTGATCCTGTGGAGGGCGTCGTGCCAGGGGGAGCTGAGGGGGGGCGGCGGCTTGAAGGACGCCTGCGCGAGGGCGAGGGGCGCCACGGGCACCGACTGCAGCTTGCGGTACACGGGGCCCCGGGCCGACAGCTGGCCGCTGAACGACGACGAGCTGACGCTGCTGAGGGACGCCGAGCGACGCCGCGGCAAGGGCGGCGGCGACGGACGACACGACACGGGGGGCCTGCGAGTACGAGTGACTTATGTTATTTTCATAATTTACTAAAAGATTTTGGCAAAGTACTAGTAATAATATTAGAAATAGGCCGGGTATTTCAATACCTGTGTGATTTATAGGATAAATAGAGTAATCTTAGGAATATCCAAGGTAACTTTTGGAATAGGCCGGGCATCTTTTAGGTAAATGATTAAGGTAGCTTAGGATAGGTTACGTACTCGGCGCCGCCGCCGTCCCCGCAGCAGAGGCGCAGCTTGCTGGCGTCGTACACGAGCAGCAGCGACGCGCCGAACAGCCGCAGCTCCCGCTGGCCGCGCGCCCAGCGCTGCACGCGCCACAGCCGCGCCAGCAGCTGCAGCAGCAGCGCGCGGCACGGCGGCGCGTCCGAGCCGTTCAGGTACGTTCGAATCGCTGCAATTCAAGATTGCATTCTTTTTAATATTACCTACTGTTAGCATCCGCGGAAGACAGAGACCAGATAAGTGGCATCCTTCAGAAAGAACAAGTAGGTACGTAGTACACGAACCCGGCGAGCAAGTATGACTGTTGAGGAAGCGATAGAAGTATGTAAGGAGCGTAGCGCACATGGCGTACCATCTGCATTGCATTGCCTACCCGCGTGGGATAAAGCCGTAATTTTATTTATGAATGTTAATTATCATTCCAAGAAAAGTTTATTTTTTAGTCCACTATATGGCCGCCATTTAAAATCTGATCGGCCTATTCATACATATGCATACATATTCAAGACCTATAGATTCGTACCAACATACGTGGCACTGAGGAACCAGGTTAAACTTGTGTAACTAGAACATTTTTCAGTATATCTGACTACTAAATTAGAACGAAAAAGTGAATTGGCAACAAATATAGGTAAGATGCCTAATATCTGTTATATACATAAAAGATCAAATTGACTATTTCTTGATAACACCTACACGGGATTGTACATCTATACTAATATTTTATTAAAGAGATGAAATCAGATTTGTAGTTTGTCACGATTTAACTCAAAAACAACTGAGCCTAAAAATGTTTTCACTATTAGAAAGCTACATAATCACCAAGTAACATTTACTTATGTTTCAAATGAGAAAGTAGCTCAGTGTGTCTGTTTGTTACGCTTTCAAGACTAAACTACTTAACCGAATCTTATCAAGGTGCGAGGCAGGCGAAATTAGTTATAGGATAAGTGATGCTGCCTTTAGAAGTATTTATTGATCTCACCATCTTTAACAGCTTGTCCGCGCAGTCTCTTCCCGTAGTCCTTGCCGTGCTTCAGCAGTTTGCCGGAGCCGAGGCGGAACACCTGAAGGCCTGGGATGCAGAACCCGTACTGCTGCTTGCACTGAAAGTACTTCGACTGCTCGTTCCTCATCTTCTCTTCGCTGGCGAGTGGGTCCCATGTTCTTTTACCTACAATTTAAGTGATTCGATTTTGCATTTTGCCTCGTAAGTCTAGTGCTTAGTAAATGCGGCCTCTCACCGCGAGGTATCTGGGTTGGTTTCCGGGTCGTGCAAGTGTTATTCGTATTTTTTCGAGAGAAAGTTTTCTATTGCAACACAAAGTTGGAATTGAGCGCGGTGGGTGGCAATAGGCTCATCCCCTCCAGCACATGGAAACTAAACATAACAGGTAAGTTGAAGTGTGGGTATAACACCCCTGTGCCACACGCTTCAGGGTAATACATACATGATATTATGTTATGTCGATTTCAGTATCTTAGTCCATTAAAGAGTTTGCCCGGTGCCGCGGTGCTACCACCTGTTTAGTTTGTTCAAGACCTGAAGAAGGACATGGACTAGCAAGGTATCAGGCAGTTATCTAACTGTTTCAGAGACTGGTGAAATCAGGGCTATATCACGTCTACTACAGTCAGTTCGCTAAAAAATATTGACTCACCGATCTTTACATCCATAATACACGGCTCCAGCATTCTTTCCGTCAAGTCTTCCAATATGATGTACTCCTGCTCGAAGCCATTATATGTGTGCTTCTTACACCCGAAGAACTTCGGCACGTTCCGGCGCAGCTCCACGAGGTCGGCCACGGTGGAGCGAGAGATCCGATTGTAGAAATCCACCTCTCGCTTCTGCGCTTCTTTGATTATTGGCTTCAGGATCGTACCGTTATTGCATTGGAGTAGACCTAAAAGGAAATATGGTTAATGAGTGTTTTAACAAAGTGTTCTAGCAAAAACCGCGACGCCTGTAATTAATAATAATAATCATTTATTTGCCTTAAAGTTGGTACAATGTAGATCTTACATACTGATCGACTACAATTGATCAAGTATAATCTACAACTTGCCGCCTTAAGCTTTATTTTTGTGAATACATATTTTCCAAGTTCCAAGGAATTGATCCCCTATCTATACTATACTCCTTATGAACGCGAAATAATTGACTTGAATTTTAAGATTAACCGATATAACCGTTCTGGACTACTTTTTTATGGTGTTTTGCGGAAAACTTTCGTCAGAAACTAATAAAGAAATGCCAAAAAAAGATCTTTTGGTAAATCAAATTTGGCGGCAACCACGTGACAATATTATCATTCTCAAAAAAATGGCCAAATTGAAGATTTTCATTAGTTACTCAAAATCCTAATCCGAGAGATCCGATTGTAGAAATCCACCTCTCGCTTCTGCGCTTCTTTGATTATTGGCTTCAGGATCGTACCGTTATTGCATTGGAGTAGACCTAAAAGGAAATATGGTTAATGAGTGTTTTAACAAAGTGTTCTAGCAAAAACCGCGACGCCTGTAATTAATAATAATAATCATTTATTTGCCTTAAAGTTGGTACAATGTAGATCTTACATACTGATCGACTACAATTGATCAAGTATAATCTACAACTTGCCGCCTTAAGCTTTATTTTTGTGAATACATATTTTCCAAGTTCCAAGGAATTGATCCCCTATCTATACTATACTCCTTATGAACGCGAAATAATTGACTTGAATTTTAAGATTAACCGATATAACCGTTCTGGACTACTTTTTTATGGTGTTTTGCGGAAAACTTTCGTCAGAAACTAATAAAGAAATGCCAAAAAAAGATCTTTTGGTAAATCAAATTTGGCGGCAACCACGTGACAATATTATCATTCTCAAAAAAATGGCCAAATTGAAGATTTTCATTAGTTACTCAAAATCCTAATTTTAATATAAAAAGTTACTGAAAAACAATAGGCGAATTAATTTTGACCATCCTTTAAAAGTCACGTCGATCTTATCGCACGTGACTATGTGTTTATGTAGTAGTAGTGAAACGGGTGACTAATGTGGCTAAACAGCAGCGTTGCCAGATGTACGATTTAAATCGTATTCATACGATTTTTTGTCCGTTTTACTAATGTACGACCGAATCATCGAAATCGTACACGATTTGTACGATTTTTTAAAGATTTTGAATGACCGGTTCTGTGCCCATATTTTCGAACGGTGGTCCTAAAAAAGTCAGCTACACCACGTCAGTCATGCATGATCAATCAATCAAACCTTGCGGAACAAACCAAAAAGCCACCAAACAAATGTTATTGGTCCATCACTATTCACCCAGTACTCCCATTAGTAGTCGGGGATTACCTTTTTATTATCGCGGAAGTTCATTCAATAGTTCAGTTATTATCCAACCGATACTCAATAGCGAACTTTAAATGGTCTATTACTATCAAAACAGCATGTTAAGCGTTTCGGGTGCTGTGAAAATTATGAACTAGCACCTGAAACGCTTAATTTGATGACCAGTAAAAATTTGTATAAGACGCAGTTAATTTTATTTATAAACTTTCTTACCTAAACATACGTACGATTTTTTTATTCACCTCTCCCTAAGAAATACGATTTTTTTCCATACCAGCGTACGATCGCTCGTCAAAAACATCTGGCAACACTGCTAAACAGTCACTTCAAACTCAGAATATCTACAGTATTCCAGACATGCCAATAAGTTACCTGAAAACTTGGTATCCTCTGTCTTCCGATGTCCCGCCACCTGCTGCGCGTAGGCCTGCACCTCGAGCGGCGCCCTGGGCACGGCGAGGGGCTTGGCCGTCATCTCGTCCTCTCGTTTCTTGATGGCGTAGTGCACCTGGTAGATGGACCGCTGCCGGCGGACGCTACGCCGCTGGGGCTCGCTCGACACATCGCTCATTTAGTCCAAGGCCTGAACAAAGATACGTTTCAGTTAGAAATACAACTATTTGTTGTGGTACGGCGTTTCTGTAAGTACCTTAATAATTATCGTAATTTTAACCTAAGATAATATAACATCACGCCTATACTACCCAGAAAGTGTGCTTAGGTGCCATGTATTAAAGCGTGAGCCTATCGCACTTCACCGGCGGCAATCCAACTTCGTGTTGCTATTAAGAATTGCCTGAAGGAAAAATTACAAATAACACTTTTGCCCGACCTGGGAATCAAATCCGAGACCTCGCGGTGGGAGGCAGTTCGTCGACCTCCGATAACCACTAGACCAACGAGGCAGTTCGTTATTTGAAAAGCTTAATTATTTTATTACCGAGACAGTTTACAGTTATTGACGTTATAGTACTTGTACTTAATATTCTGTGGTTATAGTCGCAACACGCGGCCATCATTATTTTATTCTAATGTTTTTATTTGGCAATGATACCCCACTTACTCCCTTAGTTGATGTTTTTTATTTAGATTAAATGTGTCGTTATTCAAACATTATGTTCGAATGTTCGATCGGGAGAATTCTTACCAATATATGATAGGGTATAAATAACTAATGATTTTGTAATTGCACCACTGGAATTGGTTAACACAATATCTATGGACAAAACAGCGCAAGCGACTGGCAAAATTAAGCCATTTTCACAAAATCCGGTAGTTGGAAATAGATCGGTGCGTCACTTCATAATCGCGTCTGCAATAAATCGCTAAAACAGTTACCTTTGTGGTCTATCACTTGTAAATTATGCACTTTATCACCTCTTGTTCACAAACAATGTTCATAAAAATAATGACACCACTAACACAAAAATAATTTGTGCAGGATTAGGTATGTCGGTACCGTTAAATACCGCGTAAATGCGGGTGTTTTGAATTTTGAATGTTGATTGAACTATAGATAAGGTGAAATACTTTTTAATTAAAAGAGGTTTAACTTTGACTCGAGGAGGTATCTATGACACTGAATAAATGTTTCGCAAAAAGATTCAATGAAGGATGAGGATAAAATGGACACAGTTGTTATTTTATGACTTACTTCGGACTTTCCGAAACTGGATCAAAACAATAACATATTACACATGTCTTGCTTAATCACCCATATAGAAACTAAGTTAGGTATTTACCATATTTTACAGGTAGGAATGTAATAACGAAAGTAATAAGTGTTGGTGGCAAGAGACTTTAGAACTATAGATAGATAGGTACTTATACTTAACACCTCCCGGAAGACTACGTTACTACACTTCCTAATTATTCCATTTGTCTTTTACCAAACTAACTGAAACAAGTTCTATGAAGATGATTTTTCACCCGACAATATCCGTAAAATAATCAAACGTAACTCTCATATCTATAGCCATTGTTTTGAGTTTTTTTGTTCATAAATCAAATCCGTTACCGCGTCTATTCATTGCCAGTGAAGATAAATGAACAGATAAACCTAGCACAACTAAACTATTTATGAATGAATTCAAACATTGTACAACTGTAGGTAAAACAGAAACAAAATTCCAGCGAATGACGACACTATGGAATACAACAAAAGCACAAATTCAATGACGCTAAATTGCTTTATAAATAAATACCTATTAGAACGATACTCTCAAAATGTACGAATCTGTGCCCCGCACCAGTACCACAAAGCAACTGACTGGTTTTTTTTTAATTCGCAAGAGTTCGGATAACTTTGGGGAATATTTATATATCTAATCGTCGCATAAATCAAGATTGAGTCGCGTTTATCAATAGATATGTTTACGTTTCCTTCATGATATCGATAAATATAAAGCATAATATATTTTATTTCAGTTTGATCAGGGTTTCCTGTCGAATCGTCAAATTTTAGCCAATGATGCGAACGATTTTCTAAACCGCAATCAGTTGTGAAGAAATGGACAAAGTACTCGCGTATCATTTTAGTGCAATCTCTTTCCTTTTTGGGTACCCTCACTGATAGGTATCATATCTCTTGACTTGTCATTGGTCATAGGTTTAATCGTTTAATCCCACGTGCATAATTATTTTAAATATGTACGTACGTTTTAAAATCTGAGGCTGGCTTTCGTGGCTGTAGATAATATCTTTATTTTATCTAACGAATAAAGAAACTTTCTCATCCTTCGATACGGAAATCATGTTATCTGTTTTAGTACAGGTGCACTGTTTCTCGTCAATACTCTGAGTCAGTCAGAGGGTCAAAGTAAGTCAGGGTCACAAACTGATCGCTATCTTCGATCTTCGTCGTTCGAAATATTTTTTATTTCCAGATTTTAGGAAAATAAAACTAACATGTCTAATTTCTAAAAATAATTTAGTTAGGTACTCTATTTCAACATCTATTTACAATACATTTATAGTCTATTTACATACAGTCACTATTTTTTAATCACTTGTTATATTTATAGAAACCTTCACCAGTCTTTCTTCCTAACTTTCCTTCACCGACCATCTTCTCCAAAAGAGGAATCGGCTCAAACACGGGGTTACCAGTCTTCCCCAGCATAATGTTTAGAATAAACTTTTTGTTATCGAGTCCGGTGAAGTCTGACAACTCCAGAGGCCCCATGGGGTACCCCGCGCCGAGTCTCATGGCGATGTCAATGTCTTCAGCCGATGCGTCACCTAAAACAAGATAGCGATCAACATCGGTCTTTGATAATATGCATCAAGATTAAACAGCAATCAGGCGTTATTCATTATTTTAGTAGATTATATAAATCTCAAGGCCTTATTTTATTAAGGTACATACACTTCCAAATATTTTTGCCAGCCACTTATAAAAGTAAAAACCGGCCAAGTGCGTGTCGGGCCACGCGCAGTAGGGTTCCGTAGCTAGTCGTAACAACATATTTCGACTTAAAAGGGATTTACTATCTGTATTAAACAAGTAACATTATCATACAAGTCATTACTTTCAAAGGTTTTTGTAATTTGCACGAATTATTTTAAGTAACTGCATTTTACACTTTGGACCCCTATTCCTCTTGAACTAATGAAGTGAACTTATCCGCTATAGTTTTCCTTTAAATTTTATTACATGTACTACCGACACAATTTTTTTCAGATTTTGGGATCCAGTAGTTTAGCTTTTAGAGGGGGGGGGGACGCTCTACTCGAACAAAAATTTGCTCTTTAAAGTTAATTATCTCGCAAACGGATCTCCAAATCAAAAAACTGTTTTAGCAACCCCTAAACGTTTTTAAAAGTCCTATCTAACAATACCCCACACTATGGGTTAGGCGACAAAAAAAAAAAAACATCCCTACTTTACATGTAGGGGAGCTACCCGAAAAAAAATATTTTTCCAAATTTTATTCTACGACTTTCTTTGTATAATTAACATACATGTTTATACAAAATTTCAGTTTTCTAACACCAACGGTTTCGTCGCTATGCCTTGGACAGACGGACGGACAGACGGACATGGCGAAACTATAAGGTTTCCTTGTAAGTACTACGGAACCCAAAAAAAATGCAATTGAGATACAATTACCCGCAATTAAACAAATAATTAAAAATAATAATTGAAAATATTTGAGTTAAATTCTTCGACATGGATGCGCAAGTTGTTTCTTCAAATTTCCGTTGTAAATCATTTTCCGCACTATGGAATAAATTAGGGGTTCTACAAATACACATATCAGGAAGATAATATCACCTAAACTAAAACAATGCCAGTTTAAGACAAAAGTAGATGTCAACTTAGGACCGCATAACCAACAGTTATCATGTATTTGTTATTAAATAATCTGATTTCTGTATGTAAGATAACAGAGAACTAGGTAATATTATATCATGCGCGTACGACTATTTATCATTAACGTCTATCAGCATAATATATAATCAGTTAAGTTCATGGATTTTTTATTTGTGGTAATAAATATTACGTATTATTTTACTGTTGCGAAGATATTGATATTTGCCAAACGTTGTCAACGTTAGGTAATACTTCTCCATACCTATCTTATCTTATAATTTATATAAAGGAAAAAATACCAAAACTCTGAGATACATAATTATTATAAATATATTTGCCCGTTGCTGTAGATAACAAAATAAAAGAGTAAAATTGACTCATTGACCAACAGAGCATCATGTTGCAGAAGGTTCCTTCTTCTTATCGTGTCAACGGCTTGTTCAATTATACTGAATTAAATCAGTAGGTTGCACCCCTTCTTTTCAGTGTGTTTGCCCGCATAAGGTGCAAGTGGAGGGAAGGAAAGGGCAAGACAAAAGATGAACCATACCCTAGGTACGGGAACCACATTCGCAACTAGTGTTGGATGAGTTGATAAATTCTCACTTAACCAGATTGTCTCTGCAACGACCGATAAACGGTTACTAAGATCTGATGATCAGTCCCTGTGAACTATGGTGTCCCACAGGACAGCATATTTGCTCCCAAACTGAGTTAATAACACATTTAAGAAAGATAAATGGTACGTTAAACTCAACGATGTTAGGATGAATTGATATGATACATTATTAAAATTATTAATTTATTTATTACCCGTATTTCATAATTTTAATAATGTTACAAACTCACGTCAGTTTTAATAAAAATATATGATATGATACAGTTTTATTTTTAAACTCATTTCTTCTCAACAGACCAGGCCAAACATCTTATGGTGACAGACCGTTCGCTTTTATCTCCACTTCCATTTATCTCAAAATCTCGGTTTCACTCGCGGACGGTCAACATGTGATGCTGGGGTAAAATTACTGGAATGCATATTTGAGGCTTGGGAAGAGTCGCGGGATGCCTATGGGGTGTTTTGTGACTTATCTAAGGCTTTTGATTGTGTGCAGCATGAAACTCTAGTCAAGAAGTTACACCACTACGGTATAAGAGGCATCGCTCTGGATCTTTTTACTTCATATCTAAGCGATAGGATTCAGAGAGTAGATGTCAATGGAAAGCGTTCGCATGGATCAGCTGTAGCAATGGGGGTGCCACAAGGCTCTATTTTAGGGCCTTTCCTGTTTCTCTTGTATATTAATGATTTACCTAATCTGGTTAAGGATAATCATGAGATAGTATTGTTTGCGGATGACACTTCTTTAGTTTTTAAGGTAAAAAGACAACAATCAGTAATTGACGATGTAAACAATGCTTTATCAAAGATAGTGAACTGGTTTAGTGCTAATAACTTGCTTTTAAATGGTAGTAAAACAAAATATATTAGATTTTTTACAAAAAATGTTAAGCAAGTCAAAACTAGTGTGGTGATGGACAATGAGGAATTGGAAATGGTCAATAAGGTTGTCTTTCTTGGTATAACATTAGACTCTAAATTACAATGGGGCCCACATATAGAAACGTTGTCTGGTAGACTCAGCTCAGCAGCTTACGCCGTAAAAACAATTCGTCAACTGACCGATGTTGACACTGCGCGTTTAGTTTATTTTAGCTATTTTCACAGTATAATGTCATATGGTTTATTGCTTTGGGGTAGTGCCGCGGATATAAATTCAATATTTGTGCTCCAGAAACGAGCTATTCGAGCTATCTATATGATGAGTCCCAAGGAGACACTAAGAAATAAATTTAAAGAGATACATATTATGACGTTACATTCTCAATACATTTACGAAAATTTAATGTACGTTCACAAAAACCAAACGAAATTTAAGAAAAATAGTGATCTCCATAAATTAAATCTAAGGAACAAAAACAAACTCGCTGTGCCCACTACTAGGCTCCATAAAATCTCTAACTCGTTTCCAGGTCAATGTATACGCTTTTACAATAAACTTCCTTTAGACGCAATAGAATTATCAATAGGTAAATTTAAAAAATATGTTAAAACTAAATTATGTCAAAAAGCTTACTATAGTATTTCAGACTACATAAATGATAATAGTATTTGGAAATGAATTGCTCTTCTTATGTGATTTTTTTTTATGTACTTTTATATTGTTATATTTTTCATTTTAAAAGATGGTGCACATGAGTTTCTCACCAGCTCTTCTCATAATGCAATACCCATCGGAGCTGGTACTTGGATTGATTTTAATTATATTCTAAACAGTTTGATTAAAATTAATCTGAGCCCCGGTTATTCAAATCATTGTAATTAGTATAATTTAGTATTATTTATTATTTACTTTTATATCATTTTTTGTAATGTTTTGACGTGTTCAAGCGCCTCCTGGGGCCTATGAAAATAAATGATTTGAATTTGAATTTGAATTCTCAATCACCAAACACCACACAACGAGAGGTGAGGCGACGGTGGTAAAAACAACAACAAGAAATAAATAAAAACATAATAAACATTTATTCTATTCCACACATCACCATTAATAAAACTATTTTTTGCTGTATTTATAGAAGCCTTCTCCGTTCTTGATTCCCAGCTTGCCTTCAGCGACCATCTTGTCAAGGAGAGCAATTGGCGCGAAAACGGGGTTCTTTGTTTTTTCGTACATGACTTGTAATGCGTACTTGTTGGTGTCTAGCCCGGTGTAGTCAGCCAGTTCGAACGGACCCATCGGATACCCAGCACCGAGTTTCATGCCGATGTCAATGTCCTCCTTTGAGGCGTCGCCTAAACAATGAAATAAACTTATATAAATGGTGTATACTTAACCTATTCAAGCATCAGTATCGAGATACCTCCCAACCTTAATACCTTACTAAGACAATTACTTATATAGATATGAATAAATATGGATGTCACAAATAAAATAAGGAAGTACTTACATAATAACATATCCCAAATCCAAGCCAATAGTTGCATGCATTAAAGGAAACACTCTTATAAATAACACACATAATATTTAGATTGCCACAATCATGCTGTTTTATATAACAGTGTTATTTGATTTGTTACTAACCGAACAGTGCAACAGTTAGCAAAAGCACGTTCTTGTCAAAATAAGAAATAAGATGAAAAAGTGCCGACGTTTTTTTACGTGAATTTAAGTGTTCTTTGCGTATTTGTTACAAAATAACAATAATTTATTCTCAAGCAAAATTCACTGTTATAGAAATGTTAATATACAACACAATATAATAAAATATTATGTACAAACTGTAGAGTTTCAAGAAAAATAATCAGATGTGACTTAGAAATTTTGGAGAGTCACTTTTTTGATATAGGATTTTCCCAGTGCGTCACCAAAATAAATTAAGCCCAAAATTCAATGTCTTCCTACACCAAAAGTCAAATAGTTCAAGGAATGGTCAAACCCGTCTTTAGTTGACATTAACTACAACCATTCAATAAATAAATATCCCGCAATGTCATCTAGTACCAAACTAAGTAATAGTAATAGTCTTTTGTAAATACAGGGTGGCCCATAAGTCCTTTAAAATGTAAATTTCGAATAAAATGCATAAGACGCGCGGGAGGGGCGCGGACGGGGCAAAAACAGTACGTTCGGTTTCTGGGAAGTCGGTTGCCATGTAGCTTTTCACCGGTGCGAACCGTGTTTTTTGTGTGCGCGAGTTTTATCGAAACAATTTTTCGGCTACCATTGCTCGGCGTTAATTTCGAGAACATCACAATCTACACAACTTTAATGACACTTCAACTGTTCATACGATCAAGAACTGGCTTGCAAAGTTTTAAAGCAGTTGGAAGAGACTGGTTCGACGTTAGATAAAAAGCGGTCGGGTCGACCAAGGATAGAAGAAAACATCGACATAGTGTTACAGTCTGTTCTTGAAAATCCTACCTAGTCTACTCGTAAGCGTTCCAGAATATTAAACGTATCCAGAACATTGTTACAGCTGATTTTAAAGAAGGATTTACGTCTAATGTAAGTTATGTGTAATCCGCTGTAACGATGTTCTGGATACGTTTAAAATTCTGGACTGTAACGATGTTCTGGATACGTTTATTATTCTGGAACGCTTACGAGTAGACTGGATAGGATTTTCAAGAACACTATGTCGATGTTTTCTTCTGTCCTTGGTCGACCCGACCGCTTTTTATCTAACGACGAACCAGTCTCTTTAAACTTTGCAACTCAGTTCTTGATCGTTTGAACAGTTGGAGTGTCATTAAAGTTGTGTAGATTGTGTTGTTCTCGAAATTTACGCTGAGCAATGGTTGCCAAAAAATTGTTTCGATAAAACTCGAGCACACAAAAAACACGGTTTGAACCGGTAAAAAGCTACATGGCGACCGACTTCCCAGAAACCGAACGTTCTGTTTTTGCCCCGCCCGCACCCCTCCCGCGCGTCTTATGCATTTTATTCGAAATTTACATTTTAAAGGACTTATGGGCCACCCTGTACATCAAATATTCATAAAAATAACCAGACCAAGACAAACCTTCATGTTCATAAACACAAAGATTTGCCTTTAGTGGGAATCGAAACCGCGACCTCTACGTAGCAGGCACTACCAACTCCACTATCCAATCTTCCTCCACCATGTTTTGTTAATTAGACCATAGAGCTACAAAACATAAACTTCTTTCCACAAACCTCTTTCAAACATCCTGATAGCCTCAGCGCTGTACGGACCCAGGAGTCTGTTGACCACAAAGCCGGGCGTGTCCTTGCAGGTGATGCAGGTCTTGCCGACAGACTTGCCCCACTCCATCATGGCCTGGTACGTCTCCTCAGAGATATGGTCACCTTTCACCACTTCCAGCAGACGCATGACAGGCACTGGGTTGAAGAAATGGAGACCCCCAAACCTGGAAATTATTGAAATCTGTATTTAATTGCGATAGAAGTAGCGCTTTTGTGATAAAGCTGAAGAGAAATAATTTACTTTAACTATTTTGTTCTACTTTTTCTTACAATATAAAAAGAAATTATTGATGAGGATGTGATGAGATGAATGCTAATAACTTCACTAATTGATATTCTTTGTTAAATTAAATTAACAAGTTTCTGGTGAGGAAACTGTAGTATGTTATTCACAAGTAACAATGGGTTACAGTAGAGAAAACAGATTTTTCATGTAATAACATGAAAAATCTGTTTTCTCTACTGTGAATGAGATCACAAACGCTGATCATTTGTTAGTTTATAACTTTAGAACCTTGTAGAATTATTTGCAGCTCAAGGTTGTATTTAAATAAAATAAGTTCAATAATTCAAATTTAGTCTGTTCTTATTCTACTTTGTTGCCGCAGATTCAATCAAGATTGAGTAGGTTGATATTTTGTTTATAATGTTAATAGTGTACTGTTTTAGGGACAGTACTCAACTGAATATATTATAACATTTATGTCTGACAACAATTTCATCTGATGGCAAGTGTTGATGCTATACTGCAGCAGTAAGTTCTCCAATTTTATCTATTAACACTTACTTGTCTTTCCTCTTAATGCCGGCACCGATCTCATTGATGGAAATAGAAGAAGTGTTGGAGGCCAATATGGTATGGGCTGGACAGATCTGAAAATTAATACAATCATTATTTATTACACAAAAATACAGGTACACATGTCTATCAATCAACCTATACATTTCCATTACAAGCTGATTCCTAAGTATCAGTTATTCTAGTACCCATAGTGCAAGTTCTGCTTATTTTGGGACTAGATGGGGTTGTGTGTAATTTTTGAGATATTTATTTATGTATATTTTTATTCATTCAGGTTAATAGAAAATTTGATAAAATATTGACATACCTGATCAAGTTTATTGAACAGCTCCTGCTTAACATCCAGTTTTTCAACAATGGCTTCCACAATTAAATCAACATCAGCACCATCTTCCAGTTTTGTGGACACTTTGATTCTGTCAAAGGATTCGTTTACAAAGCTATCAATTTTGCCTGAGTCTGTCTTGTACAGCTTTTTGCCCACCCTGGTCAAGTTGCTGTGGATGGACTTCTGAGCTTTCTCCAAGAGCTCTGGTTGTACATCTACAATTGTAACATTCTGGCCGGCTTGAGCTGCAACCTAAATTATGATCGAAAGATTAACTAATAAAGTGCACGGTTGGCGAAGTGGTTAAAGCGGTGTTGTAAGATCGATCCCCACACGGGACAAATCTTTGTGTGATCCGCAAGGACTTGTTCTGACTCTAGGTGTGCTTTGTGTGTGAAATGTGTTTGTGAACACACCGCGCCACAGGTTTATATGATAGTGCGGGCGTCGTTATTTTAAGGATAAATATACACTTTTTTTTAGAATGTACAGTCAGGGTCACAAACACAGCCATTCACATACTTACTGTTGAAAATTTATCAGGGTGGTTAGGCATCTGTGACCATGATTGGATTTCAAAGTTTTTTAATAGGAATTGCTATCAATGTATATTGCAATTTAATTCATGTTATTTAAATATTAATCTTTAATTCTAAATTTAAAAAACAAGTCATTTCACAAGTGTTTGGGTAGGTACTGAATTTTAATATATTATATTACCATAAAGTACGAAGTCCATGATTCACCAAACATAACAATCATTGCTCATAATTTATATAACATCACGCCTATATTACCCAGTAGGGTGTGGCAGAGGTGCTTGACACCCACATTACATCAGTTAATATTATGTTTAGGTACTATGAGATAGGGAGTGAGCTTATCGCCATCCACTGGGCACAATTCCAACACCGTGCTGCGATTGCGAATTTCCTAACGGAAAATTCACAAATAATATTTGGCCCGACCTGGAAACCAAACTGCTAACCACTACACCACCAAAGCAGTCTATATAATAAATTCTACATAGATTACTCATTTAAAAGCAGACAAATTACTGCTAAATGTGTCCCTTCTAAGTCCAAGGGCACACTTTTAGCAGTAATGTCTCGATGTAGTATTTGCTGTATAATATACTTAAAATATGATACATTGATTTATGCAGACACTTTGAGGCGCATTGTTATCAATCGGCTGTGTCATTGACATATTACCCTGTAGGAAAATTCCTAAATCTACATGAGTCCCATACTACAGGGTGTCCCAGATTAGGATGTTAAGCCGAAATCGGAAATTGCCCTGTAATGTAATTTTCACTCCTATTATTAGAGATTACTTACTTTTTTAAATTATTTTTTATTAATTATCCTGAATACTGTTTTTTGAAACCCTTTTTATTTGTTGGGACAGCTTGTATGTAATTGTAACTATCCACAACCAAAGCATTAAAGTTAATTCATAGAACAGCTTTGACTGAGTGTCAAATGTTGGAGCATTAAATATGAAATCCAAAATGGAATTTATGGAAAAGTAAATATCTCTAGTATGAGCCAAAAGTCCTTCACATGGTGTAAATTTTCTTAATTTATTTGAACTGCTAATTTTTTTTCAAATATGAATCTACAATATTTTCCGATAACTATCATAACTCACCCTATCACCAGATTTGATGACATGACATCCTAAACTGTGACACCCTGTATATACCTAGAAAGTTATGATAATGGTATGAAGATGGCAGTCAATAATAAAGACAAAGTCAAGAGGGTAAAATTGGTCTTTATTAGTGAGCGATTCCTATTTTACCTAACTTAAAGATAATTAGAGAATGTTAAAGCAGACATGCAACATGTTACATTCTTCAGAAGAAAGTTAACAGCAATCATCAAAGTACGTAGAATTAGCTTACCTGAGCGATTCCAGAGCCCATAAGGCCACCGCCAACAACAGTTACCGTTTTAATTGCATTCAAGTTCGAAGAACTCGAAAAATTACGAGTAAAGCCTATTAATTTATTCATTTTGTAAAATAAGTAGATGTTGTTCGTGTGCAAGCCGGCAGCGTAGTGGTGACGTGTGGGCGTAAACAACTCGCTCTTCGCACTCTCGACTCAACTCAAACAGGTTATTATCTCACATAAAACGAAGTATTAATAGCGATAATTTTGTGATACACAGATAGCTGTTTCTCGAGGTATTTAGAAGTATACTTACATGCCATAAATGGATTTGTAGCATGGTACGATAACTTGATAATTTCATGACACATTTTGATAACTTTTAAGCCACTTGATAAAAAAAATAAAAAATATTTTTTGCAGTGAACTTGAATGTTTACTTTCTTAATATGAATAATAATTCATGACGTTTTAACCGTTTCTATTTACGGACTTGGTAAGGGTTGACCAAAATATAATAATTAATTAGTAATGATTAATCTTTAGTGTATATTTAACTACTAACTTACAAGATAAAACAGAAATGAATATACAACAAAAAAACGTGTTTAATATTATATATTTGCATGTGTATCTTTTTTAATTATTATTTGCACTTTTAATAGTACTGCTTACTTACAGCACGATTTTCTGTGTAACGGAACGTAAAGCATAGACGTCAAAATAAACATGTAAAACCGTAGACAGAGAATAAATTAATTAAACAGTAATTTTAATATGTCATTGGTAACACATGTTTATTTTGACACTTATGCAGAAGTTCTGAAAATTGAATTATTTCATTATTATTTAATAATAACTAGCTTCCGCCCGCGGCTCCGCCCGCGAGGTATGTCAATTAAAAGTAGCCTATATGTTAATCCAGACTATAAGCTACATGTGTGCAAAATTTCATCGAAATCGACCCGGTAGTTTTGGCGTGAAAGAGTAACAAACATCCATACATCCATACTCACAAACTTTCGCATTTATAATATTAGTAAGGATAGTAAGGATGTCATTGGTAACACATGTTTATTTTGACACTTATGCAGAAGTTCTGAAAATTGAATTATTTCATTATTATTTAATAACTAGCTTCCGCCCGCGGCTCCGCCCGCGTGGTATGTCAATTAAAAGTAGCCTATATGTTAATCCAGACTATAAGCTACATGTGTGCAAAATTTCATCGAAATCGACCCGGTAGTTTTGGCGTGAAAGAGTAACAAACATCCATACATCCATACTCACAAACTTTCGCATTTATAATATTAGTAAGGATAAGTTTCTATATTGTTTATAATGTGAGATGTAGTCATTTATATTCTCATAATGGATTTTAACAATAACTGCGAAGTTTTTATTAAATTCTCATGGCAATACAATAGTTTATCGTAGATCATGGGTTTTTGAACGAGTGTTAACCGCTACTATGGTTTTCGAAATTAAGTCTCGGGTCTCTCGATTCGAGAAATATGTTGGTTGAGGAAAATTTTTAAATTTTTATAAAACATATATATTTTTCTATTAAACTTCTCATAAAATTTTACAAGCAAAGCCTAAACTTCTAATAAAAATCTTAATTCAATGGTGGTTGAACGAGTAATAATTTATTATGATCTGACAAGATTATGATGTGAGAAAATAATGAGATTAGTTTTCGATTTCGTAGTAAGTTAGGAATTAAAAGTGAACTTTGGAGTTTTAATTATACTTTTGATAAAGTTTGTTGAGCTTAAATTGTGATATAATTCGTTTATAATTGTGTACAGCAGGCTAGATTACAATGAAAATGATTCAATTTGGCGTGATAGCTAGGAATTTCTCGAGTTCCTCAGCAAGGCATAGTGTTATCAAGACTGTTACCGTTATTGGTGGCGGCTTGATGGGCTCCGGCATCGCTCAGGTTGGTCTTTGCCTTTGGAATTACCCACTAAATGTTCGTCTAAAAGAATACTTGAGTGAGAAATATTAAGATTAGCCAGTGATGCCAGATTGGGGGGATTTCCCCCAAATTTGGGGGTTTTTTTAAATGATGGGGGGATAATTGGAGGGCAAATATTTTTGGGGGGACGCTTGGAGGGAAAAATTTGAGTTTGATGGGATTTGGGGATTTTTACTACCAAAATTACAGCTTGGCAAAAAAAGTTTAGAAATTAATTGGATCGCCCTACCCTATCTTCTTCGTATGGCTTCCCTATGACAATTCAACCAATCAGCTGCACAATCCAATTTAACATCCGACATCTGGTGGCTGAGTTGCCACTAGTTTCCAATGCCAACTAACCACAGATTAAATGTCATTATTCTGAGCAACGAACTACCAACGAAGGCTAGGGATGTGATTAAGTTATTCGCACCACCTCCATCTAAATTACGTTTCATTCGATTTGAATGGATAAAAAATGCTATGCAATAGCTTTACCGCGGCAGTCCCCGAGTGCCACACGTTTTTTTAAATTATTATAACGATTAAATAAAATATAAGCAGTGGGACATAACTGTATATGTATATATACAGGTCCCACTTGAATATTAATGTTGTGCCTTGAATATTAATATAAGATTTAAACCAACCGTACAGTGCATATTTTATTTCACACCTAGTCCTACTTTTGTGGATTGTTGATGTTAATGGTATCTAGTTACCACTCGTCATTCGGTGGACTACACGCCTGTTTGCTACATCCGTCGTATAAAGTCAAAAAGTACCTACTTACATACTTTTATATCTTTGCATTATTACCTACTTACTAAATATATAAAATTAGGTAGGTGCGTATGTAAAATATAATAAAATAACACAATGTCTATTATTTTAATATAGTTACTCAAATCATAAAATATGTGTTCGGTAGCTATACATTATTTCGTCTTCCAATAAAATCCTATTGAATGTGTGCGCGAGCTGTTAGTCGGCGGTCATCTTGTCAAATGTTTACGCCAAGGTCATTTGACCTTGCGTGGAGAATTCGATTCCTTCAAATTTGTTTACGTTTTCCCTGTCTAAAATTTTAATATTTTATTGAGATTTCGATGTATTTTTTTCATAAAGAGCATATCATGTAGTTTAAAGTATAGAATAATCAATTCCAGTAATTTGCATAGTGTTTTGTATACCTCGAAGTAAAAACAAAATATTGTATTTTTTAACCGACTTCTAAAAAAGGAGGAGGTTCTTAATTCGATTCGTATATATGTTGCTTTTTTTTTATGTTTGTTCACGGATATCTCAGTCGTTTATGAACTGATTTTGATGATTCTTTTTTTGTTGGACAGGAGATGATTTCAAAGGGGTACCATAGTCAGCATGTCGTGATCTGATGATGGAATCTCAGAGAAATCGAGGGCAACCCTCGAATTTTATAGGCACATGTAATGTTATTAGTGTGTTTTTCAAAGCTACACCAGTATTTACGTATTTTTATGTGGATGAGCTGATAATGGAAGGTCAACTCCTCAATGGTTAGGAGTTAAAGGATAATTCTTTCACTACTGTACACATATTCAGACTGCTAGTTATGATTTCAAGTGAGCTGTTGGAATGGAGATATTTCAAAGGTGGTCCCATTGTCAGCATGTCATGATCTGATGATGGGACCCCAGAGAAATCGGGGGCAACCCTCATATTTTATTAATCGAGGCCAGGATTTACGCTTGGTCACAATAATTTTATGTGGTTGAGCTGATGATGGAAGGTCAACTCCTCAATTGTTAGGAATTAAAGGATAATTCTTTCACTACTGTACGCATATTCCTACTGCTAGTTATTGTGTAAAATGAGCTGATGATGGAAGGTCGTGACCCTCAATAGTCAGGAGAAAGGATTTAATTCTTGTTTATTATAAATAAGTTTTCCGTCTCAAGTAACCATCGTCTCCTCATTCGAGAAACATTCTTTTTCGGTGTACCCATCACTTAAAATCGTAAAATAAAATAATTTTTAACAAAAAAAAAACCGACTTCAAAAAGTAGGTAAACTAAAAAGCAAAAAATAAATTTACTTCGCACAAAATAATACGTTTTTTCATATAATTAAATAGAAATTATTAAATAATTATTTTATAATTCTGAAGTCGGTGCCAAGTAAACAATTAATAACTCTGTATAGATAATATCAATCGTTCTAACAACATTCTTCTAACTGAATATTAGTTATATTTCTGTGGTAAGTACCAATACTGGGCGACCGCGCACTAGAACAACTACGCCTCCCTTTTTGTGTGAACTGTAATTTGATATTGTAGAAAGGTTGTTTTTACTTGGCACCGACTTCAGAATTATAAAATAATTATTTAATAATTTCTATTTAATTATATGAAAAAACGTATTATTTTGTGCGAAGTAAATTTATTTTTTGCTTTTTAGTTTACCTACTTTTTGAAGTCGGTTTTTTTTTTGTTAAAAATTATTTTGCTTAAAAAACTTTAACTTTGAGGTTTATTTTCTATAGTTAGCATTAATTTAGGCAATCGAGTTAATATTAAATTAAATTTTGCATTCCTTCAGCTTTCCGAGAGTGTTTTTTAATCGTGTGTTGCTACAGTAGTTTCTGATTATTTAATGTTTTTGTCGACAAGGAATGGCGCCTAGACTCGTGGAGGGGGCGCGCGCGCGCGTGTTTGACGCAACAAGTGATAAAATATTATTTTAAGTTTTTGGGGGATTTTTTCTTCAAAACCTGAATTTTGGGGGGATTTCGGCGAAGTTTTGGGGAGAACGCGAGACGACCATCTGGCAACACTGAGATTAGCCTTTATAGCACCAGGTTTTTGCCCAAAAGACGATTATAGCTTCAAACTATTGGACATTTTCCAGGTGTCAGCTCAAGCCGGTCAGAATGTGACTCTCGTTGATGTGAGCTCAGATGTTCTAGCCAAAGCACAGAAATCCATTGGTGCCAACCTTGGCCGTGTAGCCAAGAAGCTGTACAAAGACAAACCACAAGATGGAGAGAAGTTTGTTAGTGAGTCTATGGCCAGGATCAAGACTTCTACTGACCCTGTAGAAGCTTCAAAAACATCAGATTTGGTTGTGGAAGCCATTGTCGAGAATATGGATGTGAAACATAAGCTGTTCAAGCAACTCGATGGAGTAGGTCATATTTTATGTACAACTTACAGGTAGCAAAATCAACTTTGTTATGTTACCTATTCATACATAGCTAATAGCAAAATGCACTTGTTTACAGGCAAATTGTGAATGTATTTTCATGATCTACTTAAGCCTTATAGGCTCTATATTTTTATTAAAATAATGTTAGCAACTATTTAAGTTAAAACCATTTAGTGCTTTGTTTTCTCTATTCTATTTTGAACCTTATGCACCTGACAAATAAATGGCATCATAATATACAGCAGCATGTGTGAACATGATTTAAGATACAAAATGGGATTGACATAATGCTAATTTGTATATCATGTGTTATACAAGTATCTTTGTCTATTGCAGGCTGCTCCACAGCACACAATCTTTGCTTCCAACACCTCATCTCTCTCCATCAATGAAATTGCCTCTGTTGTTAAGAGGAAAGACAAGTAAGTAAGCTTAATTACATAAATCTTCTTCACAGAGTACTTAGAGCATTTTTAAACTCATATTTATGACTTTAAAAATAATCCATAGATATTTATCTATTCATGTACCTACCTACTTCAGTGCTGTATTACCACACTGGATACTACAACTAAAGGCTCAGGGTTCTATGGTGAAAAAGCAAGCATTGACAGTGGTTATAAGATGAAGGCTTAATTATCTAATAATAAAAAAATGCTATGAATATTTTAATTATGTACACACCTTCATGTTATTTTATATCCTTAGGTTTGGTGGTCTCCATTTCTTCAATCCAGTACCCGTGATGCGTCTCCTTGAAGTTGTAAAAGGTGCTGAGACCTCAGAAGCTACATACAAGAGCATGATGGAGTGGGGCAAGGCTGTTGGCAAGACCTGCATCACTTGCAAAGACACCCCTGGATTTGTAGTCAACCGACTTCTAGTGCCCTATATTTGTGAGGCTATTAGGTTATATGAAAGAGGTTGGTATCTGCCTAACAATCACAATTTTATTGTTTTAAATCTAGTGTCCGTGCAAGAAGTTTACACATTTTAGTTTTTTTTAAATCTTCAATCTTGAACTTTTAGATGTTTTTGAAATTGGGTGATTGTATATCTACATAAGCACCAAACAAATTAAATAAATAAATATCACACACCATTCAACAACCAACGTCATCTTACCCAAAACTTAGCAAAGCTTGTATTATGGGTGCTTAAATAACTGATACAAATACATGTATACTTTTCTTTAGTTAATACATATTTATCATACATAGAAACACCCAGACTAAGACAAACCTCCATGTTCATGTACACAAAAATGTGTTTTGAGCGGGAATCAAACCCGCAATCTTTGCGTAGCAGGCAGCTGCACTACCGACTCCACTATCTGGTTGTCTAAAATTAGATCCAAAATCACGAAGAACAAATTCGTAGTGCGCAATTAGCATATTGCACTTCAAAAACAACATCAAAACTATTTGTGGTGATAATTTTGAAGTTTCCTGCATAGTTGCATTATTTTTAATTTATACAGTGTGTTCACGAAAATATTACGCATTATAAGCAATCAAAATATTTCCCTCAGGAGACGCATCAGCTCGCGACATCGACATTGCCATGAAGCTTGGTGCTGGCTACCCTATGGGTCCCCTTGAACTGGCGGACTATGTAGGCCTAGACACCAACAAGTTCATCCTGGATGGCTGGCACAAGAAGTATCCCAACCAACCACTGTTCAATCCTATTCCCATGTTAGATAAACTTGTGTCGGAGGGTAAACTGGGTCTTAAGACTGGTGAGGGATTCTACAAGTATGAGAAGAAATAAGTTATGTATATTTATTTAGTGTTGAATCATGTGTAAGTGAAGATATATCAGATATTTTAATAAATGTATTATTTTGACATATTGACACACTTTTTATGTCTACCTTGTTTCTTTTTCATTTGCATAAAAGTAGTTATTGGAATCCATGGATATTTAAAAATATTACTTGTTTCACAAGAACTTGGCAACATCTGTTCATACAAAAAAAAGTTGTGAAGTGGACCAGGATGGGCATGGGCTAGTGATGCAAGAAACTCAGTAGTTTAAGTTGTATAAAAAGACTCAACTCATTTTCACAACTTAAAACTGGACTAGTTGTTGAAGCTCAAGACTGAGTCACAGACATTTTAGCTTTTTATAGAAGAATTTAAAAGGCTTGAACAACTTGAACTCTTTACATCCTTTTCCATCTTTGAAGTTTTCCTCACAGATCACAAGATGAAGCTCTTTTTTGGAAGTTGGTGAAAAATTGGAACAGCACAACACAGTCAGATTTTTATCACATTTTAATGTTAGAGCTTGAGCCGTATTGAATACTAAGTACATGTAGCACGGCTCCTTGTACAACCTAAACAGCTCAAGCTGTTGAAGTTGTGTAAGCTGTTTAAGTTTTTTGGTCCTTTAAATTCTATATGACTCCTTGTCAAAAATGAGTCAAGTCTTCATTAAACAACAAAAGTATTCTATGTTAGTACACTGTTTCTAAAGGTGATAAAAACAAAGTAATATAAAAAGTTCTATATTCGATTTAAAATTAGACAAGTTTTTAGATAATTTAGGTAAAAATGGTGTACGTTACGCCAGCAAGAAAGTGTCACCTAGAGTGATATGAGTAGAACGTATAATTAGTGCGCAATCTGCTGTAAATGTGCGCCGCATAAAAATTTGTGCGTCTTGTAGTTTTGAAAAAAAAACGTAAAAACGATTCCTGCTGGAGTAACGTTGTTCTAGCAAGAAAATTCTAGACGAATCATCGGAGATATAAAATACATACATGGGCAGAGAGCTTATATTTGTGCAAATTTGTGCGCCATAAATATAATTTGTGCGTCTTCAGGTTTTCGAGATAATGCGTTTCCCGCTGGAGTAACGTTTTGCGAATTCGTGTATCTCAAAGACCATTATATTTTATGTGCGCCTGTAGAATGAACATACACGAATAGCTCTTAATTTGTGCATATTTGTGACATAATTAGATGCCAGATAATATTTATAATTTTCAAGTAATCGCGCTTTATTGAAAACTTAAAAAAATATTGTAGCGCCTAAATGAGAAGACGTATAAACTCGCTAAAAACTGTATTCGTTCCATCTTGACGTTTATAATTACCATAAAAAGTTTCAAAACAGAACCTACAAGCGCTAATGAATAATATTACTAAAAGTCAAAACGACGGCATCATAACTTTGACGCCATCAAACAAGAAACTGGCTCAACCTAAGATGTGTAAATGTAAACCAAAAATTAGTGCATTTATCAAATAATATATAGTAAAAATATCCAGCTTCAACTGTTTCGTATTAAGTAAATATTAAGACTAAACCAAAACAGTTATTCGGCGCAGGTTATCCGACCAAATTCGAATGACTACAAAAAAGCGACGGATTCATACGTATCGATGACCTTCTTAACTTTACTCGCTAACTGGTTGAAACGTATTGTGCCCGAGTACAGTGCAGTAGAAATAGTTATTAAAATAAATTCAGATTTTTTTTTTGATTAGACATAAATAAATTTAGCCATTTGCATTTATTATATAAAAAACTGTGATTTTCTGTGATAAAGGTTCAGTACCATCATAACGGGAAATTCAAGTATAAAGTAGTTACCTATTTGTTGGCCGAGATATAATTTAGTTTTGGATATGATAGTATGATACGCGAACGTAGTATAGACCGGTTAAAATTATTATCAGCTTATGTTTCTTAAAAATTAGCCTAATTTGAAAACCCAAACCTAAGCAGCCTGATATGTGAAACTTGGGTTGAAGTTTTCAAATCCGGCTATTTTTTAAGAAACATAAACTCATAACAAAATATAACGCTCTATAGGTATTTATTACGTTCGCGTACTATACAATCATACCCAAAACTTAATTATATCTCGGCCAAAACAACAACTACTTAATATTTAAATTTCACGCCATGATGGTACTGAGCCACTTTAAGTGATTTTATTGTTTGTGTATTTAAGTAAATAAAAAACTGATCTGTGATTTTAAATAATACCAAATGACTATACAAGGTACAAATAGTTTAATTGAACAATGTTTGTTTTAATATTTATAGGTAGGAAATTTGATCTGTGATTTGATGCCATAATTACTTTAAGAATCATGATTATGATAATAAAAATAATATTTTTTTAAACCAACAAGCTCTTTGATTTCATATGATCAGAAAGTACATTTAATATATATTATATTTTTATTAGGTCATTGTAATAATAATTCCCAACGAACATTTGAGTGTGACTGTACGAACACAGTTTAGGTGTGATACGTTTAATAAAGGTGGTCATCGAAACGTATGAATCCGTCGCTTTTTTGTAGTCATTCGAATTTGGTCGGATAACCTGCGCCGAATAACTGTTTTGGTTTAGTCTTAATATTTACTTAATACGAAACAGTTGAAGCTGGATATTTTTACTATATATTATTTGATAAATGCACTAATTTTTGGTTTACATTTACACATCTTAGGTTGAGCCAGTTTCTTGTTTGATGGCGTCAAAGTTATGATGCCGTCGTTTTGACTTTTAGTAATATTATTCATTAGCGCTTGTAGGTTCTGTTTTGAAACTTTTTATGGTAATTATAAACGTCAAGATGGAACGAATACAGTTTTTAGCGAGTTTATACGTCTTCTCATTTAGGCGCTACAATATTTTTTTAAGTTTTCAATAAAGCGCGATTACTTGAAAATTATAAATATTATCTGGCATCTAATTATGTCACAAATATGCACAAATTAAGAGCTATTCGTGTATGTTCATTCTACAGGCGCACATATAATGGTCTTTGAGATACACGAATTCGCAAAACGTTACTCCAGCGGGAAACGCATTATCTCGAAAACCTGAAGACGCACAAATTATATTTATGGCGCACAAATTTGCACAAATATAAGCTCTCTGCCCATGTATGTATTTTATATCTCCGATGATTCGTCTAGAATTTTCTTGCTAGAACAACGTTACTCCAGCAGGAATCGTTTTTACGTTTTTTTTTCAAAACTACAAGACGCACAAATTTTTTATGCGGCGCACATTTACAGCAGATTGCGCACTAATTATATGTTCTACTCATATCACTCTAGGTGACACTTTCTTGCTGGCGTAACGTACACGTAAAAATGCTTATATTACATGTCATAGTCATCATCCTCTCGCTTGCGTTTCTGCGAATTTGGATCATCCACCTCCATTTTGACTGGCAGTTGAGTTTGAGATGGACCTGCAGTTACTCTTACTGCAGGTTTAGCAACAACCTATCAAAACAAAACACTTATTAATAAAAATAATTACTAATGTCTGTTTCCTATGACTGGTCAAGGGCACAATGCAGTTTTTGGACGCTTTAATTGAAATAATTTTATACCCAATATTTGGTTTTAATTAATAGTTATTAGAGATTTATCCAGAAGTCCCATGCATAAGATATAATAATATTGCAACAAGTCTTACCTTACTACTAGAAGTGAACTTGAGAACAGGTTTAGGTACCACCATAGGCTTGGAAGTATTGACATTGACCATAGCACCCGGCGGCCTCTTCATAACCAGATTCTGTTGTGAGCCCATGGGCTTGGGTGTGGTCACAGTCTTCAGGGTAGGCACGGCTGAAACTGTAGTCTTGGTGACTACCTTCTTAGTAGCTGGCTTTAAACGGTAGTTGCAGGATGAGAGGCAGTAACTGGCAAGAATAAGATGAGTTCATTAGTTAAGCATTATAATTAAGTTTCTTTATTATTGGCACATAATACTAGCCTGAATGAAAAACTTAATATTTCTTCTGTAATTTTAAAATGACATTCACTGCTATGTGAATGTCTAAATAATATGATGCAACTGTTCTAGTATAAGACAATTAAAGTGATTTGTTAATGTAAATAAATAAATAATTTAATTTAATTGAAACACAAAAATTTTTAAGAATCCAAACCAACAACAACTTTCCATGAACGTCTTACAAACAGACAATCTTCTTAAAATGAGGTCTTAACATACACCAACTCACCGATCTGGTGGCAGCCTCAGTCCGCAGTGTGGTTTAATCATTGGCAATGGATTGACATTTTTGACTCGCGAGATTTCTAAGAGCACTTCTCTTGGTGGCGGGCTGGTGAAAGATTTATCCAACTGCATTTGTACTGCCAACCTCACATCCTCCAGATCAATAGTCTTTTTCTTTGCGTGATTCGCAAAAACACGCGCGTCATCTAATACTGATGTGACATAGCGATAAGTAAATTCCAGGAGCTGGTTCACGACGCGAGGCTCGTAGTCCGTAATGCCGACCTCCTTCATAATCGACATGATCACTTGGGCGTCCTTTGGAATGTTTTTTGTTTGGACATTTGATTTCGATTTGTCTTTCTCTGACATTTTGGAGTCTTAGCTAGCAAATTATTTCTTTATACTCAAAATTATTTCTTACTCTATTTAAAGATTCCTATCATCTCTTAATTTTAATATATATTTTTCAATTTTACACTCTCGATCACTACTTGAAACATCTCACTTGAGTTGTCAATGTCTTCATCATGTCATGTCAAATTGTCAATCATAGACTAATATATGCTAAGTCAAGTACGCGTTCGGAAAATTTTTCAACATTGAAACAACTAGTAACAAGCATAAAGACCTAGGAGATATATATGAACTCATTGAACAAGCATCACTTTTTTTGCTTTTATTTATTTAATTTAAAATATTATATTGCTCTATGCGGGCTCACGTCCGCGTCTGTCTGGTTTCGTTTCCTTTCGGTTCGAAACGTAAAATTCTACCAAATGGATCGTCTCTGGTCATTCTTTGCTTTTTCTGTCTACGGTCTGAACGTTACCAAATGGTGGGTCCACACTGAGCCAACGAATGGTGGGTCCACACTGAGCCAACGAAGGCGAACGAATGGGTTCGTTGGCCATGTCTGGACGGATTGGCGATGGCCAACGAACGTTCGTTGACGTTGGCCGGCGATCCGTAGCGTGGCGGTAACATCAAAGGATTTGCGCCATTGGACCGAATTCAGTTTGGACGGTCGCCAAACACCAACAAACGAACGTCAACAGAATGGTTGACATTTTGACATTCGACGGTCTGTTTAAATGTCAGAGCATGTGTCTACGTAGTAAATTACATTATCTTGAAGCTAAGTAGTTAATAACACAGAATAATAGCTGACTTGTAAATAATAATCATGGACATAAGACAGTTGCCAACCCCATTGACACATGATATCCTTAGGCTATGTCAACCATTCTGTTGACGTTCGTTTGTTGGTGTTTGGCGACCGTCCAAACTGAATTCGGTCCAATGGCGCAAATCCTTTGATGTTACCGCCACGCTACGGATCGCCGGCCAACGTCAACGAACGTTCGTTGGCCATCGCCAATCCGTCCAGACATGGCCAACGAACCCATTCGTTCGCCTTCGTTGGCTCAGTGTGGACCCACCAAAAGACAAATTATTGCTCAATCATGGCTCAATCCGTTCGCGCTCATTGACTATACCTACCAAAGACCTTATACCGACTATACCAACCAGTCAACGAGCGGAGCGAGTGATGCTTTGTCTATGATACCAGTAAGTAATGTCAAGAAATAATAATAATATGAACAAAGACTAATATATTATGAAGGAAGTTGACGAAAATTTTCCCCGGGCCAGCTAAAAGCTGTCAATCCATACATTTCTAAACTTTGACATGAATTTTATCTGCTCGCACAGTGGGAATAATGTTATTTAAAACTTATAGCCATAGACAAAGCATCACTCGCTCCGCTCGTTGCTTATAGCTTCCTCCAATGACATTTAAAATATTACAATATATCAATGGCTTCCTCTAGTTAAATGCGTACTCTCTAATTAACATTGATAAAAATCTTGCAGCTTGTGCAATATTAAATGTTTCTGAACGTATATGTTTTTTTACCACACCAGCTCGAAAAAGATCGTTTGCTTGCCAGAATTCAGTGAGTAAAAACCGTTTTTACTCACTAGTGAGGCAAAGTGATTTAAATTTTGAAACAAAATCTTTCCAATGAACAGGCGCTGAAAAAAAAATACAAAGCAGCCACCACATGGTGGCTGCTTTGTTTTTTTTAAGCATTTAGCTATGCTTAGCAAATTATACTAAGAAACAGTTGAAAAACGATGACGTATCATACAGTTGAGAAATTTAAGGTGCTGTTAAGAGGCGACCGTAGCTGGATGGCTAAGAGCGACTGCCCGGTGTACCCGTAAGGTCGCAGGTTCAAATCCTGCCGGTCCCATATCTTTTTCAACTGTTTCTTAGTATAATTTGCTAAGCATAGCTAAATGCTATAAAAATATTCAGAAGTTGTGCTGAATGTAATTTCGCCATGTTGGTTTGTATCCTACATAAGATAGGAACAAATGGATGAACGTTACGTCACGAAATGACGTATCATACAGTTGAGAAATTTAAGGTGCCGGTAAGTTGTAAAATGACCATAAAATGACGGAAAGCCGATAAATCGAAAAACCTCAATTGCACCTACTTTTTCAAGACACCTGATAGGCAATCGAGGTCGAAAATTGTTTGTTTTTTAAAGCTCCTATTACAAAATATCAAAAAATCTGTTTTTAAGTTAATTTGCATTGCCAGGTAATTCATGCATATTTAAATTGAACTATAATGATAATAAATCAAACAACATTTATAATAACCATTTCGATTTTATTCAGTTAAAATATGAAATAACTTACGTGTACAGTAAAAATAAGTTGTTTTCAGATAGTCATCGAAGTGTTAACTCAAGTATGTATGTCGCTAGAAGCCGCGCGGCCAGCGTCTCAACATTGCGACTACCTTAACACCTTGTTTACCAAGTGTACTAAAATACATTCTAATGATTATATTATTGTAATTTGTATTAGGTACATTAACATATAAATGGACAATTTGGACGTACAGTTGTGGTTTTTATTTACTATATTGATAAACAGAATGTCCTAAGGTTACACAGGATGTTCTCTTCACTTTCGTTCCATAGATATTAAGTTTTAATATTTACAGATTTTATACTAGACCTAAAATATTAAATATTATTGTATACTCTCAAAGATTTATAATAATTTCCTGATGTACCAATGTGTGTGGTGATTTGCAAATGGCGTTTTTATCTCGGTGTACGATTGAAGATAATTTCATTAGAAAGCGCGATGAGCACATTGTTCATTTATTTATATATTTTCGTGTAATCTATAACGTCATGGAACAAAAGTAAAGCAACACACAAAATCTTGTCGAAAATAAATCTATTGTGTCGTCCGTGATATGTTTAGAGCCGAAATCATGAAACAAATATGAACACTGATGTATGACCGCTTTTGAAGGCGATTATAAAATGATGCATTTATTGCTTTTAATAACATTAACGATTATACAAATTGATGCATGCGCACATCACAAACATATTACGGTCCAGCTTTTATTTCTATAGCTAACAAATTGTGCTATTTGCTGAAACCATTCGTTAGACTATCTTCATTCTTTATTATCCTTATTCATAAGTATATCACCTAGTGAGGTTTCAAACAATAACCTACGAATCCCTCACACGTTAAGCCTTTCCAGGAGATTTAAAAAAACACTTAAGTCATGTTGTACTTAAACAAAATTCTGTACTATATAAATCCTATATGTAGAAGAAACCTGAACTATTGACGATTTTATTATTAAAAATCCTAACAAGACTTATTTTTGATTCTACAAGAAGCGAGCCTTTTTGAGGCGATTATTAACTTATTTCCACATGTATGTAGACTACATCCCGCGAATGGGAACAACAACCTCAATATTGCCGGCGCGTAGCCGCCGTGTATTTGTAAAACGTGATAACTAATTCTATGAGAACTCGATGTCTATTACGTATTTCGATTTCAGTTCTCTTCAGCAACGTGTGAGGTGACCTATGAGACACTAATTAGGTAGAAATGTACTTAATGATCTACTCTCGTACACTCAATACAATATTATCAACAACGTAACTAGGGTCTACTTACGAAAAAAACTATGAACATCACAAAATCCCGAGTAACTATCAGACGATGTGTATGGCTAAGAGTCAAATTATATTACACGTTCATGAATCACTCACTATTTATTTCACAATTGCAAATTCTTACAAAACGCACTCGTTCACAAGTATCTATGGCAAAGAGATTGTGAATGGCACTGTACTTATAATTCGTTTAGTGTTTAATTCATCAAGTTATTGGCAATTCGGGATAAGAAGAGACATTTGCAATAGTGATTATTAATAAAATATAATAAAAATTCATAATTGCACAATATTGAACATAATATATTACAGTAAAACAGTATAAGCTCAACTCTATAAAATTAATAATAATTACCATTAATTCATTGGTATAAACTAAACTTAAAACAAAAAAGATCAAATATAAAATATTGCATCAATAAGTAGGTAATCACTTCGAGTAATTTATTCATTAATGTATTTTCATTACAAAAATATTCAAACATATCAAAGTCAGTCCATAAGCTGAAAATCACCAACTTTATTAGCAATTCGCAAAAGGCACTCCTTAATGCAAATAAATTGTCCAAAATGACGGGTATCGGGTCATCGGTCATCGGTCTTCGGTCATCGGGTGGGGGTAGGAACCGATTATTCAAACGTTGAGCTTATTACAAAAGCATCCCATATCGGTAAATTAAAATTACAGCTTACATTATTTATATCATAAGAAACAGGAAGAAACTACAAATAGACAAGTCAGTAACGGTATTTAAAAAATATAAACAAACCAGTACACAATAGAGTACAAATATACTTCAGCTACGCTACGGGTTATTCTGTTATGCTGCCTATTTTTAAAAGTCTCTGAATCATTCACTCTCCGTACACGAGAAAATGAACGCGTCAAATTATTTTGTTTCTATTCTTTGCACTTGTTTTCATCCCGTCGAGTATTGCACATAACATTTCCACGATAAATATATACATGAGTCAGTTATCGTATGTATAACATGTGATTGATCACTCGCAGCTCTGCGCCGCCGGATCGCCTACGGTCCACGACTCCCGCCGTGACATGGCATCGCGCGGCACTTCCCGGTATAACTGTTTGAAAATTGTCCTTGCACTATGTCCGTGGATTAGATCTCGGCGGTCAGTTCTGCTGAAACCTGGAACAATCACTTAATATTAATGTTGATAATAAAATAGGGGTCTTAATAAATGCAGCTTCTTGAAATTAACATTTTCGCCAACAAAATAATAAGTCAGCATCAAATTTTAAGCATCCTATAAATGATTTTCGGACAATTGCTAAATGCTACTACTTAAAAAGCTTCTGTAAATATGAAACAGCATCATAATATTTGCAATATGTCTAGGCATTGCCAGCTTCTTTATACATATTCCAATTTCATATAATCACTTTATTTTTATAGGTTAGCAATATAATAAATGAATGTGAGCACCTATAATTAACCATCAATTTATCTAATTATTGTCATCAAATAATGTTGAAGTCAGAATCATTTTATGGCGTCATTTTCACCCTTTTGGGTAATAAAGACGACAAGTCATGTTATATTATGTCGCAAGCGATTTGTATAAATCCGCCGTTTACATAAGGCGTCGTCATTTTAAAAACGCTTGCAGTTTTGTAAAATGCTAAAGGCAAAATGACGAGTATTTAAATTTAATATTTCGTTTGATTGGAGTTTTAGGGTGACCATGCATGACATGGTTGGGACAAATCAGACTTTATCAATTTGTCCACTTTAGAATTCCACTAGAATTCCAATGTCCACATTCACTATAGAAAGCATGTTTAAAATCGTATTTATCTTGTGAAATGTCTTCTGATCATATAATATTTGCACAATTTACAATTTATTTTTTGTTTCGTAAAAACAATACTGTTTTAATGCCATTTTGTTTGTTTCGACAGACAGCAACGTGTGTTGTAAAAACAGAACTAAATTCTTTAGTTCGCCGCGGCATTTAGTAAGATAGCGAGCGCTCATAAAATGCCGACGTCTTAAAAACGGCGGATTTATACGATTTGCCTGCAACAGCATGTCATGTCATGTCTTTTTATTGTCTTGGAAAAACTTACGTGATACCTCTCTCTGCGTCCTGGTCGACGGAGCCCTGCGAAGTCAGAGTCAGTTTTACACCAATTCGTAATTTTATTGATAGCGTCTTTTTTAACTAGACACACTGGCTGTCGAAGCTGGCCAGTGGGATGTTGACAGAATTTTAAAATTTAAAGACGAATGACAGAGAACCAGGCAAACAGACATGCATGACTGTGGACAAGATTTGTTTTGTTCGCGGCTCACGCAGCCGTGAACAACACAGCACACAGCTTGTGTGTTTCTGTAGTTCAGCCAATAAAGTGTGAAAAATTCCCCATGTCTATTATTGCTGGCAGCATTGAAGCCCCGCAGCCCTGATTCCAGCCATTAAGTAATTTTCATGGAAAACGAATGTAATTCGTTAATATTGGTATTGTATTTTTAACCTTCGAGGTTGGAATTTGAATATATTAGCGGACAGGCATTTCTAAAATTAATGTAAAAGCCGACTTCTAATGTGTGCTATAATATGGTTGAATTTCATAAATGAATTATTTCTATGATTATGACCATTTGTCACAAGTCATATATTTAAAGATATAATGAAATGGAACTGTCGTAAAATAAACGATATTTTGAACGATATCATTCAATTCATACAGAAGTAAACAGTGTCAACCGTGTCAACTGTCAATCAATCTGATGTTTGGGATTTTGTGCAGGACACACGAGTTATTTATTAAGTTGAAAATTAAAATAAGTTTTCAGTCCGAATAATTTAAATGAATATATAAAAGGTAAAGTATTAATATTAAATGGATGAAAGAAGATTAGCGCAAGAGATTTTTAATACGATTACGATTTGTGTGGAAATACTAGTAAGACCCGCTCTCGCAAGGAATATACTCTGAAAGGTCAAGGCCTTCAGAAAAGGCAAGTAGTACACGTCGTACACCTATGGCTACGACTACTCCGGCGCGTTACCTCCGACGCCACGCGGCGCTACGTGGCGAGCGCGGGCTGCGCGTGCTCGGACGGCTGCGGCGGCGGCGCGGCGTACTCCACCACCTCGACAATCACATCGGTTAACCACCCGTACACCTACCACCTATACCACCCACACCCATAGACATAGTGACTGCCACTTATTAACATTCCAATATTAAAACCTAAAATTTCATATTAAAATATTCTCGTTATATTTTTGTTTGATTTAACGTCAGTCACCACGCCTATCATCTCGCTATTTTCAATTCACATTTTTTTATATTGCCAAAGGGCCTTAGCAGCCTCAGTAGTTTCTTAGAAAAAAGACTAAATGTTTCAGCAATTTCAACAGACTAATATTATTCCACCAGCTGCCTGAAGGCCAATTAAAGATTTGAAGTAAGGCCAGATATAGAGATGGCATATAAAAACACATAATTGAATGGTGTAGAGCTTGGCACACAAACAGCTGTGGTGGTGGCGTGATGGCGCGGACCGACTAGATATCATTTATCTATCTAAAGTACCGTGTTGTGTGACCATTAAATGTTTGTAAATGAGAGAATTACGCGAGAACCGCGCGCCGCCGCCGCCGTCTCCGCTCCGTGTGCCGAGCTTGAACCGTGGGAGAACATTACAACACCGGCCCATGCTCAGATGACATGACTCTCGTGGTGACTACAACACATCATGTCGTCTGCACATGAGCTTGTATATTATTTATTAAAGGTAAACAATGATGAGTATTATGGTGAAAATTGCCACTAATTGTTATTATATTGAAGGGAACTGCGTCACCATCTAGACATTTTGCTATGATTTGTTATTATTATATAACAACGTTTTAGTGTCATATTAGTAATGTAATATACTACATAATAAATTACTATATACAATATTTACCAAGTAGAAAATTAAAGTACAAGGCATGCTCCATCTTTTAAATATTCCTTGCAACTGTAGGTCTTATTTGTATTATTTTACACAAAATTAAACAGTATTAATAAATGTATGTGTTATGGTTTACATCCTGAGTTAAATTAAGTAATAAATGCACTATAAATTTGTGACAATGGGGCTCACACTGAAAAAAATGTTTAAAGATATTGTTTTTCAGTATCTATCTGGTTTTCAGTACAAATTGTATTATTTACAACTTCTTAGTATACTTTAAAAATCATGATAGTTTAGCAAAAATTTGTTAATGATAGATAGTACCACAGTAGCCACAGAGGAGCAGTAATATCAATAAAGTATAGCATAGGAACTTTAAGCTTCAGTCAAACCTGCGCATCACCTTTGCGGGACGCGGCGTGACGAATGAAAGCGTGAAGCGTGCCTACGCGTGACGTCATAGCAGACTGTGCGGGTTGTGCCACGTCACTTAACGTACGTGCGACTGAGGCCCGGTTCCCATCAACACTGAGAAGAGAGATGTGGAAATAATGAAATCTGATTGGTAATTCAAACACATCTCTCCTTTTCGGCTTTGATGGCAACTGTGCCTGATTTCTGCTCCGCAATCGCTTTGTCGCTCAGGTTTGGCTGAAGCTTTAGAGTAATGATGTTCACCTCCTGGTAGATGAGCTGCTTCCATTGCTCCACGGTGTGCTCGCGTTCGTCCACCGAGTGGTCGTACGCCGCCGGCGCCGGCTGACGGGAATGGTTTCAGGTTAGTGTCAAACAATTATTGTACAATATAGCAGTTCACTGCTCTAATTAACGCTCTAGATGGAAATAATGCTTGTTAAATAGATCGCTAGGAAATTGATTAAGGCCGTTTTCTGTTAGCAATGGGAGCAGTGCAGATAAATATTCTCATGTAAAATTTAATACAGACACTCGATTTTTGTTTCAGTATAATTATTATCTACAAGCTTCACCCCCGTGGTATGTTGATAAAAAGTAACTAATATGTTAATCTAGGCTATAAGCTACATGTGGGGAGGGGGTTTAAATATGTGAAAAATTTCGTCAGAGATGTCCTGGTAATTTTTGCGTTTAATAGTAACAACCATCCATACAAACTTTCGCATTTATAATATTAGTAAGGATGAGACTATTTGACTGCAACAAGTAATCAGAAAACGGCATTAGAAACTGCATACAAAGCAATCGGTTCTAATGTATTTCATTTATTATTGAGCTCAGTTAAAAGTAACGATAGGATACCATATTGAATGTTTCATTCATATTTTCGATTATATTGTTGATCCTTTTGAAAACAGTATGGCCGATAAATCAGTTGTTATTTGATTCGCATAGCAATGATCGTTGAGGTAACACGCACCGCGTTGACCTCGCCCTCGTCGTACCACACGTTGATGTAGGGGTGCAGCAGCGCCTCGTCCACGGAGATGCGGCGCTCCGGGTCGATCACCAGCATGCGGGACAGCAAGTCGCGCGCTTGCGACGCCTGCAATCACACACTAATGTTCTAAAGCTAAGTTTTACAATAGCGCGTGGTTGAAGGCAAGTGAGACAAGAAAAAATGCAGGGTTTGGCAGGCAATTATCTTGCTATCTTTGTCCTTTTCATTGGGATAAACAAAGCAAGTATGAGAATTGACTTGCTAAACTTGCACTGTGTAAATGGGCCTTTAGTTATTAATATTCTTCTGTGAGTCCTATACTTTTCATCTTTTTTAAGGATGACAAGGGTTACAGTCTAGTATTCACTCCTAGCACTAGAAGGTAGGGGTGTGATGTGTATTTTCGGGTCCTAAGGTCTCGTAAAGTACATGTTGTACATGTACCTGAACGTTTATGGTCAATAGTGTTACGTCGTCGTCAGATTGGCCATTATACTTATTCACATAACATCACGCCATTATTACCCAGAAGGGTGTGGCAGAGGTGTTTAACACCCACATTTCACCTGTTATATCACATGTGATAGAGGGTGAACCTATCGCCATCCACCAATATTCTTTCGTTTTCTTCTTTTACCGAGCACAAATCAAACTACGTGATGCTAATTGAAACTTTCCTGACGAGAAATCCTATATAAAACTTTTACCCGACCCGAGAATCGAACCTGAGACCGAGACCTGAGCCACTAGAGTCCACTCGACCAACAAGTCAGGAATACTTATTTAATAAAGAATATAGTTAAATGAGCGTCCAATAGACCTTGAGTCTGTTATGTTCGTTGCTGTCGCTGGGGAACAGTATGTCCGGGAAGAGCCTCTCGAAGCTGTAGCCGGTGTACCGCGGCCGGTTCTCCACGTAGTTGCGGACGGTGGGCTGCAGCCGCGCCATGAACGCCGCTGAAGGAGTGCCCAGTTGCTCTGAAGTAACGAATTCAAGCAAATATATTAATGAAGAACGGCAAACATATTTTTGGTATAGAATATTTTTTGGTATTAATTTTTGTTATGTTTTTTAAAAACGACGCCCGCACTACGAATAACTCCTGTGTCGAAGGGCTGTTTACAACATACATTTACACACACAAAGCACACCCAGAGTCAGAACCAATCTTTGCGGATCACACAAAGATTTGTCCTGTGTGGGGATCGAACGCGCAGTAGAAAGCGGCGAGGCGACAGCTTTGACCACAACGCCAACCGTGCACTCAGTCAATGAATAGTAGTCGGTGTTTCATAAACATGAAGAGATTATCTGCCGGCCAGATTAGATGTTGATGTTTAGCGGACAGCCGTCCAACGCGTGGTACAGTCAAAATTGTTCAGTTTGGCCCCAAAATTTCTAAATCAACTAATATAATACAATTTTGTGAGAATCTTCTCTTCTTGTGAGAATTTTCTCACAAAAATGTCAAAATTGTATGTTGACATTTTGAGACAGATAAAGAGCCAACGAGCGACTAGAGGAGGAGGCTAAGTTTTGACTTCATCAGGCAATTTGCTTAGTCATTCCGAGAGAATTAATTAAACATTCCGTTAGTTTACATTTGGCCATTAGCGTCTTCAATGTATGTATGCTTATTGTCTATTTACATAAATTTCATATAACTAGTGCAGTAATTCATGAAACACTGACCAATGATCTTGTTCCACTGGTCGATGTGGTCGGTCCCGGGGAAGAGCACTCCGCCACGAATCATCTCGCCCATGATGCACCCCACGGACCAGATGTCCACGTTCTCCGTGTACCCCATGCCCAGGATCACCTGGAAAACAACACGTTTATTAGTTAGGCATAAGTTGAGTACAGAGTAAGTGGCTTAAGAGATATTATTAAAATGGCAAAAATTTCCAATCCCATTTTCACATAAAGATCAAGAGATCAAGATAAGTAAGCTCATAACATGGCAGAAAAGACACGGTCAAAACTGTTAAAAGCGGTTTATAAGAGGTGAGGAGATGTAAGCAGGAGAGGAATAATTGGCCATATTGAAGTGAATGGGTAGTAAATGATGTATTCATTTTTGCGATTTTAAATCAAAGGCGGCTGCTAAGTCATTAGCCATTGGGTATCAGTAAATAATAAAAGTCGTGCTCACAGTTGAGACACTAATGTGTATCGATTCGCGGCGAAGTGGTCAAAGAATCCGATTGAATCTGGTTTATGAATTGTGGCCGACTATCCAGCTCTAGTGGACCTTCAAGGCATTCAATCAAATATCATACCTCTGGCGCGCGGTAGTATCTGGTGACGACGTAGGGCGTCATCATGAAGGTGGTGCCGGCCGTGCGCGCCAGTCCGAAGTCCAGGATCTTCAGCGTGCAGTCACTCTTCACCACTATGTTGGACGGCTTCAAGTCCTGAACAAATATGTAATTATGATTCATTAGACTTGGACTGTATCGATAGTTCGATAAATCAAGTGGCATTGGCGAATTCTAATTCTTTAATATATTTACCAAAGCTTAACATTCAAAAAGAAGACCTCGAAGTAACAAAAATCGAAAAGAAATGTAGTTTAATCAATCTTGGTTGGTAATGGAACTGATAAATAAAAAATAGAAATGGAGTTACCCTGTGTATAATCCCAGCAAGATGCAAGTGTTTGATGCCGCACAGCATCTGGTAGAGCAGGTAGCTCATGCGCTCATGGTCCAGGTCCATCTGGATAACCTGGCAGAGGTTGGCGTCCATCAGCTCCATCACAAGGTACACGTCCTGGAACTCCTCCAGGCTCTTCTGTGGCGTGAATGCATTCAGGAGACCGATTATCTGGAATTAAATAATTATATATAACAGTGATTAAATCATTTCACATCAATATTAAATTATATGAATGAGGTTTGTTAGGTTGGGGGTTGACCGGACGAGTTAGGGTGTTATTATATATTACATCTACATCGATAAACGTAATCGACTAAAATAAATCATCGCAAAACTGCACGCTGCGCATTCGTAGTGCTGCGCTCTTTTTGGCTCTTTAATCTAGTAGTTCTCACTAATCGATGTAGATATAATATGTAATGTTTTTTTTTTTTTTATATAAAAAACGATTACCTGAAAATTTCATTGTAGAGTTAGTTGGTGTCTAAGAATGATGACTCAGTTTTTATTTACTTACATTTTTGTGATTGACGAGCTTCATAAGTTTGAACTCGCGGTAGGCGCGCTTCGCGTGCGTAACATTTTGAAAAGGCCTAGACAACTTCTTGATGGCGACATTCTGTTGTGTAACTGTGTCGTACGCGGCGCTGTAACCAATCAATTAACAAAATTTACTAAAGGAATGCGCAATGGATGTGGCGTAGGAAGAAGCGTCAGGCCGACAGACTCAAAAACTGAATACAGAAGGGTTTTTGATGTCGATATATTGCCTTTGGTTGTATTAAAGCCATGCAAATAACATGGGTAACTCCAGCCAAAATATTAGTTAAAGTAAATGTCTGTAAACATGTTTGGTTAGACACAAGCATAGTATTTAGATGATTAAACACGTTAAACATTAGTATGGACTATGCATAGTTATGGTTATCTGCTGTAGTTGTAACCTGTCGTGGTGAATGACCCCGTGAACTGATTCCAAACCAATAAACCCAAAAATTAACACCTCAACAATGGTAAAGAATTTGATGACCAGATCAAATAATTAAAAAGAAAATACCATTTCACCAAGTACAATACAAATGTGTTGTTTTTCTTTTCGACTTACAAATGAAATTTCATACCAGTTTTTTTTTACAAATTTATATTCCGTTCTTAAAAAAAGTTGTTTGAATTAACATGAATATTTTCGAAGTTCAGCGTCGTTACAAGCGTATCTGTGGTGTGTGTGAATTAGTATTAATCCTAAAACCAAAGCAGACGTAAACATTCAAATCGGCGGCCATTTTGCAAGATGGCGCCGGGTCTTACCACACCATTCCCTGCGCGCCCGCGCCTCGGCTCACTAGCTCAGTGTACCGCGTGGGTATGGTGAACACGGAGTCACCGAGAATGACTGAGTAAAATTGAACCATCTCTAACTGTTTCATTCACTACTCGATCAGCTATAAAAGAAATAAATTACATTGGTGATTTCTATGCGCTTAGCCAGGAGTAAAGAAGGCTCCACGAATAAGGACCTAGGACAATCCTTGTTATTCTTTTTACTCGTATAATATTTCGAATACTTCTCATACTTGATAACACATGCTTGCTAAGAAGTGTTCGAAACGCTCATGGCGGAAGTCACGGGACTTGGACCTGGCTATGCGCATTGTTGTAAAGCGTCTACTGTGCTCATTGTGAAGCCTGCGCCAGATATCAATAAGTCCTGGAAGACCATTAAATATGCAGAGATCCATGCAAACTTTTTTATTAGGAAGGTAGAAAATTCAATGAGAGTTCAAGAGAGCAAAAGGACGTCAAAATCAATCAATCAATTTCTAACTTCTATCAGACCAAAATCTCGAGGTAAATGAAAATTTGTTAGGTACTAAGTCAAGTAAAAATCCGATATCGGACTTCTTCCATTAATAAAAAGAACTTGAATGACAGAAAGGGGTAGGTATTACAGGTCAACTTAGCTTTATGTCAATAATAAGTTTAATCTTGAGCAAAAGTTTGCAGGATTGCACACAGGCATCTGGCGCATGTCTGAAGGCAGTAAGTGTGGTGAGTGTGCGAATCATGCGTATGTAGCGTGCGTGGGATGCAGTGGAGTGCCCGGTGCCGTGTAACGTTGCCGTCTAGTTCGCGTGACTACTAAACTATTTGACAGTGTTCCGGTAAAGTTCTTGGTGATACTTGTGTCTATTTAGGGCAGGTTATTTTTAAAAGTTGCGTTTCGTGTAAAATATTTGGGTGAAAGTGAGTGGGTTGGGTGTTTTGTTAAGTATCTTGTCATGCTAAATGGTGACAAAAAGGTTATCATAAGATATAGTGTTGTGCTGAGGGCAATATATGTAAGCTCCCAATATGGTATGAACAATGAAATGAGGTGAAATGCTTTGTACATGATATGAGATTATGTAGTTATTATAACATTAAACATTTTTCTACTATACAGTTGCCACTAATTATAACGTGTGTCAGAAATAAATGTTTAATAAATTATTTACACAATATAAGAAAACACGGTTTAGCTGTTCTTCAAGTCATGTTTTAAGGACTACCCAAAGAGTAAAAAATGAACCCTATTACTACGACTTCGCTATCTGCCTGTCAGCTCACTCATGGACTAAGACAGCTAGACAGTTGATGTATAACTGTTACCGCTATAACAACAAATACTAAAATCCGAATAAAGTAGACATTTGGGCAGGGCCGCACAACAGAAATATGTTTTTTGCCGTTTTTATAGATAATGATACGAAACTCTTCGTGTGCGAGTCCTACTCGCGCTTGCCCGGTTTTTTTATTAAGTTATTGCAAAGCAGTAATAGCAAATCCTGTTTCAAAGGAAACAAAAACTTAACTAGATTCACAAGATTTAGTTACACAGTACGTTAATTAAAGATATTATTTAGTCTAAAATTAAGATTAAAGTTTCTTCCTTTGAAAATACAAGAAGCGTTTTACTTGAATTAACTTAGCTGTCTCAACTTTGGATAAAATGTCAATCTTAGCGATTAGTTTTCTAAAAATATAGTTGATGCTCAAAGAGAATTAATAATAGAGGGTAAATAAAGTATGTACGTCAATTTGATTTACGCCAGCACTTTGAAATTTGTTTATTTATATCTAGAGCGACACTTAACTTACCCGTAGATTGACAAAATGTAAACTAAATGCAAGGCCCTTTTATGCCACACCTGTTCATACACAAATGGTTATAAGTTTAAAATTACACAAGTTACTACTTTCATCACATGTTTAAAACGAGGTTCTCCTACAGTGCGGTTTAGTAGTACTTTTTACTAAGGGTATCATTACTCAAAGGAATAATTTCCATCAGTATTATAGAAATAAAGTCATTTGAAACCACACAGAGCTCTTTCAGTTTAAATTTTAAACGCATTTTGTTCCGCGTTACTAAATTTTAAAGGTACCGTGTTAGAAATTGTCTTTGGTAACTTAAAGACATATAATATAGTTAAATTACTTATATAGTGTTAAACCACACATAAGCCTGTATTAATTAATACGTGTCCCACTGCTGGCTTCTTCTCTTTTAGTGGAATTGAACCCGAGCAGTGGCGTAGCTAACATGAGTGGCAACCGGGGTGGATTTTGGGTGTCCCCCAAAAAACAATCAGAACTGTTAAAAAATAATAAATGTGTTCGTTCCATTTGGTAAACGGGACAAAATATGACGTGGAGATTTAACGTTTCATTCTTTCCTATCACGAAGCCTATGCATATGTTCTCGAACCGATAAGATTGATCTTTTTATTTGGCCCTACCTGTCTAGATAATAGTAATGCTGGCCAAAATACACCAAGTCCGAATGAACTGCCACGCATCTATCAGCTTATTCTGGCCTCGACATCGGCGCTGCGATCGCTATTTTGTGTAAATGTTGTAGATATTGTAACAATGACGTTGTTAACTTGCCTGTCATTCAGCAAATCAGATACGTTTGTAGGACTATATTTACTACCTGCCTTTGAACCTGCTAGGCTAAACGAGGGTTCCTTCAAAGATCCCTGGAGTTTGGACGTCAGCCGTTTGTCTTGGAGAGTACCTAATGTGTTTACTTACCATACGATTCCCTGTGCTCCGGATCCGATGGGCTTGAGGTTCTGGTAGCGCTTAAGGATGGTGAAGCGCGTGTCGCCGACCTCGACCGTGTAGAAGTGGGGGTGGCGCGGCGGGGCCGACATGGCGGGAGCAGGCGGCGCCGCGTGGGGCATGGACCACCCCTACCTGATAAATAATAACATTTCTGTATTTAGGGACTGTTCTCAATAACCTTATCGCCTGCTACTACATATGTGTACAACCTTAAGCTGAGGCTTGGGGAGATCATCTAAGTGTAGGCCAACCAGAAACTAAAACACCTGACATATAGGCGCCCGCCTCTGGAAGGATTTTTGGAAATTCCACCCCGAAGGGGGTAAATTAAGTGTTGAACGGTTGCATGGAAGTCCGTCATTTTTGAAGTTAGAAGCACGACATTTCGTATAGGTAAATGAATATACATATCAAGGGCTTTCTAATTTGATACCCCAAGATTTACGTAAAAATTCAATAGATGGCTTTGTGAGTATTTTCTAACTCGCACTACGGGAACGAGCAGTGAAGTTAGCTGCGGGTAAAAACGCGGGGATCGACGAATCTCACGCGGCAGAAGTCGCGGGCATCAGCTAGTACTTTATAGGACTTCATGATATAACTGATATATGACAAGAAAGACGTCAGGCAACTTTCTTACTTACTTTACGTAAATGTTGTACAGAGAGCGCGGGCGCAGTCCATATATCACACGTGTAGCTGTCGGCTACTGCGTAGCACTTCGTAGCGGCGTAGCACCCGGTGTAGCGCGGCTCTACGATCTACTCACGCGCACAAGCTTGGTATGGAATGATTATTACGCCTGTGAAAGAAAAACACAAATATTTAATTATGTACCTATCTCCCTAGTTATTATTTATTATTGTTGTCTATAGATATATTTTAAGGAACTCGTGACAAAGTAACAAATACGCAGATGAGCAACTCTTCGGGTTGAGGAATCCTTAGGCGCTCCACCCACTGCACCGCGCCCCGTCGCGTAGCGAATTTTAGCATTGTATGCAAGTATTTCAATTTGTATAGAAATCACGCCGCGCACCGCGTTATCCGTCGCTCCGCGAACCGCGGCGGGACGCGTCTTCAGTGGGTGGAGCCGCCTTAGCTCGATCCGTACCAGGACGGGCGATCATCGTCGATCACGCCTGTCATATTACATTATGTGATAGTCCTATACTAGTAAGCACGTTGGTATATTACCAATACAAAAAAAAAATTAAATACGTTTAGGTATTCATCATCATCTTTTTCATCATCATTTAGCCGCTCATAGTCCACTGCTGGACATGGGCCTCTCCTAATGCATAGGCTTCTCCCAATTAGGTTTAGGTTAGCTTCTTATGAAATAATAATTCTCCGTGATATCTATTTAATAACACGCTACGTAACCATGGCTCAAGAAAATCCGATAGAGTTATCTTTTTCTTCTCAATTTAACAATTTGTATACTACGAACCCTAAAAAGATAAATTTAAAGATGTGATAGATAGGTCGTCGAAAGGCGAGGGGTCGTTAGCGTTTGTTCTGCAAGCTCGCTCAACCGTGAGCCTATTCACACGAATTTGGTGACACGTTGTAGGTCACCTGGGATAGCTGTGCTATGCTATTTATAAATATGTACCTTTATATTAATTAAATACCTGTGCTGCAACAGAATATGCTTGATTAAATGCAAATCCATAAGATATAACGATTAGTCCACAGGGTCGATGTAGATTGGCTATATGTGGCTGTTTAAATCACTATCATGTATAAGTACATTTACAACCGACTTTGTAAAAGTTTTAATTAGTTATAGACAAAATCCTGCGTCTATATCTTTGACAGTTCATCCTCCGAGATGGGAAACTTCTAGACTCGATAACTGAAATCTTAGGCTGAGATCTATAGTGCACACTTAAGTCTGAGATAAGTTATCTTAGTATTTTTATTAAAACTGACGTGAGTTTGTAACATTATTAAAATTATGAAATACGGGTGTTACTCACGTAATGTTGGTCTATTTAGTCGACCGCGGTTTCGCCTATATGTCTAGGCATTATCAAGAGAGTGCGATACGTCGCGCCTGAGTCGCAGCCAGTCTTGCACTACGTGACACCAACATTACGTGAGTAACACCCGTATTTCATAATTTTAATAAAGTTATCTTAGATTTACTTTAAACACCACACTTTGGTCTTTTTGTTGCAAAGGCAGAATCTAAGCTAAGTCTAAGTTCACTGTATAGATCTCAGTCCAAGATTTCAGTTTCAGACTAGAAGTACCCAAACTGGAAAGATCAACTCGTCGTCAGAACAACCATTAAACTACCACAGCTTCCTACATTTATATTGCCAATACCGCCTACATGCAAAGACAACTTGTGCAGTAAGTTGTTCCTAGATCTCAAAACTCAATACAGTCTAACAGTCATATAACGTTATGTATGAAGTAGAAGATGTCGAGACGAATTTCAGTAGATGTTTATTAACATCTCCACAACAATGGCAGAGTTTAAATGAGAAATGTTCTGAGGGCTGAGGCATTGAACTTGGAGCAGTAAACGATAGGTAGGGGTGCCAGTGCCAAAGCTAACAACCAAAGAAAAACATCGATGTTTCAACAGTAATAAGGTTTGCTAAAGAAAACTTGGAAGTTTCGGAAGGAAATGCAAATATGGTTTGCTTAATTGAGATAATGAGTTTTAAGTAAGAAATACACGTGTAGATGCGAGCTGACTGACTTCAAGCACCCCTTCAAAAGTTTATTCCTTTTGACGTGAGATGGTTTGATAATTGTCCTAACTTGAATCACTGGGGGTTTGATTTATCACTTAAAAATAAATGGCTTAAACAATGGCTGCTAGTTGTATTTATAATATCAATATATCGTTCGAGTTCATCCCTACATTAAGTGTTGCCAGACGTACCTAATGTAATTGAACACAATGTAACCCGGTGTAATTCTTTGTTTGAATATAAACGTTACATGTGATGTGCAAAGATGGCGGTGAGCACGTTCCGAGTCACGCTTTGTGCGCATCACATTATTCGTTACGTTGCGTTTGAACATAAACGAGGGTATGTAGAAATTCATTACGTTTAAAATGTAATTTTGATATAAACATGAATAAATTATAATTTTATTAAATAAATACGTCGCATAGAGCATGAAAATGGATAACATAATCTGCAGTATTCTTATCGGTAGTATTAAAATATACTCTCGCTCTTCGGACGTTTTTTTAAAGAAGCTAAATTTCTAAAAAGAAAGATACTGAATCTAGGCATTTAAACGTAGTAAGTACAGTGGGCCAACGAGTTAGGTATGCAGGGCAAAAACTTCTAAGTCATAGTAAAGACTTACTACACCCGTTATGGATAAGTGATTTACATATCTTAATATACCTATATTACACTTATTAAATATGTAATTCACACATGCATATCTATTATAGTTAGTTTTCACTATGGCGTCGAAGTTTTTGCCCTGCATACCTAACTCATTGGCCCACTGTACCTTTATCCTAAATTCCGATCATTCACTGAAGGAAGAATGCTTAGTAGAAACAATTTTCAAGCAGCGATTTATTGGCATATTAATAAGAAAGGACCAATAACATTTTATGACAAAAGTTCGTTCGATAAGTTTTTGAGTTGAAGCTTTCGCCCGTAATGACTACTTCAAGTGTAGCGATGGTTAAGTATATACTCGTTTCTCGGCTCAGTTTACTTTTAAGATATTCTACTCGTACTTTTATAAAGTACTACATAGTTACTGAACTCAAATATGATCTTAGAAGTGCTGCCTTTGTAAGATTTTGCCGTGTTTTTTGGAACTATTTTTTTTCATCTCAACGGCATTTATAAAATACGAGTTCAAATCGCAACTATCCGATATAAAAAAATCGCTTAAAATCTTTTTACAAAGTGAAATCGACAAACGAAACAATATAAATTACCAAAAGTTGTTGAAATCGGTTAAAATAATATCGGAACTTTTTAAAAAGTAAACAGCAGTGTTACCGTGAAAAAGCACACCAAAAATTATTGTCGGCGCAAGAAGTCGCGAGGGATCGCAAACACCCTATATTTTATAAAATTTCAAGTTAATTTGTACAAAGCGCCGAGGGGCTAGCAACCGCGACCCGCACCGCAAACAGCTGTCATATAAATGTCATATGCGAATAAGCTCACAAGTAAATAAGGTTGTCGAATAAACTAAATATATTTTCTACACCTGTGAGCATTAAGCTAGGGCGAATAACCTCATAATGAATAGCCTAGTTAACCTTTACACTAATTGGCACTTGAATATGGATTTTTTTTATATTTTATATTCCAAAGCAGGTGAAAATCCCACGACGCTATGGTACTTTCAACTTTTGTTTGGATTTTGCTGTCTTGTTAATTTAATCTGTTGTTTGGTATATAATTTTTCAATTAAAAAAACCAGTATAAGAAGAGTAAGTGTAAGAATATTCAAATCATTCTTATATTTGTTTCGACAACCCTATCGCAAACACATACTACATGTTTTATGTTTCGCAATGTTGATATTTGGACGTTTTCGCTTGTCGCTTTGTATTTGCGGAATGAGGTTTGTACATTGTTGTACGGTTGACTCGAACGTGGGCCGTAACGCAAATATGTTAAACATATTGTTATGCGCGTGTACAATTTTAGATTTTAATATCGTGCTCATTTTAGGATTTCATACCGATATAGAATATACTCTATTATTATTGTACTCTCTGACATTTTACTCGGGTAATTCTTGTCAGCTCACCTGTACTGTCGCAATGTATAACATTAAGGTGCTCCAAGACCGCAAGCATAGGCCTATAACGATGCAAATTTTATTTTGAGCATCACGTTACAAATTCCTTCCTGAACGAATTTCGCTTGTTATGTTTTCTTTTTTTTCAAATAAAATTCTAACATATCATTGTATCATTACAGGTTGCATACTGTACCTAATACTCTGGTACTTCTCTTACACTGGTGTAATACGACGTTTATACGAATCTGTAACGTTGCACTTGCATTACAAGCGAATGCAGACGTAAAGAAAAACATTTGTAAATTTAATTCATGCATGCTTCAGTCAGGTTATTTGTACAAGTTTATGGACATTTTAGTTTTATATAGTTCTTTATAGTAAAGTATAGTGGCAGTGTAGTGATTTTGTTTCCAGCCTATATATTTTCTCTCGGTCATGACACTCTTGCCCTTTTACCAAAAAATAAACACGGAATGCAATTTCCTTTAAGATCCTCTGAAAATGGTTACACCACATCGTCCACATCTCACAGAACTAAAAATATCTGCATCAGTTGCGCCAAACATAAAACTATACAAAATACGTCGAGTAAGGGGCAAGTGCGACTCGAGTCGCTCCAATTACCCGCCGCACTCGCCCGCCACTCGACATGGTTGCGGCCACTCGACGAGCGCCCCGCGACTTCTGGCCCAGCCTCGTGGCGTCGTGGCCCCACACTTTCCAACTGTAGTTAAACATTACGCGCCGAAACCCCACAACAAAATGTTTCACAAATGACGTTGGTGGACCATAGACAACTTTCCGTTTTTATTCATATTTCGAAACTCAAACAAAACTTTTTTGCCTCAAATTTATTGTTTAAAAAGTTACACGGATACACCGTGTAACTTTGTTTGAGCTGCCATTATATATAATTGATAATAAGGGATCCTTTGGAGAATTCCTGAGCCCAAATCTTTTTATCATCGAAATGGATAGCAGCACGAATGGCGGCAGAGATGATTAATGGCGGAACTGTCTGGTTTTATTTCTTTTCCGTAAAAATTACGACTGCGCCGCCGCACTAATAGTCTATATTTTCTGTCGACATAACAATTTATTATCCTTTCTATCGAAAAAAAAGATAACTATAACATTGTAGTTATTATGAATTTTTGCGTTTCAGAAAATGACATTTTGTCAAAGAATAAGGGGAGAAGTTTAATTTAAACTGCCACCAAAACTGGTTTTACAACTGTATTTTGATCCAATATAAACCAACACATAGTCGTGATGCTGTAGCAAAGCATTTATTTAAACATTTAATAGTTAAACGTAAATGGGCTGTAATGAAATAGTAACAAATGGCAAATAGCATAACATTAATATGATTTAGTACACGGTGACCTCATTTATTACATGCAATACGTAAAAAGCTCAACATTATCTTGTGTTGAATGTAATTCAGCTCGTCTGCTCAGTCTTGGTATAAGTACTATATCCTGGCTTTCCACCATTTCGCATGTGAAACTGCTCACTTGTAAATCTCTCGACCTTTTCAACACGACCTCTTTATGCGCTATTTTTGATGCTCCTCTTACTTTTTTTTACCTTTCACATTTTTTCAACATACTTTAACTCTTTTTACTATGGCAAGGATTTTATAGAGAAACCCAAACTTTAGACAAGCAATCGTCTAAAGTTTGGGTTTCTCTAATAAGTATGTGTGAAAATGAAATGTAGTTATTGCAAGTCTGGAAAAATAATACTATGTATCTGTAACTAAATGAATAAATCGTATGTGGTAATCGTGGAAAAAAATACTCAGAATCAACCCATCACTATTTTCCACGATTAATTACTGATCTGATTTGTATCCTTGGGGATCGATGTGTTCAATGAGGCGTATCGCTAGATCCGACGCCATCACTCGCTGCCGCAGTGATAGAGCCCCGGGGACCGCGAATCACGACCAATCAAAGCAATGTTAATGAAACGCTGCAGATAGATATTGATTTGGTAAATAGTTTATGTATATTATGAATAAAAAAATACTTAACGTGTATCGGGATCGATGTGTTCAGTGTTGAGTATCACTCAGTCCGACGCCATTTCCCGCCGCAGTGAACGAGCCCCGGGGACTGCGAATCACGGTCAATCAAAGCGCTGGTAAAATGCAGCCTCGTCGGATTGATACCGATTCGATTAATAGTTGATGAGATACGGGATTAAGTGAATTGCTGTAATTGTTGTCGGTTACGCACTGCAGTTTGTGAAATAGCCTTATAATGTTCTTGTTTGAAGTTAGATCGATATATTTTAGTTAGTCATCGCTTCAACTACAATCAACAGTCATCATATGGTTCGTGGGTGTACAATGCCTTGCCGTTAGACGGGCAATTGTAGACGGATTACCAGGCAGGTTATACCCTGTAATCATAATTGCCGAGTTGATAGCTTTGTAATGACTGGTACAGGAAACACTGATCATCTCGATAGACGACTTTAAAACACATTAGAACTTACCATTTAAATCAAAAAATTAAGCAGTAACACTTGATATTATATAATACTCGAATTTGAAACAACTGATTTCGTTACGTTAAATCGATTTGAAACTGCCAACATCGATATCACCTAACTCGATTGTTGGGGCGCGTCACTCTGAAATAAAGGCGGGTATACACTGAGTGTATGGCTGGCAGGTTGCCAGGGCTTAGCTTTGCTTACACGATAAATGTGCCGTGTGTACACAAGGACGGTTTGATAAATGTTACGGTTTTAAATGCTAACGTTGAGATTAAAGTGAAATAAGGCCGTAAGTATTTTGCTTTATATGTATTGTTGGTGAGATTTCTATGTACGAGGTATCAAGTATAGGTCTCAGCTCATGGTACAGTTGATGAATAGAGGATGAATAGAGTCGCTACAATAATATGCGGTTAGTTATTATAGTTTTTGTAAATGACGTAAGAGACAAAAAAAGTGTATTTTTCAATAATTTTGCAAATGTCCTATCGAATAAATTTCTGCTGCGACGCGACAGATATGAGAACACCACACTAGTGCCCTATTTACCATAACCACTTCAAAGGATCATTCATAAATATTATGAAGAATGTTATGTTGAGGCAATCCGTCATGAAAGAGACAACGGCTTCCCAAGTAGCATTACAAGCTGTATAAAAGCTGTACTAGAGCGTAATTTTATACTTAAAGCTGTATAGTAGCTGTATAAAGGCTGCATAAGCGCTTATACAGCCCTTATAAGTGTAAAATGGGCACAAGTTATACAGCGTTTGGTGTTATAAGAGCTGTATAGTAGCTGTATAAAGGCTGTATTAGAGCTGTTATTTGGTGTCAAAAGAAACTACAATACTTTTGTAACTCTCTTATAACACTATTGTAGAACTTTAACTCTCCAGATGGTATCCTAAACGTATCTTGTAAGAGTTAAAGTTCTACAATAGTGTTATAAAAGAATTACAAAAGTATAGATATTTTAATGTACATCATATTTTTTATCTACATTATGCAAATTATTATAATGGCAAATTACTTGCTAAGAAAAACGTATAAATGATCTTGAACTTATTGGTTTGGTGAAAATAACGTGCAAACCAATATTTATTGTAAACCTGTATATGGTTTTCGGTAAAATATTCGCGCGCCAGCATAAAAATCAAGAAAAACAAAAGAAATACTGAATATCGGTAAGTAAGTTTTTGTATTTTAAGGTTAGAATAACAACATTTTAATTTCAAGTAATAAGGAAAAGGCCAAGTTAACGTTATTTAAGCTAGTAAACATGATACGGCTAAAGATAATGCAAAATAATGTCAATTCTTATTGTTTTTAGAATCATCTAATATGTTTTTGTTTATTAGAAAATGGCGTCAATTTTAAACAGCCCTAACACTATTTGAAGAGCAATATAGCGCCAGTAGCTGTACTATGGAATAAATGAAGTGTATTGTACAGCTTTTAACTTCTAATTAGAGTAATTTTAGAATATTTTTATTCAATAGGCTGTATTATGCTCTTTATTTAGATAATAACTAATAACCTCTTTAGAGATACGTATAAAGAATTAAAATCTTTAAAACCATTTTGACGATTATTTATTAAGGTATTTTCTTTATTTTTCAGAATAATATGTCTTTCAAGATAATAGAAACTGAAGACAAATGTCAAAAAAACTTTGCATAGTGCCAAGTTCCTGGGAATCAAAAGGGGTGTTATGATGGCGAAGGAAGCAATTAATAATGTTATTTTTATCTCCTTTTTTTTTCTCTTTTTTTTTTCGTACGGAACCCTCATTGGAGCTATGGATTGTCGGTGTGGTTGAATGGTTTTTTCTTTCAGTCAATATTGGTTCACTATCATTACTGTTATTTAAGTTGTAATTCCTTATATTCAAATATTCCTTCTCAATCCATCTCCTGACTGCGACATTGTTTTGACGTCTCCGTCAATAATACAGACTAAAGCTGTACTATAGCTGCCATTTATCTTTTTAGTTCTATAATACTCTCTTAGAAGTAACTAATACAGCTTTAATACTTATAAGAGTGTTAAATTACACCATAAAAACTAGTGTTATAATGGAGTTAGCATATGCCTTTGTACAGCAACAAGTGTCAAGTAACACTATAATACAGCTTAAAGCTGTAATAAGCGAGTGAATAGTACTATAATACAGCCTTTATACAGCTTTAGCCGTAGAAATACGCTTGGAGTGTTACACAATTATTAAAGCTGTATAGTAGAGTTGTAATATTCCGATATAACACCTTAAGTGTACGCAGATACCATTATAAAGCCTATATACAGCTGAGCTGTATAATAGCGGATTGTAACACTCTTATAACACTTATAACCTTTCCTGACTCTCTTATACCGCTCTTATAACACTTTAAGTTCTATATTGGCTGTATTATTGATGCTGACGACACTTACGTGCTACTTGGGTTAACACGCTTGACATAAAAGACAAGGCATGGGCTTTAACTGTTAAAATGTGAAAAATAATAGTAAGAATGAGTTTTATTGAATTTTGAATGATATTATTAAAATGTGTAAAAATAATAATAATTAATAAATATATATATATATATAATAAGTTATGATTAATAAATGTAAAAAATATATATGTAGATGTAAAAATGGGAGCTTTTTCTGTCAATAAACTGCTATGCAGTTTGGCGGAATCATTTTAATTTGGTTAAGGCATGTTTTATGAAAAATAATTTAATTTTTCATGTAAAATTTCAATTAAAAAGTTAAAACATAAACCAAACATCACCATTCCAAAACATCAGCAGGTCCCATGAATAATAAATAAATGCTTTCGAAGGTTAGGTTCGATGGGAAGACCTATCATTTCTATAATTTGCTTTAAGTAAACGAGTAGGCTGAGAATTCAAAACTTTTTCTTAATTTTGCCGAAAGTTGTTGCAAAGTCAAAAACATTAAGCCTTAGAGGCTAGACGCCGAAATGCTAAATTTCTGTCCTCGCAAACCAATGGCCACAGTTTGGAAATATGGCCAAACTTCGCAAACAAACTGCTGTCCGGGGAATGTCGTTCAATGTTAGCTTCTATTACTTCTGGCAACACTAATTCGTAATTTCTGAGCTGTAAACCCTAGCTCACCTAACACTAACTGTCCTGGGAAATGAATGCAATACGAGCGCCGAAACCAGGACACCACTGATTCGCCTGCGAGAATCGACTTTATACCTGGGTTCAGTAGGTCTGAATTGCATTGTGCTGTGAACTGTCAGTAACCTGGCGGCCATTTTGTAAATTTTTTAGTTGACTTCGGACCAGCAGCACCGGCTGGGTGAATGTTTAGTGTCTTAATTGCGTAATAAAAGTTTAATGTGGTGTGGAAGCTCGGTGTGTGCTTTTACTCAAATTATTTATTATTTAATACGCTAAAAAGAGCTTTAATACGCTAAATAATTACGCTAAAAAGAGTATCACCTATGAAGGAGCACAACTTTTAAAAAAATTACCCGCTGATATAAAGCATGTTAGCTCACTCGGCAGTTTAAGTCTCGGCTATCAAAACACTTACCTGAAACTACCTTGAGAAAATTTTCATCAAAATGTCTTCCATATCTGGCCAGCTCTACTTATTTTCACTTAAAGTCACAATGTAACAGTTATTATGACTGTTGACATATTAACGAATAAAAATAATATAAGGCAATATGTGTTACTTGAGTACGAGTGCGTAAACAGTTTCGTTTATGCGTATGTGAATATGAACCGTCACTTTAAAAATAAAAAGTGTGTATGTTTTCCTTCGTCGAAAAATAAATCAGCGAGAAGTCCTTTTTAATCAAGATTGTCGTGTCCAGTGTCAGTAAAAATAATATGGGTAGCGTCCCTCGGCTCACGTGACGCATACGGAAGGCAAAGGCATTCAATGTATTCGGCCTTCTCGTTATGAGCAAGGGAAAACTCATACAATGTACAATACGTAATGTTTTTCTTAAATTAAGGCTTGCCAACTCGAGTTGATGTATGGTTAGATAGTACGCCGTCAGTTTAGAAAATAATGTTTATATTTATTCTAAACAAACTTGACTAGAAAGCTGAAGATTTGAAAGCTAAATAGTTAATGTAAAGTTGGAGTTTAAGCATTCTTGCTTAAATGTAACCTAACCTTTGGAAGCCCACTGTACCCTATCGCTAAATCTCGGGTCATAAATAAAAATATGTCTAATAGGTCGCCTCGGAATGCCTTGCGATAATCATCGATAGTTCCAAGAAAGTAAGATTACATTTGTCAGCGATGGTAGGAAAGGGCAAATAAATTATAAAGGCCAGCGAAAGCCTGTGATAAATCGGCCCTTCGTGGGGCAAAGCGGGCATTTTACAGACACTTGTAATAATATATGGCCTGGTTTTCGTGAAGAAAAATTACTTTACCCTGGTTTCAATTCTGAGATATAAAAGCTAGAGTATTGTTTAATATCGATAGATGCGATTATACATCTTTGCCAGAAAAAAGTTCTTAGAAAAAGTTTATATAACACAATAATTTCAGCCAGTACTTAGTTCAAAAACATATAACAAGAAAACCGACCAAGTGCGTGTCGGGCCACACGCAATAGGGTTCCGTAGCTAGTCGTGCCAACGGACAAACAGACGGACATGGCGAAACTATAAGGGTTATGTATAGGTACTACGGAATCCTAAAAATATATGCATAGTTTTAATACAAATCATAAAGCTATTTAGGTCCTGCGCTTATATAAACCCTAAACAGACAGATAAGATACCGTCTGCGCATTCTGCAATATAGGCGCAATTTTCAATTGACAATTATTTTTATTGAAATAAATCAAACCCTGTGTCTAATAAACTGTCTAGTTTTCTCAAGTGCATGGTAAATCCAGACCAAAGTTAGCAGTTAGTGTCATAAGAACAAATTTGGGACATACATACAACAATACATGCCGAATTACACCCAGGTAATGTGGACACTATTGTGTGTGAACTGCGAAACATGCTCGATATGTCCTTGTTAAACCGTACCACTTAGGAGCGTATGTACAATACATAATTACCTAGTAATTTGCAACGCACCGACTGTTTCGTTACTTATCCACGATCTCATAACACATAAGTATTGTAATATCCAGTTTATACACGTAAGTGTTGTAGTCAATTACATAAACAATACTCACCATAAGTCTCGTGCGGTCATTTTGCGTAGCAAAATGGCGGCCGCTTCGGTTCACCATCTGTAACAAACGACCATATTATGAGACAAGGTTTTGCAGAATTACTGTTGACACGAACACTTGAGCACATTTAATAAAAAGTTATAAACTAACTGGTTATCATTAAACGTAATCGAATCTGTTATTATAAGCGTAAAATAAATTACATTTTACAAGGATAAACAGTTTGAAATCCAGGTTGACAATGACTAACTGCTTAAAATGCCCTTTATAGTTCGTGTACAAAATTTACGACGGATTTAGACATGATTAATGAGGAATAACAACATTTTACAAAAATATTTTCATGTAAAATTTACAACAACCTACAGTGAAAAAGTTATCAAATCTCACGTACAACCAACCAAGCTTATCACTCTACACACCCTAACTTTACAAGCCCTAACTCCACAAACTTCATTAAATACATGTAACAGTATTGAATAATAAGTCCGGTACTGATAACATTTCTTATCTGGTATAATCCTAACCCAAATTATAGGTGCTCAAAAAATCGACGGAACATTCCGAGAAAAGGTACGTTTTTAATAAGGCCATGTTCATATAAATCAATGGTTTGGGCGCGTTTTAAACTTGCTTCATAGCGTAATAACTAAAGGTATCCTTGTTATTAATGAACCAAATCACTTCACAGAACATACATTTTATGGTTAAGTTATATCGAAAATATTTCTGCTCACTATAATACTTCTTGATTAATTTAAAGTATCTATGAAGATTCAAAGACTCATAATTCCAATCATTTCATAGGCCCCACGGGGCGCTTCAATGTGTCAAACAAACTACATGTGTACTAATATGAGATTATGTAGGATTTATTTTCGTTCATTTTAATTTTCTGCATCAACACCAAGGATCCTAGATATAACACTATCGATCCAGCTACTTTCATTTCCGAATGTATAATTTGAGATCCGTAAATATCGAGTGTTTGACTTGTCAGAAACCGCATACATTTAGAAAGCTCTTAAGAACTTGACGTTCAACTTATAAAAGTAAAGACCAAGTAGCTCAAACTAAAATACTTTTACTCTACTTTACTCCAATTTAGAACATAAGGTCTCAGGAATTGGAGAAAGTTCAACGGGGTCGCATGACATAGTTTTGCTTTTTGCGTCCGTTGTACAAATAAAACTTCAGTAAACATAAATCAGGACATTAAAAGCCGTACGTGGAATATTACACTGAAAGTAACTTTTCCTTTTAGTAAATCATAAGGAAAACAAATGAAATTGTAACGTATAATTACTGTATTACGGTCCGTAGTGGCGACTTTTCTATTTAGTAAGTTTATAACGTCATTTTGGTTAAAGATTACATCTATGGCCGTGTGAATAATGGAAAATAGGCACGCACATATAATATAATTCAGCCTACTGCACCAGTGTTATGGTTTTTGATCATTTATGATAATGTATTGTTGTTTTAACTTTTTAGGGTTTCTAGTACCTCTTACAAAGAACTCTTATTGTTTTGCCATGTCGGTCTGTCCGTTGCTGAAATTTTGCATGGATATGTATGGAAACAATGTCAAGAAAGTAGCAGTATGAAATTTTATTTTTTTAACCGACTTCTAAAAAAGGAGGAGGTTCTCAATTCGATTCGTATATATGTTACTTTTTTTTTTTTTTTTTTTATGTTTGTTCACGGATATCTCCGTCGTTTATGAACTGATTTTGATGATTCTTTTTTTTGTTGGACAGGAGATGATTCCAAAGGGGTACCATAGTCAGCATGTCGTGATCTGATGATGGAATCTCAGAGAAATCGAGGGCAACCCTCGAATTTTATAGGCACATGTAATGTTTTTAGTGTGTTTTTCAAAGCTACACTAGTATTTACGTATTTTTATGTGGATGAGCTGATGATGGAAGGTCAACTCCTCAATGGTTAGGAGTTAAAGGATAATTCTTTCACTACTGTACACATATTCAGACTGCTAGTTATGATTTCAAGTGAGCTGTTGGAACGGAGATATTTCAAAGGTGGTCCCATTGTCAGCATGTCATGATCTGATGATGGGACCCCAGAGAAATCGGGGGCAACCCTCATATTTTATTAATCGAGGCCAAGATTTACGCTTGGTCGCAACAATTTTATGTGGTTGAGCTGATGATGGAAGGTCAACTCCTCAATAGTTAGGAGTTAAAGGATAATTCTTTCACTACTGTACGCATATTCCTGCTGCTAGTTATTGTGTAAAATGAGCTGATGATGGAAGGTCGTGACCCTCAATAGTCAGGAGAAAGGATTTAATTCTTGTTTATTATAAATAAGTTTTCCGTCTCAAGTAACCATCGTCTCCTCATTCGAGAAACATTCTTGCTCGGTGTACCCATCACTTAAAATCGTAAAATAAAATAATTTTTAACAAAAAAAAAAACCGACTTCAAAAAGTAGGTTAACTAAAAAGCAAAAAATAAATTTACTTCGCACAAAATAATACGTTTTTTCATATAATTAAATAGAAATTATTAAATAATTATTTTATAATTCTGAAGTCGGTGCCAAGTAAACAATTAATAACTCTGTATAGATAATATCAATCGTTCTAACAACATTTTTCTAACTGAATATTAGTTATATTTCTGTGGTAAGTACCAATACTGGGCGACCGCGCACTAGAACAACTACGCCTCCCTTTTTGTGTGAACTGTAATTTGATATTGTAGAAAGGTTGTTTTTACTTGGCACCGACTTCAGAATTATAAAATAATTATTTAATAATTTCTATTTAATTATATGAAAAAACGTATTATTTTGTGCGAAGTAAATTTATTTTTTGCTTTTTAGTTAACCTACTTTTTGAAGTCGGTTTTTTTTTTGTTAAAAATTATTTTCTGTGTAGTGCTCCATGTAAACATGTAAAGTAGGTATGCTTTTTTTTCAGTCGCGTACATCATAGTATGGAGTATCATTAGATAAATCTTTTAAAGACACTTAGACCCCTAAATGCAGTGTTTTTCTTATATACAGACCCGTTGATGAGAAATTTAATTTCTAAACCGTTGGCGCCAAAAATCTTTATTAGTTTAAGGGTTATAGGGACCCAAATTCTAAAATGCAGTTACTTGGAATAGTTCGTACATAATTCAAAAACCTTTGAAAATAATGATTTGTATAAAGGTATTATTTGTTTAATACAGATAGAAAACCCTTTTAAGTCCAAATATGTTGGAACGAATCGTACTTGGTCGGTTTTTTAATTACTAGCGGTTGACGAGAGGTCGTGACAAATAAATATTAATCCACATCAAGTCGTAAAGCTACAAATTGTAGGCCAAGATATTGAAATTTCTCATACAGGAGGAATATATTAATTACTATAACGTAGCACCTACCTACAAATATGAAGTAAGCAGTTGCCATAAACATCAAGTGACCCGCTAGTTCTTTAGCACTTTACTAATAAAGAATCTACAGTACTTGTACTAAGAAACAGCTGTTAGTCGAGCAAGTAAGAGGCCTGAAAGAAAAATGAACATTTATAAATTCTTCCGAATAGCGCCATCTGGCGTGCTAATTATGCGCCAGCCTTTTTCAAACGACAAGGGATTACGACAATGATCAATTAAAATGTATTAATGGAGAATACTTAGTGTCGAATTACTTAGCGGAATCTGAAATTACGTAACTATAAGAGATATAAATATAATATTTTTATAGCAGTCTGTATTAATTAATGAATAGTAGAACGACCGTCTTTGGAGAATATTTATAAACTAATAGGTAAAAAGGCATGAGTAACTAAACATTCCATTTATATAAGTAATTCTTGGCGAATGTTGTATATTTTCAAAAAAGTTTAACAAATGTTCATGGTTAAGATGACGCTCGTATTTTCCATAAACATGACCGCAAAATTTATTACTATATAATTAAGCTTTAAAATGTAACCATTAAGAGTAGACTCCCGAGCGCCGTATTTTCATACTAACGTAATATGGGTTTTTTAAATAATTTATTAAGTTAAAAAAAAGGAAAAATGGGCGCCAACGAACATTTTACTGTTATAAATATGATTCATAAAAATATTTCAAATGTATTCTTAATACTATTAAAGTAAACCCTATTACTTTTGTATGGAAAGCAGCCAAGCAATTGTTCCCTCTTTAACACAGCATCGAGTAAGTTCGAAATATATTGTGAAAAATGTTTTAAAGAATAAAAATATAGACTGACATGTTATGTAACTATAAATCTAGACTGACTTTCTACATCAATAGAATGACCTGAAACGTCTCGGAATTGGACGTCGAAGCCTAGAAATAGTCAAGGTCTGCGCAGTGAACTGCCGCGGAGCCTCTTTAATATCCGGCAGATAGCACGATTGTATTGCTTTTATATTGCTAAACAGAAAACTTTATCATGACGTTTTAAATCTATTTTTACAAATATAGTTTATTTGTGCCTTAAAAATTAAGCGCACAATGTATTATTACTAACAATATTTTGATAAATGAAATTAATTTATCAGTTTCTTTTTATCGAAACGATTTTTGTTTTTACATACAAAAAACGTTGTTCCGTAACTATTAGATCGATCTTGACGAAAATTGGTGTAGAAAATGTAAAAATAGTTCCAAGACCCCAGAAACAACAAAGGCAAAGTTAACGGCATAGGTACATCGGGAGTGGAGCCGCGGACGGAAGCTTCTTTAGCATACGATTAAAAAATATAAAAATAGCTGTCTCGTTGGTCTAGTAGTTAGTGTATGCGCCTTTCACTGTTAGTCCCGGGTTTGATTCCCGGGGCGGGCGAATCGTTATTTGCGAACTTTCCGTCCGCAAATTCTCAATATAGGCACGGTGGATAGCGATAGGCTCACCCCCTGTCGTATAACAGGTGAAGTGCGGCACAGGTATGTTAAAAATATGCTTTACAGCTGCCGTGAGTGAACTGCTGCACTGGGATAACTTAGTTATAATATAATACTATGTAGAGAGAAAGTGAAAAGTCAAGTGTGTGTGACTACCCGCCGAAGTCATTATGTCAAGGACAGGGCCTTATACTAGCTGATGCTTGTTTTCCTGTATACAAGTACTTCCTGAGATATACAAGTGGATAAGTAAGGGTCGAACAGAGCAACATATTTTTCGGTACAGTAAGAGTGAAATTATATGGATATTATAGAATTTTAGATTTAATGAGTATGAGTACATGCATTAATGAAATAGTTTTAGCATAGCGTGTTGTTTTCTTTACGCAAAAATTTGGTGTAATCAGTTCTCTATTACAACTAAACTGAAGCATTAAAGTACCTGTAACTGCTTTGATGGTCCAGTGGTTAGCGTATGCACCTCTCGCCGCGAGGTCTCGAGGTGTTATACAACTCTGCCACACCCTTCTGGGTAAAATAGGTGTTATGTTATATAAAAGTACTAACACCAAAACTTAAACCGCGGTGTACTGTGTTTAAACGCAGTGATGTTGCTACGGTGCTACGCGCTACGCCGTAGCTTTTATCGTAGCATTATGGCGTAACTTCCTTTAAGCGGTCTACACACGTGCGACAATGACTGACAGACGTTTTCAATTAAATTATTGATGTGTCGATTAGATCACGGTTATTAGAAGCATAAAACATTGAAACGAATAACAGCCAAGGTCTGGAACAGTCTATAACCTGAAATCAATGATGCTGTGTGCAGACCGAATGTAAATTGTGAACGTTTGCTTACTTGATCATTCTACAGAAGATGAACAACCACGAAGGTGCGAAAGGCCTAGACTTTAGACAGAGGATGAAAAATATATTGAGTATTATAACAAGTGGTATAATAAAATGTTAAGTTTGATGTAGGCAATTGGCCGTCACTAGACGATATTTCCGATTCGAAATGAAATGTTATTGCGCGCATAGTCGCTCTGTGTGTAGTCAGCCTAATCTTGTCTGACCTAAATCATTGCGGTGAATGCATTTGTGAGAGCGCTTAAGCCGACGTACAGCCTCCGGGCCCAGGAAATAGAGGAACTACTACTGCTTTTCTACGTTTTCACGTACTAAAAGTACTTACAGGATTTGCAATGGTTTTTTTTCGACATTACAGCTTGCAAACGGGCGTGAAGTGTTGTCCACCTGGTGGCAAGCCGCAACTACAGCTAACGAACACCATGCATAAATAAAATCCTTGTCTGTGCATATCTACTATATTTACATTATTTTATGTTAGCAGTACTTTACCCGGGGGTGTAGGTTCCGGAGACGTTCGTCCACCATATGGATCGAATGAGCGAAAGGCCTATTCATCGACCACGATCCTCAGCTATGAGAGAGAGAGATAGAGAGAGAGAGAGAGAGAGAGAGAGAGAGAGAGATAGAGAGAGAGAGAGAGAGATAGATATATATATATATACGTATTTGTTGGCAAAGTACCTGTAGAATTACACGATGTTCAAATTTAGTCAAGAATTTGGACTTTAGTAAATATTATGAATTTTACTATCACCATAACAATTTAACTTAGTAATACTACGTTTATATGAACTAAGCTCATCATAAGCTCAGATTGCATAGTCAAATTGCAGTATCCATAAGCTCGAGTACACAGTATCAAAGCCAAGACATCGTCCGTCTAGACTAGCCCATTGTTATCGCCTAAACCTAAACATATACCACAAACATAATAATATAATGCACGCGCTTAGCATGCAAACCGGACAATATGCATCTATGGCAATATTGGCAGGTGCCAACTCAAATCTATTGTTGTGATTCTGTGGCTTATCAATGTTATTATGTTAATAAGATAACATCACGCCTATATTTACCAGAAGAGCGTGGCAGAGGTGTACAACACCTACATTTCACCTGCTATGTTTAGGTCCCATGGGATAATGGGTGAGCCTATCGCTATCCACCGCTCAATTCTTGTCAGAAAGTTCACAAATAACACTTTGCCCAACCCGGAATCGAATCCGAGGTCTGTGAGAGGCACATATGCTTACCACTAGACCAACGAGACAGTATGTGATGATATTATATGTTGTGTCCCATTTCAAGCATATTGTGGTGTGGATATTTGATACAGTTAGTTTCAGAATATATCGGTATATTTTGAAAGCTTTTAGACATTTTAAAAGGTTCCTTTAATACAGTTGGATCACTAAACCACATTATTTAATTTGTAATTATATCATTTTTGAAACATGCATAAAATTCAAATTGTATTTATTTCTGATTTAGGAACTATCAGTGCAATCGATTTATGAGCCAGCTTAATTCTAATTAGGGAAGGTCATTCCAATACAATAGTCTCAATTCACTTGAAAACTAATTTAGAATTTAATTTAAAATAGAGCTAACTATCAAGTTAAAACAAACAAATTCGAAGTGAATTTATCAAAGGCAACATTTTTCAAAAAGGGTCATGAATCTATTGATAAAATAGTATATAATAATAAATGATTCCTAAAAAGGGTAGCAAACTGGCTGACCTATAGATGAATAAATATACAATCAAAATGTTTGACGATGATTTCAATCGATACAAGTATTCAGTAGCACAAAGCAGTGGTTGTCAAGGGCATCGCATAAAGCTAATGTGTTTCGTTTGAGTAAGCCTATTTGGTTGGTTCGTTCTTTCAGCGCCGCACTTAGCACTCGCATTCAGCGGCTCAAAGCTTAAGGTTAGCAAACATCGTCTTTGCATTGATGGTGTTTGACGACCTAGGGCTGCCCCAATAACTAATGCAACTAAAGATAAATCTATTGTATTTATTATAACTCAACTTGTTATTGATTATTTTTATTGCATTTAGCTATGCTTAGCATTACTTTAGATAGGAACAAACGGATAAACGTGACGTCATTAAATGACGTAACATACAGTTAAGGAATTTAGGGTCCTGGCAAGAGGCGACCAAAAGGCAGCGATAGCCGAGTGGGAGACCGTAGGACTGCGAAGTTAAAGGTCTCGGGTTCGAATCCACGGCACACACCTCTCGTCTTTTCGAAGATATGTGTGTATTTATCATATAAATTATCGCTCGCTAACGGTGAAGGAAAACCTCGTGAGGAAACCTGCATGCCTAAGAGTGCCTAAAAAGTGCTCGAGGGTGTGTGAAGTCTACCAATCCGCACTTGGCCAGCGTGGTGGACTATGGCTTAACCCTTCTCATCATGAGAAGAGGCCCGAGCCCAGCAGTGGGACATGTATTAGATACAGGGCTGCTATTATTATATTATATAAGAGGCGACCGAAGCTGGTTGGTTAAAGCGCTGCCCGGTGTGCAGAAGGTCGCAGGTTTAAACCCTGCCGGTACCATAATTTTTCAACTGTTTTTTACTTAGTTTTTATTAACTGTTTACGCGAATGCTGTCTTTGTGCTTTGGTGTAAATCTAGTTTAAGGATATTTTCAAAATGTAGATCCACGAGTATCACTCAACCGCACCAATTAAAATTAGTTATTCAAGTCAAGCATTCGTTGTCTCAAAAATAAGTCTCATTAACTACAGTGCGATTAACGGAAGTGAAGTTATGGTGTCGTTGTTCAGAAAACACAAAACAATACTCTTAATATCTAACAAAACAATCCACTCAATGATCTAGATCTGCCGCGGGTAAACAAAACTGTCTAATTATGAAAGATTGAAGCACCACTTGCATCGCCAACAATAACAGATTTACAGAACAGTGCCAGGGGGGATACACCCTGGATGGACCTATCCCTCCCCGCCGCCGCATCGCTTCGCTCTGTATAAATTATCACAATGAGCCCAATAAGAATTTTATGAGGGAGATCTCGACAATCCCGGATAATAGTAGGGCTGTCAATTCTGGTAAGCTTCAGCTGAAAGGCATGCCGTTATACTTTATCGGTATTTTTGCAATGAAAAATGTATTCTATTGCCTTTTAAGATTAAATTTCGTATCATTGCGTTGCGTTTGTCAGCAATATATTTAAATTATATATTATTTAAGTTGTTTCAGTAGTTTTGATAGTATTAGCAGTGAAATGTATTTCAAATATTTTGTTAATTTTACCCGTTGTTGCTAGTCTTTACCGAAATGTTCATTTTTATCTAAACAAACAGGAGAGTTTTAGAATTCTCTCAATTTCATGGCAGCCCTACTCGACCATCAGTTCTCGCTGTATATCCGCATCAAAAGTAATGACAGAGATCGTTACTTTACAGTTTAGAGCTTTACACAAGCTTACACAAAGACTTGATCAAAGGAGGGGGCGCTGTCATCGCATCGCACATTTCCGGAGTAGTGGACAGTTTTGCTATTTAATGTTACGAGTATATAACCTTATGCTATTATACTGAGTTCCTGCCATACTGAGAGTACATTGATTACAAATGGGACAAGAAGTTATTATATTGTGACGACTTTTTTACGAGACTTGCTGTTAGTTCGACCGTTGTTTTTCATTATCACTTTACTACATTATATATGATACAGATTTTATAAAGCCGTTCAAATGACTTTTCTTCAATAAATAACACGACCTAGACCAAAGCGATGACCGTTGTGACTACCTGTTTTGTACATCTGGTAAAACTTAATGGACATATCTCACGGAAACAGCATCTTTGGACTGGTGTTGTGCAATACCTATACCTGAGTAAAATATACAAATAAACAATGTCTGGCTGAGTATTATGTCAATGCTGGATATAGTATTATACGATTTGAATAAATCTTGTCTAGGAGCATTGAAATACAACTTCTGAGCAAACCATAGCGCTTTCAAGGCTAGTGTCGTCTATTCCCGTCGCTGCCTGGCTCATTTATGATGCACCCGCCGTTCAGGCTTCAGTAGCTGGCTCACTACCCACCCAATTTGGTTGGGTTAACACGTCAAAGCGATGCGGTCACTTGAAACCACTTTGAAATGTCGCTGCAAGCAAACCTGTTAATGAATGTTTTGCGTTTCAAAAGTTGGATTGAAGTGTTCAGATTCAGAGAACAGATGCTAATATAATAAATTCATTTAAATATTCGCTTTCGTTTGAAAGCAAATATTTAAATGAATTTAGCGTGGAGGTTGTATATTTCTTGTTAACAAGCTCACAACAGTAAGCAGGCTCAAATCGTAGCGTTTCTAATACTGTGTGCCGGTTCCGGGTGTTCCGGCACACGATTATGAAGCCCTTTCAATTAGTAGATTATCAAAGCCCACAATTACGGGTATTAGGCAGGTAACCGTATTACAATATTTATACTAACACAATTTTGTGTACAGTAGTAAAATTGGATGGCCCGATATTGACCTCAATGGTTTCTAGCCATGAGTTATTTTATTCATTACTCTTAAATACCGATATTTATTTTTTATTAATCAACTAGAAAATTTTACGTGTAACACACCTTTATTTTAAATGTATTTTAGCCGAAAACATCTTTGCGGTAAAGGTACTCGTTTGAAGCATCATAAAGGTTGTAAGCAAAAGCAATGTAATGTTCACTGAGCTGAGATAATATTTGGCGATGAGCCACGCTCGTAAGGCTGGCTGTTGCTCAGCAGAAGCGATTCCATTACACTTGTATTGCTTTCGAGCGCCGACAGTGCTTTGGTAACTATGAGATATTGTTACTGTTTGAATTTAGTGGCAAATTATTGTAATATACTTTCGTTAAGGTTGAAATAAATAAGAATAACCGAATTACCGTTTGTCTTACTATGTGAAAGACAGTAATGATGTGTTCCGGTAAGTTGCATCTTAAAGGAGACAATCTGCTCTAATAACTTTTACTTTTAACTTTTACTCAAATGTATGATTTGAGTAAAAGTAAGTAAAGTAAAATAAAACATATTTATAAGAAAACATCAAATTATTATTAAAAATTAAAATCAAAATAAAAATCGAAATTAGGAACTAAAAATTATAATAATACAGTGACTTTATAGATTTGCAAGTTGCAACTGAGTTCATGTCTCAGACTTGATATGCTATGATGGTGCGTGCCTAAAAAGGCCACAGCTCAATATATTGTTCCCAGAAAATTTGGCAACGTCGATTTTCAGCTGGAACCTCAGGTGTCAAGTGACATATAAGAAAAAAAAAATGTATAGACGTGATATATTAATAAAAAACTGATATATTTTTGCACACCCATTACCGCATAAACAATTTACATAGCAATCTTACACTATCTCGCTATAATTCCCATGGTCATGACTCCATAATAACAGCACAATCCCATCTCGGCAAACATAACAATTAATCACAGTACAATTCAGGTACCTTCGCTACGAGACGGGCGGGATATGGTTTGTACCAGTGATGTCCGCGGCGGTCGTCAACCCCGAGGGCGTACAGCGCCATCTGTATGTAAATTGTCAATTTACCGTCGCGGTCACCGCCTAATTGCGAATCGGTTGAAGGTGAGCTGTCAGTCACGTTTAGGGATTGTCTTTTAGGGGATTAAATTAATCAATGAGTTATTAAAAATATATCAAGATTTGTCAACGAGTTATTTTCTTATTTGTTATCTGCTATTCAAGCAGCAAAAGGTTATTTATTATATGCTAAATAGTGTAAGCTTAGAAATAGACCGTCTCCAAACAACCTACTCATTTTTACTTGTATTCTAAATATCCAATGGAGTTTTAGATCTTGAGATGCCGGCGGTATTTATTAAGGTTCATAATTATTATTATATCTTTTAAACATGATTGTCATAAAAATAACTGGTAAATTACTTTTAATCTATGTCAAATATTTGTTTTTAATTTAGCGAAGGTCTTCTAAAATCGAGCCTAAACCAACAGAGTTACTGAGCGATTAATTTACTAAGTTGGTTATCTTTTCTAAAGTTACTCAGTTCTGCTTCTCGCTTAATCTGTATTTCCTGTATTAAAAAAGTTATCTACGAATATAGATTTTGTATGTTGTTGCTAATTAGTATAATGTTTTGAGCTATATCGTAATAATTGTTTAGCACTACCATGCTAGTGTTGAAATTCTGATTAAATTCGTTGCGGGTTCCAAGACAATTTTAAATCTCCCTGAGATTGCCCGTGTGTCATGCACGGTGCCTTTCAGTTGGTTGCCGCTGTAGATCCTGGCGTCACAGGAGTCACAGTGGTGGGCGTGTGGGTGGGATTATATCCCTCTAGTGTTGAAATATGTATACACACATACATATTTATACGTCCTAACAGATAATTTAAATAACTGATGACAAAAATGCAAAATATTAAACCTGACATAACTAAATAACTAATTTTATGCATTTTTACACAAAATTTAACTAAAAAATGTTTGTGTTTATAGTCATTGCGACATAGTTAGATCAGTTATCACTTTATTCTCTGTATATTGACAGTGCAATGATTTATTAGTGTACTGTAGCAGGAACACGGAGTTTCCATTACACGCGGAATGGACGCTGCCAACTGCTAATGCACAAATTGTGATTGAAAGGCGGAAGGGTGAACTTTATTACTTTAGTTCATATTTGTATCCAATAAATTAGAATAAGCATATATTTGCAAACATTAAGCAGCGATAGCCGAGTGGGAGACTGTAGGACTGCGAAGTCAAAGGTATAAAAACTTACAATTATATAAAAATAACAAATAGATCCAATATTATATTCAAAATTGTAATAAAACATAATTCCAATTAAATATTATTATAATTATTAATATTTTACTAACTAATAATGTATACGGTATATAAGGCTAATAAGGTATAAAGGTCTCGGGTTTGAACCCACTGCACACACCATTGCCAATATATGGATAAGATTTTGAGTGTGATATGTGTGTGTTTATCATATAAATTATCGCTTGCTTACGTGAGGAAACCTGCATGTTTGAGAGGGCCCAAAAAGTGCTCCATGGTCTACCAATCCGCACTTGGTCAGCGTAGTGGACTATGGCCTTACCCTTCTCATCATGAGAAGAGGCCCGAGCCCAGCAGTAGGACATATATATTAGATACAGGGCTGCTATTATTGTTATATATTTGGCAAACAAATAACGGTATGAATGTGTTTAATCTTCCTAAAGTGATAAAACATATTTTCCAAGATAAATTAACTTAAACAGTTCGAAAGTAAGTCAAATTAAAATTTATAAAATATTAAAGTTGAAAAATTAAGAATCCAGCAGGACTCGAACCTGCACCCCCTGGGTATACGCCCCAAGTGCTTTGCCAATTCAGCTATGGATTCGTATGCTGCCGGACTCGAAATTTCTCAACTCTTTTTGTGCCAGCTTTTAGCTAGACGAACCTTATTTGGTTTTAGCGCCATCTATGTGATGTGATAAGTCACTATTCACATACTGTAAGTTTGAATTAAGATCAACGCTGTTACAGTCAAGAGATGACGCATTTTTATCAAATATTTGTAATATTTTAAAGCAAATTTTAGCTTTGCTATGCTTTTTTTTGTAATTTATAAAATATTAAAGTTGAAAAATTAAGAATCCAGCAGGACTCGAACCTGCACCCCCTGGTTATACGCCCCAAGTGCTTTGCCAATTCAGCTATGGATTCGTATGCTGCCGGACTCGAAATTTCTCAACTCTTTTTGTGCCAGCTTTTAGCTAGACGAACCTTATTTGGTGCACCCAGGGGGTGCAGGTTCGAGTCCTGCTGGATTCTTAATTTTTCAACTTTAATATTTTATAAATTACAAAAAAGCATAGCAAAGCTAAAATTTGCTTTAAAATATTTCAAATTAAAATGTTTGTACCCTTAAAATTTCAAATATTGTACTTAGCAGTAATGTACTTATACACTACTGATATACCTAAGTGGCGGTACTCCTGAATCCATTTCCTTGGTACAGCAGCTGCGGCTTGTTTCAATCGAGCAGTTACCAGACCGCAGCCTCTCGTAGCGCCGCGGCATAAATCTGAAGGCTTTGCCACAATTATGCAAGCTCTAATACCTAGATGTATTGCATTGATACAGATATTGGGGTATTGCGTTGTTATTGGCTGCCAGATTCCTTTACTACTACATACAATTCTGTTTCTTCTTCGTCGTGTCGATGGCTGAGTCAAATTTTATTTTGACTTGCCATCGTAATGAAAGGATAAGCCAATTTGCTTTGGAGAACTCGCGAATTTCCCAGGGTGCGCAGGACGTAGGGAATCGTTAATTTAGCTGTAAGTCTTCTATGTATCTTAAATAAATAAATAATCTCACTACTACATCTCTCCTACTCGTTAAGATGTAAGCGCTGTAGTCTGTATTATAATTGAGTATGTAATACAGCATTCAGGTAGTTTAACCTCACATCCCTGTTTTGAGGTTCAAGTCAAGAGTAAAAAAAAGGTTTATCATCAATGCTCAAAAACATTTTTAAGATAGATATAGTGAGATCTTTGATGTTAAAGATCAATACATAGTAAGGTGTGTTTAATATTGATTTGTGCGTTGCTAAAAGCAGTCACGTTTAATATTTACAGGAGGGGTGCATACGTTACTATCTGAGCCCTGACATAAATTATTCACAATCACAAGAACAAGTCAAATGCGATTTGTTTTTATTTTAAAAGCAGCGAAGCAAAGCTTTATCATAAGAAGTCTCCATCTACTTCCCCTATATTTTTTGTCAATTAGGGATGTGACTTAAATTTTTAAAAAATATAACTCTGCAATTCCTTAACCCTTCTTTCTTTGAGGAAAAACAAATACTCATCAATAAGTTACATACACAATATTTTGTTCCACAGCCAACGATTGCATTTGATAATCACATAGCTCAATACACATATGTTAATTCCAGCACAGCATGATGAAGCATCAATTAAAATCTCGATACAAGCGAATGAGCCGCCACAAAAAACTTCATTTAAAAATGGATATTCGGTGCGACGTGCGAGTATCCGCAATTTTCCGGTCCAATCCGGTTAGTTATGAAATCTATGCGAGCAAATTGTATTGATTCGTGACTTCAGGCTGTATCAAACACTATTTCAGAAATAGGCTTCATTTAATGGCATGTGAGTTTATTGGTGAGCTGGCCAACTTGAAATATGGAGTTTTTGCGTTCTAGTAATGAAGGACCTTTGTTTGCTATGGTTTGCGAAAAAAATTACAATAAATAAAACGTAATAATAAATTTTCGCTTGAAATCTGTAAATACCAGCCTTTATTGCTGTATAAATTTAACTCAATAAATCAGTACAGAAAAACGTTAAAAAGAATTCTCATCAATTTTGACGCGACTCATTACTCGCGTGCGAAAAAATTTACGAATTTATTTTACGGAATTTCGATCGAGTCTTAACGACCCATAATGGCGTTTGAGGCTTTAAGTAGCAAAGTGAAATATGTCTAGTGATTTTGATCGGCGTTTCGGTACAAGTTGTCGACCCTCGGTGTGCGTGGGTCAAGGGTGAGAGTGACGTAGGTCGGTGCGTCACTGCGTCAATGTGAAGGCATTTGGCGATACGGCCACAATTTCTTTGCTATTTCAGGGTTCAATTGCTTTCGGCATGCGATCACAATCTTTGGTCAAACTATTCATAATAACTCTGGGCATATTGCCTATGCGCGAGATTTGGTCTTTGACTTTAACATCAAATTCAAATCTAGATTGCAAGCTGTGGCTCGAGAATTAGGTATAATTGTATTACATTTACATTTCAGCGATTCATTCAGATTTAAAGTCAGTTTAGGCCAAGTACAAACATTTATGGTGTGAGAACGTTTAGGTTATTGTAATGTTTAAAACAATCAACAGTGTATGTAAGTCTTAACAAGTTCGGGACGTACCATGGACATGAACTCAAATTGCGTAGCGATCTCAAGTCAATACGCTATTGCCACATATTCACATAAAGTAATTGTACTGTTAAGCATCGCTGAGTGGCTGAAATTACTAAAAGAGTTAACTCACATTTCGCCGGTCTAAGTCCGGTTCCAGTTTTAATTGACTGTGATAAAACCGGATTGCATTTACAGTCAGTAAAACTATGGATACGTTAGATAGATAGATAGATAAAACTTTATTAGTATACCATTCCATTACAAACTAAAGACAACTATTGAAAGATTGCTAAGACAACTATTGAAAGATTGCTTGACGCAATTTCTGCCAGGCAACCTTTTGATGGACCGATTGAAAATAGAAAGCGGTGTAGTTTCAGGGTGTGTGGAACTTAGAAACATTTTTTAATTTTTCTATTTACTTAAAGTAAAGATAGGTAAAGAAAATACCTAATATAAGTAAATAAATATAATTTGTGACTTATTTACTTTACGTTGTCAGTTTTATAATCATCACAGCGTTAAAAGGTCTTAATTTAGAAGCGTCTTAAGTTAATAACAATGGTAATAGCTAGCAGTGAGGCGTTTAACAGTTAGCGTTATATTAGCATAATCCCAACGCTATGCGATAACATAACATTATATCAGAGCGTTGTAACGTTGTGTGATTAAATAACATAATATCATAGCACTACAAACACTGCGGTTGGTGATTAATAATAACAACGTCAGTTATTTCTCGGTCCATGAATGTGCGTCGCGTTTATTTGTGTTTGTTTAACAAAAATAGTCGCAGTGTTAAAACTGATTTGGTTTGTTACACTATTGTCATAGCATGTTGTATTGGACTTTTTGGATTGACTTACATTGGCTGCCGAAGCTGGCCAGTTGGGCTTTGAGAGCATAGAGATTTAAAGACGAACGACAAAGATAAAGCCGACATGACTGTAGACTGACCGAACTTGTTTATGAGCTCGTGTAGATCAGAAAATTCGGTGAAAAATAAAAGTGTGTGAGTTTCGTCTGGCACCCCTGATTTCTGGCCCTTTATTTTACAAATAGTACAAATATTTGACTGAAAATTTTATGGAACTGTTTTGGACAGGAGCATGAGATATATTCATATTCTATCCATATCCATTTAATTTCATAAAGTCAATTTACATGTCATGTTTTTAATATCCACTTATATAATTATATTATTGCATAGTATATTATTATGTCAATTTTAATTACATACATCCAAATTAATTTTTAAATAACAAGCCCGAGAATTTAGTCAAGTATAACAATGTCAATAAAGATAGTCAAAAATAATATAATAAAGATGTCCGGTTTTTTTTTATACACTAGCCGTCTTTCATCATATAATCAAGATAATTTGCCACCAGCGGTCTATCAATCAATCGGAGAGGGCATCAGTTAAGAGCTTTAGAAATTACATAGAAACAGATTTACAGATTTTTTTCCCAGACAAGATTAATTAAAATACACAAATCTGTTACGCAATGGGACTGCGGGCATTTCTAGTACCTATCTTATGTAATAGCAGGGTCGGACAGAAAGGCTGAGGAATGAATTAATAGCCTCATTCGAAAATCGAACTGACGACCTTCCAAAGAACGCTAATGCGCCATTTTTGGATGCCAAATTACAAACAGAGGCCCACACTTGCCCTTCAGAATCACAATAATCTGTATATTTTCAATTTTCAATATATTGCCTCTCACATATAAAATTGTATAATATTTGATATCACGAGATATTTAAACAATCAAAACAGAACAAAAACAGTTTATTACTTCTTTATATTTTTAATAGTTTGTTATTTAATGCGCTGTAGGCGATAAAACCAATGTAAATAGTTTGAACAGAAGATGTGTAGAACAAATTACGATATTTATGTAACATGTAACGTATATATACCTTCCTATAAAAGTAAGGATTTTGATAGACTCGTAATATACTCCATGCAAAAAGCACTCGAACATTTGATATGTGATGTTACTTGAATAATATTTCGATATAGGCGGTGCATTAAGGCGCCAGGATACTCTTGCACCAAATGTAAATGGAAGAAGCTTCAGAATAGCATTCACTATAGTGTCGATTTCTAGGTGCAAATAAAAAATAAAAAAGCGTGGGGAAGATAAGATGGTGGTTCCTTCGCAAGACCTCTTTCAAAAAATTTTTCTTTCAGTTTTCACATTAATGCTTAAACTGATAATGAAGTTTATGAAACTTCACACTCATTTAACTGTTTATTTCAAGAGCGTATTTACTTTAAACTTAAAATGTCGATTTAGTAGCTCAATGTGTTTATAGGACAGGACTACTCCGTATTTCCCAATAACACGAAAAGCTTTTGAATATTCACAAAACACATTTTCCAATAACATTTAGATATAGCGATGCATTCACACGAATATAATACACTCAAAATGTAAATGGTATGAGCTTGCAGTAGAAATGCATGCACTGCCGTGTCGGTTTGCGTGTGCACATGTATTTCAAAGTTATGTGTTTGGAACGTGTACCAGCTATACGTACGTATCATAATAATAATAATATTATGGCAAAGAACTTGCTGATGGCATGTACAAAATAATTCATTTGCGTTGCTGAATCAAAGGAGCAGGTTATTTTGCCTTCTGCAACTATGTTCCCACGGTCGAAACCCTCTCTCTCTCTTACTTTTTTTTTTTTTATATACTACGCCAACAGCAAACGAACGTGTAGTCCACCCGATGGTAAGTGGAGTACAGCCCATGGACATCAACAATCCACAAAAACAGATTATAGATGCGTCGCTGCAGCTGAGGACTACGCGGTGTTATGCCTCATGTGCCAGTAATTCAAGGCCTGATCTCACCACCAAACCGGAACACAGTAATGCAAGCACTATTATTGGCGGCAGGTTATAGGTGAGACGGTGGTGCTGCCGCCCTCGAGCTCATTCACAAGAGCTCTACCACCAGTAAACATTCCTGATCATTATTAATCCTATCTGGTGGTGGGGTCAGCCTTCCTAGTTTTCTTTCTCCACTTCGCTCTATCTTCGACGTCTGTGTCGGTAACCTTGCATGCCAACTTGTCTCTTTCTATTATCTGAGACCATCTGGTCTTCGGCCTGTTACGGGACTGATGTCCGGGAATTGAAAACTGCCAATATAGTCTGTTGTTCTTCTTTTTCCCAGGGTCTTAGCTAGACATTTAAATAGAAGTTAGTAATATAAAACACACCATACAACAACGCTGGTTTCCTAGGGCTTTTTCACTAGTCTTCGCACTTGTAAAGTATCCATCACGGATCTTGTGGCCTGAAATCTACGAACATACAATTCAGCGTTCGAGATCAGAGCCGGATGGTATACTTAAAAGTTTATGTCGAAAATCCAGTTCATAAGTCTTCAAGCTCTTATCTACTATAGTTTATCAGACTCGTTTACGTAATACCTATCACCATTTCATATTTATAGGATTATGGAGTAGTTCAGCGACTAATTATATTCAAAGTTTTTCAATCCATTACGTTATTTTGCTCACAGAAAGCTTTTGAATATCGGCTAGCTGCAACCATTTAAATATTGGCGGTGCATTCACTGGCGTGTCGGTTTCAATGTGAAAATATATTTGAAATGTTTGTGCTGTTATATTTTTTTAGTTACTTACAATCAGGTGGAAGACAAATTGCTTGCCATGCAATTTGTCTTCCACCTGATTGTAAGTAACTGTAGCCCATCGAAATTATGCACCTTAGGATTGCTGCCTCCCTTTATTCTTACTATTAAATTTTATATTGTGCCTGGTGGATGGCGATAGGCTCACCCTCTATCCCATGAGACCCAAAACATATCAGGTGAATTGTGGGTGTTGTACATCTCTGCCAGACTCTTCTGGGTAATAAATGCGTGATGTTATGGTATGTTATGTATGTTAAATACATACAGAGTATCTTAATTGTACTTGGATAGTCATTCGTTGAACAAACCAAAATTCAGCTTATAAATAAATATAAAATACTTTTTAATGCCAAGGTAAATAAGTAAAGCTTGTACTTGTTATGCCTGAGGAGTAAATTAAATTTCATGACCACGATACAAGTGCATTATCAGCATCGTACGCTCAACGAAAGAAATTATGCAAACTGCGCCCACCTTTCACAAAACTCATGCTTATTAGAGAACTAATTTTAGCCAAGGAAAACAAAATGGAATTTAATTAAAAACTAACATGGAATGGTAGATGCATTTTAACCACCTCCATGCAAATATTCTTTCTCTCTATATTGTAGTCTCTTTTCTCTATAAGTATATTGTAGTCTGTATTTCTGCTTGTTTTTTTACCAAGCCGCTGCTTTTTAAATGATAATTTGATAGTTTAATTAAAAAGGTATTTTAAGTAAAAATATATGTGACTTAGCAGGACTGGAATCTACTACCAGGTCCACCAAATTGTAGTCAATTGAGTTCTGTGTGAGAATATCCAATTCAAAATAGATCTTGAAAAACTATTAATTGAACTACTATTAAGTGTGCATAAAAGGAGCCTCCCCGAGTGACGTACACATTCCCTACGTCCAGCGCACCCTGGGCAATTCACGAGTTTTCAAAAGCGAATTGACTAATCCTTTCACCACGATGGCAAGTCAAAATAAAATTTGACAATTTGACTGAAGAAGAAGAAGTGATTTTTCTTTTCTTCTATTAAGTTAAATGAATTTTCGTAACCCTGCCGCTGCCGACAACGTGTCGTAGCGACCGTTTGCAAACGCAATGGCGCGCTCAATGCTCAGCGATAAGACCCGTGAACCAATATTACAATGCTCATTGTACAGTGCTAACATTTCCTTAATTTGGTTTGCGCTTATGTTTGTTCTGTTATACCATTTACTTGTATTAAAACAATGCAATGAAATGTTGAAAATATTACTAATATGATTGTAAAAGCACATATTCAGCATTCCTTAAGCTTATAATGTTTCATGATTTGTAAACAAAAATATACGTCTTTTGTTAATTAAAGACCTGTTAAGAGCATAAAATCAAAGAGAGAGAGGTGTAACTTGTCGATTATGTAATTGGTTTAAAAAAAACGCGATTTGATAAACCGGCAGTCGCTGTCAGTGGTCAATGTGGTCACAGGAATCGGTTGCGTCCACATTGTCGCACTCAATACACTGCGATAAGCTCCGCGAACAAAATTAAATATGTATCAATGCACAATTGAACACATTAAACTCTGCTTACATTTCCTTAATTTGGTTCGAGCTGTTGTTTATGTTATTGTTACAAAGATTTAAGAGTAATACAAATAATGAAATGCAATTTATTTATTTGAAATATTACAAATTAGGTCATAAATCATTTGCAGTACATAACTTTTCAAACAACTATAGAAATGAATTCAAATGAAAGACATAATAATGAGCACAATGTGTATTTATCAATGGATTCGATTTCGCGTTTAAATCGCATTAACATTCAAAGTACATTTAACTGATCGTTCGCCGACATTACAAATTCAAATTCAAATTCAAATTAATTTATTTGTATAACATAGGTAATATGTATAACATGGTGGTATTTTAGACAGGTAAACATTGTTTCACTATGTTTTGCCTCTGTAGACATACAAATTTTACAAATACAAAAAGTTTTTGTTAGTTTTAATTTTAACAGGTAGATAATAAAAATGTCAATTGATAAGTTAGGTATAGTAATTATTAGTATTAAATTATGTCAATAAATAAATTAAATAAATGTCATTATAATTAACAATCATAACCAATTATTAAGGTACCATGTCAGTATGGCTAAGATAAACTAATCGGACCTAATACAAGAATTATCTATCAATTATTATCATTCCTGCCACTGAGAAATACATTGATGGAATAGTATGCATTTTTTACTAAATATTCTTTGAGCATTCTTTTAAATAAATTGATATTATTTGCGTCTTTAATATACCCAGGTAGATTGTTAAAATTTTTTTGGAGCCATTCCTAGGAAGCTTTTTGCGTATAAAGCTGTCTTGTGAGCTTTTACATGTAACCTTTTACTGTGGCGTTTGCTGTTAATTCTTTCAAATAACTCTGAATTTTTGAATACAAAGACAGCTACTTCAAAAATATAAATACATGGGAAGGTCAATACTTTAAGCGAGATAAAATATGGCTGGCAACTGTCCGTAGTTTGTAATTGCAATACTGCTCTCAAACACTTCTTTTGAGTTTTAAAAACCAATTACGAAGAATAAAACTGATAGTAAATTCATCACTTGTCGATTAATGTCCTTATTCTTCGTTCAAGTTATTTGAAACATCGCATGAATCAAAAACCTATAATTGTATAAAATATAACATAATTCTATTTAGTCATCACACACAAACACGTTTGATTAAACGTGTTTACGAATCGCGCAATTAAAATCTCCATGCCAAAACAAAAATGCAAATAAAACATGCAAGACATATACATTTTTTAAATGAACTCAAAACTGCCAAACAGAATGACACTTTTAAAAATGGCACCTAAAAATTTAAAAAGAGACGTAACAAAAAGCTGTGTTCACAACATAGAATACTCAACCCTGCGATGCCGTAATGGGTCGTTGAGACCGTGATGCCGCGTCGAAACAGCGCCATCTATGCAACGCGCGGGGAAACACGGAACTGCATACATTTCGTCAACTACATTTCTTTCAATTTAAATGACAATAGTGATGCATATTAAATGTAATGTATCTTTTGTTACAAGTGTACAATGAATTCGCTTTCGTATTTGGGTAAAAGGCTTTTAATGCATTATCCTTATGAAACGGTTGCTATTTTTTGTTTTAAATGTTTTTAGTGGCAAACAAAGAACAGATAGTAGAGAGATTATTTTTAATGGCATTGGCGACTGTGATGTTACAAGAAAGAACTAAGAAGAGAGCTCTGAATGTATGCTACTGTTAGTGCTTATTAAAAACAACGAATCGTCCTTCTCACTTAGTTTTACATTTTTGAATTACCTTCCTTTAAATAACCCGCACACAACAACATTACCATTTTAATTACATTGGTTCAAAGATACCATATGTAACCAACAGCACCTATAAATAGTTATATGAGCTTCCAAAATGCAAGAGCTCGGGTAGCAAACATTGCAGCTCAAACAAAGAGGTTTGTACAGGGATGCAGGGCGCAGGGAGTATGCCCGAGAGCCTTTTGCAGACTGTACACAAGAAGAGCTACATATAAGCTTGCTAGGTACAACGTTTATATTAAACAGTAGAAGATGCTTTTTGCGACCAGTCTTGAGTATGTAATAACCATCTGAGTCTGTACATCATTAGTTTCCAAGATATTGCGAAAAATTAAACGTAATGCACAACAATTTCACCCACATTCCAAGGGACGGTACATAATATAATAGCGCGCTGTAACCTGCACTACCAGGCGGGGATAATATGAAATAAATAAATAAATATATATACTATAATATACTAGAGGCTGGTGGTAATAGACTCTACACACCAGCAACAGCTCGAAGCACCTTCCAAGGGCAGAATCCTTATCGGGCCTCTTCTCACTTGATATTGATAGTTATCACGTTATATCGATTTATATCCACAACACAATACCCAAGTAGCATTACAAGCTGTATAAAAGCTGTACTAGAGCGTAATTTTATACTTAAAGCTGTATAGTAGCTGTATAAAGGCTGCATAAGCGCTTATACAGCCCTTATAAGTGTAAAATGGGCACAAGTTATACAGCGTTTGGTGTTATAAGAGCTGTATAGTAGCTGTATAAAGGCTGTATTAGAGCTGTTATTTGGTGTCAAAAGAAACTACAATACTTTTGTAACTCTCTTATAACACTATTGTAGAACTTTAACTCTCCAGATGGTATCCTAAACGTATCTTGTAAGAGTTAAAGTTCTACAATAGTGTTATAAAAGAATTACAAAAGTATAGATATTTTAATGTACATCATATTTTTTATCTACATTATGCAAATTATTATAATGGCAAATTACTTGCTAAGAAAAACATATAAATGATCTTGAACTTATTAGTTTGGTGAAAATAACGTGCAAACCAATATTTATTGTAAACCTGTATATGGTTTTCGGTAAAATATTCGCGCGCCAGCATAAAAATCAAGAAAAACAAAAGAAATACTGAATATCGGTAAGTAAATTTTTGTATTTTAAGGTTAGAATAACAACATTTTAATTTCAAGTAATAAGGAAAAGGCCAAGTTAACGTTATTTAAGCTAGTAAACATGATACGGCTAAAGATAATGCAAAATATTGTCAATTCTTATTGTTTTTAGAATCATCTAATATGTTTTTGTTTATTAGAAAATGGCGTCAATTTTTAACAGCCCTAACACTATTTGAAGAGCAATATAGCGCCAGTAGCTGTACTATGGAATAAATGTAGTGTATTGTACAGCTTTTAACTTCTAATTAGAGTAATTTTAGAATATTTTTATTCAATAGGCTGTATTATGCTCTTCATTTAGATAATAACTAATAACCTCTTTAGAGATACGTATAAAGAATTAAAATCTTTAAAACCATTTTGACGATTATTTATTAAGGTATTTTCTTTATTTTTCAGAATAATATGTCTTTCAAGATAATAGAAACTGAAGAAAAATGTCAAAAAAACTTTGCATAGTGCCAAGTTCCTGGGAATCAAAAGGGGTGTTATGATGGCGAAGGAAGCAATTAATAATGTTATTTTTATCTCCTTTTTTTTCTCTTTTTTTTTTTTTACGGAACCCTCATTGGAGCTATGGATTGTCGGTGTGGTTGAATGGTTTTTTCTTTCAGTCAATATTGGTTCACTATCATTACTGTTATTTAAGTTGTAATTCCTTATATTCAAATATTCCTTCTCAATCCATCTCCTGACTGCGACATTGATTTGACGTCTCCGTCAATAATACAGACTAAAGCTGTACTATAGCTGCCATTTATCTTTTTAGATTTATAATACTCTCTTAGAAGTAACTAATACAGCTTTAATACTTATAAGAAGTTAAATTACACCATAAAAACTAGTGTTATAATGGAGTTAGCATATGCCTTTGTACAGCAACAAGTGTCAAGTAACACTATAATACAGCCTTTATACAGCTTTAGCCGTAGAAATAAGCTTGGAGTGTTACACAATTATTAAAGCTGTATAGTAGAGTTGTAATATTCCGATATAACACCTTAAGTGTACGCAGATACCATAATAAAGCCTATATACAGCTGAGCTGTATAATAGCGGATTGTAACACTCTTATAACGCTTATTACCTTTCCTGACTCTCTTATACGTCTCTTATAACACTTTAAGTTCTATATTGGCTGTATAATTGATTCTGACGACACTTACGTGCTACTTGGGTAGTTATTTACACATTGGTAAGGTTTTTTAATTATATTTAGCGATACAAATAATATTATTCACAAGGGGCGGATTTAAAAGTTTGTTTTTTGCGCGTATTTGTTTTTGTTTTTTACCTCGTGTCTTAAAAACGGCTAGATATACTTCTATTATGAAGGTATCTTTAGATACGTCTTAAAAACCTAAGTATCCTTAAATAGGGATTTTCACAAAATATTTTTTTAGTGGAACGTAATAAAGGCGGGCAAATCTGTTTAGTTTAATTACTCCGCTATTATTAACTTACACTATTTAAAACGTTCTTACTATCATAAAAGTTTACTGTAGCTACTAAAGGTCCTGTTTCGTATTTATCCAAAAACGGCAGTCCAATAGGTAGAAGGGTTTCGCACCCCATTGATTTGGGCAAGTGCGATTGCCTTTTTATACAAGCTTATTTTTTGGACACCAGAAAGCTTTTAGGAAATGTCGACTGAAAAAAATTGTTTTCGACAAATAAACATCGATTTCTGCGGCTTTCACTAGTAAAAAATAAACAGGGATTTCAAAACTTTAAGCTAAGTTTCTAAGAAGAAACAAAAGCCATATGCTGCTTACTAACATTATCCGCACAATTAGTGTAGTACTTTAGTTTTAATGTTTGGCTTGAGACCAAGTCTTACTGCAACCAGTTAAACTAAATATGCTTGTGTTAAAAGTAGCTTCATAATAAAAACTTCCTTAGAACCGCTTTATTGTCTCTTCTATTATAATATTTTGTTTCTATCAGTGGTTATTATCTGACTGATCAAGTTGACTGCCTCGATGGTCTGGTGGTTAGCGTATGCGCCTCTCACCAAGATCTCGTGTTCGATTCCCGGGTCGGACAAAGTGTTACTTGTGACTTCCCGTCAGGAAATTAACAATAGCAACCGGATTTGGTACTGTTCCCGGTAAATGGCGATAGGCTCACCCCCTATCCCATGGGACCTAAACATAACAGGTGAAATGTGGGTGTTGTGCACATCTGTCACACCCTTCTGGGTAATATAGGCATGATGTTATGCTATGCTAGATCAAGTTTTCAAAGTACATGTTGAGATCATCAGAGCACGATATATGCACGAAGATGTTCTACCTTTTATCTCGGCTAATTGCGTTGCGGCGAAACTCGAGACTCCTCCAACTTCGCGGCGACGTTAATAAGCTAAGCTTACTCGGATAATTAACGAGTGTAGTGCTAATATTTTATCGCAATCTTATCTTGTTGGTTTCGGGATATGTATAATTTATTTAGTGGTAGACCTTTAGTAAATAAGTCTCAAGATAAGGTGTCACATACTAATTATAATATAATCAGCTAATTTGTAATTCGATTCTTTTTAGGGTTCGAATGGAAAAAAAACGGAACCCTTATAGTTTCGTCATGTCTGTCCGTCCGTCCGTATGTCACAGCCACTTTTTTTCTGTAACTATAAGAGCTATACTGTGGAAACTTGGTAAGTAGATGTATTCGGTGAACCGCATAAAGATTTTTATACAAAAATAGAAAAAAAAAACAATAAATTTTTGGGGTTCCCCATACTTAGAACTGAAACTCATTTTTTTTTGCATCAAACCCATACGGGATATCTATGGAGTATGGATAGGTCTTCAAAAATGATATTGAGGTTAATAATATTTTTTTTTTTCATTGAATAGTTTGCGCGAGAGACGCTTCCAAAGTGGAAAAATGTTTCCCCCCCCCCCCGTAACTTCTAAAATAAGGGAATGATAAATGTAAAAATAATATATTATATACATATTACCATGCAAACTTCTACCGAAAATTGGTTTGAACGAGATCTAATAATTAGTTTTTTTTAATACTTTATAAATAGTAAACAGCATTTTACCTATAATTCAATCAACTCCAATATAATAAAGAATTAAGAAAAACATTTATTTAGATGTATTATGGGAACGGAACCCTACGTGCGCGAGTCCGACTCGCACTTGGCCGGTTTTTATTGTTGTTATCTATCATTAAATATTATTTAAGTGTATTGTATAGAAGCCTCACAAAACAAAAACATTTAACTTTAATTGGGCACAGAGTAATTAAAATAAAATTCGTAGGCTTAATTAATATTAGGGCGACCAATATTAACTGACGAATCATGTATATCATAATTTAAAATAACGTGATTAATATTTCACAAAGCATTTTCATTGAATTCCAAAATGAACAAAAATATGCTGTAAAAGGATCATCTACGAATTTAAAGAACCGCGAGAAAATATAAAAGCGTTGCGACAAAATCATATTTGCGAGATAAAATATTGGTGGTGCCTCGCAATATTCTGTCACATCGGCACTGGAGGGTTACATGACAAGCTTACCGCGGTAATGCGCGATGGTGCGAGGTGCGACCAAAACGCGATAATGACACATTTATTTTTGTTCAATCACACGCTGGTTCTATTTCTTGTCAAGTTCATCATTCCATTGCATTGACAGAAGTATAATTTTGCGTTTTTATATTAAGTCAATTGTTTTTTATTGGTTAGTGTAATAGCAGTCCTGTATCTTATACATGTCCCACTTCTGGGCTCGGGCCTCTTCTCATGATGAGAAGGGTTAGGCCATAGTCCATCACGCTGGCCAAGTGCGGATTGGTAGACTTCACACACCCTCGAGTACTTTTTAGGCACTCTCAGGCATGCAGGTTTCCTCAAGATGTTTTCCTTTGCCGTTAGCGAGCGATAATTTATATGATAAATACACACATATCTTTGATAAAACGAATCTTAACGATTTATTGACAGAGGTGTGTGCCGTGCCGTGGGTTCGAACCCGAGACCTTTGACTTTGCAGTCCTACGGCGTCCCACTAGGCTATCGCTGCTTTTTTTTTAATTGGTTAGTACCTAACAAAATATCACTTTTAATAGGTAGGAGGTATAGGTAATACGCCAATAGGTCAACCCGTTGGCCCTGCCCCTGATCTCCCTTCGGTCGTGTCGAAGAATTCGTCTTATCGGGCTATGACAGTGAGGGAATAGAGAAAGCTCTTGTGAAACGCGCAAACATTTTTAGCACTATAATATTATGTCCCGCGTATTAGGCTGATATCTGTTGAGATTGGCCGTAGCCGATATTCGACTATGAAAACATTATCGTTTGGTGCGTTTAAACGATAAGATTGTAATTAAATTTTTGTCCTTGTTTCTATCTGTATTTTACAGAGGTGTTAACCCAGTTGCGACAATACATCAAATTAATCTTATTAATCTTATCTCTTATTTATTATTATTACGTATTTATAAATCTTTTTAGATTCTATTTGACCTACTTTTAAGAGATACTTTTTAAACTTCAGTTAATGGAAAGTATAATAATAATATGATATATCACTAACCAACAACATATAATAATAATTATGGTATCCACTGCTAACGAGTTCAACTACTTCAAATACCTCAGCAAATAAGTGGAATAACTATTAATGTTACGTTTATAAATAGGTTGCTTCGAGCAATTTACGTCGATAATGTTACCAGTCCATAAAATATGCAGAGTTTAAGTAACATCAAATATTTAGTAATTAAAATGAATGAATGAAGAGCACTAGTGAACGAGTTCGAGAACAGCAGCACCACCGTCTCATCTTTAACGTGTCGCTAAATAGTAGTGCTTGCACTACGTGTTCCGGTTAGGTCATGAGATCAGGCCCTGAAATGCCAGTATGTACATGAGGCATAACACCATAGTCCTCAGATGAAGCGACGCATCTATAATAAGCTTCTGTGAAAGTTTGATCTCTATGGGCTATAGTTACTACTTTCCATCAGATGGGCTATACGTTCGTTTGCTACATAATATATATGACGTCCAAAAAAAATATTTATGTGAGTGACCCGTTGTTATTTATTTGAAAAACATGATTATTATTTTTTTCAACTTTAATATTACATAAAAATAAATGCATAGCAAAGCTAAAATTTGCTTTAAATATTACAAGTATTGATAAAAATGCGTCATCTCTCGACAGTAATGAGTTGATCTTAATTCAAACGTACTGTATGCGATTATGTGAATAAGTAACGCATAGATGGCGCTAAAACCAAGTAATGGTTCGTCTAGCTTCGGCTGGCACAAAAGAGTTGAGAAATTTCGAGTCCGGCAGCATGCGAATCCATAGCTGAATTGGCAAAGCACTTGGGGCGTATACCCAAGAGGTGCAGGTTCGAGTCCTGCTGGATTCTTATTTTTTCAACTTTAATATTACATAAAAATAAATGCATAGCAAAGCTAAAATTTGCTTTAAATATTACATGATTATTATAAGTAAAAATATTTCAAATAAATAATAATAATATAGGCCTCTGGCGTTGTCACGCATGCAACGATCTCTTCAATCATTAAACACATGGTAGTTGTAAATACAGCGTCTACATAAACAGATATTATGCCTCATTGCCAAAAAAGTAAGGGACTATTTTTATCATCAAACCGATACAGTAGTTTAAAACAAACTATTTGGCGACAGATTAAAGGTAAAACAGTGGTGTCTTTTATTTAGGGCCCCGTTCACAATAGCTCTACCACCTTCAAGCAAGAGGATACTTTCTGCGTAGCATCGAAGGGTCATTTTCCTGTTTACGGCTTCGGCTTCAAACAAAAATAACACTGAGAAGACTTTTAGAGAGGTAAAGTGAGGTCAAAAGAAACTTGAAAATAAAAAGTTAAAATCACTTCAGAATTACAGACACATTTAAACTTCATTCATATTTTACTACCCTTGCTCGTTAAAACTTTCTAAGACTAAGTTTTGACGATTCAAGTTATTGGAAAAAATTGTTTCAACGAAAAAATTTTTACTTTATAAGTAAAATTTTTCAATGAAAATGAATAATAGTCTACGTGTCAAGTAAAAAGTGTGCCGCTCCAGTAGTATTTTCAGGGATTACCTCTAGGTAATTTTGTAATAATATAAATAACCGCAATTTGGTAAAACTAACCATTGAGAAAGTAAACTTAAATCTACTAACTTTGTCCTCTAAGCAGCGTTCTAATGGCGGCACATTTTTATTTTACCTAAAGGTATCTGCGACAGAATCTAGAGATGGAATAATGTCGTCGGCAGTCGTGCTCAAAGGAGGCACCGGCAGTGCCCCATAACTCACGGCGACGGAAGGCGAAGGACTAACAACTCGCAATAAAATAATCTAATGCATACGGACCAGGTGGGCTACTTTGTAAAGCCCAGGTGCTACTGTGAGCGAGCAAAAACAAACAGATTTATGAGCGAGCTTCCTTAATAGACTGTGCATGACAACATTATTAATTTGTTTGCATCGTGCATAGCGCCATTGCATCTGATGGCCTTGCTACTGTATGAGGGCCTGAAGATATAATAAACCTGTTTACGATCTTGGGTACATGTTCAAGCTAATATTAAGGTGCTGTGAACGAAGAGGGGCAATAAGCTGGTAATATGATATGCATACTCAAACTCGGGGTGGGATTAAAGTTATAAACGTGAATATAATATCCTCAAAGACGCCATGCATGGAGACGAGAAAGAATTTGCGGTACATACGAGTTATAGTCGACGGTCTGTGGTGATGGTTTTGTAGAGCGTTTGTAATTGTGCTCGAGTTTCTATAGTTTATAATGGCCATGATAATGTTGAGATAGAAAATCGCTCTCAGTAACACCTGACCTCGATCAATTTCCCCGCTCATAGCGTATGATTCGCTCCGCGACCCACCGCATATAAAATTAGTTTCTATGACGCACGGCTCCTCGGGCTTTATAAAACTACCCTCTAGTTCTAACGCTTTTACAATTTATAGGGAGATTTAAAACCCATATACGGCCATAGTGCTACGATTAATTTTGCGGATAGTAAAAATGTATTAGAATTTTGTAGGATTTTAGATCGTTTTTTCAAATTATTTTGTAGGAAGGTTTGTTGAATATTTTATTAGGAGTTTAGCTTAAATATGTATTTGCGAGGCAACTTTACACGTTTTACCGCAATTTCACCTGATGTTACGTAATGGACTATGGCAGGACAACCTTAGGTCTAAAATATAAGATACCCCAATTTATCATCGTCATCGTGACTTTATGCATATAGTGTAAAATATTTCGGCCTCTGTTGTTTTCATTTCCATCGTTCAAAAAGTTGAAAGCGTGTCTAGATATTGATGCCCATGTCACGCCAATTCTATGCACAATACCTCAATGGAACGTAGTGTAATACACAAAGCTGTCAGTGTCCGGCGATACAAAGGATATACGGTATCGAACAATGTAGTGAAATAACTTTAGTGCGGGTAAATATCAATAGAGATGATATCTACAGAGCTAACAACATTTTAAAAATGACCTATAAATTTTTAAAGCCTGTGAAAAATTTAATTAAAATTCAAGAGAGGTGTCTAAGTCTATTTTATTCAAAGACTGGAAATTCGTTTTCCTCACATACCAAAGGCGATGTTAACGGAATCTCTTCCTACAATAGTTTATAAATCAGTTAGCATAGGGAATACCATCCTTTGCAAAATTTCTCACTATATATCTTGCCGAGGCACATGGCTCAGAATGCACTGACTCGTGAAAATACCAATTACACTTTTGTTCCATCCCGCAAATTTATTAACAGACACAAATCAAAGGATATTCAACTTAATGGCAAAAGTAATAAGAGTAAGGTAGAGTGTATTGGAGGAATCGTTTTATTGTTATAGCAGTAAGTATTTATTATGATTAGTATTGAATTCGCTGCGGTTTAGGGCGGATCGAGTGGATTCGGTATCTGGAGCATCGTTATTTCACTAACGATTATTATTTTAAAAGAGAACGAGGTTCGTTTAGCTTTAAGGTAATACTAGTCATAATTAAAACAGTAGTAGTAATAAGAAGCTTTATTCTATTTGCTATACTGATTTTAGGTGATAATATCAACCCTTATTAATATTATGTATTCAATGAATACATAATATTAATTAGGGTTTGTGCTCTTAATCCTTTCTTCTACATGCATTGTCGACAGGCCTGACAGGATCTATAATTGCTACAATTTAATATTGTTTACCTTTAACCTAAAATCATATAATAAAATGCAATAAATAATTGAGTAATTAATTAGGAGTATTAACACAAAAAATACATGTAGTGCTCTTCACAATTTTAGTTTTGCCAAATCTCTCAGAGCTTAAAAGCCAACTGTTATAATAAATTGCGGTGGGATCGCGACCTCTGAGTAATCACTAGTAAAAGTAGATAGTTCTACACAGTAGATTCAATTCATTAGTTTGTAATTGTTGTGGTAGTTCAGATAGGTTTCAAAGTGCTTCTATGAATAAGCTGCAGAGTTCTAACGTTTTGTTAATATTATGCCAACACAAATATGCTTCACAATTTCCACTTTTGCTACACTTCGGCTTGATAGAAGTTAAAATCTTAAATAGAAATTTAGCGTATGCGCCTCTCACCACGAGTCTTTGATACAATTCCCGGGACGGGCAAATCGTTTTTTTGAACTTTTCGTAAGAAAATTCACAATAGCAGCACGGAGTTGGAATTGTGCCCGGTGGATGGCGATAGACTCACCCCCTATCCCATGGGACTTAAACATAACAAGTGAATGTGGGTGTGTTGTACCTCTGCCAGACCCTTCTGGGTAATTTAGGCGTGATGTTATGTTATAACAGGGAAGTTTGTGTGCTTCACGCAAAAACTATTTAATGAATTTTTTAATCAATATATGAATCTACTTATTATTCAAATATTGATCGCGAGCGGCAGCTACTTTAATATAATGGATCACCTACATTGATATAATATTACTGAATGCATAATGAGTGTATCTGTCCTATTGACATGCAGCCCACGCCAGTGCTTGCCATGCCAAATACCACATTAGTGCGACCAAACTTGGCACGCCCGAATCAACTAAAGCTTCTGTTTATGTTTCATAAATATGGTTGCTATAAAACTTAACATTTTACCATTCCAATAAATATGTAATGTTCCCATATGTAAACGAACTTTATAATAAGTGTGTACATTCCATAGTATACAACTGAGAGTTAAAAGAACGCATTTAATTGTTTTTTATAGTCTTACACAATATTAATCTCTAAATCGCAAAAATATTTTAAATAAGATTTTAATGATTTCTTCTCATTTTTTGATATAATTTCTCTCTCGAAACTTGATACTCTTTTAAAAATAACAAGCTGTTACTTCAAATTAAATTAAAATCTTTTTATCATATTTTTCTTTTTTTAACTTATGTGGTCAATCAAGTTAAGTCAGAAAAACATAAGATGTAACAACAAATAGTAGTCCAACTTAAGGAAACCAGACCTCCCGTGAGTTACAAAAATCAACCTCAACATCTAATTTAATTAAGGAAAACCAAAATTAAATTACAATCTAACACAGTCCAGTCCAGCTCAGAGACAGTTAGTGTCGCGTCGTGATAAATTACTTTATTTAATAATTCGGCCACACTGAGTAATATTCGGTGTTCCGGCGAAACCGGACTTTTGTCTAACTTTTGAATATTTTAGCCACATTTGCGGGATAGGAACGAAAATGGACAGTCGGCGTTTTACATTCAGAGTTATGGCTAAATACTTTATAAGCTATATACTTTATATACCCCAGTGTCTGAAATCGAAAGTCTTCGATAAATGTGTGTTGCCAGTGATGACCTACGGATCTGAGACGTGGCCGCTTAAGATGGTGACCTTAAGGAAGCTCAGAGTCACACAGCGAGCGATGGAAAGAGCTATGCTTGGTGTTTCCCTGCGTGATCGAATCAGAAATGAGGAGATCCGCAGGCGAACTAAATTAACTGACATAGCTCACCGAATCGCAAAGCTGAAGTGGCAATGGGCAGGGCACATAGCTCGTAGAACAGATGGCCGTTGGGGCCGAAAAGTTCTTGAGTGGCGGCCACGAACCGGCAGGCGCAGCGTGGGTCGCCCCCCAGCCAGATGGACAGATGATCTGGTGAAGATCGCGGGGAGCTGTTGGCTTCAGGCGGCCCAAAACCGCGCGTTGTGGCGGCAGTTAGGTGAGGCCTATGTCCAACAGTGGACGTCTTTGGGCTGATGATGATGATGATGATGATGACTTTATAAGCCCAATTTTGCAGGATAATTATATTTTTAGGCTTAATGTTAATATATACTACTTTCTAGGTACCTACCTTCTATTTATTTAATTAAAAATATACCCAATTTCAGACGCAGCCATATTATAGAATTTAATTTAATAGTACCAATAGAAAATGAGAAATTGAAATATTATTTTTTAAAGACGCGTAAGCATTACCAAACTTTTATGTTTGGGACAACAAATTACTGGATACATTATTTATGTACAATAGTACTTTTGTAGAAGGCATCAAAAATCTATTTTGATAAGGCGTTATTATGTTTGTGTAGGTGTTAGAGACACGTGGGTCGAATATATAACAAATTAAATGAGAAAAATGTTCTTAATTTTTTACGCTAATGAGGCAATGAATAAAGTGTTTGGATATAATATAATAACTAAAAAAATATTATACAAAAAGTAAATATTTTCATAGACAAAAAACTTTGAATGACACCACTAACAATGACTTATAACCGTTGATTAATGAAATATAACCGTTTTCCTACTTAAAAATATGCCTAAGAAATAATTACTTAGGTTTGATAAGATCCTACCAGTGCTTATTTCAACAGACCATATCTTATTTTCGCCGTGTTTTCTAACAGAAAATATTGTAGACCGATTTCTATTCGCCTTTATAATACGTACTTGTAAAGATACACTGTTCACACACACATACACAACATTTCCATTAACGACACTCACACAGCGACGTTGGTAGGTTCCTTTATCACGATTTTCTTTATTCAGCCATTTCTTTTATTCCTTTGCAGCCGTCGCACAACAAACAGTGGGACTACGCCGTTCCTCACAGATTTAGATAAAATAACTTTGTGGGCAAATAATATATTGCTTTGAAGTAACACAGGAATAGTGTAAAAGCTTCTTAAGTTCACTGAAATGTGGTATTTTTAGATGATGTGCCTTGGTGCACCTAAACATTAAAATATTTATTTTTAGTTTGAAAATCTTCTAATCTACTGGACCTAAATGAACATTGGTGTGGAAATAGTTTAAGTCCCCAAAAATAATATAGGCTGCTACTTATCGACGTTAAACGCGAGCCGAGCCGCGCGTAGAAGCTAGTGTATTATACTTTTGTGTCTATTTTCATCCGTTTATGTGATGATGGATTTTCGCCGAAGATTCTTGCGATTACCTTGTGGCAATCTGGCTGTACTCGGACAATTTGAGACTGAGTAAATCATCGAGCTACTTTTTACATAAACCGGCTCATAGATCACACTAAGTTTAACTACACAAAAAAATTATCTGAGTTTGATCTTCGTTTTAGATCTTATATAACTATTCATAATTAAAACTTTTTCCCGTAGTCTCAATACCCAAATCGGTACAAAGCCCAAGTAATAAATGTACGGAAATGGCCGAAATAGCAGCAATTCAATTAGAGTCATTGTATCGACACAGCGTTGTACCCCGGGCCTCGGGCTCGCAAATTAATGTGGTAGCGGCCGAGCAGTAATGGGTTAAACAAATGGTTAAACAAATACATTACCTTGGTAAACGAATTCAGTACTTTGTCAATAGGGAGTGGAATGGGTTCGATTGGACACTTGAATTGGTTGAATTGGATAAGTGTGTTATTACACCTAGATCGATCAACATCGATCGATGTATTTGACGTAAACATAACAATGAGAGCGCACCACTGCGCTGTTCGACGACAGACTGACGTCGATCGATTTAGGGGTAATACTAACACGTTTATCTAAGTGGCTATCAACGTATTTTCTACAAAATATCGTGAAGCATAAACATCTAAATCCTCCGAGATATCCTTGTCAAACAAAATCATCGGAGCGAGCCGCGGTTCAACCGAGCAACGCAACCATCTCACGTCTCATCGTCTTCGAATTCAATAACCGATCAACCTTCACCTCTCTCTTTCACACATGCCTTGTTTTTAAGCGATAGTGTGCCTTAACGTAATGGATTTAAAGTAAGGTATTGAATGCAGACCAAACTTTTGAGCGGATTGAAAGATCGCAAACTATGTGTATACGAAACTAAATATATTTTATTACTGTAATAGGCTGATAGTATTTATATTGTACTTTACCTATCAGATATTCTCAATATAATATTGTTTTATTTTATGTCAATGCATTTGATTGATTAATTTGATGGACTCAAAGTTATTGAAGCTCTACTGTCCAAAGTTCAAATTCAATTCCATTAGTTTTAATTAAACCTAACCATTAGGGTTTAATATCAATAGGTTAATGGGCGATGCTACCATTATGCATGAAATTAATAGTAGTTCAATCATTTTGTACATTCAAAATTCAGCTTTATGTAGACGATATAAAGTAGATATTAGAAGGGTGTATAAATCTGAGCGGTTGATCGGTGATTGATACGACGCGCTTTGACGGAGCAGCTTTTCATTTGAATGGCTCCTTCAAAGGATCGTATATCTTGTTATTTTATCACCATATTGGATTGCAGTCATTTATTACGTGCCCGGATTGTGATATATTTTTACGTATTTTATTACAGAGTGTGAATTCAGTTTTTCCTTACACGGAACCCTAAAATAAGGTAAACTAACTAACATATTTACCGTAAATATATTCTCGTGCTTGTTTTTGAACTATATCACCGGGCAGTAACTTGTGACCCGTGATAGCTAGACCGTTATTTTTTTTATAGATGATGTATTACTGCAGCCGCTATGGCAACAAATACTAAATCCGAATAATATAAACATTCAGAGGAGGGGCTCCCATACAACGAAGTGATTATTTTTGCTCGTTTTAACTTGACATTGATAACGGTAACAGATATACCCTTGAAATATTCACAAATTTTTTAATAATATATTTACTGTAAAAATAAATAATTTAATTAAAATTAAATCCTATACAACAAACATGCTTTTTGCCGTTTTTAATGTGCCTATCGTGCGCGAGTTCGACTCGTTTTTTTATATTGGCTTATACTTTAGGGATTTCAAAATAAATGTCAAAATCCCACTAAATTTTGTGTTATCAGCATATTACATAAAACCCAGCTTATTCATTTAAACACGAGATTATGTATATACAACAAAGCTCACATACATCAGAGAACCTCTGGTATCCTTTCTGTCACAAAACTAAATTAATTACTACTTGAAAATGAAAACCCGGTAGCTCAGTAATAATTTGTCGTATGAAAAAAAGAGACGGCGATACTTCCGTATGTTTTATTTATAAGAAATGATGAGCTTTGACATCAAAGGTGCAAATTGAAGGAATTATTCATAAAGTAATAAAGCCGAGAATCGCGGGATTTTAGTGCCGCAGTAATATTAGTCAACATTATTTGGTTTCTGTTTGAATTAAAAGATGGAATTCATTGGCACGCCTGCCTCGATGGGCTAGTGGTTAGCGTATCTCTTACCGCGATGTTGGTTTCGATTCCCGGGTCAGGCAAAGTGTTATTTGTGTGCAATAGCAGCACTGAGTTTGAATTGTGCCCGGTGGATGACGATAGGCTCACCCCCTACCACATGGAACTTAACATTACAGGTGAAGTGTTGGTGTTGTACACCTATGCTACACCCTACTGGTTAATATAGGCGTGATGTTATGTTATTGTTTGTATCTGCAGATTAAGCATTTACCATTAAATAATTATAGATTAACCGTTAGCGTCGTTTTAATTAAGCAAGACTATTATTTCAATACATAGGTATTACAACTCTTCGTACGGTGGGCCAAGCAATACGGTTGTAACATGCCCAAATTGAGAGTATATTACACTTCTTAAATATATAACTCACACAAGCATAACCGATGTAGTCAGATTTCACTATGACGTAGAGGGTTTTTCCTGCATACCTTTGCTGGGTCCACTGTCCTTGTCGTACGTACAGTGGGCCAACGAGTTAGCTATGCAGGGCAAAAACTTCTAAGTTATAGTAAAGACTTAATACACCAGTTATAGATAAGTGAGTTACATATCTAAATAGTGGGTATATTACACTTATTACATATGTAATTTACACATACATATCTATTGCAGTCAGTTTGCACTATGGTATAGAAGTTTTTGCCCTGCATACCTAATTGCTTGGCCCACTGTACGAAGCGTAAGACAGATATTCTCTGGTTAACATTAAAATGTTTACGTTACATCTAGGCAGGCATTTTAAGATACGAAATTAGCATAAAGTTGAAGAGTATTGCATCAAATACAGCTTTCAGCAACAAAGCTTGTCCGCTCCAAGTGTCACGGAACAAGTTAGATTGTTTCAAAACGAAATAACTTCGTAGCAGGAAAAACCGACAACCGTAACGATATTTTAAGCCTTACAAATGATGGAAAAATAACTTTGTTTTTGTTGCCGTATTGTGTTTGTTGTTTTTTAAAAATAGGTCCTAATATAAGTCTTAAGTCCCAGTTTCTTCGGTATGGAAGTATATGAAGCCTACTAAAAACACGATATAAAAAAAAACAACTCACCAAATAAACGTTTTTCTTTCTCTTTGTTGAAATCACCTGAAACAAACAACATAAACGTTGAGAAATTATTGTGTTGTCCTTATTGTACCAGTGTAACATTGTAACTTGTATCAGTTGTGTCTGAACCTGTTACGTAACGCTCCTAAAGTGACGTAAGTTACGTCTCTTAAGTGTAGACTAAAAACTAAACAATTTGTACAGGAAAATAACTGAACAAAATAAAACTGGAAATGTACAGCCAGCAAAGGAAATTGTTTTACACGGTAAATCTTGAAGTTATCGGTGGTCTTAAGTGGAATAGATAAAATACTTATATATATGAAATAATTCACAATAACGCAATTATTGTTAGTTGTAGTAACAAAGAATGGCGGCAATGACATCAAGTCTTATATATAATATTATAGTTGAAAAATTAAGAATCCAGCAGGACTCGAACGTACACCCCTTGGGTATACGCCCCAAGTGCCTTGCCAATTCAGCTATGGATTGTATGCTGCTAGACTCGAAATTTCTCAACTCTTTTGTGTCAGTACAAAAAGGCATAGCAAAGCTAAAATTTGCTTAAAATATTACAAACATCTAGTCTTCTTTGTCAATTTGTGAAAAAAAATATTACGAAATAAAAAAATCGGTTTGATAATTTTAGAAAACTTAAGGTAGGCTGGTAAATCTTTTTATTTTGGTATAAAACAACTTTGGTTGCTGACGATAACTATACCTATAAAAGATTTACAACAAAAATCTTTATAGTAGCAATGTCATAAAGATTAATAACATGAAGTCATAAAGATTGCTACGAATTCGTAGCGCTCAGTGGCTACGAAAAGTTCTACGAAATCGTAGCAGAGCGTAGCTTGTATATTATGTTATGTTGTTATTGTAGAATTATGTTATTTATGCTACACGCAAACAGTCTTGACAGATGGTGTCATGTATATTGACATTGCACGTTTATCACGAGATTTTTCACGTTGTATAGTGTATCAATCACTGTTATCACCCATAATACTATTGTACGGGATAACTATAAATGATAAGATGTGATAGAAATTGTTTTGATAAGTTTATTGATATAATGCTATAGCTAATTTTAACAGAAATCACTTATAATAATATTATTTTAGGATATCAGGAAATTACGAACTAAAGTAAATTGAGCACGGGATACTAAACTGATTGATATTCGTAAAAAGATATTATGCAATATACGGGCGGACCATACAATTATTTATTATATAGTACTTTTTTAACTTCATGTTTCAAGAAACATTTAATATATATATTGTTGTGTATGTATTTATTTAGGTCCGTAAGGTATAAAGAACCGAAATATATGTTAATCTCGGTAAAGCAAATATCGTATAAGTGGAACACGAGGAGCGATTTGCATGTTATTTCAATAGGGTTCCAGTTGTTTATTTCAATATGTTCAACTGTGATCTTATAAAATAAACAAGTAGTTGGTAAACTTCAGTAAACGATGACATTAAATGAAATGCGACTTTTTATGGTCTAAACCAAAGTGATTAATGTAGTATATGTATGCAAAGTTATACGGATTTTTTTTTTAAACTCTACCTTAAAATTTAGTTAGATGTCAAATTTTATTGACTAAGTTGTTTGTTATGTAAAAGGTGTAACTGGAAAAAATATCCACAAATTAAATAAAATAAGTTTAGCGAGTCATCACTCAAACAAAACCACTACAGGTCCACTCAAAAGGGGTTTGTACTCTATACAAAAATCTACCAATTTCTTCCAAAGTTTGATATGTAAGTACCCCTCAGAAAAATAATCAATTCAACGCACAATCCTACCTATTCACAATCAAGATATGAGCGAGCCCACATAATTTCTGGACCCAAAACCATTCAGTTTTCAATAAAAATAAAGGTTTGTTGAAGGAGGCGATCGGCAAACCCTTCCTTCACCCCAAACAGAAATAGGTGTGTGCGGACGCCGGTGACCTTTTGTGTGACCCGAGGATATCCGAGATACAACATGTTATATTAAATGGTATACACGAGTTAAAGGCGCAAAATATAATTAACTATGATAAAACAACTGATGACTTATATCCGTTAATAAGTCCAACAAACGTCGCACCAGTTCTACCGGAGAGTTATTCAATTAAAATAACATAACATCACGCTAATATTACCCAGAAGAGGTGTACAACACCCACATTCCACCTGTTCCGTTTAGGTCTCATGGGATAGAGGGTGAGCCTATCGCCACCCACCGAGGACAGTGCCAACTCCGTGTTGCTATTGTGAATTTCCTGACGGACAGTTCACAAATAACACTTTGCCTGACCCGGGAATCGATATGGAGACCTCGCAGTGAGAGGCGCATACGCTAACTGAGAAGCTAAGAAGGTGGCGTCAATAAAACGCACCAATAGCATCCTGAAGGCATTCGCAAAGTGGCTAGACGGGCCGACAATGGGTAGGTTCACGTTGCATGTTAGAAGTGGAACTTGATAAATTTCCCTGGTTTTGTCAACCAATTATTAGGTACATTGCTGTCATAGTTTTAAAGTATTATTTACTAACACGGTGCTAGCTATAGTTTGTTATTACATAACATAACTTTCATTTTCGACTGTTTTAGTATTAGATTGCTAAACATGTCTAAATGTTATAATATAAATCAATTTAAAATGACTAACATAGTTCTTAATCAATTGTACTAACACTCAATATTCTTTTTTTTAAGAATCTAGCAGGACTCGAACCTGCACCTCCTGGGTATACGCCCCAAGTGCTTTATTTATTTATTTATTTAACTTTTTGCACACAAAATGGTACATAGGTGGACTTAATGCCTAGTGGCATTCTCTAACAGTCAACCTAGGGTGGTGCAGAGAAACAAAGGTAGGTGCGTTTCGATAATACTTATAAAGAGAAAATATTGAAAATCGATTAAATACATATTAATACATATATGGTACATACATAATACTTTAAATACGTCAATAATATACACAAATATATATATATATATATATATATATATAAATATATACACATATATATAAATAACAGATGAAGAGAAGGGGGATGAACAATTAAACATTATGACGATTCTGCCAATTTTTTGGTTAAAAGTTTGCGTACTTTAATTTTGAAGGTATACCGGGTTCTTGCCATCCTGATATCTTCCGGTAGCGCATTCCACAAAAGGACAGATTGTACGAAGAAAGAAGAATTGACGAAGCCAGTAGTATGTAAAGGACATAGAAGTAATTTATTATTGGAAGACCGTAGATCCCTATTGTGGTTAGAGCTCAAGTACTGGAGGTATGGCGTTAGGTAAGAAGGCGGAGTAGGAGAATTAAGAAAGGAATAAAGGGTGGTGAGTGCACGCAGGCTACGGCGTGGGCGAATGGGTAACCATTTGAGCTCGGAGCGATAAGCAGACACATGGTCATACTTACGAAGATTGAAAACGAATCGAATGCAGTTATTGAGAAGTCGGTCATATTTGTTAAGAATGTCTGCATTCAGGTCGAAATAACACACATCACCATAGTCAATTATTGGGAATATCAAAGTTTGCACAAGCATTGCCTTGGTCTTGGATGAGAGGAAGTTTTTCAGACGGTACAAAGAGCGTAGGGAAAATGCAACTCTTTGACTAACGCTGGATGAGTGAGCTTGCCAATTAAGAGTGCTGTCGATATAGAGGCCTAGGTCTTTGACCGCAGGACTTAGTGCTATGTTCAACCCGTTGTACCTTATTGGTGGCAGTGAAGATGTGTGAAGTCTATTCACCATACGCTGGCTACCTGTAATGAGTGCCTGACATTTAGATGGGTTGACAACAATACCGAACCGGTCAGACCAATTTTTTATAGCCACTAAGTCCTGGTTCACCTTATCGATCGCCTCAGATACATTTTCGACGCCTGCCTGTGCATACAACTGCAAATCATCGGCGTAAAGATGATACGCACACCGAAGATTAAGAGTAATAAGATTGATAAAGATAGAAAAAAGTAATGGAGAGAGTATGCCGCCTTGGGGGACGCCAGAGAAGAGTTCACACCAACTTGATGTAGAGCCATCAAGGCGCACCGACTGCTGGCATCCACGAAGATAAGATGAAACCCAATCCAGCGTTCCAGAAGAGATCATAAGTTGAGAGAGGGTTGAAAGAAGGATCTCATGATTGACGGTATTAAAGGCGTTCGAAAAGTCTACCAAAGCTAGCACTGTAACTTTGGTATCCTCCATGCCCGCCTTCATATCGCCAATTACTTTGAGAAGGGTAGAGGTAGTGCTGTGCCCAGGCCTGAATCCAGATTGGTACGGGCTGAGAAGGTTGTGACCATACACAAATGCAGACATCTGTTTGTGGACACAGGCCTCGAGCACTTTGGAGAGGAAAGGAAGAATGGATATTGGTCGGAAATGATTTGGTTGAGTAGGATTGGTGGTTTTAGGAAGGGGCACAACAAAAGCTTTTCGCCAAAGTGAGGGAAATATGCATGACTCTAGGGAAACATTTATAATATGGGAAATGGCAGGGAGGAGGCTGTCCAACACAGTGACGACCATGCGACGACTGATGTTGTCACAGCCTATGGCATTGGATTTGATGGACAGGATGAACCTTTTAACCTCTTCCGGTGCGACTGGAGAGAGCTGAAACGAGTCAATCATAGGTCGTGACAGAGCAGTTAGATAGTTTAGAGTCCGATTTTTAGTTTGAGCGTCGAGGAGTACTGTAGTTGCGAAATGTTGGTTGATGCTGTCCAGACTTATTGTGTTTGGAAACTCTAACTGACGTTGGTTACCAACGCCGAGAGACTCTAGGAATTTCCAAACGTTGGCAGGGGAAGAATTTGAAATATTATTGAGAATATGGCAGCGTATACCCAAGGGGTGCAGGTTCGAGTCCTGCTGGATTCTTAACTTTTCATCTTTAATAATTTATAAAATATATGTCCTCTATGCAAATATCCCATATTATGCAAATATTATAAAGATTAAAAATATTTCAAAGTTGGTTTAAAAACAAATCTAAGGACAACCAGTCTTATTATTTTTAACTTCTACAAATATACTTATATCGCCAAATACCAAACGGTTAGCATTTAAACTCATGGGTAATGCAAAAATACACAGGATACGGTACTGTTTGTTTTTTTACAACGGGTAGTTTTTGAATATACATAAAAAATTTTAAAGTTCTTATTAAAATTAAATTTGTGGTGTTTTATGCGTGTATATCTGGACATTGTCTTCACAACAAGAGCTGCCCTTTTCACATCCGCGATAAAAACGGACACGGAAAAGGTCTGCGTCAACCCTTGCGTCATTTGTCAAATAATTCTAAAGCGAGACGTCTCTTGTGTACAAAGTATTAAACTCAATGTATTCAAAGTTATTATAATGCGAGGCCATCTGCATGAAAAATGTTTTAAGGCATTTGAATTTATAAATATGTTACAGAGTTATATATATTTTAGTCTCTGTCATATTTAGATGACAGCAGAAAGAAGCTTGGCATACATTGTCTATGAGACACAAAAAATAAGTTAATATTTAAATAAACGTTTTATTCGTGGTGATGTATTTCTTTCTGTCTAACTTAAGTACGAGCAATTAAAATAATTATATTTTTAAAGAATATAATCGTAAAGCCGCAACCAGAGTCTAGTTTTATAGCACACAAATTTCACAAATAAAACTAGTGCAAAATAAAAACAAGGTTAATAAAACACAAATTCTATTAAATACTACATAATCTACGACCGCTACGCAGCTACGCCGTAGAGTATAAAATCAGAAATTACCCATTCAAGTCCCTTAAATAGACCCTCCCTCTTAAATAGACGCATCTATCAAACGCAGTCATAAGTTTTAAAATGGTTTGCTTGTAGTCCTCCCTCTATAACAACAGTGTGGATGCAGCCCTGGGGCGAAGCGACCGCAGGGTTGTCCCGCGGGTTACATAAACAGACGAATGCATTGTTGTCAATAGTGGATCGGTGACACGTGTTTGATAGCGTTGGTTAATTATGATTTGGATTTGATTGGCAATCACAACAATTGTGATTGTTTTTTATTTTTATTGTTGATAATGAAATTTATATTAATATAAAAAACCATCGATTTATCATATTAAACATCAATTTGCATCTATGAATAAAACGCGATCACACGTTTAAAAATGGTCTCCCAGCTTTCTAGCTGTTGCTTATAGCCATCTGACTCTTTAAACTAACAGTGTGGATGCAGCCCTGGGGAGATGCAACCGCAGGGTTGTCCCTCTTACAAAAACAAATGAATGCATTATGTTGTGATTGGCTGTCAATGGCGGCTGAATGACATGTGTTGGGAATGTTGTGGTTATTACAATTATTCAATTTTGACAGACACAGACAACAATATTAAAGATATGTAACACCACAGTGTTTCATATCCTTCATGCTGTTGCTTATTTTTGTTTACGACACACAATTTTTTACACAATTCCTTACTAGGCAAAACTCCCCTGTGTCACGGGGGTGTTTACAAACATACATTTCACACACACAAAGCAGAGCCACACACCAAATATGAGTGATATGACCTTCTTTGACAATAGATTTAATATATATAATATACATCCTACAAGTACTTTATTTTGGAATTAATACGAACATTATGCTATAAAGTTGTTGTATAAAGTTCTAAAAATAAACTGTTCTTTTTATATCGTTTAAAAGTTTGTACCCAACATTTTATTTATTCAACTCAAGTTCAGCAAACCACAACAAAACCCTCAACACTCCGATACGATACAAAATATACCTAAACCTATACATCCAGCTGTAAAATATAAAAGCAGCAATCTTATTATAGCTTACGTTCTGCATTTTAAAGAGATCCCAAAGTTCACCGACCCCTGGGCAAGTTCGGAGCAGCCCTAATGGTAGGGTTGCATTCTCTCACCGAATCGTAAAGTTTTCGCAGAAAAACATTCAACTTTCCACAAATAACAACAACTTTAATAGGTGTTCGTATTTCGTTGCTATTAATGTTTTCGTAATTATTGTTTTTGTTTGATACTCAGAACTCTTATTTATTTTTATACCAATTTGCTTTTGCTTATTTTCTTACAGTCTCGCGCAGAATACATTAAATAACTTTTAATGATATCACCTTTAAATTACGATTTCAACACGCAATTCTATTTAATGGCGCAGTATGGTCAATTTCGTGGTCTTTTGGAAAAGCAACACATAAAAGGTAGGTAGGTAGGTTTATTTATACTGAGGACAGATTCGGTGATTATGTATGCTATATTTTGTCCTCCTTGTCTATAATAAAAGCCTAACCTGTAAGGTAATACACAAAAAGGCAGTGCTATTTCGCAAGATCATCTTGAAGTTTTACCGTTAAGTTTTAACTTTAAATACAATCCACTATAACAGCTACAACCTATCAACCATAGAATTGTCAAGCACAGAGTGACGGGAGCTTTGACGTCACATCCCAAAGATAGCATTAACCACGGTTATTACTATGTCGTAAATTCGTCTACCATATTTAATTCGATGTTGTCAAGGCGTCGAATTTCGAACCAACTTATGGTTCGTTGACGTTTAGTTCATTGTATGTGACAATATTAATTTTATATTATCGTATATTCAGTATCATCGACCAAAACCAAATTATAATACAGCCTATAATTGTGTTGAAAGCTCTTTCGTATTCTAGATCAAAATGGATGAAGTAACACTTTTGATGACGACGAATCAAATACAGGTAAATAATAGTTCTTCGGATTATACTGGAACAATACTTTTTTACCAAATGTTTCGAAAGATAATTCGCAAAGAAACCAAAATTCCATATAGTCTAGATATTTTTGAACTTGAAATTAATAACTTCATCACCAGGAAATGACAAAGACAACATTTCAACATCAGAACAGTTATTCATAAGCGAAACATTTTAAGATACGACTTTTTCATTACTAAATTATTTTAATGTTAATGGAAAGTCTAACAAAAAAAGTACAAAAATAACTTCCAACAAAAACAATTCCTTTCATCAATAAGAGTAAATATTGTTAATTACAGCAGTCACACACAATACTAAATATTTACTTAATTCTGGTTCGGCAATCAATAAACAATTTAGAATAGTTAGTAGTTACATTAAAGCTAGATAACGGAGCGGAGAATTCCAGTTATTTGTTCGTTAATAAAACCATTCTCAAGGTTATGGGGCAGGCCTTTGCGCGCCACACGAACATACAACTAGCTTCAATATAATAGGTTTCATCAATTGTATATTGTTCAAGTTTGTTTAGTTCAGGCATTAGTCCCTGAATTAATCCTTGCTAGAAAAGGAAATTATCTCTGTATGTATTAGGGTTGTCCAAGCTTGTATGAAGAAAATACACATTACAAGATACAAGTTCTCTCCCTCTCCTGTTTTGTTACATATATCACGTATGTGAAATTTTAACATCTTCAACTTTTTAAGAGCTGAACATCCTTGAAATCTCTGAATTTAATAAAATTTGCAAAATAAAAAAATCAGTTTATATATTTTTTTCTATATTTTTTTGGTCCACCTAGGTACTAGGTGTATGTCTATTACAGTTGAAGGCCTGACGAAGGGCTAAAAACTAAGAATTATCCTAAAAATTGTCATTAAATATTTTGCGATACAATAAAATGTACTACTAGCGGGGTTCTTTGTATCGAATTGATTTTTTAGTCGCCGGCTGTCCGTGGCGGAGACTAATGCATGCCGTATTATTTATTAAAGGTACACCACACCGCCCGCGCCAGCGGTAGCCGTGAGCAGTAGCCGTGAGCGGTAATGTAGGGGTCACGGAGAGTTGATGAACTTTCATAGAACGGGAATTGATTCAGTTAAAGAATATGATAGCGTGACATTAGTATTTATATAACGGCTTAAATATACCAAATATATATCAACTAAAGCCTTTTTCCATGACGCTAGGCAGAACGTTAGGTGGAACATTTACTTTTTTATAATCTATAAATATATTTATTTCATCAACATTCATTCATTCATAATTGCTCGCCTGTTTCGGCAATTTCACTGTATCAGATTAATGCGATGTATTGGTTTATTTAACATATACAACGTGATGAATCAACAGAGATAATACTTTTGATCAACAAAAGCGGTTATACTTCAAAATAATTCCACTTTCCAATTAAAAACCGGCGTCTATTTTTGTCTTAAAAAATGAACAATGCAAAAAGCCGTGGGAATACCGTAGAGAATTAACGTTAAAAATTAAACGGGTGGCAAGCGGCGGCGGCGCGGTGGTTCATTCGGCCACTAAGGGCAGGTACGCACGAAAGATAGTTTGCTGGAGAATTATGCGGCAGGCAGCCAGCGACCTAAGGTTAAACAAACCCATTTGCGATAAATATCATTCGATGACAATCTTCTAAATGAAAAACTAAATCCTTTTGAAATGCAAATTGTGATTTGAATATTTGAAGCAATATTCTTAATTAAGAAAAAGGATATTGTAGGCTAGGAATAGCGAACCTTTATTAATGAAAGTGCCATTATTTTATAAATCAAAGAATAATGAGTCGATGACATACCCCATTCAAAAAATTCGTGAATTTCATGCCCCAATTTTTCAAGTTTACCCATAAAACAAAAGAAACATACTTCAATACTTGTAATATTTAAAGCAAATTTTAGCTTTGCTATGCATTTATTTTTATGTAATATTAAAGTTGAAAAATTAATCCTGTTCCTCCTGGATTCCTGCTGGATTCTCAATTTTTCAACTTTAATATTACATAAACATACTTCAGTTTGCTATCATACCGAACGTATGATGGCAAACTGAAGTATTAAAGTACACACATCAACACTGTCTAGGGATATTTTGTATTTCTTAAATTTTTTGATAAACTATAAATATTTTGTTCAGAGAAGTATATATGGAATTAAACCTCAGTTAATGCCCAACTTAATTAAATAAATAAAAAACATTTTAGATCTTCAAATATTTTAAAAAAAATAAAATAACAAAGAGACTAAAAATTCTGCTAAGTCTACGAATGAAATTAATGAATAAAATGGATAATTTTATTAAAAAAAAAAACAACTTAAAGTGAGACATTTTAACTCTTAATAATCAGTGTTGCCACCCCTCACATTAATAAGAGTTTGGCATCGGTTATTCATACTGTAAATTAAGGTGTCGATGTCTTGCTGTGGTATGCGTTCCCAGGTTTGTTGCGGAGACTCTAGGCACCAGCCAGAACGTGATATCAAGGCTCTGGTCACGTTATCGTGATACTGGGGAAGTGGCGGAACGGCATGCTGGCAGAATTCGTATGACCACCCCTAGAGAGGACCGTTTTCTCCAAAATACCGCCAGGAGAGAACCTACTCTGACAGCCATGGAAATGGTACAGAGGCTCCAACAGGAGCATCAGCTGTTGGTTAGCGACCAAACTGTCAGAAGAAGGCTACATGAGGCTAATCTTCATTCTCGCAGGCCAATTCGTGTTCCTGCTTTGCGACGAGGCAATCGCGGAAGGCGACTATTGTGGGCCCAAGAACACGTGTTATGGGATAATGAACAATGGTCGACAGTGCTCTTTACGGATGAGTCTCGGTTTGGATTTCATCCAGATTCGCGAAGAACACGAGTTTGGAGAGTTCCAGGCAGGGAAAGCCGGCTCCAGCATCCACAAGAGGTTCATTCGTACCAAGCAGGAACAATCATGGTATGGGCAGGAATTCGTATAGGCGCGCGAACCGACCTCGTTTTTGTAAGAGGCAACATGAATGCTCAGAAATACTGTGATGAGGTGGTGGAACCTGTTATTATTCCGCATAGGGTGCAAATCGGCCAGCAATTCGTACTCATGCATGATAATGCTCGTCCACACACTGCGAGGCTGGTATCAGCCGCACTTCAAGACAACGACGTCACGGTAATGAGATGGCCTGCGCAGTCGCCCGATATGAATCCCATCGAACATGCGTGGGACATGTTGCAGCGAAGGGCTATGCACGCCCTCCCTCCAAATCTGGCCACAGTAGAGCAACTTTTCTTGCACCTGCAACGAACCTGGGAACGCATACCACAGCAAGACATCGACACCTTAATTTACAGTATGAATAACCGATGCCAAACTCTTATTAATGTGAGGGGTGGCAACACTGATTATTAAGAGTTAAAATGTCTCACTTTAAGTTGTTTTTTTTTAATAAAATTATCCAGTTTATTCATTAATTTCATTCGTAGACTTAGCAGAATTATTAGTCTCTTTGTTATTTTATTTTTAAAAAAATATTTGAAGATCTAAAATGTTTTTTATTTATTTAATTAAGTTGGGCATTAACTGAGGTTTAATTCCATATATACTTCTCTGAACAAAATATTTATAGTTTATCAAAAAATTTAAGAAATACAAAATATCCCTAGACAGTGTTGATGTGTGTAGTAAAGGTACTAATGTTATTCTTCCACGTCAGTGTCGTTTTCAAAAAGTGTAATAATCATTTAAAAAGTAACGACCGACCTTGCCGCATAGAGCAATCTAGAGGCCAAACTTTTGGCAAAAGGATACAATTTACCGGCTCATAAAGGTTGCCATGGCAACGCTCTGGCTCAACAAACTTGGCAACAAAATGAATCGTAAATGCCAAGGCGAGCGCTTTACACGCGAGAGAAGATACGTTTTGTTTTGGAAGATGTAACAACATGCCATTGACGTCACATGTGTTCAAATCCGGTAATCAATAGCGGAGGTTTCATTCGCGACATGTACCTGGTATGTTTTTAAATTACTCTTTGAATTTATAGTTTGACAGTTATAATAAGTAACGTATAAATTAAACCTTAACATCTTTTGAGTTTTAAAATAGCATTCATTTAAAAAACGGTAAATCGTCTCACTGAAACTCCAATCGAAAGAAACAAAATAACTATGTTCAATGTTTCATATTCATAATAATATGCATGCAAAGTGTTAGTGCTTTATAAGAAAAAAACATTAATGTTAATAAGCATGATATTGCTTACCACGCCTAATTAGAGGTAAATCTAAAATTTTTAAAGAAATAGCTAACAAACTATGTTGCAATGGAAAGTCTAAATAATATTTGCAAGGATACCCATTTATAGTTTAGAAGGCCAAGCCGTAAAGCTGTGCCTTCACGGAGGGAGCTGTAGCGTCATTGGTAGGGATGTCACGTGACTCGAATGCTGCAATCAATAATTCAGGCTTCGGTCGCGACCGCGGCTCTACTCGGTACTCAAAGCCTCGCACGCTTTGCAGTAGTAAGTTAGCAGTCTTTGGTAGAATAGACTTGACCAGAACTATGCGTAGTGTCAAATATTATTCTAGCTAGCTCTTGATGGTGGTAGACCTCTTGTGAACGAGTTTGTGGGACGGATGCACCTCCATATTACCTTTAACCTGCCGCCAAATAGTAGTGTTTGCACTGCTGTGTTCCAGTTTGGTGGTGGGATCGGGCCCTGAAATTACTGGCACATGAAGCATATCACCATAGTCCTCTAATGGAGCGACACAATCAATTACCAAAAGGTTTACTATACGTCCATTCGCTAAATAAGTCGATAAAAAAATACTGTTTATTTGCTAACATGCTTTACTTGTTGATGTTAATGACGTTTAATTGTATCTCTGTATTCAATAGACTAATCACTGCTAGGCACGGGCGTCTTCCCATGAGGAGAAGGCTAAGACCGGCGACGACGTTTGCAGGCGGAGAAAAGGGAGTAGACCAATCTGCTATTTATATCTTTGCAGTAATGTATTAATTGATGTGGTTTTAAAATGTTGTTTTGACATAAAAGAAAATAAATAGGCTTGCCATGATACGTGTAACATACGAGTACCATCTAATTTATCGATGCCATGGTAACGAACGGTTGCCGTTAATATAATAAGGTAAGGCGACACAGTGTATACTTGAGGACAACAACTTCGGCACTAACTTAGTATCGATAAACGTTTAGATGTGAAACCACGTGTAAAGATTATCAGCGATAGAATAACGACGTCATAATCAAATATCTATAACCAATAATACAATATCTCGCTCGGTTCACATTTCCCGTGATATAGATTTTATAGCTTACTTACCTACTTTATAATATATACATATTTTGTTTAAGTTCTAATACAACTTGTCACAATTTGTACTGTAGCAATTAATTAACTAAACGTTAGGTATGTGTGTTTTGTGCCCTAGAACAACGCGTAGGACAATGAGCAAGCAAAAACGCCAAAGCTCTTTTTTGTGCTGTCTAAAACATTTCTTGCGTCAGGATAAAAAGGGAACCTGCTTGTGTCATGCACTAATCTGTTTTCCTGTTTTTTTAATAACAGACATAACAAAGGACGTTATAGTCGGCTGATGGTTAGCGAAAATTATAGCCAATTATCATGTAGTTATGTACAAAAGTCATAACTGCGTTGTTCAACATACATACCGCAATGTATGTGTATGTGTATGTAAACACATACAATAATACTTCTAGCAAGTAGATTTCGCTTTAAATCACTATTACGAGGTTCCATGAGACCCCTTCACAATTTGGGGCAATGAGTTTAAATCGCCGAATTTCACATTCTTTTACTAAAAGCATAAAAAAATCACATAGCACCTAGTCATAGTGAGCCAGCAATATGTAACGATCATACACAATTAGGTTTTCAATTGAGAAAAGCGAGAAGTGTATTTTTGAAGCAACCTGAGTAACATAAATATCAAAGTTCATAGACTTAGCTATAAAAGTTGCATCGAATTTAATCGGCCGGCGAGTTCAACCGTCTAACAGACAAGTCTGGACTTGTTATTGATATTAATATCATAGCGAGCAAGACAGGGCGTCTAGCCGCGGCGCCTCGGATGCCTCCAGTCATTAGAGCCCACCTGAACGTAATATGTGGCGAACGTGTCCCGAGGGACAAATGTACAGATTGGCAGTCAGGGGGAGCTGCTTCGGGCGGTGAAAGATCCTGATACGACTCGAGGCGTGTAAGTAAATTGCCTTAGTTTATTTAAATGCCACATTTGCTTACATGTCAGGATAGGGCAGTGAACATTCTTCTATAGATTTAAGAAGGTTGTTTTTAAGGATTACTGAATCGTAGTACATGTAGAATATAGCAATATTATTTGGCGTCAGCTTGTTATGAATGATCAAATATCCTGTGGACAGATAACTAGCTGGCTAAGCTACTTTTCTGTTCACAGGACCATTGATCTAAATCAGTTAACGTTCATGTTTCTTTATCATTTCTATCAATTTTATCTTTGTAGTAAAAGCTGAAACATCTCGCCCAACATTTTGTCACCATCATACCCATTTCACTGTCATCTAAAACCAACGAAATAAAACCTTTTCTTACCTCCAATAATGTCACTTACTCAAGAGTAATAGTCTCTTTTTTGGTGCGTAACCCAATTCTATAGCATTATCTTTACATTGACATGTCATCAATTTGAAAGGTTTTGTAGCAGACGTAGTGAGCTTTATGGTGTCCTTTGTCATGGCGCATTATCGGGGAGCTGGGCAATTGGCGCGGGCTCCAAGATGATCGACACACCACTGTCTAGACTACTAGACTCTTGGCGCCTAGTAAATAAAATTTACGCAGAAATATTTCGATTTAGACAAAATAAGCCATTTTCGGACACATTTCGGTAATTTACTGATCATCGTTCAAAAAATTATAACATTGTATTTTCACAAGGGCAACTAAGAAATAAGCCAATAATTTTCCATATCGAATGACGTAAGAGGACAGGCCATTCGTAGAGAAACATACATTTATTTTGCTCTTTAATTATATTTCACTAACATTAGGAATATAGGTTGTAAGCAAAATATAGCTATTTTGCCAATCCAATTTAATCTTGGTCCCTCGAGATAATTCGAAAATTGGTTAGATAGAATATATCTTAAAATAAATATTTTTTGAACAACAGAGATTTACCGTATATTACGATTTATCATTTTTATGAATCTACATAACTTTAGTTGAAAAGTATGCTTAGTGGAAAACCAAACATTGCCCAGTGAATTAATTAAGAAACGGTTCACAGCTCATGGTTCACTTATTTGTTTATTTTCGTAACAAAGTGGACTGTAGTGAATAAAACATAAGCTCCCCGTCATAGCTTAGTTAAGCTTTAGTCGCCTGTGTGCAGGGAGTTGAAACCGCAAGGCTAACACTGCGTGTGAATATTTCATGTGTTGCCAGTTATAACGCGAGAATTTACCCTTCGATGTGATGTTTATTAATTTCAGAGGGCAAACCCACCCACGTAAATTTTCATAACCTTAAAGTCAACGTTTATTTCAGCATTTTTTCACGATACAGTTTACCTTTATTAATTTCAAAAAGTATTTACACAAAATGTGTTGCGTTTGCGAAACTGCCATATTTTTTAATGGGTAGTATTTAAACGCAAATCATAAAATATCCTTTTTCTATGCAATTAAATACCGAATTCCCATCAAAATTACTGATTGCACAACAAAATATTCAACTCAAAATATCACTAAACACACTACAATTTATTTTCACAGCGCACAGCAATTTTTCCTAAAGTAAAAGCTTTTTTATCAATGCACAACTAATAATCTTAATGCACATTATACATGTTAACACTTTTTCTTTTAAATATAGCTTCTATTTTTATAATATTTACAGCAGTTTTTCTAGATCAAACAACATTTTATTAGTCACAGTCATCTTATTATTTATTAATTATCACATAATGAGATCAGCAAAAAAAATATAAAATTAGATACAAAATTGTAATTTATTGAATTATTAAAGCGGGTCTTGCTTTCGCGGGGCGTCCACGCTTCCTTTTTTGCCCAATAGGCACATTTTTAGCTTCTGCAGGTGGCGCCACGTACTGTCGTCTGTTACGATCTATGATAATAAGAAATTGGTAGGTAGTATAATATTATTTTATTTAGTGGGTAGATTCAAAAAGGGGTCGGAGTATCACAAAGATTAGCTAGCTATGTTATGGTCGCAGTTCTAACCTAACCTAACCTACTACTTTACCCATAATTGACCTATGCCATAACTATAGCTTTTATTTTTATATTATTTACTCCAGTGACGAAAAAACGCGCGAAGTTTTTCAGTTAAGTTGTTCTGCTTTTAGAAATAATGCAATGTAAAAGGATTTTTTTGTTATAATAATCATTAAATTTACCGAGCATGGCTTCTTGAAAATTAAGACAAATATGATGAACAGATTTTGTTGTACTTACTGGTTAATATGCGACTGGGATAGTTATTTTGCTATGAAATATGGTAAATTTGATGTGCAGTCAGTATTTATGCTATGCATGTAGTATTTTTGTACAAAAATAAATTTAACTGTATTGCATTATGAGGAAAAAAGGAATGTCATATTGATGTGTAATTTCGAATTATCTGCAGTTTGAGTTTTGTTAAACATTTAGTTTATCTGTAGTGAAGTAAGTTATTTGATGCAAAAAAGAATATAAATGATGAGTATGTATTGATAGGCGATTATTTATTTGATATGCAATATAATATATCCCTTTTTTAATTTATTATAGTGTCCTGAATTTAATCTGTCTAGGAAAGATCAGACAGGTGCAATGTCATTAATCTTCGTGGAAATTTCTGTAAAAATATTTTATCTAAATTTCAAAAAAACTTCTCAATTTAGATAAAATATTTTACCAATAACTGTATATTCCGTGAAGTAAATTCAAGTAAATTATAATAACAAGCATTTAAGTTTCACAGAAACCTTATGTTTTATTTCAAAGACTTAACAATAAATGACACGGGCATACCTATAATTTCTTTAGTATATTCACATTGCAAATAAAACTTTATTATACAAGACCTAAATAAAACAATATTGAACTTGAGCTAATAAACCAGATAGTCTCTGAAACGAGTGTCTATACCGCTGTGCACGGGGCTTTATGTCATAAAAGCAGAACTCGTGAATACTTTATCTGGCGTCCCGATAAAATACGTCCTATCTTTGGAGTAAACGGATTCCATATTGTGTTACTTCGGATTTAGGTAACGTCGTATTCTTTATAGAATTATCCGTTGCGTGAGTTAGAATGTTTGAATTATGGACTGAAATATGCTCCAAAGGTTCATGAATACGAAGTTTTAGATTGATATAATAATAAAACATGGTCACATATCTTGTTGACCTAGCTTTAGCATAGCAATAAGCCAGCTAGTCTAGACACAATAAAACAACAATGATATTATTATATCGAAGACAACTCATAGGAAATCTGTACTCTGAAGCATCTGGTAGAAAACTACAAATCCTTTTAACTTTATGCAATAGATGTATAGCTATATTATTATATTATTTCTATGTATAATAAGTATGTATTTACAAAAAATAAGTATATATGTATTAGTATCACTTAAAGATAAAGATAAATAAAGATAAATTTGGATTTTTTACATTAGATAGAACGCCAGAAGCAATTACACTATCCAATGGTCCCAATGACAAGGCCAAATACACACATTCACTCACACAACACAAGCACACCCAGTCTCAGAACAAATCATTGCGAATCACACAAAGATTTGTCCCATGTGGGGATCGAACCCACAACACCAGTGCAGTGGAGAGTGGCGAGGTGACCGCTTAAACCATTACACCACACGTATCACTTATTTTAGTACCCATAGTACAAGCTCTGCTTAGTTTGGTACTAGGTGGCGTTGTGTGTATGTTGTGTGATATTTATTTATTGAGCTATATTGGTACTTGTTTAATAACCAGTGTGTATGTAAAGTGAGCTGCCGTACATTGGATATTAGAACATTAATTTCAGCACTCAAGTTCTCAGCACTCAGCGTCAATATTTACAAGATATGTATGATATTTAAAAAGAGATCGAATAAGGGCGTGAAACAAAAGTCTATGAATCCCCTCAGTACTACTTGTAAGTACGCTCATTTAAAAGCTATTGTCTGAAGCATTGCTCGACAGCCGGCAGTCCCGCACCGACAGTACGTTTACGAAGATAGCAACGTTGTTACTCGTTTATACGACGCGATACGTCACAGATAGCGCTTTGTGAACGCTCAATGTACGCTCGTACTTCGACGGCGCGGCGTTTTGCAACTGTCTCACCAATGTTGTTGTAAGTGTAAAATTAAATGGATGATGGGGTATTTGTATTACAGAATGGGTTGTATCCAGTTTAACTGCGCTCATACTCTCTAATGTCATATTAGGTAAGCAAGCAAGGCATAACTCATTTAAAAAACCGTCCAAGTTCCATTCGGACTGACACGAAGGGTTCCGTACTATTATCTATAAAAACGCAAATAAATCATGTCTTATTCTTCTTCTTATTCTTTATTTATTTTATTCCAATTTTATTATTTTATTTTATTTTTTATACTGTGAATATTTCAAGCGTCTACCTGTTGCCATTATTAATATCGTTAGTACAAAACTAGAAAAATATTGAATGTATGGAAGCCTCTTAAATATTTATTTTATTCGGTTATTAGCTTTTTATAAAAAAATAATATTTCTACTTTCCGTTGAACCTTTCAGTAGGTAAATCAGTTCCAAACCCCAAGAGCGTCGTTTTACTGAGTAGGGTTAGTTTTATATTAGAAAGTACAATTTCTTGACTTTGCGTTCCTTCTAATATCCTATAGTCCTTTCTTTTGGCGTAGCATTTTCTACGATAATATTGAAATACTAGTATAACCGTATCAATGTTTACTAACCATCTAATAGCGATTATTGCTCGCACTCACTTATGTTCGTTGTTACGTTTTTAAGGTTTTATCACGATCCTGATGACAGTTGCATTACATGTACATTTACGTACGTGTATATGTACATGTAATATATAGGTACATATTATATAAAGAAGGTCTTGCCAAGACTTACCAGCATATAAGTTGTATATCTCGTCAAACATAGGTATAGTTTATCTTGATTTACTTTAATTTGATTCAAAACAGTTTGATTAAAATTGATCTAAGATCTTTTTTTTTATTTTGATTGTGTTTAAGCGTGTGATGTTTGATTCACGTCCCTTGGGGTATAAGAAAATAAATTATTTGACTTTGACTATCGAACGGCGAGCATAGGGTATATGGAAAGACACATTTTAAAATCGACTACGAGCCAACTAACTACCGACAATAGTTACTATCCAATCACTAGACAGAATTGCTTCGACGCCCGACTAGTCCATAATGTACCGCCGTTCTTGTCGACTTCGTCATTACTCCGACCACCCCGGGACCAATAAGTGCACTTTGAGCCAATCCACGGCTTTGAATCTCAAGCGCCTTGCCTCAGTGGATTATTTTATTATTGATAGCGAAGTGCTAAGCTTTCCCTTAAGATTTAGAAATACGTGGAAAAAGCTTGAAGATATTACTTTGCTATCGAATAATGTCGTTTAAAAAACTTATAGCAAAGTTGTGTTTTTTTATCTTTCATACGAGCTTCCAATCTTTCAATTTTATGGTACGAACGTGCTAAAGGAAGGGCTGGATTATTTATATAAAACAAGGTTTTAACCAAAACAAGAGCAAAGCTAACGTAAAACACTATACTATTTCAAAATTGTTAATAATAAATTATTAATTCAAGTGAATTATTCGTGTAAACACGCATTAACCGGTGGGTCCGTCGCAACGTGATGGCGTCGGATCAAGTTCATCTATACGCCCGGAATTAATTGCTGCGGATACTCATTTTATTGGCGGTTTTGTGAAATTATTATTTAATGAGTTTTAAATACCGTCTGTTATTTCATCCAATAGATTGCAAAGTGGTCATGAAATTATAATAATTATACGAGGAAAGACTAGTTATTACTGTATTATTCAATTGGATGGGCACAGATTATAATTTATACACAGCTAACGTGAATTTTAAACAATAATGTGCAACTATACTGCAATATGCAGAATATATAAAAACTAAAAAAAGACAATAAATACCATAAAGTAAGTAAGTATTAAAAGTGTGCTAAAAGCAAAGGCTAAAAGTGATGGAGTGCGAGTGACAGCTGTTTTTGTTCGACATAAGAATACCTAATGGATTGCTTCCTTATCTCGTGACAAGGGACACTGCTGGGCTATCTATCATCACATTCATCACGCAGAAGGACCGGTGACAAAATACGACATTCCGTTTAGAAACTCTAGTTAGACTACCATGTTTAAAGCACTCAAAGAGAGATAATACGATATGATATAAAACCTCAAAGTTTTCTACTTTAACTGCTGTTTTTTTAATGGCATAAAAATCACTTAACTGCACTTAATAGCTTATGTCTCTATTTCTGTAAAGGCTTTCCTCATATTCGTAACTAAGATTTAACTTAATAAATAATAAGCACGAAAACTAAACGCATCAAAAAGTCTTAAGCCATTAGAATCTGATTACTGAACTTTAGTCCACTGGAGTGTCCTAAATGTAAAGTTGAGTAGAATATAAAATGTCGTACAGTCGTGGCGCAGCGGGTGGTGTGAGATGGCAGTATAAGATATGCAACAGTGGCAGAGATACTGTGAGCGAATCGATTACACATTACATTCTGTGCCGAAGTCGGCGGGGCCGTCGTCCGTGGAACGTTCCCGTTGTTACACAATGATCAAGGCAAATCAGATGAGAATTTTTAGTTACTTGACCAAAGTTTATTAATTCAGTTCATAGAAACAATCATTAAAAAAAACACACGAAGTGTGCTAGTGTGTCTACTAAATTGTGAGGCATATAGAAACGCCTCACAATTTAGGAGGTAGTCTATAGACTATCAGACATTTTCTCACTGTAATTTGGTAAACTGATTCCCAAAACCTTTCTAAGTATGTAAATTAAAAAATAGGCTAGGCTTAGATTAACAATATATCGCAGGAATTTTGAGTGCTAAATAAAATAGACAATCGTGTCGTGTTCAACAACGCACTCGCACTCTTCAGCGTCATTAACCGTGCGTAGAGTTCAGCGAGCACGAGCACGACGGTAGACACACATGTGTCATTATTTCAGGCTTTTATAAACACGATACTTTTATGTTCGCAATTGGGTAATGTTTCAATCGGAGGCCCTCGGGTGATACTTCAATAAACAAGTTCAATAAAATTGGTAATATGAAATTTATGAGGCGATTTATTTCAACTTTTAACTAATATTAATATAATGACATACAACAGTTTGTCTAGGCCAGAAATTCCAAAAGTGTGCTTCGAGATGTAGCGACCACTCCCCCACCACTCCACTTAGTTCCCGGAGACCTTGTTCCTACGCCAAAGAAGTTTGGGAACCGCTGCTGGTGTAAGTCAGTGGCTATCTCACTCGAACTCGTTTTATACTCAACTAACAAAATATAAAAATGATTTTTTTATTCGAAAATAATTTCAAAGATGGTAGCGTTGAATGTGAATAGTTGAAGTACATAATAAACGTGAATAGCATCGTGTCGTATTGAACAACGTACTCACACACAAGTGCGTCATTACTGTCGAGTAGGGCATACACAGACACACGCTCACACAATTGTAATTATTCGGAGGCATCTTGTACAAACAAAGGTCTTTTAACCACCGGCACAGGGTGCTGTTTCCATCGCAAGAGATAAGAGGAGTGATAGTTGAATGGCTTTGGTATGTCATCTAAGATTCTTATCGGTTTGTAGGCCAGTGCAAATTGAACGTAAAGTAAAGTAAAATCGCCTCGTAGTTAGGTAGTTTTACCCTATTTATCTTGATTGTTAACACTGTACATAGTCTTTTTTTTGTTTCCATTTCACCGATCAGGTGTATATGAAGTCGGTTAAAAACGCGCACATGTGTCTCCGCTCGCACGCGAGTCCCTTATGGAACTGGTTGCCTAAGGTACCAGCTTAAGTAAATCACAACGTCAAATTCACTAACAACAAAGTTACACCTGGAAAGGTAAGTTTTCGTTGCCTACTCGAGGAGTGAGACAGGCCTGCCTAGTTATACGCGACATTAATGAGTTCATGACTGAATATGCATATTTATAGTTATATAGCAAATAATATATATGTGTATATATTCTGTATGCTATATCGATTACCTTTCACTTGCCATTTATTTTTCATGTTGGACCAGTACGATCGATCATACAGCTCCCTAGCTAATCATTCCACACGTAAACCTACTGATGACAAAAAAATGGGGAGTAATTTCTACCTTAACAATACAATTAAGTTACAATGTTATACCAACTTAATAAAATAATTTTATCTTTCAAAACATCTAACGAATTCAAATCAGTAGTAAAGTTGAAAGGCCGGCATGATAAAAGTTGATGCCCTAACTTTTGACTAGATAGATCGCTTTTCATCCAATATTCAGACAGACCTTTGAATAAATTCTACACAAAGCATTTTTTTTTAATAACCACTACCTAAATTGACGCTTTGTCAAACCAACGGCAAAAAAAGTCAACTCGATTGAACTGTTTCGTTTTTATTTGATCAGAGTTGTTCCTTGGAACGGAACAATATTTTCAATACTCTACGACTGAGCTTAAAAAACAAACATTGTTTATGGAAGCCGTCGGTATTTATACTATGCGGGTGAAAAAATGACGAGATTTTCAGATTGTATTTTTTACTGTCGAAAGTCAAAAGGAGATTCTGCGAATACCTTATGCTACTTATATTAATAATATAAATTCTATTCATGATTCGTCTTACTGTGTCGATATTTTTGTAAAGATAAGGTTATAAAAAAATATATATTATGTTTACGTTTTTGATTCTAAGAACGATAATTGACAACTCATATTTTTTAATCCACGCATAACTCTCGTACTGGGTTGTTAAGCATGGTGTGTGAGTGGAAGCCGCTCCACGTAAAATAAAAGTAAAATGCTGTTTTTCAGCTGAATCCGTTAGGACCAATACTGACCCCAATGTAATTCGGTAAGTGTCGGAGTATAAAATATAATGTTCAGGTATTCGATTACGATATAAAACTAAAACACCCGCAGCTAAATTGTCAAAAACAACTCGAAACAAAATCTTTGCTAACGTAATAGCACGGTATTTTTTTCATCTTACAGGTCGATAAGGCTGTAATCTCATAGATCCGATTAGGGAGATCGTTTAATTTGTGCGCCCGTCTCGTCGATCCACCTCGCTAAGCTTTTTTATTAAATTCCTAAAATTTATTTAATGTTACCATATAATAGAAGAATAAAATTGAATATTAAATAGATAACCTACATGAATAAGAGCTTTTTTTTACTAAGCCTACTATTATTAAATGACTTTCTTTCTTTTATTTACAAGATTTTATTATACAATTTATGTAACAAGTCAAGGACTCTTAACTTGAACAGCAAAAGCAACATCAATTCCATGGCATTGACATCAAGAAAACAAGAATAAATTGCACGACGACATTAAATAACGTTAGTAACAAGGGATTGTTCTACGATCGTTTATTTCCTTCGATGGACTGCTTCGTATTCGTATCAATAGTGTAATAAATGAACTTGGAGTCCACTTGACCTTTATACTCTGTTTGTTAATGGTTGATCGACGGCGCACCATTCTACACACTACTGCTTTCTAGAAAATGTCATTTTATCGATAAAAACAAGATTTTTAATTCGTTGACATATTTATAGTCAAGACCGACATCAGTTTTAGTTAAGTTAAATAGATTTTCCGATATCAAAAATGTATATCTATCACGGTATGAACAGCAGCGACAAACACACAATAGAAAGCCAGAATGGAAAGCCAGAATGCACAAACAACCTGCAGATTTAAATGAAATTCCATTCCGTAAATGCAATCATTTCTTCGGTCGGTTGGCCTCACCTCTGCCTTGCCTAATAGAACAATAGCGAGATTGTAAGGGGATGATGGGGTGCTCGGTACTGGCGACCGGATCCGTACCGTGTGCTTAAATAATACAGGTTTGAAAGCGACTGAAGAGGCTGTAGTTCTAATGTTATTTTCTCATAAACTGGTTTTTTATTTTTTTATAATAGTACTCATCTTTTAATCGATATATTAAAAAAATCTTGCACGGGTTTAGATTCTCGGATTAAGTTTCTCAATAATGTATATCTCCGTAAACCGTCACTTACACACTTGTCACAAGTAAAGAATATCAATAAATATTTTGTAAGGGCTGAAATACACGTCTTATTGGGATATTGACTGGAACTGTGGACACTGTTTTGGAATTGTCTCATGAACAACACTTTGAGTTAAGACATATAAAATTGTTCTAACGTATAGTGGGTTAAGCGCTAAATTAAAAACATAGAGCGTATTTCAAACTCAGAAGCCAGATGCTGTTACAAAGCTATACGCAATTTGATTGCAACTACACCAGAACACTGCCTAATAATAATTTTTCGCGTATCAACAACGCACCCTCGGGCTCATAGGAAAGGCACTAATTTGACGACATCCCCTTGCCGAGTTCAGCCGAAACGTTCCGAAAGTACCCGAGGGGGCTCACAGCTCATTGCCTAAGGTAGCAAGTAATCGTGCTGTGCAGGAAATTGGGGTTTACTTTTAACTAGCGGGGGCGTGTGTTTGGAATATTTCCCTTGTTTTTGAGGGTAAATCTACCTGAAGTTACGACGGAACAACAAAGCTTTGTTTATTTCTCGTATATTTCTTTACTATAGAAGAAATAATTATATTACGGCTAAGAAAGTTTGCCTTAATTACAATTTATTATAGTTGTTCTCTGAACTTTAGCCTGATATTGTTATGTATGTTTCTGGAATCAAGCGCCGGGGCTACGTAGTTTGTAAAAACACTTAAGTGTCTTTAGGAGTTACTAACGAGACGTAACTACATTAGTTTCTGAAAAAACATTTTTATTCGTGTAAAGTTTGAAAAGTTGTTGTTGACACAGTTTCCACGTACATAACTTTGAACTCTACGTAACCCGGTAATGAATGCCAGTACACCACAAATAAGTAAAAGCAAGTTAGCACTGATGGGTTTTGTTCCAATACTTCAAAGTTCAGCAAATGCTGTCATGCTCGCATCGATCCAGCTATTTATTTATTTATTTATTTATTTAAAAACTTTTTGTACAAAACGTGACAAAGGCGTAACTATTTTAAGATGTACGTTATTTTAGACCGGTGAAAATTTCTACCATTTACTCTTCATTTAAGTGGAAAACAATGTTCGTGTGGCGGAGACCGTGTGGCGGAGACCGTGTGCCGTAAAAAAATATTGGTGATGCGAAGAAAAAAGTAGTAACAGCACAGAATCTAAATGGTTAATAAAAGAGAGTAGCTGTTATTTTGAATACATTGCTAAGATCGTGTTTAGTACACACGAATATACATTGAAAAGTACTTAAGTGTTCTTGACTTACGCAAACAATATTATTATGTAGAAATAAATCGCATAATGCAGTAGACTTATTAATACAGAATTTAACAAAGGAACCAATATATCATATTTCTTTGTAAAGTAACAGCGCCGTTCCAGCGAACATCCTCTTTATTAAGTTAGGGGAATTCTATTCTCGGAGAGGCAAATATTTGATCAGTGCCGTGCATGATATTAGGTACGGAGCAAGGAGCCTTGCGGGTAGCAACCCCATCGATCAGTGTTGCTAGCATGTCTTTATTATAGAGACGAAGAAAATAATAGCGATATATTTAATTAAGCTGATCAGCAAAATATTGGATACCGAAATAAATAATAATAAAGTATTAACTAATCAGATACAAAATCAGTACATAAAATGAATAACAGAACAATCAACAATGCTCACCACTAATTTAAATTATTTCATAAATGCATGGTATAATCGGTTGGTGAGCCATTTCCATTCAGTTCAGTCCAGTCCATCCAGTCAGTTCCATTCGCAGACGTCTTACATAACAAATCAAGACTTCCCATAACATATATATAAAATTTTCGTGTCATAATGTTAGTTACCTTACTCCTCCGAAACGGCTTTACCGATTTTTACCAAACTTTATATGCATATTCAGTAGGTCTGAGAATCGGCTACTATCTATTTTTCATAACCCTAAGTGATAAGGGTTGTTCACTCTTAACATTTTTTTTTTATTTTTGGACAAAATCTTTTGTTCTTATTTTTCTAAAATGTGATATTAAAAAATACATACAACCCTAAATGTTTACGCTTTTCCCCCTATTTTTTAATAGTCATTTGAGTAATTTAAATTTTTCATCCCGCTCGATAACTGATCAATTATCGTCTTTTTTTAAATGTTTTTCTCTCTATTTCGATTAAAATTGGCCTGAGCTTATGGCAAATCTAATTTTTTTATATAAAAATAGGTAATTTATATGGCAAAACAACGTTTGCCGGGTCAGCTAGACGTTATATACATACGTAGAACGAACTACATATGTATATTCATTTCTATGTCTCTTTACAAGGAATCCTAGCATCTTCTTAAGTGGGTTCAACAAGGTAGGAGACTTTTTGAGTATATTAGAGAATTGAGGAGGATCGATTTAGACACGTTATCTTTTATTTTTGAAAAATGTTTTCAAATCGCGAAAGTTTAAGAACATATACGTACAAGAATCGCAATCCATACGAGGTAAATATTGGCTAATATATATAGCTGCACTACATACAGCACGTAAACTACTACATTTGGTGAGGCACGCCTTACGCGGTGGCCATCGATCAGTGTAGTAAGCCTCGCTTGTTTATCTTGTACCCGGCCCTTGTACTGGTGACGTGGCTATTGTTAGCCTACAATACTGATTGTTAGATGATAGAACTTATTACTATCTTCGCCTTCTCGCTGGAAGACGAGTAAAGGTGATCCAGAAAATAGTAATCGAACTATTTTAGAGCTTGTAAATAAAAGCTTACACAAAAAACCTTTATTATAAAAATAAAAAAAGGTTTAATTACGCTTTAGGCATGCTAATGATTCACAACATGTAAATTTAACAAGCTAATAGAACACAAAGTAGCGATTGTCGTGAGACCTTGCCACAAATATGTCGCTTTGAAGCTATTTGCAGCAAAGGTCGTACCGCGTGTATGTCACAAGGAAACATGGCCTTTTCAGAAGGTGATGTATGGGCGATCAACGACCGATTATATTCGGTATTCCTTTTTTTTTTTTTTTTTTTTTTTTTCGAGGGAGGAAATCTTCAACAAGATACCTCGCCGCAAGGAAAAGGGTGCGACGAGGGTATGTGAGGTTGCCGGGACTCCGACGACTCACTAAAACCCCCCTAGGTGTCCGGCCTCGATGCGTGTCGAGGGGCTCCGGGATGTCTAACAGAACTCTCCGGTGCCCCTCTGCATATCGCCATAGCACGTTCCCGGGGCGACTCTCTCGCCCGGTCTGCCCGCGGTTCGCGACGGCACATGACACTGTGTGCCGTCGCCCGTCTCTGAGTCCGTGTGCTGGCCAGCTAGAGCCCTCTCTCTAACCGGCCACGGACCCAGGAGGTCCCTGCGCAACAAGGGATACCGCAAAGCCCCTTACGGGGCAGGCAGCGCAGGGCGGCGATTGCCACCGCCTCGCTGCCGCCTTCTCCGAGCGGGATCGGCCCTGTCGCGATCCCGCTCGGCCGCCTCCTTCTGGACCATTACGGTCTCACAGAAGAAGGTTACCGCCCTCCACGACTCTCGATCTGCCAACATCGCATCCACTACGGTTGGCAGAGAGAGGTCCCGCCCGATCCGGTTGACCAGGACTCGACGCTCATCGCTCCACGCCGAGCACTCCTCGAGTGTGTGCTGAGCGGAATCCCGATCCCCCTCGCAATGGTGGCATTGCGGTGTCGGTTCGCGTCCGATCCTATTCAGATACTCACCGAAGCACCCGTGCCCGGTGAGTACCTGAGTAAGTCGATAGGTGACGCTACCGCCTAATATAACTCGCTAATATAAACGTAAATGACCTAAATGGTTAGGGGAAGCAAGAGTTATGTAAAGAGCATTTTATGTTACATCGTCTCTGCCTAACTCCGTGGGATCAAGGTGTAATTTTATGTACTAATGTACATACATATTATTATGTTTTAAAACTATCTGCCCGATCTGAACCAGAGTTCAGTGATAACTGAAGGTATGTATATAACAAAATAGCCTTGACAACGACCGTCATTCGCGAATGGACAGACTGACGACAGACAGACAATGTCCTTCACCTGATTTATGTAATTATTCGCATGAACTGCGACTATTTAACTGCTTTATAACTAAACATAAACACGAGAGTTATTATTTGAAATTTGAAATAATACTATTTGATGAGATATTTATTGTTAGTAAGCAGTGGACATGTCAGGTCAACCACAGCTTAAAGACTAAGGTCCACTACGCGACGCCAGTCACCCATTGTCTATCAGTCTATGACTTATACGTACATTGGGTCCGTACACTATCCTACATCTATGTCGGTATACTGGCAATGACGCAATGTACGTAAAAGTCTTAGGCAATAGGAAAGTGGCTGGCGTCGCGTAGCGGACAATGCGCCATAGACTGCGGGTGGTATTTTAAGAAAAAAATAATCTATGATGCCTATTATGATAATAAACACAACGGCAGGTCTTAATTTAATCAAACTAACCCAACCGAAACCAATTATCACTAGCCTAACCTGTGAATCACATCAAAACGCCCAATCAGCAATCACACTGCATTCAATTCATCATTGAGACAGTCTAGCGCTCTATCATCAGTCGAGAGTTTTTCTTTGATGATAAAAGCGTCGGTATTTTCCATTACATTACGCTTCGTCTGAAAGCAATTTCTCCGTCCCATAGCACTCATTAACGTTCGAATCTCCATGCATTACACAAAACGCCATCAATTATTCTTTGACATGGCCATCCATTAGAACGCACCTTCGCTAATGCATTCACATTTATGCAACAACACACACCAAGCTAATGTCTGGTACAGTTTCATATGTAATGTTCGTTGTCTCTTACTAACTATAGCATCTTTTTCGGACTTAGAGCAAAGCATTTAGAAAGCTCAATTTTGAATTAAATTCAAATACAAAGCAGAGAGCAATTAAAAATTGTATATTATTTTGTTGAATTTTGTAACTTTTTATAGAGCGGTGTTTAATGCCGGCGGCATTTTTCCATTCTCTCACGTAATTTTATTTATGGAAGGTTTACCGATCAATATAAATACGTTTTATGTGAATGCCACTATGGTCTAAAATAAAATAAATAAATAAAAATAAAAATAGCCTTTATTTCCTCTGACCATACACTGAATATACAATTAAAATGAGATATAACTATATTTAAAAAACTTATTGCCTAAACTTATCTAAACATACTTTGGTCTAGAATTATTTAAAACTCCTAATGAACATTAGTTAGAAAGGCCTTGCTTGCGGAATATGCAATTATAAATCAACGCTGCGAAGCTCGTACCGGTAACCAGTAAACATAAAACTTTTGCGGAGTTCTGATTCAACGGAACGCATCATAATATGTACTTTATAACCAACTTCCAAAAGAGAGGAAGCAAAAGGTTAATATAAATATGATATAAGTTTTAAAATAAGTGTAAAACAAGTAACTTGTAATATAAAATCAAATACTGTGGCGCGCCACATGCGCATGCAAAATAATTTTACAAGAGAGGAAAGGTGTGTTTTTATGACAAAATATTACTTAGTATTGCATTTAAACAAAACGAGAGACGTTCAATATGTACACACAGCTACAGCTACATTTCCAATATAAGCTAATCTCGCATTGCACAGTAAGCCTATACAACTCAAAACCATCTTATACTGGCAATATATAGGTTGATGTATAGTATGTACATAGATTGTACAGCTTTGCAGTCCAATGACCCGAGCCACCATAGATCAAATGAGCATTTAAAAAAGGCATAAAGCGCTGCGCGTTTATCTCCAAACTTCAAACGGATGTAGTTATTTATGAGTCGTAAATCGAAAATTGAATGAACCAGCGGGTGCGCTTGTATTATCACTAGAGATCGGATATTCAAGTGCATATTTACCTAAACTTAGAGAAAATATGTAACATATAGTGGATGACCTCTAAATACCATAGTGGTAGGCAGAAATATGATCTACGTTTCTATATACAAAGATAATATTTTCACATTTTTCAGTATAATATAAGTCAATTTATGATTACTAATCTAAACATATTAATAATATACTAAAACGACGTCTGCCGAATCGTTATGTATAGAAGACTTATATACTCAAAATTAAGGCATATAATTAATTTTGACGTTGCCTCAGAGTACGTTGTAGTTATGAGTGCACGGTTGGCGTAATGGTTAAAGCTATATGATTTTAAACTTTCGCGATTTGAGAACATTTTTAAAAAATTAGACAACGGGTCGAGCATAGGTATTTATTTACCTTTATAATAATTACGCGATTTAGACCCGTTGACTAATTTTTGAGAAATGGTTAAAGCTGTTACCTCGCCGCTTTCAACTGCGCTGGTGTTGTGGGTTCGATCCCTACACAGGATTGTTTTTTGTGTGATCCACAAAGATTTGTTTCGACCCTGAGAGTGCTTTGTGTGTGTGGAATGTATGTTCGTGAACAACTCCGCGATACTGGAATTATGCCTAGTGTGAGCGTCAATAAAAAAAGGAACAATTTAAAACACAATCTATAAATATCATAGTGACTGACCATTACGGCCGTGCGTTAATGACGTATACAGAGATATAAAAGCCTGTCACCGTGCTCCATTCGATGCATCGATACATTCGTATTCATTAAATTGATTACTGTGCTGTCCAAACACGTACACACGGCTACAGACCAACCTATATATTTCCAGTATGAGATGATCTCGCGTTGTATTGGCTTCCCGTGCAATCCGAGACCAGCTTAAATTGGCAACGTAATAGTTGACGGTAGCCGTGTTTATAGCCCAAATACGTACTACTCGTTTTCATTTGCATGTTTTATTTCATTTGTCTGCTTAATTAAAGGTTTTAAATCATAGCTACTGAATAAATATACTGTTTTATTGCTTTGATTGAATAGTGGACAATTTAATGAAGAGGCAAATACAATATAGTAAATACAATAAAATGTTTAGTTGTGGATGGTATTGTATGAAAATAAAAGGTGTAGTTACAAGGTATAATAAACAGTTATATGTCAGTTTATGGTAATATGCACACTTGCCCTGCTTAGGGTGAGATCTATAAAGCGTATGTAGACATACCATGAACAACACACTGCTTAATTATTTTATTTATTTATTTATTTCTTCAAAAACTTCATATACAAAATTTGTATACAAGTCGGACTTAATGCCATAGGCATTCTCTGCCAGTCTACCTTTCGGTGATGCAGAGATTAACAAGGCAGATGAAGTTATAAAATATAGCGTTTTGATTCAATATAAAAGGTATATTATGTTTATAGTATGTAGTATCACTAAAGAAAAATAATAAAATAATACCTACATATCAAAATACTAAAATACAAGTAAGTATTTAATAAATTAAATATATAAAAATATATAAAAGTATGAGTTATATTATAGTGACGATTCATTCTTGAGAAGATTCCAAGCCTTCATTTTAAAGGTGTATCGATTGGTGGCGGTCCTAATTTCAAAAGGGAGGGCATTCCAAAGAAGATTAGATTGAACAGGGAGGAAGAATTCACGAAACTGTTTTTGTCTTATTGTTCAAAGCGAGGCAAGTCTGCAAAATTTCAGGAACAACATTTTACAGAAATACTTAATATTTCTGAAACTATATCCAATTTAATAAATCTGTGCTTGGTGCTGAAATTCGTAATATCGTCGTAGCAAAGTGCTACGGTACTTCGTAGCGCGCTACGAACTTTGTGCAACTCTTCGTAGAGGCGAGCACGGACGAAATATTAGGTTAGTTTAACACTGACGTGATTAAGTTGACAAAAAAAATAAGTTAAAGCTAAGATAATGCTTACGTCAAAGCAGCTTTAGATTCTTAAGTGGTTTCTCCTTACCTGTGAAAAAAAAAGATAAAATTAATATGATGAAAAATCGATGATACGGAAACAACTTCATTTATAATAATAAAAAATAAAATATATAATTATAACACCTCATAGGGTGCTATTACACCAAAATCTATCGACGTTGATTTATGCGTTTGAGGTGAGGCAAGGCGCTCGATCGACATTAATCGATCGATTTCGGTGTAATCTAACTAACACGTTAAGCTTTGTTGTTACTAAAAGATTTATAACAGTCTTTGTGGGCTGAATAAGGGGTTTTTTTTTTAAATAAAGCTTACTAGTAATTTGCAAACACAACATACTAGTATGCTTGTTAATACCCTCCGGCTAAGCTTAATTCCCTGGTATTTGGAGGAAGTTCACGTCCGTGGTGTATAACCAGGATTCGAACTCACAACCTATCGATCGTAAGACCAATGCCTTATCCATTGTGCTACGGACGCTTACTGTTTAGGTTAGGTGTGAAAGTAGGTCAGCGTAAAATACTAATATCCAGCTAAATCCGTTAGACTAAACGCCAACCACAATGTGATTGATGACAGGTTTGCAGGATGATGTATCAATCAACTATTTATTAAATAGTTATTAAATAGTAAAAGTAGAAGTAAATAGAACGGATTAATTTGTGTATTTAAATCGTCGTCGATTAACGTCAGCGTGTCTACACCCACAAATATAAAAACAGAAATGATGTAAGCATTTTTTACTTTCATATGTGCAAAAATTTGACTACGTTTTCTTGATATATATGGCTCTCTAGTTGCAAAAGAGTTATTTACACCCTTTTTGCTTATACCTATACGCACTTGCCCAAACCTCTGTATACAAGTATAAACCATCTTATTTGCTAGCTAATGAATACCGTCAAGTAGCCATTAGCTATTTAATCTGCTATTCTTCAGCAGTAATCATTTTCCTTTCATCTCTTACAAATGTAGTTAGCGTAATGAGGAGTCAATAGGCAATCAGCGCTGCATCGCTCGTTAGTACCCACTCGATGCTCGATAGTCACTTGATATGGCATCGATGTCGTTTCGAGCGCCGGAGTGCACTCCATAATGCTTTCAAGGTATTTTCATCTGTACTCTTAACCAAAATCAGAGACACAAAAATCGAGCTGCAAAATGTCAAATTCACAAATCTTTGTGTGCGTGAACATGGGGGTTTATCTTAGTCTGGGTGTTTCTATGTATAATAAGTATGTATTTACAAAAGAAAAGTATATATGTATTAGTATCAGTTATTCTAGTACCCATAGTACAAGCTCTGCTTAGTTTGGGACTAGATGGCGTTGCGTGTGAATTGTGGAATATTTATTTATTTAATTATCTGTGGATTTCGATTTTATTCTCTTTGATTTTGGTATAGAGATTTTGGACTTTGATGGCGACGTATTGTTAATAAAGTTGATTTTGCTTTCTGTAAACGATAGTTATAACACTGAAAGTTGTAATGTATGTAGGTACTCCTATAATACTCGGGTAATACGTACGATGTAAATATACGGTCGATGGAGGGTAGTTCTAAGTTAAGTTAAGCAGAACTATATATAAGAAATGTAATGGTAGGTTCAGGCAGTCTAGAATAAATTCTAACGGCAAACAGTGATTTCACTTTGCTCCCCGTACTTCCCGGACACAACAAAAGTTATAGTGATACTTTATAGTTATCGTCTAAATATTTATAGTATATTTGATCTCTAATCACTTCACTTCGCTTCACTATAAGAAAGCTGGAGTATTTTTTTATTACGGGCGAAGCCGCGCGCGGATGCTATGGTGTAATCATAATCAAATACGACCGAATAACGCTGTCGGTAGTGCGACTGCCTACTACGCAGAGGTCGCGGGTTCGATTATCGCTCAAGACAAATCTTTGTGTGCATGAACATGGAGGTTTGTCTTAATCTGGGTGTTTCTATTTATAATAAGTATGTATTTACAAAAGAAAAAGTATATTATGTATTGTATTAGTTATTCTAGTACCCGTAGTACAAGCTCTGTGTGAAAAAAGTGTGATATTTATTTGTAATAGCCCAAATAAACAACATTAGAGACAGACAATAAAACGATTTACCCGCTCAAAGTTAAATTGCCGAGATTACTAAGTCTACTGACTGACTTCACCGAATAGTTGAGATAATAACTTCGTGGAGTAGTACGTGGGAGCGCTATGTACCTAAAGTAGAACCTTTCAAAGGCACCTCACGGTACAGTGCGGCGGCGCCGTGCGCGTGGGCGCGTTTTGAAGTACCACCCACGGAACCACGTGTAACCTGATTAGTTCGCAACAAGCAGGTAGTTATGGAAATTATTTAGATAAATAATTTGATGAGAACATTGAAAACGACAAAAAAATAGAGCGTTTGTCTATTTCGATGTATTATTGTCTGAAAGTGTGGTGTAGTGGTTTAAGCGGTCGCTTTGCCGCTCTTTACTAAACTAGTATTATGGGTTCGATTCCCACATAGGACAAATCTTTGTGTGAGCCGCAATCATTTGTTCTAAGACTGGGTATGAATATGTGACACATGCAAAATGCCAAATGGCCATGTCATTGGCACCATATATATTGTTTCTTTTCATAATTTTTTGAGATAGATTATATTTTAGATAAATAAGAAACCAAAAATAAATTACTACATGCTTTGATATCGGTAAGTTACGTCACTACTACTAGCGGAGTTACAAGACATATTTATTCATTTAAATATGGTAAAAACAAGTCTTGTTTATGTAAAGAGGTGCTTCAGTACACTAACTTATCGCTAATTTTTGCTCAGAATTGTATTTATTTATTTATTTGCTTTTACACACGGCTTAAAGATTAAAGAAGACTGAAGACTAAAGAAAATCTAATATGTTATGCATCGTCGAACAAAAGTATTTATGACACCCAGTCAGCATGTTTGTCTATTTAAATCCAACCTAGAATTAATGACAAATAGATCTCATCACGCTATACAGGCACCGAACACACTCATTGTTTTTTCGTCGAAGTCGAACATGTGACAGAAATATGAGTGCTCAAATGACTAGTATAGCGTGATAGTATTTCAATATGAGGACCGAATGTGTCATGAATTCAGAACGCTACTAATTTATCCACTATAAACGCTAAGGCTGCGTTTTCATTGCAAGCGGACGAACGGATTCCACCCGCGGGTGTCTATAACACACGGCTTGTAACCAATGAGGATGAGGAATGGATAAAATATTATTTTGTATTAGTCAGCTGCCAAACTGATGCCCGTTTACACTGTTATTGTCGGCCTTACTGCCGTCAGCGTTCATATCATGGAACTGCAATAGAACGAGTACTTACATTGATTTAGTACCTATGTGAACGCACGTGCTGTCGGAGTTCCATAATGTCAACGCTGACCGCTGGCAGTGTGGCCGGCGCCTAAACCATCAACTAACTATCCACTTTAACTATATCCGCTACTAACAAATTGATTCGTTATGAATTAATTATTGGCTGCATGCATGAGTGGTTTAGTCTAACCACTAACCAATGCGTTTATGTTGTTGGTTATACGCCCACACAGAACTATGTATGATTCAAAGACACTGCAGGACCGGTTTAATATCTGTGTGTACTTGATTCTTTAATTTATGTTTTGTAGTGTTAATTGAAATATATTATGTTGTCTGCTCGGGGCTGCCATGTCATATAAACATAGTAGGTATGTCGGTGAACGCACTGCAGAAACGACAAGTGACAGCTATTAGTCCACGAAATCGCAGTCGCGTCACAATCGTCCCAAAAGTACAGCCGCGGCCTGAAGTCAATCAACAGTTTTTTGTCCCAGCAAATTACACGTTAAAAAAAAATAGAAATTACTCGTATTATGTTGCCTGAACAGCAAATCATTCGATATTTGATTTCAATATTATAATCGAAACCAAACCTTTCGGCCTTACTCAAACTGACATAACAAAGCTATTTACCGAGCAGTCTCGTCATATCATCATTAATTATGCGCAAGGGTCCTTCACCGTGGCTGCCAATAACTTCACGACTCGCAAGTGATGACGTCATGGTCTTACGCCTAGCACTTAGCATTACGAGGCAAGGCTCACATTAATGACTTTATTAACTACGTGCTCATAAAGTAGTGTGTGTCGTGCATGAGTGCACGTGTCTGACCGTGACCGTGAAAATTTTCGTGCCAATTATTTATGCTTTGTGGCGATGTAATTAATACATTTAATTTTTTATGTTTTTGTTTACATAAAAATAATATTTATTTAACCACCAAAAGAATTATTGTAGCAACAAAATAAACTTAAATATAATTTTACAAATAAATTACAAAAATATGTATACATTAAATATGTGAAAAATATAAGGCAAATGTAGAAGCAACTAAATAACTTAAGGGTAGACTCTGCACACATATAAAGGTATTGCTGTCTCTATCGGTCTTATATATAAATGTGTGAGTGAAAATACATGTTGATGTTCAGTTGTTACTCAACGGTTCAATACCTAGGATTTGTTGTTTGATAAGTCTGCCGATTTTCAACAAAATTTTGTTGCTATGGTAACAATGGCGAGATTTGTATGTGAAACAGGGATGTTTATTGTTCCACAGTCAGTTGCATTATGCACTAGTCGACCAACTAGTCGACTAAAAATCTACTAAATATAGATATTCTATACCTTTAGGCATAATTCAGACTAAGAACTTACGACGCTGTTTTAACAGGTGGGCAGGCAACTAAAAGAGATCTATAAAAGATTTCACGTCGCATTTTACGCCATCGGTTTTTTTTACATAATAATATTTATATTTATACATATCTTCATTATGTGGGCCTGCTGGAAATATATTAAAGATTAGCCCCAGCCCAAGCAATTTAAAATAATCATGATTTTAATGAACTTAAAAAGCTGATCTGTTTATGTTGTTGCTTTTCAGGTTCATTTGCATTTATCCATACAATTTGTCTACATCTATCTTGGGCTAAATAGGCCATATAAACTGGACGCAACGCGACGACGCAGTGCTTCTGTGTCTACGTCACAGATTACAGATAAATATGAAGCTAGCTAGTCGATGTGAGTTGAGCCTAAGGATATAGCGCGTCCTTATTCTGTAACATGATTTAATTTTGGCGTCCGTATTCAGTTTGATTTTGATGATGATGTACAGTCGAGTTCAAAATTGCCATGAGGTTTACAGCAAGAGTAATTATTGTCGCTTTCGCAATACGTCCAATTTGAGTTCGCGTCAAGGCGTCAGGGCGTCAAGCCTTGCCCGACGCCCACGCATGAAAATAGAGGTTATAGACACAAATTTGATATCAATAAAACTTTGCGTGTTTAGACTTTTTTTTTTTTTTTTAAAAAGCTTACTAGCAATTTGCAAATACAAATTACTAGTATTCTTGTTAACCCCCTCCAGCTAAGCTTAATTCGCTTGTGATAAGAGGAAGTTTTACGTCCGTGGTGTAATGGCCAGGATTCGAACCCACGACCTCTCGATCGTAAGACCGATGCCTTATCCATTGCGCCACGGCCGCTTAATTAAGCGGGCTTTGTCAACAAAAAAACATTAACACTCATCAAGATCGATTAAACGATTTTATTTTGCAGGAACAACAGACCGACAGACATTCAAAGTTACTTTGGGATTTATAATATCACTAGTTTCTTCTGCGACTGCACCCACGTAGTATGTCGATAGTATGTAATTGCATCAAAACATTAGTACTATAATATAATAGTGATAGTACCGTTTAACTCTTGATTCTGAGTGTTTTCTTTATTTAAATAATAAAACAAAGTTTAGAAATGATACTGTATTATTTAGGGTATATAATAATAATATTTAATAATATTGCTCTAATATTTAGCACATTGCGTTTCTCTTGAGACAGTGATAAAAGAATTGCATTATTCTGCAACATGGCATTCGTTATTTATCTAATAATAATTACTTTCTTCAGCTCTATTTTACGTTTAACCTTATTCATTTTTCGCTCTCGTGAAGTATAAGCTGACAAATAGGCCAAGTCTCTTCTTTTCATTCTGCGGTTCACTAAAAATACAGAAAATGTAAATAATTTACCTCAGCACAAACTCAAATGACAAAAATCTTTATTACTATGCGGTTTATATGCTGTAAATATATTTATCTTATTTTTGTTCAAATTTGCTGAAACGGTTATGTGTTTGATTGTACATATGAAAGAACAAAAATGACATGCACGATATAATGACATTACAATTTAAGTATTCGTAGATATTATGATATATTTACTATGTAAATAATTAACAATACACAATGTAACGATTGTTTACCCATATTTAAGTCCAGAGAAACTATTTAAATATTATAATCAACATTATAAAATACAAGTGTGACATATGATATGACACAAGCGAATCGCAATGAATGACACTGTAATTAGGCCAAGAGCTATGCATTTTAAATGAATATTGTATCTGCATAGTTATTATTATGCATGTAGACGGTTTTAGGTTTAGGCATTTAACGATTATTATTATTACTCCAACTCAATGATAAATTAACAAGACAATTAAACGTTGTCTTTTCAAAGATAATGTGACATGTTTCTATAGATACTGATACTCTGCTCGGCATATATAGCTGACTATTAATTTATAACAGCCCTTGAAAGTATGGGGTGATTAGGGACGTGATAAAAATAAAAAAACAGATTATGATCAGCCTCATCATTTACACATTTTAACAGTTAATCGTTTTAACATTTACACTTTGTCACAATAGTACAATTGTATACAATTGTCTTTTGAAATAATATAATAAATAATTATTAATAACTTATTAGTGCAAAAAACAATAATTGTTTTCAACTAACTGTTTTTATTTCTGTTATTCGTTTAGACTTTGGTACTTTTAACCCATATGCCATGTATACAGCTCAGTCCTTAAATGATTATTTACATAAAAACCGACTTCAAAAAGTACGTAAACTAAAAAGCAAAAAATAAATGTACTTCGCACAAAATAATACGTTTTTTCATTTAGTTAAATAGAAATTATTAAATAATTATTTTATAATTCTGAAGTCGGTGCCAAGTAAAAACAACCTTTCTACAATATCAAATTACAGTTCACACAAAAAGGGACGCGTAGTTGTGCTAGTGCGCGGTCGCCCAGTATTGGTACTTACCACAGAAATATAACTAATATTCAGTCAGAAAAAAGTTGTTAGAACGATTGATATTATCTATATACAGAGTTATTAATTGTTTACTTGGCACCGACTTTAGAATTATAAAATAATTATTTAATAATTTCTATTTAACTAAATGAAAAAACGTATTATTTTGTGCGAAGTACATTTATTTTTTGCTTTTTAGTTTACGTACTTTTTGAAGTCGGTTTTTTTTTTTATTAAAAATTATTTTATTTTACGATTTTAAGTGATGGGTAGACCGAGCAAGACTGTTTCTCGAATGAGGAGACGACGGTTACTTGAGACGGAAAACTTATTATAATAAACAAGAATTAAATCCTTTCTCCTGACTATTGAGGGTCACGACCTTCCATCATCAGTTCATTTGACACAATAACTAGCAGAATGAATATCCGTACAGTAGTGAAAGAAATATCCTTTAACTCCTAACTATTGAGGAGTTGACCTTCCATCATCAGCTCAACCACATAAAATTATTGCGACCAAGCGTAAATCCTGGCCTCGATTAATAAAATATGAGGGTTGTCCCCGATTTCTCTGGGGTCCCATCATCAGATCATGACATGCTGACAATGGTACCACCTTTGAAATATCTCCGTTCCAACAGCTCACTTGACATCATAACTAGCAGTCTGAATATGTGTACATTAGTGAAAGAATTATCCTTTAACTCCTAACCATTGAGGAGTTGACCTTCCATCATCAGCTCATTCACATAAAAATACGTAAATACTGATGTAGTTTTGAAAAACACACTAAAAACATTACATGTGCCTATAAAATTCGAGGGTTGCCCTCGATTTCTCTGAGATCCCATCATCAGATCACGTCATGCTGACGATGGGACCCCCTTGGAATCATCTCCTGTCCAACAAAAAAAGAATCATCAAAATCAGTTCATAAACGACGGAGATATCCGTGAACAAACATAAAAAAAAAAAAAAGTAACATATATACGAATCGAATTGAGAACCTCCTCCTTTTTTAGAAGTCGGTTAATAATTCAATTATGTTTATAAAGAACGAAAAGATTCTGCAGCTAGATCTCGGACTATAACTTGTTGCAGTCGTGAATGTCAAAAAAGGTTCAATGCAGTTCATTGCATACTCTCTGGTCGGTAGACTATGGTATGTGATATCTCGGCTTGGTTCGGTATCTCACTGGCACCCCTCCTTCACTTCCGAGTAGCTAACGAATGGCTGCCTCACCCCCCTTCAATGAGTTGAGATAGATATTGTAATTTTCTTTAATTTGTAATATGGTATTTGATGAATGAAAATGAGGTACTTTGATGATAATTATTGATAAAATAGAAAGTACATTATATTTACGAGGGTCCTTCGTTTCGAAATCTTGTAATAATCTGTTGTATAATACTAAAAAAGTCGCATTTGTCAGGCCGTTCAAAACTACGGATGTTTGGATTCCTATAATTTTTAAAATAGGCAGACTAAAGATAATTTGAAATCGAAGGAACATAGATAATCATGTTTTAAATTGACTGTGCAAAAATTATAACATTGTGATGAAAAATGTAAAAGATACAACCATACTCATTTTGTATGAGAATTCCATACCGGGAGTTCCCTCTTAAGGTTGGTTATCAGCTTAACAATGCTTTGTGTAGAAACTTCTTTCCATACCAATGATAACAGCAGGCTATGAATTACGTATGCTACAATTTAACATCACAAGCCCACCAAGTACACTTTATCGAATACTCTGTCTAAATCCCAATTAAGCACTACATTGTAGTCTTCACACATAAATGTGTAATTTAATTATTAGAAACTTAATTGGTGACAGTGTTGATTATGAATGTTTCAGAAATAGTTCTTTTTTATAATACTGTTTGTTTCTTGTACCACAATAAATAAATAAATCACGTAAACTAAACAGTACGTAACTAAAACACTTTGTAACTAGTTACACGGTTAAACACGCCCGCTCTGAGAGTGCAGCAGCGTCTGCGTCGTGTCACTAATTACATTACATTGCACTCCAGACAACGCTAAAGTTTGTTTGAGTTGGACACAAGATGCCGACGCGTCAGCTTGTGGTAACTGTACATATTATATGGGCGATTGATTGACATTTTGTGGTGGTGGGACTTTCTAATCGAGCTGATACTAATCGTTACGTAACCAAATCACATCGTAACTGTTTACATTATTAAACAAGCGCGCTTTTAGAGTGCAGACAGTGTCGTGTCAATAATAACATTACATATTCCTCCGAAAGACGGTGACCCTAACTTTGTTTGAGTTGGACACAAGATGGGTCGACGCGACAGCTTGAGGTACTGAATATGAGAATTGTATATATTAGATAGGCGGTTAATTGACACTTTAAGGTTGTTTAGCTGATTGTAAGCAGTAAGTAACTTAACACACTGTAACTCTGTTACACATTTTGACACGCTAAGTTTGTTTAAGTTGGACACAAGATTGGCCAAGACTCGTCGGTTAGTGTTAGTGAGCGTGACTGCACACATTTGACGAGCTATTGAGGCTTCGTGACAGTGGACTGATAGTTAACAGTACGTAACTAAAACACATTGCAACTAGTTACACGGTTAAACAAACACGCTATGAGAGTGCAGCAGCGTTGTGTCACTAATTAAATTACATTGCACTTCAGACACTTGTAAGTTTGTTTGAGTTGAACAAGAAGGGCCGTTGCCTTAGCTTGCGGTAACTGTACATATAAAATAGGCGATTGATTGACATTTTGTGGTGGCGAAACTGATTCTAAACAAACGTAACTAAACCACATTGTTAGTCTGATACACAGTTTAACACACTAAGTTTGTTTGAGTTGGACAAGAATGACCGAGACTCGTCGGTTAGTGTTAGTGATCGTGACTGCAATTAATAATAGGAACGATACATCGTAACTATGTGTGTATGTATAATTAAAGTGTAAAATACATAGTCAAATGGCTAAGCAAGCGCTAACAGTGTGTCATGTCTATTATGAATTACATGACATGGCACACCGGACGCTGCTAAGTTTGTTTGAGTTGGACAAGATTTGCCGACGCGACAACTTAATTGTACATATTAGACAGACGATTGATTGACATTTTGAGGAGGTAAAGCTAATGCCAATCAGTCAGGAACTTAACCACATAGTAACTAGTCACATGGTTAAACAAGCTCTATGTCGTGTCGCATTATATCACTTTGCACTCCGGACGAAGCAAAGTTCATTTGAGTTGGACACAAGATGGGCCGACGTGACGACTTGTGGGAGCCATTCAACTCTTTTGGACAAGCTCAGTGGATACATTACTAGATACACACTTGTATTTAACCCAGAAGTTACATCAGGGACTATGATGTAGAAACTCTTATATGCATCAACTAATCTAAACGTAGTCATAAAGTGTACTACTAATTAAATCACAAAGCACTTACAATACATATAACAGAATATGTCAACGCATCGGCTTGTGGCGATATGATGCTGTGTCTGTGTGAGTGATAAAGTGTGGATGTGTATGGGCCGGTTAGTTTGTCACCGATAAGAAATTTAATATTGTACGTGACCACGTCCGCTGTGCGCTGTGCTAGTATGCACAAATTAACGTACATTTTCGGTCACAGCCAAATTTTAAGCAAAATTTGTTCACAGTAATTTTGTTCACAAGCTCCCCGTTAGAGTTAAGTCAAACTATTAACATTTTGAATCGTTTTACCTTGTAAATTATTCACGAGACTTTATTGATATGTAATTTATTCATGAAAAGGACTAATAGAAATATATATTCTCATTTGTTATTTCAAGAGTATTAATATTCTACTATAATAGTCAGCTTTATAAGAAAATACTTTAGAATAGAATATCAAACATAAAAACAAGAAAATTACTACCTTCTTAAAATAATCTACTTAATAAAAAAAATACTGACAAGTGAATGATTTATTAATGTTCTATTTTCCTTTTAACATAATAAAACTTGATGATAATAATCTCCTCAAAGCCTTCACGTTTTCCTCATACAATACCAAAGCTTTTCTTTTACCTTTTAGAAAGAAAAGCTCCAGAGGGAGAGGTTTTAATTAGAAAACAAAACATTAAACACGGCTATAAAACGGTAGATAAAGATAAGCTGGATCGTAGCGTTGCTACGGCGTAGCACCGTAGCAGTAAGCGTAGCGCGTAGACGGCGGGCGCTTTGGTCGGTTCATGAGTGTTTATTACCTGACGCGGTGCAGGCAGCGCGGGTGAACGAGTTTCAGTTGCTTAGAAAAGCGAAGCGTGTAGTCGGTAATTAAATAATTAGCAGTTGTATTTATCAATTTGATAAAACCTACGAATAAAGATTTATAAATCATCAATGTTGACGAAATAATAACAAAACATGTGTATTATATTATAGCTTACAACCTATTCTCTGATGTTTTGACAATTAAAAATTAAATTCTGTTGACAGCTTTTAAGAATAGTTTACGACAATATTAAATTTTCTAGTAATTTTCTAATGTTACCTTTACGCTTTTGACAAAATAAACTTTTTTTATGTAACCTTTTGGTATTTGATATAACATTGACAGAATGCGTTCAGCAATTATCGTCAAAGAGGATGTATTCATAGTTTGGCTAGGACAGTTGGGTCAGCTAGTAATACATACGAATTCAACAAGTCATAATAAATAAATGTAAAAGGAGTGTAAGCACACGTGTTACATTCGATTAAGAAAAGGAGATAATAAGAGATTTAATTCCACATTCCTGTACAACGAATGAGTTTGTATTTGAGTGCTATTACTAAAAGACAGACGTTCATACATCGCCGAGTTCACGGAGCTTGTGCCTGAACACTCACAGATCGTAAATTGCTCCTAATTGCTTGCTTCCGTGAGTTGCTACTTTTAAGAGCGAACTGTTGAAGGCTCCTGAATGATTTCAATTCTAAACTTGAGTCGAAGTCATTAAGTGAAAGCACACAGTCAATATATACGTATCCTAATTACAATTATCCTGTGCGCATAGTAGGTACATTGATTGCCTGATTTGATGAAATTAAAATAAAGAAATATGGAACAGTATATCAATCAACAAGGACAACAATCTTAAAACATACGCTTTTCCTTTTTTGGAAGTCAGTAAAAAATGCTAAGGATTAACTGAGAGTGTGTACTTCAAGAGAGGAGATCGTGGCAAAGGCAAAGCAGCGCGGACCGTTAGATCTTGCAGGTTAAGAAATGCTAACCGCGGTTTGCCGTGGATGGTTTACCATCTCAACATAACAAGTTATCCTCCGTGCCTCGGGATCACGTTAAGCCGACGCGGCGACGGCCCCGGTTGCCATTTCAAGATAAAGTCAAGTCTGACAACTAGTCTAACAATACTTGTAATCTTTTAAAGCAAATTTTGGCTTTGCTATGCATTTATTTTATATAATATTAAAGTTTGTAATATTTAAAGCAAATTTTTAGCTTTGCTATGCCTTTTTGTATTTATATAATATTAAAGTTGAAAAATTAAGAATCCAGATTATGTGAATAAGTAACGCATAGATGGCGCTAAAACCAAGTAATGGTTCGTCTAGCTTCGGCTGGCACAAAAGAGTTGAGAAATTTCGAGTCCGGCAGCATACGAATCCATAGCTGAATTGGCAAAGCACTTGGGGCGTATACCCAGGGGGTGCAGGTTCGAGTCCTGCTGGATTCTTAATTTTTCAACTTTAATATTATATAAATACAAAAAGGCATAGCAAAGCTAAAAATTTGCTTTAAATATTACAAGTATTGATAAAAATGCGTCATCTCTCGACAGTAATGAGTTGATCTTAATTCAAACTTACTGTATGCGATTATGTGAATAAGTAACGCATAGATGGCGCTAAAACCAAGTAATGGTTCGTCTAGCTTCGGCTGGCACAAAAGAGTTGAGAAATTTCGAGTCCGGCAGCATACGAATCCATAGCTGAATTGGCAAAGCACTTGGGGCGTATACCCAGGGGGTGCAGGTTCGAGTCCTGCTGGATTCTTAATTTTTCAACTTTAATATTATAGTCTAACAATGATTATCGTATAACCTCATACTGGGTTTCGGAAGTTTAATAGCAGTTGCTCCACGTATAATACTGATATTGAGCTAAATCCGTAAGACTAGATGCCGAGCCTAATTTCATTGGGAGAAAGGCACAGCATATTGATTGTTTACTTCAACTTTAACTATACTATACAATAATATTTACAAGTAAAGAATATATACTTTAAGTGTTGTTGTGACTGACTATAAGTCTTTAAGAACCTGACCTACTCCTGTAAGAATACAGATAATTTGTCTTTGACATTATTACAGCGTTTTATAAGTATTTTCAAGAGATCGTTAAGAATATTTGAGAGACGCTTTATTCGTCGTTTGCATATTCATGATGACCTTTCTTTTAGCTCGTAAACCGGCTAAGATATTTTACTTAAGTTGTATAATTTAGCGACACTTAAGTTACCTGTACAGGGTGTAATCTATTGATTTTGAGACCCTGGGTGCTAAAATTTTACACCAGGTAATCATTCGTATTCTGCGATTTTCCAACTGATTATGGAAGAGTTAGTTACCCTAGACTATAATTCCAATATAATTACAATTTTTTTTATCAGTTAGCCATTGTTTTCGACCATTTGTAGAATTTACCGATAAAAATTATATGCAGCTAGAGCTACAAAATCATGTTTAATCACATAAAATACTTTACGAGAGATTATACTTAGAGAATTGCGATATTCTTATGCTTCGGCACCAATTAGTATAATATTTGACACTCGATTTTATCTTGCATCTAAAAAAAATATAAAAAGAAACCTTACGACGTTAAAAGTTATGTTATCTCATAACAAAACATAACATCACGGCTATATTACTCAGAAGGGTGAGGCAGAGGTCCTCTTGATACATAACAGGTGAAGTGAAGGTGTTGTACATAACACCTACACAGCCCCTGTTATGTTTAGGTCCAATGTAACAGGGGGTGAGCCTATCGCCATCAAAAGGGCACATAGTTAACTCCGTTCTGCCATTGAGAATTTCCTGACCGAAAAATCATTGAACCTGAGACCTCGCGGAGAGGGGCGCATAACTGCATAAAAATACGTTCAGATAGTATGTTACTGGTGGTAGAGCTCTTGTGAATGAGCTCGAGGGCGGCATCACCACCGTCTCACCTTTAACCTGCCGCCAAATAGTAGTGCTTCCATTACTGTGTTCCGGTTTGGTGGTGAGATCAGGCCCTGAAATTACTGGCACATGAGGCATAACACCGTAGTCCTCAGCTGCAGCGACGCATCTATAATCAGATTATAGATGCGTCGAAAAGCAGATTCTGCTTTTGTGGATTGTTGATGTCCATGGGCTGTACTCCACTTACCATCAGGTCGACTACACGTCCGTTCGCTGTGGCCGTAGTATAAAAAAAAAATGTTTCTTGAAAACTTCAAACTAATATACTAAGACTATAGCTATAACTTTGTCGATTAATCTCACAAAGCTACAAATAATCGATGGTGTTACCAAAGACACGGCAGTGAGAACAACCGTCGCTAAAACTAACAAAGGGGCGTCTAACTAGTTAATGACGTCCGTTAGTTCGTGGGGGGGACTGGACACACCTTCGTCCGACAGTCGGCACCGCCAACAAAAACATCGCTAATTCGAGCCATTTATAACACAGAACTGTAAATCATATTATGATTTTGCCACATTTGTTGTGGCTATTTAAGAATGATTTATAGAGAAGCTATCTATTTCGACACAGCGAACGTGTCTTGTATTTTACACCTACGATTAACATGAACAACAAGCAGAATGACGTCAACAGACTTTGTAATATTAAAATATTTAAGATAAAAACCTTTTTTATTTAATAAAGGACATATTTATCCAAAAATACAAGCGATGCTGTGGGCGTGACTTTGATTGTAGACCTTCTTTAACCAACACACAAAAATTTTCCTTCACCAACCTACGCTAGTTCTAATTTCATCACAAGAAAATGTCATGGAAAATAAAGCTCGTAAGCATTTTAGGCGTTTTCTTACCGCTATAAAATACAACATTGAGACGAAATATTTAATTTATAAAATATTTAAACAACTTATCATTTATAACAATGACTTCCAAGAAAATACATCCTAATTTCACCAAAATATGTTATTATTGATAAAACATGGAACTGTAGGCTGTGGCAGTTTCTATAACATTCGAGAAAATTCTCTTCATTCCCCATGTGGAACAATAAACTTTTCCACAAATAAATCGAAAGGCAATAATGCAATGCCTTGAGTACACGCTTATTTAAGTGAAATATATGAAATTTATTTAGTTTAAGGTAATGCTTATTGGCTGTGACATAATATTACCAGCTTTTGTACCATCGCTTATGACATCGATATTACGCCGATTTATGCCTCATGTTCCTGAAGAGATTGCACCGTATCTTACTAAAAGAGTTTCTAAGTCAACAAAGTCCATAATATGGACTTAGTTGACTTTTATGTTGATCCCGAATTCATAAATACTAAAAAACTATCAACAGAGTGAAAACCAATCACACTTTAACATGAAAACCGTCATGTTTACTAATGGCTTTCACAATATTTGTACATTTGACGGCATTCAAATAAAACTACCAACGTCACTGAATGTTTTTAAATTCATCGCATCCTGAAATAGTTCTGAAAAATTGATGAAAATCCATTCAATAGTGACCTTTAAACAACCGGCGGCGCATAATCATACAGAATGAATGGTCAATTGATAACAACTTGTTGGATCAGTAGAAACAATTACAATCATTCCAGAAAACTCAGAATGCCTTGAAAAAGCAATTTCAAAAATGTTGACTACACAAAAACAGTCAAGTGGAAACCATTTTTTGTAACCGGTTGAAAGCATTTTGACCCAAATACTGGCAATTCAAGCTGCTGTGTTTAAAAATCGTGATCAATCAGGGTGGAACAAAGGGCTGTTGCACCCTCGCTTTGACAGTGTGCCATTAACCCTGTTTAGGTGTTTCTACCCTCGGCCCTGCATTCCTCGTGTGTTCGGTCACCCTTATGGACTTTTAAGCCTATGCAACAAATATGGCTTGTCGACTAGGATTACTTCTCTTAATTACTTTGTTATCCCTAAACATATATTGCAAACGGAATAACTTTTTTGTGTTATAACAGTAGTCAGTGTTTTGATTGCTACAGTTTTTAAAGTAGTTATAAAAATTTAAAAACATTGACTACTGTTTTAACCAAAAAGTAATCTCGTTTGCAATATATGTTTCAAGTACAAGTTAAGTAGTATGCCAGTGATTTAATGACAAACCGGTCTGGGATCAAAAAAACTTGCGATAATTTTGTAGGCTCTCTTTCCACATATCACATTATCATTCCTTTGATCAAAGCGTGAATGCCACCATATTACCGTATAGATAGCTCTTTTAACTTTCACAAATAAAACATCAAAACCGAGATTAACGAAGACTTCATTTTCTACAGCCACCTCGGTGTAAAATATCTTAATTTTCATAAAAGCTCTTAAAAGGATTTTAAACCATCGCGCTAAGCATTTTCGCTGAAAACTCTCACAGATTCAGCGACCAGAGAATTTGAGCTCTTTTGAACCGGCTTTCTTTTGTTGAGTTTAATGAAATGCTGCGGACGTAAGGGCCTACGCAGACCTACTACTTGATGTAGTGTTTATTTACGATTGCAGCATCATTTATTTTAGCTTTTAATTTAAATTGAAATAGTAAGAGCCAAATGCTAATAACATAATATGTGAATAAGGAAAAATCTTCAAGCTAAATTTAATGTAATGTGCCGTGGACAGCACAATTTGTGATAAACAGTAAGTGTGCCTTTGCCCTAAGATCCCCGACCGTCGAAGCTCGTTCGTTAATGGACGTATGTCAGCGACTTCCGATTCGTGTTACACTTTGTGTGATGTTCCGATAAAGTTAAGCCACACATTTAGATTTACTGACAAGAAAATTTCAAGAGATATTTTAACTTAACCGTTATTTATACTTTTGTAAAAAAATTATGTCGACTGTATTTGTGTATGTCTATCGATTGTGATTTGTTGCCCGTGACATAAAAGCGACGCAACGTGTGGTGTAGTGGTTTAAGCGGTCGCCTCGCCGCTCTCCACTGCACTGGTGTTCGATACCCACATGGAACAAATCTTTGTGTGATTCGCAAAGATTTGTTCTGAGACTGGGTGTGCTTGTGTGAGTGAATGTGTGTATTTGGCCTTGTCATTGGAACCATTAGATAGTGTAATTGCTTCTGGCGTTCTATCTAATGTAAAAAAATAATGCCGTAGTGATTTAAAACTTGATTACTTACACAAGTTTAAAAAAAATTGAAATGATTAACTTAACATGAATCGGCAAAGCGCAAAAGAGCGTTTTTGTGCCATTTATGTATTTATTTATTTTGTATTTTTTTTTTCGTATCTAAATCAAATTGAAGGCAATATTTCTATACTTCAACGTATAAAACGATGAGAAATTATGAAATAATGAAACCAACTTGACACGCGAGCATTAAATCTCCACGGCGCATGTAATCATCATTGAACATAATAATAAAACCTTTTATTTCCTCACAAATCGGCGAAGCAAATCCTCTTTTGTCTAAGAGACCTGTTCGTTTAATATCATGTTACGAGTATTGCTATTACTGTCTTGCTTTATTGTACGGTATTTTTATCCTGGTAACATTAGATTCTGCGGTAGATAAGTGAAAAAATAGCCATGTTTTCGAAGAAACGAGATTTTTTTTATTGATAACATAAACGTATACTCTCTTTTATGTTGTTATATATATTTGCAGACAATTTTAATCCCAAGCGATTATTGTTTGATTTGTGAACAATAAAAGAAATACACAATACACTGAAATTAAAAAGATTCTGCAAATATAATAGCTGTAACAGAGTACAGACTGCATACAAAGTAGCGAACAATATTAAAAAATGTAGCTCGTATAACGCGTGGCACATACGAATTCGGCGCCAAGTCCACCATTTTGATTCTTTATTTTTTTAAATCGTGGCTAGGCCCCGCCGTTCGTCAGCCCCGTTTACATTTACAAGAAAAATGTTTAGCAATTAAAATGAAAATGGCTTCGCAAGTTAACGTTGACTAAGAGGCCGGTTTTCAAAATAATTACTTTGGATTAGCCCTTTTAGAAAAAGAGTTAATTTAGGCGTGGGTGGGACCGACCAGTAACTTACTTTGGATCTGATTGAATAGACTTTAAAAGGCAATTAGGGTGCGAGTAGCCGCAAGCGAAATTTCATTATATTGAAAACATGAACAGAGCATGATAGTATTATAGAGTTAAACACGCAGAACTTGTATATCGTACCTATCAATCTGACACAATATAATAATCTATACTTTAAGTAATTATAAGTAACCTCATAAATTTGAAAATCTTAAAAAAACATTAAGTCATCAGGAAGTAATTGTTTCTAACATAACTTCTCATGAACGATACGTCATTAGCAATATAATAAGGGCTACAGAACTGTACTGTTTAGAACCCATTGGGCTACAATATTATGATTGTCTGAAACACAGCATAAAAGAGCTGTCTCGTATAAATAGAATCGACAGTTCGCCACCGCCGTTACTTGATTAAAAGTCTTGTCAATCTGCGCCATAACACTACTTCGAGGTTTTGATCGATCTATTTGCAGCTACCTATTCACATGGTACGGTAAAGAGTATACAGGGTTTTTGGTAATTTGATATATTCCTAGCAAAATTTTATAATACGACCAAAACTCAATAATCATAACCCCTTAATATTCTACAAATTAGGGGAATTTCTAGAAATTCAGTTTTAGATATACATATTTAAAATTTTAGGTATTTGCTGAAATATCCCAGATTCAACGTTTAAAAATGCATGGATTGTAAATCTGAACTGCCAATTTATTAAAATTTCCATTTTTGTTGTAACTTATAACTTAGTTCATCTACTTAAACAGTTAAAAGTACTATTATACGAAATAATTAAGCAAAGGACACTTATAAAACAAAATATATTATTGAGATTTTGTTTTTACTTCACGGAAAACGAGGCGTAGCATACAAAAATATACTTCATTCATCGTGCAAATAATAAGATTGATATCCCTATTTTATAAGCTTTTTATTTTTACATGAGCAAAAGTGAATATATTATCAAATATATAAATTAAGTTATTAGCTACAATAAAAATAATAATAAAAATACATTTGCAGTTCAGATTTCTTTGCAATAAATTTTTAATAGCTGAATCTGCGATATTTTAGCAAAACCTAAAACAATATCTCAAAGTCTACTGTTTTCTTCGCATGTTTATTGAATAAACCACCTGAATACTGTCGTTTAATCACAACAGCCACATAATATCTATAGTGAGACAAGTTATAAAAATTCTGGTTCTGACTATTCGCAACCATTGCGATAGATGATTCAGGTTGATTAACATCCTTCTTAAAGCCTGATTTTAGTTGAACAATAAATAATCATTCTTTCTCCAGGTTACCACGGTACTATTGTACCTAATTGTTCTGACGGCAAACGTAATTTAACCCGTAAGTCGATCGAGCTATTTTCTTCGAAAAAATAAATATAGAAAATACTAATTCCATTTTCATGGACAATACGTATAAAGTGAAGAAGACGTGTGCATTGATTGTATTCTTATAAGGTACAGAATAATTTTACTATACAAAGTATTGCGTCGAATACGCCGGTATGCGCGTCTCCGCCGTATAAGGTAATATTTTAGTGCCTAAAAGCACAGCAATCAAATTCTGTATATTTTCATTACATTAATATACCATTTCAATTATTTATTGAAGGTACGCCATGTACAAACATATTCAGTCAACTGAATATAAAAAGAAATTAATTTAAGATCAAAGAAGACTTTAAACAACCAAATGCCGACCACCCAACGGCAAATTATCTAAAGATTATTTTTATAAATTTAAAATGTATTCATATTTTCTCTGACATGTTCGCCCATGTATTGGTGCCATTGAAAAATACAATAAACACACGTATATTTGAATGGAAGAGCGTTAAATCCAATACATTAACCGTCGTTCAGCAAACATCAGGTGATTTCATTAGAAGCCGGCGATCACAAAAGTGTGATGACAATGTACTTATTTGATAAAGCCGGTACAAGATGTTCGGTCGTGATTAAACACACGGTATTTTCTTATATCTATTAAGCAGAATGCTATCATACTTCAGCACAAAAAATATGTACTTTTGCATAAATCATGAAAGTTTATGAACAAGCTGACTCTACGATAAAGCAGATTCACTCTACAACAAACCAAGTTTTCATAGCAATATCACAAGAACTGAATATACAGTAACCATACATACTGCACATACATACTAGGCCGTTTAAAGTTACATAATAAACAACTTTTTTAGCGACTGAAAAGTTACCAAACCGTTACAACTGCAATACGGGCTCGGAACACTAACGCCATCTATCGACCGCCAAACATTCCCCCATTTGCGTCCGAGCACGCTGCTAACCTTATTTTGTCCAAACTCACCGATAATGTATGAATTGATGGAACAGGCCGTGGTCACTGATTGCTTCTGTGCACCCACTGCTTGCGGTCAGGCTTTAGCACAGTTGGATGAGCGGCACTGGGCACTTTAGCACGCGAGTGTACGCGTTGTAAGCACAGTTGGTGGAGCGGGTGAGCTGCGTGCGACGTGCGGGGCGAGCGCGCGTCGCGGGCGGACTGCCGCGGTCTGACGCGCCCCGCGCTGCGCCGCCGGCATGCGCGTCATTACCTAACCCCGTTCTGAGTTTTCCGAAACAAAGAATAGCGGAGATGTGGCACTGCGACCAAATTCAAGTTCAATCTAAGTTTGTTGCCACCTGGAACGTTCCATCCAACGTGAGGCGCAATGTTGTTATGTTATAACTTGCAAATATTCATTTTGATAAAGCGGTTCATGTTAATTGACGAAGTTTAAAACTTTGTTGATAATTCTATAAGAAGTATTAAATAGAGCCGCCAGTTATTGGTGCTTAAATCATTGACACAAATTCTGTCGTTAACGTATTTAGTAATGGTAATTTTCAGCCGAGTACGGTAAAGAATAAACAGTATTTAATCAATTTATTAAGATAGACTTCTTTTGGGTTTAAAATAAGACAAACACCGTAATTTGCAGTAAGTAATAAGTAAGTAAGAAATAACATTTTTGAAATGTTTAATTACAAATGATATAAATCAATGAAATTATTATATCGAGGACTCGGCAGTAAGCAAACTCCAGACTGACAATCCTATCTACCTGTCACCATTTTGAAGTAAATTTTGACAAAACATCAAGAAACATAAATAATAGAAGAACGGTCAACATCGTCAATCGATTGGAAAAAGCATTTATTATCGCGACACAGTGAGCCAATGAGAAAGAAATAAGTATCAAGTCGCTTGCAGGCACAGATCGGAAACCACCTTTAGATACGAACAATGGCCTCTAATGAGCGTTTTTCTGAATCAAAAGGCATTTCGTTCTATTCTTCTCTTCCTTGTACATAAAACAGTATTTTGAAAGTCGATTTATATTCAGTGGGTAGCTTACGGAGGCTCTCGTTGACCCAGAAAGCCTCGACTACCGTCACGATATAGGGCACGCTTAGGGCCTAATGGATTTAGTTACCAGAGGACATATCCACCGATGGTAACTTTAAACTGGTGCGCTCGTAAAGTTATGTCACTATTGGCTTTTAGAACTAAATAGCCAAGCATGAGCAAGATGGACGCTCAGTTAGTAAAATGATACGGGATAATATGAGCGTAATTTCAAGCCGGGAAATTTAATTACGTACTCATACCAAATTCATTAAAAGTATTTGATACGATCAATTCAGCGCTGTCATTTTTTAACATTAAACTTCGGTAATCAGCAATATTCGTTTGATATGATTCTCATAGGATAAGCTATAATCTTTACACTCAGTTCTGTAAAATTGTAATATCTCATAAATTTTAACATATCTGTCGTAAGTTCGTTACAAATGCTACTCGAAATTTGAGAAACATTACAATAACCGAATCATATGCAAATTTCATACACATTTAAAATCCGTTCAATAAGCGATTACACTTAGTAGAAAAGCTCTATTTTTAGTAACATGGCATTCAAGTCAACACATAACAATAAGCGAAACCTTACAAGTAATTGTGTGAATGCCGCGGCGCACATAACATCCTGTACTATGTGAGATATTAATGGAGACACACTTGAACAAAAACACGTATGAGGCAATTTTTGCGTGTGCTCGAAGCCCAAGAGAATGTGCGAGACTTTGAAAGATGAAGGGAACATGTTATAAGATGAATATATGGTACTGTTGGTATGCGGAAATATCGAGTTAGCGACAAGGTGGTGTAGTAATATTAAAGTAGAAAAAAAGATTGATTAAATAATAAATTATGTTATCCAAGTGTGGAGTGATAGTAACATAGCTGTTTTACCTTAAGCAGATTATATTATTAGTAATTAATGGATACCTTTTCTCAGGTAAATGATATTTTCATAATGAGATAGGTTTAGGCTAAACGCAGTCTAGACATAGTGGCAATTTTTCACACACCATGAAGAGAATATTTTGTACTATGTTATGTTATTTTATTCTATACCGTGATCGGGCAAATGTAGTGCAGGGAAATATAGAAGAAATAAGTTGTTCATTTGTTTCTGAGCGAACACTACGAAATGCTACGAAGCTACGAAGTGCTACGAAACCGTAGCAATACGGTACTGTGTACTATTTTCATAAAAATGCCAAATTGTTAGGTATGGTTTTCAATAAGCTCGGTTCATAATATTTTTCTTGCCAATTGTAGGCTGATATTTAACCTACAAACTTAAATTTGCCAATAAGCAATTCTTAGGTTGATTCGTCATAGGATTTGATTTACTCAATAAAATATTCTATAACTGCCTTTAAAGTAACAAAATCTAAATGCTCAAAAAAAATTAAGTAAACATGTACAACTTGTTTTGACACGCAACATCTCAGAATCCCTCTAATCAGTCGCCATGACTCAGGTTAACATTATCCTCAAAGAGTGTAAATCTATCGTCCCGAGCACATAGCTATACATACAGCGATCCTCGGCCCTGCGCGTTATTTATGGACCATTGGATGCTGTCCCTTCCTGAGTGAGGTTATCATGAGGCATTATCCCTCTAACTGATGTATAACGTGAGTGGAAAATTCACAAATAAATATTATATTCTTTTTTAAGTGGTGGAATCACTGCGTTGTCAGGTATGTGGTAACAAGAAAATAAAAAGACACAGAATTTGTCTTTCAGCAACTGGTTCATGATTTATTAACAAAAATAGAGTCAATACTCACAAATTCTACTATACGGAGAGCGGATTCGGTAGTGCAACTGCCTGCTACGCAGAGGTCGCGAGTTCGATTCCCGCTCAAGATAAATCTTTGTGTGCATGAACATGGAGGTTCGTTAGTTTGTTTTTTGGTCTGGGTGATTCTATGTATAATAAGTATATATTTACAAAAGAAAAAGTATATATGTATAAGTATCAGTTATTCTAGTACCCACAGTACAAGCTCTGCTTAGTTTGGGACTTGATGACGTTGTGTGAAATGTTGTGTAATATTTATTTATTTCATTATGTGTAAAGAGCATGCAGTAGAACTATTTCGTCATCCGCTAGAAAGAACCCTGGACCCCGCAACAGTTCCGACGGTCACATAGCCCCAAAAGGTCGTAGTTAGTCGCATTTTCTTCAGGCCATTGATAAAATGTATTAGTTATATGAGATCACAGTATCCTAAAACGGTGAGTCAGGATAGGGCTCCCCTGTTTTCCCCGAAATCCTATTTAAGAATTACGTGGAAATGTTCGTTTATGCGATAGAAAATGACGATGGTCGGATGCGGCTGAATCGATTGCAAGAATTAAATAGAAATTTCAACAAACAACACACGTAAATGTCAATTGATTGTAGCATATTTAAACATATTTTGATACACATCGAATTAGTGTTAAAACTGTTAACAAATTTGCAGACGTCTCATTTCTTCGAAACCTAATTTGTCATTGAAAGAGGCAATCCACGAAATTGTTCTACAAATTCCGACAAAGGAGAATAAATATAATTTGTATGTTAATTCGACAAAGAAAGAAACAGCCGAGGTATATGAAACATCTACACTGTCGTAAAGTATAAAAGCCAACAAGATAATTTTAGGATAAGGAAAAAAAAACTGCTGTTTAGATTTAATCCCCCATATTTTTCCAAAATTACTATTATCTTTATGTAAATCCTTAAATTAAAAAAAATGGTTTTGTCAAAGAATTATGCCTGATCTGTGGTTAATAATATTACATGAATACAATATTTGTGGTTACAACATAATAGTATCAGTTTACATTAACAATTTTTTGTGACGTAACAAAACGTGAATGAATACATGTGCCTAAATTACAATAAATCTTGATAGTAATACAAAATCAGATTTACGACTGTAGTCAAAGTCATCACATCACTATGACGATTTCATCAGAAGAAATGACACCATGAAGTTACGTGGTTCACACCTAGGTTACCAAATTCTTAGTCAGAAAATATAATAGCAAGTGATATTTTTGATAAATACAGACATAACTATTTATTAACAAAGGTGTGTGCCGTGAGTTCGGACCCGAGATATTAAACTTCCCCGTGGGAATAGAAAAATATAACCTTACTGAACTTAAAATAGTCAAAACATGGGTGTAAGTCACCCCTGCCTCCCCTAGCAAATGCCAACATGAATGTATGTTTAAAATTAGCCAGCAGTTACTTATAATCATCACCAGCCGCATAAGGACGATTGAGGTCAAGCAATCGCATTGAACACCGAAATTCCCCAGGTAGTGAATAAATCAAACACACGTATTATAGTGTCAGACAGTAACATGAATGTTAGATTACTCTGCTAATTAACTAACGTTATGTATTCAAGCAAAGTCTGTCAGTTAGCTTAATTGTCTGAAACTTCGAATTAGTAAAATGGTCAACAAATGGAACGAACTAGCAGTTTGTCAATCTAAATAGTAACCGTAGCGCAAATGTAAATGCCAGGTTGCTTAATGTGCAGCTTCATCAAGGATTTTTGTACCGAATTTCTGCACCTATCATTGCAATTGATTTCATGGACCGTCAGTAACAAGATCAGAAAATGAAATAGTGATAACTAGCTACTAACAATAAGCTAGAAAAATGCTTACGTCACTTCTACAGTATTCTGTACGGTAGTATTACATAGTGAAACAAAAAGTTACTTAAGTTAAGTCATAATGTTGCTATAAACTACCTAGCATGTGTTTTTACATCCCCGATCTGGCCTTCAGCCAGAATTTTCCAGTAGAACCTTAAATTTGCCCGGCTTCAAACATCAATGTTATTTTGAGGTGCCCTCAAATATTCAGCATGTAAATACGTTTTACCGTCCTGCTTTGCAATAGGCAGAGGCATTTGGAGGGGACTTTCGATAGCCATTTCAAACAATTTTAATTTTTTTTCTTTTACTTTCGTTGTTATTTTTACATCTTCATTTTGCCGGCGTCATAGTTGTATAACCACAAACATCAGATGCTAACTACAAAACAAACAAGGCTCCAGGAGCATTATCTTTAATTAAAACACTCTTTGTAAGACAGTTTCACGACAGGTCCAGGTATTGTACCGAATCTACAAACAGAAGACAGATATTATTTTAAGAAATTAAAACGCGAGCATCTTCAAAACTTTAACACTTTCTTTGAATTCAATTTTTCTGATAAAGGAATATTGTACGTCGGAAATGTAAGCCTATTTTCAGACACAAACATGATAAAATTCATCACAGGCTTATATTCCAAAAAAAGGTTTTCCTTTAAAACTAAGTTCCTAGAATTGATGTGAAACTGCCGGGCAGCTACTATAACATTACAGTTTAACAAACTTTTACGTAATCAATTTGAGATTGTTTTATAATAGACACAAGAAATACGAGGGACCCAATATTCTAGCTATAAAAGGAAATCAATGTTATCTAGGAGAGGTCTACTGTCGTAAAACTGAACGAAAAATATTGATGACCAACGTATTAGGCCCTTCAGCGTCATCGTTTCGATGTCGCCCAGTTTGTGAATAGGCCCCCGGAGAAATTGGATTTTCAGCATCTTCGTACGATAAAACACCGCGTCCCTCGCGTCGGCACGAGAGAAAACCGCGAAAATACCGCACACTCATTTTATTATTCGTACCCTCTGTTAGGGCATTCAAATAGGGATGAACGTCGCTCGCCGCTGGAGAATGTCGCGTTGAGATTCCACCACTTTATAAATAGCTACGTATCTACACTACATCGAGTCGAGGGAGCACCTGCATTTGACAGTCTTCTTTCGAGAGCTTTTTAAGTTTAATAATAAATTAGTTAGGACACAAATGCTACAGACGTTTTAGTTAATTAAATTACATTCGAGATGGTTTGTTGCGAGTCGTGACATGGGTTTAACTAAACAATTTTGTTTAATTTGGACTATTTTATTGGTAGCAAGAGAGTACAAATTGCTTTTGAAATATACAATCAGCTATAAAGTATCTGTGTGATCAAAAATGTGGATGGCAACGGCAGTAAGAATACTTAACTGGTATGAAAATGTGAAAATATACATTTCATGAAATTATGTTTCAAGTAAAAGCCGGCATAACGAACAGCCCACGAATACTAAGCCGATTATCCTAATTGACTGCCATTAAAATTATCGTCAAACTCGTAGACTTTAACACGAAATTCGATAAAGATATTATTGTTGGCAACCGCAACTGTGAAAGGTACTCCGAAACGGAACGGTTCCCGAGAGAATCACCAACAGATTGCATTTTATATTCAAATTGGATGCAATTGCTTCTGCTACGGTCTAGTGGAAGGCTAAACATCATCAATTACGAACTGTCGGTTAAATTGATTTTAGAATGTTTGATGTAGACAGTGCAGACCGTTTTATTTGATCTGTTCTCTTTGCTATGGAACGCTATCTGGAAATTCGAAGGATAATACTAGGGTATAAATAGTGGCGCTCAGTCTGTTCAGATATTTTACTCCATATCATTAACCTCTTGCTGACGTCAGAAATAGATCCAATTTAGATGGACATATTAGACACATAGTAATGTATGGCGATTTTATCTTACTTAGTTGCGTGGAAGCTGATCCCACTTAAATATAAGTTAAGAATTTTTATTTTTAAGCCGTTTACGTAAATTGAGAGAGTACTCTTAAATAATTCGCAGAGGAATAAGCATTTAACATATAACACGACGAGTGATGTGAAAGTTTAAAGTTAATGCACGTGGATTTCATAATATTAAATTAAATTGCTGTTCAATTTATTTAACACACCGCAGCAATGATTAAAGGAAGTAATTCAATGAACTGAAATACTAACAGTACCTCTCATAGCCACGAAACAGAATCTAGTCTCGATGTGAACTATGAAAGTGCGTTAGATACTGTTCAGATTTATCTGTTTATATAGCTATAGGAGCAAAAGAAAAAATATATAAAACTAAGCGATGCTTACAAGCCCATTTATGCAATGCAAGACTATTTCAGTCAAATATGCTTAATCTTTTTTTTTATGGCATACCTCGACCTCACCTGATCGTAAGTTATGATGCAGTCTACGGTGGAGCACGCTTACTTATGAGCCTATACTACCTATTTACTCTTGCTTTGACACCCAGATTCTACCCACGCGGAAACACAGACTCGGAAAAGGCGTTCCATTCTTTGGCAGTTCGCATAAATAATGTTGAAGCGAAACGCTTCGTGCGTATTTGAGGAATATGTACCAATAAGCGATGCCGGAGGGCCATTTATCTGGTAGTCCGATGGTGGAATGGGGACACGCTCCGAAACACTCTTTTCAACCCGTCACAAGCAAACATTAAATAACAATAAGACCAAGATCTCATGCGAATCTCGAATCGAAGTTGGACAATGACGGACGAGCTTTTGCTCGAAGCTGCAATGAAGTCGTTGAGACATTGCACTAGCACTCACAAGATAAATGATTGTTAGCTTACACTCGACTTCGTACTGTTGTTAGAAACAATATAGGTACGAGGTTAAGTCTTTCTTCGTGAAAGAGAAAATTTATCTGAACATCTTTAGGGTCTTGTATAGGCTTTGTTTCGACTAAAGCTAATTTATTCTAAACAGTATTTGATGTAGGTTGTGTTTCTTTAAGCTCGTGTATCGTCAAAATGTGTGATATTTATTAGACTTATGCCAACTATATACACTGTTATTGTATTTGGTCGCGATAAATCTGTGCATACCGATCTGCGCAATGTATCGAATATGTGAATGTTGTTGTCGATTAACGTTAAGATTTTACATAATGCACGATGGATAAATCTGTACTGATCGTTTTAATCAATCGACATAAGTTTTATCCAATACTAAGTTGCAATTGGTACATAGAAAGATTTTTAAAACCTTTCGCTCATTACCCCCGTGAATGTTACGACTGCGCCACAAACTTTGGCACATCAATCATAATCACACTCGCGTTAGCCCACATTTCTCCTACATCTGCTATTCACAATAATAATTATACAAACATAACCTCAGCCTCACTTAGTCAGATAACCTTTACAGTGCCTGGAGCAATTTCATTTAATTAATATGTATAAAAAGAAGTAAATACAAAGTATCCTATTTGACGCTGATTTCGATGCTCATCAAGCTACAGCTCATAGACGTATTCATAACTATAAAAAACTATTTACTAGTAATTAGTATCTAAGTTTCTGATTTATACATGCTTATATTTCAAATTCCTTCACAAGATATTACCAAAATCTTAGAAACTAAGTTACATCTACAAATCAGTGGATCGGATGCAACCCTTAACCTTTCGATATTTTCTCCCGACGGGAAATCCAATAAAAGTCAGGAGGTAAGAGGCCATTAGCGTTTTTGTTACGAAGGTGACGCGGCCGCCATCTGTCGGCAAACAACCGCACTTACTCACTAAATAACCTTACAGGGCTTTTGAGGACACTTCAAGATGAGTAAAGAATTCGTCCTTTCCTGATTATATGAGGAGGAATAATTTGATATTTTATAGAAGGTCTATTTCGTGGACTCGTCCGTCGAATTCGACATATTAGTACAACAGCTTTACTTAGGACACCCAAAATCATTAAATCAATTTAATTAACGAGTGATATTTAAAGGGAAGTGATACTGCGGAGCACTAAGAAACAATATAATACAATATAAATATACAATACAAAAAATAGAAGTAACAATACTCAATAAAATACCTATATCTCTAAAAACATGCTTATACAAACGTACTTCTTTAGCTATCAAAAACAATAAAAGTATGTGAAACAAGGGCGTGGACAGTCAGGAGGCCGCTGCCGCAGACAAATAAACAAAGCGATAATCTGAGCGAGCTGACAGCGCGGCGTAAATCCACTCATTGCGTATTGTATGCCCGAGACAGCTCGTAACTTCATTTGTAGGGCATTATTGGACAAGTGCTTGCTCGTATTTCACGCACTTTACATTAGTTAGGGTAACCGTAACATCAAATAATTTAAAACCAGTGCCTTGTAACACAAAATAATCGTATAAATAACCATAAACTGCGCCATTTCAGGAGTAAAAAAGCCAACATTGTTTGACATCTCGTCTCAAAGTTTCACAAGAGAAACAAAAAACTAGAGATCTAAGTCAAACGAACCTATGGAACCATCAATCAGCTGCCTACTTAGCAATTTATATTGCAAATTAGGAACTGTTTAATAATTCCACAATCCAGCCAAGTTGCAAGAGCAAAGCAATCTTGGCGCAACTTAAAAATGGCTCTATTTTCAACAGGCTGTCACACCGACTTCAAAGCGCCGAAGTTTCATCGGTTTACGAGCCGTCCACGGCACGCGACACGTGAAACTTACAGTCCAGCCAAACACAAATATAACTGTCAACCATCACCACACGAAAGTAACACTTGTGCACACAACACAAGCTATGTTTTCCTTTGCCAAATATATTTTGCATGTGTAAAGTTCAAACAGCTGACGGTTTATTTTTTTATTTTGTAAAGTAAAGTTTTCGCACGCTCTAATTGAATCACCCTTTTTTTTTTTTTTTTTTTTTTTTTTTTTTTTTTTTTTTTTTTTTTACGTGGGGAAATGCATTTACGCATACCACCCCACCCCGGGGAAGGGCAGAGTGGTTATGTGGGACTCGCCCGTGCCTGAAGATGGTAAACGGCACGGGAATACCCACTAAAACCCCACGGTGCTCCCGCACTCGCCTTGATGGGGGGGTCATGGGAATCTGGCACAGCCTTTACGTCCACAACCCCCCCGGCGATGCCCGCCGAAGCGGGCCCCTCATGGCCCCCAAAAAAGGGGCTGGCGCAAGCCACCGACCAGCGCGAGGACCACGTGCAAAGCCGTCAGACATCCCCATGTCTGACGGCCTGGTCCTCTCGCGGCGAGACAGGTGGTCGGTCCCGCCGCCCACCACGCCGCAGTTCAACGGTTGCGGCCCCGCCGGGACCGCGGAAGGCAGGGAAAGTGGCAACGAAACACCAACAGTCCTCTCCCGCCGCGGCCCCGTAAACCACCAGGCCACAGTGTCAGCTTGCGCTAACACCGCAGCCCGGCCTTGCCCGCCTAGGCAGGCCCCTCATGGCCCCCAAAATGTGGGGGGACCGGCACCGAGGACCGCGTGCAAAGCTGTCAGACACTTTCGTATCTGACGGCCTGGCCCTCCGCGGTGAGACAGATGTTCGTCCCACCGCCCACCACGCCGCAGTACTAACGGCTGCGGCCCCGCCGGGACCGCGGAAGGTAGGGAAAGCGGCAACGAAACACCGACAGTCCTCTCCCGCCGCGGCCCCGCAACTCCTCGGCCGCAGTGCCGACTCACGCCAACACCGCAGGCCCTCCTGTTGCAGAGCCCCCCCATAAGGGCCCTGCAACATGGGCTGCTCCACAAGGGCTTCGCTGCCCAAAGCCCGAAGAGCAGCCCCCCTCTGGGGTCCACTTGGCTTCGCCGTGGTGTGGAGGCACCACGGGTACTAAGCCCCACCGCGACGACAACGCGGGACCCGTTGGTGGGGTAATTGAATCACCCTGAAGCAACCAACGGCTATTTGTTTACGACAACAGGAAAAGCACTACAGGGAATATAAAATTAAAATTGTTAAAAGTAGACGGAGGCACAAGTGTTACCTTGAGAAAACTCGTAAATGTGAATAATTCCACGAAATGGCCACTCAACAAACACCTTGATCATAATCCTTATTTTGCTGGTTTTTATTAACTATTCAATTAATTTGTTAAATCTGTATTTTTGTACTTGTAGCTTTTTCATTGAAAGATAAAATATTACAATGAATGGTGTCCTCTTAATAATTAAGATGGAACGATTGGTTGATTGTTTTGTAAAGAAAATAATTATCTGTTAAATTTTAATATTATTTATTTTTTATCTATTTGTCTAGAACAAAATACATTTCAGTTAATTACAAAAATAAAATAACTAAACCTATAATTAAAATTACTAAAACTATATATACACTAATCAAGTAAACCGCTATCTATATATATTATATATGAAACACTAAAATACATGTTTGTTCGTGAACATTTTGTCAAAATTAGTGGCAAACTGCTAAATGCAAATATCTAAATATCACCAGATTATATACAAAAATACGGTAAAAGCCTTTAAAAATTTGAGGATTGCCCTCGATTTTCCTGGCATGTCCTTACCAAAAAAAACAAATCTAAAATCGGTTCACCAATGAGAGACAAATCGATGAACAAACATAAGAAAATATATACGCGCCGAATAAAGAACCTCCTCCTTTTTGGAAGTTGGCTAAAAAGTAGTCGATGCTGCAGCATAGCGAGCCCACAAATAGTTTTAGTACCAGCATTAGTCAGTTTTGCGATACTTGTGCGTCTTGGTAATGAAGTGACTTTGACAGTTACCACGTTCTTGTATTTATGTGTAATTATGTCGTTTTTGTGAGCTTCATAGAGCAGCAAAATCATTACCGCAAAGCTTGCTGATCCGATATTATAAGTATCTGTTATTCTTAATTGTTTAAATTCTATTTAAAGCTTTAACGCTTATTTTAAATATCATATTGCGTTTGTTATAACAACTGTTAATGATTAGATAACACCTGTAATCAATAAATAATTTTTGGCAATATTATTATGTATGTCTAAAACATAAGAAGTCCAGTTTAAAAAAAAATGGGCATATGGAATGGATATTATTTAAGTGAAGTGCGGATATTCGAAGTTCATTATCAGTTATTCCGGATACCGAAAAAATAAATATGACATTGTAGAATTCCAGGTAGAATATTGAACATTTTACATACACATTATTAGGATTTGAAGACATCAATCAAATGAATTCTAAGAATTGTACAATACAAGGTTAGGTGAAAAAGGAAACAGATGGATGATGAGAGGACAGTAAGAATATAAGTATATTTTAAATATTTTTGGTTAAATTTAGCATTAAAATTAATAATGAAGCATTGTATTCTGCGCATTTAATAAAAGTGTTTTTTATCGCCATGCTGACAATTATAGTTAAGAATATAATTCTATACCAAAAATGTTATTCTGTCCAGATAACAAGGATTTCACGAAATTATTATATTTATTTTTTATTCTCATTCCGCAGGTCAAAATGTTTTCAAACGTAGCTCGCAGTCAGTCAAACATTTCACATGCCGTCCGTTAAACCTGCCGATGGCGATGGCATTCCATCCAATAGGTCACACGAACACGCCACATTCGTCCACGCTACAGGCTACCGACCTGACGCTTTTAATAACCAACTATGGAAAATGAAGCTTCTGTTATGGAGAAATCCTCTTGATCCTCCTACTGATTCTCTTACTTGCAAATATATGTAGCATGTGAAGCAATAGCAGCAAGTCAACTAGAACTAGATAAGTGGCAATGATCACTATTAAAGATGGTTAGATTTTAAATTTTCAATCGAGGACTACGATTTTAGCCACCTGAATCGATCAATGTGATGAGCTTTTAGTAAGTTTGTCCAACGAAACATTACACAAAAACGTTTTTATAATAATATCATAATAATATAAAAGTGACAAGTACCAGGAAAATTAAACGAAATACATACTCATTTTCTAACTGGGTTTTTACTTTCTTAAGAGTGTTCTACAGATAAAAATATGAAAAGCTTGTCAAGTTGAGCTCTCAGCTAAGAAACGCCAACAAGAATACTTGCTTTTTAATAGTTATTAAAATTTATGCAACTAAACTTCTATCGCACTATAAATTGCTAGAAAATAAGCTCATGAGTCGTTTCTGAATATGAATATAAATGAATATCACACAATTATGGCTGTCTATGTTGAAAGTTCAGTATGCAACAAAATGAGAAGAATAGACACAAAAATTATAAGAACTTAACTGAATGCTGAAATGAGAAATATGCCTCTTCATTAGATGATGGTCATTTTGAATTAGCCGGGCAGTTCATAAGTTGCATTTACCTTACCCCCACTGACCAAGGCAGGCGTAGCTGCATAGACGTCAAAATACGTCTAGCGGCATTTGCAGCGCGGCGTACTTATCTGTACACGAGGCGTACTGCAAGTGTACTTTTTGATCTTTCGTGTGTTTCGTGTCGGAAATGATTTGAACCCAAATTCCTACATCCGATATTTTTTTATTATTTGAACAAAAATTGCAGCCGTTTCCACAATTTACAAAAGAGCACGTACACCTAGGCGTATAACAGGCTGCACAAAGGGTATACGCGAATACGCTGCACGCAATACGCTGTCGTGGACGGTAGGTTTTATAAGGCTATTTAAAAAAAAATGTCATAATACAAAATATGAAACAACAGTTTCTGGCATTAAGTTTTTTTTTTTTTTTTTTTTTTTCTCATGTTCTTTTCCATCATGCAATCGGTCTGACGACCATAAGCAGATTTTTTTCTTTGCGTATATTATTTGAGGCTTCACCCTTCCAACGTTGGGTTGCCTTTAAATAGGATATTTATGACGTTGGTTTTGTCATCATGTCCCAGGTGTGTTGCCTTTTCAGCCTTCGTGTGGGTAGGGGGTCAATCAGGACTGATGCCAGTTTATTGTTGTGAGTGAATAATCTTTCTCTGTAGGATTTCACTGAAAGTTCGACTTGTTCCTTTATAGATGGGATTTCCAGGTAATCATGTGTTTCAGCAGTTTTTGTGAACCATGGTGCATTTGTTATTGTTTTCAAGATGTTATTTTGGAATCTTTGTAGAATTTCTAGGTTGCTGGTCTTTGCTGAACCCCAAATCTGTATACCGTAAGTCCATATTGGTTTTAAAATTGTTTTATATATTAGTGCTTTGTTATTTAGAGATAGTTTAGATTTTCTGTTCAGAAGCCATTGCAAGGACCTGAACTTGTGGTTTAATTCGTCACGCTTTTTCTGTAGGTGGTATTTCCAGGTTTGCCTGCGGTCTAGATAGAATCCGAGGTACTTTACAACAGTCTGATGTGGTAGAGTGTCGTTGCCAAATTTTACTGGAGGACAATCATCACGCCTTAGTGTAAATGTTATTTGATTTGACTTGGCAGCACTGGCTTTGATGCGCCAGTTGGACATCCATTTGTGAATTTCATCAAGATGTAATTGCAAAACCTTTGCTGCCACCACACAGTTTTTATTTGATGAAAGGACAGCTGTGTCGTCAGCGAATGTAGCAGTGGTTATGCTTTCTGTTTGTGGTATATCACTGGTGAAGATAATGTAAAGTATCGGTCCTAGTACTGATCCTTGTGGCACTCCTGCTTCAATGTCATGAAGAGCCGAGGCATCGTCATTGACTTTCACATAGAACATTCGTCCTTCCAAGTAAGATTTCAGTATGGTGAACATGTTATGGGGTAGTTGCCTTTTCAGTTTGTATAGCAAGCCTTGATGCCACACTTTATCAAAGGCTTGCTGTACGTCTAGAAATGCTGCAGCACAGTACTCCTTGCTTTCTAAAGCATTTCTTATTTTATCGGTCACCCTGTGGACTTGTTCTATAGTTGAATGTTTTCTTCTGAATCCAAATTGATGTTCTGGTATTATATTGTTAGTAGAAACTATTTCGTTTAATCTCGCTTTTAGTATCTTCTCAAATACTTTAGATAGGACTGGAAGAAGGCTAATCGGTCGGTATGAACTTACTTGGTGCGGTGGTTTGCCTGGCTTTGGAATCATGGTTATTTGGGATACTTTCCAAATTTTGGGGTAGTGAGAGGTTCTTATTATACCATTGAAAAGTAATGTAAGAAACACAATACTCTTCTTCGATAGCTGTTTTAGCACTTCAGAGGATATGAGGTCGAAGCCAGGAGCTTTTTTTAATTGGAGTGATTGAATGATCTGCCTTATTTCTTTTGGGGAACAACTTTTCACTGGGAAGCTCAGCTGGTAGTCACTTGCAAGGTACAATTCGATTTCCTCCACCAAGGTTTCATTTTCATTGCAAGCATTTGGTGTAAATACATCTTTGAGAAAGTATCCAAATGCTTCAGCCTTTTCATAATCTGTTTTCGCCCACATTCCGCTTTGTAGTGTTAGGGGGTGCTGGTGTAAGTCCGGTTTTTGACTTGATTTAATTGTTTTCCATAGTGAATGTTCATTTCTTCCGTTTGGTCCAAGATGTTCTAAAAGTCGTTGCACTGTGTCATTTTCTATATCTTGGAGGTATATTTTCAATTCCACTGCCGCTTTATTAAACGCTGCTTTGTCTCTAGCATTACGTGTATGATGCCAAACTCTTCGTAGACGCCTTTTTTCAAGTATTCTTTGTTTTACATCTATTGGTAAGTTTCGGTGATTTTCATTTTTACAGCTATCATTTGTAGGTGTGCTTGACCACGCTGCTTTCTGTATTAAGCTTGTAATATAAACAGCGGCATCGTCTATATCTTGGTTGCATTTTAACTTAACTTTTAAATCTAGGTTTTCATCTAAAATGTTCCTGAAAGAATTCCAGTCGGTTTTTCTGTTACAGAGGCACGGCTTTAGGGTCTTTTCTGTTACTGTTGTACTTATTGTAATAACTACAGGCGTGTGATCTGATGACCCATCAAAACAGCTTTCTATCCTCATGAATTTTGCATCAAGTCCCCTATACGCCACGAAGTCTAGCAAATCGGGTACTTTTTTTGGGTCTGCTGGCCAGTATGTTGGATGGCAAGTAGTGAGTATTTTAAGTTTGTTGTGGTCAATACTTTCCTTGAGTTCTCTACCACGAGTCAGCGTTATTCTAGAACCCCACTGGATATGTTTAGCATTCCAGTCGCCACCAATTACTATTCTACCACTCAATGTGTTGAACATATCATCAAAATGTTCTTTTTTTATTTTGTGCTTGGGAGGACAATAGATCGAGGTTACTGTTAGAAATCCTTGTTTGTCTTCAATCAATATCGAGGTAGTTTGTATATGTGGTGTTTGGTATGGTGGCAGTAACTGGTGTTTGATAGTGTTACGAATTATTATAGCTGTGCCAGCATGAGAAGTGCCATCAGGGTGGCATGTAACATAAGTCGAAAATCCTCTGAGATCAAAGGATTTATTTGTTGTCATGTGAGCCTCTGAGATCAATAGTATATCTATATGGTGATTGATTATAAAAGTGTTGACTTCGTTTTTATTACTTAACAAGCCGTTAATGTTCCATGTTGCTATTTGCATGTAAGCCATTTATGGTGCAAGTTTGGCAATGACAGTAGTTAATAGACTCAGTAATGAGCCTATCTGTTGTATGAGGGAATCTAGCTTTTCAGCCTGTTTTGTGAGTAGCTGTTCTAATAAAGAATTGTTGTTTGTTTCATGAATTGGTTGAGTTACTTGTGCGTAAGATCTTTCTCTGGTCGGAATTTGTTGAGTGGGTATTTCCATATTTGAGCGCTGGGATGGTTCAGTCTTGTGTAGGTTCAACAAGGTCTCTTTTCTGGAATTCACGGTTGAGGTAGTTCTACTGTTGGTTTTCCTTGCGTTTATTTCTTGGAAAACTTTACAGCCTTTATAGTTTGCGGGGTGGTCTTCATGGCAAAGGGCACACTTACAGGGTGTAGTTTTGTCCTTCTTAGAGCAGTCAGTGGTGTTATGGTTTCCAGCACATTTCACACATCTAAAGGGCCTCATGCAATTGTTGCGTGTATGGCCGTATTGTTGGCATCTTTTGCATTGAACTACTGTATTTTTGCGTTTAGGGTCTTCAATAATTATTGAGGTATTGTAAATGTAGCGAAGGCTTTTAATCGTTACGTTGTTAGGACTCGGTTCTAGGTTAACAAACCATGTAAACAGAGGTTGTTTAGACGGACCATACTTTGCGTTGATAATTTCACCTCTAACTTTGTTTCCTGTACTTTCAACTGCTTCCTTAATAGCTTCGGTGGGTGTTGATGGGTGTAAATTTTTTATGACAATCCTATAAGGTCTGTCATCTTTTTGGGAGAAGGTGTGTCCAATTAACTTTTGTTCCCTTACTACATGCAACAACTTTTTGTAGGCTTCAACATTATTACAACATACACGTAGCTGAGTGCGGGTAACAATTTTGTATGAATATTCAGATTTCTGCAGCACACTTTCAATCAGTTCTGTTAGTTTGCCAATGTTTTGAACTGCATACAGTACAATAGGAGGTGGTTTATTTATTATTTTCTTATTTTCTTTTGCTGGATTTTGTACTTGTTGTTCTACATTTAGCATAGAAAAACTGTTTTGTAGTGGTATTTCTTCTAGGTCAGATGACGGTGACCGAATAAGCCTTCTGCGTTTGTTACTCCCTGGTGTTTGGTATCGATTTGGCACTTGTTGCCATTCGTTGTTTACAGTTTCATTCCTTTGCTTACTTGTATCGAATTGGGTTGAAGTAGGCAAGTCTCCCAATGAAGGATGTTTTGTCCTCGATTGTATAAATAAGCTCGGGTGAAATATTTGTTGTACTAGTTTCTTAGGCGATGTTTTATTATTCTCATCAGTAATGTTTATTTGAACTGGAGCCTGATTGCCCACTCCAGTATCTTTTCCCTTATTTTTATTTTCCCCGTTCATAGTGCAAATTTAAATTATGGTTATGGCAACACTTATCCAAATGTCAAATGACATTTTGATGATGACATTTAAATGAGATGAAATAGAAAAAAAATATGTGGGTAAGTGAAAATAAATGTTCGAACTGATTGTCACTTTCGTATTTTAAACACTGTTTTTTGTTTTAATCACTGAACACTTTTTGTCACTAATAATGTCACATAATTATCACAATCGAAAGTTAGTTTTAATTGTATTTTCAACCACTAATTCGCGGCCTAACACACAATATCATTTAAATCTCCAACAGCACTTGTGCGCCTGTTGACATTTGACAGGATTTTGTCAATGCACTGATGACTTATAAAGCACAAAGATCTTTGAACTTAATTATTTATAGGTAAGTAGTGAAATACGCCCCGCCCCAAGGAGATAGGTCAGTGGCTTATTACTCGAGCTAATAGAATATTAATCAGATTTCGTTAATAGGAGCGACATCAGATATCAGTTTAGGTATAATACTTTCCATTATTGCTGATATCCTACTTTATTAACCGAATCTTGATTTATTATTAGGGGAGATGTGATTATGAATTCATGAGATATGCCGGCTCCAGACCCTCAGCGAACAATGGCAAACAGCGAACGAACATGTGGATGGGTGTTCGTTAATGTTTGGTTCGCCAGTAATCAGGGTACGTGTCGGTTTTCTTCGCAAATCAAAGGATTTTTGGCAATCAGTTAGCGACGTGTCCATACGCTTGGCGAGCTATAAGTTCTGCGCGTGAGCTCGCGGACTACGGACTTATCGGGCTTTAATCTAAACTTTATTTAAGTAAATTCAAATGCCTTGTTGGTCGAGTGGGCAGCATATGTTATAAACCTTTGCCACACCCTTGTTTTGATTTGTTTTCTAATATTTTAAATGATATGTTTTTTAATTAGACTTTAATGCTTGAATTTAAAATAAGTCAATCTGAAACGAATAGCTGCCACAAGCTTGCCGTCCGTCATATTTGCCGATCAGGAACATATGATAGTCCATATATACAGGGTTATTGGGTAAGTCGACCTAGATCCGTTAAGAGGTGGTAGTTCCCATCATTTCTGACTGATCTGACTATGAAACACCCCACCCTAAACCTAACCGTTTTCGAGATATTGGACTTAGAAGGTTTTTTTAAAAAATATCCCGATTTCTTAACTATAGCCTATTTTTTTTGTATCCTATGCCTTTTATTTTTTTTTAATTCTGATTTTTGTGTGCCAGATAAGTTTGTTTATAATTCTCAACCCAAAAAGTGCAAGTATCTGAACCAATGGGATCGTAGTAGACGATTGATACCGTAAAAAAGTAATTAATTTGAAAAAAAAAATTGTTTCTTTTAGTAATATTTAAAAAAAAATCTATGGCGTTAGTTCTGCAGATGTTTTAAATAATATCTACGTTCCATTAGCTATCCAACAAGGTATCACAAGCTAGGGTCTTATCACAATTCATAGAAAAAAAATCGATAAAAGGCTCCCAGGTAGTAAAAAAAAACAATGGTACTTAAGATTAAACTTCTCTTTTGGGTCAGGAAACGAAATAAAACAATACAAATAATTATTAAACAACATTTATTTAAATTTATAAATCTTGTTCTACATGGCCGCCTCTGTTTCGCACACACACTCTCATTCGGTGTCTTAGTCCGCTTTTAACTACTACAGTCGTTAAGTCTCTTCGAATTTCGTCAGCAGCCTCAATAATCTTCTGTCTTAATATGTCAATAGTTTCAATTGGATTATACTCATTGTAATAATGTAATTATTATAATGTCTTCATGTGTCCCCACACATAAAAATCCATGGGAGTCAGGTCAGGACTTCTTGCTGGCCACGGTATGGGTCCACCTCTTCCGATCCACCTATTAGGATACCCGTTGTCTAGCCATTCCCTGACCCCTCTTCTGTAATGTGCAGGGCAACCGTCGTGTTGGAACTTCATGTTTCTAATCAGATTTAGGGGTAAATCCTCTAATAAATTTGGTAACTCTTCTCTTAGAAAATGTTCGTAAAATTCTCCGTTTAAATTATCAGGTAGAAAGAAGGGCCCAATTAATTTGTTTGCTATGATTCCCATCCAGACATTTAAACTAAATCTTCTTTGTGCGGCTTTTGTCCTCTTCTGGTTAGGATTTTTTTGCGCTTTTGGGGCCCAATAATGAGCGTTGTGGTAATTTGTAATTCCATCTTTATCAAATTTTGATTCATCTGTCCACAAGATTTGTTTTAAAAATGCTGGGTCTTCTAAATCTCCATGAAGCATAAATCTACAAAAGTCTAACCTCCTCACTGGATCTCCCTCTTCGATAACATGTACTGGCGTGTAGTGATAGGGGTAGAGGCCTGCAGTATTCACCGTAAACCACACTTTCCACTGCGAGAGTCCAAGTTCTCGGGCAACAGCATTAGTTGAAGTAGTTGGATCCGCTCTAAACCGTTGAACTATTTGATTATCTTCATCTTCATCATCAACAATGATCCGTGGTCGGCCTAGGTCTGCTCGACGCCTTAAAACAGAGCCAGTCTCTCTGAGTCGCCGGTAAGCGCCGTCAAAGACAGTGACATCCAGTATTCGGCGGCCGGGATAACGTGCAATGTATTCGTCACGAGCTCGTGCAGAAACACCATAACAAAGTAGAATATCCGCGTATTCCTCGTTCGTGAAGGTTGCCATCTTCAACAGTTCCAATTCAGAAGCACAATTCAAAGTCCAGTTAACAAGCACAGTCACAATTTGTAGGAAACAGTCCAGAAATACAAGCCAAGTCGGGTAAGAAATGAAGAGCACTAAATATCGCATCTACTACGGACGAATCACGGAAGCAGACTAAAACGAAACAATAACAACAAATTGGCCGGGATTATTTTATCTCGCTTGCACCTGGTCAGTTTGTCCCGCTCGCACGCACCACAGCTCCGTGGAAGAACAATAGGACCAAAGAACCCAAATTTGTACTGCTGCCTGAGAGCCTTTTATCGATTTTTTTTCTATGAATTGTGATAAAACCCTAGCTTGTGATACCTTGTTGGATAGCTAATGGAACGTAGATATTATTTAAAACATCTGCAGAACTAACGCCATAGATTTTTTTTTAAATATTACTAAAAGAAACAATTTTTTTTTTCAAATTAATTACTTTTTTACGGTATCAATCGTCTACTACGATCCCATTGGTTCAGATACTTGCACTTTTTGGGTTGAGAATTATAAACAAACTTATCTGGCACACAAAAATCAGAATTAAAAAAAAATAAAAGGCATAGGATACAAAAAAAATAGGCTATAGTTAAGAAATCGGGATATTTTTTAAAAAAACCTTCTAAGTCCAATATCTCGAAAACGGTTAGGTTTAGGGTGGGGTGTTTCATAGTCAGATCAGTCAGAAATGATGGGAACTACCACCTCTTAACGGATCTAGGTCGACTTACCCAATAACCCTGTATACTGACACGTTCGCCAAGCGTGAGGACTTGCTGTTTGCTGTTCGGTGTTTGTAAAAAACAGCGTCTAGAGCCGCCATTATATTTCATTTAATTTTATGGAAATTGTAGGTAATTTGTAATATCAACTGTACTTGATTTGTGTGCTGATATTTTTTTTGTACCTACAGAATAGACAACTACTGAAACCTTTTCTAAAGGAGCAAATTCTTTTTTTCGAAGTTATCATTCACATTCATATTAGCATCTATCTTGTATAGAGTCTCTATAAAAACTAACTTGATAGCTATATCAAAGGTAGAACAAAATTCAACAATTCAAACAACTTGACACACATTATTGTAGAAACTAGTGGGATTAGTTTCTTCAAAGCAAATATTTGCTATCTTACAACTAAATAACCCAATACTGAAACGAGATTGCCCAAAGGTCTTATTGAATTTCTCTAATACATATATACATATCCTGATTTCGACGAAGATTAAAAAATATATCTGTTGAATTACTTGGGAAAGTAAAAGTAGGCCCTACTGCAACATATCTTATGTGTAAATTGGTACATAAATATTGCAATTAAGTCTTTATTTACTTCGCTTAACTTTCTGAAGAAGATCGTGGTAACGAGCTGACTAGAACCTTCACGCTCGGTGTTAACTGTGTGACACTTCAATGTAGACCTATTGTATTTAGATAGATGCTAATATGGCCAAATTTATGACACAATACTACGTACGAAAGACTTGAAAATGCAGGTATCGCAGGTACTGTACAGTAGATAGGTTTAATCAATCAATTATATCATTATCTTGATACCTACTCGACGTTTTTAAAAGATACGACATCAATACTAGTACTACGTGTACCATAGATATAACGACAGTAATTATGACCTCTATATTCTCGCTAGATTAACTATAACTAACAATGTTATAGAACAGAGCACATACAGTTCAGAATTGAATTGAAAAACAAGTATGGTGAAATTGCGTCAAACATAATATTTACAGATATTTAAAGTCTACATAATATTTACAGATATTTAGGTCCAGTTTAAAAGGTTCCGGATATATCTTATCTGACCCATAAAATATAACCTGACCGAATTTAATATTGACACGAGCTACACTTGATAAAAGTAACATAGATGTAATTTTCATTTATGTGTGTTATATGCTTATCCTCCTAATAAGGTTTATCTAAAACCTGTGAAATTGGGGCGTAGTCAGAAAACAACGTCTATAATAAAGCAAAATAGAATTTTAAGGAATATTAATCCAGCATTCTATGAAGTAGAATTATAGAATTTCTGAGAATAATCTATTAAAGGCCAGTTTTAACAATTCTTCGAATTAAACGCCTAAAAGAGAAATTCCTTACACCCTTAAGTCTTAGGTATTCATCTTCCTAAATCCCAAAGGAGTATAATTTTTCATGGCCCGTTAGCAACGCTTAGATGGCGACATCTACCGTCGTCCGTATAAACTAAATAAATAACGAGGGTGTCATCCATATTTACTATCAACTTCGTATTACGAACTAATACATTTTAGGGTTGGTTGTTTAAATAGACGATATACGGATTTGATACCCTTTAATAACCCAATAATAACACTGTAAAAAAAATTAGGTGGTAACAACGATGATAATAACATATCCCGCGCTTTGACCCGCGTTCAACCTTAATGCCCCGCTCCCGTGGAGTTTAGCGTAATGTTAAAAATCCAAAGACCTTTATTGAGAGTTAGACTAACAAGCACAAAAAGAATTATCAAGATTCGACTAGTAGTTCTCGAGATTAGTGCTATCAAACAAACAAAATAACTTTCTCCTGCGGTTTCGTTTGCGTGGTAGGTACATCGAAAAAAAGTTGCCTATGCTACACTTCTTGTAGTCATTTATCTGAATCTATAATTATATTAAAATCAGTCCAGCAGTTTAGAAGATTAGCCAATACAAACACACAAATAGACAAACGAAAATGTATTATTACGTATTTTAAGCAAAAATATCATACAAACCACTATACCAGCTTGTATAATCATTTCAATTTCATTCAATTTTAATTGATTATATAAATATCTTTTAATGAGGTTAAATAATACACACGTCATGCTATTACCATTCTTTCTGCAACAAAAAGCAAAGCGGCATCATAATTACTTCTCCACATCGCATCGACAGTTCATCGTACTCATGCTGAGGTGTCCCAACACCCACGCAGTAGTTACAGGGGATAATAACCGCAGTCACGCCTTCACGCCGGGGCGGGTAAGCAGAGTATTATCTACTACAGATACTTCATAAATCTTAATAGGGGAAAGGGTTGCATTGAGGAGAAAAGGTTACAATTTTACATGGATAGTTATTTCTACCTGAGGTATTGCGTGTGTATGAATTAAGATTAGAACGGAGATTTATTTTGTTTCGCACTAGATTATTCATTTTAATTAACTTGTGGACCTTTATTTAAAATAAGAATTACTAGCGATCTGTGTTGGGGTATGTTTTTGTTTACTTCTAAATCTAAGCTTACACATGCATATTCATATGAAGTGGGAAAACTAAGTATCAAAGTGGAATGTATTTAAACAAACAAACAACACGACGATTTTTGAAACTTTTAGTAAGTATAAAATGGTAACATTACTTAATGTTATGGCTCGTATAAGTAAGCATTACGTCTGAAAGTGACTGATATGATACGTGACCAAAACTACTTATAATAAAGATTAAGGTTCAAGTTTACACACGAGATATCGAGCCTTTTTCCGTGGCAAGTAGTAATCGGTCCGTGTTCGACTTTTCTAAGCACCGTGGGAAGAAACCAGCTGAGGCTTGACGCTATCCTTTTATTCCAAGATCAATGTGAGGCCAGGTAACGTGGAATATACGCCAGATAGGGGATTATACAACAAAGGCGTCCTTAGAACGGGTTGATAGAACTTTAATCGATTAACGGTTCGCTAGATAAAGAATCTATTTTGCAATTAAAAACAAAATTTGAGGTTCAAAAATTTAGGCAGATCTAAACATAAACCATAAATACGTTTGTATCTATTAAGCCTCACCGGTGTCGCTTAGGAATGCGTTTAATTGAAATTTACATATCTCCTATTACCTTTTATAGCCAGTCAGCCTTAAACTGTTTTTCCAATAACACGCGCTATCAAAAATAGTTTTGACTGCGAACAGATTTTATTCTTTTGAAATATTGTTAGTCTTACATGGTTAAAATTAAAACATAGCAAAACAAGCTGTTTTGATGTGTTCTAATTTTAACCAGTGACAGTTAAAATTAAAACATAGCAAAACAAGCTGTTTTGATGTGTTCTAATTTAAACCAGTGACAGTTAAAATTAAAACATAGCAAAACAAGCTGTTTTGATGTGTTCTAATTTTAACCAGTGACAGTTAACTCTAACATTCCGGATCTGAGTTTGCTTCAAGTTTATAGTATAGTTATCAAATTCAGCCGGATAGAAAATCCCATATCGATGATATCCCATGATATAATTTGGATAACGAATATGCGAGAGGGTTAAACCGGAGGGTGATAATCAGATGAAGTGCAGCGGTCACCGACCCGGGGCATACTCAAACAGGTAGTATGTAGTATAATCTAGTATCTTGAAGATGCAGAGTGCAGAGATGTTCATACATCACTGCAAATGTAATAATGTGGAGATGCTCAACGTCCGTAGATTCTATCACGAATCTGACTGGAAAGGGAAACGGATTAACGAGATTGCCTGCATGAAGTATGTGAGATACAGATGCAAATGATTCAACATGGCTATTTCATTGGTTACATTTCTGCGAGTATCTTTTATAATAGCTAGGTATGTAGTTACACTGGTGGTTTAAATAGCCTAATTAAGACTTTACAATAATATCTTCGCCGACACGTTTAAAGTGACAAATTAAGCAGAAATATCATCTTACCAATAATTGTCGTAACATTTTTACTAAACAAGTCAAAAAATAAACCTTAAAGGGCTCCGTGAAACGATAAAAATGTTTGGCAACCAGTGTCGTAATCAGTAATCAAGTTTGCCCTTTTTCCTCGCCCGATGAGGAGGGCCTGGCAAATCTGACATCGATCGGGTAAAATTTAAATAAAGCCTATTTCTAGGTTTACTTTAAGAACTTGGTGAGTTCGCAGTTAACCTGGTAATGGAAAGTAATAAAAGTAATTAGAAATAAATAAAGGTAGTGAATAAATTTAAACAGGCTTAAGCTGCAAAAATATTTTTACTTAATTGTATTTATTGTCAATTATATATAATACAAATAATATTAAGATTTACTTAAATAAAATCAAGATAAATGATTATAAAAAGTAATAGGACACAGTTAAAATATTATCTTAATAAACAATTATACAAATACCGATAAGTATTATCAATCTATACATACAGGGTGTAAATGACATCGTGACGAAGACACTGGGTGCAAAAAAAAACCGGCTATTGGCGGGCATCGGCAAATCGGCAATTCAGTTTAGCAAAAGACAGTTATAACGCAGTAATTTGACATAATTGTCTTTTGGCATACTTCTTCACTTGGCATAATTATTATTTCACATAATGTTTTTGGCATAATGTGTTATATAACCCTTTTTACTTGTTTATTTTACATATGAAAGGTATTTTGTTGAATTAGGACATTATTAAAATAGTATGCCAAAAGATAGTTATGTCTAAAATCATTACTTACTATGATAATCATAGTAAGTAATGATTTTATGCTAAAAGAATTATGCGAATAAAATAAGCCGAATTAATATTATGCGTAACCATCATTATGCCAAATTATGGTATGCGGAGTTAAATTATGCCAAATAAAAAAGAGAACCAGTTCGAGTTAATCATTGATCTTTATATACCTAATTCGATCATCGATAAGAAAGTTATTAAATTATTAAGTATGATATAGCAATTCAACGGAAATATAATTGATAAGTAGCAGTGACTCATATTTTTTATTTGAATAATGAATTAATAAGGCATATTAAATAAATACAGCAGCATACATAATCTATTTGGTTACAAAATCTCTAGTAATAACGTGAATAAATGTATGGCACGGTTTACTAAACAAGTTATTATAATATTAATTCCAGAGGTAAATAAATATCAGAGGTTAATACACTTCATGGTTTAACAGGTATATGAACAAGAAAATCTACAATTTTATGTACAATAGCCTTCAAGAATGATTAATTATTATTGTGATATAGGTTGTTTCAAAATCGTTACGGCTTACAGATTCTCTACCACTTATGTTACACCATCCATAGACATCTCATAAGGCGTAGATAAATAACAAAGCATACGTACAATCAATCATATCGATGGCAGCCGAAATAAAAGATAACCAATACTTTTCTTTTTATTTTGGACATAAATATTTTACGCGCACTTCGCTTATGCCTGTGAAACCCCGTCATCCCCTCAGAGAGAATCACGGCGGTCTCATCAACTTTCAAAACTTCTATTTCAGCTCGGAGTACCTTTTAAAAACGTTAATTTCCGGTCGGGGTACGAGATTAATCTACATTTCGTAAGCTCGTAAATTATTTTATTTTAGTTGTGTAACGTAATAATGAAGGCTTGATGAAAAATTTTAATGTTATTAAAGAAAGCCAAAAAATATTTTTTAAAACTACTACATACTGCGATTGTAAAAAACTTAACTAATGATAACTTTTATGACAAAAGATTTATTTTTGGTTCGTTTGATACGATTAACCTCAAAACCAACAGGCCTTATTTCAAAAATTGCTTTACCATTAGAATGCTAGATTATTTCTGAGTAGCATATAGCTTATCGAGGTACCACGCGGACAAAGACTTATGAAAAAATCTACATGCTGCAGTAAAAAGCCAGTGATTTCTAAATGTATGAAATTCACCAAGCAACATTTCTGAAGCGTTTTCGTTTTCCTGAAAAAAGCTGACATTATACCCAAAATTCGAATAAGCTATGGAACAAGGCGCTTAATTGCCTTAATTAAGATAATTATATATAACATAGCATAAGATCACGCCTACATTACCCAGAAAGGTGCGCCAGTGTACAACACCCTCATTTCGCCCGCTATGTTGAGGTCCCATGGTTAATGGGGGTGAGCCCATTGCCATCAACCGGGCACAATTCCAACTTCGTGCTGCTATGATTTCCTGACGGAATCGAACCCGAAACCTCGCGGTGATAGGCGCACATGCTAACCACTAGACCATCGAGGCAGATAATTATACGTGAATTGAATATAAAACTCAAGTTTTATATAAAACCGCTGCCAAAGAAGGTGTAGGTGACTAAGCTTCAAAATATATTTTTCACAACGAAAATAATAGGAAGTGTCACGCCATTAATTTACATTATTATTTATTTAAACACCCATTGCTACACTGACGAACTGTTATGTAATGTTTTAGTTGTAAAATTGCAAGTTTCAGTCATCAACTAGAACTCCTCTCAATCGACTAATGAGTGTATATGGTAAACAGTATACGTATAGGTTCTAAGCATTACGCATCAGGTCTCGATATTTAGAAGCGAGATTCCTGTCATTTCAGTCTGAGTAAAAGGATCATCTCTCAAAGCGTACGCTATTTAAGTTTTCAAGCATCATAGCTATGAGTCTGAAAGCCAGAGAGCTTCATGAAGATGTTTATCTAATGCTTTAAGCCCATTTTTACACCGAAATATGTATAACGTAAACCATCGGCCTGAGCTGTACTCTCTACTCTCTCGTCTCCATTCTCGTTACTATCACTATCAGAATGTGCACTAACTCCATAAGCCTTAAACATTTTAATCTTCACAAACCGAAAAAAGTAACGTCATAAATTTTTAATCTGCTAATAAAAATTCGTTTTACTGGTCCGACGAATATTAAAATTAGAGGTAAAATGTTAAAAACGGAGGGTAGTTAGAAGGAGGTGAGTGTGGCGCGAGCGGGTAACTTTGGAAGTCAAACAGAGAGTAACTTTGGCTCGGCTGCGGTGGTGCTTAGTTAATTTGGTGCTGTAATGTACCTCACGTAAATTACACCTCTCAGCTGTCGAAATCGATATTATTTTCGGTGCGTAGTTTGTTATTTGGCAACGAAGTACTTATATAAACTTGGGCCTTTCTATATTATTTTAGGCTGCCTTAGTTATCTAGTGGGCGTATAGTGTATATGCTGAGCGCGAGATCCTAGTTTCGATAACTGGGTAGAGGATAATGTTATTGAATTTGTTCAGTAGGTCTATTTTCATGCAGCTTAGCTACAGCTAGCATTTTGAAGTCCACTTGACGCAATACGTTTTTTTTTACATTTCAATGCCATCTTTAAGTACAATTTAAGACTAATTGGCCAGATGACGTGTTTTGTCAAACCACGTGGCTGAATATTATTTTCATAATAATTCAGCCACATATAATTTTACTATAATAGGTGTAAATTTTAAGAAATCATAATTTTTCATTACAAAGGACTGTGTGATTATAGTATAAATCAAAGACAGCATCAAAAATAGTTGGCATTTGTGAGAACCAGTTGCGAATACCAAACAGAGCCACAAACCAAAAAGAACTTAACAAAGAGAGAGACATCACCAACAGAGGCTCTGTCCCCAAGCCGCAAACATTTGCAGCAAAGGCAGCAAATAAAACAGGCTCATTCACGGCGATCATGCGAGGTGTATCAACGCAAAGGCGCCAAAGACGGCCCGGGCCATGGCGCGATCTCCAGCACGCGACCGCTGCAGTTGCGGCGCCCGAGTGACGTCACCGTGCGATCAATGGAACTGACGTCGAGAACTGGCGACGAGCTTCCCCCACACCCTTCAGCCCGCCTCTCCTCACCCCCGCCGGCCCGGGAATACCCCCGCACCCACATGGATGCCGCTCAGATGGGACGCGACAAGAATTTATTGTACTGTTAATTAAGTTTATTGATAGAGGGTAGTTCAAAACTTTGCGACGAGTAATTAATAAAAGTTCGGGTTCATCTTTTTTTCCAGCAGCTTGCATAGTTCGTTACGCAATGGCGCAGGTATTTATGTGGTCGTTGTCGGGTGCCGGGTAATCTCGGTTCGTCGCTCATAATCACTTAATTGGGGAGGTATTTTTAGCCGAGACCTCGTAAACATACTTTCGTACATTTGCGACCCTTTCGTTATGTATTGCGGTTAAGTGTACCCCATTCATATTTAAACAAGTCCCTTATTAAAGTTTCGCCATACATTAAGTCGCTTGCCTGAAAATACGTTACACAACGATATCCTGAATTATGAAATCAGACACTGTTTACGACTTCAATTTGATTATAAATTGGTCTCGTATAAAAAATGAGTAGTGGCCTGCAAAAACCAGTGTAATATATTGTAAGTCAAGAAGTTGAGTTATCATACATAAAGTTGCATGTGTACCTTTGACAAAATAAGGCATTTGCTGGAGCGTTATATTCTAGAATATTCATATGTAATTCTAAAGATTCAATTCAAGAAATGAAAATCCGAAACCAATTGGTATTGTTTAAAGTTTTATAAAAACAGAACAAATGTATCAGGTAATACGATCGGGTCATTCGGCTAATGATCGGATCGATAGCCATTAACGCTGACATATTCCATTAACAACAAATCCCAATTGAGTGCCAAGACAATGAAAATAATCCCTTTTAAAATTGTATTCCCTCAGCTGTAAGACTAAGCCTCGATTCCACCAAACTTCTTTAAACGCGGTCAATGTTGAACCTAGAACCATCCTCTTATTCAATATTTGAACGACCGGCACAGAGATTGGAAAACATTCGTTTAATGTTAAAGGTCGATTTAGAAATCGGAGAAATTGGGGCATGTTTATCTTCTGACGCTTGTTTTTTTACTGAATCTGACAAGTGTGAAAGGCCGAAGGATCTTTCGATTCGAAGATATATTGTATAAGATCACATTTATGTATTACCTATGTTTGACAAATAAAATACTTTGACTTTGACTTTGATACGCAAAGTCTGGTTAATTTAGTAGATGGCTATTATATGAAACTGCTGTAGAGTATACAAATTCCGATTACATCGAGTAAATGCGTTTGCTCACTATCAACTACTGCGAACGTTCAAATTCAACATAGGTTTTAACACCATTATCGTTTAGAGTTAACGTTGGAATTAAATCAGTAAAAACATCTAACGACCAGTATTGTAAACCTTCTCCTACCTAAATTTCAATAATAACATAGTGATAAAACGTTTTGTTTTTACAGAGAATACATAAAATAACACAAATAGCCGACGAGTCTTCGCTCAAAACACGGGCGACAACTTTATAGGTCGAGAAAAGGTTTACTTAAGATCCTTATCAAACAGGACCCGGCCTATTCTTGGACATAACACCAAATATTTGGCAAAGCATCGAGCCTGAAATAAAACTTTGAAGGATATATGGTTGTGAAACGAGCACGAACGGTCATCTCAAGCTTACCGTATAATAATCCTGTCCGTCTTTACGTTGTGGCAAAACAAAGTATTATGATAAGTTAGTCAAATTCCATGTCTAATAAAAAAGATAATAGATATGCGTCATATTTAAGAGCGTTACCTTGCAGCTTAGTAAACAAAATCAAATAATAAAACCATCTTTTCTTTAATCTTCTTCTTGCCAGATAATTTCACCTGTCGACTGCCACAATATTACAGATAAATATTACCTACTATAAATTATTCAAACAAAGAACAAAGAAAAACAAACTTATTTTCACCTCGTCCACTGTAAAATTAAATTACAATCTTTGTAAACCCTTTACAAAACAAAATAACAAGTAGATTAATGAATTATAGGGTGTCGAATGTTCCTGCGAAGTCCGACGCAGGAAGACGAGAGGCCGTGTCTCATTTCGCTAAATTAAAGCGTCATATAATTTGCGTTTGTATAATGAGAGCTTCCCGAGCCACCCCTCCACCGCGCACCTCCTGAAGGGAGGCCACGTGATGCGGTCTAGCCAATTGTACCTATCACTTGAACCGCGTTCACGTTTCCGGTACGCAAATAGTTTTGTTTAGTTTAGGTAGGCAAATGTATAATTGATTGGTGTGAATAATGATAATGTAGATAATGATAATAATATAGATAAATTAAAGGTATACAGCGAGCGTTATGGTTTTATTACATCTACATCGATCGACGCAAAATAGCTGCGCTGCGCATGCGTGATTAGCTCTTATTTGCTATTTAAACGTCAAATGCATCGATCGACGTTCGATTGATGCGTTACATACACGTCGAAACACTAACGTGAGGTAACTATGTCGAATAAGTGCAGGAAATTTCTTGAATAGAATAAAGGTAGGAAAACTTAAATTCCCTTTCACTTTTGCTAGTGACTTGTGTACTTTTGTGTACTATTAAATCAATCGCTTTGTGAAGTTTTGTAGTGATCACGAATCTTAAATATGTAATATAGTATTTTAACTACATTACTTTGCTACTTAAATTGTAAAACCGCAATGCATAAAGTGTATAGTGCCTGTATTTGTAGACAGCTACCTATTGTCTATGTCTATCCTTAAGAAAACGTGATGTGATGTAGAATACGAGCTATAAACGGCTCTAGGCCTGCTTTCCAGTACGTCAGCACTAATCCGATAGGTCGATACTATGACGTAGTTTTCAACAGAGAAAATGTCACCACGCCAATCTGTCTACATTTATGTAGGTATATCAGTGCCAGTACACTTATGGCGACTAGGCACAAGCAAAATTATGTTCGTGAGTTACACATCTCTCGAGCCTTCTCTCAGTTTAATAATCAAGTGCAACTCACGAAAATATTTGTAAAATATTGATGTTTACTGTTACCATTCGACTTGTGCGTGGGTAGCCTTCCTTAGGTAGGTACCTACCAGATGCCATGGTCCTCCATATTTTTACCTATGAATTTTAGAATTTCTAGACATATTATCAAAATCATTTTATTTTGCCGTATTGGAACGAAGTTCCTTATTGCGCGTTGCGAAAGGGGGCTAGGCGGAAAAAAAAGGAACGAAAAGTTGTAACGACACTTTTCGTAGCAATTCTCGTAGCAGCGTAGTAATTACATGCTACGTTACAGCTACGGTGCTACATCATCAGACAAAACAGAAAACTGTGTCCGTCTCTCTTTCTCGCTTATAGAAAAAAGAGATACATTAAATTTTAAAAAAAAACTATAAAGAAAAAAATTACTAGAATTGAGTTACTAAAAAAAAAATGCGCACGCCGCACGCGCGTTTTTCTGTGTCCGTGGCTCCATCTCGCTTATAGAAAAAAAAATAAAATTAAAAAAATAATAAGATAAAAAAATTTACTAGAGTTGAGTTTCTGCAAAAATAGGGGCGCTGGCGCGCTCAGAAAGGTCTGCGAAGGCGTACACGATCGCTGTTCTAGTCAGATACCAGGGAATAAATAGCTCGATATCGTGAACAATACTCCTCACTTGGATCTGCAGAACATACTTAAACTCTAAATCGGTGGACCTTATATACAGGACCTTGTAACGAAACCATAGCGCGATCTAATTCGATCCCAACGCCATCTATCGCGCGACTTCGGAACTAATTGGTGCTACAGAAATATGCTGCGCATAGAGAAAGCAAGCGAAATATTTTCATTTTGTCTCTCTATGAATAATAAAGTAACTAAAAAAAAATATTATCATAACTTAAAAAAAAAATACAATTCCCGCCTTTTGTTGAGTGTATACAGGTGTTTTGTACATAATAAATTATTAAAAATAGTTACAATAATGAATCCTGACAGTGTTTCTGCACAAGTTCTGGATATTGCTGATGGATTTAGGTAAGTAGAGATTTTATACACACGATAATAAATGCTTTTGTATTTTAGCAAGTACACATTATAACCTTTCTTTACTATTGTGCTAACCAAGTCATACGCGTTATAATCTCTTCATTATTGTGTGTTTAGCAAGTGTACGCGTCATAACTATATTAAATTCAAAAGCAAATTATTTTTTAATATTACCACAGAATGTTTACTAATTTTGTTATGTACATTTCATGGAATATACGATTAGAACACATCTAATTATGTCATTGGGATTGGCGATGAGATTATTGATAACTAGCTGTTACCCGCGACTTCGTCCGCGTGGATGTCGTTTTATGAACAAAAAATGCTAAAGGTAACAATGTCAATATAACAATAGTAGGTACAACTCATGCACTTAAGGTGGGGTTATGCAGACTCCGCCGATTGTGAATGCGGTGTCAGTCCCCAAACGATGGGTCACCTTCTTACATGCCCCTTAAGTCCCACCACCTGTACCATAGACGACCTGTGGAGCGCCACCGATAATGCCGTTCTTGTAGCAAAGTTTTGGTCAAACAAAATTTAAATATTGAGCATTTCCATGTGTTTTCCATTGACACGCAAAGAAGAAGAAGAACCTATCTATTACCAAACCGACCAAAACAAATATTCGAAAAAAACTCAAGGAAAATAATATTCAAACAAATCAAAACAGACAAATAGGAACAACTCATGTAGGTACCTACTTCGAAACTACTTCAAATTTCGAAATAATAGAAATTGCGACACGTGCGTCCGAGACAGCCCGTAGAGTTTAGCGTAATGTTAAATATCAAAATTCACCCAGTTGTTTTTAAACTTAGCGCTTTCAAACAAACAAACTATCTCCTCCCACGATTTCATCTGTGTGGTAGGTACATCAATAAAAAAACTCAATAACAGAAAATAAAATTCCTACCTACCTAAATAAACCTATTTCTGATAATAATTAATCTAAACTCAATAAATAAGCAAAATCCCTATAAACTAATATCTATACGAATGTCATAGCCTACCTAACAGTTTTATAAAATAACCTACGGTCACTACGTACAATATCAAATATAGGTACTACCTATACCAATACTTTAAAATTAAAATCTATACAGTACGACTTATATAAAAAGAAACCTTTCGGTTTATCTTTATAAGTCGAACCACAAATATAAGTTTGTCATAGGTCATTTATAACCTACGACAAACTTAACTTTGCGGTTCGGGAGCAAACCGCAAAGTTAAGTTTGTATTTTATTGTATATTATTACCTACTACGACCTATTAGATTAAAAATACCCTATTAGGGAAAAAAGGAAATAAAAGCAAATCGGATTTTTTTAAAGTAAAGGAAACTATCTAACCTACTTATAACTATAAACTAAAAGAAATATCAAGTATGAACAAAATGAATAAAATAAATTTACAGGACCTAATTAATAAAAACACTTAAAAAGTTATACGAAACAATAAAATAATTTTACTGGATCGAAAAATGTAATTCTCTATAGCGCAAATTTGTCTAATCGCATGCGTCCGACAACGATCCCTGCCGCAGATGCCGCCACACTTCGGCGAATGTACGCGACTACGACCGACGGCAGCGGTGGCGATGCAGAGCATTCGTCAAAAGGAATTTAAACTTCAAAAGCGAATGATTTCTTATCAAGTACTTAAATATAAAGTTTCATGGTTTTATCTTTTAAAATTAAGAAATCCCATACAAACTTTCAACCTCTATTTCAACCCCTTCATCCCTTTTTTTTTAAAAAAAAAGTAGCCTATGTTCTGTCTCAGGGTCTAAAGATTGTCTGTACCAAATTTCATCAAAATCGGTCGCGAGGTTTAAGCAGGAAAGCGTAACAGACAGACAGACAGACAGACAGACAGACAGAGTTACTTTCGCATTTATAATATTAGTTAGGAAGTTAGGATAGTTAGGATTAGGATTAGGATTAGGATTAGTTAGGACTAGTTAGGATTAGGATGAGATCTGATATTATTATATTGCGAGTAAACTTGCGAATACAATTTAAAAGAAAGCAAGATAATCGCAGAAAAATAATGTTAAAGATAAGGTTTGTTATGTGTGGTCATAGAACTATTACTCCTAGAAACCGAGTACACGCATGAAATGTAAAGCCACTTTAATTGTGCCGTTTCAGTTCAGTGTAACTCTCTAGTATTTATCAGATTTTCGTTTAGTTTGTCTGTCCGCCAAGCGGTGCATTATAATTTTCAATCAATCTGTTTTTAGCCTTACTTTATACTTAAATTCATACAAGCAGTTTATTTATCTAGGCATTATAAGTCTATGCGTGTGTTTGAATGAACCTCGCTTTTGATATTTTGAAATTCGAATAGCGCGAAAGTTTGAAGATAAGAATTATTTTAAAATTAAGTGTGTAAGGCACAGGAAATATTGTTATGTAGCCATTCAGTCTATAGGAGTATTGTGATAATATCTCCACAATGATTTTAAAAGTATCATTCGATTATTTTAGGAGAATGATTAAAGTGATTCTGAATGATCTTGTGTACGCTTGCTACGCTTGATAATTTAATTGTCTTAATGTTTGTTTTTATTTTAATTTGGTTTAAATTTTTGTTACCGTATTTAGTTTATAAATAGACTGTTTTATTTGTTTAGTGGTTAAGGTCGCATACCTTTTACTGCAATCTCGGATGCGAATCCTGATTTGTTGTTATTTGGAATTACCGAACTTCGTTCCATCCGGGTGTCCCTTGACACCTCAGTAGTTTTTTTTTTTTTCTAATTCATTTTGGTAAATAACTAGTATTATTAAAGTTTATATTTCCGTTTATATTATCCGTTTTGTTTGCTGGTTGTGGCGATAGACGAACTAAATAAATGTTTATGTCAATCCGATTCTAATGATGATTAACCCAAAGCTCACACAATTTAGACACACTCTCTCTATTAAAAAAGTTAAAAAGTATGTCCGCATCTGACCCAAAATAGGACACTATGAGTTGTATTGACTGTTTTATTAAGATAATGCGTGCATGCTAATTACCAAGTAACTGATTCCTAGTGGCCGACTACTTCACAGTAGCAAATAGTAGTCAACCAACTATACGCCAAGTCTTACTTACCCTAAACGGTCGTAAGCAAAGCAATCTAGTCTTGTTCCCCAGACAGGAATTCACAGACAGGTAGTCTGTCATGATATTAGATACGTTGCTATGTTACATTACGTTGGATAAAAATACGTATTGGTGGAATTCTGGCGCCGTTTTTTGGCACGGATTGTAAATAATTGTGCGAAGATATGCGAAATGCGTGCGACGTGCAGTCTGGCTATTCGGAAGTTTTACATTCTAAAATAAAACGGCGAAAACTCCGCATTTCATTGATCGAACATTTTGTACTGAGCGAATACTTTTGTGAAATAGATGAAGAAATCTTTGGAGGATCGGTTTGGTCACGATCGAAAAGTGAGTGATGGCAACATGTCGAGTGAGCGAGGGTACCCAATGTAATGTACTATAGACACCTAAGTAGCAATGATGTATTCCATCTAGTTGGCCTGGCGAAATGCAGACTATAATTTCTCAGCAGTAAATACTTTAGAAGTTGAAATAGTGTTCTTGCTATGCAGATTAAGTTTACTCAAGTTCGGTATTTAATTCAAGTACATAATAGTTTTCAATTTTCGAGTACCTCAAAAGAGATGTTATTAGTTAGTAGTGCTTGATAAGTATGCATTGTTTTATTTCAATTACAACTGTGAACTGTAGATGTTTCAACGGACGACACTGATCGCAAACTGTTAAGGCGCTTAAGGTTCGATAGCTAATTTATTTAATTGCTATTGGATTCTCACTAAGCAGTACTGACTATATAAATCATGCCTGACGAAAACAATGACCGACGAAATGTGAGTACAAAAACTTCTGCCTATTCTATCTGAAATTTACATAGAGGTATAATATAATATAATATTTAATTACTAAAATAACCACCACGTAATAATTTCCATATACATTTAATACCAAGAATCATCTCGCGAGATTATAATGACAAATGCTCTTGCATAAAATTACCTGTCACTCACAAATCTCACAATATATAGAATTTCTACAGGAAATGTATTTCACACTGTAAATAGATGTTGCTCAGTAGATAAACAATGACATATGACTACCTATCGTTGCAAAGTAGATATAAAATGAAGTCGCTTTTAAGATTTGCCTGATATGTTTACTTGGATCTTCTAAACGACTCATTAAATCTGGATTCGGTAGTACCGTGTTTAAACAATGCTAACTAGCGTTTAAAGAAATTCCTAAAAATTCTACCGTAGAGGACGTTATACCGTTTGGGGTCACAGACTGTAGGTACGAACCACTCACCATCATGTAAATTACATGCTCGTTCGCTACATACCAAGCTTGTATAAAAAAATATTCAGCATAATTTGCATATTGTATGTAGTATGCGCAGCCACGTTGATTTTAAGGTATTTTACATAGGAGATAAGCCAGACATGAATCATCGAGGAAATATGCGTGGTTTCCGGTCGCTATCTGCAGCTGAATGCTGTAAATACGATTAGTGGGACAGTTATCGTTATCATATCGCAATCATTCAGGGCAGATCTTGCATAGAAATACTGAAAAGTAAAGTACATTTAAGGGTTCTTTAATGAGCTATTGTAGATTTTTGTTTTAAAATTTGTTACATTTCTATGCGCTCCGACAGGTCTATGACGGGCCAAGAATGACATCATTGAGATTATTTGTAATACCCCATTGTCTTGACCTATTTATATTATAACGATTACTCAATTTTATATAGTAGCCAATTATATAGTTTTTGGAAAAACTGAATACCAAGTCAGCACTAAATACACAAATTTTTATCGTCTAGGTCAGACATCGCTAAGGATTTTTTGTCGCACATAAAGATAAAACTAAGAGCTGACCTCATTACTCTGAGGCTAAGAAAGATTAAGACTAAGCCAAAGGTCTTAAGTCGCTTCAGTTTTAGCCTAGCCTTGATGACAAACTGACTTTCAACACCCACGTCAGCAATGTTTATCAGCAGGGCCTAAATATCTATGAACAGCTCTCGAGTTCAGCAAAGATCAGCTGGGAACTGCACCCAGAAGTAACACGTACATACGGACCATCCTAACAGTAGATAGAACCCGTCATCACCTACGCCGCTGCAGCATGGGCCTCTGAGAAGCTTGACTGCCGCAAGCATCTCGACGCTGTACAACGAAGATTCTCTCTGAAGATCTGCAAATCATACCGCACGGTCTTTCTAAACACGGCTCAGCTACTGGCCGGGTCATCGACCTTCCTAATAAAGCAAGCAGCCACTCTATATGAAAAGGGAAAAGGGTCGAACCGGCTAGTGCTGGGAGACAGGGCAGTGGAACGTGGGCTTGGATGTGGCCAAACTTCCGGACATGTGTAGAGCAACAAGCAACTAACTTGGCAACATATTACACCAAACTGAGCCCATAACAGACGAAACTGAATGGCCGTTGGTGGAAATAGTTTCGTGGAAACTAGAATGCAATACAGAGTAGAGCTCGTCCGCACATAAGCCTCACGTCTTAGTTGCAAATCCGGCCGGCGACAGAATCCGAATGGCTATTGCGACGCAATTCTCATGCAGTGTACGAGCACGCCGACTGGCCGTGAATAGCCACGCTCACTTCACACTAACGTTGTTAAATGCAGTACAGTATAACCAGTAAATCGCTTCTTTCTATTCAAGAAACAATGTAGCTATAGACTAGCTTTAGACTTTTCTAAGAGACGTTTTAAGAAATACCCAGGATGTCCGTGTTAATTCAACGGCATTGAGCATGCTTATAAGTTAAAGAATAAAGTATAATTCGATAAAAAATCATTCTCCAATACAATTCTCGGAATTAAAATCTGTGGATGAAAACTGAACAACATAAGAAATTTGTATATTTTGCATAAGCGCAATATTTTGCGTAAAATATCTGACCTTTAAAAGTGCACAAACAAGTCGCATAAGAGATATCAATGCTGACAAACACGTGTAACTACGCGACTGCACACTAACTTTCCCATCTACCCTCTCAGACATCGAATGGATAAACTTCCAGAAACTTCTATGACAAGGGTCTGGCCTGTTCCTGTATTACTTTTGAAAACCATTCAAGGATGTTTGTTTTGAATCTATTTGGAGTAACTATTCACAGAACCAGAAATTTTAAGCCGAAAGGTTGTAAGAGGGATTCCTTTAAATGTATTAATTTTATTAAGCATCTCAATGTTGTTCACAACATAACATCTGAACGGGAAATGTCCTGAATAGCCATAAACCTGAACAAAATGCAAGCCGCGTAGCCAGTTATGAGCTGAGTGGACTCGAGTCATAATTGAATCCGTATCACTGAATCGGAAACAAAAGCAACAACTGAAAGAATGTCCTGTCGTTTTGTAACAAACATATCAGCAGCGCAGACCACGTACGTACTTTACTTTTTCTCAATGTGCTGATGCCTTAGACTAAAAAACAATATGGACACGAAATGAACGAAAATATCTATGCAAAAAAGTCTGACAAAATCGCAGGGGAGCATGGTGAAAAAATAGGATCATTCGATTACTAGTTTTATACGACGACGTTCAAGTGCGGCGCTTTTTCACATTTGGAAGCCGGTTGGCTTATTTCTCTTAATAGACCAGAGTAGATCCGTTTAAAAATGATAAAAAGTCAAAAAAATAATAGTAGGATGAAACCCATTAGAAAATAAGGAGAATATTGTAAAAATTAAAGGAAAAATAATTTACGGGCGATCTAAGGTCGGGAAGAAGGGGAGGGGGGGGGTTTTAAGGGTTAAAAACGGTTTTTCTCGATTGCCCGCAAAACTAAAAGTCCTATGGAAAAAAGTCGAATGGCAAAGTTGTTGGTAATAAAAAGATCTAAAACTTAAGTATTTAAATTTTTTTCATATAACCTCAAAATTTATGTGAAAAATTCAAAAAACCAAGTTTTTGGTTTTTTATTTTTATCTTTTACAAGCAATAATTTTTTTTCACGAAATTTGGTGAAAACTTACCTTTTTATGTCCCAAATATGCTGTAATTTATTTGATTAGAAATATTTATTTTTCACCTTATTTTAAATGAATATCGATTTTTTACCCTTATTTTCAATCGAAAATTCACCCGTCAAAATATCAGCTTTTTTCAAAAAGTTGGTATGTTTTCTGTTCGTTGAAATCTCTTCTTTCCGATGGTGAAAAAATATATATATGTTACTATAGTAAATCTTCACAGAAAATGCAAAACAAAGATCGAAAAAACTATTAATATATAATTAATATTATACACTACATACAACTTTGAGCTATTTACAAACAAATAAGTTAATAAAATTAATATTTTATCAATGTAACATGTAATCTTACGGTTTTCGAGTAATTAAAGTGTAAATTTTAATAAATAACTCAAAATTGTATATATCCTAACTATTATATTTTAGTACTTGATAAGAAATCATTCGCTTTTGAAGTTTAAATTCCTTTTGACGAATGCTCTGCATCGCCACCGCTGCCGTCGGTCGTAATCGCGTACATTCGCCGAAGTGTGGCGGCATCTGCGGCAGGCATCGTTGTCGGACGCATGCGATTAGACAAATTTGCGCTATAGAGAATTACATTTTTCGATCCAGTAAAATTATTTTATTATTTCGTATAACTTTTTAAGTGTTTTTTATTAATTAGGTCCTGTAAATTTATTTTATTCATTTTGTTCATACTTGATATTTCTTTTAATTTATAGTTATAAGTAGGTTAGATAATTTCCTTTACTAACTAATATTATAAATGCGAAAGTAACTCTGTCTGTCTGTCTGTCTGTCTGTCTGTTACGCTTTCCCGCTTAAACCTCGCGACCGATTTTGATGAAATTTGGTACAGACAATCTTTAGACCCTGAGGCAGAACATAGGCTACTTTTTAAAAAAAAAAAAAGGGATGAAGGGGTTGAAATAGAGGTTGAAAGTTTGTATGGGATTTCTTAATTTTAAAAGATAAAACCATGAAACTTTATATTTTAGTACTTGATAAGAAATCATTCGCTTTTGAAGTTTAAATTCCTTTTGACGAATGCTCTGCATCGCCACCGCTGCCGTCGGTCGTAATCGCGTACATTCGCCGAAGTGTGGCGGCATCTGCGGCAGGCATCGTTGTCGGACGCATGCGATTAGACAAATTTGCGCTATAGAGAATTACATTTTTCGATCCAGTAAAATTATTTTATTATTTCGTATAACTTTTTAAGTGTTTTTTATTAATTAGGTCCTGTAAATTTATTTTATTCATTTTGTTCATACTTGATATTTCTTTTAGTTTATAGTTATAAGTAGGTTAGATAATTTCCTTTACTAACTAATATTATAAATGCGAAAGTAACTCTGTCTGTCTGTCTGTCTGTCTGTCTGTTACGCTTTCCCGCTTAAACCTCGCGACCGATTTTGATGAAATTTGGTACAGACAATCTTTAGACCCTGAGACAGAACATAGGCTACTTTTTTTTAAAAAAAAAAGGGATGAAGGGGTTGAAATAGAGGTTGAAAGTTTAAATGGGATTTCTTAATTTTAAAAGATAAAACCATGAAACTTTATATTTTAGTACTTGATAAGAAATCATTCGCTTTTGAAGTTTAAATTCCTTTTGACGAATGCTCTGCATCGCCACCGCTGCCGTCGGTCGTAATCGCGTACATTCGCCGAAGTGTGGCGGCATCTGCGGCAGGCATCGTTGTCGGACGCATGCGATTAGACAAATTTGCGCTATAGAGAATTACATTTTTCGATCCAGTAAAATTATTTTATTATTTCGTATAACTTTTTAAGTGTTTTTTATTAATTAGGTCCTGTAAATTTATTTTATTCATTTTGTTCATACTTGATATTTCTTTTAGTTTATAGTTATAAGTAGGTTAGATAGTTTCCTTTACTTTAAAAAAATCCGTATGGCTATTCCGTAAAGGTGACTAATTTCCAGTCGATTTCGAAAGCAATTAATAATTTCGTTTGAAACCGGTTCATCTCGGATTTAGTGCATCCTTATTTCCATACATATACGGTTGATAACTGCTTGGCAAAAAAATTGACAGCTTGCCAGTTACTATCCTCTTGCAGATTTGACAGCTTTACAGGCAAGTAACGCAATTTCTTATGTCAAAATCGGAAACTGGTCATGGAGCAGTTTCTCAGTGATTTCTTGTACTTTGGCGAGATAAAATAATGATATTTAAAAGGTTTTTTTACTTCAGATTAACGTTATACAACAAATCAATAACTGTTTAATACTAATGTATATCATAAAATACTAATTAAATACGTAATGCAATAGAATTTAGGTCATATTATTTTCAGTCATAGATCTCAAAATTTTTCATACGAAAACTTATAAATATGACAAGTAGCACGAATTATGCCAGTCTGGGATATAAAAAGCACTAAATGAAAATAATGTATCTTCAAAATATTGAAACATTAATATTATGTAGCTAGGTTGTAGGCTTCCTCTTTCTCGCCAAACTAAACAAATTTTAATGAATTCTGGCACACGGGTAAGTGCTTTTTATCGAAGTAGTTCAAATCTAGTTACATACTTTAATAAAAAATGAAAACCTGATTCATTCCATTTCATGTATGGTGGAGACCTTTGCCCAACAATGGGACAATACAGGTTATGCACCAGATAATGTAACTACTTACATTCTGTATTCACGATTATTAATTTATTTGGAGTTTACATTTATAATTTCTTATGTACGTAACGTAGTGTCTATGTCTATGATAATTATGTGAGAGAAATAAGAATATAATAAAGAAAAATCAGAAGTTTTGAAAATTTTTATTATTTCACAGAATTTCAGGAACATTTCGTCTAATGTTCGCTGTTCTTGCACTTATGAAACTTAAGTCTAAAAAAATGTTTAGCTCTGAAATCACCCGCCGCTATCATCTTTATCATAATACTATTATAATATAGGTGTGCTATATTCGTGTATTGTACCTGAAAGACAAAAAACATTACAACACAAGTGAGAGATATTTTATGTAATTTCATCGTGTCACGGAGGACTAAGTAGAAATTATAACGCATACTCACGTTTCTAGTACATAGCAGTAGCAAAGAGTTAAAATCACATTTATATATCGTTTTTATAGTTGTCTTAAAAGATTATCTTGAACTTTGATATATTTTGTTTTGTATTGAGGATAACTTTTTTTTCCATCACATCGCGTTCCATTCTTATTTTATTTAATTTTATGCACTCGTTTTACACTAAAGAGAAAATCTCTCCGAAAATACCTCTTACCATAATGACTTATATTGTGTTTGTTGTTATAATATGTACAATTTTCTTTTGATATAATCAGTTAAATAATTTGAGTTTTATTGTTTGAATTTGTTACTTTCTTTATTCAGTTTAAAGCTATTTATATGCTTTTTGTTGTAATGAAACGTTCCAATTTTCTTCAGTCAAAGACATTAGTTGCCACAGAGTAAAAATGCATTTTAGTAGGTGTCAACAAGAAGGTTTTATCAATACAAATAAATAAAATTGAATTGTCTGTTTTTATTTTAATGCCAAAATATTTATAGTTATTTGAACGATACTTATTTATAAAATCCAGTTTTAATTTATTTAGCTACCACGCAGACAAATCCGCGAGCGAAAGTCAGTTCGTTAATTTTATTATTTTATTCTCGCGATCTACTGAATATTGAACTGATATTTGAGATTACGCTAAACGTCACGGGAGTGGAGCTGTAAGGTTTAATGCGGGTCAAAACGTGGGCGTAGCTATTACTAATATAATGAATTCCACGCAAACGAGGTGGCGGGAAAAGTAGTTAGGATGTTCAAGTTAAATATTGAAAGCCCAAAAACTAAATTTTTATGATTTTGTGTTTATACTCTTTATAGCTGGCGAAACCTCACGGTAAGCGGCCGCAAATTTCACCTCTGTTTTAATACTAAAAATATTTTTCTTTTTTTTTTTAAGTGGCAGTCAGCAATTTTATATTTTTCTGCAAAAATATATTTTTAAAAATGTAGAAGTCATATTTCACTCTTTACATCAATTTCAAATGTAGTTTAAAAAGTATTATTTTATTGTTAAATAGCTTCTGCCCGTGGCTTCGTCCCCGTTAATTTCGATATTTCTGAGTTATTATATCTTTGAAAATTGAAAAACCTGCCTAATTTACCCCCTTTGGGAGTTACATTTCGAAAAAATCTATCCCAAATTCATCTACAAAATTTATTTTATTTACTTATGGAGCATAATTATTAACATAATTATACAGGCAGACAAAATCCAAAAAATATGTTTCGGCTTCTACTGCTGTTCTAGTCTCCTCTTATTGATTTTTCTTAAATGTGTTCGACAGGCATTTATAATTTTAAATTTTATTATATCTATGGATTAGCTATTATTAATAAAACCATTAAACTTTTTATTACGACTCAAGTGATTTCAACCACAGATAAAACATCATTAACTAATAGAGTGCGCGCCACAACTCAGTAAAAAACTGTAAAACAAAATAATTTTTACTTCTATTAAAACTATAACACAACAATAAAAGTGGATAAATTTGTATATTCCTCGTCCTATTAAATAAGAAATAATTTAATATCAGTTGATAATTTACAAATTGGTCATTTCCATTCAGTTTTGCCTATTGTCGTAAGCCATTATTAATAACACGCACTCTGATTTTTTGCTATTTCGAAATGAGTTTTTAAGCGTAAGTATTAATATCAGGCAAGTAACCAGGAGAGTAATCCGTGGTTTCGTTATGTCAAAAATGCATGTTTTGAGTGAAAGAATTACTAATTGACAGAAACTATTTGTTAAGAAACCAAAATCTCAAATAGCGAATAAGCCCACCGATTTGCTTTTATTTCCTTTTTTCCCTAATAGGGTATTTTTAATCTAATAGGTCGTAGTAGGTAATAATATACAATAAAATACAAACTTAACTTTGCGGTTTGCTCCCGAACCGCAAAGTTAAGTTTGTCGTAGGTTATAAATGACCTATGACAAACTTATATTTGTGGTTCGACTTATAAAAATAAACCGAAAGGTTTCTTTTTATATAAGTCGTACTGTATAGATTTTAATTTTAAAGTATTGGTATAGGTAGTACCTATATTTGGTATTGTACGTAGTGACCGTAGGTTATTTTATAAAACTGTTAGGTAGGCTATGACATTCGTATAGATATTAGTTTATAGGGATTTTGCTTATTTATTGAGTTTAGATTAATTATTATCAGAAATAGGTTTATTTAGGTAGGTAGGAATTTTATTTTCTGTTATTGAGTTTTTTTATTGATGTACCTACCACACAGATGCAATCGTGGGAGATAGTTTGTTTGTTTGAAAGCGCTAAGTTTAAAAACAACTGGGTGAATTTTGATATTTAACATTACGCTAAACTCTACGGGCTGTCTCGGACGCACGTGTCGCAATTTCTATTAATTCGAAATTTGAAGTAGTTTCGAAGTAGGTACCTACATGAGTTGTTCCTATTTGTCTGTTTTGATTTGTTTGAATATTATTTTCCTTGAGTTTTTTTCGAATATTTGTTTTGGTCGGTTTAGTAATAGATAGGTTCTTCTTCTTCTTTGCGTGTCAATGGAAAACACATGGAAATGCTCAATATTTAAATTTTGTTTGACCAAAACTTTGCTACAAGAACGGCATTATCGGTGGCGCTCCACAGGTCGTCTATGGTACAGGTGGTGGGACTTAAGGGGCATGTAAGAAGGTGACCCATCGTTTGGGGACTGACACCGCATTCACAATCGGCGGAGTCTGCATAACCCCACCTTAAGTGCATGAGTTGTACCTACTATTGTTATATTGACATTGTTACCTTTAGCATTTTTTGTTCATAAAACGACATCCACGCGGACGAAGTCGCGGGTAACAGCTAGTTAATTATATATTAATAGTTATTTTCGATCTTTGTTTTGCATTTTCTGTCAAGATTTACTATAGTAACATATATATATTTTTTTACCATCGGAAAGAAGAGATTTCAACGAACAGAAAACATACCAATTTTTTGTAAAAAGCTGATATTTTGACGGGTGAATTTTCGATCGAAAATAAGGGTGAAAAATCGATATTAATTCAAAATAAGGTGAAAAAATAAATATTTGTAATCAAATAAATTACAGCGTATTTGGGACATAAAAATGTAAGTTTTCACCAAATTTCGTGAAAAAAAAATATTGTTTGTAAAAGATAAAAATAAAAAACCAAAAACTTGGTTTTTTGAATTTTTCACATAAATTTTGAGGTTATATGAAAAAAAATTTAATACAAAAGTTTTAGATCTTTTTATTACCAACAACTTTGCCATTCGACTTTTTTCCATAGGACTTTTAGTTTTGCCGGAAATCGAGAAAAACCGTTTTTTCCCCTAAACCCCCCCCCCCCCCTCCCCCTCTTCCCGACCTTAGATCGCCTGCAAATTATTTTTCCTTTAATTTTTATAATATTCTCCTCCTTTTCTAATGGGTTTCATCCTACTATTATTTTTTTTGGTCTTAAAAATAAACGGCACTGGGCTATAAGGCTGATGCAATAAAAACTTGTTTTTTTATCATAAAACACAATTTCAATAGGTATAGAAAATAATAATGATTACATTTGATCGAGAAATGTTGTATCGTATATCGATAGACTTTACACACCCTCGAGAACTTTTTAGGAACTCTCAAATTGTCAAGGTATGCAGGTGGCCAAAGATTTCTCATATTTTCCGATAATTTTCATGATAAATAAACACTTGTGTGCCGTGGGTCGACCTTTGTCGCCTACTCGGCTATTACATAGGCATACTTCATGAATGGTTTCTACTTATTCTTCTTATAACTTCTTCCCAACGGATCTCAACAATTAATACTAATTTTGTTTCACATCGGATTCAGGCTGTAATTCCGCAAAAGATACCTCCGTTTAGGATTCTCGCAGGCTCATTTCGCGTGATTGCTCTATAAAAAGATTATCTCGGGAGGCACGGCCGCGGCGCTCCACAACAATTACCCGCGGCTGCGCTGGCCGCCGATCCTCGGGAATATTAATAATAAAATTACATATAATATATCTAGCACAAGTTCAGCGTGAATCATTTTCGGCGTAATTTTTTGCGAACAAACAAAAGAAATAAACCTGTCACTTGGAAGCTGTGATTCATCTCAACAATTTGCTGTTTTTTACCTCAACGTCCAAACAATTTGGGGCACGATATTTTTTTAGTTTCAATAAAACCACGGAACTAGATTGAAGTTAAAACTCTCGATGACTAAACTTTGGCTTTTTACACGAAATACTCGTAACTCAGATTATGTAGTGTTATAAGAAAAAAGATAGTAGCAAACTACTGGTAATGAATTCGAATCTCGTGACTTTTTTACTTTATAATTCAAGGAGACTTGGATGGTATAAATTTATCATTTAGGCGCCAAGACTCTTAATATTAAATAAATTGGCAAAAGAACTTGGCGGAGATAGCAGGATTATGTAAAATATAGGAGGAAAACATTTGCCTAAGCGAGCTAGCCCTCCGGACCGTTACGTAGGTCTGCGTAAGCATAGACGAGGAAGATGGCCAAAGCAAAAGCGTTTATCTTCTTTTCAGTACATTACGTAAAACAATACGGCATATTGTCCCAAATTGCGAATTTCACGAGCCAATTACTATAGAAGCGGGAATACATTCCTACTTTTTCCCATGAAGGTGTAAGGTATGGCCTCAAAGTTAGCGGGAAAGCGATAATGTTTAAACGATTAGGAAAAATCTAACCGACTACCACACACGAAAACTAAACTAAGAGTTTCCTTAACCGACTACGGTATATCAGAGAAGGGTTTTGATTTCGACAGGGTTATGTTCGTTTATCGATATTATTTTACTCATCTAAAACTTTTTAATTTTTTTGCCTAACGAGTTTTATATATGTTACGGTAAATGTGATAATTAATAAATATTTATAATTACTACCAAAAGTAATTTCTTCATCATATTTATCGTGCATTGATCAGGAATTATTAGAAATTTTACCACAGTACCGATAAATGTTATACATTTTCAAAAATAACATAAGCCTAAGACATTAAGCGTCTTTTTGATCAATCGAGTTTCGGTCCTAAAAGTTAGTAAGGTTAGGCTTGATTGTGACCAAAAAGGAAGTGTGTCCAGAATCGAAATGCTTGCCAATGACAAGATTGGCATAATAAACTACCGGCAAAAGTGAAAATTTTATTATAATTTTACAATTTTAAAATCATGTGGTAATTATTATGAATCTACGGTATTTATGATATTTTTTAAATTTTACACATTCACCATAACATATACAACGCGACGTGACAGTGTACGTCCAGAGAAGTAGGTATGTAAGTAATTTTAAAATAATACGCAAAATAGTAGGATAAAATGGCAGAAATCCTGAAGGTTGGTTTTCCCATTTAGATAGTTAATATTATATTATGTATTAAGATAAGACAACACGCCATTTAGTTTTATTGTCATTTCGTAGGTATATAAATAAGTCCGTTATAATAATATACCCAAGTGATGTTCTTCAAAAAACATCATTTTGTGTCCTCACTAATCATCAGTTAACATAAAATACATTTTTTTTATTATATATCGAATTACAATCTTCTATTCAATGAATTGGTTACAAGAATGGATGTGAGGCTTCTATTTAGTTGATGTCTGTTCTTCACGGAAAGCAATGTAATATTGATGCTGGCATTAACAAACCGTGATGATTAGTTATGTTATTATTATTAGACACATTTATTAGTAGCAATATGATAAGATTAGTCAAAAGCACGAAAATGCTACTCAACAAATTATGTCTTGTAGAATTGCTTATCCGTGATAGTGTATAGAACGATCACGTGACCCGATCCTGACCGCTCCTTCGCAACGCTGACTTCGAAGCCTCGCCTAAATTACATAACCCTCTTGAGCGCGGCGCGGGGCGAGGGGCGCCCCAACAATACCGAGCGGTATCGAGCGACACGCGTCCCGCTCGGACCCGCCTCTCGCTCCAACGTCCCCTACCATCACACCGGACGTGAAAACCTAGGGTGCTTCCACGAGCCCCATTCATTGCCGCCTCACAACGCGTAACATAACGAACCTATGTAGGTGAACCACCGATGTATTGCAAACAATGAGGGCGGCATGAAAAGACATTGATTTCAGCGGTACCGCGTGTGGTGAACGGGCATTGTTGCGATACCGTAGTACAATATAAAAATCTAAGGTATTGTCACAAACTTCTAACAGAAATAGGTTTTATATGACTTTAAACAGTCAAAATGTTAGGGTATATTTTCAGTAAGTCAAATCAAATCAAATCATTTATTTCCATGGGCCCCAAGGGGCGCTTGAACACGTCAAGTAGTTAGTCAAACAGTAAGTTTAGTACCAATAGAGAAAAACCATCTAACTAATGAAATCTGAAAATATTAATAGTTAGCCTAGGCTTACATACCATAAGATCATATTTAATAGACTGATTGACATAACTATAAAAGGCTGACACACATCATACTGAGCTTAAACTTGTTGGCAAAGTAAGAATAAAAAAAATCTAATTAGAATCTATTTCAGTTGTAACAAGTCAAACTCAAACTTGTTAGTATGATCCTAAATTGCATTACAGATTTATCTATACCCCCAAATAGACTTATTAAATAACTAGCTTATGCCCACGACTTCGTCTGCATGGAATTCATTGTATTAATTAGTAGGTGGTACCACATGATAACAGAGGCATACAGACAGACTAATAGATTTAAAACTTAATTTTAGGCATAGGTATTGTGCAAATAACTATACCAACTTAGGAACATTGTTATTTTGACATTAAAAACTGCTGCTAGCATTCCAAAGACTCACTAACCAGTTTTTGCAGCCCGTAATATAATATAATTAAATTAGTAATAATAAAAAAGATTATTGTGAAATATAACTGTAGTGCTGTACCACAACCTCTTGTCCCTCAGTCTATGTAGGTACAAGCATAGAGACGCAAGGTTTCAAAGAAGCAAATGCTGATTCTTAGGGCTCCATACCCAAAGGGTAAAAACAGAACCCTATTATAAAGACTTTGCTGTCTGTCACCAGGCTGTACCTCATGAACTGTGATATCTAGACAGTTGGAATCGTCACAGATGCTGTATAACTGTTGCCGCTATAACAACAAATACTAAAAATCGAATATAATAAATATTTAAGGAGGGGCTGCCATACAAAAAAAGTTGTATTGCTTGTTACACCTAGCTATTGATAACGGTGACAGTTAGAGGCATGCAATTTTAACTGAATATTTAGTTATATATTTAATTTGAGAATAAAATTCTATTAAAATAAAAAAGATATTTGAGAGGGTATGCCATACAACAGACATGATTTTTTTTTATTATGGTACAGAAACCTTCATGCTCGAGTCCAACTCACACTTGGCGAGTTTTTTTATTCTGAAAAAATACACCTTATTAGAGAGACTTCGAAAAAAAAGTTATTGACCATATCCATCTTTTCTTTATCTAGAGTTGCAATTATGTTACAATTTTATAATTTTTATATTAAATGAAAGCCAAATGAAAGTTTCAGACACGCTTTTGTGCTGTGGTTTCGTACACACATTTATGCTTATGAAACTTGGGTTTGCTTGAAGTGTATCATGTAACATGAGATTACTTAAATACAATAATTCAATTTAAATTCTTTCTTTACAAAGTACAGTAATGTAAAGTCTATTTTCTGTAATAGAATACAAATCAAAAAATATTTTTTCAGAACAAAGTTAGAAATAACAAATCAGCTGATTTATAAAAACTTACATTACTTCAAGCCTGAAGTTACATTTATTCAATTTATTTATAATATTGCTTGTTACCCATAAAAGTTATGAAATATGAATGTTAAGTGTTATAATAATTAATAAGCACTTTCTATTAAGAAACAGTCATAAATATGAGTCATATGGTTCTATACTTTTAACACTGACTGAGAAACACAACACATTAAAGTAATTAGTTAGTAAATTAGAGAAAGAAATTGTTCAAAAATGTATGAAAGCTAATAAGTGCTTCAATATCCTTATTGCAGAATTCAAAATGTTCAGTTGGATTAGAATTTTATAGCAGATAGAATAAGCTTAGAGGTGATGAATACGTAGAAGCCATAATAATCGCCGGTCGCGATTCAGTATCAGTTGACATTCGTATCACAACATCGACCTCCCTATCGGTGTCAATATCTCACGGCATATACACATTACTATAATAAAAGAAGACGCCTGTAGATTTTTGCACGCTGAACTTCTGACGGTTAACCCCAGCCCTGTTGTGCTCTATTTATCTGTTTTGCCGACTATACAATAAGCAAAATCGACAGTAATTTAGTAATTCAAAATGCCATTCGATCTATTTTCACATCCCACGTTATCTGAAAAGGACATGTATAATACGACTCACCGTAATTAGGTGCTCAATGCTGCAGCGCGAAAGTGATGATTAGCCACACATACACACACTATTTTTACGACATAAATTAAATTTTAATCATAAAATTAAGATTTCAATATTTTTGTGAATAGACGTCGACAGAATGACGGCTTTTGACATTAAATGTTATAGTTGCCATCATTATCTCATGCTGCCATTATAAAAAAATCTAATCACAAACACAACAGAACATCTTATCACGAACGAAATGAATATTACACTAGCTAACTTCGTATCGCCTTAGCGTAAATTTGATGCACTACTTTATTTTGTATAGCTGACCTATCTTATGTATAGGTACGTATTCAATTTGAACTGGAATCTATAATAATCCTCCATATAAAAATGAATACCTATTTTCCTGGTCTCGTTATACCTGAGAAGGACTTTACTAATTTTATTAAATAGAGATCACCACAGAGTTTTTTGTTTTAAATTGAAAGACGTTGACATTCGTAACGCGCTTTTTTAAAATATGCAAAATTAAATGTATATTTTCAATCTTTCTGAGAGATTTTCTTAATATTTTTTTTCCGTAAGAACCTTGTACAGAGTACAGAGTATTAGAAAATTAAAAAAAAAAATCAGCTAAATCGGTCAAGCCGTTTTCATGCTATGTCGTGACAACGAAAAACGGGTTTCATTTTTATATATATAGATGAGTAGTCCATATTATGAGACTATTATTTATTTTATTGAATAATTAGTAATTAATAATGATTTGTTGTTTTAACCTTAGACTAACAAAAAATTTAATTTTAATCCACATACATAGTTGGTTTGAAAATTACCCAATACAATTAGATAGACAATGTTTTTCAAACCTGGTTTTAGGCCACTAACAAATCATTTAACCATGTAAAAAATCATTGCATAGGTTGCGCTAAAACCAAGTAAGGTTCGTCTACCTGAGGTGTATAATATAATAACCTATGACGCTGACATAAAAAGAGTTGAGAAATTTTAAGTCTAGAAAAGATAGAAATCTACCAGCATACGAATCCATGGCTGAATTAGCAAAGCACCCAGGGGGTGTATGATTGAGTCCTGCTTGATTCTTAATTTTTTAACTTAATATTTTATAAAATGTAACGTAGTCTACTTATGACTAGTTAGGTAGGCAGAATAAATAGAAACAATCGATAGATTAACAAAGGTATTATTATTCTATATATTTATATCTATTAAATACAAGGTAGTCTCAAGGCGTAGGTTGGTAGGTAGGTAAGTGGTTTGGTAAATCCTGGCGCAGCGAAGTGAGGAACACTTAACTCGGCGCTGGTGACCGCAGGCAAGAAGGGCGCGACGCGCACGCAGGTCCTTTATATACCCCACAGGGGTCTGCAGTGGGGGGCGCATCTTGAGGTTGCGGTGGCCGTGCGGTTGCGACGTCACACACCCCCTCCGTTAGGGCAGAATTTTTCTTAAAAAATTCGGCTCCTGGCTGACATGGAAGACCTCAGGAAGCAGTTCTTAAGCAGCACCGGCAGCTCGATCCGGCTTTACTGAAATTAGAACAATAAGTGTATATAAAAAAAATAACTAGAAAAAATATGAAGTTACGATACCTAAATAAAATTGAAAAGAACCGGAGTGATCGAGAAAGAAAATCTGGTACAATATTATCTGAACCACGACGGTGTCTTATTTCAAAGTTATAAGAGGAAAGACGAACTCCCCACCTGGCTAATCGCCCTGTAGGGTTGTTCAGTTTTAAAAACCATTTCAAAGCAGCATGATCGGTGTACACAATAAATTGTTTTCCGTTTTCAATATAACACCGCCAATGTTCGATAGCAGATAAGACAGCAAGCGCTTCGCGCTCAGTAGCACTGTAATTTTTTTCCTGGTCCGATAAGGATTTACTATAAAAGGCTATGACTCTTTCCTGTCCCTCCTTGACCTGGCAAAGTACAGCTCCAATGCCGTAATCACTAGCATCGGCGTGTATTTCAAAAGGCTGATCAAAATCGGGACAACATAAGACCGAGGAAGAAGATAAACATTTTTTTAATTTATTAAAAGCTACATCCGCCTCTTGCGACCATGCGAACAGTGGAGCCTTTTTGCCGTTAGAAGTTAATTTATTTAAGGGAGCCGCTAAAGTACTAAAATCGGGTATGAACCTTCTATACCACGATGCAGCACCCAGAAAACGACGTACCTCTTTTTTATTTGTCGGAGTGGAATAACTTGTAATTGATTTTACCTTCTCAGGATCTGCATGAAGACCTTCTGAATCCACTATATAGCCCAAATATTTAAGTTTGTCTTTGAAAAAATTACATTTTTCTAAATTTATAGTTAAGTTTGCATATTTTAATTTGTTAAGTATTTTAATTAGAAGTGAAATGTGATTTTCAAAGGAATTTGTCACACATACGATGTCATCAACGAAACAAAAGACCTTGTTTTCAAATTCGGGCCCGTAAAATAAAATATCTGCTAAACGCTGTTGTGTCGCAGGAGCATTTGTTAAACCAAAAGGCATGGATTTAAATTGAAAAGTTCCACGTGACGGAATGTAAAAAGCAGTTTTACAACGGTCCTCTGCCCTTATTGACGTCTGCCAGAAACATTTAGATATATCTAAACTAGTTAGGTACTTAGCGTCTCTCAAGTTATCCAGAATCTCAGAGATATAAGGCAAATTGTACGCGTCTTTTTTTGTTACCGAATTTAGTTTACGGCTGTCGAGACAAAAACGCAATTCACCATTTTTTTTAGGCGTTAAAATGACGGGATTAGACCAAGGGCTTTCAGATGGTTCAATGACATCTTCTGCCAACATTGCATCGACATGTTTTAACAAAATACGCTGTTTATCGGGAGACATACGATAGTATCGCTGACGAATAGGTGGACTATCACCTGTATCAATCGAATGAGTAATGAGTGAAGTTCGGCCGAGCCCTCGCCGTTCATAAGATATATCGGTGAATTGGGCGATGATGTCGTTAGCAGTAGCTCTCTGCTCATCAGACAAATGATCAAAAGATACCAAGTGACTGGTAGAACTAGGCTGTAGTTCCGAAACAACAACGTCGTTATTATTTTTCGAGAGTAAAATAGATTCCAATTGATCAGGGAACAACCCAAAACCCCTCCAGAAATCCATACCAAGGATTAAAGTTTTCTTAATACCCGGTACAATATGAGTAACAAGAGAAATAATTTTATTTTGAAATTCAAAAGGAAGTACCACTGAGCCAAGTGAAGAATATTTGTCGCCACCAGCGGTGATAAAATCCAGAGGTTTAGAATGTAATAATTTAGATTTATCCAAAAAAAATTTGTGGGAATTATTACCCAAAATAGTTACACATGAACCAGTGTCTAGTAAACCAACAGTGTTCTTCCCGTTAACCGTAACGGGGATAAATGGAGTATAATTAATGTTAGAATTAACGATTGAGGAAAGTTGATATGAATTGAAAAATTTAGATACATAATTTAGCCAATTATGCCATTCATTTTTACATGTTTTCACAATTACTTTTGATTTTCCCCAACCGTATTTTTTACGTTTTTTGAATTTTTATTAGTTTTATTGTTACAACTAGGACAGTCTAAAACTCGATAGCCAGGTAATCCGCATTTAAAACAAACCAAAAAACGAGGTTGACGACAATATTTTAAAGAATGTGAATCTGTTCTGCATCTCGGACAGTATAATTTAGGTATAGCAGTACTAGTGACAGAAACAGCATTGACGCTCGGTTCAGCAGAATTACTATTTTCTGTCGAACATTGATCTGTATTTAAAACATTGTAAGTAGGTTTAAAGTACTTATGTTTTTTGTAAGAATTATTGCTATAAGAAGTTTTTTTCGAATTCGTATCATTGGGATATCTATAAGCAAAATCTGGCGCTAGAGTATTGGCAGTAATTTTAGGTGGTTCCGAAAATTCCTTGCTACGACTGTCATACTTCTCAAAATTTCTACAAACACTAATTAAAGAAGGAATATCCACAATATTGCCAGTTAAGAGTGAATTTGTATAACACGGCCTGATATTATTTAATAGTATTTCTAATTTAATAGACTCGCTGATGGGTACGTCCAGACAGGAAAATAACCCTTGCATTTTAGATACATAGATGGTTATGTTCTCTTTTTCACCTTGAGTACGAGCCCTAATTTCCGACATTAATTTAAAGTCATAGTTATGAGGACTGAAATCGCGTTTTAACAAAATACACAAATCCTTCCAGGAACGAACACTATCTTTAATTGAACGAAACCAATGCAAAGCATCATCACAAAATACCTCAAAAGCAAAAGAAAATATTCTATCTTCGGGTATACCTCGACACGACATGAACTCGTCAACCTTCTGAATAAACGCCCTCACACAGGTTCGACCGCTATATTTAAACTTGCAGATTTCAGAAAACATTTTGCGTTCATTTATAAAATCCACGTGTTGAACTTCACGTGGTAATGAACACGTTGGCTCGACCACATGACACGGTACATTGGTAGGAACCGACCACGTGGTAAAAGATGCTAAGATTTTATAATTAGCGTGAAACATATCCCATACAACTTGAATTGATGATTTATCAGTAAGCAACGAAGTATCTATTCTTGATAATCTATGAAAAACATGATGCATAATAGATTCCGATCTAACAAACAGGTTTTTATCATAATGAGTTTGCAAAGTCAAAAGGTTATTTGAAACGCGCAACAATGAGCCATTACATGCGGTAATATCAACATCTGGCGAAAAGCACGACGATATTATTTCATCAAATGCCAGGTCTGACAATTTAGCAATTTGTTTACGCAATTCCTCAACCGTAATTGATTTTTCAGGCACAACACCACCTCTTACAAGCACTTCATATTCGAGCTCAGCCTTACTTAAATGATTAAATTTGATAGCATAAGCCATATTTAAAAAAAAATTGATTGAGAATTACGCATACAAAGATACACAATTATTTGAAAAAAAATGAATCCGTCCAAAAGGTGATAAGAATGTGTTTCTTTTTTTTTTTTTTTTTTTTTTTAAATCAAAAACATAAGCACATAAAAGTAGAAGTTTTTGTAGGTTATTTAAAACACGAGGTGAAATAAGTGAGATAATAGAATAAAAAAAAACACCGTACGCACCTTTCGGACGAAGAAAAGAAATATACACAGAAATAACACACAATTAAATAACTGCCAAGACTTAACCAAACCATGTACCATATAACCTCTATTGTTGGGCGCCGCTGTAACGTGGTCTACAAATGACTAGTTAGGTAGGCAGAATAAATAGAAACAATCGATAGATTAACAAAGGTATTATTATTCTATATATTTATATCTATTAAATACAAGGTAGTCTCAAGGCGTAGGTTGGTAGGTAGGTAAGTGGTTTGGTAAATCCTGGCGCAGCGAAGTGAGGAACACTTAACTCGGCGCTGGTGACCGCAGGCAAGAAGGGCGCGACGCGCACGCAGGTCCTTTATATACCCCACAGGGGTCTGCAGTGGGGGGCGCATCTTGAGGTTGCGGTGGCCGTGCGGTTGCGACGTCACAAAAATACAATAGGCAAAGCAAAGCTATAATTTGGTTTTTCTTTTCCATGACTAACATTTTAATAGCCAATCATGAAGCTTGATGCCGTTTCATGACTTTTTATTTTTATTTTAATCTCGTAATCTAAATTGATCGTGTCATAACATAATCCTGAATCCGCCGTTTGTGTCTATGAGTAAACGGAAATGGATGTGAATGAATGTTTATTTATTGCCTCGTGTCTCTTGTTCTCGTTCTTTCTATCTGGTTCACATTCGCTTGTGATTCAACCAAAATTTTATTTCGGATCGTGCGTGACGCCATTTTGTTGTCGTGCTCATATTGGAAGTCGTGGAGAAGAATACCAATTTTAATAGTAAACCCTGTGTTAAATTAAACCTTATTTTGTGCTTGATTTTAGTGTAGTTGAACTACGGTGAGGTAAGTATTTTGCGTTAATGTGATTTTTTCGTTGATTATTTTTTCGGAACTGCCAACTTCTTTGTCATGGACGCTGCCGACTCATTCCGACAAATTATGTATGCGTTTCAGAATCTAAAATGCCGGGCGCCGGTACTTTCAAAATCTTCGTCGGGAACCTTTCCGATAAAACGACGGACGCCGATCTTAGACCGCTATTCGAAAAATACGGTACGGTCGTAGAATGCGATATCGTCAGAAATTACGGTTTCGTGCATATGGAAAACGAGCAAGTCGGCCGCGAAGCCATTCAGAATTTAAACGGAGAGACAGTTCATGGCCAGGCCATTAAAATAGAGGCGGCTAAGAGCCGGAAGGCGCCGTCAACGCCCACCACCAAAATATTTGTCGGTAACCTTACGGACAAGACGCGCGCGCCCGAGGTTCGCGAGCTGTTTCAGAAGTTCGGGACGGTCGTCGAGTGCGATATCGTTCGTAACTATGGCTTCGTGCACTTGGACGCGGCGGGCGACGTGAACGAAGCTATCAAAGAGCTGAACGGTATGATGGTGGACGGGCAGCCCATGAAGGTGCAGATGTCAACGAGCCGCGTCCGCCAGCGGCCGGGCATGGGCGACCCCGAGCAGTGTTACCGCTGTGGTCGCGGTGGCCACTGGTCCAAGGAGTGCCCGAAGGCGCTGGGCCCAGACCGAAACGGTTTCCGCGATCGAGCTTTCGGCCGCGACCCCTACCCCCCGCCGCCGCCGCCGCCGTTCCTCCGCGATCGCATGATGGGAGGATTTGGGGTAACGCGCTCTCCTTACTTTCCGAACCGTCGGTTTCTATCTAACTAACCGTCTCCGATGCATCACGTAGGCCGAGGCGTGGACAATCTTCGCACGCGGTACCTAATTCGGGCCTAAAGAAATGATCGGGCTCGGTGATGCTACATTCGCTATATTAAACAAATTTTCCCTTAAATTGAAATTATAACAACATGATTATAAGACACTTTTTGTTTTTGTTTCTTTACTTGCTTTACATAATTGACATTGTCTAATTTTGTTTTTTACCGTGGGCAGGATCCTTACGATGGGTACTATGACCGGGCGAGGTTTGAATCACCACGTGACCTGTTCGAGCGGAGATATCCAGTGGGAGCTTCACGCGGGCTAGAGATGGGAGCATCACGCGGAGGACGAGGTGACTTCGCGTCACCGCCTCTTCGCAGGGAGCCTATGCCGCCGATGCCCAGCCTTCCTCCGATGCGCAGCGGGATGGGATCTATGAGGTCGTCGTATGATGCTATGTACAGCAGGCGCAGTCCCCCTCAAGGACCACAAATGTCCCGGGGGTGAGAACTGACTTGACAATGTTGTTGGGTTTCCCTCTGCCTCCTTAGTTATGATTGCTGTGATCATATTTTTATCTTTTACCTTTTCCCTGATGTAATACTCTTACTAAATCAGTCCACATAGGCCTAATAAATATAAATGTATGTATGAATAGCATGATACAAATGATTTCTACTAAAATATTAAATTAAAACATGATTGCAGCCATCATAGACAATTATTAATTAATTTACTATTGATAAGTAAAAGTAGTTATCCTCAATGAAAAACTAGTATTTCAGACAATCTCTGTAACACAACCTACATTGTATCTCTACAATTACATTTGATGTTGTCATTAGTTAAAGTTACTTTTTTCTTGTTACAGGATGTATGAAGATTTTAGCCGTGACACTTTTGATGACAGAAGGTAAGGAGAGGTCTTCTAATACTTGAGGTGACGACGAACCGAACCAGACTTATTTATGAAATATATGAAGGTTTCCTGTAACCAAGACATTTTTGCCAGTCAAATCAAAATTAATCTTAACCTCCATCAGAATGGAATTATTGTTAGTTCTGCAACATGTTTGGTTCTGTCCGCCAGCTCCTCAATTATTAATTATGAAGGTGCAGAGCAGGCATGGATTTCTAAAGAATTTTGCCAAATTTACCTTACTTTTTGTTAAGTACAATACAAACAGGTAATGAGAGTAACAACTTTATTTTACCATAAATCCTTATACTAAACTCAATTCTAAAGAGATAATTAGGACTAGATCAGAATTTTATAATATCTCTCATAGAATTATTACAAATTAATATTACCAATCTCCATGCAGAACTTAGATACTAACAAGGTATTTCTTTTGCTTCCAGGCCGGGCATGCGAGGACCATCCCCCTCCAGGAGATATGCGCCTTACTAAATAACTAGTGATAAGTTAGATTATTGGCCAACGCTCAGTTGCAATCAATTGTAATGTATCACTGACTGCAGACTAACTGTTAGTACTGTTAGATAGAGGATAAATTATTTTATAAGTTTTGGGTGGGAGTGACTGATATGCTATTTCCACAAGTGCAATTGAAGCTACATGGATGTATTTGTGACTGAATGTAAATAAGTAAAAATAAATATAATTTTAAGGTATGTTCTGGTATTTTTGGGCCTTTGCGTTGTTACTGTTATATGACCTCATTAGCTCACCTACTGACACATCGCTAAAATCTACATAACGAAACAATTAATTAATTTCGTGATGGTCGCGGTTTGGCAATATTAATGTAGTAAGTACTCATGTATTTACTACATTCATATTGCCAAACCCCCCCTCATGGGAGTACAAGTACATAAATTGAGGGAGATTGTGAGAGCAAGCATTATCTACCTCGAGTGGACACTTAGCCAAGCTCGCAGCTCCCCGATTTTCCTGAGCCAACCGAAAAACATGCCATCAGCACTCGTAATTACGACTAGCTTTTGCACGCGACTTCGCGTGGCATTCGTTGTGTGGAACCTTAAAGCGTAATGGTAAATTTTAGACATGTCAGACTATGGGTTTGACCGACTAGTCTGCAACAGCTGGAGATGTGGTCGACTATTGGCCGATAATTGATTCCGGTTAAATCAATTAAGACTTGTATTATTCGTTGCACCTACGCATGCAGTATATTTCAAAGCGGCGCAGGTTATAGCACGTCTAAAAGTAAATTAAAGAGTAAATAGGACATCTCATAGGTAAGTAAGCGTGCTCCACCGTAGACCGCATCATCACTTAACCATCAGGTGAGATCGCGGACAAAAGCGTGCCTACCTATCCTTAAAAAAATGTGCAGCATTTCGTGCAATTTTCTTTAAAGTTGACTCACTTCACATTCACACGTAAATGGCAAAATAAAAATTAATCGAAGGAATGATTATAAAACTTTAAAATGTTTTTTTTTCGCAGTTCGGAAAGGCCTTTGTTGTGGGCAAACAGTGAGCACATTTTGAATTTGCTTCGAGATTATCTCGCTCGAAACTCGAAGCAAAGTTGAGCTTTTAACTTCTAGATTTAGTTCATGTAAGGGACCTATGTGCAGAATTTTATTCATTTTACTTGAAAATTCACCAACCTCCCATATTAACTTACACTCGCTAATTTACGTTCTGAGGGAATTATTTATTTATTTAAAAGAAAACGAACGTACATTTTTCTAACAGCCGTTAAAGTTTAAGTTTATTTATTTATTTACAGTTTTTTTTTTGGAACATTTAACAATCTCTCGATAGATGGCATTAGAAGTCGGTGTAAGGATTCTCCACCGCTGAATGACCTGACTGAAGTTTTAAGATATACTTCTCAATACAACAAAAAGTGCAGTTTCATTGGTTACCTGAAATATTCTAGAACGTGCGCCTGTCTCTGATTGGATCCCAGATTTGTCCGTGTGCGTTCGCCCAGCGGAATGTTGTTGAATTGAAAGATTTTAAGTATGCAGATATTTAGTGTATGACGTCGTGTAATTGTGTATGGTAAAAAAAAAATTGCGCATGCAGCCATTGTGGAGAAATTCACCAAAAACTGATTCCGCTGGGCGAACGTTGTCCTGGCGGAACTTTTTTCAATCCATCGACTTTAGAAGAAAAGAGATGTGTCCAAAAATTAGTGTGTAATTGTGTATGATTGAATAAAATTAGTGCATGCATAAACTTCGGAGAAATTCAAGTTTCCGCTACGCGAACGTTTGGCCATTAGCTAGTTTTCATATAAAGCGCTTACATAGAGGGCTGTAGATTTTTACATACGTTGTTTTGAATTTGTTTATATTTGTTTAAAAAACAGATTTAGAAAAAAATTAAGGGTTTTAAAGATAAAAATATAAGTGTAAAATACGCTTATTAGGTCTTAGTTCTTAAAGTATGCACTTTGGGGTCTAGATTTTCACGTTTATACAAACCTTGTAAGTGTCTGCAACATGTTGCCAAGTATCAATGATGTTCCGTTAGTAATTAAAGAGTTGTAGGACAATTTACCATCACGACGTTCTTAAGGAATTGCATGGTAAAATGTATGCCAATAATTAGTGTATTCATTCAACTATGCACATCCAAAATTTCATGTCATTAAATTCAGTAATTAAAGAAAAACAATTAAAAAACCGACGAAGCATCAAAAACCTACATAACCCGACCAAGTTCAGATGGCTACAAAAAAGCCGCCATACCATATATCTAAGAAACGTTCTTAATCTTCCAATATAGTATTTATAAATATGGTACAGTTGCGTACACAAGCGTTAGGAAAAAATTAAACAATTGCATTTCTTGAATGTAAAATATTTTTTTAATAATAACACCACGATAAAAATAAATCTTCAGTTAACAAGTTTTATAAACGATTATGAATATAAGGGTAAGTATAATATATCGAGCTATAATAAAAATTAAAATCACATCACATAACTAGACTATTCAGTTATTTAAATTTGATCATCATTAAAAATCTATTATAAACTAAAACATTGGTATAAAAAAGGTGTTTTCAAGGAAATATTCTTAAATGAGTAGCAAATACAGTAAATAACCTCAATATTTCTAAGTATACCTAATATTTCCTAGTTTCAATTCTGCATATTTTGGTGGGGTGCGGTGGAACACGCTCACATACATAAGTTACTACCAGTACAACGGTATACATCAATTAAAAATCTAGTTTATAAGTAGTTTTTTTTTTAAGTTATTAGATTGTTTGGATCCACTAAAGTTGCAAAGGAGAACGCTCGTGCATGCCTAGTCCATTGGTTTAATAGTGTAATAAGCTACAATATGATAAATATTTACCTAAACAGTAGTACTTACATGTGGTAATTATTTAATTTTCCTAAGGGGTCTATAGTTAGAATCCTGATCTGTGAAATCTTCAATAGAAATTAGCTGTATAAATTTTATTTGTCTTAAATAATATAATAATATCTAGATTATATCTCAAGTCTCAAGCGCATACTGAAATAAAGTACCTACGTAAATAGTACCTACTTTTTGTCATAGTCAAATTGATTTAAAAAAGTAGGTGTACACAAATAAATGACCTATAAATTATATCGAAACAATTGTGTTATCACCTATACCAGTTCAATAACGGTATTATACTGTAAATTTTGGGATGTTACCTAAATATATTGCACGGCCGCTTTTTTGTAGCCATCCGAACTTGGTCGGGTTATGTAGGTTTTCGATGCTTCGTCAGTTTTTTCATTGTTTTTCTTTAATTACTGAATTTAATGACATGAAATTTTGGATGTGCATAGTTGAATGAATACACTAATTATTGGCATACATTTTACCATGCAATTCCTTAAGAACGTCGTGATATTTGCCTGCTTTGTAAACAGTGATCTATTCATGGTAAATTGTCCTACAACTCTTTAATTACTAACGGAACATCATTGATACTTGGCAACATGTTGCAGACACTTACAAGGTTTGTATAAACGTAAAAATCTAGACCCCAAAGTGCATACTTTAAGAACTAAGACCTAATAAGCGTATTTTACACTTATATTTTTATCTTTAAAACCCTTAATTTTTTTCTAAATCTGTTTTTTAAACAAATATAAACAAATTCAAAACAACGTATGTAAAAATCTACAGCCCTCTATGTAAGCGCTTTATATGAAAACTAGCTAATGGCCAAACGTTTGCGTAGCGGAAACTTGAATTTCTCCGAAGTTTATGCATGCACTAATTTTATTCAATCATACACAATTACACACTAATTTTTGGACACATCTCTTTTCTTCTAAAGTCGATGGATTGAAAAAAGTTCCGCCAGGACAACGTTCGCCCAGCGGAATCATTTTTTGGTGAATTTCTCCACAATGGCTGCATGCGCAATTTTTTTTTTACCATACACAATAAAATTACACGACGTCATACACTAAATATCTGCATACTCAAAATCTTTCAATTCAACAACATTCCGCTAGGCGAATTGTTTATATTATTATTCTAAAATATCTTCAATGTACAGAGATTGCAATTAACAGCAGTAGACTGCTACGGGTTGATGATGACGATAGATTTGTAGTTCAAAGTATGACATGAATCTAACTAATTCAATACCAACCAGCATCAATCGTAGTGTGGGCCGGTGGCAGCCAATTTGAAGGTGCCTCCATCCATCTCTGGACTTGGTAACTATAGAAAAAGGATAATCTCACCCTAGAAAAAAGGAATAACCGGCATTAAAGCGTCTTGCTTAACTGCCACGAGTCGGGGAGCGCCAAAGCCGCCGCCTTATTCAATACAGTACGATTCACGAAAGATGACTACAAATGGCGGCCGTCTGCGCACGTACACTCATGAAGAAAAGACTTTTAATGTTGGTTAAATAATTTGTGTAATGTTGTAAGCGCTGGTTATGCAAATAAATCAAACGTAAGTAATTTTAAATGTTTATTAAAATAAATTAAACCAAAAATATTATAAATATATGTGAAACACATTTAGTCGCTATCGCTATTCTCAAGTTCCATGATTGTGATGGCTTAAAATAGCAAATAAGTTCAACACAATAACAAATCTCAACAAATAACTTAACAAACAACGAAAACTTAACAAATAAAAAAAAAACTACTGAGGTGTCAAGGGACACCCAGATGGAACGAAGTTCGGTAATTCCAAATAACAACAAATCAGGATTCGCATCCGAGATTGCAGTAAAAGGTATGCGACCTTAACCACTAAACAAATAAAACAGTCTATTTATAAACTAAATACGGTAACAAAAATTTAAACCAAATTAAAATAAAAACAAACATTAAGACAATTAAATTATCAAGCGTACACAAGATCATTCAGAATCACTTTAATCATTCTCTTAAAATAATCGAATGATACTTTTAAAATCATTGTGGAGATATTATCACAATACTCCTATAGGCTGAATGGCTACATAACAATATTTCCTGTGCCTTACACACTTAATTTTAAAATAATTCTTATCTTCAAACTTTCGCGCTATTCGAATTTCAAAATATCAAAAGCGAGGTTCATTCAAACACACGCATAGACTTATAATGCCTAGATAAATAAACTGCTTGTATGAATTTAAGTATAAAGTAAGGCTAAAAACAGATTGATTGAAAATTATAATGCACCGCTTGGCGGACAGACAAACTAAACGAAAATCTGATAAATACCAGAGAGTTACACTGAACTGAAACGGCACAATTGAAGTGGCTTTACATTTTATGCGTGTACTCGGTTTCTAGGAGTAATAGTTCTATGACCACACATAACAAACCTTATCTAACATTATTTTTCTGCGATTATCTTGCTTTCATTTAAATTGTATTCGCAAGTTTACTCGCGATATAATAATATCAGATCTCATTACCAATAATCTCATCACCAATCCCAATGACATAATTAGATGTGTTCTAATCGGATATTCCATGAAATGTACATAACAAAATTAGTAAACATTCTGTGGTGATATTAAAAAAAAAACTACTGATGTGTCAAGGGACACCCGGATGGAACGAAGTTCGGTAATTCCAAATAACAACAAATCAGGATTCGCACCCGAAATTGCAGTAAAAGATATGCGAACTTAACCACTAAACAAATAAAACAGTCTATTAATAAACTAAATACGGTAACAAAAATTTAAACAAAAGGCGGGAATTGTATTTTTTTTTAAGTTATGATAATATTTTTTTTAATTACTTTATTATTCATAGAGAGACAAAATGAAAATATTTCGCTTGCTTTCTCTATGCGCAGCATATTTCTGTAGCACCAATTAGTTCCGAAGCCGCGCGATAGATGGCGTTAGGATCGAATTAGATCGCGCTATGGTTTCGTTACAAGGTCCTGTATATAAGGTCCAGTATGTTCTGCAGATCCAATTGAGGAATAATGTGCACGATATCGAGTTTTTTATTCCCTGGTATCTGACTAGAACAGCGATCGTGTACGCCTTCGCAGACCTTTCTGAGCGCGCCAGCAGCGCCCCTATTTATGCAAAAACTCAACTCTAGTAATTTTTATTCTCAATATTTTTTTAATTTAATTTTTTTCATCCCACCTATTCGAAAAAGACGCCTTGGTTCGCCTTTAAATGCGACCAAAGTTGGTGTTTTCAGAAAGGAACTTTGAGCGGGCAATAATGAGTTTTTAATCCCCGTTAAGCGGGATTAAAAGTACTTGTTGGGTTTATATACATTTACAAGGCTTGATTTGAAAACGAACCAAATTCCCGCCAAACGAGCCTAGCTTCTGACTATGTCCTGGTCGAGAAGTTTACGCAAATCGCCGTCAAAATGGCGAGAGCGCCACTGTTCTTCGCGCGACGCTCTCGGACGCGCCCGCGCAACGTCCACCAAGAAAATAAATCAAAAACCTTAAAACTATTGCTCAAATTGTGAAAACTGTGCCTTTTTTCCATCATACAAGTGACAGTGAAGCACCAGAACTGTTATTACGTCCCGGGACCAGCTCCTGGCAGTGGAATTCTACGGTGAGTTTTCTTCATATCAAGCCGGTACTTTTTTTCTTATGTAAAATCGAATTTTAAAGCTATTGAATCGCACATTTTGGTCCTTCGAGCCGGATTATCCAGTTACGAAATCAATACAGCGAAATATCTATATATTTACACGTATTTATTGGTATAATTCACATTTAAACTTTAACAATTTTGTTTTATCGAAACCTTGTAGGTAGGTTGCGCTTGTTAATTTTCGTATACAAATTTCGTTATATCTCAATAAGTACGCAAGTTACAAGTTTCAAACCTACTGTAAAATCATTTTTATACGTTCTGTGTCCTATTCCAACAGTAATTTTAAGTCAAAATACAATCGTTCAGATTTTCAATTTCACATATTTTTTACGTAAAAGCCGTCCCGCCGGCCGCCATTGCGCTGCACTTTGTGCGTAGTTAGTTACCGTGTTACAAAATGCCTCGTACAGCTGATGCGAAAGGATCTGATCCTTCTGATGAGGAGTATGATACGTTGGTACAACCGCATATTACGGCTAAGGAAATGTGTTTTATGAGATTGCAAGCTTTGTTTGAGATTTCAAAAAATGTTCGTGACAGACCTGAGTTGCTAGGTGATTTCAACGCTCGTTTTAGCGAATTACCAAGTTGGCGCGATAAGTACGAACAAAGTATATTGAACATTACGGTCCTCAAGAAAAGGTTCGTACCTAACTATGTTCCTTCATACAGGGAGATTGAAAGTTTCGACGAAATTTATTTTTTTATTTGCGGTGTCTCAAAGAGTTTGAACATAGGAACATCAAAAATTAGTGTCGAACAAAAATCGGAAGGCAGCTGTGTTAAAGCTAGATTACCTAAATTGGAACTATTTCCTTTTGACAGTAAAATTGAGAACTGGCCTACCTTTCGTGATACGTTTTCGAGTTTGATTCACAGTAATAAACAGATAGCGAATATTGAGAAATTTTATTATCTGTTATCAGCTGTTAGCGGGTCCGCTCAGACGATTGTTAAATCTATGCCGGTTACATCGGATAATTATCAGATAGTTTGGAGCGCTTTAGTGAAACGGTATGAAAATAAGCGCGCGTTAGCAACTACCTATCTCGACAAGTTATTTAGCTTCAAACCTTTGTTGACTGAATCAGTCTCTGGACTTAATGAATTCTTACAGACATTTCAAGAAAACATTAAAGCGCTCCAGCTGTTGGATATCAAAGATTTGTCGGGATTTCTGTTATTCTATGTTGCTTTGCGTAATCTTGACCCCGTCACTAGGCGTGAACTTGAGCGTGATTTAGGACAAGATGAACTGCCTATGTACGAGGAATTGATAACATTTATTGAAAAACATGTGCGCGTTCTCGAGATGTCAGAGAGTACGACAAATTCCACGACTACTAGAAGTGTACCGTATTCTCGAAGTCAGTCAAAGGTCAACCAGCCCTCTGGTTTAAAATCTAATAATTCAACTTCGCAGCGGCCAACCTTGTCGTCAGCTGCTATCAATGCAGACCGTCCTGTAAAATCAAATAAATCCATGGAGTGTCTGTATTGTAAAAAGATGCATTCTATTTATCGATGCAACGAGTACACCGACCTGACGCCGCCACAGCGTCTTGACAAGATCAAACAATTAAACTTATGTGAAAATTGTTTGCGTGATCATTCTGTCAGCGACTGTCCGTCTAAGGTACTTTGTACGATCTGCAAAAAAAAGCATCACCACACACTGCACATAGATTCTGTTGCAAATTCGAGTTCTAGTGCTATCGCATTGACGTGCTCGGCTAATTTGACAGTCTTGCTCGGCACCGCTGTTATACACGTCGCAGATTGTTGGGGCCAGTATCAACCCGTACGTGCTATAATTGATAGCGGCGCTATGTCGAGCTACATAACTCAAGACTGTGCAAAACGTCTAGGGCTGTCACGTCGCAAATGCAACTTCGAACCCATCGGTCTAGGTGGTAATCCAGTGCGAGAGTTCGGTTTAACTACTTGCAATATTAAACCGCGGCACTGTGCTAGTCCCGTCTTATCAACCGATGCGGTCATAGTTACCAACATAGCTGGTAATTTACCTACAATACCTCTTTCTGACAAAGTAATTGTTGAGTTTCAACATCTGATGTTAGCCGACCCTGCTTACTATAAGCCCGCGTCCGTCGACTTACTGATCGCAGGTGATCTGTTCCCGTATATCTATGATGGTGAAAAAATACTACCACGTGAACACGGTCTACCTGTGGCAATGAGCTCAGTGTTCGGGTACGTCATTTTGGGTCAGACTGAACTAGGTAGCTCTGCGCATGGCACAGCATTAGTAGCGGGTACTGACACAAGTCGGAAAGGTCAGTTTTGTGGCTTCTCGATGAATCTCGACCAAATAATGAACTCGTTCTGGGAGGTTGAAAGTGTACAGTCTGAGGTACCTCGTCGTAGCCCAGACGATGACCTAGCCGAGTGCTTATTTGCGAAAGATCATCGTCGTGACGCCACGGGTAGATATATAGTTAAATATCCCTTTAAACCATCTGTTGAATTCGGCGACTCGAGTCAAATGGCAACTCGTCGACTTCTCAACTTAGAGTCAAAATTAGAGCGGGAACCAGAGCTGAAAATGCAATATCATAAATTCATGCGTGAGTACGAAGACCTGGGTCATATAACTTGTCTTGGTGATGTCCAGAACGTGGATTCGAAACATATCATCCCGCATTTCTGTATTATCAAACCAACAAGCACTACCACGTCTCACCGTGTTGTATTTGATGCTTCTGGTAAGTCTTCAAACAATATGTCACTCAACTCTTTAGTGCTACCGGGTCCATCTAATCCCGTGAGCTTAAAACGAACGGTCCAAATAGGTAGACAATTTGATCCGCTCAGTTTTGTGGCTCCGTGTATCTTTTTTGCAAAATGCTTCATGCAAGAGCTTTGGCCACGTCAGCTGGACTGGGATCAACCCTTGCTAGCGGACCTGGAAGCGCGGTGGAGGGCATATGTCAATGAACTTCCAATCTTGTCAAATATAAAACATGACCGGCATGTCAAGGTAGTGCGCCATACCTACTGTCAGATTCTAGGTTTCTGTGACGCCTCAACTCTTGGCTATGCTGCGGTTGTTTATCTTCGATCTAAAAACGCGGATGGTGAGATAAAAGTCAGTTTAATCATCGCTAAATCTAAGGTCACGCCGTTAAAAACTGTCACCATTCCCCGTCTTGAACTCATGGCTGCACAATCTGTTCAAAAACATCACTTTTCAACCAACATAGTAGCGTTAACAAAGGATGGTAGCTGCAGTCAATCCTTGAGAAAACTCAACCCTTTCATAGACTCCCACTATTTCCTCAGGGTGGGGGGTCGACTTTCTCAATTGGATTTAACCTACAATAAAAAACATCCGTTGCTTCTGCCAAAGAAATCTAACTTCACTAATATCTTGATTGACCACTTCCATAAGCTCAACTTACATGTAGGTCCACGCACTCTTCAAAGCTTAATCAATCAAAAATATCGGATAATTTCAGCGCGCAGTGCAATCCGTTCACGTACAATAAAATGTATATCTTGCTTTAGGGCGTCTCCTACAAATCGACAACCTATAATGGGTGAGCTGCCTAAGTTTCGCTCTCAAGATGTGCACGTTTTTCACACTGTTGGTGTAGACATCGGTGGACCTTTTCTTACAAAAGAGTCAACTCGTAGAAATGCTCACGTATCCAAATCATATTTGTGCGTCTTCGTGTGTTGTGCCACACGAGCTGTACATTTAGAAGTCTTGTCTTCTCTAAGTACAGAGTGTTTTCTGGCATGTTTCGACCGTTTTACCGCAAGAAGAGGTCTATGCAATTCTATTGTGTCTGACAATGGCACTAATTTTGTCTCAGCTGGTAAACAGCTGAAGGAAGTTACAGACTTTCTAAACAGTGAGGCTGATAGTCTGTCCGGCGGCCTGATTTTACATGGTGTGAAATGGAGACATAATCCACCAGCCGGCAGTAACTTCGGTGGACTCCATGAGGCTTTCATAAAGTCTGCGAAACTACACATATCTTTGTCTTTTGAGGAACTCGGTACACTTTTTTCTCGTGTTGAAGCTGTTCTTAATTCAAGGCCCCTCCGTGCTTTATCCAGCGATCCTAACGAGTTTGAGGTTCTAACTCCATCACACTTCCTCATAGGTAGGGAACTTTTATCAGTACCTGAATATAATTTAACAGATATTTCCAGTGCTAGACTGAACCGATGGCAGGCCGTCCAACAAATGTCACAACAATTTTGGAAACTTTGGAAGCAAGATTACTTGCACACTTTGCAACAACGTCATAAGTGGTTTGCCAACTGTCGTAACCTTGAAGTTGGTAATCTTGTGCTCCTAAATTCAGATGCACCTACTTTACAATGGGTTTTAGGGCGTATTTCAAAATTGCACAATGGTCCGGACGGTGTGGTACGAGTCATAAGTGTACGAACTGCGAATAACCACGAGTTCACTCGTCCTGTATCAAAAGTAAGTCCGCTCCCCTTGGATCGGGACTCAGAATAGTACTTATTCAAAAACATTTAGAGTCATATGTAAATAGTCTATTTATTTATATAACTTTACATTTATTTATCTTGTTTTAATCATATAATACTTACAGTCCACTAACTTGCTCACATTTATAGATAATAATTTTTCAACTAGATTCAACTACATAACTCAACATTCAACTAACTCAATTTCCATTTGTCCTGGTATCGTAACTGGGAAATCCTATCGGATTTCGGTGGGGGGAAATGTTGGGTTTATATACATTTACAAGGCTTGATTTGAAAACGAACCAAATTCCCGCCAAACGAGCCTAGCTTCTGACTATGTCCTGGTCGAGAAGTTTACGCAAATCGCCGTCAAAATGGCGAGAGCGCCACTGTTCTTCGCGCGACGCTCTCGGACGCGCCCGCGCAACGTCCACCAAGAAAATAAATCAAAAACCTTAAAACTATTGCTCAAATTGTGAAAACTGTGCCTTTTTTCCATCATACAAGTGACAGTGAAGCACCAGAACTGTTATTACGTCCCGGGACCAGCTCCTGGCAGTGGAATTCTACGGTGAGTTTTCTTCATATCAAGCCGGTACTTTTTTTCTTATGTAAAATCGAATTTTAAAGCTATTGAATCGCACAGTACTTTTAGGCACACTTTTTGAATTTGGAACATCTTAGTGTTCAGCGCCGAGGGAATCGAACGCAAATATAGTTTGAATGACTGGCTGCTAATACGACGGCCCATAGACTCGTTGCCCCGGCTGAATAAAAAAAAAAGAAATCAAATTCAAAGCGCGCGAATTGTACTTACAGTCCGCATTGGTGTAATTTTTTAAAGGATAGAAATTTATAGTAAAACCATTTGAAAAATGAGTTCTTCAAGCGACAGTGACAGTATACAATTAACTCCTGAAAATATAAGAGCTGATGCAAAAAATGTGATTGATAATATATTACCTGCGAAATCCCGGGAGCAATATGTAAAAGCATATAGAAATTTTATTGAATGGAGAAATGCAACAGGCGCCAAGCATTTTTCCGAATCTGTGTTTTTGGCCTATTTCCAATACTTAGGCAAAACAAAAAAACCTTCTACACTTTGGAGTATCTTCTCGATGTTGAAATCAACAGTCAGCTGTAATAATGACGTAAAACTAGACACATATTCGAAATGAATAGCGTATTTGAAGAGGATGTCTGATGGATATAAGCCCAAAAAATCCAAAGTTTTCACTGTCAAAAACGTGGAGAAGTTCCTTAATGAGGCACCCGACGAAGTTTTTCTTGCCGTAAAAGTAAGTAACTACATATAAAGTGTTTTAAAATGCGTATTTTATTGGAAACTTTAGCTTGATAGACATTTATTTAATACACATTCTGTTTTGTTACAGGTGGCTTTAATTTTTGGAATACATGGAGCTTGTCGTGGGAATGAACTTTTAAAAATATCTGTTGATGATATCGAAAATCACTCGGATGATTTACTATTAATAAAGCTGACCGATACAAAAACGAAAATTGACCGATCTTTCGTAATCCGAGGAGAATATAAAACTATTGTACAGAAATACATGGACCTACGTCCTGCTGATATGAAGAGTAATCGGTTTTTCGTTCGTTATCAAAATGGGAAGTGCTTTAAACAAGTAATGGGAAAATATAAATTTTTAGTTATTTAATTATTTGATAGTTACATTTAATTTTAGTTGTAACTCTATTTTTTTTAAATAATAATATATTATAAGAAAATATGAGGCATCTTTTATTTTCTCATATGGGTGATGAAAAGTAGAGTGTATGACTCGGGCGCAAATATATTTTTGGCTCGGGCGACGTACTTTGAATCCCTCGCTACGTTCAGGATTCTACTATAGAATCCCTCGCTACGCTCGGGATTCTACTCTAGAATCCCTCACTTCGCTCTGGATTCAAAAAAGCGCCCTCGCCCTAAAAATATTATTTTGCTCCCTTATGATACAATCTACTATTTATCTATAAGAGAGAGGGAGCGACGGACACTAGACATGGGAAAAACGGCTCACCAAAAAGAAAAGAGTGATACGGTTCTTTTCGGTCAAAGAATCGTATCACTCTTTTGGATCTTTGGGTCATTTGGCTCAGCGAGTCTAGCTCATGTATTAATTTCTCTCAGTCAGATCAGAGCCGATGCAACGCTTCATTCATGAGTGAGTTGGTATCAAGCGATCTAGTTAAATTTTAATATATGAATGAGTTACAATTCTCGTACTGTGGGTGGAGCTTCAGACAATAGATATTACTAGTTCTGCTTTTCCCCGCTGGATATAAGCGCTACGGGTGTGTTTATTTACTGTATATTATCTGTGGCCATTACATCATCTTCCTTCATAAATAATTATAAAGTTTCGGTTTTTGGACACTATGTGGCGTTAGGGTTATTATATTACAAGCTTAATTTTATCTATTGAACACTGTGGCGCTACTTGTTACAATATTATTATTTACATTTAATGTTAATATGACCCCACAAACTATACCTAACACGAAATACCAGCACAGCTGCTTCTATAATAAAACATCTAGGTAACAAAGAATAGAAACTTAACAGGCTTTAAACTGTTTTGTTTACGGAGCTAATGTATGTTTGTCAAAACGTCAACACGAGAAAAGAAAATATTCCCGCCTAAATGATAGGTGCCACGGAATATTCTGCTTTATTCCTACCTTACGCTAGACTTATTTTACAATAAACGTATTTAACCGTTTGTCGGGATTTGGAATGATCGGAAACATTCGGCGCAGATCGGACACCCCGAATCGCGGCCGGTCTGCGTTCACTCACTGGCTCTCGCCCAGCAAAGACCTTATACTCTAAAACTCTTTTAGGGTATAAGGTCTTTGTCGCCCAGTGATTCCTGAACGATATGACGCGGAGCCAAATGAAGAGCCGAAGAGCCATTTAATATCACACTGAGCCGATTGAGATACGATTCATTTGAAAAGAGCCGGATCTTTTGTGTCATTCATTCATTCACTACCCATGTCTAAGTCGGACACAGAAAAACGCGCACGCCGTGCGGCGTGCGCATTTTTCTGTTTTGTCTGATGATGTAGCACCGCAGCTGTAACGTAGCATATAATTACTACGCTGCTACGAGAATTGCTACGAAAAGTGTCGTTACAACTTTTCGTTCCTTTTTTTTCCGCCTAGCCCCCTTTCGCAACGCGCAATAAGGAACTTCGTTCCAATAATTTGCTTTTGAATTTAATATAGTTATGACGCGTACACTTGCTAAACACAATAATGAAGAGATCATTTGAATATACGCGTTCGGCATTCATTTGTTTGAGTGAAATGATTTCACTCACACAAATGCACAACGAGCGCGTCTCGAACGCGTCTTGGACGGTTGCTAGTATTTCGAATAAAAAGTGTCTTATTACGTACAGCATTAAGCTGATTTTTATTTGGCATTTGTAAGCATGTCACTCACACACGCGAACGGCGAACGCGTACCTACTCGTCTACTCGATGTACTTCTCTTTGGTGCCTACGCGTATGGCAAGACTGCGAAAGGCGATGCGGCCATTTGGCACTTTGGTACTTCTAAATAC